>OX578133.1:90838292-92251094 GCA_951213105.1 Amaurobius ferox
ACAGACGTCTTCCTAAAACTAGTTTTTTCGTGTTCAAGAAGTCCCAAAACGTGTAGATCCTTTGAAAATTCGAGTTCCGATCTTCGGCACGATTCCAATACTTTGAGTACATACACATACACATATATATTATCTGTGTATCTAAATTCCGTGCCTATGCAATTACAATAGTTGTGATTTTAAATGATCCCTAAACTTTTATTATTTCTTCAAGGAAGCCTAATTTTAACATATGCAGAATGCAAATATCTCAAGCGATTGTAAGATGAATTATATAAGAATTGCTGAATTTTTTTCACACAAAATTATTTAGCTCTGGAGTCTGGAATACAAGTTATATGAATGAAATATTCATTGATTTTGCATAAAGAATCAGATGATTTATATTTCGATACAGTTTTAAATATTTAAGTATAATAAATTACTGTAGTACTGTGATAATGTAAAAGATATTATCACTGAATGAATCACATTTTAGAAATTTTTAAATGAAATTACATTTCAGTTGGAAAGTGTTTCATAATCAATGCTTATGCATGATTGATCTTTCTTGTTCGTTACATTGTTGATGTTTTTCTTTGTTTCCATACTGCACATGATTCTTTACCCACACTTAATATTTATCCATTCAATCTTGAATTAATACCTAATGAATCCCACCCTTCCAAATCTGTAAATTATCTTTATATCACCATTGATATACAAAGTAACTAATTCAATACTACTATTTATGATAAGAGACATCAATTTAAATTTAATGTAAAATTCTTCCCTCATTATTCTTCTTGCCTTAATAACCAAGTTTTTAAAAATCTAATCGTTAGCTATTTGCTACGTATCAAACGCATGGATAGTAATAAGTGTACACTATCACATATTGATCGTCTCAAAAGTATTTGCTATTTGTACAATTTTCCCACCTTATTTGTAGATCGCAGTATAAGTACGATATTCAATAGTAGTGGAAACACCATAAAATAAACACCGCCCCGGCGGGCAACAATAAAAATGTGAAAATTATTAAAAAAACATTAATTTCGATTACACTAAAAACGTGCAAAAATGATTTTAAAAAAACGCCTCGGCGGGTAAAGAAAAAAGTTTAAAACACTCATAAAACCGTTAAGGCGGATATCTAAAAAGCAAATAAAACAAAAACATGCTACGGCTCCAAAAAACAGCGTTAACCATATTTTAAACGTTTTCGATAATAGTGGTCACGTCTCGGTTAGTTTCTGAACTCTTGGGTTTGTTTCACCGATATTATGTACAACTACTTCCACTTTCTCTGGTCCAGTTTATTCCAACGTAGTATTTCGCGTGGTGAGCATTCAGGCTGGTGCACGTGGTGGACTCCCATGCAGTTTATTTACGCTGGCGACCTTCAGACTTGTGAGTTGCACTTCTTTTTTGCATGTTTGGGCCTTTGTGCGCTATATTTTTTATGATTATGTGGTTTTGTATGTTTTAAGGTTGAATTTTGTATTTTTTCTGTTATTCTTGTTTATTCCGTTGTTGGGCACAGGTTGCATAAAATGTTCATCACGTGTTTTTGTGCAATCATAGAAACAACGGATTTTAATATATCTATCTAGAATGTGCCCTTGAAGACGTTTCTGGCAGATATACTATTTTTTAATGTATTTTTCTTGTCCTAGCCTCTCCGTGCTCTGCTTTTTCGGCCCTTCCTTGTTGCTTTTTGCTTTTAATTACACGCTATTATATTGCCCGCTGTTTGATACTGTGTTTACTGATTTGCACTCCTGCACTTTCGTATTTGTTATTTTAATTTATACATATATATATATATATATATATATATATATATATATATATATATATATATATATATATATATATATATATATATATATATATATATATATATATATATATATATATATATTCCTCTCTTTAAGGCGCAATTCACTGTAGCTACCCTTCAGTCACGATATTTTAGCTAAATCTAATTCCAGTTATCTATCAAATTTTGTATGTTTGTTTTGTATATAAATTATCAGCTTTTCACTGATTTCTTTCAAATTTTGGTAAGGTTATTTTCTATTTCACTGCGAGTAATCATGTTCATGTTTCAAATTTCTTGATTCAGCTGTTGTTAAAATATTAATAAAAACGCTTCAATAGAAATAAGATTGTGCAAACTTTATTTGTAGAAAGTTATATCATATTGCATAGTAACGTCATTAAACCAAATGTGTTTACCCGATAGACGATTTTCATTCAGTTTATATAATTTAAATAATAATGAAATTGATTTAATAATAAATTTTATAAATGAATGGTATTTTATTTTTGAATGTGATATATCAATTATAACCTTGGGATATATGGTTATGGGAATTATTTATATTTTCAATTTCTTAAATCATCTATTTAATTTGGACAATTATTTTTCAATGTCAAATATTTTCTACTGCATTTAACCGATTGTTGCAATAGGATAAAATCAGTACGGCTATAAGCGCTACTATTGCGGTATACTTATTTTGATATATATTAAACAAAATTCATATTTTCGACAATTGATTTACAATCTGGATCCGAATCTGTTTTTCAACTTGCTTGTTCAGATAATTTTGTCCGGCGAAAACAGAGATTTTTATACTTATTTTTATAGAAATTAAATATTTAAATGGAGTTTTTAAAGAACACTATCATTTAAAATTTTACTAGATTTTGCACTTATTTTAAATCACGATACATAACGGGTAGCCATAACGCAGTATAGGGTGTAAATAAAATCTCGATTCATTTTATTGAAGAAATCAAAATAATTTTAATAAACCCATAGCTTAGAATATAGTGAAAATACGGGTAAATGAGCATATGTTTATATTGTAAATTATTTGGATTTGCTTCTTCAGTGCTACAATTCAAAACCTGAACACCAAATAATCGCAAGACTATGTCGGTCAAATAAAACGTGGTTAAATGACAGTTCGGTGTAGTAACGCCACCTAGTTGGACGAAAAGGAAATAAACCGGTAAAAATAGAGATAACATGTAAATATGAACATGAAAAAATAAACGGTAAAGATAATACATTCAGATGACTGAAGCTAAAAAAAAAAAAAAATTAGACGTAGGTATGCCTAATTGCCATGCCAATGGAAATATATGAGTCATTCATAAATTATTAACCAAGTTACTGGAATTTTTGTTCATATGAAAAGATTAAAATTAATGATTGATTTTGATTATAAATCATAAAAATAAAATATGATCACAATTACAGACTAAGTTAATTGTGTGTATGTCTAACTCGAAATATATAACCCATCATAAGAAGTACTTACTTACCGTTCTCGAGATATTGGAAGTAAATCACATAAGACACTTAAATAAGACACTTAAATAAAGTTTGCTACTATACACTTTAGAATGTTGTTGATTTTTGAACTGATCGATCAAACGAAAAGTTAGCTAGTCATTTTTTTTTCTTTTTTACGAAAATACTAAATAAAGTACGGATTGGTGATTATGTTGGTCTGTGGTGATTATGTTAGTCCGTTAGTCTGAATATATAAATTGTATAATGTAATTTTATGTTTAGCAGCACGTGATATTATTTTCAGAACGTATAACATCTGTTGTTTTTTGAGATATTGCATGTTTTTAGAACAAAATGAAAACACTCATGAAGAAATTAAGTACATTAATGATTATCAAAAACTGACCACGGGAAGTGAAAGTCCTTACTGAACCATCTCTCTTCCAGAATTGGACTCTGAATCGTTATCAATCATCATCTAAGTATATCTATAGCAGATCCTGAGAAACAGATGTTTCAATGAAAATGAAAATTTTTAAATCGGAAGTGATTTCCCAGAAACAGAAGTGGAAATCCTTAGTAAGTCTCTAACCCCTTCCGGAATATGATTCAGAATCCAAATCAGTCATTGTCTAAGCGCTATAGCATAGACTAAGAAATGGATGTTTCAAGGGAAAACAATTAAACATGAGGTGGGAAAAAACAGGAAGTGAAAATTCTCAGTGGATTACTCTACCTTTTCCAGAATTTGATTCTGAATCCATATCAGTTATCATTTAAGTTCAATCTATAACTAATCTTAAGAAATATATGTTTCAAGAAAACTGGAAATTTTTAATCGGAAATTGAAACTGAAGCGAAGCAGAAATTCTTAATGAATAACTTCAAAATTTGATGTTGAATCGAAATAGTTTATCATCTGAGCTCTTATCTTTAGCAGATTCTGAGAAATATATGTTTCAAGAAAAAAATATTCGCAAAACAATAAATTCACAAAACAGTTTTTTAAAAGGCAAAATTTTAATTCACTAGTGTTTTTGAAAGCCGTTCTAGCAAATTGTTCAAGAAAATATAATTTAAAACGAATATACGCTTTCTGACTGTATTTGTCCATTTGTTTCAAAGAAATTTCAAAACTGTATGATTTTCAGAAATGTATATTCCATATTTTCAAAGTGTTATTGATACTCATATACAATAAATGGTATTTCGTACAATAATTGCATGCCATTGCACAACTGTCAACGAGTCCCCTGTCTACAGTTTATGATAGGTAAGAGAAGACATGAATGGGAAATATATCATATGAACTGCTGGCGGTAATTGGTGAAGATATGGGCGAAACATATTAGGATCTTGAAGCTAAAATAGATTAAGTTTCAATTACATTAGACTCCAAAGCTAAACAGACGTATCCGGTTAATAGAATATCGGTTAATTTAATTTCCCGCTTATTTTGGGTGCATTCCACAATTCTAAATTATATTCATTTGATTTAGAAACACATATATCCACTTAATGGAATATAATATATTCCAATAAGTGTATATCAGGGATATCCAAATGCTGGATTGTAGTCTGATTTCCACGTGATAACGTTAAATAGAAGTTGTTTATGTAATTTTAAACAATAGTTTTTCTCTGCAACTTAAGGGTGAATTGAGTAGTGAGGCAGCAGATGTTTTTCAACTGTAACATATTCGCTATGCATAGGTGTCAGTAATACTTCATTTTACACGACAAATATACACATGTTCCAAGTCTTCTTCAATGCGAACAATTCTGAATGAAATATGCATGCAACAATAAATACCCAAAACTTAAAATATTAACCATAAAACTGTATAAGACGTTTGGCTCAACGTGTGAAGTGGCATTCTCGTAGATGAATTTCTAACGTTAAGTTCACATCTCAACTCACAGATGTCCATCTCCATTATTTAATGAGAATCAGTAGCACCAACTTCACTTCAAATTTCAAATCGTAAATGTCATTCCACACATTGAACATAAACATAAGTAAAATTTCATAAAATTGCATTATGCTTTGATTTGCGATCTACATTTTTTTATTACTTCAAACTTAACAAAGCAAAATAAAACAGTTTGTTTTAATAATTTTACCTCTTATTGTTCCAGTTGTCAGTAAATATGTAAATTAGCTAAAGAGAGAGAAAACCACGATTTTGTATTAGTGTAGAGCTTGACATCAAGTCAACGTTAAAGTTTGCCTGACAGCCAAAATTTGGCAATATTCTAGAACGGACCTACATGAAGAATAATTTGTGACCTCCTGCAATATACTCTATATTGTTCTAAACACTATTCCGGACCGGATTCGATTATTTACGTATAACTCCAAACAATAACTTTGAGTATCAATTTTTTAACCTTAACATTACGGCTCCAAGAATCCATTTTTTCAACTCCTTAACGGCAAAATAACTGCAAATTCCACCCTTCTAAATAAACATCTTCAATGATCTTGTCTTTTGTTCGTAACTCTTTCCCCCTTCAGTGAGGAGAAACTTGAAGGAAGGGCTGCAAGCATTCTCCAAGTTTTCAGAAGAAGATTGAGAGTTTCAAGAGAATTTCAGTGGTACAACTGTTGTACCGCCGTAAGGAAAAGGCTAATACAGTTATATCGAAATAGTAAAAGATATTTTGCATCATACAATTCTTTACATTATGGGTGATAATGTGGTGAGAATAGTTGCAAATTGAGTAATTATTTGATTTAAGATTAGATAGACGGGTGATATGGTAGATGGGCACAGGTAGCTCTTTCAAGGCCGTCCCAAATAAATTTGATGGGATCGAGGTCCGGAAAATACATCGGACATCGAATACGAGCAATACCTTCGACGTCAAGATATTCGACCACCAGTCCTACACTGAGTGAACGATCGTTACCGTCCATCATAAGAAAATTTGAACTCACTGCTGCAGCTTAGAGCGAAGGGTTAAAGGGGACTTTACCTCGATATTTTTAACCGTCTCAGTATCCCTTATGAACACGCATCTAAAGAAAATCCAGCCCATACCATCACACTACGGTGACTAAAAACATGGTGTAAATTATGTTATTGGGTGGTGACGTGTCCCTCATTATCTCTAGACCCTTACATGCTTATTGTTTTAATCTGGGGGTAAATCGTAACTCTTTCGGAAAGAGTACATTAGGTATTTAGCTTATGTCCAAGTCGAATGCTGGCGACACCATTTTAACCGTATCACTCTGGACTTAGGACACAAACTTGTGGTATCCGGGTATATAGAATATTTTGATATGTATTCTTTGCCTGATAGTATAGGTGGATAACGACTTTCCTATTGTGGTCACTGGTGCGATTGTTTGGCGATTGGGTTTGATCAGTAAATGCGATGTACTGGTCATCAAAATAAGTTGTAGCTCTTGGTCGACCTGAAACGGATATCCGTATAACTGCTTCACTTGTTTGGAATTGGCCACAGAGAGAATTGACCACAAAACAGAAATAGCCAACTTCCTTAATAGATTGTCATGCTTCAAGTCTCCCAACAGCACGTCAACTTTGCCAGTTTTCTAAGCATATTCTTTATGTTATAACAAAGATAATCTAATCCAAAATCAGCTCGAAAACATAAAAGCTACTTTCCAAAAAAATTTCTTTGAGCATCGAAACTCTTAGGCCTAAATAAACCATTTTTACCCCACATCTGATCTTTAGATTGATCGAGGAGCAAATCGCTATTGAACGCATCATTAGATAATTGCATATCAACAACAGTAAGTTTCACTCAATTAAATTCACAAATACATTCGATATTTGAGAATTTGAATAGCAGGTTTAAGTTTTGGAAATTAGTATACATTACCCTACACTGTTGCTGCCACCTTCTTTCAATGTCTTATACAATGTTATCTGCTTGAAATGCCCTGAATCAGAATAGAAGTTGCATGCCTGTAAGTGGAGGCATGTTGAAATACATAGAGATGAATAAGTTTCCTATACAATGCCCTGTTATAGAGTAATAATTGCTTGACTGTAAGAAACATCATGATAAAATGACTAGAAATGAATATGTGTTTTCAGAAAAGCTCTGTTTTGGAGTAGTCGACACTTCACCATGTTGAAATGCATAGAAAGAAATATGAATTGTTCAGTGTCTTGTGCATGGGAATGAATAGGTGTTGAATGCAATACTCTATTTTAGGAGAAAAATTGCTTTACTGTAAGAAACATCATATTAAAATACATAAAAATGAATGGTTTTTCTATGCAATACCCTGAATTATGGTAGAAGCTGGCTCACTGTAAGAAGCATCATTAAAAATGCATAGATGTTTTATGCAATGCCCTGAATTATAATAGAAGTTGCATAACTGTAAATAGCGTCATGTTGAAATGCATAGGGATGAATAAGCTTTTTATGCAATGCCCTGTTATAGAGTAGTAATTGCTTGACTGTAAGAAACATCATGATAAAATGAATAGAAATGAATGTGTGTTCTAAGCAATGTTATGAAGCATAACATATATTTGCACATAGTGCAAATACTATTCATGCACCGGGCTCGCCCCATGAAAGAAAGGGGGGAATAGTAATTACGCAATGTAGGTAATGTGTATGGTAAGTTAATTGCTAGCACGATGCCTCCTCACAGACACGATGGGACAGTTCGGCGCCCAGATTTGAATAGTGCCTTACAGAAGTTGTAAATTTCCTATAAGAGATGTAGTAAATCTCTAAAATTGAAACGACAAACCCCTTGAAATTTATGGCCCTGTCAAGTGCGAAATCACTCTGGGACTCGGACGAGACCTCTTGGCTGCTGGAATCCCGCAGATCATCGAATTTTATTGGAATGCATATAAAATGAGCGTCACTGCGCAATCCGATAATTTGGTCGGAATTGGTACCACCCATTCCTCACGCATAAGTGTTATAACGAATGAGTGGACAAGGATACTTCCCACTCCGTTTTGTTCCTCCCTCTTCAAAATGTGAAGGGACTCGATTTAAAAAGTTAAGTCAGATTCCACTTTTTCTTCGTTGAGAGAGGGTCTCATTTTTTATCATGACTTGCCCCGGCTGCTGATCGAGCAGCTCCAAACTCTTGCAGTCTACGGTAATCGGGAAGCCTGCATCCCTGCTATTCATGTAGCGGTAGTTATAAGACCCTACCGCAGGAAACC
The DNA here is from genome assembly GCA_951213105.1 of Amaurobius ferox. Taxonomy (NCBI): domain Eukaryota; kingdom Metazoa; phylum Arthropoda; class Arachnida; order Araneae; family Amaurobiidae; genus Amaurobius; species Amaurobius ferox. Next base: position 90,846,765 of record OX578133.1, read on the forward strand.
GAATACGGGGCACTAGATTTTGGAACATTATCTACAACCGTAGAGCTCGGTTGCCTGAAATAGGTTGATAACGCACTAGGACATCATCCAGCAGAACGAACTGAAGTTGATCAAGACAGTTGTGAAACCCATAATCGGTCAGCAGCGGAAGTCCCCATTTGTTGTCACCACACGGGCCTCTATGTAGAGGGCAACTCGGCCCTGAGTGCCAATTTAAATCACCAGCGAGTAGCCAGGATCTTGACTCACGCAAGTACCTTTTGGCGGGATCTGACACCAACCGTCAATTGAACAGTGGAGAGTATAACAGTCACCGCCCCAGCATAATCTAGGTAGGCCCTTGTAAACTGTGTTTTTCTCGCCTATCCCAAGCCCTTAGCACTATGAACTCTTGAACGATCTATTTTGGGATTACAAGTCATTTAATCTGTGGTGGAGGTATTATGTTTTTAAATTTCAATTGTGATGTAATGTATATTTATATTTTAATCTAAATCTAAGTGTCGGTGTAAGTTTAAGCTTTTGGAAAATGTCCCTTACTGTACTAACTTGAATTTTAACTAATGAGAAATTGAGGTAACACTTGGCATAGCAACCCCGTACACCCCAAGGTCAAGCTTGGTACGTTAAAGTGTATAGTGTTTGTTTATTATTGGTGTGTTTGACAGTTCATGTGTTTAATAAATGTATTAGTGGCCACAAATCGACTGGTTTTTTTAGTATCTATGTAATGTACTTGATCTTTATCAGATTTCACTATTCGATTACAGAGTTAACTGGGGGACACTATTGGTAAGTGTTAGTAGTGATTTATGTAAATTTTATTTCTCCACAAGCAATTTCCTGTTTTAGAGTAGCTGCCACTTCACCATGTTGAAATGTATAGAAATAAATATGCATTGTGCAATGTCTTATGCATAGGTATGAATAGTTGTTGAATGCAATACTCTGTTTTACGGTAGAAGCTGCTTCATTGTAAGAAACATCATATTAAAATTCATAAAAATGAATAGTTTTTCTATGCAATGTCCTGACTTATGGTAGACGCTGGTTCAGTGTAAGAAGCATCATTAAAATGAATAGATATTCTATGCAATGCCCTGATTTAGTGTAGAATTCGCTTCACTGCAAGAGGCATCATGTTGACATGCATAGAAATGTGTAGGCGTTCTATGGAGTGTCCTTTTATAGGGTAGAAACTGATTCACTGTAACAAACATATTAAAAATGCAATTATAAACGAATAAGTGTTCTATTCAATGGCCCGTTTAAATGCAGAATTCGCGTCACTGTAAGATATGTCATATGAAATGCATAGAGATAAATAGGCGTTCTAGGCAGTAACCTGTTATAAGGCAGAAATTGCTTTATTGTAAGAAATAAATGCATAGAAATAAATAGGTATTCCATAAAATGCAGTGTTATAGGATAGAAGTCACTTCAATGTAAAAGGCATCATATTGAAATACATAGAAATGAATAGGTGCTCTGTGCAGTGACCTGTTATAGGGTAGAAGCTGCTTCACTGTGTAAGAAACATCATATTAAAAATGCATATAAACGAATAAGTGTTCTATGCAATGTCCAGTTTTAAAGTAGAATCTGCTTCACTGTAAGAAGCATCATGTTGAAATGTATAGAAATGAATAGGTGTTCTGTGCAGTGACCTGTTTTAGGGTAGAAGCTGCTTCACTGTGTAAGAAACATCATATTAAAAAAGCCTGAAAATGAATAGGTGTTCAATGCAATGCTTTGATTTAGGGCAGAAGTTACTTCACTATATGAGGCATCATGTTGAAATACATAGAAATAAATAGGCGTTCTTTGCAGTACCCTGTTATAATGTAGAAGCTTTACTGTAAGAAACACCATATTAAAATGCATAAAAATTAATCAATGCTCTATGAAACGCCCTGTTGTAGGGTAAAAGCTGCTTCACTATAAGAGGTATCATTTAAAAATGAATAGAAATGAATAAGCGTCATATTCAGTGCCCTGTTATAGGGTAGAACTTGCTTCACTTTAAGAAACATCATGCTAAAGTGCATAGACATGAATAGGCGTTCTATGCAGTGCCCGGTTATATAGCAGAAATTGTTTTACTGAATAGGCGTTCCATTGAATGCCCTGTTACAGGGTAGAAGTCGCTTCACTGTAAGAGACACCATTTCTATAATGCCTTACAGATTGAAAATTTTACCCTGTTTGGATTAAATTATTTAAATATCATAAACTGAATTCGGTACTTGTAATGAAATATATCAAATTTATGCACACAACATTTACACGGAAAAAATATATATCAAAGTACAAATGTGAGTACCTTTTTTGAAATACGATTCTTCGCATTTCCCTTAAGAAATACGAAAACACTAAAATTACCTTCGAGTAGAAAATGTACATTTTCTCTGATAATATTTTCTTCATGAAAAATAATAAGGATATGAAAAATATTTCAATATGAGTTTCTGGAAAAAGATTGTGGTATATTTCTAATTCCCCAAATACTCACTAAATATTTGTCATACAATGATAACACTTTTACTATTACCATAAAATCGAAAAGGATTTTTACTATCGTATCCTTAGTAAATATTTAATAAAACTTTTTGAGGAAAAGGGGAATATTAAAAAAAATTATAAAACTAAAATTTTCAAGTGGTTAAAATATTGAAGAATACCTCAAAATGTTTCATTTCCTTATACTTACGGAATGTAGTGAATGGTGCAAAAATAGCTGAACTTTTTACTCTCACTACTGTATAAATAGAATATATAAAGGGAAAATATTATGATGAGAGTAAAAATCTGATTCTGATTTTGACCGATTTAAGCTTAGAAATAAACAATAATAAGCAAATAATTTAAATACAAATCAGCCACATTATCAATGATATCTGACTATAAGTTTGTGTGCATTTATCTTTCAGATAAGTTGAGAAATTCAAATGAAATTTAAAACGATTGTTTTATGCAATGTTTGCTGAACATTTAGGGATATTGGTTCAGAAGAAGATCGTTAATTTTTGAAACATATTTTTCGATAATCGATAAATCATTATCACAGGTATTTATGTTAAAATATTCTATGGAAATAGTAAACTATATCACGATTGTTATTTAAAAACAATACAATATATGATGGACGCTAGCATGTACCATTTTAGAGATATTGTACGTTTTTTATTTAAAATGAAAACAAAATATTTAAAAATTAAATATTCATATAATTATTAATTAAATATGCATCATATTAATAAAAAATTAAATGTGCACATCATTATTGAATTAGTGAAATAGTTCTAATTGTACTGCTTTTAACAAAAAAAAACTACTCACGAGATATTTCTTAATTTTGATCTGAAATACAAAATATCATAAAAAATTAAATAATTCACTATTAACAAGTAAATGAGTATTTTAATGAAATTTTAATCCCAAATAAATAAACACCATTGTTTAGTAGCTGTTGTGATTCGTTGTAGAGAAATTAGAAAATGCACTTTTCCACATGGAAAGCCGTATCTCTCGAACATAGGGAGAAAACTGTTTACGATTAAAATTTAGTAACGATAGTAAGTAGATACATTAGATAAATGTCCGATATTTGATGATAATCGAGAAATTAACCAGGGGAACACCTTCTATTGCAAACTTTTTTTTTCAAAAATTATGAAGGTTTATATCAAAATGTTACATAAATAACTGTTTATCATATAATTTTTATTTAAACGAGAATTACCTCCTTTTTTGGATGATATCTGTCTCTCTTGAGATATTGTATGTTTTATATTTTTAAAGTGACAAAAAGCATTGAAAAAAATTAATTATGCTCCCTATTCTCAATATTTTTAAATGAGTGAAGGATTATTTCGAAGTAATACAGTCAACCAGAATTTGATTAACATTTTTATTCAGGAGTTCAAACGAGCCATTCTGAAGTAATTTCATGCTAAAAGAGATTGTCTGAAATATAAATCTGCAGTTCAGCGATTTCTAAATATGCCAGCGTTTATTTTCAATTGGCGTACAACTAATGTATATATGTCTAATGTATTACTTCAAAGTGAAAATACAGTTTGCATAAAAAAGAATGTTTTCCATTCTTTTTGCGCCAAGAGAATTAATGTTCAATTTCGCCTAATGAATTAAAATTATTTGCTCGGATATACATTAATCTTTAGAACTAAGGTAAGATGCGTAGAAAAGGTTAATGAACTTTCGTCATAAATGTTACTGGAAGGAAGAAAAATAAAAATGTATATCTATTCGTGAAGTTGTTTCCTTGTTAGTTTTTGCACGTAGAGACTTTGAGTGGTCTGAATAGAAGCACTCTCCTGAAGTGCATATTATCTTTGCATTAATCGAAAAGAATGAAGCTTGTCGTTATGATATTTTACTACTTATAGAAATTTGAAAAATTATGCAAAGGCAAAATCATACAGAAACAATTTCCTATAAAGAATTACTCCTGTTTTCCAAATATAAATTAATTTATCTTACTTCTCAGCAGATACATCCCTAGTTGCATGTAATATTGGTCCTACATTAGACTAGTAAAGAATTAATAGTGTCCCCATGGACGCTGTTCAGTTGTACACGGACGGCAGTAAACTGGTTGATGGCAGTTCGGGCAGCGGCATTTACAATATTAAACTTCGGGATCAGGAATTAAAAATCAAGAGAAGAAATCCGGACTTCTGCTCGGTCTTCCGAAGCGAGCTCATTGCAATTCTTGAGGGACTGGACTCCATCATGTCGCTTTCGCGGTTTATTGATATCTGGATCTTTTCGGATAGTAGGAGTGCCATTCAGCACCTGGTCGACTGGCATGGTGTCAGGGACAGTGCTAGTGCAGACATCCTAAGGAAACTAAAACAACTCTCCCTTTTCCATCAGATCCACTTTCAGTGGATTCCGTCTTATGTCGATGTTGCTGGAAATGAGATTGCGGACAGTTTGGCCAAAGCAGGCGCTGAAGAGGCCATCACGACTGTCACTTCTCTTACTTATTCGGAGCTCTTTTCTAAATGTAAGGCAAAGGACAAGGCCGTCTGGATGGTACCACCGGAACACACATGGTACCAGAGTAGGAGCCCAGGCGGCTCTTTGGTTTGGGGCAGCAGTAGACGAGATTAAACTAAACTTACTCGCTTCCTCAGTGGTCATCTGTCATCAATGCGTTTTATTGGTGGTAGTAAGCATTTCGAAATCTGCACTAAGTGTTCTACTGCTCAGGCCTCCCCTGACCACATTTTATCCTGTCTGGGGCTCACCAGGCAGGACCTGGCTCAAGACCCATTTTGGTGCTGGACTTTCTGAGAGTGAACGGGCTTATGGACCTGATCTAGCTCTGCTGGTCTTGGGGATGAGAAACAAAAACAACAACAACAACACATTAGACCAATATTGTATATCTTGGCATTACGTTAGAAATATTTTCAATGTAATCCTAATATTGGGCAAATATTGGAGTTACATTGGCCTCCAATATTGGGTAAATATTTTCATTAAAATATTAAGCCAATATTGGCGTAATATTGCCCCAATATTGTTAGCCAATATTGGGCCAATGCCGTCAAAATTTCCACACTTTTTCATATTGGGCTAAAATTTCCAATTGTAGCTGCTAATATTGGACCAATATTGGATTGTTACTAGGCATCGTGTTAAAAGAAAATATATCTTGATGTTAAAAATGCGACAGCATTGCAAATCATTTCTTTATTGATTGCAGATTCTTTGAGATTTCTTTATCGATAAAAATGTCACGTGCTTTCTTTTAGAAATATAATTATTTCAGTGGGAAGAAATCTCTTAAAAAAAGATTTTCCAATGTCACAAATATAGGCATTGTATTTATTAATGGTGTTTTGTGAAATGCAAATCTCATCTATGGCCAAATTCACACTGTGTCTTTCAAGTCAAACGAAACAACATTTACTCGAGTGACGAACTTTCAGTGTGCATATATGCCCATAAATATTTGATATCTACTTTAAACTGTCGGTCTCAGTTAAAGTATTTCTTATGTACATAAACAGGACAATTGAGTACGAAAATTCCAATCCAATCAAATATGAGAGCTGAACGCATATGCAAGGAAAACATCTGAATTAAAAAAAATAAAGAAAAAACCAAAATCTTCCAATCCAATCCAATACGAGGGCTGAAAACATTTATGGAAGAAATATTTCTATTTAAATAATTTTTGTAACAAGAAAACGTTTTGCTTCTTCCCATGCAGCTGGATTTCTGTCACCTACAGGATAGCTGTGTGCAATATTTTCACAGTGTAAGCTTGAATACCGATTTAGAAGAAAATTGTAATAAAAAATAAATTGTTTGCTACATTATTAATAGGTATTTGCTTCATCAACCTCGCGACATTTTCCCAAAGTCACCAAGTTTGCAAATTTGCGATAAATGTGTCTCCAAACTCACGACATTTCCCCAAAGTCATAAGTTTGCAATTTTGCGATAAATGTGTCACCAAGTTCGTCAAATGCGTTGCCAAGAGGCACAGGCGGCAGGAGATAACCGACATCCTATATAGTATTTATATTTCAATTTCTAGTATTATCTGATGTATTGTCAAATTAACAAATATTTTCTTTAATACAGTCTAATGTTTGATAATTTGACCGCGACCTGTATTTAAAAATAAATTTATCAATCAATAGACTAAATAGACTAAATATCGTAAATTTATGAATAACATAATATATTCGATTTTCACCATTTTTCTTCACAAAAACAATTTTATTAAGTTTATTTTATTAAGGGCTTCCCTTTAACATTCCCAATACTCTTCTTTATAACCATCATGTATAAAAAAAACCCAAAAAATTAGTAACGAAAAGAAATACAAATAAAAATAATTGTATAATTTGTACACGTAAACATATAATTAAATTACGATGGCAATGGGAATTAAGCTTCTCATGTTTATACTTTTATTAATTTAATTAAAATCTGTTATTTGATATTACCTTATCCAAACAAATCGAGATAATGAATTTCTCAGCTTTGTTAACAAGAGAACTAGCTTAAAATTAAAGAACAGAGTGGAACGCCAGATGAATAACATATAAAGAACATTGCGTGCTACAGTATCATGTTTTCCTTTTGCTAGAAACAAAATGCAAATTCTTAAATGATATAAGCGTAATACTCATTTTTGCATTCCCACAATTAGCTATTACATTAGCTAGTTGAAATATGGTGTAAGAAACATAAGCCAGGAAGTGAAATGCATTAATAAAAGTAAAATATACAAGAAAGAAATGTAGTTAATTATTTCTTTATAAATAGAAACTAATAAGACACGTATAAGATAAATAATAAAAATAATGTTCGAAAAATTGTATGTGTTTCTCTAATTTGAATTCCTTGATAATAAAATGTTACTGAGATTTATTGATTGGGAAACTCAAGTCAAAATTTATTTGATTCACTCCATTTATTTGAGAAATAAAGCGCTCCATGTGAAAAAAAATGTAGTTTCTAATATTCCGAAAATTTTGTGTGATCATTTCTAAATAACGATGTTCATTTATTTCGAGAGAAAATAGTCTTTTTCCATTGGCCAGGTACTTGAAGGTGCTTCATTCTCCTATACAGTGACGAAAATGTGAACAATTTTGCTGTCATACAACGTTGCCCCGGCGCACTACGAAGGGTCTATCATAATGCGTACTTAAGCCACCCACTTTTGAGCCCAGAAAACTAGTGGGGGCGACACCCATGGGGACAGTACCCTCCTCCCCATGCCACTAATATCTGAGATATACTTTCGGACTCGTGATTTAATGATCCGGTACTCCGCGTAGACACGTGGATAGTTTGGGTAGATCCGAAAATCGAAATCGGGTCTTTCGAGTGCAAACCCTCGCCTTAAACACTGGTGTATCCCGTCCGTAATAAGAAAAACTTAACAAAGAATTTAATCATTTTAAAATAGAAGTTTTTTTATATCTTATAATTTTTTTTCATTTTAGATCAAAAACGTAAAATATTTCGAGAACGGCATATGCTATCGTCTTATATATGATGGTTCGCTTTTAAATAAAGAAATTGTATATTAAATATTTATTTACGAAATACTTTTATACGTCATTATATTTTTATAACAGATTTTCAATTTTCGAAAAAATGCTCTAAAAATTGCGGAAAATCCCCAAAATCAATAAGTCTCTAACGTTTACTGGCTGAAAAATATACCAACATATCTTATAATTTTTTTTCATTTTAGATCAAAAACGTAAAATATTTCGAGAACGGCATATGCTATCGTCTTATATATGATGGTTCGCTTTTAAATAAAAAAATTGTATATTAAATATTTATTTACGAAATACTTTTATACGTCATTATATTTTTATAACAGATTTTCAATTTTCGAAAAAATGCTCTAAAAATTGCGGAAAATCCCCAAAATCAATAAGTCTCTAACGTTTACTGGCTGAAAAATATACCAACAAATTTTATACGATTACATAAATTTGTTCGAGAGATATAATACCCACAGGCAGATATACAGAGGAACACAAACATCACTAAACGTGGTTGATTCGTATTCAAGAGTACTCAAAACTATCCATCTAAAATCCGATAGTTGGATATTTAGTCCCATTATAAAATGTGAATCGCGTCAAGCTGTAAAGGCTTATTTCCCCAAAACCCCATTTACGGAATCCGGAAGAACGTTTTAGTGACCATACCGTAAACGCGAAACATCTGAAAGTAAAAACTATATTTTCCATCAAGTGTACAAGACAATTACTGAAATAAATGTAATTTTATTATGCAGAGTTAGACTATATAAAACCGATAAAGTCTGTAGACTGAAGGTCATTTTAGGATGGAGCTAAAAAATGCAGTATTTAATTATCAAAGTTTTCATTTATATTTTGAAATAAGTTTGAATATTTTAGTACTTATGTAAGCTATTTTATTATTTACGTCAAATATATTTTTTCAAATTTTCATTTTTAAAATATTTTTCCGCTTATGTTCGAACTAAATTCATGTAGCTTAGATGTTTATTTTAAAAATATGAACAGAAACAATATGTTTTCGCTATTACCAATAAGTGTTAAATATAAGATTCTCCCTACTGTTGAAGAATGGCCACGTTCACAAATACACAACGGGTGTGTTTATAAGCTTTAACTATTACTATAAGAGCGGCATATAATTTCTAATACATTACAAAACAAATCTGATGTGGACAGCACATGACTTTACTTATATAATACTATTAATTTACTCCTTTTACAGTAAAAAAAATAATGCATAAGATCCGCGGTACTGTGTTTTTATCGATGAAACCGTTGATCATCTGGCAATTTTCCGGATGACAACATATAAAACTATTTCAAAGTACCAAATGAACTTATAATTCACGCAACTCTAAACAAACAATTATCAATATTGATTGCATCCTCAATAAGCGATATAGTTAATATATTAAAATATTTTAATAATTAATTCATCAATTAGGCATCATTTTCATTGACTTAGCGTCATTTTTGCAAATTTGACAAAATTTTCGTCAATCCCTGGCAAAATATCGCCAAGTTACCGATATTTTGCTAGGTTATTCGCCAAAGTGCATCACCAAGTGTTACAGACAAACGGCCAGAAGAGCATTTCTTATATACTAGAAGGTATGCCCGTCATATGACGAAAATCAGAATTTGCGAAACATTACTTCCCATTTGGCGTCATTTTTATCAATTTGTCGACATTTTTGTCACTTTAGCAGCATTTAAAATAGTCACCAAGTTCGCTACGCCTCGCTAAATTTCTCGCCAAACTTTACGGACGGTCGGAGAAATGAGTTATTATTTTAGTCTACTCTTATGTTCTTTCCAAGATATTGAACTACTGTCATCAGTTAGTCATCATTTCATGGATTTAACGTTGTTTCATCAATTTGGCGAAGTTCTGTCAATTGGGTGACATTTTCGTCCATTTGGGGACTTTTAAAAAGTCAGCAAGTTTGAGACATTCCGACAAATTCATCACCAAAGTTTTGACAAATGTTACGGATGGGAAAAATAGGTGATTCTATAGTAGATACATATATTCTTTCCAAGATAAGTAATTTTCGTCAATTTGTCGTCATTTTCATTGATTTAGCGTCATTTTTATCAATTTGGCGACATTTGCGTAAATTTGGCAACATTTAAAAATGTCGCCATTCCGCTAAAATTCGTCGCAAAGTTTCGCCAAGCGTTATGGACGGAGAAATAAATTATTCTTATAGCAGATAAATTACTATTGGCGTTCAAATACAAAAGTATTACCTAAAGTATCGTTTCTCATGAATGGAAGGAGCTATATCCACGAGAAAGATGTCTCCAACTTTATCGCATGATATTACATAGGGAAAGTAAACATATTTCACAATTGCTAATGTTTTATTTTTAATTTAAATGATTGTATGATGCATTTATTTAAAACATTCGCAATATGTCAAGAACGGTTCATGCTAGCACTCTAAAGTTCATGTCAATCGGTTTCTAAAGAAAAATTACATAAGAAATGTCTATTTGCGTAACTTTATTAAAGGTTGTGACTTTTTGATGATTTTTTTCAAAAATTCACTCAATTTAGGGGGGGGGGGTCTGAACATTCGATTGCTTTTAAAAACAATCGACTTCTGGTATTCCCGGATTGTAATTTTATACCAAATTTCATTCGAATCGCTTCATTCGTTCGTGAGATATCGTCTCCACAGACTCACTGACACACACACACATGCTTTCACACACACAGACATCACCTCAAAAATGTTCGATTCGTGCACTGGGATGCTTGAAACGTGCTCTCTCGTTGAAAACTCGAATTCGAACTTTCGACCCCGTCACAATACTTTCCTTATTCATTATACTATTTATATAAGTAAAGTAATATTTACAGATACAATATCTCTATTTCACATCGCTAAATTGACATACGACATCCGCAGTACAATGATCTTAACGTCTTTACATTTGACACCTTTTCTGAATGACAACGTGTAAAGCTATTTCGATGTATCCAATTAACTTCGCGTAAATCTAACTTAACAACTGCCAATAGTGACAACATCTGCGAAAAACAATATAGTCCATATATTAAAAGATTTTAATAAATAATCAGCATAGACAGTGTGCTTCATACGTTACGCCCTGCTTGCTGTTGCCTGATGCTTCCTCTAAAATTAGTAAAACTGGGATCAAATTTGTAATTGGGATAAACAATATACATCAACTTCCGCACATGTGAGTAACAATTCTTTTAAACTTTTAAAATTGAAATCACTCAAAACCTGCCAGCTTCCATCAAGAAAACTTACTTTAAACGATACATCGAGGTTTTTCAAATGTGCTTTGAAATTTTATGTACATTTGATTGAATGGACATTTTAATGTTTTCACTGGACATCGATGATGCGGACAAGTGTTAACTCTCAAAAAGACAAGTGTTAACTCTCGTGAAATTATGATCACTTGCCATGTGTAATATTATGCAGTAAATTTCTTAATAGGGGATCTAGTTCGTTCAATTTATACTTTGATACTTTGTGTAAGATACTTTGTGCAATAGTTCTGCATTTCGAAGCCATAACAATTTGCCAACAGAGATTTATATATAAAATATTATCTATCTCTGTTTGTCCGTAAGCCTTGTCAATGCATTTTACAAAATTGGTGGCTAATTTAGCGAAATAACACCAACTCCAGGATATTCGCCTTATATTGACGAAAACATCGTTAAAGTTGCAACAAGAAAGATCAATCATGCTTAAAGCGTTGATTATGAAACACGCTCCAACTTCAATGCAACTTTATTTAAACAAGTCTAAAATGCAATACATTCCTCGGTAATATTTTGAAACTTATCACAATACTGCATTAATTTATTATATTTGAAAACTTAAACCTTCATCGAAAAAAATGAACTTCATTCAAATGACGGCATTGAAATATAAATTGCCTGGTTTAAACATATCTAAAATGTTATACATTCCTCGGTAATAGTTTTAAAATTATCATAATACTACGATAATTTATTATATTTGAAAACTTCATCGAAAACAACTGAAATTAATTCAAATGACGTCATAGAATAAATAACACGCCTGGATCTCTCTGTAAAAACAGAATTTCATTCATAACTTTCACCCATTCATTTCATTCATCACAATACTATAATAATTTATTTTATTTAAACATTTTGTTTAAGACCATGGAGCTACAAAAAATTAAACTCTATGCTTGAAACTTCATCGAAAAAAATCGTCCTTCTCTTCATGAAATCCATTAATATTTCATTCATATCAGCCATGCAGACTCCATGGACTAAATTATTTTATGTTAAAAAAATACAGGAATTCTAATACAACTCATTCTATATATTTTGCTGTTTACATTTTACATAGGTGAAAAATAGGCTTAGTTGCAGAAATAATCAAATTTAGATGAGCATTTAAACTCAAATATATTGTCATTGCGTTGTTTCAGTATGTAGATGCACAGAATTTAAGCAACCACACAACTTGATACCATAAACCCCCTGGGTTGGTCGTGTGGTCTGGGCCTTCAACAGAATTTAAGCAAAAATAAGTAGTTTTAGGACGGATACAACACTCAATATGAATTAAAAAGAACTTAAAAAAAATCACGATTTTGAAACAAGATGGATGCCATATATCATTTTGAAGTGGGTCATGTGATCGTTTCATATCATGGTCACGTGATCGTTTCATATAAGAGGTGTAATTAATATTTTAATTTTTATTTAAAAAACTACTGAATATATTTCGCTGAATTTTTTTTATATATTTTATGGAACAATTTGGATATTACCTAAAATTTTCGAAGCAATTTGTGAATTTTAAATCCGCTAAAAAAGTGTTTGAAAAATTAGGTCCCATAGGCCTCAATGTATTTCATTTTTTCGACCCGGGTTCAATCCAAAACTAATTGGGTAATATTATTCATTTATATTCCCATAGGTTCTACAGACCGTCTGAACAACATACTAAAATTTCATTTTGATTAAGTCATTTTTGCGGCAGTTATCGTGCTAACGGACAGACAGACAGACAAACAGACAGACAGACAGAATGAACAAAGTCATAAACACTTTTCAACTTTGTTGTAAAGTGTTAATAAAAATGACTCTAAGTTTATGAAAATGACTCCAAATTGATGAATTAATTAATAAAATATTTTAATATATGGACTGTTGCTTATTGCGAATGCTATCAATATTGATAATTGCCAATTTAGAGTTGTGTGAAATATAAGATAATTTTGTACTTCGAAACAGTTTTACGTGTTGTCATCCGGAAAAACGTCCGGTATACAGCATTAAAAACATTGTGCGTAGATCTTATACACTGTGAAAGAAGTAAATTCATTTCAATTATATAGGGAGGTTCGTGTGCTGCCCACATCAAATTATTTATATATGAAGACATATGCATTCAATATTTCATATAAATACTACAGAGCATGACACTCAATTTCACTTAAAATTCAGAATCGGTCGGAACTTAGAATCAAACCCAGATTTCATCATTGCTCTCTGATATACGGACGCCTGCCTAGTCCTGTCAATGTAAAGTTTTACCTTACATCTTACTACTTTGATACAAGGCCAGAAAGCACAGGATTCCTCACCAGCGCCTTGCATTCTAGATTTTAGCTCTTGTGCAAATTATAGAACATCTGGCTTAATTTAGATTAAAAAACCTAATCAGACGGAATCAGAAGTCGATCCTAGTCTCCTGATTTGCGCCCGAATGTACTAACCTCAGCATCATACCGTCATAGCAGCTAATACCTAACTTTACTATACACTAAATGCCCTGGGTAAAGCAGCATTCAGAAGATGATAACAGCATGACAGCTATAGCATGACAGCTATATACTATACCTTCGCATAAATTGATACGTTTTAAGATAGTGAATCCACAAATCGCATCTGAGTCCGAAAGTGTTTCCAGACAACTTTGATATTTCACTAGACAAACAGACTGCATTATCAGTGTCTGCACTGTTTCCACTTGACTAGTTTTCGTCGAGTTTGCATTAACTCACGTACTAATCCTGAAATATATTCTACTGTTCAGAAACTAGTAAATAGAATATTAGACAAGTCTTATTTCTTTTGTGTGCTTATTTTCTTGATCATCTTTTATTCATAATTGATCGTCTTTTATTCATAATTGATCGTCTTTTATTCATAATTGATCGTCTTTTATTCATAATTGATCGTCTTTTATGCATAATTTGTTGTTCTATGTATTTCGGAGTATATTTGGCAGACTGATCGGTTTTACTCAAATATAAATGTTTAAACGATTGTTTTGAAAAATTTTGAAATGTTAAGCTTTTCTCAGAGCTAAAACATCAAACTTATAAGCTTCCTCCATTGTTTTAAATTTTGTGCATAAATCCCTACTCTAATTTTTGAAGAATTACATATTATTGCATTATTATGTTCCTTTTTATCTAATTTGGATAAAAACGTTAAGTCGTTTGCCATGATTCAAATTTAGTAAATTATTCAAATAAAATATAATTTCAGACTACGACAGTTTTTGTTATGTGACATGTTTTAATGAAAATGGTAACTTTTTATACGAGTTATTTACTAAAATGCTTCCATTAGCAAATTGTCAATTATTTTTCAGAGATCTTTCGAAAAAATAAATTACATTTCAGTTCGTCAGGTGAAACGCTTTCCTAGTTCTAATGCGTATAATACTACATGGATGATACTATATATATATATATATATATATTACCCAGCGTAATATTTAATTATTGTGATTAATTTAACTATATGTGTTTTCTCTTGTACTTCAGCGAAAATATAATTATAAAAAGCGCTTGAACCAAACCATAAAAATATGTTAATAAGTTATAATATATTACTAAGTTATAAAAATATTATAAAGTATGTTAATTTAAATACAAGAATTGTAAAACATTTTTACAATGCCCTTTCTAATACTATTTCATTTTGCAGCGGTTTTTCAAAAATAAAAGATCGTTAAGTGTCGTTTTAGCAATAAATGTAACAAAAATTACAATACGAACTGGCTCCCGTAGAACTTTATTTGCTCCCGTAGAATTCCACTGTGATTTCAACTTCTTTTATCACCAATAGATGGCACCATTAACAGACTTTTAGACTATAACAATTTCTAACTTGTTGAAAGTACTTGTTAACTACTAGTTGAAGTTTCAAATTTTGAGATTCAAAGAATGCATGTTGAAGTTTACGTTATAGATGAAGGAAAAAACTTTCAGGAAAAATAAAGAAAACATGTCAGATAATTTAAACATGTTAGATAATATTATCTTAACCTATTATAAAATATTAGATATTAAATATAGTCAATTAAATACCTCGGAACAGGAATAAATTAATTAACATTAGATATAAAATAAAAACAATCTAACAATCAATAACTATTCAAATGGTAAACTTCGATTCATTTGTAGGTATTTTAACATTTCCATTCATTTAATATACATATAATTAAAACTTTAATTATGTAATTAGTATATAATTATATAATTAATTACTTCATGTTTATATTAAAGCAATTAATTCTATAAATTTTAAATATAGGACTCCTGCTTAAAATAGGCATTTTGTAAGAATTTACGATATTAGTTGGTCATGCACACAGCGACTCGTGAGAGCGGCAGTAAAGAATGCTCGTAAATGCGGCGTTGTTGTTGAGACCCAGACCGTCCGACCTACCAGAAAGGTGTAAGGTAACAGTTTGGACAGCCGGGAAGTGCCACCCAAATTGGACCGGAGGCATCCACAGGGACCGCACCCTCCTTCCCCTACCACCAACCTCTCGGAAGGACTTACGGACCCACATGTTTAACGTGATCGTACTCCGCGTGAACACTGCGGCAGTTTTGGCAGTGGCTGGAATCGAACCCGGGCCTACCGAGTGCAACTCCAGCGCGCTAACCAATGGGCTACCGCACCCCCGTAAATGCGGCGTGTCAGGATAACCCACAGTGAGGAAAAGATGAGACTAGGTAATCCCGCGCGTAATAATGTAGAACTACTTTGATAAGGTAAAGAGAGTCGAAAACCCAGACCACTCGACTCACCCTGAGGCATGAGCAGCAGTTTGAGTGGTCGGGAACGAAGGTAAAGAATGTTGAAGACCCAGACCGTCCGACTCATCCGAAGGCATAGAGCATCCATTTGGACGGCCGGAAGGTAAAGAGTGTTAAAAACCCAGACCACACGACAGACCCGGACGTTTACTGCAGCTTAATGTGTGGCCGGGAGAGAGGGTAAAGTGTGTTGTTGTTGAGACCCAGACCGTCCGACCTACCAGAAAGGTGTAAGGTAACCGTTTGGACGGCCGGGAAGTGCCACCCAATTTAGACCGGAACCCAGTGGGGGAGGCATCCACAGGGGCCGTACCCTCCTTCCCCTACCACCAACCTCTCGGAAGGACTTACGGACCCACATGTTTTACGTGATCGTATTCCGCATGAACACGGCGGCAGTTGTTGCAGCGTGCAAATCCAGCGCGCAAACCACCGGGCTACCGCGCCCGAAATGTGCCAACAGCACGCGGTGTTCCCAGGTGATCACCCACAGGGTAAAATTGTGTGTATGTCTTTGTGGTTCAAAACTGACATTTATAGTGCTATGTGTGCTATCATGCATCATGCTTCCAAAATGATTTTACTATCTCCTAGAGCAGTGGGGGGACAAGAGGGGGATTCATAATCCTGCCCAGGAACCCATCAGAATGCAAGTTCTGAGAAATTATATTTGGAGAAATAGGAAGCAATATAATTTGTATACCCCCAACCCAATATTTTTTGGGGACGCCATTATCAAAGAGAGATAATAGTGGTTTTAGAGTCGTTATACAAATTTATTTTTAATAATAATAATAATAATAATAATAATAATAATAATGCATATTTAAACAAAAATAAAAAGTATTATGAAATGTGCTACACTTTCGGGTTTCAATCGACACAAAATCGAGAAGTTTGGCAAAATAAGTGGCTTTCTGAAAAAATAGTATTACCGAGAAATATAACGAGAAAAACGAAAAAATTATCCGGATTTAAAACGAGAAACCAATCCGGTAGATTAAAAAAATTTTATTTAAGAATGGTGATACTTTTCTCAGACAATTGTATATTTTTAGTACTGTTTGTTCTTAAGAACATCATTAAGAGATACATTAACAGTAACATTGGAACATTTTAATTAATACAAATTTTAATTTAGAATATAAGAGATAAAATTCAGATGCTCATATTTTCACAAATTTGAAAAAGTATTTAAAAATTAATTTCGACATATAATAGCTACATCATACAGCTTAAAATATCTCATGTAGGCAGCACATGACTTTGCTGACATACTTAAATTCATTTTTATTAATGATACGATAAAATGAGTCTAACTGCAGAAAATAAAATGGATACTTTTCTGATATTACATATAATCTGCATTTTAACGCATCTTCGTTTCATTTGACAATTTAAAGCATTTTAAAACGTCCTCAGCTTCTCAAAATTCCCAAAACTAAAATATCTCAAAAACGATTCAACCTAGAGTCACGAGGTCAGTTTTATTCGGTTTGCTGATAAAAGCTACATGAAGAACAAGTATATAATTAATATATATCAGCAGTTACAGACTTCTCTTTCAGATTTTTATGATCTTTACGGACCATGGCGCAAGAAAACTTCGGATATAGTTTCAGAATCATGTCAAAATCTAATTAGCATCAAGACAAAACTCAAGGGACTTAACTGCTAAATTTCAAGAAATTAAATACATTTCTAACTACAGTGAAAAACGTCCGCAGCTCTTCAAAATTAAAAGCAACTCAAATACTCGAGAAAACCATCTTAGAGTATTGAAGTTGGTTTTATTATTTCGTCGTCAAACGTTCAATACAAAATAAGAATGTAATTGAAATATTTAAGCATATACAGTATTCAATTTAGATTTTGACGACTTTTGCAGGCCATTTCGCAAATCTAGGTACATTATTTATTGCCAAATCGTACCAAAATTTAATCGGCATCAGAGTAACCCACAAGTGTTTTATTAAACTTTATGAAATTTGGTCAATTAAATTTTCAGTTAGAGTGGATACATACACGGAACAGATAGAAAGACACACACACATAGACACGCAAACACTCAGACTGATAAACACATAAACTCACACACAGACACCATGCTAAAAAGAGTGATTTCGTGCTCTAGGGTAATGAGAACGTGTAGATCTGACAAAAACTCAAGTTGCGATATTTGACACCATTCCAATATTTTCCCTATGCATTACCATGTATTGAAGAAAAGTAAAAACGATTGATTTATTGAGATTCTTTTATCATTCATTATTTTTTTTAATAACAGGAATTGGTAATTTATCGAACTCAAAATCGCCAAATCAGGTGCCTATCTAACTTTAATAATAAAAACTAGTTACATTAAGAGTAGTATGACTGAAAAATTCTTAACTAAATTAACTCAACCAGACAGTACCTGCTTGTACGCCGTTGGACTAGGATAGCCTAAATTATCCAAGTTTGTAGGCTTTTGTGTTCATTACACGGTAACAGATGACAATTGCGAAAGGTTTGTCACATATTGTTCATCACTTACACCTTTCTGGTAGGTCAGACGGTCTGGGTGTCAACAACAACATATTGTTCATCTTTCTATGCGCTAAGTTTGTTTAATTTTTTTCGATTTTTACTTTCCTACAATACATCTTAATGTATAAGAAGCGTATTGGAATCGCGTCGAATGCGAAGCGTGAGTTTTCGAAGAAATCTACACATTTTAGACCTGTATGACTGCCTGTCTGTGTATTTTTTACTGTCGAAAATAATAACACCAAATCCAACATTCTAGGCTTGGCGTCCGCGAAATATTTTAGTTTTTTTTTTAAATACGTCCAGTTATCAAAAGAAAACAAAAATTGAATTGAAATTGCAAATTTTGTGTAATTATGCTTGTTATTTTACACAATTAAACTCAATTTAATGAATTATTAAAGCCATTTAAGAGAAAATGAATTTGAGTCTGTAGCGAAAGTAATGTGCTAATAACATCTGATTTTTTCTTTTCAAAATTGTCATCGCATCAACTACATTTTTTTTTCGAAACAAATTCTCAATCAGCACTGAGTTCCGCTTTTCGGTGTAATTCTATAAATCCATCATTTTCCAAAGTGATGTCTACCAATTGTTTCTATTTGACCTTCTGCAACTCCACCTTGAAATACTCGAATCAGCTTTCTCAATATTCGTGGATACGATTCTAGGACAGAGGGAGATATACAGTGTTTCTAAAAAAGTCTATATATAGTAAAGTATGTGGTCGATCGAATAAAAGTAATTGCAGCGCCCCTAGCAGAGAATTAAACAAGAACGATCAATTCTGCATAAAGTATTGATTATCAAACACTTTCTAACTGAAATGCAATTTTATTTAAACATCTCTAAAATGAGATACATTCAGTGCTGATATATTTTAAATTATTACCGAACTGCAATAATTTATTTTATTTGAAAACTTAAAATTTCATCGTAAAAAATGAAATTTATTCAAATGACGTCATCGAAATATAAATCGGCTGGCTATCTATGTAAAAGCAATGAATATTTCATTCATATCACTTTTATTCCAGACTTCAGAGTCAAATGATTTTGCGTGAAAAAAAATTCAGCAATTCTCATGCAACTCGTATTACTATCACTTGATTGCATTCTGTATTAATTAAAATTAGGCTTCGTTGTAGAAATAATCGAAGTTGGATGATCATTTAAACTACAAATATTGTTATTGCGTTGGCGTAGAACACAGATGCACAGAAAATACGCAAAAATTAAGCGGTTTTAAGACGGATGAAACACTAAATATAAATTTAAAAGAACTTTAAAAATAACGATTTTTTCTCTGGGAAAAAAGATGGATGCCATATTTTATTTCGAAGTGGATCACGTAAACTCTTCATATTATACGGGTGTAATTATTATTTTAATTTTTAACTAAAAAACTATATATTTTATGGAATAATTTGAATATTTCCAAAAATTTTGTAAGCAATTTGTGAATTTCAACGTCGCTTAAAAAATGTTTGAAAAATTAGGTCCCATAGGGTTCAATGTATTTTGTTTATTTATCACGGGTTCAATCCAAAATTAATTGGGTGATCCTATTCATTTGCATTCCTATATGTTGCACAGACCGTCTCAACAACACACTAAAGTTTAATTTTGATAAAGTCATTTTTGCGGCAGATATCGTGCAAACGGACAGACAGACAGAATGAACAAAGTCATAAACACTTTTCAACTATGTTGTAAAGTGTAAGCTAATTGTACGCGCCAACCGCAACCGAGAACTATTTTTTCGTAACCTTGCGCTAGCAGCACTCAGTTCAGTGAATCTCTTGATGATATATATGCGATGTACGAGTGATGTCCACACACGATGTAATACGATGTTCGACGCACTCGATGTACTATATATATTGGTTTGTTACGATGCGATGACGACGATGTAATGTAATAAACCTTTACTAACTTATGCTAGAATGTTGTTCTTTATAAGTTCTTCTGACTGATTCATTTCCCTTACAAAAGTGTTAAAAATTGGGATAACGAACTTTGCAACATTTTGAGAAAATGAGAAAAAAAAATATTTTATTTATCAAATGCCAGCCTGTTGACTATTAAGGCATATGGCTTCGTGCTCTCCAATATTTTTCCACAATACAATTACAATGAGATAATGCAGGGCATTCGTCAATGTGCGCAGTGGTCATGTCTTGTCCAGTTGAACACAAAATACACACAGGTGAATTGACAATATTAAAATGAAAGAGATGGGCACGAAGGCAATCGTGCCCAGTCAAAAGTCTGAAAGTGGCAGTCGCAGCTGCACGAGGAGCATCAGGAACACAATGGGGACTGGTGCTGAGAACACTCCAGAGTTTAGAACGAGAAGAGCAAACAGCCGCAGTACGGAAGGAATGTCTAAAGACTCTATTTATTTCAAGTTTTGATGAATGAAAGGGTAAATTTCTGTTCGATTTCTGGATTATATTTCACCCCTTCTTTGCCAAAAAGTCTGATTTCTCATTACCCTCGACACCGCAGTGGGAGGGCACCCACTGGAAAGACCCCTTGCGTTGTATTTTCCCGAGAAGAGATCTAGCTTGCTGGACATGAGGGCTTTTCCTCTCTTGATTAGATGATAGAGCCCGAAGGGCAGAAGTTGAATCCGAGAGGATCACAGCCCTCTCAAAAGAATTCTGCCGAATGGAAAGCTGTTGAAGTTTGAAGTGCAACATATATTGATTCCAGTTCTCCATCAAAATGGGTTGAGGAGTTTCCTACTGGCAAAAAAAATTCACAGAAAATGCCAGCACCAGCTCCTTGAGAAAAGTCCAAAAGGAAGCCATCCGTGTAGATATGCAGCCATTCACAAGGAGGATAGCGATTATGGATAGTATCAAGAGCGATCGCACGAAGTGCCTCAGGGCAAAAGTCTGACTTTTTAATTTTCTGATTTAAGTCCAGTCTTATATCAAGGTCCATGTAGTCCAAGGGGTTAGCAAAAGAGAATAGTTCAATAGGAGTATTATTAAGTAATTGATAGCAGTCAATATATTGGACACATTGGATGAGGCCCCTTTGGGATATCAGAATACGTACTTGATTGTGATTGTAGTCCCGCCAAAAAGAATTGTTTGGGAGCCTAGTTAATTTATTGAAAAGAACAGTTGCATTTTTCTTAATCACATTGGTCATTAGTTGGTTATTTGTCAGTAATTGCATCGCCAACACAGGGATGGTCTTGACTCCTCCAGTGACAATTCGTAAAACTTGGTTTTGGAAAGTCTCGAGGTGTTTTATCACTTTATCAGAGGCTGAGATCAACACCTCATTGCAGTAATCTAGGACCGGTTGGATAAACATTTTATAAGTTATGTTGAGAGTTTCCCTGTTGCATCCCCATTTAACTCCAACTAGTCTTTTAAGAAAAGGGAGCCATTTTTCTGCTTTTGAAATAACATGTTCAGCATGCTTGTTCCAGGTTAGCTTATTATCGAAGACACAACCCAATTATGTTTATGAATCATTAAGTTGAATATGTTCGACCTGATAAACAAGTTCAGAAACAAAAGGCTGTCGGTTGAGAGTAAAAAGTTGACTGGTGGTTTTATTTATGCTTACTGACATATTATTGTCCATGCACCAATGTTCAAGTCGCTCCAAGGATAGGTTTAAAGTTGTATTGAGTTTGGCTTGATCTTATTTCGCAGAGCTGCACCAGAGTACAAAGTCATCTGCAAACAAGGCCGGATTTGTCAATCGATCTGAGGACATTAGATCAGAGAGATCATTAATAAAAATATTAAACTGGATGGAGCTAATTACTGTGCCTTGTGGTAGACCAGTTTCGTTTTGTTTAAATTTCACCAAAGCGAGTAGCGCAAAAACGCTGGGAGAGAAAATCCCTGATCCACAAGAGCATCTTGCCACCAGCACCCATGGTTTGAAGGTTTTGAATGGTCCGCAGTCCCCAGACCCTGTCGAAGGCAGCCTCAAAGTCTACAAATACGGCAAGGACCAAGTGCCGGTGATCCAGTGAATCTTTTATGGATTGACTCAAGAAGGCGACCTATTGATTAGTTGATTGAAATCTCCTAAAACCCGCCTGGGCTGTAGATAAAAGATTGTTTGTCTCGATATACCAAGTAAGACGAGAAACTATCAATCTCTCCATGACTTTTGATACAACGCAGGTCAAGGATATAGGTCGATAACTATTTATATCATCTGGAGGTGAGAAAAAAAGTTATGAATCATTGCCTAATAAGTAGGGATTGATAACAAAGTTGTTACAGAAGACACATTTATTTCAGACAGTATATTTATTGGCGAACGTTTGTCCTGTTCAGGAATGTTAAAATATACAACACTTACATGCACATGAAGTTAATGTGCAGCCTGGTTAAAATGTTCTCCATCGTTGACAATGCTCGCATGGATTCGAGAAAGAATATTACTGCGCACTTTGTTAAGCGTTGCAGATGTCTCCAAGTAAAAGTTCCTGAATATATGGCATTTTGGCAGTAATTTATTGTCTTCATATACGTGTTTCCTTTGTTCCTGCTGTCGATTCGTACTAATTACACAATGCTATATATCTTTGTAACTGTTTATTTTCATCTATTTCACTTAGTTGCAGATTTCTTTAAACCAAATATTTCAATTCCCCTCTAGGGGTGCTGCAATTAATTTTATTAGATATGGTAAACACACATATAGTTGTATGGTAACTCGTCAAGTCAGTAAAAACTCCAAAACAAAATAAAGACAACCAAATATTGGTTAATTTAAATGTCTAAAGTCATTAAAGATATTCCATTGGTGTAATAAAATGTCCTCATTAAAGATGTTTTATTGGTGTAATAAAACATATTTAATACATGTGCTTTCTAAATAGGTCATTAAATGTGTTTTATTAAAACATTTTAATTAACCAATTTTTGGTTGTCTTTATTTTATTTTGGAGTTCTGGTATAGACACTTTACTATAAACAGACCTAATGTGCACACTCAAGGACCTTTCCTTAAATAGTTATCGGTGTGCTTAAGGAATTTTCCAGGAGCCTCACATATTATAACAGCTATTATAAGCAAGGTAATTACAGCGAACTCATACTGGAATAGTCCTGCACGAAACGTGTTTTCTTTAAGGCAGTACAACCATATCAGCTTCTTCTCAACAAATTCCGCGCTTAATTATGCAAAGAATTACTAATTTTTCTGAATAATTCCTGAGTTAATCGTACTTTATTCTTAACAGTTTTATTGCGCAGTACGCCATCAAGTGCAAATAAATTGTAAAATTCATGCATTCATTCATACAACTTACATTGCGACATATACAAACATTAATTCGAAATGAAATTTTTAGTTTCAAAAGTTCTCAATATTATAATCCACTAATTTTTTAATTCCTTAAATGTTTAAGCATTCCTTCTAAACCAAGAAACATAAACTATTCTCATTGCATTTTGTCAACTTTAGTTTAATATGTCAACATATCCAAGCAGAGCTCGAATGCAAATTCCGCTTAGATGACGGAAGAACTAGCTGTCTGAAAATGACCCAGTACGGTTGACCAACGAGGTATTGTGTGAGACGTAACATGCTCGATTGTCCTTCAATCCCTCCACCTCTAATATATGTAATGACTTTAAAACTGGATTATCTTTACTTCAGCCGTCAGTTTCTCATTTGAATATTAAACATCCGACATCAGCAAGCTCCCTTCTATCGTGTGACGTTGGTTATTCAAACCTTTCTAAATAATGAAAGGTGACTCGCTGCTGAACAGGCTTAAGTCTCGCTTCCTGAAGTTAAAGCTATTTAAAGGGGTTCTTGTAATGCCAGAACAAAACTTAGATATTCCTTGCGCTATATTTTGTACCTATCAACTAGTATTTCAGAATATTTGGTGTCATTGTAATTATAGTCAGTTTTAATAATTGATATTCAATGAATAATAATTATGAACATAACTTTACTTTAGTTTCAATATTTAAGTGTGGTTAGAATTTAAAATCAGAATTCGAGTTTTCGATTAATATGCACGTTTAGCTTACTCTAGAACATTTATCCACATTTTGTAGCATAACTTCTGTGTGTGTGTTTGTGTGGGGGGGGGGGGAGGGGGTGTATGTGTGTGTGACTGTGCAATGTATATATCCACTCTATCTCAAAATATTTTGACAAAATTTGGTAGGTTTCCACAAAATTTGGCAGGTAAGCCGTTCTGAAAAAACGTAGATCCATCAATGTCCGAGAGTTGGATTTTTGCCATTGTACAATACTTTTACGTTTCTGCATATCATGCGGAAAATTAGTAAAACACTCCACCCCGTCTTAGAGCATCCGGAAAGATGATTCTTAGAGCCCCCGGCAGAGCCTGCTTCGGGAGTACCAACCACCGGACCACCCTAGGAGGATAGAATACTAGAAAAATAGAATATAATACTATACTATACTAGATTAGGTAAAATACTAGAAATAATACTAGGAGGATAGAATGTATTCTATCCTCCTAGGGACCATCGTAGTGCTCCAGCCCGAAATCATATCTGTGTACAACCTCCCCACGACAGTTCGTCAAAGGAAGCAAAGAGGCACCAAGACCAAAAAAGAAAAACGCGGCAACCTTCACACTGAGATATTGAGAGCCGTTATCTGCTGGAAACCTAATAACTTTATTAGGTAAACGAAAATACATTCTACACCACATGCCGTAAAAAACATAATAATCAAAATTTAAAACAAAAAAACAATTCTTCAATCCTTGAGGCTTTCGCCATAACAAGCCCACTAAAAAGGGCAACAGAGGAGTAAACTACTCGTTCAAAGATTAAGCAAACACGATCATCAGTAAAATCAGCAATGGACCAAACGAACAGGAGTAAAATCCAAAGAGACAGTTAGACAAAACTTTACCTAAGTTACGGACGGCATTTGCTACAAACGAATAACAAAGATAAAAACATACTCATGAAAATAGAGAACAGCAATGATACAGAAATTAAGATGCAATTTAAAAATCTATTGGATACAAGGAACAATGCAGAAACATTAATTGTACATTTCTTGATCGAATAGCTTTCTCAAGATAACTCAAAGTCCACTAGAAGCAATATGATGCTCAGTAAGCTTGACATTCATATTATTGAATTTTTTGGAAACTTTTTCTATCTAATGTTATCCCACGACTTACAGGGGTGGATGCAATGTTCGATGTCGCCAATTGCTTGTTATATTATACAGACAGTATAAAATGGATAGCTTTTAGCTATTTTTCTGCAGAAAATATTTTGAATCTCATTTACAGTTTCTATTTTAACTTTGGAAACATTATGAAGTATACATATATCCGGTCATAAAGTGTAATAAAACTTCCTATCACATTTACTTCTTGCGCAAAGGATTATCGACATACTCAAAACAGGAAAAACACTTACTTTACACCTTGAATAAAGAAGCAGACTCGCACTATAGCTGTTGCATGACATCACATATAACGTATGTCGCCTGTGTCAAACAGAATAAAAGGAAAAAGCGCGCAGAAATGACTGACTTGTATTGTTTACGTCAAAAATTCAATAGCTACAGTTATTGTTTGATGAAAAATGTTAGACTGTTTTACGATCACACGACCATAATCTCCATAATCACTTTAAAACGTGCCCCTCACTTTATTGCTTCAGCTTCTCAACTTCTTATCTAAAGATCAAATCCAGTGACATCAGAAAGCGAATTTTCTTCAAATGACGTTATATCAGTAGAGTGACGTATTAGTGTAGTTGAACCTTGCAATGTAATGAAGGGTGATTTACCAATATAGCTTAGCCCTTTAACAGTAGCAAGTGGTTATAATTGTCAAACATAATAATAGGGCAAAGAGTGTACATACAAATAAATTTTAGTGATTATCTTGTTAGAATCTTAAAGCTGAACAAAAATTTAATGAAACAGCTTTCACATGATGACAGCTGGTGGTGTTTACTTCATTTTCGACGGAATTCTTAAGCATTTTTATATACTCTTTTACATAGTCCTGTCGTAAAGTCATACTCATAATACCATATAGTCATACAAAACAAAAAAATAATTAGTAAATAAATAAATGAAATGATATCTCCTGAACCGAAAGTTAAAATTATTAGTGAACTCTGTTAACCCCAGCGAAATTCGATGCCCAACCCATATTAATCATCATCCAAAATTTATCGATAACTAACCCTGAGAAATAGATGTCGCAGGGAAAATGCAATTTTTTAAATTGGAAGTGACCGGAATAACCGGAAGTGAAAATATTTTGTTAACCCCTCCTCACTACCTTCACTACAAGTTCATGCTAAATCCATATATCAGTTATAAACTAAGCTCTCTATTGACGATTCTGACATACATGATAATAGCTAACAATAGACAGATATGTTTCAAGAAAAATATATGAAAGGAAAGTGGGAAGAAAAGACTCAAGTTGAAATCCTTAGTGAAATCCGCAACCCTTAAAAAAAAAACTCGATTCTGAATTCATATCCGCCAGCCATCATCTAAACTCATATCCGATTTTTGAACCAGGAAAATTTTTGAACCAGAAATGAAAATAAAACCGGATATAGAAATTCATACAGCAAATCTACTTCTTCCATAATTTGATTCTGAATCTATATCAGTCACCATCTGAACTCCTATAACAGATCCTAAAATTACTTGCTTAAAGGGCAATTTTTCGCAAAAACAAAGATGGGGAATTTGATTGCCACTAGTAACAAGTTATTGTTTGATAACGCATGTTACAAGCTCTTTCGATCACTTTTCCTTAATCTTTATTATTCAAAACAAACCCTTTACTTTATTCCTATACTCAGTTACTTGTATGAGGATTAAAACTAGAGACCAGCAAGCTTATCTCATTCAAATGACGTTAGTTATTCACACCTTGTAATGCAATAAAGAGTAATTTACCACTGAACATTCTTTACCTTGCGCCCTGACTTTACACGAAGCTGATAAAATGTTAACCCAGTGGATTTGGAGAAACATGAGCTAAATTTAGGAGAAGCACAATGTCTCAGTAAGTATATCATATTAATTCATAAAAGTGAAATAAAAACATTTAAAAAATTTTTTTGAAAGTATAAATTCAGTCGTCACATTTACTTCTTACTTAAAGGATTCAAAAATATTGAAAAACCTGAAACACTCCTTAAGAAATCGTATTTTGAGAAAATATTTATTAGATCACAATTACCCATTTGTTATTATTTCCCTCCTTCGCATTAAGTTATGATTTTGTTGCAAACTAACACCCTTTCAGATCTTTAGTTGTGTGACCAATCACAGCTCCGGCTTGTCAAGTGTGCAGATTCTATTTTGAGACATAGTCAAAATACTTCGGCAAATTGCATTCTGGTAGTTAGCCCCTAACGGTGGGGTTGCGCCTTAAAAAGTTTTAGAAGAGCGTTCTTGGTTGGATCCCTAGCAGTCAGAGCATAAATGGTTATTCGGCTTGACAATAGATAGTACTCTGTTTGTGTGCATTTTAAGCAAGTGAGCTGAAGGAAATGTAGTACTTTATTGTGAATTTTGATTAGGGTGATGGAGTACGAAATGTTGCGAATAGTATTACCACTGATACATGAAATGTTATTATCACCACTAGTATTCCTGTCGAAAGCCCAGGCCAGCCGACTCGTCCTAGGACTTAGAGCAGCAACTAGTATTTCTGTGTAATTTCGATATATTATCCAATTATCTGAGTCGTATTTCTGTGTAATTTCGATATATTATCCAATTATCTGAGTCGTAAGATTTAAGTTTATTTATTCGGACAAAAAAGCCGTGTACACTGTAAAACATTCTGCAATCTTTGCTCGTTTTTTTCAGCTGCGTTGATAATTTCGGCAAACTATCAGAAAAGCCGCAATTACAGAAGTTCATGAAAATGGCAGCTTCATTTCTAAAATATTCAGCTAATTATTGTCTCCCGAAGCATTATTTTTGTATTTTTATATATGTTATTATAACTATCAAGAAACCTTACTCCCCATTACGGACAGTTGATTCCTCTGAAACTTTCAGCAACATGCTTGCAAATGTTTTACAGTGTATGTTAGTAAGAATAAATGTATTATTTACCTTTGTGCCTGTTTACTAATTCCCTGAACATTAGGAGTGTTGATTATTTGCTTTTCAGCAGGATGGAAATTAGTTAAGTTGCTTTAAGTGGAGAAAAGTCAATCAAAACAAGAAGTGAAAGCGCCAAGTATGACTGAAATAATTGTTATCATCTTATGTACTTTTTGTCACCGTGTGAAGGTTTTAAAGCTGAATAACAAGTTGTTTGATGAAACATGCTAGATTGTCATTCAATCACAATTCTCTAACATCTGCAATCTCTTTAAAATACGCCACTCATTTTATTCACATCGACAGTTTTTGCTTAAGGATTAAGCCTGAGACATCAGCAAGATCATTTCCTTTAAATGACGAAAACTACTCAAACATTGCATGAAATTAATGAAAGCTGACTGACCAATAAACAGTCTTCTTATATCTCGTGATCTGTTAAATGAATGTAACTAAATGTTTCTCTAGTTGATTTTGAAATGCAAGCACTAAATTTAAGGGCATCACTGTGTTTGGTACTCAGCTGGTATTTCAGATTCAGTGGTTGTAGTAAACTTAATGTTTCAATTATTGTAGTAAGAGAAACAACTACCCTAATAATAGCTTTCTTTTTTAAAATACTTTAGAAATTGGGAATTTATTATGAATCTTAAGTAACTTGAGATTTGAGCTCCATGGTACGCTCAAGTTCAAGACTTTTTACAATGTTTGTGTAAATTCTCTACATTATACGCTAGAACAAACACTCGGCCTTACTCTGGATTTAAGACACCTCTGATTAAAAATTACACATAATTTCTTAGCGAATTCTTGAAAACTAAAGAATTATTTGATAATAAGCAAGCTTGGAACAAAAATATGAAAAGAGGATGCGCAGGCTTACACTGCGACGACCGCTGCACAATTTTGAAAGCTTTGAACCGCAATAGCAATCTTTTAGTAGCTCTCACCCAAGGTTCTTAAAATAATGATACTCAGCAACGTATATGATCGTATGGCGTACACTCCCGATCCAGTTACGCCCACTGCTTGAGTACAGGGAGCATACAGTCTGATACACCCTAACACCTGCACTAACGATAATCTCAATTCAATAACGATACGCTGGCTATGCCAAGTCACTTGAATAACATTTTTCAATATTCGAATACAGAGATATCACCCCACATTAATACCAAATATTAAAATTGGGTAAATTTTCAGTCCTCCAACGTAAGAAAATAAAAATGAAATGTCATAAAATATGCATATTTAAATGCATTTTCTATGTCTTAAGTATGAATGAATTGTAATACGAATTTATTTAAAAGCTCGTTGGAACGAATGTTCTTTGATCTTTACGATAGTGTTAAGGTGGGAACTCTTTGATAGTATTTCCAATCGCATAGGAACAGATTTGTGTAAAAATCACTTAACATTGTGTTTGAACTTAAAGTAACTATCAAACTAATTCAAATTTTAGAAAATCACTCAGGGGTATATTTGAACTTGACCTGAACTATCACTATATAAAATTTCATAGCTATGGATCACTTAGATTTTCCGTTACGCGATCAATAGGCAAACAAACAATGTACATGTCCTTTTATAGAACGGTGCTTTATCTATGCTTTATAGAAGGGTATTTTATCTATGATCATCAATTAGGGCATACATCTTAATAAATATTAAATTTTGAAAGGATGTGTATACTAAAGTACAACTTATAATAAAATCACTGAACAGTATGAAGTAATTATTGTTAAACTATCCCATTTGTGCTTTCAGAGAAAATGATAACTTTACTCAGTGATAAATGAACGTAATTTTGAATGTTGGTAATTATGATTGAAACCTGTTTTGAATTAATCATATTTTGATTTTCTTAAATTTAAGGTCAACATTTTGGCAAATGTTTATAGCGTTAACCATAGAATCATAATGGTGAAATTGCTTGTCACAAAATCGATTTTTTGTTCGTATAATATTTACAGGCTGCACGTATTCACGCACAGTTTTTAAGGTTTTTTCTAGCAAGAAACTCGTGTATGACGCAAAATCCAATATAAGGTTTTCAGTGAAAGACATATTTTCTTTGTAAACATGACTGCACGCACTTTCCTAATGAAACTATTTTCAGCGTTTTCATATCCGTTATGTATTTAAATATGATTTACTGACATATCGACTTTAAAGTTCTATACCTCGTGGCCAATAATTTATTTATACATTTTTGAATATTGAATGACTTAGGTTGCGATTCTAATTTATAATAAAAATGTTGTCTGTATGTACTCTCTCTCTCTCTATTATTAGTTTATGCTGTGGTACTTCTTTTATAGTATATTACTTGCATTGCAGTAATACTACTTCGGTACTATTATTACATACTATTGTGCACTGTTATTACTTTATTGCTGCTAAGTATCCTATTATAAATACTGCTCAGCAGAAAATTAATGATTTTGCTGATTTTACCCTCAATTTCTTCACATAACAGTTTAAACATTGTTTGAATGTGTGCTTTTAATTCATTGCAAAATGCCAAAGCCAAATAAAATTTAAAAATATAGAATTATATTTCGCAAAATAAATTTCACTGTATTGAAAGAGCTTTACTTTACTAAAAAACACTTTCAGAATGTTAAAAACGCAATGCAGATTTTAAAAAAACGTTAATTTTGCTAACAATATATATTATGGTTAAAATTACGAACCGGCCCCGTGACATATTTCGTTCTGAGGAGTTTAAAAAATAATATCCAATTAGAACAAGAAAGCAAAATTGCTCTTAAATGAGAAATAACTTGTTATACACTAAAAGACAGTATTTAAAACCGAGCACTAACTTATTGTTTGGGGAACATTCAGAACTGTCCTTCGATCACACATCCCTAATCTCTATAATCAGTTCCAAACCAGAACCTATTTAATCCCTCTGTCATTTTCTCATCTGAGGATTAAAGCCAAAGACATCAGCATGCCCATTTTGTCTATATGATGTTAAGTATTCAGGACTGGCAATCTAAGGAAGGGTTATTTGCTGATGCAGAGGCTTAAATATTACCTCCTGAAACAAAACTAATATTTTTAAATATTTCGTCAAGGGATTTCGAAGAACATTAACTTAAATTTCAGACATTGATGGTGTTTAGTTCTGAATTGACTTTTCAATATAGTAGTAGGTAGTGAATTTGTAATTTCAGAGTTTCAAAGACCACAGCTATATCTTCATTTTAATGTACTTATTTTAATGCGGCAAAAGTAATAATTTACACAATATTTGGATTCTATTGAAAATTTTATCAACCAATGGTTAACAGTCCTGACGTTAAAAAAGTTATCGTAGCAAGTCGTGTAATAGAGCCACTTACATGTCACGAATATAATATCCGTGTTCGAAATTAAACATCATATTTATTTATTAAGTACTAAATGTTAAACTACATTGTATTTCTAGCCAATAAAATTACGCATCATTAACCAATGACGTATCAGACAGTACCAGTTTTGATGAGTTGGATGTCAAATACCCCAACCATTTTTTCCTTATACTAATCTCTGGGGCCGCTACATCAATCTAGTGACAAATAAAAAATAAACAAGAAAGATCAATCTTGAATAAAGCATCGATTAAGAAACACTTTCCAACTGCAATACAATTTTATTTAAACATATCTAAAATGCGATATATTCAGCAGTAATATTTTTAAAGATATCACTATACTGCAATATTTTATTATGTTTGAAAACTTAAAACTTCATAAAAAATGAATTTTATTCAAATGACGGCATTGAAATATAAATCGCCTGGCTTTCTTGGTAAAAGCTGTAAATATTTCATTCATACACTTTTATTCCATTCCTTTCATTCATCACAATACTACAATAATTTATTTTATTTAAAAACTTAAAACCATGGAGGTAAAAGTAATTTAACTCTATACCTAAAACTTCATCGAAAAAGTCTGCTATAAAATCGTCCACTTCTCTATATAAAACCAGTGAATGTTTCATTAATATCAGTTATATTGCAGATTCCAAAGCTAAATAATTTTGTGTTAAAGAAATTCAGCAATTCTTATACAACTCATCCTACATCTTTATGTGTTTACATTCTCCATTAGTGAAAATTAGGCTTCGTTGTAGACATAATCAATGTTTGATGATCATTTAAACTCAAATATATTGTAATTGCATTATTTCAGAATATAGATGCACAGAAATTAAGCACAAATAAAGCGGTTTTAGGACGGATACAACACTAAATATAAATTAAAAAGAACTGAAAAATCACGATTTTGAAACAAGATGGATGCCATATTTTATTTTGAAGTGGGTCACGTTATCTTTTCATATAATATGGGTGTAATTATTATTTTAATTTTTATTTAAAAAACTTCCGAATATATTTTGCTGAAATTTTTTTCATATTTTGTATGGGATAATTTTAATATTTGCTAAAACTTTCGAAGCAAGTTGTGAATCTTAAATTAACTTAAAAAAAGGTTGAAAAATTAGGTCGCATAAGGTTTAATGTATTTCATTTTTTCATCCCGGGTTCAGTCCAAAACGAATTGGGTTACATTATTCGTTTATATTCCCATAGGTCCCACAAACCGTCTGAACAACATACTAAAATTTCATTTTGATAAAGTCATTTTTACGGCAGTTATCGTGCGAACGGACAGACAGAATGAACAAAGTGATAAACACTTTTCAACTATGTTGTAAAGTGTTAAAATATTAAAAAATTTTTTAGTGTACATTTATATTGACATTTTCGCGAGTGGGGATTTTCTAACATATGCCAATATATATTCAGTTCAATTTTCATTGAAACGTTCACAATGAAAATCTCACATTGCTTGAAAATATGGTCTCATTTGGCACTAAACAAATATTCACTTATTTTATTGATAATATGATAAATTTCGACATCAACTAACTCTGATATATCAATTACATGTAGATTAAAATGTGCAACATTGTAATGAAACTACAAAGTGCAATTTTAAATTATATTTAAAATGCAGTTTCAAAAATAATCCATGCTGCAATAAATGCTATTATTTTCAATTCGTTTTATTTTGCAGAAAGTTACCAATTTGGCTAATTTAAATTAGTATTTCTATTGTTTATTGTTTCATTTTGCACAGCATTACCCACTTTAACATGGATATCAACGCGGCTGCAATTTTGTATTTTAACCCTACAATATTCTACGGATCAAAAAACGTTGCAACTGTGCTAAGTTTATTCTCACTGTGTGTAATAGAGTTTTCAAAATATTTTAAACACATTTTCGAAGAGTACACAGGGTACTTTGTTAACTACTTATTCATCAGTTTAGCTTTTGATTGAAGTGTTTTAAAGCAGCAAAGATGAGTGTACTAACAGTGATATTGATAGTGACCATGAATAGTGACTAAATATTTATAGTGACTATGAATAGTGACTAAATATTTATAGTGACTATGAATAGTGACTAAATATTTATAGTGACTATGAATAGTAACTAAATATTCATAGTGACTAAATATTTATAGTGACCATGTACTATCAATTCAGAAAGTTTGCATCGCCTCTAGTGGCACATTGAGAAATGAGAATTATTTTCTCGAAAACGAAGCAAGATGCAGGAACATTTTCAACTACAAAGTTGTACAGCGTTCCCTAAAAAAAATTACTATAAGAGTCTCAAAAATATATGCCGTAATTGATTCCCATATATGCAAAAATAAAAGCACTAAAATTGTATGGGAAGATATACACGTACTACTTATGTTACCGTAAATACGAATATATGCCCCTGTGTAGAAGAGTGCCCGTATTACAATATGAGTTTCAAAAATATTTTCCAAAATGAAACAGATGACGTCATAAATTGAAAATATCAATAATTCCCGCAATCTTTATACCAGAAGGTCGTAATCAATTCCAATATATGCCAATATATGGCAAAATATATGCCAATATACCTGTACTACTTATATTCTCGTACATTAGCAGATATACCCGTGCATATATAGAAGATTACCCGTACAACTTACAATATATGAGTTTCAACAATTTTTACCAAACTGAAACACGGGTGAAATAACGTGAAAATATCAATAATTCATGAATCAATAATCCTCGAAAATATCAATAATAATAGTGTTTATAGCTAAAGACCCTAATTGATATTATCCAGTCAAAAATGCAATATAAATGAAATTCATTTTATATACATATCTTTATTATTTAAATCGGAAAAGATTTAATAAAAACCGTCTGCCGTATAAACAAATTGAATTTATATCCGTTGCTAAGCGACATGATATCATTTTTAACACATTACAACATAGCTGAAAAGTGTTTATGACTTTGTTCATTCTGTCTGTCTGTCTGTCTGTCTGTCCGTTCGCACGATAGCTGTCGTAAAAATAACTTTTTCAAAATGAAATTCTAGTATGTTGTTTAGACAGTCTGTGGGACGTATGGGAATAAAAATGAATAATATCACCCAATTTGTTTTGGATTGAACCCGGGTTGAAAAAATTAAATATATTTAACCCCATTGGACCTAATTTTTCAAACATAATTTAAGTAAATTTAAAATTTACAAATTGCTTCGAAAGTTTTGGGAAATATTCAAATTATCCCATAAAAAATATGAAAAAATATATTCGGCAAAATATATTCGATAGTTTTGTAAATAAAAATTAAAGTAATAATTACACCCATATTACATGGAGAGATCACGTGACCCACTTTAAAATAAAATATGGCATCCATCTTGTGTGAAAATCGTGATTTTTAACGTTCTTTTTAATTTATATTCAGTGTTATATCCGTCCTAAAACCGCTTTGTTTGTACTTAATTTCTGTGCATCAATATTCTGAAACAACGCAGTTGCAATATACTTGAGTTTAAATGATCAATGCCATCCATCTTGTGTCAAAATCGTGATTTTTAAAGTTCTTTTTAATTTATATTTAGTGTTGAATCCGTCCTATAAAGTCTTCATTTTTGCTTAATTTCTGTGCATCAAAATTCTGAAACATGGCAATTACAATATATTTGAGTTTAAATGATCATCAAAATTTGATTATTTCTTCAACGAAGCCTAATTTTCACTTATGGTAAATGTAAACACATCAAGCTGTAAAATGAGTTGCATAAGAATTGCTGAATTTCTTTAACGCAAAATTATTTGACTCTGGAGTCTGCAATATAGCTAATATGAATAAAACATTCATTGATTTTAAATAGAGAAGCAGACCACTTAAGAAGCAGACTTTTTTGATGAAGTTTTGAGCATAGAGTTAAATTACTTTTACCTCCATAGTTTTAAGTTTTTAAGTAAAATAAATTATTTTAGTATTGGGATGAATGAAAAGAATGGAATAAAAGTGGATGAATGAAATAGTTCATTTTTTTCGATGAAGTTTTAAACTTTCAAATATTATAAATTGTTGTAGTATTGTGATAATTTTAAAAATATTACCGCTGAATGTATCGCATTTTAGAGTTGTTTAACTGAAATTGCATTACAGTTGGAAAGTATTTCATAATCATTGCTTTATGCATGATTGATCTTTCTTGGTTTCATATAAATTGGTGGAAATATATCGTCTGCATAATTCTATATGGAAGGTTTAATTATACGTTTTTAATTAGTATCTGGACAATCCCTGTTCTCAGAAATTCGAAACATAGAGTAAATTTTAAATGGGGATATTCCAAGTCTATCCTGAAAATTCCATCCAATTCGGCGCAGCCGGAGGATGGGATAAATATATAGGATCCTTTGAGGATGGGATAAATATATAGACAAACAGATTTTCAATATTATTTATATAGAGAAGTAAAGAAAAATGTGTCAAATATATGCACTTTATCAAAAGTATCTGAACATTTGTTTAAATCCAACATTCGAGAATCAATATCATCCTATTTTATTCCTCTGAGTTTAACATGCCAACACAACTGAGCAGAATGGAAAAGGAAACACGCTCTGATGGCTGAAGCACTTGTTATCTTCTGGAAGTTACTGAATGCTTGAATTTGAATAACTGGATACTGTTCAACAAAGCATGCTCAATTGACCTTCCATCACACACCTCTAATCTCAAATCGTTTCAAAGCAAGTCCACTCTAATCCCGTCGTCAGTTTCTCGTCCGAAGATTAAAGCCCTCCACATCACTAGCTCTTTTCCTTCAAATAACGTCAGCTGTTTAAATCTTCTCTTGCAATGAAAGGTAGCTTATTGGGATATAGGTCTTTAAAATATCAGTTTAGAACAAACAGAGTAAGGCAGTTAATACCGGTTCAAAAGTTTTAAAAGAAAATATCAGATGTTACCAACACATTTTTGTCCTACAAATTAACTATTTCGATATGATGGAACACAATGGTGTATTTTTTTTATAAATTGATCACAATGAAGATCCATAAATTTTGTGTTGTTATCGATAGATAGCAAGTCGACTTTGGCGTGATTTCTTTAATTGTTTCTAGAGACATCGCGCTCGCTGTGGAAAAGTAAAATTTCTTATATCTTAAAAACTGTTCTTAAATAATAATATTTATGTATTGCAATCTAAAAATAGATAAGAATATACACATTTATTGGATTGGACATGTTCGATTTACTATTTTTTACCATAAAAAATAAAATAAAATAAAACTGCAGTATCTGAAGAAAAGCACATGTTATAGTTTTGGGCCAACGGCCGTACCGTGCTGAAAACACCGGTTCTCGTTAGATCACCGAAGTGAAGCAGCATCGGGCGCGGTTAGTACTTAGTGGGTGACCACCTCGGAACGCCGCGTGCTGTTGGTCATCTCGGGTGCGGTATCCCCGTGGTTTGCGCGCTAGATTTGCACGCTGCCACAAATGCCGCCGTGTTCATGCGGAGTACGATCACGTTAAACATGTGGGTCCGTAAGTCCTTCCGAGAGGTTGGTGGTAGGGGAAGGAGGGTACGGTCCCTGTGGATGCCATCCCCACTGGCTTCCGGTCTAAATTGGGTGGCACTTCCCGGCCGTCCATACAGTTACCTTACACCTTTCTGGTAGGTCGGACGGTCTGGGTCTCAACAACAACAACAACATGTTATAGTTTTGTACATTATATTATTCTTTAAATAAAAATTACATATAAAATGGCTATTGTCGAAACCAATTTTAACATAAGCATAAAATGTTACTTTGTGCAGAATCAATCATAAGCAAGATCATAGCGTAAAACACATCGGAAATAAAGCAAGGTGATGAAAGCGTACGTTTAGGACATCATTTTTCAGTGCAAATTAATCTAGACTTAGAGTAAAGGAATTCAGCGTCCAAATGAGAAGAAGCTAAACTAGAAATAGCTAAACGACACAATCCAATATAGCAGCGTCACCTAGTGTAACAGAAGGTAAGTAAAACAAGAAAAAAAGAAAATGAAAGAAATATGGACTTGAGAAGCCAGCAAGAAAAATAAATAACATGCAGAGTAAAGGAATTCAACGTGCAAAGAGGAGAAACGAAAATTGGACGTGGTCATGCCATACCTAAGAGAAATATGAATTCCTTGACAAATCATTAAGCATATTACTGGAATTTTTATTGATATGAAATGGAATTTTAATGATATTTCTCGTTTTACATCGCTTTTGTTAAAATAGGTAGAGTTCTATTGTTTAGATACTTTCTGTTTGTTTTATGATCATCTTGGCGTTCATACCAAGGCTTGTTCGCCCTAAAAAAGGAATTCAAAGATTTTTTAAACGTACGTCTGCTTACATTCAGCTGTATTTATGTTGTGACCTTGTTTATTTTCACTTTTAACATATTTATGCTTTTATAATTAGTTTCGTTTTCGGAACAAAAATGTCCAGAACGTTAAAACTAATATCCAATTCTAGCACTTTAAAAATAGATTAATCCCTGACAATTATCCTTTAAAATAATCGTACAAAATATTATTCGATTTCTTTCAATTTCTCCGGAGACATACAGATCCATGTGTAAAAGTAATATATTTATTATCTCGAAAAAAGCTAATGTCCACTTATTTTGGATTAAAATTATTCACAAGGCATTCACTCGTTTACTGATAGTAAGCTTATTTATTTTGTCTTATTTGTATTTTGTGAATTTGTTCATCGTAGATCAAAAGTATGAATATCTCAAAATCGGCGAATGTTAGCATTTTCGCTGGCAAGAGATTTTCATTAAAAGAGTAGGTATTAAAAGAAAATTTGTTATATTAATTTTGGCATATTTATTTTTTATAATTGTATTTCAATTTTCTAGATAAACATTTCAAAATATTGAGCGCAATATTTCTGTTCCGACCATCTTGGTGGTCATTGAACAGCATATGGAGGGGGCTACAGGACACCCCCATATGCTGCTATTTTACCAAATTTACCCATTTTTCAGGATACATGTGAGACCAAAACAATATAAAATCAGGCATTTTTGATGAAAAAAAAATTTACGCTTTCAAAAAAAAACGCTGGTTTTTTTTTTAAGAAAACATGCGTTTTTGAAAAATGCTGAGATCGAAACGATATAAAATCAATCAAAATCAAGCTAAAATAGAATCGCGTTTTTTAAAGAATAAAAAATGAAACATATAAATTAAAATTTAAAATCACAAATATAAGCACCATTTCCATTTGCAAGCCTTTTAGTGCCTTTTAAAACGAATTTGGTTTTGTTTTATTTAAGTATTCCTTATCTATTTCAATATTTTTATTGAACCTTGGGGGGGGGGTGAGAAATACTTGAATTTATTCTAAAACCACAATATATTTATCACCGTTTTTGGTTGATATTTGTTTGACTTCAATTATAGGTTATTCTTCATAAATATTTAATTCACATAATTTCTTTGTAGGTATATATTGAAGATTTCCTATGTCATTGAGCTTCTTCAATTTATCCATCTGATTCACGTGTGTCCTTACAAATGTGTAAATTTGGTAAACAAGCAGCATATGGGGATGTCCTGTAGCCCTCCTATGTGCTGCTCCAATGAGTCCTGGCGTTTATCGATAGAAATATTGAAAAAATGGTACAAAATTTTATTCTAATATCATAATTTGTTCAACATATATCGTCTGCAGAGATTCATAGATAGACGGGCAACATTAAACATTTATAATGAAACACAGGTATCATAAAAAATGAATGATTCCAAGCAAGGTTACTCAAACGTATAGATTTATCAAAATTCAAGGATCGGACGTTTGCGATCATCTCAATACTTCCCGTTTCCGTTACATATGTATTGTAGGGAATATAAAAACGATATTTTGGTGTTTTAAGCTCCACAAGCAAGATACATTTATTTTAGAATTTTCACATTTGAACACACTGATTAAATTGATATTGATTAAATTTGAGAAAACATAAATGGCAACAATAAATCTGTACAGTAACTCAATTTAATTATTTT
This sequence comes from Amaurobius ferox, assembly GCA_951213105.1. NCBI lineage: Eukaryota > Metazoa > Arthropoda > Arachnida > Araneae > Amaurobiidae > Amaurobius > Amaurobius ferox. Next base: position 90,886,961 of record OX578133.1, read on the forward strand.
TCACATATCCTGATAAACATTGACAAACAAGAAGAAACAAACAAATGAAAATATTTAAAGTAATATGCAAATGATGATAATATAACGTTCATAAAAATAAGATAATGGTAATACGTTATTAGCCGTATCAGTTACTTGGGTTTTCCGCTGCACTTCACGAAGAAGTAAAAATACCCCAATAAAATATTTCTAAAACATACAGAAAAGCAGAGAAAACTATATAGTGAATTCTGTATTTGAATTATGCACAAACATAAAAGCCTAAAAAATTTTCTATAAACACAAAACCCACCTATATGGGTCGTTCCAAAATACGGAGACCCTCCTATTAAAAATACCAATATTCACGTACCGGCTTCGCGCTTGATATGCGCTCGTCAGCATGGTTAACCGTTATCTGCAATGGTAGCAAGGAACTTGGTATAAACCACATTTTTTGTGAACTTCTATGGGAACTGACAATTTCAGTCCTTCTACGTAGTTGGCATAAAATTATTTTACAGTTTTGCTCAGGCCACCCGAAACTGCAAAGGCAAAGTTCATAAACACAAAACCCTCCTATAAGGCGAACACCCCTTATAGGCGTTTTTTTTTTTTGCTGGGAACTCTCCTTATAGATGAGTTTTCTGTTTTTGAACGAATATGAATACGTTTATTAACGAATTTTTCTATGTATATTTCAGCTTTGCAGCTTCGTGTGTCCTGATCTAATTTGCAAACTAATTTTATGCCGACCAAGTGGAAGGAATGTCAGCTCCCATAGAAGTTCGTAAAAATTGGGGCTAGTAGCAAGCTTCTTTATACCATTGCAGCAGTGGCGTGCAGTGCGATAAAGTAAAATAAGCTAGCTTCGGCTACATGCTTACCGCAAAATACGCGGTACAGTGGCAATACTAACAGCCAGACCAAAAGTGGATCTCTGTATATAACCTAAGCAGAAATTTGAGCTCTTCGCTTTGTCATCTCAGGAAGAAAGCAATTTTGAAAGAACAAAAGCTTTTATACCGTAGTATAATTATACCGACTGCGTAAACTGTGATTAAAAATGCATTTTCCAGTAAAACAATATGTAAATTATAAAAATATACTGCTTTAATCGATGTATATATTGATATTTAATAAGAGTGGAGAGTTGCATTTGCTGCGTTGCTTTACCGCAAGCTACTGCATTGCAGATATCTCTTATTCCATGTGAACGAGCGCTTAATAAACGCGAAACTGGTCCATGGATAATGGTTTTTATAGTCGAAACCTGTTCCATCAATTTTTAATACTCACTTTGTACAAATAATTATTTACCCATCACAAATTTATTCATGTTAAAATAAACTTACAGAACGTTCTGATCATAAAATGCACTTTGAGATAAAGATATATATTCCAAAATGTTCTGCTCTTTATATCTTATTAAAGAACAGCAACAATCCTCTCACATTCCGCTAGGTAGATCTTAACATATCAACATATCCAAGCATAGCCAGAAGGTAAAACGCTCTTCTATGATTGAAGCACTTGTTATTGGTTCCAAGTGACTCGCCGTTTAAAATTGAATGACAGGTTTTATGAAGCATGCCCAATTGTCCTTTTAGCAGGTGTTCCTAATCTCTTGAATGACTTCAAAAGCAGACGTTATTTAATCCTTTTGTCAGTTTCTCGTATGAAGATTAAATCCCATTACATCAGCAGACTCATTTTCGTCAAACGAACCTTGTTATTTAATGAGGGATTATTTGATAATAAACAGAGGGAAAATCCAATCCACTCGAAATTAAACGCAGTTCATGTTCTTCTCGTGTGGATGTCAAAGAGCATGAATGACATATAGGACTACATTTAGTGACTCAATGGACATTTGACAATGACAATATTGAGATATTTTGAATAGTCATTTCAAACCTTTCACAATCCCCCTGGTGACCTAGAAGACTGAATAACTGCACATTTATAGTAACGCTCACTTTACCGAATGTAACGGAATCGGATACTCTATTTTTCTCCCGGAGCAGAAAAATGCAGAGTGAGGGAGGAGTAAAGTCTCTCCGAACTATAATGTATGTCTATGCTCAGAACCCCACCTGGCTGAGAATAAAAAGACTGAAGACAGTTCCTGGTATGAAAATTAAAGCCTACGAAATCAGCAAACTCCTTTTCTTTAACTTAAGTTACTATTAGAACCTTGTTATTTATTAAGATGACATTTGTAACTAAACAAGATGAAACTCTAATAAAACCACATCACTTAGCTAAATTTCTGTTTGTAAAAATTGCAACACCATATCACCAGAATTGAATGACATTTATTCCACAAACGACCTGTATTGATACAAATAAACGATTAAATTTACAACGCAGAAAAACGATATCACATGCCGAAAATATTATTTGATGGAGCCAAAACGTGCTGCAATAAATGCTTCCATACGACGTGGCATCGAATCAAACAGATTTTAAATTTGTATCTGAGGAAGAGCATTCCAGATTGCTTCTGTCCGAACCCAAAGTTCAGCTGTATTAGCTATAGAACGATCGACACAAGCGAGACGCAGTTAGACGAAATCCCAAACATATTCAATAGGCAACATATCTGGTAAATAGGCAGGACAAGGAAGAAGCTGTATTTGTTGTGCTGTAAAGAAGCCTTGAACACTCTTAGCAACATGTGGACGGACATGAACTTGTTGAAACGCAGCTCCAGGCATGCGTTGGAGGAAGGGTACGACTTCGAACTCCAGAATTTAGCTGATGCACCGAGTACTGTTGAGAGTACCCATAATTATCAGCAGCTGAGATCGTCCAAAATACCCAATGGCGTCCTAGACCACCACGCTTGGGTTTCTTCTAGTATGACGTTGGATAACACACCCCGGAAGGTGACGTTTACCGCTATAGCGTTTAACGTGGATACGGCCATATCTGTACCACACATTAAAGCGGGATTCATTGAAAAATACGACTTGTTGCTAATCGGCACGCCAGTGTCTATGTTGATAAGCCCATTGTAGTTGCAGGTGTCGATGGTTTAGCGTCAGGGGAACCCCGTACAAAAAAAATGCTTGAACGCAGTCCACGGTGCAGCTGACGCCAACGAATTGTTGGAGTACGCAATGACACCTGTAGCAATGATCCAACGTTCTGCCAACTGTCTTGATGAAGCTGTACGGTCCATCACTGATATGCTGATAAGGTGTCTATCATCCCGTCATGACGTAATATTTCGTCGTCCACTGACAGATTTGCGACTCGTTAAGTTCTCTTAAGTCCACTGCTTCTACACTTGTATCACTGTATAATGGTATTGCGTTCCATACGAGTTGCTATTGCACGATAAGAAAAACCCTTCAGGAAGGCCAGTCATTCGCCCCTTTTCAAAGGCCGTAACTTGCTCATATGGCGCCCTATGTCGTCGTAGAGGCATAGTGACTTCTAATGAAACTTTTACAGCTGGCAGACAACCATAGACTGTTTTCAACGTCCCACTACAACTCACTATTTATACATCTAAAACATCAATTCAGAGGGCACAGCTCAGCCTACGCATGCTCGGTGACACGAAAATTCAAACCATTTGCATAACAGTCCCTAATTTGCATTTGCTGTAAATTCCAGCTCAATTGTATGATTCCTTCATGGTGTTGCAATTTTTACAACCATGGATATAGGAGAAGAATTTAAACGACATTGTTTAACCCTTCATACTCCTCCTAGATATGTCAAAGAGAAAAAACAATATGTTAGACAATATTTAGTATACATAATCAGAAGACATTTGCGAGTTTTAGGTCGAAGTGAAAACATAAATTAATATTTGATCTGATTGTATGTAAATAACTTATTTCCCCACCACGAATTTATAGTAAAACAATTCTCAAAATGCTCTACTCACAAAATGCACTTATAAATTTAAAATATAGTCTTTAATTTTTATTTAATATTTATAACACAATAAAGAAATCAACCACATTTCAGCTAGCCGGAGCTTAACCTATCAGCACATCCAAACATAGCAAGTAGACAGTGCATGATTCTATGATTGAAGAACCTGTTATTGTATAGAACTGACTCATAGCTTAAAACTAAATGGCGAATTATTATTTCCAGACGTATACTCAATTTTCGTTCCATCAGATGTCTCTAATCTTTGAATGACTTCAAAACAAGACGTTATTTAATCCAGCCGTCAGTTTCTGGTGTATGGATTAAAGCACATGGCATCTGCAAAACCCTTACCTTCAAACGACGTAAGCTATTCGAACCTTGTTATTGGAATCTTGTTGTTTAATGAAAGGTTATTTGCTACTGAACAAGGTTAAAACCCCTCCATCTCAAATGAAATGAGACGGTTTAATCTCCTTAGAATGTCGAAGGATAAGCACTAACTGTAGTATACTCAAAGGACATTTGAGAGTATTGGGCGTCAGTGAACATATTGATTCAATTATTTAGGTTCGAAATCAATAACCGTAATTGCCTTCTAGGCTATACTTTTATTTCTATTTACTTTATGAATTATCTGAAGTGTGGCTCAACTCGACTATTTCATATCATAATCCATTTTATAAGTAGCTTGTTTTTTATTATTATTATTATCATTATTATTATTATTATTTAAATTTTACAAGAAACGTTTTGAAAAATTGGTATCGTTTGTTCGAATGATTAAAATCATCGCGTGTTACCAACCTTCCCTTGACTAGAGGACTTAAAAGACTTGAAAAAATCTATTGATTGATACCATATTTGAAACTGTACCACCCGGAGGTAACTTACCCCCCCCCTCCCCCCGCAGGGACACAAAAATTGTGTCGCGGCTATGTTTCACAACAAATATTGACACTAATATGTCCCAAAATCACTGAGATATAAATAAACCCTTATACACATGAGTATGTCAAATTCTGTCCTATGCTGTCATGTTAAACACACAAATATAATATTTCGAATAAATTTTGAAGAATCAGCAATAGTTCAATGCTGGTATTTTTTTTTTTTTGCGAAATTCATTCGTATACGCATATGGCGTTTAAATAATGCAGATTAATTTCTCGTTCTAACAGTTTTTGGATAAGTATCTCTCAACTGTTGTCACACTAATATCGAATCACATTATTTGCTTAAGAAGCTTTTTTATTAACACTTTACAACATAGTTGAAAAGTGTTTATGGCTTTATTCATTCTGTCTGCCTGTCTGTCTGTCTGCCTGTCTGTTCGTCAACACGATAACTGTCTTAAAAATAACTTCATCAAAATGAAATTTTAGTATGTTGCTTAGATTGTCTGTGGGACCTATGGGAATATGAATGAAAAATATCACCCAATTAGTTTTGGATTGAACCCGGGAAATGAAATACTTTGAACCCTATGGGACCTAATTTTTCAAACATTTTTTAAGCAAATTTAAAATTCACTAATTGCTTTGAAAGTTTTAGGAAATATTCAAATTATCAAATAAAATATATAAAAAAAAAATTTCAGCAAAATATATTTAGTAGTTTTTTAAATAAAAATTAAAATATTAATTGCACCCTTTATATGAAGAGTTCATGTGACCATTATCTGAAGAAATCACGTGACCCACTGCAAAATATAATATGGCATCCATCTTGCGTCAAAATCGTGATTTTTAAAGTTCTTTTTAATTTATATTTAGTGTTATATCAGTTCTAATTTTTAATTTTTTTCTGTGCATCTATATATTGCGCCAACACAATTACAATATATTTGAGTTTAAATGATCGTCAAAGCATGATTATCTCTGCAACGGAGCCTAATTTTCACTTATGGAGAATATAAACACCAAAAAGTGTAGAAGTAGTTGTATAATAATTGCTGCATTTCTTTAACATAAAATTATTTAGCTCATGGAGTCTGCAATATAGCTGATATGAATGAAACATTCATTGATTTCATATAGGGATGCAGACGATTTTTTTGATGAAGTTTTAAGCATAGTTTTAAATTACATGTACCTCCATGGTTTTAAGTTTTTTAATAGAATAAATTATCGTAGTACTGTGATGAATGAAAGGAATGGATGAATGAAATGCTGCTTTATGAATGAAATGCTGCTTTTATATCGAGAGCCAGGCGATTTATATTTCGATGAAGTCATTTAAATAAATTTCATTTGTTTTTGATGAAGTTTTCAAATATAATAAATGATTGTAGTGTTATGATAATTTAAAAAATATTGCCGAGGAATGTATCGCATTTTAGAGATGTTTAAACCAGGCAATTTATATTTCAATGCCGTCATTTGAATGAAGTTCATTTGTTTTCGATATTTTGAAGTATAATAAATTAATGTAGTATTGTGATAATTTTAAAAATATTACCGAGGACCGAGGATTGTATCGCATTTTAGAGATGTTTAAAAAAATTGCATTGAAGTTGGAAAGTGTTTCATAATCAATGCTTTATGCATGATTGATCTTTCTTGTTTACAATCTACAACTGTAGCTGTCTCTCTGCTTATCACCGAGTTCACAGCATATCGTTTATACACGAAGTAAAAGAACACTTACGTAGTACCCTTTCTGGTAGGTCGGACGGTCTGGGTCTCAACAACACTTATGTAGTACGTAATTTATTTTGTTCTTGTAATTTTGAAAATAACAACTTTTTACTCTAGATTCGGTTGATTTTTCAACTCAAACTTTTTCATCAAATAATGCATGCTTCTAAAAACTATGAATTTTGAGATACGGCAGTTTACATAATTTAAAATCGAAAAATTTTGAGAGCAAATCTATACTCTCGTATTTTATTTACAAAATATAGTATTTATGAAAACTAAGGATTACATTTCTGACATTTTTATTTTGCAGCTGTTTTTCTTCCGTATGCGCCAGTACAAAGCGCATTTATACCTTAAATCCTATACTTTTTATCACACAATCTGGACAAAAACTCTGAACACAAACTCTCCTTCCATACAATATTTATATTATGAGATAGACTTCAGATATCTCCCTGAGTTTTATATTTCAGAGAGGAGAAAGAGAGATAAGTATTTTTGCAGATATAAATTTTACTTCTAACTCCATTCTAATATCAGAACGCCACAGTCCTTGCTTACTCTAGAAGCAAAACTTTGAGACCTGGATATTTTCAGTTTTTAAGATATATTTAAGTTCCAGTATCAAATTCAAAAGTTTTAGTATTTCAATGTCCGAAGCTCTTTGATAGCACTGTCTCTTGGGGATGGTAGAAAAAGAAGGGAAAAGACCAGAATTATGACATAAATATATTTCTTATCTCTACCACGCCTTTCACATCGAACTTAAGAATCTTACAGATACTTTATAACTTTTGCTTTTTATTCGCTTTACTCGGTATGGCCATAAGATCTTTATTCAAAACGTTGAAATATGCTTTTGATTATAAGTTTCTTGAAACTGAGATGGATTTAGACTGGACAGATAATCTTTTGCAGCTTTTGTTAGAAACAAACCTATAACAGAAACTATCCGTCAATTTCTGTATTATAAAATTCTAAAGTTCTCTCGTATCTTCAATTCCAAGAAACAATTCAGTACAAAAGATCAATCTGAAAAGAAAGATATTACTTAACTATAAATACATTGAGTATGCAGTTAAAGTTACAAGAAGGAGATATAAGAAAACGTCTAACTATTTGTATATTAAATATGTCAGATTACATCTGAAATCTCGAAATTTGATGATATGATATATTTAATACTTTATAAAGTATTGGTGCTTGTCTTTTCATTTATTATATTATATGACATGTTAGAGGTTTTGGTCCACATATAGTTAAGGTTAGTATTGTCTTTAAGTTAAATGAATCAAAAGGCTAACAAAACAAGTTAATATAATTAGTAATTCGCAAGACAGCCAAAAATGATCTATACCAGACATTCAAAAATTGTATTGCACAATAATCTAGGTTACATTATATCTCTAACTTTATAGTTTCATTAAGGTAACCTGGATTAATAAAATCATCAAAAATCGATTTGAAATTGTTTACTTAAAAAAAAAACAGACTTTTCAGGCTTTAAAAACATGCAATTTGCTTTGTAAATTTTTGGAAAGTATGTTTGAAACATATTTTAAAGATGTAAATATTCCCATCTCGCTTCTTTAAAATGTCCTTTTATGTAAGTTTTTTCAAAAGTGACTGTTCTGCTTCATAAAGAACCTTTTCTAAAAAATGACGTAATGTAAACACTTGAAAATTTTATGAAGTAATCTTGGGATTCTAATACACATTTTAACTATGTATTTTATGGTTATTTAAATAACAAAGGGCAAACTTAATAAAAAACACATTTAATAAGAACAAACATAACAATAAAATAATGAAAGACAAACTTTGCAAAATTTGCTTTTTCAAAAAATTGACAATGTCTCATATATTTTGTTTCTATCGAAAAAAATCAAGTTAGCAATAAAATAGTAGGTTAAAATATCTGCAACTACTCAAAAGTGTATGGCAAAAATAGTGTCTACGCTTGTTAGATTCTGAAAAAAAGTACTGTAAGTATTGCTGATTTTAACTTCATAAGTATTGGAAATGACGCTAAACTTCGGATTGTCATAAATTCGGTTCGTACGGTTTAAAAATATTGCGTGATTTGTAGGTTTTGTCTGGCTAGAAATTTCCAAAAGTGTTATAAATCTAACATTGGGGGAAATTCGAATCTACTTTTTATTCATAAGATTGAGTATTGCAATAATTTGTTATTTTTTCTGCTTTCGGTATAACAATCACCAAAGGTCAATTCTTTCCCATTAATATTTAGTGTGTGAGGTAAGTTTCCTTTTACTTGTTTTATCTTGCGCTTTTCTAAGCTTAGTAGGTCCTGCAAGCCTTAACTACAACATGGAAAATGCTTTAATCATATACAATTTTGTTTAAGTGCAGAAAATGTAATACCATTCTAAAACTTATCCATGTTAAATGTTTTTAACACTTTACAACAAAGTTGAAAAGTGTTTATGACTTTGCTCATTCTGTCTGTCTGTCTGTCTGTCTGTCCATTAGCACGATAACTGCCATAAAAATGACTTAATCAAAATGAAATTTTAGTATGTTGTTCAGACGGTCTGTAGGACCTATGGAAATATAAATGAATAATATCACCCAATTAGTTTTGGATTGAACCCGGGTTGAAAAAATGAAACACATTGAGCTCTATGGGACCTAATTTTTCAAACATTTTTAAGCGGATTTAAAATTCACAAATTGCTTCGAAAATTTTAGGTAATATTCAAATTGTTCCATAAAATATATAAAAAAAAATCAGCGAAATATATTCAGTAGTTTTTAAATAAAAATTAAAATAATAATTACAGCTCTTATATGAAACGATCACGTGACCATGATATGAAAAGATCACATGACCCACTTCAAAATGATATATGGCATCCATCTTGTTTCAAAATCGAGATTTTTTAAGTTCTTTTTAATTCATATTGAGTGTTGTATCCGTCCTAAAGCTACTTTACTTTTGCTTAAATTCTGTGCATCTACTTACTCAAACAACGCAAATACAATATATTTGAGTTTAAATAATTATCCAAATTTGATTATTTCTACAACGAAGCCTATTTTTCACTTATGTAAAATGTAAACAACAAAATATATAGAATGAGTTGTATTAGAATTGCTGTATTTCTTTAACACAAAATAATTTAATCCATGGAGTCTGCATGGCTGATATGAATGAAATATTAATTGATTTTATAAAGAGAAGGATGATTTTTTTCGATGAAGTTTTAAGCATAGAGTTTAATTACTTGTAGCTCCATGGTCTTAATTTTTAAATAAAATAAATTATTATAATATTGTGATGAATGAAATGAATGGGGGAAAGTTATGAATGGAATGCTGTTTTTATAGAGAGATCCAGGCATGTTATTTTTTCTATGACGTCATTTGAATTAATTTCAGTTGTTTTCGATGATGTTTTTAAATATAATAAATTATCGTAGTATTATGATAGTCTTAAAAATATTACCGTGGAATGTATCGCATTTTAGAGATATTTAAACCAGGCAATTTATATTTCAATACCGTCATTTGAATGAAGTCCATTTTTTTCAATGAAGGTTTAAGTTTTCAAATATAATAAATTAATGTAGTATTGTGACAAGTTTTAAAATATTACCGAGGGATGTATTGCATTTTAGACTTTTTAAAATAAAATTGCATTGAAGTTGGAATGTGTTTCATAATCAATGCTTTAAGCACGATTGATCTTTCTTGTTTAGATTTAACTTATATTTAACTAAGAATATCTGGAGCTGTACTTCGTTCTTATTCAATTTTTCTCTGTGCTGCATTAAAAGGAGATGGTACCTTTACAGCGGTAAAATCAGTACTGTAAAATTCTTTGCTTTTTTTGATGTCTTAAGTAATTCTTTGCCATATGAAAAAATGTAAAATTCTTTCTTCTGTAAAATTCTTTGCCATATGAAACTAACATACGTTTGCAATATCTGTATCAAAATTTTAAATAAAATATAAGTATTTTTAAGTTTTAATAATTTAAAGACTTAAAAAGTTAAATTCACCATCATTTCAGGTAGTTATTATTATTTGCTAACATAAGAACATATCTAACATATCCAAATGACAAAGACCTGGTATACAGAATGAAAACTCCCACGTCAAGTTTTATAGAAATAGGACAATGTTTTTTTTTAATCTAGTAAGTAAATAGAAAAATATGTCACTGAGAGAACCACTTAAAAGATTGAACTCCATATAGTCAAAATAATATAAAAAAGTAGTTCTTCAAAGCGTTACTGACTCATACACTGGGCCTTCTATTTAATGAGAATGTCCATGTGCTGCTTTAGTTCTCGATCTATTTAATGAGAATGTCCATGTGCAGCTTTACTTCTCGATCTATTTAATGAAAATGTCCATGTGCAGCTTTAGTTCTCGATCTATTCAATGAGAATGGCCATGTGCAGATTTAGTTCTCAATTCGTTTATCCCACGGGATTTTAATGTAAAGGATTTTGTCTTTACATATTAGTCACATTCACACATATGAAATCCGCCCTTGAAGTACTTTATTAGGAATTACCCAAATTTAAACTCTTATTTTTTCATGATACTCGTCGAACAATCCACAAATAAATGATACAATTGCTCCATCTACATTTGTAAAGAAATTATCTTCCGCATTAGAGCAAGTCATAGGACAGCAATTGTCTTTACACCTGCCTAAAACAAACTTGTTTTCATTATTTAACAGGTGTGTCAATGGAACTTTCTATTGTGACATAGACATTTTTATTGTTTAATGGTCGTAATTTTAGTCGGACTGCAATGCAGTGTCTTTTAACTAATACTCCATAGTGTAAACTATTTTTTAAAAGTGCATCTGAAAAATTGTTTCTTTAAAGCATGAAAGGTACAACCCCCTCTTTTGATTTCTGCCATTGTGAGATATCTGTATGATCTGCGCTTGTTTTTAGGTAGAAATCGCTGCTCATTTTTGATGTTAAAATGAGACCATTGGTTATTTTATTCAATAGTTACTTTTATCCGAGTAATTTAGATACGATATTTCAGTCTCTTTTAAATGATCAGACTCCTTCTAATAGTAATTCCTCCTTTTTAAAGTAGAATTGCTTTGTTAATATACCATCACATATCATAACAGTGAGTCAAAAAAATATTTTAAAGTCAAGTTTAAATTTTCTCGATCAGATCTCCCTTTTGATATTATGCTTACAGCACTCACTAAATTATCACTAACTTATATCCACATTTTCGTCGGCTTAAAAAGAATATCTTAGCCATTTATTGAACACCATTCCCTTCAATAACAATCTATATTTTCAAACATGTTAGAAAGTACAACCTGATTCTGTTACCCCTGATTGATTGACTCTGATTCGATTATTAACACAACGGATAAAAAGGGCTAAATTGTCATCTATAGAAATAAAATTGAAATTTTGAAAAGCTGTATGTCTGTCTATATGTTTGTCTGATCACCACGGAAGAATGGCTTAACAGAATTTCATGAAATTTTGTGGTAGACTTGGAATAGCCCCAATAAAAATTCAGTCCTTGTTTCAAATTTCTAGGAATAGTGATTGTCTATATATTAATTAAAAACGCACAGTTAAACTTTCCATAGACATAGCATAATGCAGACGATATTTTCTCCTGTAAATTTATTTGAAGAGAATGATATCATGCCACTTAGAAACGGAATTAAATCCAAAGTGTAAATGCGGCAAATGATTTTTATTAAATACTAACAACATACCCGTTCTTCGTACGAAGTATTTAATATAAAAAGAACTTAAAATTCACAATCATGTGCAAATTCCTATTGTATACTAAATGACATTCTTAATCAAAACATTCTATTAAATTATTTAATTTATTGCTCCTAAAAAGAAGTTTAAGAATATCTGTTTTCACTATGCAAAATTATCTTTGCGGACTGATCTGAAGACTGCCACATCGTGGATCTTTTTGTAAGGAAATTTACAAAAAATATAAAATTGTATTAATGTATGCAAAATAAAGAGCTAAAATTGTATGGGACCCGTACTACTTATAAAGGCGAATATTAGAAGATATAATCTGCATTAGTTATTTATATGTATAAATTAAAAATATCAATAAACTCGTAATCTTTAAACCTGAAGACCGTAATTGAATCCAATATATGCCAAAATGAAAGCGCTAAAATTATATGGTAATGTATATAACCGTACTACATATTGTCGCAGATTAGAAAATATGCCAGTGTGTTGGTAGAAGATTGCCCGTATTACAATCAGCGTCTCAAAAATAGTGGCCGAAATAAAACAGATGACGTAACCAATTGAAAATATCAATAATCCCGGCTACTTTTATACCAGATGGCCGTAATTGATTCCAATAATATGCCAATATATGTCAAAATATATGTCAATATACTTGTACTACTTATATTCTCGTAGATTAGAAGATATTCCCATGCATTTGTAGAAGATTACTCGTACAACGTACAAGATATACTTTTCAACAATTTTTGCCATACGAAAACAATGTACAATAACTTGAAAACAACAATAATTCATGAATCAATAATCCCCGAAAACATCAATAATAATAATATTTAAAGTTAAAGACCGTAATTGATATTCACAAGTAAAAATGCAATGTCAATGAAATTTATTTTATATACATATCTTTATTATTCAAATAGGAAAAGATTTAATAAAAATCGTATGCCGCATAAACATATTGAATTTACATCCGTTGCTAAGGGGCATGATATCATTTCTTCAAATAAATTTACGGGAAATATATCGTCTGAATATTGCTATCTCTATGGAGGGTTTGGCAACATTATCGTTAATTTAGCGACATTTAATAAAATCGCCAAATTATTGCCAAGTAGGACTGAAGAACTAACAGTCCCACTTGGCGACAAATTGAAGAAACATCATCACAATACTATCCCCTAACAAAACACAATTAATTTCATTTATTAAGCGCAATTTTATTAATTTTATGATATTTCTATGGATTTTCAAAAATTTTTATCAATTTGGTGACATTTTAAAAAATTCGCTAAATATGTTACTAAGTAGAACGGATGGATTGACAGATAAATGCTACCGAAATATCATTTCAGTACTCTCTTCTAAAAAAACAAATTTAATTTCATTGATTTAGCGTCGTTTTTATCAATTTGGGGACATTTATGTCAATTTGGCAACATTTAAGAAAAGTTGCCAAGTTAGCGATGTTCCGCCAAATTCGTAGATCAGAATTTGCAGATCTTGAGGATAAAACATCCCGATCCTTTTTGTATATACTAAATGAAAACACTAAAATTATATTAGAAGATATACTCGTTCTACTCTTTTTCTGTTTCAACAATCGGCTCTAAATGAGTTTATTGGCTAAACACAATATATATATATATATATATAAGATTCATATGAAAAAATGAGGGAAATGACCAAATGCAAGGCATAAAATGGTAGAGGGGGATGGCGACCCCTCTTTCCCGTTTAAAAGACTGCTTTTATGCCCGGGCAACACTCACGGTACCAATGCCATGCAGAAGTCATACTTCCGTATATGTGTCAAATCAAAAACACTCGAAAAAGTGCAGAGTAAACAAATAGGAATCAACCAGGATTGCAAAGTTGTGAGTTGCAAAGTGTGAAGAGTGTAGTTGTCAAAACAGCCCTTATTTAGACACCCATCATGGGCACATTGTCACTGGAAACCTGGATCTATTGGATAATCGGAAGTTAAAATCTATGCTTCAACTTGGTACGAAATTTCGTATACAAGATTTCACAAATATTAAAAAGGACTTTGAACAAGATTTAAAGAAATTTACATATAAACTCGCCGTAAAATACAGCATGCCAATACAAGCTTTCCAAGAATGGCAATACAACCTTACCAAAATGTTCAATCTCCACTACATAACAGTGTGTATAAAAACGTATTATCCTTCTCTTCAAAATGCAGTCAATAAATATGAAGATAAATATGTTATAACTTATACTGATAAAGTAGTATCAAATTACGCTTTCACATGCAGGAAATACTACGTTGATACTTTAAAAAATAGTTATCTTGACAAACAAATGTACTCCCCTTTACAACAAAATGGAAATTGTCTGGCAAATAAAATCAAAGATCTGTATAAACTAATTGATATCGAACTTAAAGTAGTTAACTTTCCATATCTGGTATTAATACCAAAACTTCATAATAATCCAGTCAAATTCCGGCCGGTGACTGTGGGATGTGGATCCTATTTGACAATTGCAAATGAAAAACTTTTAAATATACTTAAAAATGTTCTGATTATACTCAAGAAACAAGGAACAGTAATGATAAATAATAGTTACGATGTCATCAACCGACTTCCATTTTATAGCAAGGATATACGTTTCAAAAGTTACGATTTCCGTGATTTATTCAACAACATCAATCTGGAAAATCTATATGAAATTTTGAAGGAACTACATGAAATATATGACTTAAAAGAACATATTACCTTCAGAAAATACAAGGACCTGATTCGCATTGTGTTATTTGAAAATATCTTATTTGATGGCACCAGCTATTTTCAACAGGTGAAGGGTATTCCCATGGGAGGGGGTTGTTCATCCCTGCTCGCCGATCTATACTTGAATAAATTTGAAAATGGCACTCATATACTACACGAAATGCCATACTTTCGTTATGTTGACGATGTCCTTGTTGGGCAATATAAGAATACACCCCAATTTGATTTTACTTTTTATCCAAAAGAGCTGGAGTTGATTGAGAATAGGGGTAAGGAGGATGATGGTGTTGATTTTCTGGATATCACACTAAAACATGACAGTAGATATGGTACTTATACCGTCTTATATGACAAGAGAAATAATTTCAATATGGAAATCAATCATATTATAGATTGGAGTTCCAATTTGACCAAAAACATCTTCAGGAATGTCGTCATAGGTCACCTCAAAAGAAATCAACGCATTAATACTTTCAAGTCAGATTGCATCATACATAATAGGAATATTATGAAGGAGGCAATAAAACGGAATTATCCAGTTGGCTTTCTGACATGTTATTATAATTCCCTATTTAATACAAAAAAGGGAGAAAATGCTTATTTAAGGGATATGGCAGAGGTATAGAACGATGAAAGTAAAAATAACGTATTACGCATGCGTAAACTGCTTTTATATATAAGGCACTCTGGCATTTGCTGCATTTCCATTCTTTTCCTTCCCTTGCAATCCTGGTTGATTCCTATTTGTTTACTCTGCACTTTTTCGAGTGTTTTTGATTTGACACATATACGGAAGTATGACTTCTGCATGGCATTGGTACCGTGAGTGTTGCCCGGGCATAAAAGCAGTCTTTTAAACGGGAAAGAGGGGTCGCCATCCCCCTCTACCATTTTATGCCTTGCATTTGGTCATTTCCCTCATTTTTTCATATGAATCTTGTATGTTACTTTAGGAGAGTGTGCTGCTTTGCGCCAACTTCTGGAGAATAATTGGATAACTGTGGAAATAATTTTAATTTTTTATGTTTACTATGCTTTATATATATATATATATATATATATATATATATATACTCGTATATATATATATATATGTATGAGTTTATTAGCTAAACACAATATATGAGTTTATTGGCTAAACACAATATATAATTTTGAAAACTCTTTGCCAAAAGAAATGAAAGTGATGTTCGCAGTCCCGTAATTAATATAATTAAAAAAACATCAAACCGTTCATTTATAAGATATATTTTTATAGCCATTTATTTATTATTCAAATCGACAAAATAGTAATAAACATTCACAAACACATTTAATTTAATTGCGTTGCTGAGCAACGTGATATAAAATAGAATCTTCCTCATAAAATGCTAATAATTAAATAACCATTTTGAATTCTTAATACTTTTCATTGTTGAGTAAAAGCTTGTGAAAAATAAACCATGGTGATAGATTTTCCATTTAAATTCATGTTTCGAACATTCATGTTTTCAAGCAATTCACGTTTCCAGAAAGAGTCTAATTAGAGCAAAAATCTCCCACCAAACTCAAAGATAAAATTTTAATTCACTTTTACGTTTTAAATAAACGATTTACAACCTTTTCGTCTGGAGGAACCAGAGAGTTAGAGAATAGAACTCCCAGGAAAAAGTTTCGTTTTTCATTAATATCTCGAAAATTCCTGGTCTTAGAAACTCAAAAGTTGGACTAAATTTAAGTGGAGCTATTTTGAGGCTATTCACAAAATTTCAATATATTCGGTTTAGCCGTTCTCCTGTGATGATGAGACAAACAAAGTTTCGTTTTTCATTAATATCTCGAGAATTCCTGGTCGTAGGAACTTGAAACATGGACTAAATTTCAAGTGGGTCTATTTTAAGGCTTTCCACCAAATTTTATCATGATGGGTCAAACAGACATGACAGACAGACATATTTACAATTTCATTTATATAGATTTCAGATTTAAATAATAGAAATGTATGTAAAATACATTTTATCGAAATTGAATTTTTGACTGGATTATATCAATTACTGCCTTCAGGTTTAAATATTGTTATTGTTGATATGTTCAGGGATTATTAATACTGGGATTATTGATATTTCAATTGTTTACATCATATGTTTAATTTTGGCAAAAATTGTTTAAACTCATATATGTATTATAAGTAATATTCTACTAATACATGGGTATATCTTCTAATCCACGAGAATATAAGCAGTACGGGTATATTTGACATATATTGGAATATATATTGTCAGATATTAAATCAATTACGGCCTTCAGGTTTAAAGATTACGAGGTTATTGATATTTTCAATTTATTACCTCACCACAATGAATTTTGAATCTTACATATCGTAGAACGGGCAATATTTAAGAGGGTTATTGACATTACTTTCCTTATATACATATCATATATAATGTATAAGAAGAGTATTGTGACGGGTTTGAAAATTCGGATTCGAGTTTTGGACGGGAGAGAACGTTTGAAGTATCCCTGAATACGAATCAGACGTTTTTTGAGGACCATAAAGTTAAATATGACTATGTGCATTAAAGTTTGCAGAAATAATGGCAGGCGTAGCCTTTAGTATAAATAATTACATGAGTAAAAGTCATCATTTCATTACAGAAGAATAAACAATATTTTACGGTTATGGTATTTGAAAATTAATTTAAATAATTAAATAAATATGTTTTAATTGGTAATATTTTGTAGTTATTTAACTACAACTAGCTGTTTTCTTTACTGTACGGTATCTTTACAGTACGGTATTAGATTTGTATCTCTCTCTTGTGAAGTCAATTCAGGTTGTATGCAAAAACACTTCTAAAACTCAATGAGCGGAAATTTATTAATTACAATTATTCGCGCATTTAAAATAATAAACTTTTAGGAATATTAATATATCAAGCTTCATTGCCACAATATAGGATTAAATTTGATATAATGAAGACAATTTATATGAAATCATTGCTTGTAGGAAAAAATATTTTGAGGAAAATATAGGAAAAAATATTTTGAATTAAAACAAATGTATTTTTCACTAATGGTGACTAGGTGTATTTATGGACTTATACGGGATTAAAAATACTTATTATGTGCCTGTTGCTGATTTGAATTGCTTTTTCTCTGGTTTTATATTCTGGTCTCATATCTTTACAAGCTGGTCTTCTACTTTCGTAGTTGGTCACAGATCGTATATTTTTAACCATATACAGTATATGAAATAATAGAAGCTAAGGACATTTTGGGCTTCAGTTGGAATGTACTCCAATGTCATTCAAAAATATAAATTTCACCAATATATATATATATATATATATATATGTATGTCCTGTTTCCAGCTCTGGCTCATTGTAAGGGTCTGGGAGGGTCGCTGTGAACGTTTGTTCTGCCTTCTAGGTTGTATTTCGTCATGTTCCTTCCTGTGCTGCTCAATATTTTTGATACTGTTGCGATTGTTCGCACTTACACGTGGTAAAAGATGGAGAGTTCCTGCCTCATGCTAATACTAGATTTCATATTATTTCATATTTTCAATTTTTCCTCTTTTGATGCCTGTAGTTTGGGTTTTGGCATTTATAGTAACGTACTATTTCTAAATCTGAAACAGGCAATTGTTTGGGTTCATTAGAATTAAATACTCAGACCTGAAGAAGAATTTAATTCTGATTAATCTTCGAATTTGGGCTGATGCTGCTCTTTTCTATTATCGGCATTGTGGCCGTGGTTTTGCTGTTCTGGTGATGTTAATATATCATGATTACTTGAATTGATTATTTTTATTATTACATATTTCTAATATATATATATATATATATATATATATATATATATATATATATATATATATATATATATATATATATATATATATATATATATATGTATATATATATATATATATATGTATATATATATATATATATATGTATATATATATATATATATATGTATATATATATATATATAAAGTAAGACTTTGTCTGGCTGGATATCCAATATACTTATGTGTCGAATTTTAGCGGTGATCTTATCTTCAATTTTCTGCTGTAGGCGACACAGTCACGAAGACACAAAGAGACAGATACACATTTAAACATCTTATTTTGTTATGAAAGATATAACTTTATACAAATTTATGTTATAAAATATGACATCCTTTGCTGAATGTCATGTACTCGTAATTAGTCATTTTATAAACATTACATTAATTGCGACCCTTTTATTTGAATATAAAATTTGGATGCACGTTTCTGTTAACCTTTGGATAATTTAAGTTATCCTATTAGTTTCGAACTATTAGTTCAGCTCTGTACCAGCTGTGAGATACACAACTTAATCTATCTACGATCGTAACAGTAACTGGGTATGCCTAATTATCGAAACTACAATAATTTTACGCAAGCTCAGGATCTAATCTTGGCTTGAAATAATGCATACCAGATGTAACATTTCTTACTGCTTTTGCATATGTTTCCTTTAAGATTTATTGTAATAATACTGGTGTTTCTTAAATATTGGATAAACTGTCTCATTACAGATAAAATAATAAATTTTCATAACATATAAAATATGGGACATTATCAGCTCTAAATTTAATTTTTGTATAAAATCTTTAATTAAAAACACATGTAATGGTTCGAGAGTTAATTTTCTAATAATGTTAGATTGTTTTATATTTTCACAAAGTAATATTCTATTGTTTTATATTTTCACAAAGTAATATTCTATTTAATGCCAGGGCGCGGTAGCCCTGTGGTTAACGCCCTGGAGTTGCACTTGGTCGGCTCGAGTTCGATTCCAGCCACTGCCAAAACTGCCGCCGTGTTCACGCGGAGTACGATCACGTTAAATATGTGGGAGAGTAAGTCCTTCCGAGAGGTTGGTGGTAGGGAAAGGAGGGTACGGTCCCTGTGGATGCCTCCCCCACTGGGTTCCGGTCTAAATTGGGTGGCACTTCCCGACCGTCCAAATTGTTACCTTACACCTTTCTGGTAGGTCGGACGGTCTGGGTTTCATCAACAACAAATATTTGATGCCGTATTTCTAATTTTTGATTAATTAAAAATTGCAATGCTGAAATTACATGCATATGTAGTTACGCACCCGTAATTAAAAATTATAACGGAAAATACTTTTTTAATTTAAATAAATATGAAATAAGCGCACAAAATTCAGACGTTGAAAAAATCATTTATAAAAATATTATTTTACTTTCACCAATAAGTTATGGTTACAGGAATCGTTCTAATTTTGTCTAATTTTTTAGATGTCTATTCTGTCGAAATTTTGCATTAAAATACCATAACGCATGTATGCTTCAAATGACTGTATTACAAAACATCTGATGTGGACAGAACATGACTTTTCCTACATAATGCAATGAATTTACTTCTTTCGCAGCAAAAAACAAGTTGTTAAACGCTGAATTGTGCATTTGATACTTCTTTAGATGACAACGTGTAAAACTATTTCGCAGTACTCAATTAACTCATATTTCGCAAAAATCCGACTTCATAATTTTCAATATCGCTAGCATCCGCGATAAGCAACGTAATCCAAATAATGAAAATACTTTAATATCTACTTAATTCATTAAAGTAGCGTCATTTTCGTTAGTTTAACGTCATTTTAAAATACGATGGTGACATTTTCGTCAGTTTGGTACCATTTAAAATTCCCAAATTTTTCACGATGCTTTACAGAGATGGAGAAGAGGAAGTTTTTATGTATAAATAAATGACTATTGGCGAATTGTTAGACGTCAAAATAGATAGCTGTTACACAAAGTACCCCCTGCTGTAATTTGCATGAACGAGTTCCACGAGAATGATGTTTACAAATTTGTCGCATGGTATTGCATTTGAAAAGTTAACATATATCCCGATAGCTAAAACTTTTTAATTTTAAGAACATTGTCAATAATCTTATTTTAAAAACTTGCACTATTTTGAGAACTATTCATGCTAGCTTTCTGAACTTCTTGTTATTCGTTTCCTAATTTATGTAGCATTATTATCTTATTTTTAATCCATTCTTTTAAATTTCATTCGGAAATTGGAGTCTTCCGAACAACATTTGATTACGATTAGGATTTTAGTATTTAACGATTCTAGTAATCATACCACATTACGTTCAAAACGCGATATCCTTTAGGGAAGTATCGCACCCATAGGCTATCTCTCTCGCTCTCTCTCTCTCTCTCTGTCACACACGGGCACACACGCATACACAAAAAATCCATACTAACATGCACATGCATACACACCCACACCCACACACGCATACACTAACATCACCTCAAAAGAGTTCGATTCAAGTTCAAGAATACTTGAAACCTTCTCTTTGTCAAAAACCCAGCTTCGATTCTTTGACCCTGTCACAATACTTTCCATATACTATGCATGCAAGGAAAGTAAAAATTAAAACTAAATCAGTATAATTATATTCTATAACACTACAGCATATATATTTATTTGAATTCATTGATTCCTGACAACCAATCTAAAAAAAAACAAGAAAGATCAATCATGCTTAAAGCAGTGATTATGAAACACTTTCCAACTCCAATGCAATTTTATTTAAACAAGTCTAAAATGCAATACATTCCTCGGTAATATTTTGAAACTTATCACAATACTGCATTAATTTATTATATTTGAAAACTTAAACCTTCATCGAAAAAAATGAACTTCATTCAAATGACGGCATTGAAATATAAATTGCCAGGTTTAAACATGCCTGGTTCTCTAAAATGTTATACATTCCTCGGTAATAGTTTTAGAATTATCATAATACTACGATAATTTATTATATTTGAAAACTTCATCGAAAACAGCTGAAATTAATTCAAATGACGTCATAGAAAAAATAACACGCCTGGATCTCTCTATAAAAACAGGATTTCATTCATAACTTTCTCCCATTCATTTCATTCATCACAATACTATAATAATTTATTTTATTTAAACATTTTGTTTAAGACCATGGAGCTACAAAAAATTAAACTCCATGCTTGAAACTTCATCGAAAAAAATCGTCTTTCTCTTTATGAAATCAATTAATATTTCATTCATATCAGTCATGCAGACTCCATGGACTAAATTGTTTTGTGTTAAAAAAATACAGGAATTCTAATACAACTCATTCTATATATTTTGCTGTTTACATTTTACATAGGTGAAAAATAGGCTTAGTTGTAGAAATAATCAAATTTAGATGAGCATTTAAACTCGAATATATTGTCATTGCGTTGTTTCAGTATGTAGATGCACAGAATTTAAGCAAAAATAAAGTAGTTTTAGGACGGATACAACACTCAATATGAATTAAAAAGAACTTAAAAAAATCACGATTTTGAAACAAGATGGATGCCATATATCATTTTGAAGTGGGTCATGTGATCATTTCATATCATGGTCACGTGATCGTTTCATATAAGAGGTGTAATTATTATTTTAATTTTTATTTAAAAAACTACTGAATATATTTCGCTGAATTTTTTTTATATATTTTATGGAACAATTTGAATATTACCTAAAATTTTCGAAGCAATTTGTGAATTTTAAATTTGCTTAAAAAATGATTGAAAAATTAGGTCCCATAGGGCTCAATTCATTTCATTTTTTCGACCCGGGTTCAATCCAAAACTAATTGGGTGATATTATTCATTTATATTACCATAGGTTCTACAGACACCGTCTGAACAACATACTAAAATTTCATTTTGATTAAGTCATTTTTACGGCAGTTATCGTGCTAACGGACAGACAGACAGACAGAAAGAATGAACAAAGTCATAAACACTTTTCAACTTTGTTGTAAAGTGTTAAAAATACCTGAATTCAACACACTTGACCCGATTCGATACAGTCCAATATACGTTTCAGGTTCAAAGGAACTTAAGGCAAAATAAAAATCTTCTGAAACAAATCTATTTGATAAACGGCAATGAGACCAGTGTTACCTGACTCTAAACAAGCAGAAACAAGCAATCCTTAAATGAGAGTAAATGACTGAGGTACTGATTCGTCCTCCTCGTGGGATCGCTCTTTAAATTCCTAGACTAATAAGAAAGCAACAATCAAGCCCACTTGGCAGAATGTATTTCTGTCTTTTACGAAGTAATTCCTTGTTAAATAGCAAGGGAAAACGACCATCGTTTGGGATTCTTATTGCCATTCATCTCTATCGTTTAGATTGAATGCTAGTGGCCAAGAGATAAGAGTAAATAAGAAAGGTAGAAAAGAAAATGGATTATACTTTCCCCACATGGATAGCATAATGTATAAGGGAAGTTTTGTGACGGGTTCAGAAATTGAAATTAGGGTTTCAGATACATTTATACGTTCTGATAATCCATGGACTGAAATCCAACATTTTTGAAGTGATGTCTGCGTGAGTGTGTATATGTATGTGGGCGAGTCTTCGAAGGTCACCAAACAAATGGATCGTATCCAATAAAATTTACTTACGGTTATCGCATTCAGTAGATACTAAATGCCAATTGATCATAACCCCGGTCGAAAAATTTGAAAATAATCTAAATGTTTAAATGCTTCTTCGAAAAAATTGTAAATCCATTAAATCAGACAATCCTGTTAAATAAACTATCTTTTTATATGTGCATTGCCATAAGAAAACTAATGACACTCATCATGAACTATCCTCGAGCTATTGCGAGTTTTTGAATCAATTCATCAGAGAAAATGCATAATATTGAGGAAGTGCTAGGTTACCTCTCGCGATCTGAAGCTGAAGCGGATCAGGGTATCTAGGTACATTACAATAAATTACAATAAATTGCAATAAATACAATAAAGATAAGAAAATAACATACATATGAAATTCCCTTGAAGAAAGGAGTAACTTGAAAATTCGCTATCGAGTAGTATCCAAGTGACTACATGATCAATAACTGATATGTTGATTTCTGTTGTTATAAGCCCACTGGTCTAGATCAAGACCCGAAAAAGCCCATAAGACAGAAATATATGACAAAGAGAGAGAGAATGCAGCTTCTGTTAGCCAAGCGCACCATGACAAAAGACTGACTTTGTCGGACACCTCCTAATTTAGATCAAAACCTAGTGGTGATGGTAATATCAATGAGGGCCTTACCCTTCTTCCCTTAGCCACCACCTCTCGGAAGGACTTCGAACAAATAGAATGTGACCATACTCTGCGTAAATACGACGGATGGTTCTACGGTAGCGCCGGGAATTGGACACGGGTCCTCCGAATGCAAT
The DNA here is from genome assembly GCA_951213105.1 of Amaurobius ferox. Lineage (NCBI taxonomy): Eukaryota > Metazoa > Arthropoda > Arachnida > Araneae > Amaurobiidae > Amaurobius > Amaurobius ferox. The sequence goes on from OX578133.1 coordinate 90,911,242, forward strand.
CCACTGGGAATGCCACTCCGAATGCCTCAACCACTGGGGTATTCCGGTCGTAAGTACAGGGTTCCTTGAAAACTATTTCAGCACACCAATATATTTGTAAGAAAGGGTACATGAGTGTACACATTAGGTTTAATTATAGTAAAATGATAATGCTTGATCGGTAAAAAAGGATTGCAGTGCCCTTAGCAGAAAATTTAAAAGCTTAAATTACTTACACGGCAACAATGCGATATAGACGAAACAAATAATTACAGCATAGTCTTAGCAAAAATCCACACCTGGTACCAATGAAACTTATATACGGAGGGCGATAAATATTTGTCAAGAAACTGTTTCATCAGGGCCTTCTAACAAGGCGACACCTGCAATACTTCCAGGAAGAATCTAGGAAGGAGCCGCCCAGGCGGTGAAGTGAATAGCGTCTTCGGCTGCTATCTAGTGGGTTCGGGTTCGAATCCCGAGTAAGGCATGGATGTTTATTGAGGATAAACTCAGTCTTCTGCCTTCTGGGTCCTCGTCTAAATGAGAAGCTACATCCCCTCCGACCTTCGTCAGTGATGCTTGTTTGTAATAAACTTTGTTCTCTTGTCTTGTGTCTTTCTTCGTTCTGCCCTGCTTCCTGCGTCACTGGTCCTGTATCGACTCCGTTGAAAACAGGAGGTCATAAGAAACAACAACAATCTAGGAAGGATCCTGCAATCCAAGAAGGAAAGACCCTGCAATACAAGAGCAAAAAATAATTACCACACATCATCGATTTCTAAATGCACAGGCATCATACTTGCAATCAGAGTACGCGGTAATATACTTTCTGGATTACTATTGTGCAGTGTCTCTGATGTGGGGAGCATTTTAAACAGGTTCTACACTAGATTTCTGTCCATGTAAGTGCTGTTTATTGTATCATTTCTAAATAGGTCAACAACTTACCAATATATTCAGTCTTCCGTAAGAGTTTTACGGAAAAAATCTCGCTCATTAGGTAATGCTGTACAACTTTGTACTTTGTAATGGTTTTTCCTCCTATCTCGTTTTGTTGCCGAGTTCATTTCCTAAATTCTTGACTTCCATACCAAGGGCCCTGTAATCACTTTTATTTGATAGCGCATGGTCATTTTACTATAGATAGACTTAACATGTACCCTCATGGACCTCTGCTGACACAGATATGGGGGTGATTAAAAACTTTCCAGGGAACCCTGTACATCAGAATAATATTAAAATTAGATTTCTCTGAGTTCTAGGAAAAATTCCTAATAAATATTTTAAAAAGAAAGCATTATGGAAACACAAAGAATTACATCACCGTCAAAATAACGATTATAAAAATTTATTAACTGTCAATTTAGATGTAATTTTTTTTCGTTTTATTTTAGATATAATATTTTAGAAAGTTTTTTTTGTTGAAAGTTTTAAGCATCTACAAATGCCTAATATATATTTCCCTTTGCAGAGCTTTTCAGTTCAAAATTTCTCGTTTCACAACTTTAATAGCCATTTTGACTCATTTCGCGAATGAAAATCTAACAGTCCCCTTTACCTAATAATATGCTTAAAACAGGTATGGTAAAAGCAAATAGTCTCACTTCATTGTCACTATTAAACCTGCCTTCGCAGTTCAAAATACATCGTTAAATCCATACATATGACTGTAGACGAACGATAACCAAATACGTCTTGAAGCTAAATAGTTACACAGGTGAAATCTCTGCATAAAAGTTTAGTCTTGTATTCCTATCTTCCAAAAGTCTTTGATTTGTCTAGAGTTCAAGCTTGGAAGCCTTTAGTGCATCTAAAAACGCCTAATATATATTTCCCTTTGCAGAGCTTTTCAGTTCAAAATTTCTCGTTTCACAACTTTAATAGCCATTTTGACTAATTTCGCGAATGAAAATCTAACAGTCCCCTTTACCTAATAATATGCTTAAAACAGGTATGGTAAAAGTAAATAGTCTCACTTCATTGTCACTATTAAACCTGGCTTCGCAGTACAAAATACATCGTTAAATCCATACATATGACTGTAGACGAACGATAACCAAATACGTCTTGAAGCTAAATAGTTACACAGGTGAAATCTCTGCATAAAAGTTTAGTCTTGTATTCCTATCTTCCAAAAGTCTTTGATTTGTCTAGAGTTCAAGCTTGGAAGCCTTTAGTGCATCTAAAAACGCCTAATATATATTTCCCTTTGCAGAGCTTTTCAGTTCAAAATTTCTCGTTTCACAACTTTAATAGCCATTTTGACTAATTTCGCGAATGAAAATCTAACAGTCCCCTTTACCTAATAATATGCTTAAAACAGGTATGGTAAAAGCAAATAGTCTCACTTCATTGTCACTATTAAACCTGGCTTCGCAGTTCAAAATACATCGTTAAATCCATACATATGACTGTAGACGAACGATAACCAAATAAGTCTTGAAGCTAAATAGTTACACAGGTGAAATCTCTGCATAAAAGTTTAGTCTTGTATTCCTATCTTCCAAAAGTCTTTGATTTGTCTAGAGTTCAAGCTTGGAAGCCTTTAGTGCATCTAAAAACGCCTAATATATATTTCCCTTTGCAGAGCTTTTCAGTTCAAAATTTCTCGTTTCACAACTTTAATAGCCATTTTGACTAATTTCGCGAATGAAAATCTAACAGTCCCCTTTACCTAATAATATGCTTAAAACAGGTATGGTAAAAGCAAATAGTCTCACTTCATTGTCACTATTAAACCTGGCTTCGCAGTTCAAAATACATCGTTAAATCCATACATATGACTGTAGACGAACGATAACCAAATACGTCTTGAAGCTAAATAGTTACACAGGTGAAATCTCTGCATAAAAGTTTAGTCTTGTATTCCTATCTTCCAAAAGTCTTTGATTTGTCTAGAGTTCAAGCTTGGAAGCCTTTAGTGCATCTAAAAACGCCTAATATATATTTCCCTTTGCAGAGCTTTTCAGTTCAAAATTTCTCGTTTCACAACTTTAATAGCCATTTTGACTAATTTCGCGAATGAAAATCTAACAGTCCCCTTTACCTAATAATATGCTTAAAACAGGTATGGTAAAAGCAAATAGTCTCACTTCATTGTCACTATTAAACCTGGCTTCGCAGTTCAAAATACATCGTTAAATCCATACATATGACTGTAGACGAACGATAACCAAATACGTCTTGAAGCTAAATAGTTACACAGGTGAAATCTCTGCATAAAAGTTTAGTCTTGTATTCCTATCTTCCAAAAGTCTTTGATTTGTCTAGAGTTCAAGCTTGGAAGCCTTTAGTGCATCTAAAGACGCCTAATATATATTTCCCTTTGCAGAGCTTTTCAGTTCAAAATTTCTCGTTTCACAACTTTAATAGCCATTTTGACTAATTTCGCGAATGAAAATCTAACAGTCCCCTTTACCTAATAATATGCTTAAAACAGGTATGGTAAAAGCAAATAGTCTCACTTCATTGTCACTATTAAACCTGGCTTCGCAGTTCAAAATACATCGTTAAATCCATACATATGACTGTAGACGAACGATAACCAAATACGTCTTGAAGCTAAATAGTTACACAGGTGAAATCTCTGCATAAAAGTTTAGTCTTGTATTCCTATCTTCCAAAAGTCTTTGATTTGTCCAGAGTTCAAGCTTGGAAGCCTTTAGTGCATCTAAAGACGCCTAATATATATTTCCCTTTGCAGAGCTTTTCAGTTCAAAATTTCTCGTTTCACAACTTTAATAGCCATTTTGACTAATTTCGCGAATGAAAATCTAACAGTCCCCTTTACTTAATAATATGCTTAAAACAGGTATGGTAAAAGCAAATAGTCTCACTTCATTGTCACTATTAAACCTGGCTTCGCAGTTCAAAATACATCGTTAAATCCATACATATGACTGTAGACGAACGATAACCAAATACGTCTTGAAGCTAAATAGTTACACAGGTGAAATCTCTGCATAAAAGTTTAGTCTTGTATTCCTATCTTCCAAAAGTCTTTGATTTGTCTAGAGTTCAAGCTTGGAAGCCTTTAGTGCATCTAAAAACGCCTAATATATATTTCCCTTTGCAGAGCTTTTCAGTTCAAAATTTCTCGTTTCACAACTTTAATAGCCATTTTGACTAATTTCGCGAATGAAAATCTAACAGTCCCCTTTACCTAATAATATGCTTAAAGCAGGTATGGTAAAAGCAAATAGTCTCACTTCATTGTCACTATTAAACCTGGCTTCGCAGTTCAAAATACATCGTTAAATCCATACATATGACTGTAGACGAACGATAACCAAATACGTCTTGAAGCTAAATAGTTACACAGGTGAAATCTCTGCATAAAAGTTTAGTCTTGTATTCCTATCTTCCAAAAGTCTTTGATTTGTCTAGAGTTCAAGCTTGGAAGCCTTTAGTGCATCTAAAAACGCCTAATATATATTTCCCTTTGCAGAGCTTTTCAGTTCAAAATTTCTCGTTTCACAACTTTAAGAGCCATTTTGACTAATTTCGCGAATGAAAATCTAACAGTCCCCTTTACCTAATAATATGCTTAAAACAGGTATGGTAAAAGCAAATAGTCTCACTTCATTGTCACTATTAAACCTGGCTTCGCAGTTCAAAATACATCGTTAAATCCATACATATGACTGTAGACGAACGATAACCAAATACGTCTTGAAGCTAAATAGTTACACAGGTGAAATCTCTGCATAAAAGTTTAGTCTTGTATTCCTATCTTCCAAAAGTCTTTGATTTGTCTAGAGTTCAAGCTTGGAAGCCTTTAGTGCATCTAAAAACGCCTAATATATATTTCCCTTTGCAGAGCTTTTCAGTTCAAAATTTCTCGTTTCACAACTTTAATAGCCATTTTGACTAATTTCGCGAATGAAAATCTAACAGTCCCCTTTACCTAATAATATGCTTAAAACAGGTATGGTAAAAGCAAATAGTCTCACTTCATTGTCACTATTAAACCTGGCTTCGCAGTTCAAAATACATCGTTAAATCCATACATATGACTGTAGACGAACGATAACCAAATACGTCTTGAAGCTAAATAGTTACACAGGTGAAATCTCTGCATAAAAGTTTAGTCTTGTATTCCTATCTTCCAAAAGTCTTTGATTTGTCTAGAGTTCAAGCTTGGAAGCCTTTAGTGCATCTAAAAACGCCTAATATATATTTCCCTTTGCAGAGCTTTTCAGTTCAAAATTTCTCGTTTCACAACTTTAATAGCCATTTTGACTAATTTCGCGAATGAAAATCTAACAGTCCCCTTTACCTAATAATATGCTTAAAACAGGTATGGTAAAAGCAAATAGTCTCACTTCATTGTCACTATTAAACCTGGCTTCGCAGTTCAAAATACATCGTTAAATCCATACATATGACTGTAGACGAACGATAACCAAATACGTCTTGAAGCTAAATAGTTACACAGGTGAAATCTCTGCATAAAAGTTTAGTCTTGTATTCCTATCTTCCAAAAGTCTTTGATTTGTCTAGAGTTCAAGCTTGGAAGCCTCTAGTGCATTTAGCTGGGAAAGATGCTTTATTTGTCTTCTTCTCACGTACCCAGCAATTACAAAGCCGTTTGCTATCGACTTAATTGTGCTCAGCTTAAGAAGTCAGGTATCTTGATTCCCTCGGGAAAAATAATTTGATTTATTAGGTTTAATGTATTATTTATACATATTACTGAATGGGATTTGAATAATTCATTTTGCGACTTTGCATGTACTTTTGACATTTCGTATTCAGCTAATTATTGCGAAATTAAAAATTGAGATAGTTATTTTCTTTGAATATTCCCAAGAATATTCTAATATATATATATATATATATATATATATATATATATATATATATATATATATATATATATATATATATATATATATATATAAATATATATATATATATATATATATATATATATATATATATTTATCGTTCAATTGTATTCATTCCCACTCGCATTGACGAAGTGAGGTGAAATGCTCGCCCACTCGCATTGACGAAGTGAGGTGAAATGCTCAGTTACTAGTTTATCTTACACGTGCTGCTATTATTTCACATTACAGTTCGTGGAGGTATTGTTTTTCAGCTTTTGTATAATTCAATTGATTTATTTTTCTAATTCCACTAGCCAGTAGACAGCTCCAATGGTGTCTATAGTTAAATACTATCGCCATTGTCAGAAACTGGCTATTCTATCGGTTTTAATTCGAATTGTATGGCTGTCCTGATGAGAATGCAATTTCGAACTGACCGCCATTTTTTGTGTGGTTTCGATTGATTGTTCTCTATTCTTGATCTCTTGTCTTGAGCTGATTATTATTGCCTATTCTCATTTTTACAGTGTTTTATTTTTATTTACTTTTATATACTTTTAATTGTGATTTTTGAATCCTAATATTCTTCTCATTCCCCTTTCCAATGTAGTGATATGTAACCTTCTATCTTTATCCTTAGACTTGGCTTATAGTTACTCATTTGTAACAGATATGCTAGAGATGGTTTTTTTGTACATACAGTAGTTTATGCAAAAAATTTTCGATTAAAATCATTTAATTTTTATATATATATATATATATATATATATAGTTACTGGAGACTTAGCCATTGTAAAAGATAAATCTTTAAGAACTATAATGTCATTTGGCACTAAATTCAGGTTACCTTCATGTAATAATTCTAAACAAGTCTTAAAGTCAATCAATCTGGACCTTGATAAATTTATTTATGGATTAGCTTCTAAATATGCTCAGCCTTTAGAGGCATTTAATATGTGGAAATTTACTATTTTGAGATCTATTAAAATGCCATTTGTAGTATTAATTTATCTAGATCTATATATAATATGGATAATATAAAGCACTCTGTTAATGATTTACATAGATCTTTTGTTGTTACTTATGTTGATAAAGCCTCTAACAATTATGCTATTATTTGTAAAAAATTCTATATTCAATATCTGCTAGATTATTTAAAAAATAATAGTCTATTTAAAATTGATTCACACTCTCTTAATAGTATCAAATTGAAAATTATCAATATGTATAGTGATTTAGATATTAATAAAAAAATTTTGACATTTCCATATATTGTGCTTATACCTAAATTTCATAAAAATCCTATTAAATTTAGAACTGTAACCAGTGGTCATAATTCATACTCTACTACTGCTAGTAAATTATTACTAAATTATTTAAATGTACTAAATAGTAATTTACGAGATTCTAGTGATAACTACATTATTCTAAATAACAGTAAAGAATTAATAAATAAATTAAAAACAATTGGTAAAATAATAGGATTTCAAACTTTTGATTTTAAAGCTCTATTTAGTAATATTAAGATCACTGATCTATATCATGTCATTTTAGCTTTATATAATGCTTATATTACTTATCATTCTCATCTTACTAAATTTACCAATTTTCCTAAGCTTCTCCATTTTGTTCTTTTCAATTATTATATCTTTCAATGTAATAAATTATACTTACAAGTCTCAGGTGTTCCACAAGGTGGCTGTAGTAACAGTATGTTAGCTAATTTATACCTATATCAATATGAAAAATTCTTTACTTCAACAGATTATAAAATTTACAGATATGTAGATGATCTGATTTGTCTTGTATTTACTGATAACTATGTCATAGATATAGATTTCTATCCGGATAATTTGGAATTAATACCTAATGAAATTTCTATTAGTAATAATATTTATTATTTGGATTTAAATCTAATTATAGAACCTGTTCATGGGATAGTTACTAATTTATATGATAAAAAAGATTTTTTTAATTTAATGTTAATAAATTATTACCTTTTAATTCCTGCAACTCGATTCAATTGTTTAGAAATATTATACTTAATCAACTTTTTAGAATTTATAGATTATCAGATAAAAAATTGCATGCTTTGCACATTAATTACCTCAAAATTACCAGTAAAATGTATAAATATCCTGCATATTTAGTAAATGGTATAGTTAATAAGTTTCGATTAGCCTAAAATTCTCATATTCTCCCCTTATTATCTTATTTTAGCCGTACTTCTTCATTCTCTTGAAATTATATTTTCATCTTTTTATATTGAAGCTTTAACTGTTGAATATCTCTTTTTATTGCTTTTACGCAGTACAGTTTTTATTACTCTCTTTGGTAACATCAAATCACATCTTTTCATTTCTGCATATGGCAACATTGGTCTAGCCATATTTTGCTTGTCATGGTTGCACTAATGAAGTGTATTTTAAGGTATTTATGTTTCCTTTATTGTTCCATTCTATATGCTTGTCGTCCATATAACACAAGTTTATAGATAAAATCTATCTTGTGTTTCAGAAACAAGCATTTTTGTGTTCATTTCGAAGGGATATATGGACCCGAAAAGAATTTTTTCGAAATGAACTTATCTTAAGCCTAAAGCTCTTCCATGGGCAAGCTTTTTTGCTTGATTTTTTTGTTTTCCTATTGTCATTCCTCATTTGGTGAAATTTGTTGATTGTCTTTGTCTTTGTGACCTGCATCACGCTTTATTATTTCCTCTTTATGTCTTAATTTCTTTTATTTCTTTGCATTTTGTAGAAAATTTTGGAATAGTGCATTATGAGTTACTACATACATTCTAACATTGGATTTACTAATTTATATTTATATATATATATATATATATATATATATATATATATATATATATATATATATATACATATATGTATATATATATATACATATATGTATATATATATATACATAAATGTATATATATATATATACATATACATATACATATATATATATATACATATATATATATATATATATATATATATATATATATATATATATATATATATATATATATATATATATATATATATATATATTCACAAACATACAAAGCCTTAATTTAATAATCAATCCTCAGACACTTAAAATTCTCATCAGACATACGAAATAAGTCAATGCTATTATTGCCATTATAAAGATTATGAAATAAAATTTGCAAACAATAGATTTCCTTAAAAAATTTGGATTGACACTTCGGAGAAGCTTCCAACAATTCGGAGAAGCTTATTACATCTAGAACTAGGATTATTAGTGCAAACGTTCGCAATTTCAAGAAGTGCTCTAAAATATATCCGATTGTTTAAAAAAACATGCACATTATATTTCCTCTTGCCCTTAAAGAATTAATAGAAAAAAGTATGTGAGATGCATCTGAAAATATAGATAGATAAGTCTTATAACAATATAATAATACCAATTTACCCGGCAATAAAGACATCTAAGGAACCTGTTCTGTACCTTTTCAATAACATAAGTGGTATTTTAATAATATAACGATAAATATTATTGATACTAGAGTTTAAGATGTTAAATAGGATATAAAAATATTACATTAAATTAATAAAGAAATACTACAGTAAATATATGCTCAAATAAAATGATAACAAGAAAGATCAATCATGCATAAGCATTGATTATGTAACACTTTCCAACTAAAATGTAATTTCATTTAAAAATTTCTAAAATGTGTTACATTCAGTGGTGATATCTTTTACATTATCACAGTACTACAGTAATTTATTATACTTAAATATGTAAAACTGTATCGAAATATAAATCATCTGATTCTTTATGCAAAATCAATGAATATTTCATGCATATAACTTGTATTCCAGACTCCAGAGTTAAATAATTTTGTGTGAAAAAAATTCAGCAATTCTTATGTAATTCATCTTACAATCGCTTGAGATATTTGCATTCTGCATATGTTAAAATTAGGCTTCGTTGAAGAAATAATAAAAGTTTAGGGATCATTTAAAATCACCACTATTGTAATTGCATAGGCACGGAATTTAGATACACAGATAATACACAGATACACAGATAATATATGTGTGTATGTGTATGTACTCAAAGTATTGGAATCGTGCCGAAGATCAGAACTCGAATTTTCAAAGGATCTACACGTTTTGGGACTTCTAAAACACGAAAAAACTATTTTTAGGAAGACGTCTGTGTGTGTAAGGTGTATCTGTGCATGTGTCTGTGTGTCTGTGTGAATATTACATCCACTCTAATTGAAAAACTAATGGACCGAATTTCATACAATTTGGTAGGTATGTTTTTTGAGGGAAATCCTGATGTTCATTAGATTATAGTACGATTCGTAATAAAAGAATCTGCCTTCTTTGAGAAATGGCCGCAGAAATTGCCTTTATCCACTCTAGCTAAAAACTAATGAAACATATTTAACAAAATTTGGTGTATAATATTTCAATAACCTACAAGTGATTTATATACCAAATTTAACAAAATTTTGTATATAAATCATTTGTAGGTTATTCTAGTACGATTCGGGAAAAAGGAACGGGCTATTTTTGCGAAATGGCCCGCAAAAATATTTATATATAAAAATAAAAGACTACGTGTGCTCAACTATATCAATTAAATTCCTATTTTATACGTGATTTTTGACAGCAAAAAGAATAAGACTAACCCCATTACTCTAGGTCTAGCCGTTCTTGAGATATCCTAGTTTTTTCGCGTTTTCGCTACGCCACATTTGACAATAAGTCCAGCTATCAAATGAGAACCAAATTTAAGTTTAACGTGTAAATTCAATGTCATTTACTTATGGTCAAATACTTATGGTTGTTATTTTGTGCAGATAAACTCAAATTATTATTGGATAAATAAAGAGAACGAATATGAGTCTGCAGGGAAAGGCATGTGCTGTCCACATCAGAATTTTTAACAATATTACAACAATGATTTATAGAAGTGAACAGGGATTATTTTCAGACCATTTCGAAAAAAATGTATGAACTATATTTAAAGATCCATCAAATTTTTGTCGAATAAAATGCTCAACAAATTTAAGCTGTACACCAAATTTTAACTCTCTAGGACGTAGGAAAGTACATTAAAAATGCCATCAAATAAGTATATCATGAAGAGTTATATAAAAGTTATAAAAAATGAAAAATTGTTATCTACCAAATTTATTTTAAAATGTGAAGCCTCTCCCATATGCAAAACGTTTGAACAAATGGAAAGATATTTATTATATAATATATCTGTCTTTTCTTTCTGGAAGATTTCCCAAAGTCAGAATTTAATTGAATTTGTTTTTTCCCTATATTAAATAATTTTTAATTAAAAAACTACTTAACATATTTTACTGATATTTTTTTACATATTCTATGGGATAATGTGAATATTTCCTAAAAATTTCGAAGCAATTCGTGAATTTTAAATTTACTTTTAAAATGTTTGAAGAATTAGGTCCCATAGGGTTCAATGTATTTCATTTTTTCAACCCAGGTTCAATAAAAAACTGATTGGGTGATATTATTTATTTATATTCCCGTAGGTCCTACAGACCGTCTGAACAACATACTAAAATTTCATTTTGATAAAATCATTTTTACGGCAGTTATCGTGCTAACGGACAGTCAGACAGACAGACAGACAGACAGAAAGACAGAAAGACAGAAAGACAGACAGAATGAAAAAAGTCATAAACACTTTTCAACTTCGTTGTAAAGTGTTAAAAAGCAAACGATTGTTCTTTTCTTTAGTCTGGGCAAGGCAAAATTTAATAAGAAAGACTTAAATAAGAACCGCTTGCTACCAAAAGAGCTAAACTGTAGCAGTGATGTGGCCTCCTATTGTGACTAACGAAAAGAAAAATGAGAAAACCAAGAGAATAAAGTAACATATGAGGTGATATCCCACTGTGGTAGTAAGTTCTCTATTAGAGAATTATAGTTATTACATTGAAACTCAGACATTAGACTCTGCTCCAGATTTTCTACGGAATAATGCCCAGTAAAACAAAGAAAAGAAAATATGCCCATAATTTAATAACTATGAGTTTTTATGGTTTTAAATCGCCCTTCACTTTAAGGATATGCACAGTTATATTGATATCTTAATAGTCCCTTTACGTGCATTATTACAGTACACTCTCTAATGAGAAAAGTTCATTCATTCCGAGCAAATTTTCACTCTATTAGTTTGTGAAAAATAAACTTCTCTTTTGAGTGTAAGTCGCTCCTTCTCCAAAGAGAATAAAAATCACAGCTTTTGTAGTGATTATATCCAGCTCTTTTAAGAGCAAAAGCCAGGGTACAAAGAGCAAAAATCGCTTCTTTTGGATGTTTTATATTTTGCTCTGTCAAAAGCAAAAACTAGTATACAAAGAAGAAAAATCAATGTTTTAGAATTTTTGTATTCACCTTTAAAGAGCAAGAAGCAGTGTGAAAAAATTTAAATACATCACTTATGGATAAAATACAAAATTTATTTTCTTCAAGATATTCTAAACAAAAAAATAAAGTATAGCATCGTTTTTTCAAGAACTTGGTTATATGGTAATATGTTATTATTTTAATTTTAAAATCTTCCAAGGTTATGCACAATTGACAATATACAGGGTTCTACAGAAAGATTTCTCTGTTTTAGATCGTAACAAAAAAGCACAATAGATTCTATTCAAAATGTTATACCACTATAAGAAAGAACAATATTTGCCGTTTTTATTTATTATATTATAAAGATTATATCGTCTAAATGCGTACCCTTGCGAGTAGTTCTAAAGCCTCCCCTGTAATTCTGCAAGTACTGCAGATTTTCAGGATCGCTGTGCTGGAAATTATTTTTGCATGTATATCTATGTTATGTGAGCTCTATAGTTTTCGTTTCTCTTTTATGCCAGGAGGTCCGTTTTAAGATGGTCGATCCTAAGTGCTACTCCTCCAAGACGTCAACACTGGAGCACCCGATCAGCCTGAGCCACGATTATGAAGCCACGGCCTTCTGCAAGAACACCAACAAGCTCTTTGGCGTCAGTCCTAGCGACATAGACAAATATTCCCGCGTCGTTTTCCCCGTGTGTTTTGTCTGTTTCAACCTCATGTACTGGATCATCTATTTACATATCAGCGATGTGCTTGACGAAGGCATTGTGCCACTCGGTAGTAAGTGACCACACAGAAGAACAAAACGTCACAAACTAAAGGAATGCTGTATTTCGAGGCAAACCAGAACCTCTTTAATAGCATCAGGCTCTTCAATGTGTGTGAGTGTGTGTTCGTTTTCTACGGGGAACTTCGCACTTTTAATTTTGGTACAGGTCACCTCATCACTGTCATGTGTTGCATCTAGTCTAGATTTCACTAGAATGGGAGAGAAACTTTGATTTTTTAAACCAAGGTATACTAGAAGAAAGTCGAATACGAATACAACCCTTTGAAACAGACACTGAGAGTTTTTGTTATAGTCATTTGGGGGCTTATTTTGCAGAGAAAGCTCATGGTTTCCTTTCTGGAGAGAAATCATGCGTTATTCTATAAAGCAGTATAACCTGATTACTTCTTTTATCTCTTTTGATAGTATGTAAAGTTGTGGTGATGTTCTTCATTCAGTTTGATCTATTTTATTTGTAGGTGTTTAATTCGTAGGGAGTGAATAATAGTAGTACAAAACAATTTATATTATTATTTCTTCATGATTCAGAGCTTATAAACATATTCATTGAAAGTTATTTAAAAGCAAGTTAACAGGTTAACTTAACACCATCTGCTATTTTTCAAGCTTTTATTATGAAATATAATATTATTTATATATAATTATATGTTCCTCCTGGGCACGTGTATAAAGTATGTGCCTTTTTTGGTTTGGTAAGCATAATAATGTTAATATACATATAAATATTTGTTGCATTTGTTTATTTATTATTCAAAGAACTTGTCATTATTGAGATTTACATTCATTTTTTTATAATATAAGGGAGTTTAAAATGACATATATGCTTTTAGGTAATTAAAATATATATATTCCTACTTTTTACTTACATTTTAAATAAAATGTTTATTTATGGCTTATTAAAAAAGTTAATAATTGAGATTTATATTCATTTCTTGAAAATAAGGGAATTTAAAATGACTTATTTGTTTTTGAGTAATTAAGTATCTATATTCACAGTTACTACTTACATTTATTATATAAAATTGTTTGTATATTATTTATGAAGCGGACTAGTTAAAATTAATATTTACATTCAATTCTTAAAAATAAAGCAATTTAAAACGGCATATTTGTTCTTAGGCAATTTAAGATATCTATATTCCCACTTATGGCGCGTCTAAATATCTGAAAATGCAAGGAAGTTTTGTAAAAATCCCAGTATTAAAAACATCCTCAGGTGCAAGCATCTAAAGCACAACTTTTTTTATATGAAACATTTTACGTATGTATTTAGTTTTAAAATTTCCTTTTCAAAATTAATTTCTGTTTTAATTCATTTTAATAATATGTGCATAATATCATTTTAGTGCCCATAGATGTGTTTGTCTGTTTAAATATTAATTGTGTAACATGTGCATTTATATTGTGAAAGATCTCATACATAACATATGATGCAAATTTACTCTGGATGCAAAGTAAACTATACCATCTGTACTTAAATATCCCCAAAATAGACAAATATTTGAAACAATGATACTTATGCTCTTCATAGTATTTACAAAGTGCATGTAAAATAACTAATAGAATATTTTAATCCTATATTTTGTTATCGCTTGTGAAATGAGCTTCTTTGAAACATTCAGTTAGAAAAATGATGGAGTTAAAACATATTTATGAAATACGTTTCAGTTTATCTTCTTAAATTATCAGTCTCAAAATATTTTGGTACATAGTTATTGTTTAAGAAAGACATAAGTTCATTACTTTTCTTTTATTCAGAACTTCACTGATTTCATAAATGTGTATGTGTATAAAATTACTATATAAACATATATAATTGAATTATATTGTTCTATACAAAAAAAAAGGATATATTATGTTGCATTATTGTTTAATACATATTCAAATGACTAATTTAAATGAGGTTTTATATTAATTAACTGCTAAATAGTGCATTAAAATGCACCTCTTTGAATGCTTATAAATATTTTATAAAACGGCCCGAAAACCATTATCCCCGATATATTTTATATCTACTGAAAAGTATTGAAGCTAAACAATATAATTAAGTACGATTTAATTTAACTTTATGAACAACACACTGGAAATGTTAAGTAACATTTTTTTTCATGTATATATTAGACATAGCATGCTTTATACAATTGTGTTCAAATATCTCACACGCATTTTATTATTTTTCCAACCGCTACTTTGCGAACCCCGAAATATATTAATGCATTTCATTTTCACCATTCTTTAATTATTTTTTTAATGAGTATTCACATTACAGTTTCCAATTTTTTAAATTATTTTTCATAGTTTTTAATTTTTACTTTTTAAAATAGTTTTACATATAAAACAACAGAATAAAAATAAACTGGGTATGGCGAAAATTTTAACACTTGACAGGAAAATTTTGATTTAAAATTTTGTAAGTGTGGTGAATTCACCCTAAAATTTAAAATCACTTCTGTTTTGTATCATATTCAGATTATTGGTTATATGTTTCTCTGAATATACCATAGCTTAATAAGGTATGACATGTTTAATTTAGTCGTGAATTTGATGTAGTTTATGTCTATTTTATCAATACATGATAATGAGATTGTTTGAAATTAATGAAATGTGGTAGATGTTTATAAGAATGTTTCTAAGTTTATATGTATCAAGTTTACTTCAATGTAATACATAAAATAACTTGATTGATAATTCGCCATTAAATACGTATTTAGTGGGGGTTCGTAAAGTAAAAAGCATTGGATAATCAAAGCTGCTTATCTTTAGCTTAATAAACACATTTCAGTGCAATGAACAAATACGTGTTCCTAATAAATTTCACTCAAGAATGTAAACCCTGTCATTGGAAAAAAATATATTCATGATTAGAATGTTGCAGATAAGTTTGATCATTCGGACATTGTGCAATTTTCAAGGACATATATGTTTAAAACTAGGGTTACCATATATCCCGGCTTGACCGAAATGGTCCTGTTTGGAGACCTAACCTCGGTTTCCCAATTGAATGTTTTTAATTCCCGGTTGGGTACAAAAGCGAAAAAATATGTAGAAAAGCTCCAGAAATAAAATGTTAATAGACTGCTTTCAAATTTATTGAAACTTAAAGGAATGTCTCAATAGATAATTTTTACAAATTACACATGCTTTTTGTAGTTACATTTGGTATAACTGTTAATATTCTAAAATATGCAGAATGTCGTAAATTATTTAAAAATGATTAAAGTTGCGTCACTAAATGGAGTCACACATTATTGCATTAACTCCAGAACGTATGATGTCTTATTAAATATGACATTACAGTCTATTATACATTTAAAGTATATAGTTATCCAATTCAGTTGCTGGTTGTCTAGATTTTGTTGTCTAAAATATGGTAACCCTCGTTCAATCGAACTGTAGTAATTTCTCTTAAACAGTAAGCCAGTTAACTTGGTTAATTTGCGCGATAATGTAAAGAGCTTTTCATAAATTATATGCCTTACAGAAATACAGTCATTTTTATCACCTTCCAATGCTTGCTTGAAACTTGTTTCATAATGTGAAGTACGAAGCACTCTTTACTTTATTAATATATTTATTTATTTGTCGGGAGTAAATGCAGCTATGCTTACAGATCATATTGTATTGCACAAAGATAACGGAAATTATGGAAATATCTGAGGACTTTGATGAATGTCTGATGAGGTGTACTGGAAAATTTGAAATGGTATCAGGATACACTGAAACAGTATCACACGATACATACAGAAAATAAAAGTAACTTTTTAACACTGTGGGGGGTTTATCAGAGCTTGAAACTTTGTGCCCATATGAGACATAACGCTACTGACTTCATATTTTCGTTAATTTTTATAAAGGTGAGTACTGATAAATATAGATATATAAGAAGTAGAATATCAACTGTGAGTGCACCTAGTATATAATTACACTCTGTTAAATTAAAATAAACGTCCTTAATGCTATATAGACCATGCCGTACAAATAAATTGGGAGTTGAAATTTATCACAAGTTTTACGTTCTAAGAAGGAAATTGTGCATAATTCATTCAATAACTAACCTTACAGCTTGAGATCTTTAATATGATTCTTTAACATGCTGAAACAATTTGCGACAACAAGACGTCGAATCGAAATTGCAAAAGAGTTTAATTTTATATAAAGTACATATTATTTAATTAGGTAAGATATTAAGGTATAAATTTAAATTTTTAAATAAAGTTTCATACTCACAGTTAAGTATAAAATGTATACCAACAAAATTGAAATACAAATAACTCAGTGAATAAAATCAGTGAGTTACAAATAACTCAGTGAGTGAAATTGAATAGTCTAACACTTTTATTTTAATCAATGCGATATTTGTTTTAGATGAGGCAGATTTCCGCGCCTCTTTTATAATTTACCTACCACCTACTTTCCAAACGTTATGTTTCAGTTTTAAACCTGCCAATGTCTTAAATTATGATACACAAGATGATGCAAAACTCTCTGTACAAACTTTAATGTGAGATAGGGAGCACAGAACAAACAATATCCCTTTATGTATATATGTCCATATATGTCATCCTTTGGTGCTTGACGGCGCTGCTGGGAGGCCTGTATATTGACTATTTTTCCGTCGTCATTCATAACGTGTACTTTGTAGTGTAAAGTGGAATATTTCACAAGTATTGACGTACATCTGGTTCGGGATACCGCAGTGACTATGGTGGGAGGGTCGCACACGGTCCCGTGTTCGACCTTCGGCACTGCACGAAACCATCCCCGTAGCTAAGCGGAGTATCGGCACAATAAACCTGCATGTCCGAAAATACATCCTAGATGTCATGAGTTAGTGGTAGTCCTTGTGGTTATCACTCCCATTGAGTTACGAAATTGGTTCTCTCCTGGACACCCAGACAGATATCTTACACCATCCGGTAAGTCGGGCGGTCTGGGTAGTACAGCTGACATGCATCTAGCGTATGGGGTTGTCAATCCAAACTGATGAGTTTGTAAGGTTTACCGATAATTTTACAGCATTTCTTCCCTTTCCATTGACAGTCCCATACGCTATATGCTTGTACACCACTTTAGATTTAGTGCAGTTTCCGTGTTATACGAAGTCAGTATTACGAATGATGACGGAGAATAGTCAATTCCGTGGCCCCCAGCAGCACCCTCTAGAGCCAATGTCTACAGGTGTATATTCATTAACGAATAATGTTTGATTTAGTGTTCTATATATCCTATTAAAATTTGTATAAAGAGTTTTTAATCATCCTGCATACATCCTGGTGAGTAATTCTATCCTCTCCTTAAATTAAAACTTCTTATCATAGTGCAATATGTTAGTCATTTGCATAGTTTAGGATGTTAAAGCTAATTTTAAGCTATCTATTTCAGCTTAGATTAACCTTTACTTTAGTTTAGTTTAACATTTATTTTATTTTAGTTTAATTTAACATTTATTTTATTTTAGTTTAGTTTAACATTTGTTTTATTTTAGTTTAGTTTAACATTTATTTTAGTTTAGTTTAGTTTAGTTTAACATTTATTTTATTTTAGTTTAGTTTTTCTATGTGTCCATTAGTTTAAGTATAAGGTAATTTACATAAAGAAGATCTCAAACTATCATAATATAGGAAATTGTCCATGGTAAAACTATTTTTATACAAACTTTGAATTCCAATTTTAAATTGGAGTCAAATTTTCGTAAAACTTATCAACGTTTTTATGCGTTCAATTTAAGATAAATTTAATATATTTTACTGGTTTATGGTTACTTATATAATTAATAAATAATCATTAAGAAATAACACGCTATAGCAGATGCAAAAATGATTTAAATGTTTAAATACTACGCAAATATCTTGTAGAAGTTCCCTGCTTGAGTTAGTAATTATCGAATAAATTTTATATACAGGGTATAACAAAGATAAGTGAAAGGAATAATGGTGATGAAAATAAATACTTGAGAGAGAAAATTTTTACTTAAATTTGAAAGAGTTATTAGAAAAAGGAAATAAGCCTCAAAGATAGTTTAAATTTCCGTCGAATGTGAGTTTATATCCGTATCTAGAAAACAAATATATTTTTGAAGTTTTAATTTTTAGATGTAGAATATAGATTTGATGGAAATAAAGATTTTTTGGAAGCTGTGATGATATAGGTACTCATAGTAATAAATATCTTTAATCATAAGTAAATAATAAAATTAGTTAGAACATACAGATATAGTTAGATTTTGTAAGAATAAAGAGATGAGAATTTGAAAAATTAAAGTACGTTTATTATTGAAAATGCTAAATCCAATATTTACAATACCGATCACTTATAATGTAATAAATATATTTATATAAATTTTTCAATCTTATTCATATTTGGTAGAAAATTAAAACTGCGGTTAGCTTTTAGAACTCAATATGATGTTGGGAAATGCACTAAAAATTATAATTTGGTAAAATTTATTTGTATACTATAGAAAATATTTATAAATATTTGAAGTGATACAGCCAGTATGTATGAATCTAATAATATTTTAAAATTCGTTTTGCACCACAAGACATGATTTATTGTTATAATAAAACCAGCAGATAATAGAAAATGGTCATATGTAAGAAGGTAAAAGTAAAATATATTTGAGCTGAGAAGACATGAATGGTGCAGGAAAAATATAGATAGTACTCCAACTTTAAGAAATACTGTGATATTATAGCGTCACGCATCCAATATCCATATAGACTCTTCTTAAGATCTATTTTTATTCAAAGAAGTACTCGTGCTTAATCAGCCGAAATCAGTTAATTATTTGCAAAATATACGTTTTGATTTTGCTTCTCGATTTTGGAGGAGCTATCGTTAGATATGACAGCATTCATTCAGGTAATTTGGCTTGCATAGTAATTGTCCTATTTTTATTTGCTCAATTACAATGCCTTACATTTATCTTCTTGCACAGAAGTAACCATTAGGATTAGCTACCGATACTGAAATATATCTTTTGTTAGAAATTTAATAACGTTAAAAATTAATGAATTAGCATTTAACGGAAGCACTTAAACACACTATGTGTTCTTAATATATTTATAATACAATCTGTAGTTGCTTAAGATTATACCTAAAAGAACAACAGATATATCGTTATAATTTCAGGAATTTATGCAAACATATATAACTATATTGAAAATGTATTAAAGACTATTTTATATAGCGCATTGAATTATTTTAAACTGAATGTTATATTAATACTACTAAAATAGGTTTCAATAATTTATGCCTATATAACTATGAAATACTTGAAAATATTCCAAATTAAATTGAATATTACTAAATTTTAAATTTAAAAATAACTTTAAAGTGTACTCTGATTTTTAAATATATATTCTCAATTTGCCTAATACTATTAACGTATATATGTGCTATTATGTAAATAGGGAAAACATTAAATAGAATATATAATTAAACAAACTCAATTGAATACTTTTTCTGTATATACAGGAATGTTTGAATGGTTTTAGTGCATGAAACTAAAAGATTGAATACAAATATAACTCAAAGTGCATTTTCTGACTACATAGAATAATTCATATTATTGATAAAAATCAAACAGTTTTCCAAATAATTGCATCAAATAATTTCTTCTTCAAATATATAAATAATAGAGAATTCCAGTAAAGAATTAATTATTTACCAGGAACGTTATGCTGCACGTAGAGTAATACAATCACTATTTATTCAAAAAGTCAGTCATGAAACAAAATATATATATCTTAACTTTTGCATTCTCAGATTATTATAAGCATCAAAGCGTAATATGACATGCGTTTGGTACCAAGGATTATAGCTTGAAATAGAGTAGACATAATGTCGCTGCAGACATTGGATCCAAACAGACACCAGCCTATCATCTAGGACAATGTAGATTCGTCCATCCTGCAGTTTTCAATACTGTTACTAATCTGAGCTTCATTAATATAAACTATCAGTGTACTGATACTATTGAAATTGCACTTTTACCCCTTTTCTACCTCCATGGACAACTTGCTATCAACACTGAAGGTAAGAAATTGTAGTTTCGTACATTGCTGTCCTCAAAATATCAAGTCATGAAAACATCCGTATCCATCAATATTAAAGACTCGAATTTGAAGTAGTTTCTATTTTATCATTAGATATATCCAGTCAAATGGACTACAATCTCTCACTCTTATCACGTCTGCTATAGGTCAATGCATTACACTGCAAGGGCAAACTCTATCGCTACCTTTGTAGCTGCTAAAAGTAATCGAACCTAAATTCGTAATTATAGGAGTAGACCAATAAAAGTGTTCGAAATATGACCTATATTGTACATCTACATTGAGTAAATACTTATACATTCATGCCTACATATATACACACATATATTATATCTCCCGTGTACAAAATACAGTGCTTTTATGTACCGACACCATGACTAAAAATGCGGAATAAAAATGGTTGAGATTTTTGTACAATGACTATTTTACTATTTCTTTTCAAACGAGCAAACGTTCAAGCCTCGACGAAATACACGAAAATAGTAGCAGCAAGGAAATGGAAGACTCTTACTGGGACATCAAACAGGTGTTCAGAACTCCAGTTGTTCAGATTGCCACGCCTACACCGTAGACGTCAAGCGGAAGGTAGTAAGGCTGAACATTTTGTAATCAATATTTCAATATATTGTAATATTTCTACTAGAAGCGTTGTGCTATGAGCAGTTTCTTGCGATGGTTTTGATCAACATATATCCATATATCTTTTTGCATATATGTATGTGTGTTTGAATTGTTTCGTGCATGATATTTAGTGATGCAATTCTGTCTCTACTCAATAAAGTTCAGTGGGAAGTGATGCTTTTGGGTGGTGTGGGAGTGCTTGTAACGTCAAAGGTAGTAGAAAGACTTCTGTGTATTCTATCACTAGAGATAAGTCAAGAGTTTGTAAATGTAGTGAAGATGGTTTGACAATGTAACCCTTGCTGCTATTGGTTGCCGCTTTTGTAAATATATTAGTGGAATAAGTATTTGTGATTTGCACATTGTCACATGATGAAGACAACGTCAAGGATTTTGTATTATTATGCTTGCCTGCTTGTAATAAAATGATATTCTCAATACGATGTCTACTGATTTCTTTTATTAGAAAATTGTACACACTAAACTAAGGACTAGTTTAATATTAATCACAATTAACTGTATTAATAATTAATTTGAAAATTGAAAAATGTGTAAGTAATTTATTATATACACAAAAGGATTATATCTCCGAACTTTAAATTAAATTAAAAATCTTTCACCAAGCTAGACAGAGAACCTCATATGGTCGCCTTAATTTGAGACATATAATTAATTATAGATAGCCTCAATAGCTTTTCCTTGAGTATATCTTGAAGACGGAATACTTAGTACCGCTTTTTTTTTTATTTACTTCACCCTGTAGGTCGATCAACAATAATTCTAGACCTCAGTAAAATATTTTTCTAGGGAAATTTAAATCGGATCTTGAATTTATGAAATGAATCTTGATCTTGATCTTAATTCTTGATTCTATCGAGACAAGGGGGGGTGGATAGTAAGTTGGATCTGCGGACCCTTTAAGGTTCGAGACAAAATCTAATGGGGTCCGCGAACAACAAAATTGTATATATTATAACTAGTAGCATTTTTGTTAAATGCTATTTTTTTAATTTAAATTAAAAAGTCTTTCAAATTACTACGAAAGCATTAAATACGGCGTCCAGAGTATAGGAGCACAGTAGAGGACTGCGCATCTGTACTACGTTTCAAGATTGAAAATCGAGAATTACCTTTATCAACTTATGCAAATTTCTTGAACTGATGATTCTTAATTTCTGCTCTTAATAAATGTCGTTCCTTACAACAAACTAATTATATATAACACATTATATATTATTATATTAACTAATATTATTATATATTATTATATTAACATTTTACAATACATTTGAAAAGTGTTGAAGACTTTATTCATTCTGTCTGTCTGTCTATTTGTCCTGACGGTAACTGCTGTAAAAATGACTTTATCAAAAGGAAATTTTAGTATGACGGTCTGTGGGACATATGAGAATGTAAATGAATAATATCACCCAATGGTTTTGGATTTAATCCGGTTTGAAAAAATGAAATACATTGAACCATGGGACCCAACATTTCAGACATTTCTTAAGCGAAGTTAAATATCATAAATTGCTTCGAATGTTTTAGGAAATATTGAAATTATACCATAAAATATATAAAAAAATGTCAGCAAAATATGTCCGGTATTTTTTTAAATAAAAAATAAAATAATATTAGCACCCATATAATATGAAGAGGGCACGTAACCCACTTCAAAATGAAATTAAGCATCCAAGTTGTGTCAAAATCGGGATATTTAAAGTTCTTTTTAATTTATATTTAGTGTTGCGTCCGTCCGAAAACCGCCTTATTTTTGCGTTTTATCTGTGCATCCATATCCTGAGCCAAAGCAGTTACAATATTTTTTAGTTTAAATTACCATCAAACTTTGATTATTTCTACAAGGAAGCTTAACTTTAATGAATGTAACATGTAAACAAGTGATTGTAATAAGAGTTGTATAAGAAATGCTGAATTTTTTCACGCAAAATTATATAACTCTGGAGTCAAAAATAAACGTGTATAAATGAAATACTCACTGCTTTTACCAGAGCCAGATGATTTATTTTTCCATGACTTCATTTGAATAAAGTTTGAATGAAGTTTTAAGCGTACGGTTAGAACGTACTTTTACCTCCATGATTTTAATTTTCCAAGTAAAATAAATTGTTGTAGTTCTGTGACAATTAAAATAATATCGCCGCTGAATGTATCGTATTTTAGAGATGTTTAAATAAAATTACCGTTGGATAGTGTTTTATAATCAATGCTTTATGCATGATTGATCTTTCTTGTATTTATATTTGGTGTTGCATCCGTCCTAAAACTGCTTTATTTTTGCATATTATCTGTGTTTCTAAATTCCGTGCTTACGCAATTACTCTATTTTTTATTTTAATTGATCTACAACGAAGTCTAATTATGTAATCCGAAATGTAAGCAAAACAAGTGATTGTAGGATGTGTTATATGAGAATTGCTAATTTTTAACGCAAAGTTATTTAGCTCTTGAGTCTGGAATATAAATTCATTAATTTTACTTGATGGAGAAGCAAGCGATTTTATATCAATGCCTGTTTTGATTATTATTCCAATGATTTTCAATTATTGTACAATGATAATTTTAAAAATATCACCACTGAATATATCTCATTTTAGAGATGTTTAAATAATAATAAACAGCATGGTAAATACGTCAACCAATTAACTTTAAAATAAGACACAACCAAATAAGTGGTTAAAAGTCATTTATTAAAATATCCTTATTATGTCGTGCAAATCACATAGCCAGAGCGTTTTCCAATGGCAAGCCCTTCTCCCATGGCGAAGTAAAATAAAGTGTGAACAAGTGCCTAAATATAGATCACACCCGTCAGGCAAAATTTGCATATATCAACTACATACAAAATTGCATACATCAATTTCTACATATTAAAGTAAAACCCAAAACAACGAGGTAAAACAAATAATCATAAAAATGCATATTACAATAAGAAATAGAAATTAATAACCAACATGAATGTCGACGAATTTGAAAAGCAACTGCTATTGAAATTTGAGAAAATCAAGTAACTGCTTGACCCGCAGAGAGTCAAGAACGAATCGCCAAGCATATCTAAGAGTCAGTACGGAGTCAAATTTGCAAATAGAATTTTGGTAAATATAAACGATCAATCATGCATAAGGCATCGATTATGAAATACTTTCAAGCTACAATGCAATTTTATTTAAACATCTCTGAAATGAGATATATTCAGAGGTAATATTTTTAAAATTATCACAATACTACAGTAATTTATTATATTTGAAAACTTAAAACTTCATCAAAAAATGAACTTTATTCAAATGACGTCATTGAAATATAAATCACCTGGCTATCTATGTAAAAGCTGTAAATATTTCATTCATCCACTTTTATTCCATTCCTTTCCTTCATCACAATACTACAATAATTTATTTTACTTAAAAACTTAAAACTATGGAGGTAAAAGTGATTTAACTCTATGCTAACAATTTCGTCGAAAAAGTCTACTATAAAAACGTCTGCTTCTCTATGTAAAATCAATTACTATTTCATTTATGCCAGCTTTATTCCAAACTCCAGAGCTAAATAATTTTGCATTAAAAAAATTCAGCAATTCTTATACAACTCATCTTACAGCTTGATATGTTTATATTCTGTATTTAAATTCGTTAATAATTCGTTAAAATTAGGCTTCGTTGTTGAAATAATCAAAGTTTGATGATCATTTAAACTCAAATATATTGTATATGCTTTGTTTCAGAATATAGATGCACAGAAATTAAGGAAAAAAATTTAAGCGGTTTTAGGACGGATACAACACTAAATATAAATTAAAAGGAACTTTAAAACACGATTTTGACACAAAATGAATACCATATTTTATTTTGAAGTGCGTCAGGTGATCTCTTCATATAACATGGGTGTAATTATTATTTTAATTTTAATTTTACAAACTATTGAATATATTTTGCTGAATGTTTTTTTATATTTTTATGGGATAATTTGAATGTTTCCTAAAACTGTCGAAGCAATTTGGGAATTTTAAATTCGCCTAAAAATATTTAAAAAATTAGGTCCCATAGGGTTCAATGTATTTCAGTTTTTCAGCACAGGTTCAATCAAAACTAATTGCATGATATTATTGATTTATATTCCCATAGGTCCCACAGACCGTCTGATCAACATACTGAAATTTCATTTTGATATAGTCATTTTTTCTACGGCAGTTATCGTGCTAACGGACAGACAGACAGAATGAACAAAGTCATAAACAATTTTTAACTATGTTGTAAAGTGTTAATAAAAACGGATTCATAAGGTAAAATATTACGGGATTTATTGCAGCTAATTAAAGAAAAGTTAGGCTGAAAATAACTTAGTGAGCAAGATAATAACATAACAAGATTAATAACATACTGGGAAAGAGCCATGGAGAGTTTACCATTTCTAACATAGTGAGCATGTTCAGCTAACGAATACCGACAGTACGTTTAGTACTGCCAATATAGAACTTGAAGTTATTATCCGGAGATAAAAGGAGGACAACATACACCCCAGGCATACCTTTGAAATTGTTATTAACCTTATATTTAACTGGACATATAAATAACGTAGAAACAATAGAATGAGCTGGCTTGAAATTAAATTCATGGCAAAAATGAATTAGAAGATTGAAAACTGTTGAGTGATAAGGAAGACTAGATTTATAAGGCATAATATTAGGTATTGGAACAAGCTTAGTATTCAGATTCATAAAATTATTACAAATGTGGGAAAATATTTTATAAATGAACTCAAAAGAGTAACTAGCTTCATAGCCAAGGTTAAAGATAAAATCAATTTCAGTAACTAAGGCTGGAATAAATAAAGAAACATTAAAGGCACGATTAAAATAAGCATTAAAGGAAGCTTTTTAGAAGAATTAGGGTGATAGGAATTAGCGGGGATACAAAAATTAACAAAAGTAGTTTTACGAAAAATAGTAGTATGGAAACCAAGAGAGTTTCGGGAAACAAGCACATCCAGAAATGGTAAAGAAAAATTAGACTCGTGTTCAATGGTAAAATTAGTATAGGGAAATCATTTTTGAAAATTGAAGCCCATAGAATTTTTTTTTTGCATCCTCCTAATCTACTTAAATATTATTTGCTGCAGATAAGCCAAAACATGTAAGCGGTTCAAATAATGCTATTTACTGGACTAGGAGAACCACTGTGGGAGCATGAATATGGTAGTTGACAGAAAGGAAAAGTCTATAGATTACCTAGTATCATGTGTCTACGTAAATATGTTAGTGATAAGATTAATTTCAGTGGTATACGTGTACATATTTTCCAAGTGAGTGATGTCCTATTTCAGTATATATACCATGCTAACGTAAACAGTATAAATTTTAATATAGTGTCAAAATTATGAAACCCCTTTTTTAAGTTCTTTTCATTAATTTAATTTTCAACACCGTTTTCAAACTACTTTTAAGGCAACCTTGAAACGTTTAGATGGTTTTAATTGTAAATTAAGACAAAATTACGAGAACATATTATGTATAACATAATTATTCAATTATGTAAACGGGCAAAACATGCACCGAAATATGTTATTAATATTTCGTGCTTAAAAAAG
The DNA here is from genome assembly GCA_951213105.1 of Amaurobius ferox. Lineage (NCBI taxonomy): Eukaryota > Metazoa > Arthropoda > Arachnida > Araneae > Amaurobiidae > Amaurobius > Amaurobius ferox. The sequence goes on from OX578133.1 coordinate 90,938,516, forward strand.
AAAACACTCTAATAATGCTGAATTATTTTCATATATTTTATCTGGAGGCATAAAAATTGGGACAGAAATATTATACTTGCATCACATTTTTTAATTTCTGTTCCATTAGTAATCTATTGGCTTCAGAAAGAAGGATCATTCTATAATAGATCCGTAGTCACTGAAAGTATTGCGATAAAATTGCGGACGATTTGGCTAAGGCTACGTTTTTGTCAACTCAGTCAATTGTCCCCATTTTTTTTCATAATACCAAACGGATATGGAAACATTTCTAGATAAGAGAACATCTAACCATGGACATTGATCTGCAGCAACAAATTTGTCTTGCGTGATGGATAAAATTCAGGAATTTTCCACGATTTCCCAAGAGCTATCTTCCTTTCTTTCTTTCGACCCAGACCGCCCGACCTACTTGGAGGTGCAAGTTATTTGTTGGGACGGCGATGACAGCACCATACAATTTAGACTGGAACCTAATGGAGACGGCATCCACAAGGATCGTACCCAAACCCTCCTGCCTCCAACCTCTCGGAAGAACTTCTGCACCTGCAGATTCAACGCGCTCACATTCTGCGTAAACAAGGGGAATGTTTGAGTAGAAACAGAAATCGCAGTCTGTTCCTCCGAGTGAAATCCCTGTGCCTTAACCACTGGGTTATCCGAAGAGCTATCGGTATTGCCTGCTTTAGAATTTTAACAGGACATGATTATCCACAGTCGTATTTACAGCTTATTGGGCTTTCTGTCACCTACACCTGCTCACTAAATATAAACAACAAACACACTGTGGTCTGTCCTAAACTGGAAAACGTCGAGTACTCAGCTCCATACTTCTTTGAAGAATCTTCTGTTCTGTACTGGACTGCAAGTCACCGCCTACTTGAAAAAGTATCAGTGGCCGTAGAACAAATATAATTCAGTTCCTAAAAATTTTAAGAAAATCAAACACCCAAAACTTTTATGATATTTCTTCATTCCAATAGACTATGTAGCTTCAAAAATGTTTCAAATTGCACACAAAATGTAATACGTACTTCTTTTGTTGTAAAAATCAGAGCATTTGATTGGTTAAAATTATGTTGCATCAACAATCAACAATGAAACACTGACATAAAAGGATTATGATCATTAAATGACTCAAAGCAATTATCAAGAGATACAATGTATGAAAGAGAAAATTAAATGACAAAGGAAACTCTCGCTATTTCATTATTTTTAAATAAAATATGTCTATAGTGAATATCCAAATCTAATCAGAAATGCAATACATTTGTTATTGAGTTACAAAATTCTAAGAACAGGTAAAATTATATTTATTTTTATTTAGGATTTCTTTTGCTAGTTATGTACATCAATTCAAAAATAACTTTAAAGTAAAGGCTAAAAGGACAAAAAAATGCTTGAATCTTTCATTTTGTTAGAAGGTTGCAATATTATACTACGAAAGAAGGTGCAGAAATTCGGAGTAAATATAAATTACTTTGAAAACATTCTATTACCCCTTCAAGCGTCGAATAGTTTCAACAAAATCCGCAGAAAACTTAAAATGGGCTAATATAGGATAAAAGCATAAAAGAAAGCTTGCACTTATTTTATATTTGATTAGTTGCGAAACATATGTTAAGATGGTTTTATTCAGTCAAATAGTCTTTACTCCCGAATTGTTAAAAAATTTACAAATGATAGAAAAATTTTAGGTTTTGAAACAAAATAAATATTAATTACGCATAAAAATAAAATCTATATACAGAAATCAAAACTATAAGTAACATAGCATTTATAAAATCCATTTTTTAAAATATTCAATGCATTTCTATATAAATTAAAAATATGTGGTTAAATGGACATCGCCCCTGTTTATATGTTATGCCATAGGTCGTAAAAATATTTTTCTCATACATAGCAAAATATATACCATATAGTATAGAATGGGTTAAACTGGATATTCATATGACTCCATTATATAATTTCATAAATAATTTTATAATAATTCTATTAAACACAAAATATACTTTTCAATGAATTGAAATAAATAAGGATGTAATTTAAATTTTTTCCCCACAATGTGTTGAAATTCGTGGAGTTATTGTAGAAATAATGAAAAAGTTACTATAGGTCACCTACCTTTTGCAATTTCTGCAAATGTATCTATTGTGCAAGTTTTGTCGATACAAATTTTAAAGAAAATGTTTGTGTTTAAAACGAGCTAACCTAAGACATAGCAGACAGTTCAAACGAAATCAGGTTCACCTTAAACATAAAATTTTGGTCAATGCGTTTTATTAAGTCAAACTGTAAAACATGTCAGTTAAACAGTGATTAGAACAACATATCCAATTTAATAATTAACGGAAATTCATTTAAATTATGCAGAATTAGTTGTCGAGAAAATATATCAATTTTGGGGTCGTAGCACGATTAATTTTTAGCTGAAGACATTCATAAGTAACTCGTTGTGTAAAACACTTTTTACACCACATATCCAAATTTCAGAAATGTTTTATATTTTTCACAAGAGTTATGAGTAATCCCATTTGAACAGATACAAAAAATCAACATATTAAAACAAAAACCTCTATCTATTAAAACGAAATTAAGTCAATATATGTCTTAAATTTATGTCAAGTTGGAAAAGAGTAGAACAACACTCGCCGTTTACATATATCATAGGTCAGAAAGTTCCTTGGTAGGCAACCCGAATTACAAATTATAGTTTTTCATAAAGCACGTAGGCAAGAGGGCCAGTCGATATTGGCGGTTGGAGCTCATGGCAGCTTCAAACGCTGACGACCGCAAAGAACAACACAATACTTAGGCCATGGTGAGCAAAAAGAAAATGGCGGAGTACATCAGCCACCTGTTTCGACTGCTAAATGTGACGCTATTGCAAGTACACCATGTATCCTAGGCATCAAGAGGGCGCGTCATGACGTCGGCAGATTTACGCAACAGCCTATGATGAATATACCCCAATGTGATTACTTTTAAATAACACTGGTGCATACCACACCACATAAATTAGCCGAGATGTTCTCACAGCTATGCTCCCAAGACTGCTAGTTTCTCTTTGAGACTGCACTACACTGTCCTCCTGGCAAGCTGCTGTTTATACCTACCGACTCTACTGAAATTTGCAGATATTTGCATAAGTCCAGTCCTTGATCTGATGGATAGCGCATAGCTCTATTTCCTAGAAATGTTGAGGCATCGCATTAGAACCAACCAGGAACAAGTGATAACCGCTTACCTCCAACCCACCCCACCCCGCTTATTTTTAATGAGTTTGGGGTGATCTGAGATCCAGCGGGATCAGAACTCCATTGCCTCTCTTTCTTGATGCCAAGGATTAGGGAGGTTTGTGATGCAGCGTAACGCACACTCTCAAGCCAATATAATTTTCAGATTTTTAATTTTCTAAAATTTGAAGTCATATTTATCAATTTGGCTACATTTTCCAGAACGTCGTCAAATTTTTCGTCAAATTTATTGCCAATCTCTACAGACAGAAATACATGGAGAAGGATTTTCTTATATAAAATTATATAGAATTATAGTATACTAAGAATATGCCAGTTCTTCGTACTGAGAATATAATATAAAGAACCTTAAACAAGAAAGATCAATCATGCTTAAAGCATTGATTATGAAACACTTTCCAACTTCAATGCAATTTTATTTAAACATGTCTAAAATGCAATACATTCCTCGGAGATATTTTAAAACTTATCACAATACTATATTAATTTATTATATTTGAAACCTTAAACCTTCATAAAAAAAAATTAACTTCATTCAAATGACGGCATTAAAGTATAAATTGCCTGGTTTAAACATCTCTAAAATGTGATACATTCCTCGATAATAATTTTAGAATTGTCATAATACTACGATAATTTATTATATTTGAAAACTTCATCGAAAACAACTGAAATCCATTCAAATGACGTCATAGAAAAAATAACACGCCTGGCTCTCACTGTAAAAGCAACATTTCATTCATAAATAATTCCCCCATTCATGTCATTCATCACAATACTATACTAATTTACTTTATTTAAAAATTAAGACCATGGAGCTACAAGTAATTAAACTATATGCGCAAAACTTCATCGAAAAATATCGTCCTTCTCTTTCTAAAATCAATGAATATTTCATTCATATCAGCTAAGCAGACTTCATGGACTAAATGATTTTGTGTTAAAGAATTACAGCAATTCTAATACAACCCATTCTACATATTTTGCTGTTTACATTTTAGATAGGTGAAAAATAGGCTTAGTTGTAGAAATAATCAAATTTGGGATGAGCATTTAAACACAAATATATTGTCATTGCGCTGTTTCAGAATGTAGATGCACAGAATTTAAGCAAAAATAAAGTAGTTTTAGGACGGATACAACACTCAATATGAATTAAAAAGAACTTTAATAATCATGATTTTGAGACAAGATGGATGCCATATATAATTTTGAAGTATGTCACGTGATCGTTTCATATCATGGTCACGTGATCGCTTCATATAAGAGGTGTTATTATTATTTTAATTTTTATTTAAAAAACTACTGAATATATTTCGTTGAATTTTTTTTTATATATTTTATGGAACAATTTGAATATTGCCTAAAATTTTCGAAGCAATTTTTGAATTTAAATCCGCTTAAAAAATGCTTGAAAAATTAGGTCCCATAGGGCTCAATGTATTTCATTTTTTCAACCCGGGTTCAATCCAAAACTAATTGGGTGATATTATTCATTTATATTCCCATAGCTCCTACAGACCGTCTGAACAACATACTAAAATTTCATTTCGATTAAGTCATTTTTACGGCGGTTATCGTGCTAACGGACAGACAGACAGACAGACAGACAGACAGAATGAACAAAGTCATAAACACTTTTCAACTTTGTTGTAAAGTGTTAAAAATTCACAATCATGTGCAAATTCCTGAATCGCATTGTTAATCAAATTATTCTATTAATATATTTAAACAAATTGTATGGGACCCGTACTACTATCATTCGCGAATATTAGAAGATATACCTGTGTATTAGTGGAATATTACACGTTCTACAACATGTGAGTTTCTGAAATATTTGCCAAATAAAACAGATGTGGTAATAAATTGAAAATACCAATAATCCCATAAACTTTTAAACCTGACGGCCGTAATTGATTCCCATATATGCAAAAATAAAAGCACTAAAATTGTATGGGAAGATATACACGTACTACTTATGTTACCGTAAATACGAATATATGCCCCTGTGTAGAAGAGTGCCCGTATTACAATATGAGTTTCAAAAATATTTTCCAAAATGAAACAGAAGACGTAATAAATTGAAAATATCAATAATCCCCGTAATCTTTAAACTAAAAAGGCGTAATTAATTCCAACATATGCCAATATATGCCAAAATATATGCCAATATACCTGTACTACTTATAGTCTCGTAGATTAAAATATATACCCGTGCATTTGGCGAAGATTTCCTGCGTACAATATATGAGTTTCAACAATTTTTTAACACTTTACAACAAAGTTGAAAAGTGTTTATGACTTTGTTCATTCTGTCTGTCTGTCTGTCTGTCTGTCTGTCCGTTAGCACGATAACTGCCGTAAAAATGACTTAATCGATATGAAATTTTAGTATGTTGTTCAGACGGTCTGTAGGACCTATGGGAATATAAATGAATAATATCACCCAATTAGTTATGGATTGAACCCGGGTTGAAAAAATGAAATACATTGCGCCCTATGGGACCTAATTTTTCAAACATTTTTTAAGCAAATTTAAAATTCACAAATTGCTTCGAAAATTTTAGGAAATATTTAAATTGTTCCATAAAATATATAAAAAAATTCAGCGAAATATATTCAGAAGTTCTTTAAATAAAAATTAAAATAATAATTACACCTCTTATATGAAACGATCACGTGACCATGATATAAAACGATCACATGACCCACTTCAAAATGATATATGGCATCCATCTTGTTTCAAAATCGCGATTTTTTTAAGATCTTTTTAATTCATATTGAGTGTTGTATCCGTCCTAAAACTACTTTATTTTTGCTTAAATTCTGTGCATCTACATACTTAAACAACGCAAATACAATATATTTGAGTTTACCACTTCAAAATTATATATGGCATCCATCTTGTTTCAAATTCGCGATTTTTTAAGTTCTTTTTAATTCATATTGAGTGTTGTATCCGTTCTAAAACTACTTTATTTTGCTTAAATTCTGTGCATCTACATACTTAAACAACGCAAATACAATATATTTGAGTTTAAATGATTATACAAATTTGATTATTTCTGCTATTAAGCCTATTTTTCACCTATGTAAAATGTAAACAGCAAAATATGTAGAATGCGTTGTATTAGAATTGCTCTATTTCTTTAAAACAAAATAATTTAGTCCATGGAGTCTGCATGGCTGATATGAATGAAATATTAATTGATTTCATAAAGATAAGGACGATTTTTTTCGATGAAGTTTTGAGCATCGAGTTTAATTACTTGTAGCTCCATGGTCTTAATTTTTAAATAAAATAAATTATTATAATATTGTGATGAATGAAATGAATGAGAGAAAGTTATGAATGAAATCCTGTTTTTATAGAGAGATCCAGGCGTGTTATTTTTTCTATGACGTCATTTGAATTAATTTCAGTTGTTTTCGATGAAGTTTTCAAATATAATAAGTTATCGTAGTATTATGATAGTTTTAAAAATATTACCGTGGAATGTATCGCATTTTAAAGATATTTAAACCAGGCAATTTATATTTCTATGCCGTCATTTGAATGAAGTTCATTTTTTCAATGAAGGTTTAAGTTTTCAAATATAATGAATTAATGTAGTATTGTGATAAGTTTTAAAATATCTCCGAGGAATGTATTGCATTTTCGACTTTTTTAAATAAAATTGCATTGAAGTTGGAAAGTGTTTCATAATCAATGCTTTAAGCATGATTGATCTTTCTTGTTTCACAATAAAACAATGACGTAATAAATTGAAAATATCAGTAATCCCCGAAAACATCAATAATAATAATCAAAATAAATTGGTGGAAAAAATAGCTTCTATATAATGCTATGGAATGTTTAATTGAGGTTTTTTAATTCATATCTAGACAACCCCTAGTCCTAGAAACTCGAAACATGGACTAAATTTTAAGTGCGACTATTTCAAGTCTACTCCGAAAATTTCATCTAATTCGATTCAGCCGTTCTCCTTGATGATGAAACAAATAAACATACAAATAAACAAAATGACAGATTTACAATTTTATTTTTATAGACACCAGAACTAGACGCATTACTTTGAGAAAAAACAAAAAGGAAAAGAAAGATCAATCATGCTTAAAGCATTGATTATGAAACACTTTCCAACTTCAATGCAATTTTATTTAAACAAGTCCAAAATGCAATACATTCCTCGGTAATATTTTGAAACTTATCACAATACTGCATTAATTTATTATATTTGAAAACTTAAACCTTCATCGAAAAAAATGAACTTCATTCAAATGACGGCATTGAAATATAAATTGCCTGGTTTAAACATCTCTAAAATGTTATACTTTCCTCGGTAATATTTTAGAATTATCATAATACTAAGATAATTTATTATATTTGAAAACTTCATCGAAAACAACTGAAATTAATTCAAATGACGTCATAGAAAAAATAACACGCCTGGATATCTCTATAAAAACAGGATTTCATTCATAACTTTCTCCTATTCATTTCATTCATCACAATACTATAATAATTTATTTTATTTAAATATTTTGTTTAAGACCATGAAGCTACAAAAAAGTAAACTCTATGCTTGAAACTGCATCGAAAAAAATCGTCCTTCTCTTTATGAAATCAATTAGTATTTCATTCATATCAGCCATGCAGACTCCATGAACTAAATTATTTTGTGTTAAAAAAATACAGGAATTCTAATACAACTCATTCTATATATTTTGCTGTTTACATTTTACATAGGTGAAAAATAGCCTTAGTTGTAGAAATAATCAAATTTAGATGAGCATTTAAACTCAAATATATTGTCATTGCGTTGTTTCAGTATGTAGATGCACAGAATTTAAGCAAAAATAAAGTAGTTTTAGGACGGATACAACACTCAATATGAATTAAAAAGAACTTAGAAAAATCACGATTTTGAAACAAGATGGATGCCATATATCATTTTGAAGTGGGTCATGTGATCGTTTCATATCATGGTCACGTGATCGTTTCATATAAGAGGTGTAATTATTATTTTAGTTTTTATTTAAAAAACACTGAATATATTTCGCTGAATTTTTTTTATATATTTTATGGAACAATTTGAATATTGCCTAAAATTTTCGAAACAATTTGTGAATTTTAAATCCGCTTAAAAAATGTTTGAAAAATTAGGTCTCATAGGGCTCAATGTATTTCATTTTTTCGACCCGGGTTCAATCCAAAACTAATTGGGTAATATTATTCATTTATATTCCCATAGGTTCTACAGACCGTCTGAACAACATACTAAAATTTCATTTTGTTTAAGTCATTTTTACGGCAGTTATCGTGCTAACGGACAGACAGACAGACAGACAGAATGAACAAAGTCATAAACACTTTTCAACTTTGTTGTAAAGTGTTAAAAATAATTTTAACAAATGTATAATCCTTAGAGATAGAGCGTCCCGTGTACCTCCATGTTAATATCATAATCGACATAAGTTGCCACACGAATAAAATTTCATTTTAAAACGATTGAAATTTAATTGTCTCTTCATAAATCTTGAAATGAAGCCATACTAACCTTAATGGTTTTAACAAATGATTGCCCTTCAATAATAAGTTTTGCTGGGCATGCGTCGCAACTAAAGAGTTTGTTCCTCAACGTTGATATTAAATAATAAGTTTTACCCAAAGTCACATGTTCTGTAATTTGGCTTATAATTCTGTATTCAGTAAAATAATTTTCATTAACTGCAACCTATACTTCACTTAACAGAGCATTAAACGGCAACAATGGTTTATTTCCGGACATAACGCGTGAAAGTTTCGAAAATAGTTTCAACATAGATTTGACCTTTGCCGAAATTTAAGATTCGGTATTCAACATGACCTGTAACATTCTGAATTGTACAAGTGGGGACAAATTTCGGACAAATGGGTCAAAAAATCTCTGAAAAACAGTGTCAATTACAGAAACATATTTGAGTCGATGAAACTATGCACACACCAGACTGCTCTTCAATAAAGTACACATATAGAATAGTAAAATTGTCAAATGTCAAATCGCAATACTCAAGAGTTATGAGAAAAACAACACTACATTTTGTCGCAAGTTTAATAACGAGTTCAATGCGAACAAATTTTGATACGTCTGGATGGATGAATTTTAAGTGCGATTCTCTGCAGATTCTTCCTTTCTATCACTACCTCAGCCGACTTAATTTTAATATTCTTTTTTATTTATATTTATACATCAGGACTGTTTAATTGGGATCTATTGGTTTGAATCTGCCCGCAAATAAAATTCATGGTCCACGACTAGGGATACCAACCGTAAAATTTTAGGACAACGTGCACTCTTTTAAGATAGTAAAAAGGCGTATTCTTTTCACTTAGCTATATATGCTCGTTTTGAAATAAAAAAAATCAGGTCATCTTTATTTTAATTGTTATTTCTATTTCACTATTTATAAAAATACACTGTCGTCTGTAATAACGAGTTCTGTTGATGCAGTGACTAAGTGTGCCTGTACTTAGAAAATCTCACCCATAACCTATATCTTATCTTCACCCATAACCTCTTAACTTATCCTCACCCATAATCTCTTATCCTCACCCATAACCTCTAACTTCAATGATAAAAATCAGATAATCTTAATTTTAATTTGTTACTTCAATTTCACTATTTATAAAAAAAGATATTTATACACTATCGCCTGTAATAACGAGTTCTGTTGATGCAGTGACAAATGTAACTGTAATTAGAAAATCCCACCTATAACCTCTATCTTATTCTCACCCATAACCTCTTACCTTATCCTCACCCATAACTTCTAGCCATGCAGTGACCATGTGCCTGTAATTAGAAAAACTCACACATAACCTCTACCTTATCCTCACCCATAACCTCTTATCTTATCCTCACCCATAACCTCTAACTAACTTAATTTTAATTTGGTACTTCTATTTCACTATTTATAAAAAATATGATTGTACACTGTCGCCTATAATAACGAGTTCTGTTGATTCCGTGACAAGTGTGCCTGTAATTAGAAAATCTCATCCATAACCTCTATGAACCAGAGTTGACACGTTCTCATCGTTTGCAGTTGAAGAGTTGATAGTTCTTACAAGTTTTAAATACACCTGAAATTAGAAAAAGTTTCATTATTTGAATTATTGGATTTGATATTGGAAGTGGAACATCCCTAATATTGAAATGAAGGGCTCGGGAGTACATAATGGTAACCATTATTGACATAGTTTTCAGATAAAAGCAAAATAAAATTTCTCCAAAATTATGTCAGCAAATTAAAGTCCATAAATTATTATTTTCTTTTCACTCATAGAAGGTGTCATTCTTATTCAATGCAACCTTGTTAAAAGTGGTCAAATTTTTATGATGATATTCTTATTATGAAACTAGCAGCATACCCGTTCCTCGTACGGAGTATATAATATAAAGAAATTTATAATTCGCAATCATGTGCAAATTCTGTTAAAATATTAAATTTATTGCTCATAAAGGGAAGTTTAAGAATATCTGTTCTCACTATGCAAAATTATATTCACGGGCAGATCTGAAGAATAAAACATCCTGGCCCCTTTTGTAAGTAAATTTACAAAAAAAAAAAGGAATTGAATCAATATATGCAACCCCGTACTACTTATATTGTCGCAGATTAGAAAATATGCCAGTGTGTCAGTAGAAGCTTACCCGTATTGCAATATGAGTCTCAAAAATATTTGCCAAAATAAAAAAGATGACGTAATAAATTGAAAGTATCAAAAATCCCCGTAATCTTAATACCAGAAGGTCGTAATTGATTCCAATATATGCCAATATATATCAAAATATATGCCAATATACCTGTACTACTTATATTCTCGTAGATTAGAAGATATACCCATGGATTTGTAGAAGATTACTCGTATAACGTACTATATATGAGTTTCAACAATTTTCGTCATAATAAAACAATTCCATAATAATTTGAAAATATCTATAATCCCTGAATCAACAGTCCCCGAAAATACCAATAATAATGATGTTTAAATCTGAAGACCGTAATTGATCCAGTCAAAAATGCAATGTCAATGAAATTTATTTTATATACATATTTTTATTATTCAAATCGGAAAAGATTTAATAAAAATCGTATGCCGCATAACATATTGAATCCGTTGCTAAGCGACATGATATCATTTGCTTCAAATAAATTGATAGAAATCATATCATCTGAATAATGCAATCTCCATGGAAGGTTTGGCGACATTTTCGTCAATTTAGCGATAACTTAAAAAATCGCCAAATTTATCGCCAAGTGGGACTGTAGAACTGATAGTCCCATTTTGCGACAAATTGACGAAACATCATCACAATACTATCCCCTAACAAAATACAATTAATTTCATTTAGTAAGCGCGATTTTATCAATTTCATGATGTTTTTATGGATTTAAAAATATTTTTACCAATTTGGTGATATTAAAAAAATTCCTTCAATGTGTTACTAAGTAGGATTGATGAACTGACCGACAAATGCTACAGAAACATCATTTCAGTACTCTATTCTAAAAAAACAAATTTAATTTCATTGATTGATTAGGGCCATTTTTATCAATTTGGAGACATTTCCACTAATTTGATAAAGTTTAAGAAAAGGTATCAAATTATTTGGAGATATTCCGCTAAATTCGTAGCTCTGAATTTGCAGATCTGAAGAATAAAATTTCCTGATCCCTTTTGTATATACTAAATGGAAACACTAAAATTGTATTAGAAGATACATACATCCGTTCCACTCTTTTTCTGCTTCAACAATCGGCTAAATGAATTTATTGGGTAAACACAATATATGAGTTTATTAACTAAACACAATATATGAGCTTAAAACCTCTTTGCTTAAATAAATGAAAGTGATGTACGCAGTCCGCAATATATATAATTAAAATAACAATCAAACCGTTCATTTATAAAATATATTTTTACGTCCATTTATTTATTATACAAATAGAAAAAATAATAATAAATATTACCAACACATTTAATTTCATTCCATTGCCGAACAACATGATATAAGATAGAATCTTCCTCATAAAATGTGAAATTTAATAGCCATTTTGATTTCTTTATACTCTTCATCGTTGAGTAAAAATTTGTGAAAGATGAACCATGGAGGTAGATTTTTCCATTTAAATTCATGTTTCAAACAATTCATGCTTTCCTATAGTGACTAATTAATGCAAAAATCCTGTACTAAACTCGGAAATAAAGTTTTATTTCGTTTTGGCGTTTTAAACAAACGATTTTCATCCTTTCCGTTTGGATAAACCACGGAGTTGGAGAGTAGATTTCCTAAGAAAAAGTTCCGTTTTTCATTAATATCTCGACAACCCCTGGTCTTAGAAACTCGAAACTTAGACAAAATTTATGGGGGGCTATTTCAAGGCTATCCACAAAATTTCAATAAATTCGGTTTAGCCGTTTTTCCATGATGATGAGACAAACGAAAATTTTGTTTTTTATTAATATCTCGAGAACCACTGGTCGTAAAAACTCAAAACACGGACTAAATTTTAAGTGGGGCTATTTCTAGGATACCCACAAAATTTCATCAAATTCGGTTCAGCCGTTCTCCCGTGATGATGGGACAAACAGACAGACAGACAGACAGACAGACAGACAGACAGACAGATTTTCATTTTTATATATATAGATAAGTAATAATATATACATGCGACTTACAATTGTGTTACTACAGAATAAAGCTGCAAACACAAATGGTTGAAACACTAATTTTAAGATATTTGTAATATACTGGTGTCTAAATTATTTTTGCATACATAAAAATAAGCAGCGCTGTGCCCGACTGCTTCCCTGCGAATTTTGCAATTCAGGATTTTATTTCGGTATTTGTCTACTCAAAAGATTTTTTTATGTCTCCAAAGAATCATTTGAAAAAAAACCTCTAAGCTGGTAGGCTGTCGGTCATTTAGAAGCTGGTCAGATATTGATGGAATTGGTAGATTGTTTCATAATTAATTTTGTACTAAATGGGCTCATATTCGATTTTTCAATTTATAATTACGTATCATGATGCTATGTATCACACAAAAACATTTATTCAATTATATTGAACTGTTGTTTAGAAATTAGTATTTCTGTGCATGCAAAGATAATTTTGGACACCAATGTAGATAAAAAATATGCTACTATTAAGAACTAATTTAATTTCCGTTGAGTAGACATATCAAGGTCGGTTAAACAGGTATATATTTTCACTCTAACAATACATGATTTAATGCAATAAATAAAAGTATGGTGTTATTATTCTATAGCCTAAAATAGACATGATATCAGCCATTGTATTTCTGAAATATAAATGCCCTTGAATTACCTAATGATCTTTAATTTTTTTAAATACTTTTGGAGCTTCCTTTTCCTTCTTTGATCTTAATTGGGCTTGGCCTCATTAAAGTATTAATACTGTAAAAATGCAAAAATGCAGATTAAAGCATCTTCTTCTTTATTAAGCTTGTATATTTTTATTAGAGGAAATATTTTAATTAGTATTTTTACATTTTCGCAGTTCATGTTATTAATCTTATCTTTAGGCTTACAGAAAATATTTTTAATTTGAGCAACACAATGTTAAATCCAACAGGAAAACAAAATGAGTATAAAAGGGTCAATATATTAAAGTCTTTAACAATGAAATGCTTATTAAAGTATTTTAATGTCAAGGTATACAGTTTTTATTGACTTGCATTGCATTTTTATTAACAATTGGGATTTTCAATTGTTGATGTTGTTCATTTGGCCAACGTAATGGTATGTTAAAGGCGATAACTTTATGTTGCTGAATAATATTGATCAAATAAATAACTGTAAATTGGCTAAAAAACATGCTTTTGAGCATTTAACAAACTCAAGAAAATAATCTGGGTCTAAATCTGTGCCGTTCTTCATAATAAAAGAACAGTAGACGTTCAAATGACAAAAATTGACAAAATTAGCAGAAATATTTTTTGGCTGACTATTATTATATACGTTATCTGACATCGATTACAATTGTAATCCACCAAAAATTGTGTTGAAAAGTGTACTTTAAATGTGTCTTTCTTAAAATGAGATAGATATTCGAGATTGTGATAATATTAAAAATTTCCCGGCGTTCTAATATTTGTTATATTACATGAATATTGTAAGGTATGCTCTCCGTATATATATTTTAACAAAATTGACCATGCATATTTGAATATGAAAGCTTTGAGTAACATAAATGTGAAGATTCACTATAGGCTACATTTTTTGATGAAAAGAAATAATATATATATATATATATATATATATATATATATATATATATATATATATATATATATATATATATATATATAGATAGATATATATATATATATATATATATATATATATTAATTTAAAATATATTTATTTAAGTTAAAAAATTAAATTACATCGACATTTTTATTATATTAAATGCATAAATTCAGTATCTGAACAAAAAAAATATATCAGTATGATGAAAAATTAAGAAGTTGGTTGCTAACATTCACGTGTCGTCTTAAATGGATCAGAATCGTCCGGTTCTGAGCTTTCATCGTGCAAATAGCAATCCGAAATACAAGGTGACACCATGTTTTATGGTTCTACCATTTTGTTGCTGAAACACAGGCACACTCCTGCTTACCAATAGAAACTTACGGTTATTCGTTTTCGCCTTTAGGAATTGATTTCCATCTTATTAGAAGGAAAATGCATTTGCTGTATATGTGGTGAAGTGAGGTCATTTTTTTCAATTTTGATAATTACCCTTATGGTCTCTCAAGCCCTTCAAAGCTGATAATAACAGTAAAATGTGAACTATATTACTATTCTTTAAGATCTACAGAAAACAGAGAAATACTATCTAAATGAAAATTATTATCTATGACTTTCATTCAGAAATCTTTTAGCAAGCCCCAAAATTTAAGGATTTTGTGACGTGCATAACGTCTATGGTCGGGTATCCGTCTAAAATCAGAGCACGTTATAAAAAATGTAAACACTTTGGACGCTTCTCTAAACCTAATAAATAAAAATGCAAATACTTTGGACGCTTCTCCGAATCTAATAAATAGAAATGTAAACACTTTGGTCGCTTGTCCAAAAGTAATAAATAAAAATGTAAGCAATTCATACTTGTTTCGTCAGAATACTTTATAAATATATAAAAATTTCTATACTTTTATATAATGAATTTTTTCCCGATAAAGGAAGCAAATATAAATAATTGTACAGCGAAGTTTTCGCTTCCCATTGCTTATTTTCACTCAAAATATCTTCTAAACCATAAAGGATATATCAAACAATAAGACACAAAAATGTTTGGTAAGAAAATTAGTTTCTAGATCCAAAATTTGTTTTTACAAAGATCTTATAGTATTTTAATAATTGTCTTGAAAAGTTGAAGATTAGTATCTGTTTCTTTCACTCCAGAACGTGCAACCTACCCGAAGATGTGAGGTCGGGACAGTGCCACTAAATTTATATCGGAACCCAGTGGGAGCAACCTCCACAAAGACCATACCCTACTTTTCCTGCCACCAGCTTCTCAGAAGGACTTTCTGATTCGCAGATTTAACTTGCCCGTTCTTCATGTAGAGGATAGTTTGGATACAGCCGGGAATCGATTGGTTGATTAAGGAATTTTGGCACAAGATCCAAAGAAGATAAGCCGCGCCAGACATATGGTACTAAACAGATAAATGTAAAGAATAAAAACAAGTGCATAACCTAAAAGGGTGTATGACTAAAACAAAACAATGCAAGAAGGATAATGATGGAAACAAGAAGAAAAATGTCTGAAAGGTGATAGGAAGTGAATTTAAATATGATGGTAAAAACCGATGTCTAATAAGAATGGAAAAATCCCTGAATGAGGATTTTCTCCAAACAATTCCGTCAAAGTTATAGTATACGTTTTAAAAGGTTTAAAACGAAACTGTTTATATTTAGGACAAGTAATTAGAATATGTTTTACACTCGCTGTGCGGTTTGACAAACATTACAAAGGGGTTCAATTTCTCCTAAAAGTAAATGCCTTTGTGTAATACGAGTGTGACCAATGCGCAAATGAGTTAAAATTACATCCAGTTTCCTACATTGGAAACTAGTCCATTTTTGTAACTCGGGTTATCCGAGTGCAATTCTCGTGTATTAATCACTGGGCTACACCACCCCAAGTTGAATAATATTCCAGGACACAAAATGGGGAGCATGTTAAGGAGGTTTGGAGCATCTGTTTCCCCAGCCTCGAGTTGAAGAATATTAAATTTTTCTATTTTTAAAGTGTTTAATACTTATAACTCGAAAACTGAATGCTATAGTTAACAGCGAGATAAGATAGCATCTATAGCCCTTTGGAAGCCCTACAAGAATATATAATTGAATTTAGGATCGGATTATTAATTTTTAATGTTGATGATTATAAAATTTTGTAAAATCTTCTGTCCGCGTTTAATCTGGTATAGACTTGATAATCGTTTGTTATTTTACGGAGCTCACTTCAACGATAAGAACTTGTAATTTCATCCCAGTAGTTCAAAGGCAAAGAATTGGCTGGCCAGTACGAAGATCCGCGGTTTGATTCCCGAATGGGGCAGCAAGATTATTTACAATGATGCCCGAATGAATTAACCCTTCATATTATTGGACTGATGTTTTATGGACTTTTATCCATAAAAAGAACACAAATAAAAAAATGTGTATAAGTGAGTTTTCGCTCCACTTTGCTTACTTTCAATCCAAATATCTTCTAAACCAATGGACAAAATCGGAATGGACTCAATGGACAAAATCGGAAGTGCAATGACAACGCAGTATACTAACCTGAATAAAATATTGTATCAGGAGGCTAACCTGGGTAAAAATCGTCTGAAGGTACTTAGTCCAATTATCAAGTTGCACGTCAATCTGGTATTAGCGAAAAGAAAAGGCAGAGTTTACTTCGGCGATAGAATATTGCAATTTTATTCCGACAGCTCAATAGTAGTGACAGCTGGCCATTACAAAGTTCCATGGTACATTTCCCGGTTCGGAAAACAAGGTTTTTACAGCTTAGGAAGCTTAATTTTTTCAAATTATGCTTCTTGCATCAATTACCACAGGCCCCTATTATCAGTTATAAACGAAAAAATGAGTCAAACAAATAATGAGATAATTGAACTTTATTGAAGTTTTATTTTACATATTCACGTAAAGCCATCTCGACTCTATCTGACTGAAGTCATTGCTTTTTACTTCTTCTCCTTTACATAAAACGAAAAAAAAATCTTTTATGTTACAGAGGGTTTCCCCGGTAAACAAAAGAATATTTTAAGTGAACTTTCTAAAGCCTTTCTTGGATTATTTACTATCCAAACTAAAGTCTGAACTGTCAGCTAAATTTACAGTTTGATCCATATTTTAAAGAAGAAAATTTGCTAGGAAATATAAACCGGCAAAAAAGGAGAGTGCAGGGATATACAAAAGCATAAAAGTTTTATAAAAAATATCGACTGTGTGATGTTCCGCTCGACTTATACATTCATAAATTTAATATAATTCAGCCTACTTGTAACAGAAACAGTGTCAGAACATAAATAAAATAAAATCATATAATCTCTCAGAAACTGCTTCAATAACAACACGGTCGTGTAAAAATTCGTAATTCGTAATATATATATATATATATATATATATATATTAATATTTAAATCACTATACATATCTATAATTTTCTATTTGATACTAATTTTGGAGTGTGAATTAAGTTATATATATATATATATATATATATATATATATATATATATATATATATATATATATATATATATATATATATATATATATATATATATATATATATATTTATATATATATATATATAACTTAATTCACACTCCAAAATTAGTATCAAATAGAAAATTATAGATATGCATAGTGATTTAAATATTAATTATAAATTTTTGAAATTTCCATATATTGTGATTATTCCTAAATTTCATAAAAATCCTACTAAATTGAGAACTGTAACTAGTGGTCATAATTCTTACTCTACTACTGCTAGCAAATTACTACTAAATAATTTAAATGTACTAAATGATCATTTACGTTATTCTAGTATAATACATATTTTATTCTAAATAATAGTAAAGAATTAAGGAATGAATTAACAACGCTTGGTAAACTAAATGGATTTTAAAATTTTGATTTTAAAGATCTTTTAAATGACATTAATATTACTGATCTTCGTGATGTAATTTTAGCTCTATATAATGCATTTACTACTCATTAATCTACTCATACTAATTTAAAAAATTTCCTAAACTTCAGAACTTTGTCCTTTTCAATAATTATATTTTTCAAGGTCATAAATTATACTTCTATTATAAGTATCTAGGGTTCCACAAGATAACTGTATAAGCAGTGTGTTAGCTAATTTATACATTTTGCATTATGAAAATTCTTTTATTTCAACTGATTATATAATTTATAGATATGTTGATGATCTGACTTGTTTAGTATTTACTAACAACTATGCCATAGATATAGATTTCTATCCGGATAATTTGGAATTAATTCCTCTAATAAAGCCTCTATTAGTAATAGTGTTAATGTTTTGGATTTAAAGCTAATTATTGAAACTACTAATAGAATAATTACTAATTTATATGATAAAAATATTATTTTTATTTTAATATTAATAAAATATTACCATTTAATTCCTACAACGCGATTCAAATGTTTAGACACATTATACTTAATCAACTATTTAAAATTTATAGATTATCAGATAAAAAATTTCATGCTTTTCACACTAATAACTTAAAAAGTACCAAATTATTATATAAATATCCAGTAAATTTAAATTAATAAGTTTAAATTAGCTGAATATTCTTAAAATCCAGTCCTTAGTAGTATCTTATATTAGCTAATTGTTAAAATTCTCTTGAATTAGCATTACGATGTATTTACATCCTCTTAGACATTTGCCTCCTTGCTATCTATTATTTTACACGGTCCTTTCTTACGTAGCTTTTTCTGGTGAATGTATCACATTTTATGACTTTTATGTATACTGTTATTTATATCTCACGTTTGGCAACAGTTGATTTCCACTATTATCTCTTGTGAATGGCAACTGTAGTCTTGTCATTTATTCCTCACTGCTCGTATTGATAGGATATGTGCTGTATTTTCTCAGATATTTTTATATTCCTATTTCATTTTTCAATCTTATAGCTTGTTGTCCAAGTAGAAAGAGTTCATAGATATTATCTATCTCTTTTTTCAGAAACAAGTATTTTTGTTCATTTTGAATAGATACTTGGACTTCAAAACGATTTTTTTTTTCAAAATGAATACATTTCAGGCCTAATACTTATCCACGTGTATTGCTTTAATGATTGGTTATTTTTTGATTTCCAATTTTCGAATTCTCACCATTGATATAAGTTGAATATATTGTATTTTATTCTCATCTTGATTAGTGATGCTCTATTGTTTGCATCATTTCACGTTGTTAGAATTTTTTACGTTAATGTTTAATGAGTTACAACTTCTCTGTTTTCTATCATTGGAATTTCATATTAGAATTTTATTATTTATATATTTATATATATATATATATATATATTTATATATATGTAAATAGCATCACGACTTATTATTCTTAATAAGGTAATTGTATTGACACAGATTGTATTTATTTGCATAAAATATTGCTGTGATAAATTTATATAGTCGTCAACTACAAATATATACTGAAACTTATTCACGGGACCAATTAAATAGCTATTTTGAAGTTAGAGTCAAACTCAGTCGATTTCTGAGCTTCTAGGGTGCTGTACGGAGATAGTTAAAATACCTGCACCATACATATGTTCTAAGTAAAGGTAACCAAACTGATATTTCTAAAAAGAAACTTCTTAAATAATTGCTAGCATACGTGAGCTAGGATTATTTGTTTGGGAGTATTGTAGTCTGTCAAAGTCCCGACAGTCCCACATGGGGGTACTGAATCCCCTTTAATTTTATTAATTGCAGTCCTTTTGATGGAAACTTTTCGTATGAGGAAAGTTAAATAAGAGCGAAGTTAATTTCGCCTTTTATACATCTCGAAAATATGACATGTACGAATGTTTGTTACTTTGTTTCCAAAGGTTATAGTTTTATAAGGATTATATTTTAAGCATTGATAAACAAGTATTTGAATATTTGGAACAATGAAACCTGTCTAGAATCAGAATTCAGAGAATACTATTTAAGTTATGAAGTACAGGCAAATGAAGATATTGTGAGATCATATAGTTCGCGAAATTTTGATTTACTTTTCAAAAATAAGAATTTGGGACTGTAAAATGTTAGATGAAGAGTTTATTAACCTTTATATGAAAATTTGTATTTCTAAATATATAGTATTGACGCCACACCCCTTTTATTACCGTAAGTAAACGTCAATCCCAACATATGAACTTCAAAGTCTAAAATACAAACAATGAAGGTTAGGACTGATCTTAACAAAAATGTTTGTATTACATAAAAGTGTCCATGAATCGTTTATGGGGTTATTATGCGCCCGTCATCATGAAATAACCACAATAATTACAATGGTAGTAGAAAATTGTTATGAGCACAATTTTACGAATTTCAATGTGAACCCAAAAATTCAGTTCTACCATGTAATCACCTTCAACATTTTCTTCAACATTCACATCAGCCTATCTGAGGTTGCAACTGTTAAGCTCATAATGAACTCACCACTGAAGCAATCCCAAAGTTTGGATTGCACCTTAATATATATATATATATATATATATATATATATATATATATACATTAATAACCTCAAAATTACCAGTAAAATATATCAATATCCTGCATATTTAGTAAATAGTATAGTTAATAAGTTTCGATTAGCCTAAAATTCTCATATTCTCTCCTTATTATCTTATTTTAGCCGTACTTCTTCATTCTCTTGAAATTATATTTTCATCTTTTTATCTTGAAGCTTTAACTGTTGAATAACTCATTTTATTTCATTTTATTGCTTTTGCGCAGTACAGTTTTTATTACTCTCTTTGGCAACAGCAAATCACAACTTTTCATTTTGGCATATGGCAACATTGGTCCAGTCATATTTTGCTCGTCATGGTTGCGCTGAAGAGGTGTGTTTTGAGGTATTTATGTTTCCTTTATTGTTCCAATCTATATGCTTGTCGTCCATATAACACAAGTTTATAGATAAAATCTATCTTGTGTTTCAGAAACAAGCATTTTTGTGTTCATTTCGAAGGGATATATGGACCCGAAGATAATTTTTTCGAAATGAACTTATAGTAAGCCTAAATCTCCTCCATGTGCAAGCTTTTTTGCTTGATTTTTTTGTTTTCTTATTTGCATTCCTCATTTTTGAAATTTGTTGATTGTCTTTGTCTTTATGACTTGCATTATGCTTTATTATTTCCTCTTTTTGTCTTAATTTCTTTTATTTCTTTGTATTTTGTAGAAAATTTTGGAATAGTGTATTATGAGTTACTACATGCATTCTAACTTTGGATTTAATAATTTATATTTATATATATATATATATATATATATATATATATATATATATATATATATATATATATATTTGTGTGCGTGAGTGATAATGATTTGAAAATTTTAAATTTCGTATAATTCCTGTTCCAATCACGCAAATTACTATATATAGGTACAGTGTTTTTGCATAATATATGCATACCCAATTTTTAATAGTAATACATGTATTCTTCCTTGAGTTATTCTTGCAGACAAAGACAGAGAGAGGGAGATGGGGGTGAAACAAAAGTGTTGGAAATATGCGCAAATGGTCAGTCAATCATCTAAAAAAAACTCTTGCAATATTGTTGTATGAAGTAAACATGTCAAAAAAGTAATTTTCATTAAAATTACAAATTATACATAAGGGGTCTCTAAAATCAATATTTTCCATTATTATAACAACGTAATCATTATTTTAACAACGTATCCTTAATTTTTAAAGTTTGCTACGGAATTTATAAAATATTCTTATATATATATATATATATATATATATATATATATATATATATATATATATATATATATATATATATATATGTACATATATATATGTATATATTTCCAGTTACATACTTCAGAAATTCAGAAACTGGTTTATTTGTATCCAAAGTACTAAGTAAAATATATTGTCGAACTTACTAATAGTATATATCGTCCAAAGTACAAAGTTTATTTTAATCTTTCGCTAAACAAGTGATTTTTAAAAATATGTCACTCAAAAGAGTGAAAAAATACAAGCAGCTTCTTGTGTGAAACCCATTAACAGCTCCCCTTCTTCTTCGATCGCATTTGTATAGAAGGGGAAGGCGTGTACTTAATCAATTGTCATTATCTTCCGGGGAGGGGATCCACTGCTCAACCGTCTGTGGAATTCTGAGGTATTACAAAAAAAATGGGCTCAGGACTTAAAGGGTTAATAGAAAAGCGCGCAAAAGAAAATTATAAGCCCCTGTCCAGTGTCGACATTTTCATTCTCGCTGAAGAAATAAATGACAATTCGAAGCCGATGGAGAGAAAGTCCTCATCTTGTTATTTGTGTTGCCAAGTGTCGTCGTTATGTTTCCTTTGTGTTCTGAAGAAGGATGTGTGGATAAGTACTCTTCACTCTTATTGAATACTCTCTCTTAAGAAGTTTTCAAATTTCATTCAAGCAATCTTGGAGTTTATTGAGATCACAGTGAAATTAAGAAACTGCCTGAAATATATTGCGGATATATATATATATATATATATATATATATATATATACATATACATGCATAAACATTGAGATTATAACTTAAAGTTTGACAATTAACTACCGAGAATTGAATTTGATGAATATTGAAATGCTCAAAATGTTTATTCGATATTGCTTTGGAACTTCTTCCGCACTAAATACACATTTTTTTCAGGAGGTTACTTTATCTCTCGGGACCAAAAACAAAAGATAATAAAGGAACAAGAAGTTATTGAAACATTTTAATACGAATTACCATCAATATGTGTCTGTTATGTTAAATATGTAATGTCATTATGATTTTGATATTTATACAAAATTTAATTTCATGTTAAGAAATGAGTCAGCTGTATTTATTATAGTTTTGATACATTTGGATGCTAACTGAAGAAGTGTTTCTAATTTAACAATTAAATATAATTTATGCAAGTATATTATTTAAATTCTACAGCTATATTATTTCGAATTTATAAGAAATATACAAAATTGGTTTATATGTATAGAGCATTTTACAAGTTCAAGATTTTTTTTTTCGTCTGGCAAGAATGTACTGTATCGGCATCTTCTATGTGTTTAGAGTGTATGTAGAACAGTTTTGTAAAGTTGTTGCTATGAAGTGTGTTGTGTTATTGTACTAAATATTTGTGGTGATAAATTAACGTTTAAGAGGTAGAAAATTACCGTGTGAGATCAGGTTGCTTGAATCTTATTCCAAAGATTAACGATTTACCTAATATATACGAAGACTGGCACATACATCTGTATTACTGGTCTGTTTCTCAGCATGACTGGAATTTTTGTCCCTTCTTTTTCTGACATTTGGGGTCAGATTTGTCTTTTTCTAAAACATTTTCACTTCTCAAAATAACGACTCACTTTCTTAACTCTACTGCTAGAATCATCACGACATATTGCCATACGAACACCGCTGATTGAATTGTGACCACTTTTCTCGCTTCTGGACTATCATTTTTTAATCATCACCACTCTTCCTCCCTATCCTTTGAATAATTATTATGCCTGAGGTCCAGATACGCCCTCCTTGCTCTCATTGGTTGCTCTTTAATGAGATGTCGCATCATTGCATCATTGGCTCCTTGAGGTTACTATGGAGTTTGGTTTAAGTCTTGGCTCTAGGGGATCTTTGCCTCAACCAAGCCTGCAATTTGTGTGACGTGAATTTATTGGGGTCATGACCTTCCAGGCCGAAACTGTCATAAAACGGTGCCTAAAAGTCTGCTCTTTGTTTTGTGGATAACATCAAAACTGCATAAGTTGCCTCCTGGTATCACAATATTAATCATTTGTGCTTCATTTGTGAAGGACATTGTAGGAAGCCCTATGGTTATGTCAGCTTTTCGACTTTCATCAGGCTTGCCTCATGTGGGTGATTGGTGCACTGGCCATACACCAGAATTTCACAACCTTTCTGATATGAATGTATTTAGGTCATTCATGCCACCTCCAAAATGTTTTACCAAATTGTCTACCTACAGTAAGTTTCACCAATTGGGCGGCTGGGAGGTGTTGCTTCTACAGTATTCTAGTGATGTGTGAAAAATATTCTCATTGCGTGAGGAATTTTTTTTTCTCCGAAGAGGAAGGGATTTGTTGGGACATTATTCCCCCACCTCTTAAATTAATCCTAGATTATCCTACAAACGTTCTATATTTTCAGATTTAAAATTCTCCTTTCCATTTATTTCGATTCTGAAATTATATCGATCGTTTAAAATCATTATTTTTCTCCCTTCGCATTCAGAGTAAAAGAGGGAATTTTTTTTTATATTTTATTAAAGTTACTTCCGCTTTTTGACATTGCGCCTCTGTTTTAATTATGTAAATCATTATCGTTGCGACAATTTGCTCTTTGATTTCTTCCAGGCTGTCGGGATGAGATCGAGAAGCTTCGATCCAACCGATGATTCTTCTGCGTGATTGGGTTTTAGCCAATTAGTGCTAATTATTACTGTGACGTGATTTTGGATTTTTGAGGGAATAGAAGTCTCTCAGATAACTTCGAAGCAGGCAAAAGCTCAAAAACTTTGATCTTAATATTATGCGCCATTTCCCTTTAAGTTGGCCTTTTAGAATTTCGTTATGATGCCCTGCGGCGATTTTGCGCATGGCGACGTTAAATAAATCCAACGATATTTATAAATTTATTGAAACATATGCGGGGAGATTAATTTTGACTCTTTGGCAATTTTATATATTTGACATTATTATATTCAGAAGGAATGCGACAAATTAAATTCCTATTAAGAAAGAATACAGTTTACTCCAAGATGCGCCTGCTGTTTAATATCTGCTATTTTATGTTAGAAAATAAGTATGCATTTGAGGGCAGTTCCAGCGAGTATTGCTCAGATGAACGAAAGGAATCTGTTTGGGTGTGCTTGGATAAAAAATACCACTTTGGAGATGTCTTGTCTTTATAGCACAATCATGTCTTATACCCACATATCGAAGAAATGCTGAACAATGCTAATTCTGTGATCATCCCGCATGAATTCCCTGCCTCCCACGGAACTTTTTGTTGAGAATTGCCTCACGATATTCGAAGTTTTTGTGTTACATCTAAATGCGTGTCGAAGGTTTACTTATTTTATAGCATTCACTAAATGTCTGTAAGTACTCTTTTAAGTTATATTTTGCTCATTAGTAATTTTGGAGCTTATTAATGTCACAGTGGAATTTAGTAAAAAACTGCCTGAACTGCATTGCGCAAAGAAATATATATGTCCATATTGAGATTATAATTTAATGTTTAATAATTTACTGAACTTGCTCCAAGATATATTTGATGATTATTGAAATGATCAATATGTTAATTTCATGTTGTTTTATAACTTTATTTTCTAAAAATTTATGTGCCTCAGTAAAATAGCTTGCCGGCGCTTAGTGCATTTATTTTCTCCACCACTATTTCGTATGTTCAAATTATTATGACGTTAACTATTATTGATTTTTTTAATTCAGGTCCATGATTTGGGTTTACCGCAGTCTCGGAACATTCGAACCTGTTATCTGCGGCTTATAGAATTCACAAGTAAATAAATATCAAAGTGTTCATGTTATTAAGCATTTTACATATTTCCTCATTATGAACGTAATTTGGCACTTTACACTATATGATCCCTCTTTTGTTCACCACAGATTTTACAATGATTCCGTCCATGAACATTCGAACCTGTTATCTGCGGCTTATAGAATTCACAAGTAAATAAATATCAAAGTGTTCATGTTATTACGCATTTTACATATTTCTTCATTATGAACGTAATTTGGCACTTTACACTATATGATCCCTCTTTTGTTCACCACAAATTTTCAATGATTCCGTCCAGGAGTTATTACACGAATATTGCTTCAATAATTGCAACGCATGACTAACAATGCCTTACATAATTGTTAGTTATATACTTACCTAATGCGTTTAACGTATTTTTGTCTTTCCAGTCACCACAGAAGCCCCACGGTGACCTAGAAGACTGAGTCTCTGCACACTTATAGTATTAACTATGGTACAAAAACCTAAGGTAGACAGATTTTCGATTTACGCCCCAGGAAGTGGACAAAATGGGGATTCTGAAAAGTATTTTTAGACCATCCGTACGACTGACTTAAAAGGCTGAAACTTTGTACACATATAGTATTATTGACCGAAGAAATCGGAGTTTTCTTTTAAGTCTTTGCAAACCTTCCCAAAATTCCCCTTGGTGACCTAAATGATCGTATTTTTGCAAACTTCCAGTATCGACTATAAAAAAAACCTAACGCAGTCGAAATTGGGATTCCTTCCCGGGGAGGAGATTATGAGGTTTTTGAAGTCTTTCCAGGCCCTCAAGCATCCCTCCAGTGGCTTAGAAAGCTAAATAGGTACACTCTTAGAATCGAAGATTGGACAGAACTTAATGGATTTGGTTTTTCGATTTCTCTTCCAGAGTGGACAAAAGGGAGGTGTAAAGTCACTTAAAACCCCCTCCGCAGCCCACACAAGACACATAAAATGTTAAAACTCGACTGCGAGGCAGAACCTAACTGGGTCAATTTTCATTTGAGACAACTACTTTCGACGCTAATCAACATACATTATTAAACAATAAATGTTTAAAAAAGTGGAAGCTCAATTTTTAAAAAGGGTGTTAGTTTCTCTGTCTATTGACAATCTTAAATACCTTTACATAATTTACTTGCTAATAGTTGTTATAATAAGATTGTGGGGCCTGCTTTAGCCAAAATTAGCTTTAGCCAATATTACTTTAGCCACTTTATTTACTCATAATTCCAAAGACGTTTAAGGAAATTATGTTAAACCCTTGTTTAAAGGAAAAACAAATCTATCTTTTTGCATTTTACTTAATTTATTGTGTGCTACATGCTCCTTAAAATAATTGCATGTTCCCCATTACAGATGGCATTTTATTCAGATATCGGGTCAAGATGTCAGTTTTGCAGAGGAAAACATATAATCAAATTTCAAAATTTTACGATAACTTCTAAGGATAGCAGATTTTAGCACTGTAACATAAATACTTAAATATTATCATGTAAAAAATTCCAAAGCATTATGACAATTGGCTTGTTCGTAACTAAGAAAAATGAAATTGACACGAAACGCTTTTGCTCGAAATTGTCATAGTTAAGAATATTTCTTAACTATGACATCTTGCCCAGATTTACCATATACATTATAATAAAAATTTCAAAGGAACTCGGTGTATCTATTTTGATATCTATCAAAATAATTTCACTGTACAGTTTGCAGATTCTGAATTGTTTTCAGTATCAAACACAATCATACTTACTAATGGCGGCGTCACGTCATATCTTCAAATTGATTTAAATAATAAATGAATGAAAAATCATTAGATTTTAAACTTCATTTTATTGAAACATCCATCAGTCGTACATATAATTTAATAACCAGAGCGCTTTCGGGTATCATCATACCTTTCCTCAGTGGCATTAAATAAAAAATCATGCCAACATGCTTAAATACTATCCACTGCCCGCAAGTCGAATTTTCATATTACAAAATTGGCATCATTACTAAACATGTCTAATACATCCAGGGAAAATCTCCAGAAACAAATTTAAAAATTACAAAATTATAAATACAAGAAATACAAAAAATCATAATCCAGTTTAAACGCAAATATACACAAGAAAATAATTTTAAATATTTTATAATTTAGAGGTAACTTTGTAAAGGTTATACTCGCATGGACTTCGGTTATACTCGCATGGAATCGAGATCGAGTCTCCCAGATATAATTTAAAACATGGACAGGGTTAAAATTACAGATAGAGGTGCGATATAGATAAATAAAGAGGGATTCATAAAGCAAAATAGACCGGGGGTTATTACAGCTGATCAAAAGAAAAGAATTTTCGAAAAGGGGTTAAAAGTTATCATTAATCACTAATTAATGAAACTTATAAACATTATCTGAAGAAAGAAGAGGGAATACATATACCCCAGCATGGCTTTTAAAGTTATCTTTATCCCTAAATTTATCAGTTCGAATAAGATTAAAGAAAGTGGTTACCATCCAGTCAACGGGTCTAAAATTAAACTCGACACAAAATTTGATAAGGGCGGGAAAGAATTTTGGGTGGTACGGAAAACTAGCTTTAAACGGCAAACGCGTATCCTTTAATGCGTATTTTAACCCCATGTTTGTTCTACTATTTCTTCTTTAAACAGTGAAATTGATTTCATCTTTAAACTTGGTCAGGATACCAGTTACTCTTTTGAGTTGTTTATCAAATATTTTCAAATATTAGCAGTAATTTTATTCAACCCAATTCTAAACGCATTCCCATTAATGATCGTTTTCCGTTTAAAGCTAGTTTTCCGTATCACCAAACATTTTTCGTCCTCTTATCAAATTTTGCACCGAGTTTAATTTTAGACCCGCTCATTCGACGGTAACCACTTTCTTTAATCTTATTCGAACTGATAAATTTAGGGATAAAGATAACTTTAAAAGCCATGCTGAGGTATATGTAGTCCCCCTTCTTTCTCCAGATAATGTTTATAAGTTTTATATCGGTAGCACTAAACGCACGGTTGATATACGGTTGGCTGAACATGCTAGGTAAGTTAAAAACGGTAGGCAGTCGACTGTTCTTGCCCAATTAAAGATTAATGTTAACTTTCAACCCCTTTTCGAAAATTCTTTTCCTTTGATCAGCTGTAATAACCCCCGGTCTATTTTGCTTTATAAATCCCTCTTTATTTATCTATATCGTCCCTCTATCTGTAATTCTGACCCTGCCCATGCTTTAAGTTACGCCTGGAGACTCGTTCTCGATTCCATGCAAGTCAAACCTTTACAAAGTTAGCTCTAAAATATAAAGTATTTAAAATTATTTATTTGTGTATGTTTGTGCTAAAACTGGATTATGATGTTTTGTCTTTCTTGTATTTATAATTCTGTAATCTTTAAATCTGCTATTGGTGATTTTGTGTAGATGCATTAAACGTGTTTAGTACTAATGCCAATTTTGTAATATGCAAATTCATCTTGCGGTAGTGAATAGTATTTAAGCATATTGGCATTTTTTATTTAACGCCACTGAGGAAGGGTATGGTGATACTCTAAAGCGCTTTGGCATTTAAATTATATGTACGTCTGATGGATGTTTTAATAAAAAGGCGTTTAGAATCTAATGATTTGTCATTAATTTATTATTTAGAACAATCATACTTGTTTAAGACTTATTTATAGGTATAGAAAAATTAAAAGGGAGAGAATCACAAAATCATTAATTTTGTTCTGCACAAATGTTGAAGATATGGCGTAGTAAATGATAAAATAGCTAAAACCAACCTTAACAGATTCCAAGAATCCCTTTATGAGTGTAATTTGTTCATTTTCAATAGGACTGACTCTATATTGAGAAAATTCTCTTATGTATGACTCAAAATCAAAAAAATGATAAATGTAGATGCCAGGAAGCTCCTTTTTGATATTTCTTGTGACATTATTTTTTAGTCAAAGTTGAAATTGTAGATAAAAATATATGTAATACTTTCAAAAATTTTAAAAGATTTTCATACAAATGACAGAATGAACAACAAATATTAGAATCAAGTTTTCAAAGAAAAAATTATGTGTAAAATAATTTTAGTCTTCTTAAAGGAAGGAATAATTGATACAAAACGCTGACAAATTTCATGTCAATTAAAAAGTTGTTATTACTATTTTAGTTTTTCATAAATTTAATCTTAGACTCTTTAAAACGTAGTAACAGACTCGCATTTATCAGCAGATCACACTTTTGGAATCACTCTTCTAGAAATATTCTTTTTGGACTATTCTTAAACAAGTTATTAGTTATTAATACCGGAATTAGGGAAACATCTTTAATAAACCACTTTATCCCCTCAGCAATTTAATTTTGAAACTATATTAGTCATCATCTGAGCTCTATCTATAGACTATCCTGAAAAATAAATGTTTTAAAAAGTTTGACATGGAAGTGGAAAAAAACCAGAAGTGAAAATCCTTAGTGAACCTCCACCCCCTCCGAAATGAAATTCGAATCTCAATTTTGAAAAATAGATGTTTCAAAGAAAATGTTAAAAGCGAAAGTGTAAACGGAACCAGAAATGGAAATTCTTAATGACTCTTCCTAGTTCCTCAAGAAATTTATGATGAATCTATATAAGTTATCATCTAAGCTCTATTAAGAGCCAATCTTGAGGGACAAATGTTTCAAGAAAAATGAAAATATTTGAACTGGAAATGAAAAACTAACTGAAAGTGGAGATCCTTATTAAATCCCAAACTCCTTTGAAATTTGACAATGAATTCACACCAGTCATATACAGTAAATCCTGAGAAATAGATGTAACAAAAAAAATTTGGTAAAAATATAGATGGCTAACTTTAATACTATTATATTTAATAACATTGAAATTTCCTTGGACACAAAGTTATTTTGAATCGACTTACATGTTTTCCCATGACAATGTTTTAGAAAGTTCATAAATCTAATAATATTCCTAAATGTTGCATAAATTACGTACTAAGGGTCATACTTCAGGGATAAGGGGCTCAATTATTTGGAGAATAAATTGTATATTTAACATTCAAGGCAAATGAATATCGTTGTATAACGTTAGAATTCCGCAACTGTTAGTGTAAATATGTTGCCTCAAGTAATATGCTCTGAAATCTTGATGCATTAAAAATCTCTCGAGAGTATACAATTTTCGTAGCAATTTGTATTACTTGAATATTTTAAAATATTTAGGATTAAAAGTGATAGAATAATACTTCTTTAAAATTCTCAAAATTTCGTGTATCAAATTTGTTTTCAAAGTAAAACTAAAATCGTTGTATGTCAGCAAAGCGGAAACATGTCAGTTAAAAGAACTAGGTAACAATCTAAAATAACTTCCACATACATAGAATACACACCCTTCTGCCTACAATGAGTGAATTTTACAATACATATAAATAAGTAATAAAGTGTCTTGCTACATTAAGAATACATATGTTTTCTAATAACGAAATTTACCAAATTATACATTAAGTAATCCCTTATTAAGATAAATTCCCGACATGTATTACCTAATTAGAAGGGAATAATATTTATAAATATACGACTGTGACTGGTAGAGATAAGAAGGATTTTGAGTGACGATTTTATGATACATCTTTCCAGTGCCTATTCCCTTTGCCCATCGTCTGTTTTTTAACACTTTACAACATAGTTGAAATCTGTTTATGACTTTGTTCATTTTGTCTGTCGGTCCATTCGTACGATAGCTGCGGTAAAAATGACTTTATCAAAATGAAATTTCAGTATGTTGTTGAGACGGTCTGTGCGACATATGAGTATGTAAATGAATAATTTCACCCAATTACTTTACACCCAATTAGTTACAATATAGTTGAAAAGTGTTTATGACTTTGTTCATTCTGTCTGTCGGTCCGTTCGCACGATAACTGCCGTAAAAATGACTTTATCAAAATGCAATTTTAGTATGTTGTTGAGATGGTCTGTGGGACATATGGGAATGTAATTAAATAATATCACACAATTAGTTTGGGATTGAACCCGGGTTAAAAAACTGAAATACACTGAATCCTATGGGACCTAATTTTTCAAACATTTTTTAAGCGAAATTAAAATTCACAAATTGCTTCGAAAATTTTAGTAAATATTTAAATTATCCCATGAAATATATAAAAAAATGCAGCACAATATATTTGGTAGTTTTTAAAATAAAAATTAAATTAATAATGACACCTATATAATATGAAGGAGTCACGTGATCCACTTAAAAATGAAATATAGCATCCATCTTGTGTCAAAATCGTGATTTTTAAAGTTATTTTTAATTTATATTTAGTGTTGCATCCATACTAAAATAACTTTATTTTTGCGTCTTTTCAGTGTATCCATATTCTGCGCCAACGCAGTTACAATATTTTTGGGTTTAAATGATCATCAAGCTTCGATTATTTCTACAACGAAGCCTAACTTTAATGAATGTAAAATGTAAACAAGCGATTGTAAGATGAGTTGTATAAGAATTGCTGAATTTTTTTCACGCAAAATTACTTAACTCTGAGTCTGGAATAAAAGTGTATGAATGAAATAGAGAGCCAGACATAGAGAGCCAGATGCCGGTTACTTTTGCATAGAGAGCCAGACAATTTATATTTCGATGCCGTCATTTGAATAAAGTTTGAATGAAGTTTTAAGCATGGAGATAGAACGTAATTTTACCGACATGGTTTCAATTTTCCAAGTAAAATAAATTATTGTAGTTCCGTGATAATTAAAATAGTATCGCCGCTGAATGTATCGTAATTTAGATACATTTAAATAAAATTATAGTTGAATAGTGCTTTATAATCAATGCTTTATGCATAATTGATCTTTCTTATATTTATATTTAGTGTTGCATCCTTCCTAAAACCGCTTAATTTTTACATATTACCTGTGTTTCTAAAGTATGTGCCTACGAAATTACAACATTTTTTATTTTTAACGATTACTATACTTATATGATACTTATATGATACGTATATGATTACTATACTATATGATTATACAAGGAAGCGTAATTTTAACGTATGCAAAATGTAAACAAAACAAGCGATTGTTAGATGAGTTCTATAAGAATATCTGAATTTTTGAACGCAAAATTATTTAGTTGTGGAGTCTGGAATATAAGCGATATGAATGGAATATTCATTGATTTAGTTAGATAGAGAAGCAAGCGATTTTATAGCATTGCCTTTATCGAAGAAGTTTTAAGTTTCCAATTATTGTACTATGATAATTTTAAAAATATCACCGCTGAATGTATCGCATTTTAGAGATGTTTAAATAAAATTGCATTTCTAAAGGAAAGAGTTTCACAATCAATGCTTGATGCCTGATTGATCTTTCTTGTTTAATTATTTAGCAGATTATTTTCACAGCGGTGGATATTACTTAGTCTTGGTGCTGATAGTCTCCGTGTTTCAGTAATTGGTTAGTTGAAAATATAGTAGGTTTTATTTTTAATCCCATGCGAGAAGACAGAGGTTCGTCCACTTATCTCCTTTTTGTCCAGTAGTTTGCAGCACATTGATGCTCATGATGCTCATTTGGTGATGTGCAAAAATGCAGTAGATAATGATTCCCATTTCCACATGGATGCAAACATACGCGTCTTTTTCGATTCTGCACAAATATGCTGGAATGCGTCCATGTACTAGAAAGACTAGACTAGAAAGTATTTCCTGCGCAGTCAGATAGTTAATTATTACTTTCCTTATATACAGGAATGTATAAGGAAAGTATTGTGACGGGGTCATAAATTCGAATTCGAGTTTTCGACGGAAGAGCACGTTTCAAGCATCCCTGATCACGATTCGAACATTTTTGAGGTGTTCTTCTGTGTGTGTGTGTGTTTGTGTCAGTGAGTCTGTGGAGACGATAACTGACGAACGAATGGACTGATTCGAATGAAATTTGGTACAAAAATTACAATCCGTAAACACTGGAAGCCTATTGTTTTTATACGCAATTGAATGTTCAGAACTCCCCTAAATTTTCGAATGAAATTTTGAAAAAATCGCCAAAAAATCAAAACCTCTAATAAAGTTACGCAAATAGACATTGCTTATGCAATTTTTCATTAGAAAACGATTGACATAAATTTTAGAAAGCTAACATGAACCGTTAACGAGATATTGCACATTTTGCAAAATAATTATCAAAAAATCATAAAAAATTAAAAAAACATATTTCCTATTGAGAAACATGTTCACTTTTCATATGCAATACCATGCGATAAATTTGTGACATCATTCTTTGTGGATCTAGATCGTTCCATTCATGAAAAAAGATACTTTGAGTAATACATTTGTATTTGAACGCCAATAGTCATTTATCTGCTGTAAGAATAACTTATTTCTCCGTCCATAACGCTTAGCGTGATTTTGGCGACGTATTTGGTGTAATGTCGCCAACTTGGCGATTTTCGTCAATGTTGCTAAATTAACGAAAAACTCTCCAAATGGATAAAAATGACGCTAAATCAATGAAAATGAAGACTCATTGACGAAAATTCAATATCTTGGAAAGAATATAAATGTTTACTATAATAATAATTTATTTTTTTCCCTATAAAAGTAGTAAATTCATTGTATTATATAAGGAAAGTCACAGTGCTGCCCACATCAGATTTTTTAAATTTCAAATTACAAACTTTGGAAGAAAGCATATTTTCACCCATCCTTTGCTGTTGTTAATCAGTTGTATTTTCTATGATGTTTTGTCTTTGAGGTTGTTTTATTAACGCTGTACATAGAGTAAGTACTTTTTCAGATGGTTCCTTCGTAGTCCCATACCCTTTCGTAGCACATTTGGTCTCCAGTTTCCTCACGAGTTGAGCATGTCTAAGATATATTGAATCGATAGCTGTAGACATCACAAAATTTGTTTGATCTATCATAAAAATCACAGAACACTTGACGGAATCTGCGGCAAAGTAAAATTGGGTTGTTGTTGGACTCTATTGAAGCGCTTGTATTTACCACTAACACTTCCATATGCGGGTTTATTATTTTCTAATATTTGAACATTATACGGTACCTGAGATCATAATTAAAAAAAAATTACAGTAAACATTGCCACCCATTGTTCCACTTGAATTTGAATCCGTATCATTGGATAATAACGTAAGGAAGAAAACGATTAAGTTCCATATTGAGTTCGATCTTCTTTTCAGAAGGAAATAGAACATTTGCATCCAGATTTATCATTTAAGTCACGTTTCTTCCGTATGCTGCACTGTACGAAATCTGTAGAACAGTATGGCTCCGACAAAGGAAACGATTGATGCATCTATTGGACCAACCAGCTTTTTTTAGGCTCATGATGCGATCTCTCCCTAAATCCGACAATTGTTCGTAGCACGCACCATCGAGTACGCCTCAAGGGCGTCTTTGAACACAACTCGCAGTATCAAAGCAAGAAATCCAGTTTCAATTGAGAACACCAATCGTTTTAAATGCTGCACGATGCGTCTTTCTCATGAGCGTTGCATGATCACGATAACATTATTGGCGATGGCAATTTAATCATTTGCATATTTCTTGAAACGGCTTTTGCATGCCGAGTTTCGAGGGCTATCGTTCTATTTTTAAGGGTGCATTTTTTTATAGTTTTTGCAACAGAGTGCAAACTAAACAAGAGTGTTAACTAAAAATTATATTTCACTAAAATTTTTACTCAAACCACCTAATTTTATTCCATATTATCATAAACACTTTTTAAAATTTGAGCTCAATCCAATATATTTTAACTATGCCGGCATTACATTGAATATTCTGGTTTTTATGCTTTTTTGTCCAGGATGATGTTTAGCAATGTTTATAATGAGATATAAAATGCAGTATGAAGTAATTTATCCTAATACTAAAGGGGGTGTGTTACATAAAATTCAAAGTAGTGTAATAACAAAACTACAACTTATATTTTCTTTTTAATGTTTCTTTTTTATAATCTTGATACAACTATCGATATTCTTCAACACAGCACAGCACATATTGCTTTTGGTACACATTACTGTCAATAACCCATTAAAGTCTTGGTTTAATTTAACAGCTTTTTCAGCTGTGTCGTTTATTATTCACTGTTCATATGGCACTTAAATATGATGTCTTTGTTCTTGTGTAGGAGATTTTTTGAGGAAATCTGGTTTTATATGAAACCAGTGAAAAAATCTTTACTTTGTTTTGAAATAAGTCACGCACAGTTATTTCTATAAAATGATGAAAATTAAATTTAAAAAAAACCCTATACAGAAGAGTTTTCCTAAGTTAAAAATATAATTAAGAGACTCATCAAGAAATTCGTTATCAATATCATCAGGTTGAACAATTAATCTTTCATCTGTGCTATCTCTATATACATTTAGTAAAATGCATATTTCTTCTGATAAGCACCAATGATGTTTACATAACACTTTTATAGTTGCTTTAGACATCATTTTGTCTATTATTTCACATACCTTTTCAGTTACTTTAGTAAATATTAGCTTTGGTGGGGGAATTTACAACTGACTGATATTTAAACCAGGAATTGAATGAACTTTAACTATGAGCAAATAAATAATTTGCAAGGCATTTTTGTCCCTCGAATGCGTATCTAGTTATAGTCGAATTGCAAACATCTTTAAAAAAGGAGTAAACTAAAATATCCAGTAGCCCTGATAAATAGAAGCAAAGGGTGAATTTTAAGCTTCTTCTTCATTCATCCCGCCAATCATGTAACTGGTAGCTTTATAAATTCACGGTAAACATTTTATAATGTAGTTTTAAGCCACTCTTTATTAGAAAAGATAAAATGTTCCTTTAATTTGAGTTCACATGTGGTATTTTTGATTACCTCCTTGTCGTTTTGTAGGTTATTAATTTTATTAGTATATTATTTATCCCGTCAAACAGGTAACTGGTAGCTTTATAAATTCACGGTAAACATTTTATAATGTAGTTTTAAGCCACTCTTTATTAGAAAAGATAAAATGTTCCTTTAATTTGAGTTCACATGTGGTATTTTTGATTACCTCCTTGTCGTTTTGTAGGTTATTAATTTTATTAGTGTATTATTTATCTTTTTTATTTATCTCTTAACATTTCTATAAAAGAAATATTAGGAATATTTGTTGCTTCAGATATATTGCATTAAAAAAGTAAAACAAGTTCGCAAATGTGACTTCGACAGGAAAAAACAGAAAACTGCCATCAATTTATGTTTAATATAATGCAAGCAGAATTTATATGCCTAGTATTAGAGATAGTCATGTAACAGAGGCCTGGAACTTCATCTTCCAAAACCCAATCTTGTAAAATACTCCAAATAACTTGAGCTTGCTCTTTTCCTGAAGAACTGAATAATTTTGGAAAAATTCAGTTCTTTTGGATAGACTGAATAATTTTGGAATTTGGAATCTTGGGACTGAATAATTTGGAAGAACTGAATAATTTTGGAATCACAGTATTAGAGACAGCGGCCTAACAAAGGACTGGAACTTCATCTTCCAAAGTCCAATGTTGTAAAGTACTCCAAATGACTTGTACGTGCTCTTTTCCAGAAGAATTTAATAATTTTGGAATTCTAATTAGCTATTATGACTACAACAGAGAGTAATTTCTTTTTAGAATATATGGTATTTAAAGCTGGTAAGAGTTTATCACCCTGTTTAACAGTCACAAATTGAGCTGTAATTTCATCAAATGCGCATTTTATAAGTATCAATGTATTTATAAGTATCAAGATTATGCAATAGATTGATGGATAGAATGTTAAGATTATCCAGTAGATTAATGAGTGGAATGTTAAGATTATCCAGTATATTAATGAATAGAATGCTAACTGTTCAAACTGAGAGGCGTTGTTTGAACTCCGGTTGAAACACATTTTTTCTTTGGGATATCTGTAGAGACACCTGGTTGAAAGTTCATAACAATATAATTTTAAAAAATCGGATAAAGGCAAGCACGTGATTTGATTTCTTTCACAATGCAATATTTAGTATTGAATTCATATCACGTAAATTGAAATATGGCGCGTTTTGGAAACTTATTAATCTGAACAGAAATGCTTATACATATACACGTGAAAAATGCAATTGATATTTATATTCAGAAATAAAATATTATTGCAGAATTCTTGGCGTCAAAATGCAAAATTAGTACAAAAATAAATTCCTGTCGTGCATAGAATGAACTATATCCACGGGAATCGCATTGATAGGTCTGTTGCATGTTATTGCATATGGTAAGTTAAAATATTTGATGATACATATTACAGCTATAATTTTATGTTATTTTTGAGAAAATGTATTCGAAAATAACGCAATGTTTGAGAACGGGTCATGACAGCTTTCTAAAAGTTCATATTCGTTCTCTAAAGTAAAACCATAAATGAAATAACGATTTATCATTTTTAAAGATCTTGATTTTTAAAGATTTTTTAAACATTCATTCGGAACTTCATTCGAAATTCATGAGGGGGTGTCTTCTGAACGTTCAATTGCTTTTAAAATCAATAGTTTTCTATTATTCATTGATTGTAATAATTGTATCAAATTATGTTCAAAACGTCCCATTCATTCGTAAGATATCGCGCCCATAGACTCACGAACGCACACAGTAACATACACACACATATATTTAAACAAGAAAGATCAATCATGCTTAAAACATTGATTATGAAACACTTTCCAACTTTAATGCAATTTTATTTAAACAAGTCTAGAATGCAATACATTCCTAGGTAATATTTTAAAATTTATCACAATACTACATTAATTTATTATATTTGAAAACTTAAACCTTCGTCGAAAAAAATGAACTTCATTCAAATGACGGCATTGGAATATAAATTGCCTGGTTTAAACACCTCTAAAATGATATACATTCCTCGGTAATAATTTTAGAATTATCATAATACTACGATAATTTAACATATTTGAGAACTTCATCGAAAACAACGGAAATTCATTCAAATGACGTCATAGAAAAATAACACGTCTGGCTTTCTCTATAAAAGCAGCATTTCATCCATAAACAATTTCCCATTCATTTAATTCATCACAATACTATAATAATTTATTTTATTTAAAATTTAAGACCATGGAGCTGCAAGTAATTAAACTCTATAAAACTTCATCGAAAAAAATCGTCCTTTGTAAAATCAATGAATATTTCATTCATATCAGCTATGCAGACTCCATGAACTAAATGGCTTTGTGTTAAAGAAATACAGCAATTCTAATACAACTCATTCTACATATTTCGCATAGGTGAAAAATAGGCTTCGTTATAGAAATAATCAAATTTGGATGAGCATGTAAACTCAAATATATTGTAATTGCGTTGTTTTAGTATGTAGATGCACAGCATTTATGCAAAAATAAAGTGGTTTTAGGACTGATACAACACTCTATGAATTAAAAAGAACTTTATAAATCACGATTTTGAGACAAGATGGATGCCATATAACATTTTGAAGTGGGTCACGTGATCTTTTCTTATCATGGTCACGTGATCGCTTCATATACGTGGTGTTATTATTATTTTCATTTTTATTTAAAAAACTATCAAACATATTTTGCAGAATTTTTTTTTATATACTCTATGGAACAATTTGAATATTACCTAAAATTTTCGAAGCAATTTGTGAATTTTAAATCCACTTAAAAAATGTTTGAAAAATTAGGTCCCATAGGGCTCAATGTATTTCATTTTTTCAACCCGAGTTCAATCAAAAACTAATTGGGTGATATTATTCATTTATATTCCCTTAGGTTCTACAGACCGTCTGAACAACATACTAAAATTTCATTTTGATTAAGTCATTTTTACGGCAGTTATCGTGCTAACGGACAGACAGACAGAATGTCATAAACACTTTTCAACTTTGTTGAAAGTGTTAAAAACGATCGATTTGAGTTTAGGGATGCTTAAAACGCGCTCTTTCTTCAACTCATGTCAATACTCAAGTCGAATTTTTATGTATTTTTATTTGTCCTTTCTCGAATTATAAATTGTGAAAATGTCTCGTTGTTAAGTCTTCTAGCAATTGATTTATTTTTATAAATGATATACATCGATATAAAAACAATTCAGCTTTCTTGACATACTTAATTTTTATCTTTATTCAAACGTTATAAAAGTGAACTGGCACCTACATATACCTCAATTGGATCGAAGTGTTACTTCTTAGATTGATGGCAAATAAATCGATGGGGGAAGATTAATAATTTCCCGAGACTTGTGTTGGGCAGACAAATAGAACACCTCTGATTACTTAATGCTAGAGGTGACATCAATTAAATCACTTCTGCAGATACGAATATTCTGAGTTCAGAAAGCTTTCTCAACGCAGTATAATGGGCTATGGAAATATAAATGTATATAATTTATATTGTCTGCAATGTGGTAAAGTTGTACTTTTCAAAAATTATATTTTCCAACTGATGAAATACATATTGTTCTGTTTGTATAGGGTTTCTAGGAAATCCCTTAAGCAGGCCAATATTCTTGTAAGGAGATGTCCATAACTGTATATGTTAGGTCTCTATATGAAAGCGACCATGTCGGATCGACTAACAGTAATTGCAGCGCCCTTGGAAGGGAATTTAAAAATTCGGATAAGGTGCGAAACGAAGCGAAGGAGCAAAATAAAGCCAACTTCAAAGCTGCAGAGCATTGTCAAATTAGTAAGAATCAAGAATAAAACCAGGGTCGCAGCCAGGTAGGGCCCAGAGGGGGTCTAAGTCTCACCAAGAGGTATACTCAGTCCCCCTAATACAAATATTAAACTTTTAATAGTGATATAAAATTTCATATAAGATGCCATTCACATTTTGTATAAAAAATGTCTTTGAGATTTTTTTATAAATGATTTTGTTTAAAGATTTTTTAATTTGACTGAATTTGTGATTATACTAATGATCAATTTATTTACATATTTAATTTAAAAATATTTCAAATTTATGACAATGGTATATACAATAGTTTATCACTCTTATATTTTATGAAGTCAAAATAAACTGCAAAGGTAAGAGTTAATATTAAGCAATAACTTGTATTAATTTTCAGAATGTTTCTGCAGATTACTAACAACTTTATAACTAGTTAATGATTACATTAAAATCAGTTGTAATTATTATATACTAATATTGATGTATAGTAGCTATATGGATATTAATAACCAGTTCTTAGCTTGCATATATAAATATGAAATTATTTGTTAATAATTTATATGAATTCAAATATATAATAGTAACTATTATTGTTTATAAATGTTAATTAATTGTGTTTTTGGTGACCCCTCTTGAATTTCTCTCCAGCCACTCATCAATCTCGTTTGTGACTACGGCTTGGACTGAAACTGTTACAGAAGGCATTTATTTCACACAGTATGATGATCAGCAAATTACAGTTACATTTAGAGATGCTAAAATAAACGACACTTCACTTACATGCACATAAATTTAATATACAGTCTGTTCAAAATGCCCCAGCCAACAACAATGCACATTTTAATTCGGGAAGAACATTACCGCGTACTGTTATAAGCATTGCAGGCGTCAGCATGTTACAGACCCTGATGATACGAGTTTTTGAGAAGTATTTATTGCCTTCCAGATACGCATCTCCTGAGTTCCTGATGTAAATTCCTACAATTTGTGATTCCTCTCCAACTTTTTAATTAAAAATGTTCTTCAATCTCGCCTTGTTGGTAAGTGTTATCCCAACTTTTTAACACTTTACAACATAGTTGAAAAGTGTTTATGGCTTTGTTCATTCTGTCTGTCGGTCCGTTCGTGCGATAACTGCGGTAAAAATGACTTTATCAAAATGAAATTTTAGTATGTTGTTGAGACGATCTGTGGGACATATGAGTATGTAAATTGAATGAATAATATCTACCAATTCGTTTTGGATTGAATTCGGATTGAAAAAATGAAATACATTGAACCCTATGGGAGCTAATTATTCAAACATTTTTTAAGCAGTCTTAAAAGTCACAAATTGCTTCGAAAATTTTAGGAAATATTCAAATTATCCCATAAAATATAAAAAAAAAAAAAAAATTCAGCAAAATATGTTCGGCAGTTTTATAATTAAAAATTAGAAAATTATTACACCCATATAATATGGGGACGAGCCGGACGGCCTGGGGCTTTCACCCATATAATATGAAGAGATCACGCGACCCATTTCAAAATAAAATATGACATCAATCTTTTTTTACCAGAGTAAAAATCGCGATTTCTAAAGTTCTTTTAAATTTAGATTTAATGTTGCATCCATCCTAACCGCTTTATTTTTGCACATTTTCTGTGCATTTATATTCTGCGCGAACGCAATTACAATATTGTTTAGTCGAAAGCCCAGACCATCCGACTCATCCAAAGACATAGAGCAATTTAATGGATGGCCGGACAATATTGTTTAGTGTAAAAGATCATCAAACTTTGGTTATTTCTACAATGAAGCCTAATTTAATGGATGCAGAATGTAAACAAGTGATTGTAAGATGAGTTGTATACGAATTGCTGATATTTTTCACTTATAATTATTTAACTCTGGAGCCTGGAATAAAAGTGTATGTATGAGATAGTCACTGATTTTACATAGAGCTAGATGATTTACATTTCGATGACGTCATTTGAATGAAGTTCATTTTTTTCGATGACGTTGTAAGTTTCCAAGTAAAATAAATTATTGTATTACTGTGATAATTACAAAATATCAACTCTGAATGGATCGCATTTTAGTGATGTTTAAATAAAATTCACATTTCAGCTGAAAAGGGTTTCATAATCAATGCTTTATGCATGATTGATCTTTCTTGTTTAAATTCTCCATTAGGAAAGCTGCCATCACTTTTATTTGGTCGGGCTAAAAGCCTATCCTAATATCCCTGTATATCTGCTTTCGAACATTGAAGTTTTTAAGGTGTGCCGTTAGATATTGTTGTGATACAACCATTCAAGGGACTTAATTAAAGAATAATAAAATCAATTGAACGATCATATCTCAACACCTGATTGGGTCGGTCACTCACATACAATTAAAAAGGGAAATTAATTAATTAAAGATTAGTTACTTAATGAAAGGGGATCGTATAGTGGGAAATAGAATTTAGAATATCAATAATAATTGCGTTGTGTTTTAAAATATTAAACCATTTGTATGTGAGCGCCTAAAAATTATTATAAAAGAATTATAAAATTTCATAAATCAACTTTGCATTTTTTTTTATTACCATACATACCCGTTTCAGGATCTAAAAAATAAAATATAACATAATTCATTAATAGTATTTTTTGTACTTCTATTGATGATCATCATTTTTTTTAAATGAAGAAATAGTTCCTGATAATTAATTAAAGATTAGTTACTTAATGAAAGGGGATCGTATAGTGGGAAATAGAATTTAGAATATCAATAATAATTGCGTTGTGTTTTAAAATATTAAACCATTTGTATGTGAGCGCCTAAAAATTATTATAAAAGAATTATAAAATTTCATAAATCAACTTTGCATTTTTTTTATTACCATACATACCCGTTTCAGGATCTAAAAAATAAAATATAACATAATTCA
The DNA here is from genome assembly GCA_951213105.1 of Amaurobius ferox. Lineage (NCBI taxonomy): Eukaryota > Metazoa > Arthropoda > Arachnida > Araneae > Amaurobiidae > Amaurobius > Amaurobius ferox. The sequence goes on from OX578133.1 coordinate 90,982,260, forward strand.
TTAATAGTATTTTTTGTACTTCTATTGATGATCATCATTTTTTTTAAATGAAGAAATAGTTCCTGATAATTAAATACAAAATTAGATGAAAAGTTCCTAAATGAATGAGTCCAAAATCATTAGTAATTATTTTCTTTTTATTGAGTTTATGATTTTAATGTTGTGATAAATCAAATGATTCGAAAACATGATATTATGATAAGCAAATTATGTAACATTATAACTTTTTTTTTGTATTTTGCACATAATTATATACAGGATGCCATTATGAAATGAGACACTAAGTGAATCTTAATTATTACTTCTTGCTGTAGAAGGAGCATATTACAATGAAGTTCGTGAATGATGATTATATTATCTGAACAAGAACAGAATAATCAAAGTATACTAATTCCTTTTTTTTATAAATTTCTTGAAAGATGATTCTTAACCAAAATAATAGTATTTCATCTTCTGCTAATATAATTTTACCATAACCATTCCTTTGAACTGATAATCAACAGGCAGAAAAACCATGAGAATACATTGAATTAAAATTGACTATAGCAGAGAGTGCCTAAGCACTCCCCTACTTGCACACAACCTTTCAACACAAAACTAATTCTTCACTGTTTAACTTATCTTCACACCAATCTCAATGATGTACTTAGTTATTGATTATTTTACCATCAAAATATTCTTTTGATGCCTTTAAATATTCTCAACTCACTGCATATATATATATATATAAAATGGCAAAAGGGAATGTCCCCGAAGGGACCCCTTTTCTTCAACACCACCTTCAAGTCACCAGAATCTTCGAGAAAAGAACGAGTCAGCCAAATTTCTCCCGCGCTAACCGGATGTTGCCATACCAAAAAAACTAAATTCTCGCTGAACCGGGGAGGTTCCTTTGCCAATCATCGAAAAAAAAGGATGTCATTTTGCCGTAGTTTTGAAAGAGGGCGTAGACCGTACATGAAAATATGAATGCAGCAGCGTGTTATAATTTAATTTATGAAAAGAGACAATTGGCCTATTAATGATTATATAAAATAAAAGCAATTTTGAATAAGATAATTTTGAATAATAAATTAAAAGTAACATAAAAAATTTAATGAATTATAAAAAAATGTTAATTTGGAATAGTAAAAATTAAAACGTGTTGTGACGAGTCACAACAGATATATTATTACTTATTGAAGCATATATAAAACATTCATATAAAACATTGTAAAGAAATAAAATTGAAAAATAAATATTTTTAAACAGCTAATTAGAACTAAACTGTTAGAACTAAATAGAAAATATAGAATTCGATAATGAGTTAGAACTGAAGATTTTTTAGAGACTGAATATTTCGTAATAGAATAAAGAATCTCAGGAATTGTTGAAACAAACCCTGCTATAGGTGCCATGATAGTGCTAATAAAATCAAAATGACTGAATTCGGAATATAAAGTCGAGATCGTCAATTGGTGACCTCGTTTTGAAACACACACTCGAAACATTATACTGCGGCTCTCTAGCTAGAATAAAAGACTGTCCCCAAGAAAATAAAATAAAAAAATAACAAATATATTCTACGTGTTAATATTTTGAGTGATAAAAATAGAGATTTACGATCAGCAGATACTTTCCTGAAATAGCTTTTGCCTATAACATGTAAAAGGAAAAATCATCATATATTTTCGTGTATGCTATCAACACTTCCACTTTTTCAGTTATATGGAATAAAACTGCATAAGCTACTTCATGACTCAAAACTGCATGGAATATAAAACTTTTCAAACGCAAATTTATAGTATTTGGAAGAAAACGCGACAGACTTTTTGTCAGAATACTTTAGTAATAGAATCTCTTTAAAATGATACAATCTGTAATCTTGAAAGTATTTTATTATAGCTGTCTTGTTTGAAGTAAAATATAAAGTGCACTCAATATAACTCATAGAGAAAATATGTGGTTCTTAGGAAAGTCCGTATTCCCCCAATAACTTTAGAGCCGCGTACCGTAAGACCGTAAATGCAACGTGTACCGATAAGAAAATGACCATGCACAGTCTATTTAACGTGTTTGTAATGCCCCTAGAGGATAAAAACGGAACTTAAGGAAACTAATTCAAAAACCAACTGAGATGGGTAAAAAAGTCCAATTATTAAACAAAAGAGAATACTAGTCCATGTACAAAACGATACATAGTTCTACAGAAACACTTTAAAGACAACACATACGAAAGTGGTAAACATTTATTATCAACACAGACGGAACGCAAAGTCCGTGCATTACAGGTGCAACTAGCGTACCGAATAATCTACGTATTATTTAATCCTTATATAAATAACGGTATACCATTCTGTCCACTTTATCACAATAATTGTTGGTTCTAATTAAAATCGTTTTGAATCCACATTATTTGCACTGCACTATATGATAGAGTTGTTACAATTTTGTAAAGCATATTATTTTATATTCGTGCATCCTACATTTTTATACCTTTAACCAATGACCCGGGTATGTGTGGATTTTCTATGAGAAAAATTGGAAACAATTTCCGAAAGTGGAACTGACGACTAACGCAAGACGTAACTCACACGTCTTACCGCTGTTGTTATACGAAGATACATTCCAAGACAAAGGGTAGTATAGAAAAGGATGGTGAAATTTTCAGTGGTAACCGGGTACCCCAGCCATTGAACAAGCTATAATTTTTTGGTCATTTACTAAAGGGTTAAAATGTACACTGTCGGTGACGATGACCATCTGGAATCGGGATAGTAACATATCTCGAACATTATGCAGAATCGTAGGAGTTACACGATTTCAAACCACAGTTTCATTTTATAAATGGATTTTTGCCCCTCTCTGTTGATTTCTGAGTCAGTTTTCAGAAGTTTTGTATTTCGCCACTAGGGGGTGTTACAAGCACGTTCATTCGACTGCGCATGGTCACTTTCTTATTGTCATATGTGTAACTGTAACTATTATATGTGTAACCGCAATTGTATAAAAAGATGGGTACGGAGTGGAAGAATGGAACTCTTACTTAGCATGTAAGCACGTTGCGATACACAGGTACGTGAATAGTGAAAGCTTGTGTATCTGAAATGTTCTTGTTCCTGGTTCTAATAAACTGATTGTTAACAATCTGTCTTTTACTTTGTGTCACGACAAACACAAAACATAACATGGCGTAGTCGATGTGTAGCCTGCCGAAGAACGAAATGGAAAGCAGATGCTTTAAAATACAAAGACGCTTAGCCTGAAAGGAAATACTTGCGAAAAATGGCAAAAGTAGAGCCATGAAGAGTGCTTGTCATGAAGAAAAGTCGTCCGAAGTCAAAATAGCAATATTGATAAATGTTGCCGTTGAACCCTTCAATGCTTTTACGTTATCTGAAGTTGAAAAAAATAGATTTTTATAAGGTATGCGTTTCAAGAGTACTCAATCCTCGTCACAAGGTAGAAGTTTAAAGGTATATATTCAATAGCAGGTCATAACTATAGTAGGCTTTAAAATACAAAGACGCTTAGCCTGAAAGAAAATACTTGCGAAAAATGGCAAAAGTAGAGCCATGAAGGGTTCTTGTCATGAAGAAAAGTCGTCCGAAGTCAAAATATCTATATTGATAAATGTTGCCGTTGAACCCTTCAATGCTTTTACGTTATCTGAAGTTGAAAAAAATAGATTTTTATAAGGTATGCGTTTCAAGAGTACTCAATCCTCGTCACAAGGTAGAAGATCAAAGATATATATTCAATAGCAGGTTATAACTATAGTAGGCTTTAAAATACAAAGACGCTTAGCCTGAAAGGAAATACTTGCGAAAAATGGCAAAAGTAGAGCCATGAAGGGTTCTTGTCATGAAGAAAAGTCGTCCGAAGTCAAAATAGCTATATTGATAAATGTTGCCGTTGAACCCTTCAATGCTTTTACGTTATCTGAAGTTGAAAAAAGTAGATATTTAAAAGGTATGCGTTTCAAGAGTACTCAATCCTCGCCACTAGGTAGACGTTTAAAGGTATATTTTCAATAGCTGGTCTTAACTAAGGTAAAACTTTTGTTGGGCTTTCCTGGCTGTGTAGAACTCTGTTTAATTTTTAGAAATGTTTATATAGTGTAAATAGTAATTTTAAATATAACTTTATTCAGAAAAATTGTGATTTGCTGAAAGGTGTAAGAAAGTTTGAAAGGAAGTGTGCAATAAAGTAAATGAAGGTATAGGACCTGTAGTTAAACCACCCAGAAAGGTTCCAGAAGCGTTAAAGGCAAAGTTATAACAGCTGTTAGAAAGGCTTGAAAAATAAAAATATATCAGTAAAATAAATTGTCCCGGGAGCTGAGTCAGTAATATGAGAAGCCTAACGAGTCAATGAGAGTGTGTTTGGATTCTGAAAATTTAAATTGAGCAATAAAATGCGAATGTGTTATTCCTACAGTCCTTTACTAAGTGAGTGAGTTGTGTTCAATCATTTAGGAATTTGTTTGTGAACGAGCGGAGATTGCAATACTTTAGAACTACGACAAAATGATCCCGTTTTAAGTCAAATGCAAATCTATAAAAATGGTTGGGCTGAACGAAAGAGGATGACCTGAGTGTCTAAGGTTTTATTTTAAAATAAGACATGATATAACTATAGATGTTGGTTTAGTGTTCCTCAGCGATCGGAATAGTCGTACCTGCTGACGTGCAAAGTGAAATGCTGAAGATTTTTGACCTATTAGAGCATTTTGGAATTCCACTAAGCCCATGTGTTGGCAGTTATAGCTTCTGACAAGGAGGCTAGTGGGCATTCATGAGGTCTAGGCCCCCTGGAATCCATAACCGTCCCCAGACAGTTATGGATTCCGAGAGCTTGTTTTCAAAAACCGAGGACCTACCTTGTACTTTGTCTCGATTTCCCTGCAAATTTCTCCAAACGAAAATTTACAGAGAGATATACAGATTGCTAAGAAAGTGCACTCGTATGATGTGCTGATAAAACCATCTCTATAATAATTGAAAAAAAAAAACTTTTAAAATCCAAATGAATTTTTAGGGGAAATAAATAAAAAAATCAGCTATGAGCAGAATATGCAGTCCCTATAGAATTAAATTCAAATGGGATTGGTCTTATTCGTGTTGTCTTCGAAAATTACGTATAAATTAAACATTTAACTAATACAGTTAAAAGCATAGTCCTTTATTTAAGATTTTGTGGGGTTTTGAGAAACAATTTGAGGAAAGGCTGCTTCTATATTCCAAATCATACGTGCACATATTTCCAGACTGGCACACAGACAGACACACACAAACAGGCGCACGTACACGTATAAACACAGAAACACACACACACACATTCACACACACAAACATGCACACAAAATTAATAAACATGCATAAACATACACACACACACATAATCGCACACACACACACACATAATCGCACACACACACATAATCGCACACACACACACACATAATTGCACACACACACACACATAATCGCACACACACACATAATCGCACACACGCAAACATAGTCGCACACACATAAGCACATTCACATGTAGAAGTCACGTTACAAATTGTATATTCGAATTTCAGTGCAAAACGCGTAGATCTGCCGAATACTCAAGCTCCAATTTTCGACCATATTCCATCCTATACGTTCCCAAAATAGTACCATGATTGTAGAAAAAGGCAAATTAGGATTCCAAGAATAAATTTCTAAATATAATTAAGTTATACGTATCTAAAAACATTAGTCGTCACAATTTATCCGGTTTTTAGACTTTAGCTGCTTATCAAACAAGTGTCGGTAGTGTAAAATGCAGGTACTACAAAAAAAGTATAGAAGTATATATAGTTTTGGTAATTTTACCAATTAACCTTTTCAGCCAAGCAGGTTTATATAATATTTTGTTGTCACTCTAAGTTGATGTCGAAGAAAAAAAACTACCTCGCCACATTCATTCTGGTGTAATTTGAAAAACAAAAGATGCTATTAAGAAATTCTGCTCATATATGGATGCAGCAAAACAAAAATAATATCAACCTATTTTTTAAACCGATTGTTTCGAATTTCTTATGTTAAATATTTATTGTGTATTAAATCGTTATACTTCACTGATCATTCAAATGGAACAAAATAAATAGATTAAATTTAATATGAAAAGCACTTCATCATACCTTATAATTCTTGGGGTAAGGCATTTTGTGAAAGAAGGAATATATGCGGGTAGTAAAATATAATCTTAAATTAAATCACTCTCTTGCGATGCAGCATTTTCTTTTCCATACTAGGTAAATATGCAGCTCTACTTTTGAGGAATTTATACTTTTGCAACTGTGCAAGGGGTAAGTTTAAAGTAAATGTAATTAAACTTTTAAATTGTAAGTTTAGCTGAACAAATGCATTTGTTTTTAATATAATTCTGGAAACGACACAATAAGCTTCATTTTAACTTGGGTGCAATGTATCCGGATAAATAAGCGAAGTCATGCAGAAGTTTTAAAAGAAAACAAGATTATATTTGCACCTATGCCCTTAATAATTTTTTGGAATATAAATCAATTACAAATGTTTCTGTATTTTTAATATCTTGAATCTAACGTTGTTCATTTGTCTCTCTATATCTTCGACTGAAATGCTATAAAATTATACATACATATAGTAAAGAATCTTCAAAACCCCGCAAAATGCTAAAATTTAAATATGAATATAGATATAGAAAATATAGTTTACTTTAGGTAAAGTGTATCAAATATTTAAATTTTGCATCATATTCTTTTTATCAGCCTTTGCAGCAAGCCGACATAGAGATTGAGCGGCCAAGGCAAGCGTTACCTCGTGCTCGCTCGGCTGTATTGTGGGTTCGAGTTCCACTTGCGCGCATGGATGTTGCGTTGTTGGGCATAGTGCGTATCGTCCCCACTAGCGCGCCGGAACAACGTCTTGTGACGGCTAAATGATTCACGATTCTGGCTGATGTATAGGCGAATGATTGATTATATATTAAGTGCCTAGTCATTAGCAAATAAATAACTAAATATTATTACAGCAATCTTGTTCACTTATAGCATTTAATAACTTATTTTTTTTCATTCTACATGAGTGTATTGGCTTCGTTTAGATCATATTACATTTTTTTTCAGTCATGAACTATGTCTTAACACTTTAATGTATAATATTCCCCTACACCTTTTATTAGCTTCACAAGGAATGTCCTTCTGTTCAAAATCTTTGACAGGCTCGTTCTCGGCTAGCAGAGTACGCAAAAAAATTTAAATTTGCCAAACAGTTTTATCTCCCTGGACATTTTCATCAATCAAATTTTTGCTTCACCACATTATACATTTATATCATTTACGTTAGTCAACTTTAACGGGATCGTTCTCGGATCCCAGACACGTAGAGAGCTGAAACTCGACACACAATTTCATCTCACGTAAGATTTTTATTTAAAAATTTTACATCATGACGATATGTTGTTATTGTCATCTACGTACATCATCTTCAGCACGCTCGTACTCACCTACCAGAGCATGTAAAGAGCTCGATCTCAACACAGATTTTCACCCATGAAGTTTTTATACGTTATTGCGTTACGCCGTTACATAATTTACGTACGCCATCACTTATGGGCACTTTCTCGGCTACCAGAGCACGCATAAAACTAAAATACGTTGTTACATCATTTACTTACGTCATAAGTAGGTTTTTGTCCTTTTCATGCATTTGATTCGCAAATTTCGGATCAGTGTATTTAAATGAAATATTTTCCTGGTTCTATAAGTCTATCTATGTATAACACTTCTTAGGTTTGAATGTAAATTACATAAACAAATGGGTAATACCAAATGGGTATAAATCACAAGGTAAAAAATAAATAATGAAAAGACAAACACGTTTTTCAATGTCCAACTCTACACAAGAGTGGCGAGCGGAAAAGTAGGCAATTTTAATCACACACAAAATTGAACCAATTGTAGGCAGATTTATTACAAAAACATTCTGTATAAAAGTTAGAATTATCCAAGATTGGTATCTTTCAAAATTGTAGAATGGAAATGAAGGCGTAAGTAGATTCAATTCAAGACAATTCTACACTACGTGACAGTGAAAACGAAATATAAAGAATGAGTGGGCAGAAAAATATGCAAATTGCTATTGTATATAATATTGTATGCGCAGCTTACCGAATTACGTAAATGATGCGAAATGCGGAGCTGTCCCGTGCACGTTAAGTGAAATATAAGAGAGGGGACCTGCAGAATCGGCAGTAGTCGCGCCGCTCTGTCTGCCAAAAAAAAAATCATTTTGCAATTTTTATTGTCTCAGAGGAAACGTATAATAGCAGCGAATTCCAGGCCACCGCCAACCGAGGCAGTTCCATCAGACAGACAATTTCACGAGGGATATGGTGATCTGACTCAGAAGGGCGGGTTGGTTCATACGTCAAATCTCAGCGGACAGCCCCCTACACGCGTCCACGGTGCACCGGCTGTGGCGAAGATGGTTGGAACACGGAAATGTGGTACGTTTGGGGGTACCGGTAGGGCCAGAGTGACGTCAGCAAGCTTGGATCGATGCATTCGCCGGCAAGCGTTGACGGTCCCGCAGGTCACTTCCGTCGCCCTTTTGCAGCATGTTAGGGACACCCTTGATGCTCCCATATCGACCAGGATCATTATCCGCCGATTGGTTGCCGGCGACCTGCACTCATGGCGCCCGTTAAGAAGACTGCCATTCACCAAACAACACAGACGCTCCGTTTGAAATGGTGTCGGAATATAGCTACGTGGACAGCAGAATGGCACAGGATCGTTTTCTCAGACGAGTCGCGCTTCTGTTTTAGCAATGACAGTCGGTGTGTACGAGTCTGGCGTCGAAGTGGTGACGTGTCCAATCCAGCCGCATCTGTGGAACGCTACACTTCGCGACAAAGTGGCATCATGGTTTTAGGCGCCATAGCCTACGATAGCAAGTCAACTCTGATCCGTATTGAGGGCGCTATGGCGGCCCAACTATACGTGGATGACGTGCTGCGACCCGTGACACTACACTCCCTTCCGGGGGTGCCCAATGCCATTTACCAGCAGAATAACGCCCGACCACACACGGCACGCATCAGCCAACATGCCCTGCACGGTACCCAGATGCTTCCCTGGCCACCAGTCTCCCCTGATATCTCACCAATCAAACACGTCTGGGACGTATTGGACATCGCTTGAGTGTGCTCTCACTGCTGCGTTTAGAAGACGAACTCTGGCAAACGATTGACAGGAAATGGGCAGCCATCCCTCAGGACACCATACGCATGCTCATTGACATTGTACCTAGACGTGTTGCTGCCTGTATCGCCGCCAGTGGTGGTCCAACAACCTACTGATCAGATGGTGTTATCGCTCAGTATATAAGTGAATCATGTTGCAATAAACATCATTTATTGTTCGTTGCTGTCTCTCTCTGTTTGCCGATTTTCATCGCTTTCTGCCCAATCCTTCTTGGTGCCTCGTTTTCATTGTCACGTAGTAAATATAAATCTCATCATTGTCTAAAATTGATATTATACAAAATTGTCGAATATTTTTCACACCCTTTACCTTCGACACTCTTCGATAATTTTGTATAATATCAATTTTCGATTATGATAAGATTTACATAGTATTGTTACTTTCCCTGTATATATAGCATAATGAGGTAAGTATTATGACGGGATCGAAAATTCAAATTCGTGTTTCCGACGGCAGAACACGTTTTAAGCATTCCTAAACTCGAATTGAACGTTTGAACGTTTAAGTGAATTTGTCTATGTGTGTGTGTGTGAGTTAGTGAGTGTGTCCGTGAGACTGTGGAAGCAAAATCTCACGAACGAATTGTACGTTTCGAACGAAATTTGGTACAATAATTACAATCCGTATATACTAAAAGCCTATTGATTTTAAACGCAATTGAAAGTTCGGAAATATCAGAGCCTTCAATAACGCTACCTACATAATCATTTCTTATGTAATTTTTATTAAATAACCATTAAGACAAATTTTACAACGAAGTATGAACCGTTTTAGAGACATTGCCCTTTATTCAAACAAATTTATAAAAATTTCACATAAAATTAAAAAAAGTAATAACTATTGTGAAATATGTTAAAGTTCCGTATATAATACGATACATTTTTAACATTATTCCCGTGGATCTAATTCGTTCCATTCACAAGAAAATATACTTTGTGACGCTTAACAATTTGCCAACAGTAATTTATATATAAGAAATGATCTTCTCTCAACCTGTCTGTAACGCTTGGCGATAAATTTGGTAGACCTAGAGATATTTCACCTTAGATCGACGAAAATATCATTAACATTGCAAAAACGACGCTACGTTAAAGTGCTGACATAACGTGATAACTTCATGAAAGTCAATAATATAAAATATTAAATCATTTTATAACTTTGAATTTTCTCTTACAGACATTTTTTCGTTCTTTTTCAGAATAATTTATTAATTTTCCATTGTAAGACGAACCCCAGTTCCAAAAAAATAATAAACAGTTTTAAAAACCAACAGGTAAAAAGCCATCTACAGGTAAAATGCCATCTACAAAAAATCGAAATATTTATGTTTTCTCCACTAAATAAAAACCGATATTTATACAGTGTATATATTATTCCGTTTTTATTTTCTACACTTTCACGTTTCCTTTCAGGAAATATATTACCAAGTGCCGAAGACGAAAATTTTTCGTTCTATAACGCCTACGTTAAAGTTTCGCTGTTTGAAAATAAAAGTAAAGTTTTCTCTGTAAAGGGAAACACTTTTATTTAGTTATTTTTATTTCATTTGTGCAGAAAATGTTTGTCTTAGAAATCTGTAGCGAAATTCAACGATAAAGGACAATATTTATTGATACAAAGAGATTGATTTCATACAATTTTTTATTTGTTTCTAAACCCTGTACAAAATGTGATCTTTACTACGAAGAGATCAATTTGCCAATATTTATAAACACAGTTGGTCACAAAAGAGAAATTATAATTTGATGGCGCGTGCTTAGGGGGGATAATACTTCCACTAAAAATATCAGTTCTAAAAACTATTTTCTTCATTATGCAAAAAATGTGAGACCAGGTGGCACTTTATACAGTTTTTTATGTTTACGACGAAACAAAGGGCAGACTTTTAGTCACCGTTTTATGACAGTCTTGGGCCTGAAAGTAATGATCCCAATAAATACACGTCACACAAATTACTGGTGTGGTTGGGGCAAAATATCCTAGAGCCAAGTCTTAAATCAAGCTTCATTGTAAACTGAAACAGCCAATAATGCAAAAATACGACATCGCACTGAAAAACATCCACTGAGAACAAGGAGTATCTGAACCCCAGGCAAAATGATGCTGCTACAAAGAGGAAAATCAACGAATACAATTCAATGATTATTCAAAAGCGGAGAGCGAGCGAGTAGTGTTTTTCAATGAAACGATTATTCAACAGAGGAGAAAGAGAGTCGGGATAGTTATTACATTATTAAATTCATCAAAAATTAAAAATTAAAATAAATCATCTAAATTCGCAATTTTCAATTGAAAATAAATGACACACACCAGTTTCATAACGTTAACGTAAGTTGTTCTCAAGATATTGCGCGGTTTTGAACTAAGTTGGTCAAAAAATAACTGATGTGTGCAGCACATGATTTTCCTTATATAATGCAATGAATTTACTCATTTTACAGTAATAAAAAAATTAAAAAAATTACAATAAAAAGATTAAAGATTACAAGAAATAATTTTATAGATTGAAAAATGTTTGCAATATCCATTTCCTTTATTCCCGGATTTGAATGGTAAAAATCTAACTTTTGAAAGTTGCTAAAGTTCTCTTTCTGGTTCCGAATTTTCATCAGTATATGACTAGTTATATATCTCTTTAAAAAATCTGATGTGGGCAGCATATGACTTTCCTTATATAATGCAATGAATTTACTCCTTTTACAGTAAAAAAAATGATGTATAATATCCACGGTACTGCGTTTTTAACGTTGAATTGTACATTTGGAAATTTTCTGGATGACAGCATGTAAAACTATTTAAAAAACTCCAAGTAACTTATATTTCGAGCTACTCTAAAAAAGCAATTATCAATATTGATAGCATCCTCAATAAGCGATATAGTCCATATATTAAAATATTTTAATAATTAATTCATCAATTAGGCGTCATTTATATTAATGAAGCGTCAGTTTTGCAATTTTGAATATATTTTCGTCAATTTGGGGCGAAATACTGCCAAAATAGCGATACATTGATATATTATTCACCAAATTCGCCAAATGCATCAACAAGTGTTGCTGACAAACTGAGAGGAGAGCATTTCTTGTATACTAGAAGGTATGCCCGTCATATAACGGAAATCAGAATTTGCGAAACATTACTTCCCATTTGGTGTCCTTATCATCAATTTGGCGATATTTTTGTCACTTTAGCAACATTTAAAATAATCGACAAGTTGGCGACGTCCCATTAAATTTCTCGCAAAGCGTTACGGATGGAGAAATGGTTTATTCTTATAGTCTACTCCTTTGTTCTTTCCAAGATATTGAAGTTTCATCCATTAGTCGTCATGTCATTGATTTAATGTCGGTTTCATCTATTTAGCGAAATTTAAACAATTGGGTGACATTTTCGCCAGTCTGGCAACGTTTAAAATGTCAGCAAACTGAAGATATTCCAAAAAATCCGCCACTAAAAGTTTTTCAAACCTTACGGACGGAAAATAGATTGCTCTTATAGTACATTTTTATTTTCTTTCCAAGATATTGAATTGCTGTCAGATAGTAGTCATTTTCAGTGATTTAGCGTCATTTTTATCAATTTGACGATATTTTTGTTAATTTGGCAACATTTTAAAAAGCCGCCAAGTTGGCGGCATTCCGTCAAATTCGTCGCCAAAATCTCGCCAATCGTTATAGACGGAGAAATAAGTTATTCTTATAGCAGATAAATGACTATTGGAATCCAAATACAAACGTTTTAGCCAAAGTATATTTTTTTCGTGATTGGAACGAGCTAGATCCACGAAAATGATGTCACCAAATTTATCGAATGATATTACACATGAAAAGTTAACATATTTTACAATAGTCAATATTTTATTTTTGTTTTGTGTGATTTTTTGATAAATTTATTTGAAAAATGTGCAATATCTCGAGAACGGTTCATGCTATCGTTCTAAAGTTTGTGTCAATCATTTTCTAATGAAAAATTACATAAGCATTCATTTGCATAACTTTATTAAAGGTTTTGATTCTTTGATGATTTTTTCAAAATTTCACTCGAAAATTTAGAGTATTTCTGAACATTCGATTGCGTTTCAAAACAACAGGCTTCCAGTATTCACGGATTGTATTTTTTTTTACCAAATTTCGTTCAAATCACTCCATTAGTTCGTGAGATATCATCTCCAAACGGGCACACACACACACACAAACACAAACACACAGACATCATCTCATAAACTTTTGATTCGTGATCAGTGATACTTGAAACGTGTTCTCCCTATGAAAGATCGAATTCGAATTTTCGATCCCGTCACAATACATTCCTTATACATTATACTATGTACATAAAGAAAGTAAAAATTACATTAAATTAAAAAGTAGGAAGTATCATCAACATGCTTATTTTCCCCATTCAGTATTATACAACAAATCTAGTAACACCATTCTAATGGATCTAGTCCATTCCATTTACAGAGAAGATACATTTTATAACAGTTTTGTACTTTGACGTCAAAGAATTCGTTAATAGTCATTATAATTTCACAGGATATTAATTAAATAGTAATTTCATTTTGATGAGAATTTTGCTTGTGAGTAAAGTCAATCTATCTTGACTAATAAGCTACCAAAATGTCTACTTTTAATGTTCGTGATATTAATTAAATTTAAAAAAAAGATTCTGCCCTAGATATTGTATGCCATTATTTTTCTGTGAAAGAAGTCAAGTCATTGCATTATGTAGAAAAGTCATGTGTTGTCCACATCAGGTTTTTCCTTTTAGCATACTATGCAAGTATCACAACGGTGGAAGAAATGCACCAATGTAAGAATTATTAAATGTTCATGGTTGTAAAATTACTTCATGATTATATTTATTATTTATTTCAAATAGTTTTTATTCGTCTAATCTGTGCATCACAAAATTAATGAGTCGTAAACAAATACTGAAAAAATTCACATTTTTAGTTACTGCCATAAAAAAAATAAGAGAATGTTTTTTTTGTACCTGTTTTGGGGTGTGCAAATAAAAATAAATTCTGAAATACCTTTCTTAAGCCTCTTTGAAGTCGTTTTAAATGAGTGCAGAATTCCTTTTTTTAATATTCAAACTCATCGCATGACCAATCATTTAAAACACTGAGGGAGAAGGGAATTTAGTAGTAAATGTATAGCAAAGAAGTCAGGCGAAATAAGGTAAGAACAATACGAGATTAAAAGCATTCTAAAAAAGTCATTTTACAAACAAAAACCTCTGTAATTTTATTTTCAAATGCTTGGAAACAAATTAAAACATGAAGTTCCATTCTAATTCTCATTATCGAATTCTTTATTGATTCCTCTTTACTTTTTAATAACTTATTTTTATCGATGCAATACAACTAAATAAGTTTTATGATTCGTGTGGTGTGAATTAAATATGTAACAGTGTAAAAACTAACTAATGTGAATGCTGTATAAATATTTTTATTAAAACAAGATTTTAAACAGAGAATGTTCCATTGCACTTGCTTAGCAAACGTCCGATTTAATTTGGGATAGACAGGGAAGTAGAGTTTTGAATAAAAATACTTGTAATAAATCGTCCCAACTTTAATTCTAATCACGCATTTCCGTTTAACCATTTAAATAAGACTATACTTACTATACTCACTCGTTCTATATTTGAAATGCGTTTTACATATTCTATATCCATAATAAGTAATGTGCAAGCGCTTTATCTAATGAGAGATACCATAAAAAGGAAGGAAATTTAAAAATATCAAAAACTCATGCATTTATATGGATAAGGCAACTACTAAATTCCGACAAATCGCTGTATAGCATGCATTGAATGTTACAAGTGTTGAATAAGTACTGTACACATTTAAAATGGCATTTTATTGTGACATATTAATTTATAAAAACATGAAAAAATTTGGTATGTTCAAGATATCACCGCATAACATGCATTGAAACTTACATGTGTAAAATAGGGATCTATTTCAAAATTGAACTTAACTATATAAATTTTAGGGAGACATGACATTACTAGGGTTGCTAAAGAAGTAGGTTCTAAAAGGAATTTCATAGGCTGTTCAAAAAGTAATAACACTAATTAACATATTATGTAAAGTACATATACCATATGTATTTTGTGCACTGTTCAAAAATGTGATATCTTGTTTTGAGTTGAGTTCTAAATTGAGATCTGACTGTCAAATTGAAGGCACTAGACACACTATGTCGGCGCCGGCCACTCAAATTGCTGCTCATGCCTTAGGGTGAGTCGAGTGGTCTGGGTTTTCGACACTATGTCGGCGAACTCTCGGCACTTTGTCGGCAAAGTAAGCAGCAGTCGGAAGTTTGCAAAACTGAAAGAACGTTGGTGTTGGATTCGGGTGGATCAGGAGATCCATTCGAAAGACAGGTCTATAGAAGTAACTATAGCACTGCTAAAATGAAGACCTTGTAGAAATTATAGTACAATTTGACAAGGTCGGCAGATCCGTCATGAAGCAGTCCAGTGAGACGTGATTCGCTGGGTCAATCCTCCTAGAAAGGGCAGAGCAGCGAAAGACATAATCAGTTAAAATGCACTTCTTTGCACTGGAGTACATGTTGCGCATCTCTAAATCACGGAAGTGCAGAGTTATGCAAGAGTGTGGATTAAAATTTTTACTATTCTTCGATTCTAATAGCAATCAAATGGTGTCAAATAATAGATTATCTATAAAAATAAAATTGAAAATATGTCAGTCTGTCTGTCCCGTCATCAGGAGAGAACGGCTGAACCGAATTTGATGAAATTTTGTGGATAGTCTGCAAATAGCCCCACTTAAAATTTAGTCTATGTTTTGAGTTTCTACGACCAGTCGTTCTTGAGATACTAGTTAAAAACTAAACTTTCGTTTGTCTCATCATCGAGGGAGAACGGCTGAATCGCATTTAATCAAATTTTATGGATAGGAATAGCCCTCCTTGAAATAGCCCTCCATAAGTTTAGTCCAAGTTTAGTGTTTCTATGACCAGGGGTTGTCGAGATATTAATGAAAAACGAAATTTTCCTAGGAGTTCTGCTCTCTAACTCCGTGGTTTATCCAAACAAAAAGGTTGAAAATTGCCAGTTTCAAACGTGAAAGTGAATTAAAACTTTATTTCGGAGTTTGGTGGAAGATTTTTGCCTTAATTAGTCACTATTTGAAAGCATGAATTATTTGAAACATGGATTTAAATGGAAAATATATCTCCCTGGTTTATATTTCACAAGCTTTTACTCAACGATGAAAAGTATAAATAAATCAAAATCTATTATATATAATAATTGCCAAGTGTCCGTCTGTCCGTCTATCCGTCTATTTGTCTGTCACGCGTTTTTTAGGTCTTTCCCGAATAAATAGAGACTTACATTTTAGTACACGGCTCGGTCGTTCGACAAAACCCCCTGGAAAAATTTCGGAATTTCGAAAAATTTCGCCATTTTCGGAAACGTTCTCTAGAGGGGGTGCTCCACACCAAAACGTTCGAAATGTGAAATGATAGGAAAGCATGCTTTGCAATAAGATAGCGACTTCAAATTTGGTGTATGTGCAAATCGTTCGAAAGGAAGAAAGTGTGCAATTTCAGATTTCCAATATTTTCTACTTAAGGGGGGTGCCGCACACCGAAATGTTCGATTTACCGAATAAATGAGAAATGTCTGCTTTAAAATTTGATAAAGACTTGGAATTTGGTATATGGACTAATCATTTGACAAAAACACCCAAGAAGAATATAGTTTTTCAAAAATGTTCGTTTAAAGGGATGCTCCAGAGGAAAACGTTAGAAAGGTCAATTGATAAAAAAAGCATGCTTCGGGATGATATAGAGATATCAAATTTGGTGTAAGGGTAGACAGCTTGAAAGGAAGAAAATGTACAATTTCAGTTTACCAATATTGTCCTCTTTAGGGGATGCCGCACACCAAAATGTTCGATTTTCAGAATAAAGTAGAAACGCCCCTTTTGAAACGTGATAGAGGCTTAATATTTAGTATATGGGCGAATCATCTGATAGAAAATACAAGAAGAATATAGTTTTTCAAAAATTTATATTTAAGGGGGGGGGGAGGGGTAGTCCACATAAAAATATTCGAAAGGTGAAATGATAGAAAAAGACTGCTTCGTAATGAGATAGAATTTGTTGTACGGGTAAAAAGTTGGATAGGAAGGAAGTGTGCATTTTCAATTTTGCAACATTTGCTATTGTAGGGGGGTGCAGCTCACTAAAATATTCGATTTGTCGAACAAATGAAAAACGCCTACATTATAATGTAATAGAGGCTTGAAATTTAGTATATGGACTAAACATTTGATAAAAAAACCAAAGATGAATACGATTTGACAAAAATGTTCATTAAGGGTGTGTTACAGAAAAAAAAACGTTCGAAAGGTGAAGTGATAGAAAAAACATGGTTCGCAAAAAGATAGTCTTCAAATTTGGTCTACAGGTAGATGTTTGAAAGGAAGAAAGTGTGAAATTTCAGATTTCCCATATTTGCTACTTTAAGGGGTGCCGACACTAATATGTTCGATTTTCCGAAAAATTGAGGCACGCTTCCTTTTAAATGTGATAGAAACTTGATATTTGGTATATGGGCCAATCATCTGATAAAAAATCCAAGTCAAACAGGTTTTTTAAAAATGTTCATTTACGGGTGTGCTACACAGAAAAACGTTCGAAAGGAGAAATGATAAAATAGCAATGCTTCGGCATGAGATAGACTTTAATGTGACGTACGGGTAGATGATTCGAAAGGAAGAAATGCGCAACTTAAATTTCTCAATATTTCCTTCTTTAGGGGGTTCTAGACTCCAAAATATTCGATTTGCCGAATAAATGTGAAACGCGAATTATTCAAAAATTTACATTTTCCAGGGGTTGCTTATTGCGAGACCGTTGATTTTCAACGGGTATTTGGCTAGTATATACTAATTGCCAAATGTCCGTCTGTCCGTCTGTGACGCTTTTTTAGGCACTTCCTGAATGTTTATAAAAAATTATCATTTAAGGGGGTGCAACACAGAAAAACGTAAAAACGTTCGAAATATGAAGTGATAGAAAAACATGCTCCACAATAGGATAGAGACAACACATTTGGTGTACGGGTAGATAGTTTAAAAGGAGGAAAGTGTGAAATTTCAGAATTCCAATATTTGCTACTTTAAGGGGTGTCGCACAGTAATATGTTCGATTTTCCGAATAAATGAGGCAAGCTTCATTTTAAATGTGATAGAGGCTTGATATTTGGTATATGGGCCAATCATCTGATAAAAAAACTCAAGATAAACAGAATTTTAAAAAGATTTGCATTTATGAGTGTGCTTCACAGAAAAAAGTACCAAAGGAGAAATAATAAAATAGGGGTGCCTTGGGATGATATAGACTTTAATGTGGTGTAAGGGTTAATAAGTCGAAAGGAAGAAATGCGCAAATTAAGTTTCCCAATATTTTCTTCTTTAGGGGGTTCTGCACACCAAAATATTCGATTTGTCGAATAAATGTGAAATGCGAATTATTAAAAAAATTGCATTATTCAGGGGTTGCTTATTGAGAGACCGTTGATTTTCAACGGGTATTTGGCTAGTATATACTAATATTGTCCGTCTGTCCGTCTGTGACGCTTTTTTAGGTACTACCTGAATAGATAGAGACTTGTAATTTGGTACACAGCTCGGTCGTTCGATAAAACCCCTGGAAAATCGAATTTTTCGAAAACGTTCTCTAGAGGGGTACTCCACACCAAAACGTTCGAAAAGTGAAATGATAGCCTGCTTTGCGATAAGATAAAAACTTTAAATTAGGTGTATGAATAAACCGTTCGAAAGGAAGAAAGTGTGCAATTCCAGATTTCCAATATTTGCTACTTAAGGGGGTGCCGCACACCAAAATGTTCGATTTTCCGAATAAATGAGAAAAGGCTCCTTAAAAATTTGATAGAGGCTTGAAATTTGGTATATTGACTAATCATTTGATGAAAACACCCAAAACGAAAATAGTTTTTCAAAAATGTTCTTTTAAGGAGATGCTCCAGAGGAAAACGTTCGAAAGGTACATTGATAAAAAAAACATACTACGGAATGAGATAGAAATTTCAGATTTGGTGTACGGGTTGATAGTTTGGAAGGAAGAACGTTGTTGTTGTTGTTGAAACCCAGACCGTCCGACCTACCAGAAAGGTGTAAGGTAACTATTTGGACGGTCGGGAAGTGCCACCCAATTTAGACCGGAACCCAGTGGGGGAGGCATCCACAGGGACCGTACCCTCCTTCCCCTACCACCAACCTGTCGGAAGAACTTTCGGACCCACATGTTTAACGTTATCGTACTCCGCATGAACACGGCGGCAGTTTTGGCAGTGGCTGGAATCGAACCCGGGCCTACCGAGTGCAACTCCAGCGCGTTAACCAATGGGTTACCGCGCCCCAAGGAAGGAAGAACGTGTACAATTTCAGTTTTCCAGTATTTTCTACTTAAGGGGATGTCGCACACAAAAATGTTCGATTTTTGGAATAAAGGAGAAACCCCGTTTTAAAACGCGATACACGCTTGATATTTGGTATATGGGAAAGTCATATGATAAAAAATCCCAGAAGAAGGGAGTTTTTCAAAAGTATATTTCTAAGGGTACTCCACAGGTACATTCGTGTGTGGGTGCTCCACAGAAAAACATTCGAAAGATGAAATGAAAGGAACGACATGCTTCGCGATGAGATACAGACTTCAAATTTGGTGTATGGGTAAATCGCTCGAAAAGAAGAATGTGTGTAATAGAATATTGCCGATATTTGTAATTTTGAGGGGTTCCGCACACCAAAACGTTCGAAAAGGGAAATGATAGAAAAACATGCTTTGAGATGAGATAGACTTCCAATTTGGTGTATGACGATATCGTTCGAAAGAAAGAAAGTGTGTAGTTCCAGATTTCCAATATTTGCTACATTTGGGGGTGTCACACACCAAAATGTTCGATTTGCTTAATAAATGAGAAACGACTAATTTAAAATTTGATAGAGGCTTTAAATGTGGTATATAGCCTAATCATTTGATAAAAAACCCAAGACGAATAGAGTTTTTCAGAAATGTTCTTTTAAGAGGGTGCTTCCACATGAAACCGTTAGAAAGATGAAGTGATAAAATTGCATGCTTCAGTATGACACAGGGACTTCAAATTCGGTGTGCGGTTCGAAAGGAAGAAAGTGAGCAATTTCAGTTTTCTAATATCTTCTTCTTTAGGAGATTCCGCACACCAAAATTTTCGATTTTAAAAAAAGATGTGAAACGTGAATTGTTCAAAAGTTTATGCTATTCAGGGGTTGCTTATGGTGAGACCGTTGATTTTCAACAGTATTCGGCTAGTGGTTATTTAATTTCGCATTTTACGAGGAAGATTCTATCTTATATCATGTTACTCAGCAACGCAAATAAATTAAATCTGTTTGTTGATTTTTATTATTATTTTTTCGATTTGAATAATAAATAAATGGATATAAAAATATAATTTATAAATGAACGGTTAGATTTTTCTTTTAATTATATTAATTGTGGACTGCGTACATCACTTTCATTTATTTTGGCAAAAAGTTTTCAAGCTTATATATTTTGTTTAGCTCATGAACTTATGTATTGTTTTTACCCAATAAATTCATTTATCTTATTGTTGAAACAAAAAAAAAGTAGAACGGGTATATCTTCTAATACAATTTTAGTGTTTTCATTTAGAATATACAAACGGGATCAGGATGTTTTATTCTTCAGATCTGCAAATTCAAAGCTAAGAATTTGGCGGGATATCGCTAACTTTCGTTTGTCTCATCATCATGGGAGAATGGCTGAACCGAATTTAATGAAATGTTGTGGGTGGCCTTGAAATAGCCTCTCTTAAATTAAATCCAAGTTTCGAGTTTTTAAGACCAGGGGTTGTGGAGATATTAGTGAAAAACGAAACTTTTTCCTAAAAGTTCTACTCTCTAACTCCCTAGTTCCGAACGAAGAGATTGGAAATCGTCTGTTTGAAACATGAAAGTGAATTAAAATTATATATCTAAGTTTGGTGGCAGATTTTCGCGCTAAATAATCACTTTCTGAAATAATGAATTGTTTGAAAACATGAATTTAATTAGAAAATCTATCACCATGGTTTATTTTCCACAAGCTTTTATTCAACGATGACAAGTATTAAGAAATCAAAATGGTTATTTATGAGGATATATTATGTTGCTCGCCAACGCAATTAAATTAAATGTATTTGTTAAGGTTTATTATTATTGTTTCGATTTGAATAATAAATAAATGGATATAAAAATATATTTTACAAATGAACGGTTTGATTTTTCTTTTAATTATATTAATTGCGGGACTTAATACATCACTTTCATTTATTTAGGCAAAGAGTTTTCAAGTTTATATATTGTGTTTAGCCAATAAATTTATTTAGCCGATTGTTGAAACAGAAAATGAGTAGAACGGGAAAATACGGTTTTAATATATACAAACTGGATCTGGATGTTTTATTCAGATCTGCAAATCCAAAGCTACAAATGGGGCGGATATCGCTAACTTGGGAACTTTTCTTTTTGCTAAATTGACGGAAATGTCGCCAAATTGTTAAAAACGACACAAAGCAATGAAATTTACTTGTTTTGTCAGATGAAAGTACTGAAATGATGCTTCGTTAGAATTTGTCTGTCAGTTCAACCATCCTACATAGTAACACATTTAACGAATTTTTAAATGTCACCAAATTGATAAAAATGTTTGTAAATCCATAAAAATATCTTGAAATTGATAAAATTGCTCTAAATAAATGAAATTATTTGTGTTTTGTTATTGGATAGTATCGTATTCATGTTTCATCAAATTGTCGCTAAGTTGGATTGTCAGTTCTACAGTCCCACTTGCCGATAAATTTGGCGATTTTTTAAAATGTCGCTAAATTGAGGAAAATGTCGCAAAACCTTCCATAGAAATAGCATTATTCAGACGACATTTTTTCCACCAATTTTTTTAAAGCAAATGATATCATGTCGCTTAGCAACGGATTTAAATCCAATGAGTTTATGCGGCAGACGATATTTATTAAATATTTTCCGATTTGAATAATAAGGATATGTATATATAAAATAAATTTCATTGCCATTGCATTTTTGACTGGATAATATTAGTTACGGTCTTCAGGTTTAAACATTATTATAATTGATATTTTCGGGGATTGTTGATTCAGAGTTTATTGATATTTTCAAGTTATTATGTCATTGCTTTACTGCGGCAAATATTATTGAAACTCATATATTGTACGTTGTACGAGAAATATTTTACAAATGCACGGGTATATCGTCTAATCTACGAGAATATTCATAAGTAGTACAGGTTTATTGGCATATATTTTGGCATATATTAGCATATATCGGAATCAAGTACGGCCTTCTGTAATGATTACGGGAATTATTGATATTTTCAATTTCAAAAGTCATCTGTTTTATTTTGGCAAAGATTTTTGAGACTCATATTGAAATACGGGTAATCTTCTATTGACATTCGGACATATCTTCTACGAGCAGTGGTTCTCGAGATATTAGTTAAAGAAAACGTTCGTTTGTGTCATCATCACGGAAGAACGGATGAACCAAATTTAATGAAATTTTGTTTGTTGTTGTTGTTGCTTATCCTCTTTAACAGATCTGACATAAGTCAGATTAACTCCAGAAGTTTGTTGACCGCCAGAAAATCAATAACTAAAAGGGGGGCAGATGTCAAGTCCTCCTTGGAAAGTCCGACGCAACTCAGAATGTGCTCCAGGGAAGCCGGATGGTCACAGCATTTATTGCAAGTGGGATGGATTTTTCCACCGCGTTCAAAAGAAAGACACTTAAGGTGGCCACTTTTAAGTCTAGTTAGTGAAGTCTGGGAGCCACGATCACATTTAATTTCCAGAAGAGCGCCAGGGGAAGAAATTTTGTTTATAGCCTGGAAATCGCCCCCCATAAGTTTAGTCAAAGTTTTGTGTTTTTAAGACCAGGGATTGTTGAGATATAAATGAAAAACCAAACTTTTTCCTAGGAGTTCAACTCTCTAACTCCGTGCTTTATCCAAACGAAAAGGTTGAAAATCGTCAGTTTCAAACGTAAAAGTGAATTAAAACTTTATTTCTGAGGTTGATGGAAGATTTTTGTGTTAATTATTCACTGTCTGAAAGCATGAATTGTTTGAAACATGGTTTTAAATGGAAAATCTATCACCATGGTTTATTTTTCACAAACATTTACTCAACGATAAGAAGTATAAAGAAACCAAAATGGTTATTTAATTTCGCATTTTATGAGGAAGATTCTATCTTATATCATGTTGCTCAGCAACGCAATTAAATTAAATCTCTTTGTTGATTTTTATTATTATTTTTACGATTTGAATAATAAATAAAAGGATATAAAAATATAATTTATAAATGAACGGTTAAATTTTTCTTTTAATTATATTAATTGCAGACCACGTTCATCACTTCCATTTATTTTGGCAAAAAGTTTTCAAGCTTATATATTTTGTTTAGCTCATAAACTTATGTATTGTTTTTACCCAATAAATTCATTTATCTTATTGTTGAAACAAAAAAAAAGTAGAACGGGTATATCTTCTAATACAATTTTAGTGTCTTCATTTAGAATATACAAACGGGATCAGGATGTTTTATTCTTCAGATCTGCAAATTCAAAGCTAAGAATTTGGCAGGATATCGCTAACTTTCGTTTGTCTCATCATCATGGGAGAATGGCTGAACCGAATTTAATGAAATGTTGTGGGTGGCCTTGAAATAGCCTCTCTTAAATTAAATCCAAGTTTCGAGTTTTTAAGACCAGGGGTTGTCGAGATATTAGTGAAAAACGAAACTTTTTCCTAAAAGTTCTACTCTCTAACTCCCTAGTTCCGAACGAAGAGATTGAAAATGGTCTGTTTGAAACATGAAAGTGAATTAAAATTATATATCTAAGTTTGGTGGCAGATTTTCGCGCTAAATAATCACTTTCTGAAATAGTGAATTGTTTGAAAACATGAATTTAATTGGAAAATCTATCACCATGGTTTATTTTCCACAAGCTTTTATTCAACGATGACAAGTATTAAGAAATCAAAATGGTTATTTATGAGGATATATTATGTTGCTCGCCAACGCAATTAAATTAAATGTATTTGTTAAGGTTTATTATTATTGTTTCGATTTGAATAATAAATACATGGATATAAAAATATATTTTATAAATGAACGGTTTGATTTTTCTTTTAATTATATTAATTGCGGGACTTAATACATCACTTTCATTTATTTAGGCAAAGAGTTTTCAAGTTTATATATTGTGTTTAGCCAATAAATTTATTTAGCCGATTGTTGAAACAGAAAATGAGTAGAACGGGAAAATACGGTTTTAATATATACAAACTGGATCTGGATGTTTTATTCAGATCTGCAAATTCAAAGCTACAAATGGGGCGGATATCGCTAACTTGGGAACTTTTCTTTTTGCTAAATTGACGGAAATGTCGCCAAATTGTTAAAAACGACACAAAGCAATGAAATTTACTTGTTTTGTCAGATGAAAGTACTGAAATGATGCTTCGTTAGAATTTGTCTGTCAGTTCAACCATCCTACATAGTAACACATTTAACGAATTTTTAAATGTCACCAAATTGATAAAGATGTTTGTAAATCCATAAAAATATCTTGAAATTGATAAAATTGCTCTAAATAAATGAAATTATTTGTGTTTTGTTTTTGGATAGTATCGTATTCATGTTTCATCAAATTGTCGCTAAGTTGGACTGTCAGTTCTACAGTCCCACTTGGCGATAAATTTGGCGATTTTTTAAAATGTCGCTAAATTGAGGAAAATGTCGCAAAACCTTCCATAGAAATAGCATTATTCAGACGACATTTTTTCCACCAATTTTTTTAAAGCAAATGATATCATGTCGCTTAGCAACGGATTTAAATCCAATGAGTTTATGCGGCAGACGATATTTATTAAATATTTTCCGATTTGAATAATAAGGATATGTATATATAAAATAAATTTCATTGCCGTTGCATTTTTGACTGGATAATATTAGTTACGGTCTTCAGGTTTAAACATTATTATAATTGATATTTTCGGGGATTGTTGATTCAGAGTTTATTGATATTTTCAAGTTATTATGTCATTGCTTTACTGCGGCAAATATTATTGAAACTCATATATTGTACGTTGTACGAGAAATATTTTACAAATGCACGGGTATATCGTCTAATCTACGAGAATATTCATAAGTAGTACAGGTTTATTGGTATATATTTTGGCATATATTAGCATATATCGGAATCAAGTACGGCCTTCTGTAATGATTACGGGAATCATTGATATTTTCAATTTCAAACGTCATCTGTTTTATTTTAGCAAAGATTTTTGAGACTCATATTGAAATACGGGTAATCTTCTATTGACATTCGGACATATCTTCTACGATCAGTGGTTCTCGAGATATTAGTTAAAAAAAACGTTCGTTTGTTTCATCATCACGGTAGAACGGATGAACCAAATTCAATGAAATTTTGTTTGTTGTTGTTGTTGCTTATCCTCTTTAACAGATCTGACATAAGTCAGATTAACTCCAGAAGGTTGTTGACCGCCATAAAATCAATAACTAAAAGGGGGGCAGATGTCAAGTCCTCCTTGGAAAGTCCGACGCAACTCAGAATGTGCTCCGTGGAAGCCGGATGGTCACAGCATTTATTGCAAGTGGGATGGATTTTTCCACCGCGTTCAAAAGAAAGACACTTAAGGTGGCCACTTTTAAGTCTAGTTAGTGAAGTCTGGGAGCCACGATCACATTTAATTTCCAGAAGAGCGCCAGGGGAAGAAATTTTGTTTATAGCCTTGAAATCGCCCCCCATAAGTTTAGTCAAAGTTATGTGTTTTTAAGACCAGGGATTGTTGAGATATTAATGAAAAACCAAACTTTTTCCTAGAAGTTCTACTCTCTAACTCCGTGGTTTATCCAAACGAAAAGGTTGAAAATCGTCAGTTTCAAACGTGAAAGTGAATTAAAACTTTATTTCTGAGGTTGATGGAAGATTTTTGTGTTAATTATTCACTGTCTGAAAGCATGAATTGTTTGAAACATGGTTTTAAATGGAAAATCTATCACCATGGTTTATTTTTCACAAACATTTACTCAACGATGAGAAGTATAAAGAAACCAAAATGGTTATTTAATTTCGCATTTTATGAGGAAGATTCTATCTTATATCATGTTGCTCAGCAACGCAATTAAATTAAATCTCTTTGTTTTTATTATTATTTTTTGTTTGATTTTTATTATTATTTTTACGATTTGAATAATAAATAAATGGATATAAAAATATAATTTATAAATGAACGGTTAAATTTTTCTTTTAATTTAATTAATTGCAGACCACGTTCATCACTTCCATTTATTTTGGCAAAAAGTTGTCAAACTTATATATTTTGTTTAGCCAATAAACTTTCATATTGTGTTTACCCAATAAATTCATTTAGCCGATTGTTGAAACAGAAAAAGATTAGAAAGGGTATATCTTCCAAAACAATTGTAGTACTTTCATTTAATATGTACAAACTGGATCAGGATGTTTTATTCTTCAGATCTGCTAATTCAGAGCTACGAATTTGGCGGGATATTGCTAATTTGGCAACTGTCCTTAAACTTTGCCAAATTGACGGAAATGTCGCCAAATTGATAAAATGACGCAAATCAATGAAATTAAATTTGTTTTTTTAGAAGAGAGTACTGAAATGATGTTTCGGTAGTATTTGTCGATCAGTCCATCCATCCTATTTAGTAACACATTTAGCAAATTTTTAAAATGTCACCAAATTGATAAAAATATTGGTAAATCCATAAAATTATCATGAAATTGATAAAATTGCGCTTAATATATGAAATTAATGTTGGTTGTTAGAGGCATTTTAAGTTTTTTTTATATTATATACTCCGAACGAAGAACGGGTATGCTGCTAGTCACGTATAAAATTTTGTAACAATAGGATATCATCTTCTGCCTCCAGATTGACCTTGAAATTTCATGAAATTGATAAACTTCGTCTGTTAGTCGCGAATGTATGAGATTTTGATTTTGTCTAATATCGATATGTAACAGAGATAAAAGAGTATGTTTTGAAATCATGTACAAAATTTTGTAATAACTGCATATCATCTTCAATGAAATTGCGAAAATTTGTCTGTTCTTAAAACTTAAAAGGATGTTTCAAAAACCATATGAAATGCACTAATTAGAAATAAAACATGAAACACAGATAGTATATTTGTTTATTAATAAAAAATATAAGAGTTACATGCAAATATTATTAACGTAATATATTTAATTAGCTACGAAATAATTATGTTTGTCAAATTTCGTCATTACTTTGCGAGACGCTATCTTCAGCTTAATAAATCCTTCTTTTTCTACGTTTGTTCATAAGCTACCCGATTCTTCTGTCGCAGTCTTTGCAGCCATCTCAACTGCTTGAGTATGACATAACAGGCGTAAAAGAAACAATTGACTTACCCCTCCTTGTGTGACAACAAGCGATTGAAGAACTTCATCAGATATATTCTTCAGTATTGGCGGTTCTGTTACAATTTGCTGCCAAGTAACAATGTCATAGTACGTTGAAGCATCATGGTTTACAAAGGGTGTCCCAAAATTTACGCAAGAAGTAATTTTGATAGAACACACAGGTTTACATTTAAAAATTGTAATTTTTATTGATTCATAAAGTATAGAGTATAGGTTTATGTATGGCATATCGGGTAAATGGCCTGCACGGCTTTGCTGGCATATACGCACTCTTTTGTTGAAATTTTCCATGACCGTTTTGCATAAATGTGACTGAATTTCTTTGATATAGCGCTCAATTTACTCCTTCCAGGCGTGGGTGGTCGTGGGCTTGTTGGCATAAACCTTAGACTTCAAAAAATCTCAAAAAAAAAAGTCGAACGACGTTAAGTCGTATGATCTGGGCGGCCATTACTGATCACCAAAGCGGGAAATTACATGACCAGGAAATGACTCATGCAGTACTTAAATTGTTTCTCGGGCTGTATGGCATGTGGCACCATCTTGTTGAAACCACATGTCGTCCACATCCATATCTTGTAATTTAGGCACAAAAGACTGAATTATCATGTCGCGATAGATTATTTTTTAAATTTTGCTCAACAATGAAAAAGCGTTGTTCTTTCGTGTAGCCCTCCATTTTTAGTAACCCTAGACTGCCAGCGATCACGCTGTCTTTTTTTTTCGTTGCCAACACTTTATCGAACAAATGGCGCAAAATTCAAATCGTGCATGAATTTTGGGACACCTTATATATGGAAGTTGAAACAACAACCTGGTTTTAAGGGGTTTCATGTTGCGATCTTTCAGAATACAATGCACAGCTAGTTCTCGGATATGCTTTTGGGAGTCAGTTAACTTTACCAGTAACAAATTATCGGAGTGTGCAAAGCAGCAATTTCTTTCTATGACAAGATCAATTTTGGATTTGAGTTCGGCTGACAGGTATCTAGAAGCTGAGATTAATTTATATAGGTATCGCTCTCCAGTTTTACAATTGGAAAGAGTGTCAATACTGGTAAGTCGGTAACAACTTAAGTTACTAAAATAATCAGGTTTTCTGACGAAGCTCCGTCGAAACATAAATACGAAGAATTCGGTTGGCATGAGTCATCCATCTAGCATGAGACATTTTTCCAGGTGATTTTGTGGTGAGACATTTTTCCAGGTGATTTTGTGATTATGTCGTCAGAAAATTACCCGGTCATAATTGCAGAGACTATTCTGTGCAGAGACTTTGATTTGTACTTAAATATTGAGTTGATAACTGGGGTTATCTCCATTAATATTTTAAAATTAAACAACAAGTTTTTCACAGTTTTCTAAAACTTTTCAGATTGTTGTCTG
This sequence comes from Amaurobius ferox, assembly GCA_951213105.1. NCBI lineage: Eukaryota > Metazoa > Arthropoda > Arachnida > Araneae > Amaurobiidae > Amaurobius > Amaurobius ferox. Next base: position 91,011,497 of record OX578133.1, read on the forward strand.
AGGTCCCAATGTGGTACCGTTAAAAAATGCAAAACAAATGTCTAGAAGGGTAACTCATTCATACGCAGCAAGCAAATTATTAATTATAAGGGTTTTCCCAATCTCTTTATAAGCAAAAGTATGATGTCTCTATATTTTCGAACGTTCACGTTTATTCTGTCGCATCTAACAGCCATCAAATTTTCAAATGATATTTCTTCTATCAAGAAGTTATTACCGATTGCTCTTTCTGTGTCTTTCAAAGTGCCAGAGATTAGAGCAATATAACAAAAAACTTCTAGTCTAGTTCTTTTGTCAGCGAAATATGCTCGTCTATGATTAGTTCTCTGTATTCCTCCCCACTTTATCCTGATACCTGATGTTGGTATTTTTCCTTTAGTCATTCCAAAGCGATAAATCGCCTAATATGGTTTAATTGTACAACAGTTTATCTGTGGCAATTCGAACATCGATCTATGCCCTCTGCTCGGGATTACCTCGCTGTCGATCGTCTTATAAAATCATCACATAATCCGACCCCGCTGGCTGTTGGAGGTTGCACGTAGGTAGCAACAGTCATTTGTACAACAGGTGCTCCCTAGCACATAGAACACAGACTTGCGTCCGCTGCGTAGACGTTGATTTCATTTTCCAATTTTGAAATTATTTCATTGAACATAGAGCATTGGCTTACGTCTGCAAACGCATTTTTCTCAAGACTCGGAATGCAAAATTTCACGAACTGGAACACCAAAACACAACATACAAGTATTTCCTACGGAAAAAATTGCAAAAATACATAGAAATTTTATTTATTTTCAAGCAATATAAAAACATAATGTTGATATAAAGCGTTTGTTGTTCTGATAAATAACATACTCAAACCTTACTTGGCGATTTATCGCTTCCACCCGACTAAAGGAAAGGGACCCTTATGTTTTATCTTTCCACCCATCAAATATAATGCGGGTATTTGAGAAACTCTGTCATGTGTCATTATATTTTCTCGTGTTTTCTTTCGTTCTCTGCGTAGCTTACTTTTATTAATACCAGGGACATCAAACTTGGTGCCATGCATAACCTCTGAAAAATGGATGCAGCTATTCGACTCACTATATCTATCACACGTTTTTGATAATGTGGAATAATCATCCGTGAAAGCAGTCTGCTTTGGGGGTAATAGTTGTAAACTTAAAACGTCGTCACAATCGTATTCATTAAATGCAGACGACGTTGAAACATCGAGTTGAGAGATAATTGGCCAGCCTGAGCTTTTCTTTTCTTAGCTTTGCACAAGGACTTCTGACTTAAAAGTTACTTCGTCAAAGTTTTTTACATTTATTTTGTTTCAGCGGTATATAGGTTTTCTATTTTCATTTCAAGTGTATTCTTGATTAAGAAGCTTTGCTCTAGTACTTTTCGATCTCTTGGACAGTCAAACTTATTGATTTCCTTGCATCTGCAAGACGAAATATCAAACAGTACTTTACTACTATGACGAAAATTCGCTATTATTTTTATTGGAATTTGAGGATGCGATATACGTAACTTTTTGCAAATCAAATGATATGACTTTAACATTTGTATTACCCGTGAGCGTGAAACGATGAAAAGAGATGCTTTTCTCCATATTTATTCAATCCTTACTGTCACAATAGCCGCTATTGGCTCTAAAGCTTTTTCCTTTTGGATCGCTTTGTTATCCAACTTTAATTGATGCCTGGGACATACGCAAAACTTCATAACTTCTTCATAAGTTTGCAACATATTGTCTTTGAAGTCACTAGTTTTGACAAACAAGGGACATCTTAACACCTTCCGAGTTCGTTCCATGTCGATAACGAGAGCAAAAGTACAAAACAACTTCTATCCTAATTAGCCGCAGTGTTACTGACACGTGAAAAGCAGGGAGGAGGGAGACGATGAGGCCCTAACCCAAGCCCTGGGCATGTGTAATTACTCACACTGGAGACATTCATTCTCTGAACTTTATTTCTGGTCGGTCATTGGATAAGGATACGGTGTTATTTATTTATTTTTATTTGTGAGATCTTAATTACTTTTGTTTTAATATGTTTTTTAAAGATTGTTCTTGTCAATAAGTAACTTATTCTTTTGGAAAGATTTGGATTGTTTCATTCGGTGGAAATTTCGTAAAAATATTTTACATGTACCATTCTAACCCAATTTTGAAATTCAAAGTCAATCCGGCAGCAGAAGAGGATATGCAATTGTTACAACATTTTATACGTGATTTTGACACACTATTAAAATTTTCTCATACATTCGCGACAAACACACGAATTTTTTCAATTTCATAAAATTCCAAGGTCAATCCGGATGCAGAAGATTATTTTCAACTGTTACAAAATTGTATACGGGATTTTAAGACACGATTTAGCACTTTTTATCGCTATTTTAAACCGATTTTGGACAAAAAAATTATCATACATTCATGACCTACAGATGTTTTTACTCACTTTTATGAAAATTGAAAGTCAAGAGGCAGAAGATGATATCCAACTGTAAAAATTTTATACGTGATTTTAGTACAACACCTTTTTATCACTATTGAAAACCGATATTTGATAAAGAAAGAATTCTAATTCATTCGTGACCTACATTACTATACAATCGAATTGGACCCGCCTAATTTACATCGATCATTGACGATTTATGTGGTCAGCTCTTCAGATCAGGGCGTCATAATTGTAGCACATTCAGTGCGAAGGCGTCTTTTCTCTAGGTAGTGTGAATGATCGACTGCTATGCCAAATAGCTTCTCTGATTTTGCCCTTTCGCTCATCCATTATGTTTTGAGCGACCCTTAGCATCAGTAGAACCTTCTAGAATTCAAAGGACACACACTGATCTGCAACTGGAAAGGCCACAGTCATGGCAAAGCTAAACTCCATGAGTTCCTGCTTACCCCAAACATTTTTCTTGCGTTAAGTTTTTTGCTCTTCGAAGTTGGAATGTAACTGATTTCCAATTATTAAAGTTTCAAAAATAGAGTTTTGGAATTCAAATTAAAGAAAATCTATACCTCTGTCATTATAGAACAGAATTACATAAATTTGGAAGAGGAATGTTTGAATATGTGACATATATTATATAAAACATAATATCAAAGTCATATTTTAAACAAGAAAGATCAATCATGCATAAAGCATTGACTATGAAACACTTTCCAACTTCAATGCAATTTTATATAAACATCTCTAAAATGCGATACATTCCTAGGTAACATTTTTAAAATGATCACAATACTACATTAATTTATTATATTTGAAAACTTAAAACTTCATCGAAAACAATGAACGTCATTCAAATGACGGCATTGAAACATAAAATTGCCTGGTTTAAACACTTCTAAAATGCGATACATTCATCGGTAATATTTTTTAAATTATCATAATAATACAATAAGTTATTATATTTGAAAACTTCATCGAAAACAAATGAACTTTATTCAAATGACGTCATCGAAATATAAATCGCCTCTATATAAAAACAGCATTTCATTCATAAACTTTTTCAATTCATCACAATAATATAATAATTTATTTATTTAAAAACTTAAAACCATGGAGGTACAAGTAATTTATTTCTATGATTGAAACTTCATCGAAAAAATCGTCTGGTTCTCTGTGTAAAATCAATGATGTTTAATTCATATCAGCTATATTGCAGACTCCATGAGCTAAATAGTTTCGCTTTAAAAATAGCAGCAATTCTTATACAACTCATTCCACATCTTTTGGTGTTTATATTATCCATAAGTGAAATTTAGGCTTCGCTGTAGAAATAATCAAAGTTTGATGATCATTTAAACTCAAATATATTGTAATTGCGTTGTTTCAGTATGTAGATGCACAGAATTTAAGCAAAACTAAAGCGGTTTCAGGACGGATACAGCACTAAATATGAATTAAAAAGAAATTTAAAAATCACGATTTTGACACTAGATGGATGCCATATTTTATTTTGAAGTGGGTCACGTGATAGCTTCATATAATGATCACGTGAGCTCTTCATATAAAGGGAGTAATTATCATTTTAATTTTTATTTAAAAAACTTCTGAATATATTTTGCTGAAATTTTTTTATATATTTTATGGGATAATTTGAATATTCTCTAAAATTTGCGAAATAATTTGTGAATTTTAAATTCGCTTAAAAAATGTTTAAAAAATTAAGTCCCATAGGGTTCAATGTATTTCATTTTTTCAACCGGGTCCAATCCAAAACTAATTGGGTGATATTATTCATTTATATTCCCATAGGTTCCACAGACCGTCTGAACAACATACTAAAATTTCATTTTGATTAAGTCAGTTTTATGGCAGTTATCGTGCTAATGGACAGACAGACCGACAGACAAAATAAACAAAGTCACAAACACTTTTCAACTGTTTTGTACAGTGTTAAAAATTAGAAACATCTAATAATTTGAAACTTTTAAAAAGCACGTATCATACGACACTTTATCAAGAATTTCTGATAGAAAATTCAAAGAGTTCAAGGGGTGTGAATTTTTTAAAAACAACAAATGAGCTCTAAAATAAATTATCAGACCCTGTTGATTACTTAGGATAAAAATCCTGCATTATCAAAGTACATATCGATATACGGTACATATCGATATTCCTGAAAAAGCATATTGAAGGACATGGAGTTTGACAGTTGATTTAGACAAGTGCTGATAGAGGTAAAAAGTGGTGTAATTTCAGGTCAATCTTGATTAAATGTGAGATGTGAAAATATTATTGATTGATTAATTACTTGCAAGATTTTCTGCAGATTGTATAGATGTCAGAATAAATAAATACATTAACTGTGATTCCATAACCCTAACAAGGTTTCCCATTACAATGTAGATTGTTATTTTGTCTTTTATTGTGTTACTTAAAATATTTGATGCAATAACAAGAAAGATCAATGATGCATAAAGCATTGATTATGAAACACTTTTTAACTGCAATGCAATTTTATTTAAGCATCTCTAAAATGCGAAACGTTCAGCGGTGATATTTTTAAAATTATTACAATAATATTACAATAAGATCACAATATTATTACAATAAGATAAGATTACAATATTATTACAATAAGATGAAAAGCTGTGTTTGTTATGCCAGATGGCATATTTGGCGAATTTATCGACTCATTTGCTCGAAATTATGCAAATGAGTGGTCACTTGTAGGATACGGTAACAAGTTGGCAGTAATGCAATATTTCTGTCAAAAATAAATTTAATCTAATTGGTAATTCCTCTCGCTTTGTGGAAATTATTATCGAATATGTTTTATTCAAAATATAGCGAATTTATTCTTACGTAGGACAGTCACCTTTTGTCAGTAGGTCATATAGAGATTGCCTTTTATTGGGACGTCTAAGGAATCGGAATGTAAATGGGATAAAAGGGAATCTTATACATAGCTTTATGAGCGAAGGCATGTGGAGAACATATCTGTTATAAACATGTTTAGCAATCTGTGGAACAATTTTTATTTATTGCATTGTAACATTTAAGTTGACTTGTCTATTTGTTTGTTTGGGCCAAATTTTTACCCACTCCTATCGAAATTTTACACACACATATTTGCAGTTACCTTACACCTTTCTGGTAGGTCGGACAGTCTGGGTCTCAACAACAACAACAACACACATATTTGCACAGTTACCTTACACCTTTCCCGGCCGTCCAATTAGATACTCAAGTCCTCAGGATGAGTCGGACGGTCTGGGTCTTCTACACCTTTCTGGTAGGTCGGACGGTCTGGGTCTCAACAACAACAACACGCATATTTACCCTGAGCGCGGTAACCCAGTGGTTAGAGCGCTGGAATTGCACTCGGTAAGCCCGGGTTCGATTCCAGCCACTGCAAAACTGCCAACGTGTTCACGCGGAGTACGATCACGTTAAACATGTGGGTCCGTAAGTCCATCCGAGAGGTTGGTGGTAGGGAAAGGAGAGTACGGTTCCTGTGGATGCCTCCCCCACTGGGTTCCAGTCTAAATTGGGTGGCACTTCCCGGCCGTGCAAACAGTTACCTTACACCTTTCTGGTAGGTCGGACGGTCTGGGTCTCAATAACAACAACACACATATTTGCCCGGTCACTCAAACTGTTGTTGCAAACCCTTGGGCCAGTCGAGTGGTTTGGGACTTCAACACGCATATTTGCGATGACAATACAATATTTCATCAAACTTGAGTTAATCCCCTACATTATTTCCCGCCCCCTCTCTCTGATTATTCCCAGAACCCCGCAAAAATCCCATTGTTTTAAGACAGTTAAAAAAAGTGGCCAATATTCAGCTTCGCTTCGATATATGATATATAAAATAAAATTTAACACGCGATGCTGCTTATATTGCGTTAGTAATTGCTGTTCTTATACATAAATAACCTCTATAAAATTATCATAAAAACGACTTGATTTGATATCTGGTGAAAAATTGATACCAAAATGTCAAAAACCTACAAAGTATAAAGTGAAATTTATACAAAACATTTTTAAGTTACACGGATTTAGTACAATTCATTAAAAAGTAAAATCGTGGAGGGGGGGGGGAGGACTCATAAAAACATTGCATTTGGACATTAACAGAATTTTAAGGACTAGTAGAAGTAATAACTTAGACATGACATATATGTTGTTTACAAATGAAGGTCGTTTGGCGGCTAGACCATTAGACAGCGAGCTCTTCAGTATTTCTTAATGATTAAGTTAAAAGTCAGTAGTGCAGGGCACTCATCCAAATGTTTTCCAGACATAGGCTGTCCTAGGTCACATAAAATACAATCTGGGGAAGCATCAAGTCCAATTCGATGGAGATGAGCCCTGAGACAGTCATGACCAGTCCGAAGGCTGAACCTGGCAACTGATTCTCGTCGAGGAGCCTCTGGAATAAGTGAAATGTTCTTGTTAAAGAAGCTCCATGACATTTCCTTGCTTACATAGATGCCTACATAGATTCTGCCTCAATTTCTATTTTGTGTCGCATTTTAATGTACAGGTGTGCTGAATGAAAAGTTATATGCTTTAAGAATCTCTGCTCGATTATAGCATGACATGACATATATAAGAATGACGGATTTTTAAATCAAAATTGTCAAAGGAACATATAAATTAATTGATTCTAATCATTCTTATAAGTGTAATTTCTATGTTATCACTTCTGTTGTTCCTTAAAATTATGTTAATGTCCAAATACATTGTGGGTGCTCCACAATTTAATTTTTGGTCACATATGACCAAGAATGTTGTGATAGCTAAAATTTAGTTTTTACTTTTTAGCGCATTTTACTAAATTTGTGTAACTTAAAAAGATATTTTATATGTTTTATATATTAAATACAAATCTGATATTCATGACAATTGTTTCTTAGCGTCTGTTAAGTACATGCAGTTTTTTATCTTAGGGAGAGGACTATAAAATGAAATAATTGTAATCATCTATGCCAGTTTTCTTCAAGGAAGTATTGAGAAGTAATATTCTCAAAAGCAACAGTTTTATTTTTCATGATATTCACATCTTACTGGAGCCAAGCTATTTAAACTCTGAGGAATACAAAAAGTCTAATATACCATTTGGAGTTTTTTTTTAAATCTTCAATTCGAAAAGATTATATCTTCCCCATATCATGCATCGCTTTGGCTAATGCAATGCTAGACATCGATCGGAAAGTATTACACCATGCATAATTCATTGTCTGCCATATGCATCAAGAAGTTGATTTTTGATTAGTCTGTTAGAAGTATTGCCAGGCAATGCTTAGATAAACAAGCATAGCTATAAATACATACAGCTAGGGAAAGTTAATAGGAATATATAGATCTCAGGCAGTCTAAGGAGAATAAAAGCAAGATCCATTTTCAAGAATGATACATTCCAAATAACGTTTCTCTTGCTAAAAATATAGAGTCTAAAGAAAGATGATTTTTCTTCCTATTTAGCTTGATTCTAAGAAGCGGCGTATAAAAGGAAAGTTTTCAAACGGTTTTGAGTTGCAAGCGAATAATTTCACAGGAAATGTATTTTATGATGTCTTTTGTAACATGATAGGGTTGTTTTTCAGCAGATAAATTGCGATAGACTTTTTAACTAAAATCTGAAATTTTATGTTAATCTACATGTAGGAAAATCAAATTCAACTTTAAGGCATAGCTGGTTGATAGTACGCATAAATCCCTTATACGGAAGAGATCCTGAAATCCTGAAATACAATCCCAGACATAATATTTTCAAAGAAAACAACTCAAAAATATCCAAAAGCACTGGTTTCTCTCACATGCTTTTATATAATTTTCGAAGTAGTAATATGATGATATGTATAAAATATAGTAGTTTTATTTTATGCTTAAATTTTGACCGCAATTACAGGCACAAAAGAACACTGCGACGGCATATAAACACTAGTAATCTCCTCCTCCTGGACATCTTTCTTCAGGCTTGTATATTTGGTCCGATCAAATGCACCAATATATTTCTTTGTTTGACAAAGGGATTCCTTTTATAATTTTATATGCAATATTATGGATAAACGGGGAACTTTTATAAATAAAGCAAATACTGTGCTACGATGATGTGCGTCAAATAAAAGCACTAAAAATATTCAGGAAATGACATGTCTCCTGAATCTGATGTTAGATTACATTCAAATTTATGACGGGCGCATGAAGTGATGGCTCTGGTATCCAGAAAAAGATGAATACATTTCAGCTTGGAAAAGTAAGATAGACAAATCCCTCAGTAAATGAGTTTGCGAGAGAAGATGGCGTTGGATTTTAAGACCAATAAATATCTACGCGGTGACAATACACCTCGAAGGTACGTAAAGATAGATTTCAGGATTAGATGTCTATTTTCAAGAAAACATAGACGTCTCTAAAAATTGCAAGATTTCTGGCTTAGACTAAAAATCTCGCTCGGTGAACAAAATAAAAGCATCTCATCTAATTGCGAATATTGAATAGTACTTGTTGCGAAATAGGCCAACAATAGTAAATGTACGGTAGGCGCATGAGCTGTTGCAATGCGCGTCGATGTAAAATTAATGAGATGAGTGTGTGAGAGAGAAAGAAATTGTAAGTGAACGCTGGAGGGTGGTCTGAGTTTATCCACCATGAGAGAATTTTAATACCACCTCCTTAAATGTGCGGTTACTGTAAGGTCTCCAGAGAGCCAGGCCAGTGTAAATAAAAATATTCTTGTTCAAGAAAATTAGTTGTGTGTTTAACCAACATACGAGATAAAGAGCTCTGGTATATGTTGCCTTTACGTAAGTCAAATGTTTTATGAGGGTTACAAGAGTAAGTTTTTCGATGACGCAGTACAAAACGGCGGGTCTTGCGGATACACATACAACGCGGTATAAAATATTTCAGATTTTGCTAAATATTGTCGTGCCGTTTTTTTTATCTTTTTGGAACAATACTTTAAACACTTTAACATTATTAATCACTTTTAAACAAGCTTGCTCATTAACAATTTTAAACATCATTAAACATTTTTCTTACTCTACTTAAGCGGATAATTTACTTTACTCAAATTTACTTTAATTGCAACTTTCATAACTTTACATTACCTTAGCCTTAACAATTTATAGTAGTTAGTTTAATTTACTTGCGTTGTGTATATTACTAAAACGAAATAAATAATTAAACTCCAGGTAAAATGAAAAGTGGGTGTTGGAGATCGTGGAAAAATGAATCATAGAGAGCAAGGTAAACATTTAAAAAAATATTATTTATTTTAAGCAAAATTCCCATCCCTACAATTTTCTCCACAACTGCAGGCAGATTCAAATTGGATCCCCCGAAATTCAAGAACCATAAGTATAAACTGCATATAAATATGACATAGAAAAACGAAAGTTATTTCAAAAGGTTATGTCCTAAGGGACCATCGACCCGTAAGTAAGATGTCAAATATATATATATATATATATATAGTAAACCTGACGTCAGGGACTGGAACATTTGGTGGAAAAATTGGTGAACGATGTCGGTTCTCGGTGCATTCATTGAACGGAAGGCCTCTTGCTTGCTTCAATTCTCAGGCCTAAAGGTAGAAGTACTTGGCACAACAGGTCCCGCAGCTTGCTGGGAAAAAATTCTGAGTCCCCAAACAAGAGGAGATCTCGAGGCCTTTCCACAAAATCTGTGGAGACTTAAATCCCACATCAGAAAAATGTGGTGTGGTCCTTCTACAAAATAGTCCACTGCGCACCGGGAATTCTGTTAAAAAAAAAAGAAATCCCCGTTTAAGGGAGGGTCGTGGCCTTCTCTAACTCAAGGCGCCTTTTGTTTCAAATCGTCAAAGCATTTTATGTGGTCCGAGAGCCGGTCCCCGAACACGTGAAACCGCTCTCCACAGTCTTTCAAGTCTTTGCTCCAACTCACAGAATACTATATTCAGAAGATTCACTCCCATAGGACCCTATGGCAACATTTTTAACATGGGATGTCGCATAGACGCTAGAACTCGTGAGTTGGACCAACCGAACTACCATGTAAACAAAATACGTCTGCCAGATTTGGCGCGTTATCGCTCACTTAGCGATTTTTTTTAAACGGAAGGGGAATAAAATGTTGAGGACTGTACTTTTATAATTTTTGAAACTATACAAATGATAAGGATTTAAAAATACATTAATCTGCAACATATTCATGCATATTCATTAGCTTAAGTAAATTTAAATAAACATAGTTATATATTTAATTCAAATAATCATAAAATGGATTAAAAAATAGACGCATTGAATTGTCTCACTGTTAAACATAATGCGCAAAGAATTACAAGCTAACATACACAAAAGACTGAAATATTATATAATATTTTCAGTCTAAAATGTATACTAGCGTGTTGATCGTTAAATTACTTGATTCTTAATTTGTTCTGGGATACTGACAATAGACTTTTTTTTTAAATATAAAAATATTCATATAGCAAATATCAAATTTACATAAATGCACTATCGAAGTTGTGGAACTCAATCATTAATTACCCGAGGGTGGGGTGAATTTAACACCATAAGGCACTTAATAAAAATTTTACATAAATGTATACACATACATTATCACATTCAACTAAGAAAAAGCTATCCAAATATCAATTATTTCGCATTTTATAAAAATACGGAAAATAATTTTTAACTAATTATACCACTACCTCTTAGAATTTAGTCTAATCGGCAGAAATAACACTACACAGCACTAATTTCGTATGATGAACACATGTATACTTATATGAACACGTGTATACTTATAATGAACACGTATATAGCATGGTGATAACTAAAATTATTTCAATATTAATAAAAATAAATTACATACCCTGTAACGCAACCAGTTTTCTTTTGGCAATTTATTTCTATGAAATGATCTAAACACTTAACAAATAATTCTTTTACACGTTACTCAAACCACGCTCGTCTGTGGTTCTAAGATTTTGTCGAGCGAAATAGGGTTATAGCATTGAAAATCGTCTTGGATCCAAACCAGACCATCGCCAATCGCTCAGACCAAACCATACCATCGCCAAGAGCGCGCCAACCCTCGTTTTGGTCTATCTCTAATAGCCGCCGTGAAAACGAAACTATCGAGAGTGGCAGGTCTGTATAATATCAATCTGTGCTCCAACTGTTCTCTCGCCGTTCCAAAAGTTGGCGAGCAACCATTTCCCGGGAGTTGCCAAGAACTTGAGCGTACCCGCCACTGAGCGTAGAAAAATCGCAGCGCCCTCTGCCGTAACATATTTGAAAGAAAAAGCTTCAAGCGCAGCGATACGAGAATTGCTCCGTGACGCACGAAACAGCAATCTCGCACAGAGAACGCTGAAGAAAGAAATGCCTAAAAAAACAAGATCGCGGCCACTGGACAAAGCCTGACGCCTTTCCTGTCATCGGCAAAAATGGCGACCACGTAAGTGAGGTTTGAAATTACGTTTAAAAGGGGGTTAATTTTGAATGCCACCGATCTAAAAATTGGTTTAAAAACACAATTTTAAATGCCAAAAACGGGAAAACGAATCTTAATTATCAAAAATGGGAAAAAAATTAGGAATTTATTTACGAAAAACAACAACGTAGAAAGTTCGAACAAAAAACAACAAAATTTGGAAAAAATAAACAGAATTTAAATCTTAAAACAGAAAATCCAAAAGCTGCATTGCAATGTATAATTAAATTTTCAGTTCCAGTTTTACCAAGCAAATTTCATTGCATTTTCTTTCATAAATCTCCACCGTATTTATTTGTCATGATTTTACGTAATTATTAATCACCTATTAATGTCGAAATGAAAATCATATTTATCATAGACAACAACTGCACTTGAAATTATTAAACAGTTTTATGTAAATCAATAATTTTCAATTATCTAGCAATAAGTCATAATGGAATGTGATACTACAGGGTACAGAAAATGTTAAACATCACAGTAGCAAAAGCGGCATATTTTCATGAGCTCCTATTAATTAATTTTGTATATACATTGAAACTTTCTTTTTCTAAATTATCAATGCTTCAATGCACCAGCGTTTAAAAAAAGGGATATGCTGGTGACCCTCGGTATAGAATTCAGTATTGGATATCGCCCTATTTCCTTGCTAGTTCTATATGCAATTAGGTGTAGATAGAGATCAGAGAATCTTGAGGCAAATTCCACACAAGGCTCGTGACGAAATTGAAAGGAGCTCACTAGGGAATCAAAGAATCAATCCCTGATAAGCTAGATGACCTTTTTTCCTTTAAACTGCACTGTTAAAAATTTCTGATCAAACTTTCACTAAAATATGGTGCAGGCCACAGGATTTTTTGAAATTGCACCATAAAATGGTAATACTGAAACTCGTCGTAAATGCGAAAGCGCCATAAATTCGTGCATGTAAACATTTGGATTTGTAACCATGCTAAGAAATAATGAATTGATACACCTATATCTGGAGCAACTCACTAGCCAATGAGATGAAGCTCTCAACACATACGCAGTAAATCCTTTCGTATCGTCAGTCAACGATATTTTTCCTGACTAATATTTATTTATGTTTACAATAACTTGTTCCTGAATTTCAAGGTGAGTTGCTCGATTTTGAGCTGCGATAGTAGAAAGCGATCACAGATGGCAGCACTACCGTTTCGGGACGGACTCATTACAGAACATTATATTTCTATTTTCAATTACACTAATTAATATTCATTAAGTATTATTTTATGTAATCATGTCATATTTTACTTCATGTTTATTGTTATTAATATGCTTCTTTCATATTATTCACGAAAAGATGGCGCATTTGAACCACGCGAACTTGAGTTTCGTTTTAAGGAATGTGGTAAGTGTAGCGCTATGAGCCATGTGTTATAAACAAGAGTCAAGTCTATCTGCGAACCGATATGCGTGGTTACTTATTCCTTTGTTAATAAAATCTCAATTCTTATACATGATGTGTAACAATAAATTCTTTTGAAGTTGAAGGAGGCGTCCTGCATTCTTGTTGGTGGATGTTTAAATCAAAGGAGAGTGTTACTCACTTATTTCTTTTAAATCTTGAACTTTACAATCAAATCTTTATATGACTGTAGAACCAAAATTCTGAAATCCAAAAACAGTCTATTCTTTACAGTCCACTGATCTCTAATAAAAATCATCCTATAAGTCTCAACATGGTTTTGGTTCGTCCATCACCGGAGGACATATGGATATTTAAAGTTTTTGAAAATTATATATTCTTATTCAACATGAGTACTAATTTGGAGAAAACTAAACGCAAAAGATCAACAATGCGGAGTATAACAACAAAATTGCTAAATAAAATTCGGGAAATCTTAGATACGGACACTGCTCATGAAAATGAATTGAGGGAATTGAAGGAAAATTTATTGGAGAAAAAGAGTCAGATTCAAAGTTTAGATAAGGAAATTGAAAATTTAATAGAGGATTAAAATGGATTGGATTCAGAAATTGAGAGTAGTCAAGAATATTCAGAGAAAATTATTTGTTATAAAATCAAAATCGAAACTAAATTAGAAAATATATTTGTAGGAGGCGGTCAATCGGCAAATAATTCATCGGGTGAAAATGTTGAAAGTTCAAAGGGAAATGTCAACTAGCCGAAATTTGATTTGCCTAGTTTCAGTGGGAATGTTAATGAATGGCTCAGTTTTAAACAGATTTTTCTAACAACAATCCACAATTGTCCCAAATTATCGGAATTTCAGAAATTGCAATATTTGCAAGCGTCAGTTGTTGGATCAACTAGCAAATTAATCAAAGAATTTCCGATAACTAATTCTAGCTATAAAAATGCTTGGGAAACTTTGATTTCCAGATATGATAACAAGAAAAATCTGGCATATGCGCAGTTATCAAAATTCTTCATCAGTAGACCTGTGAAATCAAATGGTCAAAGGTCAATCCTGGAGCTATTAGACACATGTAACGAAGCCATAAGAAATTTAAAGAGCTGAAATTTTGAATCAAATCCATTTGTAGAATTAATTCTTGTTTATATTGTGCAAGGGAAGTTAGATGACGTACTCCGAAGACAGTGGGAGCTGTCGTTAGAGAATTAATCATTCCCTACTTATAAAAAACTTATTGAGTTTTTAGAGAAGCAAGCTAGAAGTTTACATGATATTCAGAAATCAAACTCTAAGCTAGAGTACAAACTCTAAGCTCTAGGTATATACTGTGCAAGAAGTTTTGAACTTGATAGCCTGTGGTCTATAGTTTGGGGTCCACCTTTCTTCCTCGATACTATGGCAAGAGACAGATTCAGAGAAATTATGAGGTTCTTACAAATTGACATAAAAACAGCAAGATCTGAACGCCTTCAAACAGTTACTACCAATTAATTTCTATCAAACTTCAGTTTAGCGTTATTTCGAAAGTTTGGTAGAAATTTATTGCAAGTTCGATCGCCAGCTACAAACCAGGAATCCATATAACTATTGATGAGCAATTGTTTCCTACAAAAGCCAGATGCCGTTTTACACAATATATGCCAAGTAAACCAGATAAATTTAGAATAAAATTCTGTCTCGTTGCTGATGTTGTCACTAAGTACATACTAAATGGCTTACCATATCTAGGTAAAGATGAGCGGCATGCTAAAAATCTAACTACCTCCGATTACGTCGTTCTGCGTCTAGTGAAACCTTTCAAAAACAAAGGAAGAAATGTCACGACCAACAACTTCTTCACAACACTGAAGCTGTCGCAGAAGCTAAAAGAAAATAATACAAGCTTGGTAGGGACAGTAAAGCAAATTCGAAGGGAAATTCCTGAAATTGGGAAAAAATTGAGAATCCGTTGTACGAAATATTATTGCTAAAACACAAGGATATTACTATGACAGTTTACCAAGGAAAAAGAAATAAAAACGTCTTATTACTCAACTCACTTCACCCCACAGTTGATATTGACAATAATATTCCAAAAAAGCTTCCAAAGGCAATAATATTGTTCTATAATTCAACAAAATGTGGTGTAGATGTTGCCCATCAAATGGCACGAAAATACTCGGTAAAGGCAGGATCTAGGAGGTGGCCAGTTCATGTGTTCTGCAATATCCTTGATCTCGCTGGAATTAATTCTTGGAATTTGTATAAAGCAGTTACCGGTAAAATATTTTCAAGGAGGAAATTTCTTCAGCAACTTATTGAAGAGCTACGCAATCCTTATATTGTATGTACTCGAATAAAAAACAATACGGACATTCAGCTTTTCAGCTCTCAAGTTCTATAGTAGTTGCCTGAAGACAAAGTGTTGTATATCATCCTGAAAGTCGTGGTGTTGTCCTTGAAAGACCTTTTGTCTGGCAGAATCCTTTGACAGAATGTTCCTAAGCTTCATGTGAGATGTAGGTCTTCTGGAAACGAAGTTGTTCAGTTTGCCTTGATGAGTAAGATCTCAGTATAAGGGAATGTAAAAAATTAATTTATTTGTCAGTAATATTTTATCACTCATGTAAATTCTTCAATTACTTATTTGTAATTAAGAAAATTTAGCAGAGGGTGTTAAGGTATGTTTAATTTAATTCTTTTTTTTTCAGCATTATTTCTAATTTTTAATTTCTGTAAAGTCTTGATCTTAGAATGAACGTTATTTATTTTATCAGAATTTTATATAGTTTTATAAAATTATTCTTGCAAAATAGTTGTATATTTAAAATTTGTATAAAACTTTTGGATTGATTTACTCATTGAAAACATCCCCAAAACGTATAAACTAGTAATTCAATAATATCTGGGAGTATAATATTTCTCGAACATATTGAAATATTCAAACAAAGTATCGTCTGATTATTTTATCACCTAAATGTAACGATTTTCAGTGAGATCGGACCAAGAGAAGGCTTTTTCAAATATTTATTCCTGAAACTGAAATATGCAAAATAATAATGTTACCAATATATGTACAGAATTAGAGATTTAATATATATTTTTTTTTAGTTTAAAAGCAAATGACATCATTTATAGGATGTACCGTCGTCCAGACATTGAATTTTTTATCTGTGTTAAAAATTTAAAAAAATGTTAAATATGATATTTTTTATCAATTGGGTAGATACTTTAAGTACTTTTAACCGAAAATAAACTGTAAATGTATTTAGGATTTATCACAAACCGCTTTTGAGATATTAGAAATTTTACTTTTCTCACAACGAGCGTAATATCTCTCAAAAGAGTTAAACGATTTCCATGTGATTAGGTATATTTATTTTAATGGGTGTCAACTAAGGCCAATTCGCGTCATAAGAAAGTTCTAATTTTTTATTGTTTATGGATATCAAAATATATTCATTTTCTGGTAAAGTTTTGTGTTAGATACATCAGATATTTTAGTTATTGGGACTGAGGATAATTTTTTCGTTCTCTGAGAAGTAGGTAAAACAATTGAAATTTACAGGAAAGTTGTAGTTTCTTCCAAATTATCAAATAATTCATAATAGTTGTAGAAATTTTTATAACTGATGAAAGAGTGAGATAATATGATATAACTGATGAATGAACTGAGAAATTTTTATAACCCGTCCTAAATAAGCTCCCACTACTTAAATAATACATTTACAGATAAAACCACTCAATTTCTATATCGCCTTCAAACCGCCTCAATTTTCAACTCATTTCTTCCTTTCGGTTCGCAACTGTGGAAAGCTAGAATTTAGACTAAACAAATAAAAGAAACGAAATGGAATCCTTTCTTAGGAGGTAAGACTTTGCTTAAACCACACCGTGAGTTCCAAGGCTTTGACGTTCATGAGATCAAACGTTCACCAGGGAGAAAAACAAATATGCATTTCATTAAAGATACCGAAAATTTTAATTTTTATGCGTTGGTATGGAAATTCACAAAAACTAAAATAATGTAGTAATTATTTTTTTTTCGTTAGAATACGTAGATATACACACATATTTAAGTATCAAATAATCTAAAATATACACATTTTGATGTATTTTAAATGAATAAATTAATATGTTTACAAATGCCAGTCGTTTGGCCGCTAGGACATCAGACAGCAAATAAATAAATATAAGGAATTGTTTATTCTACGGGTTCGGTTCGGTTCAAACATCATTGGAAAGAACGTTGTTCGATTTATCCGATGGTGTAAAAATAGAAACTCTGTGAAAAAATTTTCGATCGCTTTTGCGTGAAAATCATGCTTCAATATAAAATAACTAAAAAAAAATACGAATAAAAGAAATTCGCTGAGTTGTGTTTGTCTGGGTCCTGAAGTGCCTCTGTACTAAATTCCTTCATTGTCCGCAGCTTAGATTTCCCACTACACACCTTCTTATATTAAGTAAAATTAACCTTTTCGTATCCTTATGATAGAGACCAGCTGATTTAGAAGATCCAAATTTCTATTACCTACTTTAAAAAAATCGTTTATCGCAAAAACCAGAAACTTTGCATATATGAGATTATGATACAAAAAATTGATTAATACACAAAGTCAGAATGTCTTATCTTACTTTTGTTAAACGAGTAGCAATTGGAATAGAAATTAATCAAATAATGATATTGGAAGATATTTTGGATAACTCTTTTTTTTTTACTTTATTGATGAATATACATTTAATTTTTCATTTCATTAAGTGATTGTTGTTTCTGCTGTGCTTTACTATTTTGTAACTAGAGAATGCAACTTTAAATTAATTAAAAAGATAAAGCAAAAATTATTTTACTAAAGTTGGGTTTGCCGAAAATGCGTTGGATACCGGGGGGAAGGGATAATCACTCCCTTAATTTACATGGGGCCCACAGTACTACCTGTTACCCAGTCCCACAATTTGATGTGGGGACCTTCTCTTGAGATTCCGAACACACCTAATTGCATTGACAGGCGATATAGAGAAAATGTATCGCCAGATACTAATCAATCCAATTCATTCAGACTTTCAAAATTTTCTTTGGCGATTTTGCACTGAAGAGTCTATCAAAAGTTATAGATTACTAACTGTAACGTATGGCACATCTTGTGCACCGTTTTTAGCAATTAGTACTTTACATCAATTGCCACAAGATAGCAATTTAGAGTTTGCGGAAGCGGCACGATTTATTCTTGAGGATTTTTACGTCGATGACCTTCCTGGAAGTAATTCTGTGGAGGAAGCTACAGGCTTGGTGACGTACTCTATAATCTACCTGCAGACCTTAAGTCTCCGATTCAGAGTGTAAATATTGATGATGATGTTTCGATTAAAATTTTGGGTTTGGTTTGGAACGCCAAGGAAGATAACCTGGACATTAATATTTTTGAGCCTAAATCGGTACACACCAAAAGAGAACTGCTGTCTGTGGTTGCGCGAATTCTTGACCCTTTAGGGTTTTTGTCGCCCAAAACCATCATGTTGAAAATAATGATGCAAGAGTTTTGGAAAGATAAAGTTTCCTGGGACAATCAAATTCCAACGTCCCTACTCAAAACATGGACTGAATTCAGTTCTCAAATCAAAATTCTAAAATTAATTCGAGACAATGTGATATGTTTGAGAGGATTGAGACGAGTTTTTGCAGCAATCAAATTTACTGAAATTTTTCCATCAGCAGAAGTAACCCGCAGGTATATAACCGCACCATAAGCCTTACCGGAACTTTCACAAAAACCATGCAATTGGACTTGAGAATCAGATGGTATGAAAGTTTTCAAATGTCTAGGAACTGTGCTACAATTATTGAATCTATACACATAATTATCCATGACATATTCTTGTGGTCTGATTCTCAAATCATTTTGAGTTGGATCCATGCACCACCCACCAAGGGTAATATTGGTATTCTTTCCACACTATTTGTAACTAACAGGGCAAATCAGATCAAAATTCTTGTCCCACTGGGAAAATGAAAACATGTGACATAATCCATGAACCCCGCGGATTGCGTTTTGCAGGGGCATTCTACCACAAAAACTCTTAAATCACCACCTTCGGTGGAGTTACCCTCAATGGCATTATTCAGATCACTCCATTCCAAATCCTGAAGTTGAATCGCTGATGGTCTAGACTCATCCACCAGATGAAAGTCTGAGCCACGTCGCACAAGTTAAAATCATTCCGGAATTTTTAAACAAGTTTTCGTCCTTTACTAAGCTACTACGTGTTTTGGCATTCTGTCATCGTTTCATTCATAATTCTAGGAATCCTGCTGCAAAACGCATAGGGAATCTAAGTGCATCAGAGCTAGCTAATTCTACCTTGTGTATGGTTAAGATTATTCAAGAGCATGCATTTCATACAGAGCTTAGGCTATTGAAAGCTCAGCAACCTCTGCCGTCTAATAAAAAATATTTACCATTGAAAATTTTCGTGGATAGGTCTGTGTTCATTCTAGTTGGAGGACGATTATCACAGCATACATTGTTGAACCCTGATCAAAAGCACCCAATGCTTTTACCAAAATGTCATTTTATTACGAGCTTGATCATTAAGCACTATCACGAGAAACATTTCCATGCGGGTGCACAACTAGTGATCTACCTTATTCGACAAAAGTTTTGGCTTGTTGGTGGACGAACAACCGTGCGTTAAATCTTAAGCAAGTGCATTTTGTGGAAAAGACTCAAAACTCAATCTTGCCAGCAAATTATGAGCAATTTGCCTGCTCATCGAATCACACCAGTACGTCCATTCTCAAATGTGGGACTTGATTTTGCGGGTCTATTCATAACCAAGCCAAACGTTCCTCGAAGCAAAATCTAATTAAAATCGCATAGTTGTGTCTTCATTTGCATGTGCACCAAAACACTACATGTAGAAGTAGTTTCTGATTTATCCGCACAAGCCTTACTCGCAGCATTGCGAAGGTTTATTGGACGTCGAGGCCTTCCTTCCAACATTTACTCCGATAATGGAAAAAACTTTAAAGGTGTTTCAAATCAACTGAAAGAGCTTTTTAAAATGCTTCAAAAAGCAGACATTCAAGATTTTGCGTCTACATCACGTGGCATTTCATTCCGCCGTATTCACCCCACTTTGGTGACCTTTGGGAAGCGGCAGCGAAATTTACCAAAGATCATTTGCTCAATCTTGCAAAGCGAACATATTCACATTCGAAGAGTTAACTATTCTATTGTATCAGATTGAAGCCTGCATCAATTCTAGACCTTTAACACCTATGTCAGCAGATCCTTCTGACCCACGAGCTCTTTTCTGATGGGAGACATTTTCTGATGGGAGTTCCCCTCTTGGAAATACCTGGTTCAAATCCACCCAGCACACTCAATTTGTCTGCTCTTTGGCAAGTAGTTCACAACCTGAAGAACTAATACTGGACCTTGGTGGTCCAGAGACTACCTTCATCATCTCCAACAGCGACCTAAGTGGAGGTCTCTGTAGCCAAGCCTCAAAATCGGAGATGTGGTCGTTCTTCATGACACTCAGTCTCCTCCCCATGCAGTGGAAACTCGGTTCAATTGTGAAAACATTTCCAGAATACGTGTAGTTGCCATCCAAACACGTGACTGTGAAGTGACCCGTCCGATTTCCAAAGCGACTCTCCTTTGCCAGGGGCTGGAGGATGTTCGATTTTGAGCTGAGATCGTAGAAAGCGATCACAGATGGCAGCACTACCGTTCCGAGACGGACTCATTACAGAACAATATATTTCTATTTTGAATTACACTAATTAAAATTTATTAAGTATTATTTTATGTAATCCTGTCATTTATATTTTACTTCATGTTTATTGTTATTAATATGCTTCTTTCATATTATTCACGAATAGATGGTGCATTTGAACCCCGCGAACTTGAGTTTCGTTTTAAGGAATGTGGTAAGTGTATTGCTATGAACCATGTGTTAAAAACAAGAGTCAAGTCTATCTGCGAACCGTTATGGGTGGTTACTTATTCCTTTGTTAATAAAATCTCAATTCTTATACATGATGTGTAACAATAAATTCTTTTGAAGTTGAAGGAGGTGTCCTGTATTCTTGTTGGTGGATATTATTTCAAAGGTGAGTACTACTCATTCCTTTTAAATCTTGTACTTTACAATCAAAATTTTATATGACTGTAGAATCAAAATTCTGAAATCCAAAAACAGTCTATTCTTTACAGTCCACTGATCTCCATTGAAAATAATTCTATAATTCTCGACATGAGTTATTGTTTGATTTTTTAAATATTTTTGTATACTGATGGTTTTGTTTTTAATGTTGTCGGACGTTGAAGATTACTTGTATATGTATTTATTAAAGTTAGTAACTTTCGTAAATTTTGATCCACTCACAGTATTCTTACGCTGTAAAATATATTTGTCAAAAAACAAACATGTCCTGTAATTTTTTAACATTAAAAGAAGGCTAAAGTATTTTTTTGAATTTTCTGTATCTTAATGATACTTAAAGGTGTGTTGTCATAAATAATTTTTTTTACAAAAAATATTGTTTACTTTTGATCTCTGAAACATATATGCAGAATTTGTTAGTATATTTTCACAGAACATGAGAAAAGTTATGCTGGCGCAGATGTTTTCCTGCTTATAACAGCTGCCAACAGATACGTTTTGAAATGTTTATGTAAATTTAATTTTGAATGCATATGTTAGCTTTGGTTTTAAAATTTGAGCTCATAATGGACTTCAGCATATGTTATGAATATTTTGCTTTGAATTATTTTATAAATATGTAATACTCATTCTAGCTTTTGCTTAAAGCTTGATTTATAGCGCGTGTTTCTTATTGTATGTGTTTCATTTTTTTGAATTTCTAATACAGTACCTAATTGTGGTTAGAATGTTATTTAAGATTACAGATTTTTTTTAATAAGAAGGATGCTCTATTAAAATATAAAAGTTTAAGAAACTGTGGTATTTCTACACAAAATAATCCTCACAAGCAAATCTGAAGAATAATATATCCTGTTTCCAGAGTAAGCCCATTCATAATACAAGCCCATCGTCAATGACGCATGGTTCTAGGGGTACATTCCAGCAAAATGTAATTTTTTAGTGTTCAAAATAATTATTTAAATGACCTAATAATTATTAAACCAGCAAAGTACGCCCGTCCAAGTACACCATGTCATGATCATGTAGGGAAAACAAGAACTAGCAGACATTACTCTCGCCAAATTACTCTCGCAGGCATTACTCTCGCTCCCTTTCAAAACATACATACTGTACCAACCCCTGATATAACGTAATTAATTTACTCTCCCCTAGACCCTCTAACAAATCACTTTATCAAGTTTAATACCTCAATCTTTTTTTTTTCAAATTTCTAATTTCTGGTCATACCGTGGAAGAAAAGGTACTCACTCTCTCTAACTTTATGGGTCATACAATTCAGTTCTATTTATCTATAAACAAAATTTTCATTCAATGCATTGCTTAAAGCGAGAATTTGACGATACGGGAAGCGAGCCTCTCTAACTCCATGGTTTAAATATTCATATTCTGATTTTTAAATTGGGATGATCTCTCAATATTGACTTTTTTATTCAGCTAAATCATGGTAAGGTCTCATCTCTAACTTCATGAGCTGAATACAGTTTTCATTTTATTTCTTAGGCTTTAAAGTCTCATGCTCATGCAATTGCATTATGTTGAGGCATCGCTTTCGGCCTGAGATTATAAACACAAAAATAACAAGTAGCGCCACACATTGAGAGGCTATTTTTCCAGATTCATGAATTAATTTGATAAACGTATTTCAGATTTGGATTCAGCATGAGCGAGTGAGTATAGACGAGGCTTAATTCATCTTTCAGCAAATTGTCTTTTCGGTCACAGGTTACTCATACGTTCAATTACAAACAGGTACTTTTTTTAACAAATTTTAATATTATATAACATTTATTTTTTTAAAGAGTGAAAGTGATAGAAAGATTTCCCTTTCAATTATTAACATCCCTTTTCAAGCATGCTTCGTGCTGGCAATATGGCTAGTAATTACTAATGTGATACGACTGAATACTATCAATTTAGTTTCCCTTGAGCTTAAAAATAATAATAAATAGGGGAGATGTTTTTTGCAGTATTTGTTTAGAATAGAATTTGTTCTACAGATTTTTAACAAAAAAGGGACTTTAAATAATATTAATTATAATTTTGACTCCATAAAAATGCAAATTCGTCATTTGTGTTAATGTACCTCAATAATGAGTTGCATTTTCATCTTCTAATTATATCAGTAAAAAAACTAAAATAAAGGAATTTAATTAGTAATACTTAAAAAATTATGATTTTAATTTATAAACAAACATTAGTTTTGAAATGTGTTACAATATTTTGCGAAATTACTGAATCATGTTTGCCCCTGAGAATCGATGGCATTATGATGTTGTCGAAAAATCATTCTTTTACCTACCAGGTAACAGCAGCGATGATTTTGCGTAGATTGAAAACAATTAGATGAAAACAAAAGTTTTGTTCCACACCTGTTTGACGTTTTATATATTTGAGATTAAAAGGCGCTTGAAATCCACAATTTTATTATTAATTTTTTAGGAGGATAATTATTAGCTGTAATTTCTAACACGAATATAATTCTTATTAATATGGATGAAATTTATAAAATACTGTGTATTCTGTTAGTGCATTAAAGCAATTTAAGAATAACATATTATTTGATCCCCGATGTTAGTTTTAATTTTCATGCGAAACACAGACAAAGCGATATATCATTCTTATGATGTTTATTTCTGTCAATCATGGAATTTTATGCATATTTATTATATTCATGATAACATAGCTGCTTAACAGCTATATTATTCATTAGTAATCCTAAAAGACATTCCCAAAAACTTATTCCAAGAAAAATGTTCTAGAAACTCTAAAGTTAAAAAAATGTAATCTGAAAATTGGCAATTTTCAGATATTCAGCCAAACTTGCACACTTAATAAATATTCTGAATATTAGAAACCGTTTTAAATTTAAGGCATAAAAATAGCTTTCATTTTATAGTTCTCATAACATAGAGATTGCGGTATGTAAAGCATAATTGCAACTCCGATCCCTATATGTGGTCTTATTTTCAAAGTTTCCAAACATTTAAGCTAAAAGTAAATTAATTTTAGTTTTATTTTTCAATACTCAAGAACCTGAATATATTTTCGATATTTAAAGCGTAATTCGGATACCATAGGTAAAAGTGAGACATAAGAGGAGGTGGCAAGTCAGTTGTACGTCAATCTCACATTAGAGGAAGAAGAATGCAGATTCCACTTTGACTGTAAGTTCTTGAAATAGCGTCCCAGTAGATTAAAAGGGAGAGCGTCTGCTGGCTAGTAAGAAAATTCGTGGTTCAAGCCCTTGATGGGAGAGAAAATTTCTTTACAACTATAAAAAATCAACAAAATGCAGAAAATATGCACACGAAGGGCAGTGCAGAAAAATTATAAGACAAGGAAAAAAAATTAGACATGATCATGCCATAACGTCGAGAAATATTGTGTTATAAACAAATAATTAACCAAATTGTCAGAATGTTTAATTATGTAAAAAGATTCAAAGAAATTCAAATCAAAAACTGATGAACACTTCCGTTAATTACGCTAGGAAAAGTACGGAAAGTCAGCATTTTCGTTTTAGGAAATGCAATGATTTCTGGGTTATGAAAGATGTTTCAGGCAAGAAGATGATAAACCTCTTTTTCTTTGATTGAGATGTTTGTTATCCTTAATCATTCTAAAGAAGAAGACTTTTGCTTATAAAACTGTTCGATAATTGTTATCAATTAAGTGTTCTACTTGATGAAGTTTTATTTTATTGTTCGGAATGCTGAAATATATATTCTTAACGGAGATAATATCTATACCATACAGCTGAACGGGACTGACTGACTGACTGCCCAAAGGGTGAATTACACAGACAAAATTGCTGAAGGTAGAAACTTGAAACTTTAAATACATGCGCGATTTGGCCTATAAATAATGAGAAAAATCTAAGATTGTGGAATTTTGATGGAAAAATTGTGGAATTTTTTGTTCAAACACACTTTCAGCTAATCTCAAGAATGGCTAGACACACAAAAGTTCTTTTTATATCATTATGTATAAAACAGATTTTCTAAATTCTCACAATTAGCTCTATTGGTGTACAATCAACCGTTCTTCAGATATATCAATTTACAGTTACAGCAGACAATTTTTATTCTCTCAGTATAATACAGTATAGAGGAAGTATTGTTTTCACGAAAATTTCCGAATATGAGATTTTGAAGACAATATATATTTTAAGACATCCTGAACACGTTTTGAATAATTTTAGAGTAATGTCGGTCTGTTCGACTATGGTCGATTTCTTGTGTACACGGTGGAGGCCACAAATAATAATGAATTTTCACGAAACGTTATATTATGCTTTGTTATCAAAATATCTATAACTAGATATATTTTTTTTTAATTCGAGAGAAAACTTCGAAATGTATTCAAAATTTTATATCTTCTTAACATCACATATAGGATATAGGATAAAATTAATTACATATAGGATAAAATTTGACATAATCATGCAAGTAGTATATGGGGCAGACTCTGGGACACCCAGAGTCTGCCCCATATACTACAAATTCCTATACATTTTCAAAGATTCAGGACAACCTCTGAGACCAAGCATGTATAAAATCATTTAAAAATACTTAAAATCATTTAAAAATGCGTATTTTTTTAAAAATCAAAAATCAAGAGAGTTTTAAGACTCTAAAATTTCATGTATTTTAACTTAAAAAATGAGTTATATGAATATTATTGAGACCAAATCTTTGATCATTTACTAGTGCTACCATCTATAGGTATAATATAAAATGTATCAAAGATAGCCTGCCCCATTATGGGGCATCTTGAGAGTACATATTTATGAGGGGACCGTTAGTCCCCCCATATGGATATGAAAGTCAAGTTTAGATAAATGCGTGAAAAAAGAGGACTTCCAAATGAATGGAAGTCCTCTAAATAAAATAAAAGAGATCTCAAAATAAGATCTTCAGTTCTTTTCCATCAAGTGACTCAAAATATATTGGAACTTATTGATGACGAAACGCGCCCGTAAATTACGGACGTGTTTTATAGAGATATTTATGAACAGATAGATCATAAAATTATCATCTTGATAGTATTCTAAATTTATTAAATTTTCTATTCCTGAGTGATTAAGCTTTCTCTAATTCATATTCATATTTATCATCAATCATACTTGAATACTTAAATATATATCTTCCTTTATTGATTTTATATATTGTTTCATCAGAAAGTTTTCAATGTTTATTCGTAGGAAGCGGCAGGAAATAGATTAGTTCAAACAGGATGTCTTGATAGCTATATATGGTTCGGACGCGGTGATGACCTTAGTGTAGTATTACCTAAGGCCACCTCGTCCAACCGTCCAGTGACGTCACACCTCGTCCGTATTTTTTTATAAATATAAATTTATCCATTCTTCATAATCTCCTCTTTTATGGCCAATAGAATATATTCTTTGAAATAACATATAAAACTCCTAATCCATTCAATTTAATATCTTCATTTTCTTCTTTTTCAATTAATTCAGTCAACCTTTGAAAACTTTCTGATAATAGTTTTTCAGTATGATCATATTTTATATACAAATCATACAATTCTTTACAAAGATAAGTCATATAGTAAATTTCTTCAGAATTTGTAAAATTTAAAGCTCAAATATCACCTAAACACTCATCCATTTATTAGTAAACATTTTTTAATAACCAAATGGTACAGTATCAAAATTATCTAAAATTCTTCTTTTATCATATCCAAATATGTATCTTTTATTCGTTTTATGCACTTTAATATTTTTATCTTTTTGTATTTGAAACTGATTTATTTCTACATCTATATATTCAGTTTCACCTGTTATTGTTTTCATTCTTTCATCGAAACTAAGCTTAGTTTCACTCTCGTAACTCATCTTAAATCCTTTTACTTTTCCTTTTACAGATCCATCATTAAGAATGTAACCATAATCTTTGCTGGCTCCAGAAATCCATGTAGTCATATAATTATCTTCACCTAATTCATCTGTCCATTCTCCTAACATACAACCTGTTTTTACTTTATTAGTACCATCATCAATATAAACGATACTATCTGTATCATAATACATTACTTTATCTCCTAGTTTATCAAGCATTTTATATAATCTTATTCTAGCAGAACTAGTTGTAAAAACTGCTATATAAATATTCGTATTAAAATTATTCTCGGTATACTCAACTCTCATCTTATAATCCATTTGTACACAATCATCATTTAAAAATATCATATTCAAATCTTTAATTTCATCATTCAATATAATTCTATAAAAATCTTCCAACTCTATTACATATTCAGTTTGTTTCATATTATTTCTTTGTCCAAACTTACCCCATAAAGAGTTTAAACAGATTTTAGCTATAAATCTCATACCAGGATTTTCTTTTATTTCATCTAATTCAATATCTAATTTTTCTTTGACAATCTTTTTATAATTATTAATGTCTTTTGGTAATTTATCATCTGTTTCTAATTTAATTTTTAAAAACATTTTGACATACTCTTTGAATAGTTTATCTGTTTTCTTTTCAAAATGCCAAACTTCATATATATTTAAAATTTTATATCCTTTTCCTATAGCTAAATTGACTTCATCCGTAGTCCAAGTACCTATAAAACTTCTTTCATCATATGTATGATTACATAATTTATTTCTTATTTCATAACACTTTTTACATTTTTTCTTTTCAGTTTCATAATGACAGCATTTAAATGTTTTTGAACATGATTTACATAAACTAAATATCAATTTTTCTTCTTTATAAGGTAATACAGGATGATATAATTTTCTAGGAGGAAGTACTTTACATTGTATCATCCCAAACCAATTCTCATCATATTTTTCAGGATTATAGATCTTTTTAGGATGTCCAATTGGATAATAATCAAAATAATTTACAGTCGGATAGAGTGAACATACATCAATATATCGACCTTTCTCTTTATTTTTCATTTCATATTTTAATTTGGTTGGTTCACATCTACCACCATAGAAGGCATCTCTAGGATTTAAGGGTTCTATAAAATCTCTTTTCCATTCTTTTTTCATATATTTTTTAATTTCTTTATCTTTATCAAAATCACATTCCCATATTTCAATTAACTCATATCCTGCGTCTTTTATCTTATTATTTATCTTTTTTGTTTTTTCATATAAATCAGCCATACATATTTGATTTTGTTTATTTAAAGTAAATTTTCTGTAACAACTATTACATCCATGCCAATGACAACCTTGAAATTGATATACTGTATTATCGTAAAAACCATCTACTTTATAAGTTTTATTGTCTATTTTTATTTTTTTCTCTCTTCCATTTAAAGCATGCTGTATATTTATTTTATATTTTTGAGATAAATAATCTAACCAAGCAATAGATTTTTTACTGTATTGATCTTGTTTGATGATCTCTTCATCTATAGCTATTGTACCCTCAGGTACGAATTTATCTCTATATATAGCCATACAAACACCCGCTAAAGTAACATATTTAAAAGGATCAATATTAGCTATTTCTAAAAATAATCTTCTTAATTCCAAACAACCTTTTCTTAAAATATCTACATCAGACCTACAGTATTTTATAATTTCTTTTCGAAAATCAAAGATTTCATTTTTTACAGATATGTACCATTTATTAAACAATTCTCTATCTTCTAAAGTCATAGTATTATAACCATAATAATATTTATCTGGATATTTTCCAACATAATTTTGATTTTTAATAGTGTTAAGCAAATGAGGAAAATATCCTTTTGCTAATTCTGTTAATCCAAACGTTTTAGGGAATTTTCTTAATGGAATCAATGTAAAATTTATAGAATCTATAAATCTTATATTATATTCGTTTGCATGCATATAAATGAGTTTATTTCCTTGATAGATTGTAAAAACTTTAATTTTATTTTTAAAGCAGTATTTAGATATAAATTGAAAGTCAAATCCTTTTCCATAATGAGCTAATAAGGTATAACCTACATGTTTCTTATCAAATAACCACTTACAATAGTCGTTTTCATTCTTAAATATGTTTTCTTCTCCTTTAAATTCTTGATTTATAATTAAATTAACTTCATGGTTTCCTGTTTCTTGATTCGTTTCAACATCAAAAAACATATATTTTTGTGTAAATCCTGAATATTTACATGCATTACATTTTCTATCGTTACTACATTGGTTTTCACACATACTACCATACATATAATTTTCAGGAAATCTATGTTTTTGACATATATTACACCATTCTCCAGTTGAACAAATATTTATACATGTACTACCCTTAGCTTTTTTTGTTTTCATATAACACCTATGATTTTTTGAGACCAATTGTCTACAATTTTTACACTCTCTCTCTCCACATCTTCAGGTGTTCTTTTATTTCTGTTAATATTTCTCTTACATTTTAAACATTTCCATAGTCTTTCACAAACAGACAATTTATGATTTTCAAAACAGTTTTCACCTTTAAAACTTCGAAAACATTCATTACACTGGATATCATCTCCTTCACAATTACTATCTTTTATAAAACATCTATCACATTTTAATAAACATTTATGCTGATCGCTTCTTTTATAACTCACCTTACAGTAATCACAATAATTGTTTTTTCCTAAAAATCCTGTAACAGATGTAATCACATCAAAGTGATTTCTATTTTTTAAAATGTAAATACAAGTAGTTTTATAAGTGCCATTGTATATTCTTTCATTAAAATTTTCTCTACAAAATATAGTAATTTGAATATTTAAGTATTCTTCAAATATTTTAACATGCTCTAAATTACATATTTCTAATGGTATTTCACACATTTCATGTAATTTTTCAGCTAACTTTTTTTGTAATATTCTACCTTTTTTAATATATAGAATGTCATTTTTAGTTAATGTTTCATGATTTAATTTTTTACATAAAAGTTCAGGATTTTGAATAGATAGAGCAACTACAATAGATCTAGCTAAACATATATTATCGTTATTTTTAATTTGACAAATACTCTTTTTGTTTATGATATCATCATCTTTGAGAATTTTTAGATGTTTTCCACCGTGTGGTAATTCTATGACATGAAAATTGAATGTACATTCTTTAATATCTAATTCTTTGTATTCAATTTTATGTGTTAAAACATCTAAATAGGTATCATAAGCCTCTCTAGTTGGCATCATTTTAGGATGAAAAGGTTGACTTAATATAGGATTGTGTACTATAATATCTACTTTTCCTTCTATTTTTCCAATAGCTTTTCTGAATAAATCCTTTAAGATGTTATAATATTGTTCAGGTCTAAGTTCATTGATTTCTACAATTTTATAAATATATCTGTATGTGTTATATTTTTTAATATATTTTTGACTAATTTGAACAATTTCATAATCAGATTTAAATAAATCTTCAAGATTAACTTCTTCTACTATCTTTTCTTTCTTTTTTACCAATTCACCATCTTTATATTTCAAACCAAAATAATTAAATATATTATTAAGTTTACGTCTATTTTTAGGTTCATTAATAAATTGTTTCAATTGTTCTGTAAGATCAGGAGTAAATAATTTTTTAAGATTCACTTCTGTTTTAATCTTCTTTTCTTCTTTTGGTTTAAATTCCTTATTATCAAATTTCAAATTAAATGAATCAAAAATTTTTTTAATTTTATTACGTTTTTCAGGTTTTTTAATAAATATTTTCTTCTTTTTTTCTACGTATTTTGATATATCTAAATTTAATAAATCTACTAAAACAGGTTTATATTCACTTGTTTTTCTGATATATTTAGTTAATAATTTAATTAAATCAACCTTCTTACAACCTTTAGGTTGTTTAATATTCAATTGTTTTACTACTTTTCTAAGCTTATTAATAGTCTTTGACTTTAATGTAAACTCCATTTATTAGGAAACATTTTTTGAAATACTTTTTTCTAGAAGATGCTTACTGTGATAATTACTTCTCAAATGTCTCTTTTTGTGTGTATATGTATATTGCTTTCCACATTCACATATATTTTTTTTATATTTAATTATGGATTCACAACATTTGCAACGACTTTGGAAATTAATTTTTCCATTTCTATGATATATGTAAAACTCATTTACTGATTTCATAGTCAAACAGTGTATGCACTTTTTTGTAATCTCCATTTATTAGGAAACATTTTTATAAAAGGATTGTAAGAAATCATTCCATATTTTTTCATATTTCTTTTTAACTTTTTGGACTTTTATATTATTTTCAATATTAAAAATATCACAAATCTTTTTCATAAAATAGTAATAGTTAATTGATTTCTCATAATACATAAAATCTAAAAATTTTAAAAACATATCCTCAACTTCTTGAGAAATATTATATCTCCTTCTTAATCGATTAAAATAACAAACTCTACAATTATATCTTTGTTTTAAACTTTCGTAATCGATAACATAAAAATATTCTTCTTCTTCTGAATCATAGATTAATTTTGTCTTTAAATTATGCTTATTATCAATCGCCTTTTCATCAAAAACATTCATTTATATATGACTTTTTTTTTAATCACCCTCTGTAAACATAATTGATATTAAAAGTTTTGAAAAATTTAAACTAATTCAGATGTCCAACTATTAAATTCATCTGGATATCCTAGCCATTTTACAAAATACTTATTTCCTTTCTTTTTTATGATTTTTTCAATTTTATATACATCATCTTTTTTATTATATTTTACCATTTCATTTTCATAAAAAGTTCCTTCAATTTCTTTACTGTTTAAATCTTTTAATCGATAAGTAATAGGATCTGTTTTTAATACATCAGAAACTATAAAAATCTCTTCAGTAAATGTAGAATCATCTACTTTCCTGAATGTTTTCTTAATTGTAGATATTCTAACACCATCCCCTATCTTAAATTTAAGTTTTTTTTATGATCTTTTTAGTATATAAATTTTTATAAACTTGAGATTCATTTTCGTCTCGACTAGCCTCAACAGGTGTCATTTTTATAGATCTATGATATGAATTGTTATAATTAACAAGTAATTTAGGTAGTACATCAATATATCTTTTAGTATTGTTAGCATGCATATATTTTATAATTTTTTCTCTTATACTTCGATTAAATCTCTCAGCTATTGCAGATTTTATTTCTTTATTATAAGTCGTAAACCATTTTATGTTATAATCTTTAAATAGCTTTTGTGTAACTTTTCCTGTAAATTCAGTACCTTCATCTGTCAAAATGAATTTTGGTATTCTTTCTTTAAAAACTTGTTTAAAGCCTTGTACAACTTCTTCAGATGTTTTTCTTTTTATAGGGAAAGCCCAAGCGTATTTATTAAAAGCATCTATAACCGTTAACAAATAATTAGTTCCATCATTATATTTGCTATAATTTTTTATAAATAACAAATCAGCGTCAAATTGATTATTACAGTTTGGAACATAAACTCTTCTTCTTTTAAATTTACGAATGACAGGTTTATATCTAGTATATATGTCATAAGGTAAAATTGTCCTTATCAAAATTTACCAGTATAGGACTTACCTATGATGCCGCCACTAAGGGTGGAGCATGTAAGCTCCCGGTTCTCAAGCTCGGACTACGAACACACAAAACATAAAGAAACACACATGCTTAATTGCTCAATTTATTTTAATATTTTACTTAATAGATATCTATTATATCTGGAGTAACTATGCTATAATTACATCAATTACTAAAAGACACATAATACTGACAATATTACATTAATAGCTATATATATATTTACAGACATAATATCTTTGATTTAAATTTCTTAAAAAACAGTTTCCTTTAAACAATCGATAAAGAATGGTTCTTATAGTTCAATATTACGAACTCGTTCATATGGTGTACTCATATGAACTGGTAGTCAATTATTTTAATAATCGTTAAAGGTGTGCCTTCCGTGCTAATAGTGACAATTGAAAGTTGGTTACCTTTACTCTTTGTTACGTGCATATTCGTGCCATCTCAATGATGTGGGAAAATCGTTGCACTTCGCGTACTTGCGCAGGCTACCATTCTATTGCTCACAATCTACAGACACTTTTTCACAAAAACCAAAAACATGATGCTGCCTCGTTCGAAAGTTTTTAAGACGACTACCAAAAACTTCAGGTGCGTCTAGGACGCTGTCGAAATTGCATCTGTTGGAAAGTTCTAGAACATTCTCTCAAACCTTTTTCTTTTCACATTGTAGTGTCGTTGTTGATTCGTTGAAGTGAAGAAGGGGATGCGCTGCTTATTTATGTTTGTATTGCCATTGGCTCCCTCTGCAG
This sequence comes from Amaurobius ferox, assembly GCA_951213105.1. Taxonomy (NCBI): domain Eukaryota; kingdom Metazoa; phylum Arthropoda; class Arachnida; order Araneae; family Amaurobiidae; genus Amaurobius; species Amaurobius ferox. The sequence continues at coordinate 91,045,269 of OX578133.1, forward strand.
CATTTAAATAGCTCATTAGCTAGGTTGGCATCCGCAATTGGAATTTCGAAATGGCTAGGTTGGCATCCGTAATTGGAATGTAACATGTAATACAAATATTGTGTTACATGATATCCCCCCTTGCAGAGAGAAAATTTCAGCATACGGTAAACATTGCACTGAATACATATGTGTACACATTGCGGCCACTGTGGAAATGTTGCTTTGATCCACTGCACATATATCTGTCACAGAAATGCAGATCACCGCATGTAATACACACTATATTGTAACATTGACATACATATATCGGTGCATTACAACCGACATGTCACTAAAATGAAGGAACTCACTGTTCGGAAGATACACCATCTCGTACTTGGTGACACATATATTGCTGTACCTGAAGAAATTATCACTGTTCGGAAGGCACACTATATTGTTACATGGAATTATCACGAGCACGGAAGACACCTTATTGTCACATGGAATTATCATGAGCACGGAAGACACCTTATTGTCACATTGAATTATCATGAGTACGGAAGACACCTTATTGTCACATGGAATTATCATGAGCACGGAAGACACCTTATTGTCACATTGAATTATCATGAGTACGGAAGAATGAGTCACCATCCTGTGACTTAACTTTCAAAGTTCCGGTACTTCAATATTTATATTTTCATTATGTTGCTTAGTACAGTCTATTGTACACTTCAAATGAAGACTATCATAATTGTTATTTGCATTTCTATTTATATAAAATTTCACAACATTACATTAAACTATACACAATTCATTACCTTGATTTCTCATTTTCACAGACGTACATAATTTTTCGACAATTTTTTTTAACTGTATATATTTCTTATTTGTTATAATGAATAACATATTATATATTTTTGTGTGTATAAATCATGACTCTTTTGAACACCATATTTATATCATATTACATCGCGGCATTCAAAATATCAAATATATATACTCATTTCGCAACTCCAAACTACTGTGCATCTCATAATACGCATTTTACATTCCCTCTTCGACTGCCCTTTCGTGTGACACAACTGCGCGTAAGGGAGGGAGAAAAGAAAAAAGAAAAAAATTTCGCTTGACCCGTAGCTTTCCTCTGTTCCTCTCAACGTGTTTCTATGGCAACTGCGAATCTGTTGACCCCCACGACGAGCCTTGAATGAGTGTCTTCATTGTTTGCAGAGCGCAAACTTACGTAAAAGGGATTTTAACTGCCTTTTGCATGTATCGCTAAAGATTTAATCGTTATCGTGTAACTTGGCGGTATCGTCTTGTCAAGCGCGGGCTTTTGACTTTCCGGTGATGAATGTGCAAGCTAATATTGACGTGGGAGGTTTTACGTGTATCCTTTTAAGGAATTTACTTACAGTTATATTTTATGTGTATCATATTATATATTTATTTTACATATGTTGTTATTAATTCTATTTAATTTGATATATATATATTTTTTATTATTATTATCTTATGACCTTAACACATATCTGACTGTTGAATTATTATTTTGATTTCATGTACCTCTAATTTATTGGATTTATTTATCCCTTGTTGCAACAACGCGTGATATATTATTTTATGTGTAGTATTATGAATATACCATGCTTTTGTTATGTTATTGATATAACTGACTTTATGTTCCCGTTTCAGCATAACTTTACATATTTATTTATTTAAATATAATTCTTTCATATTTGATTTTATCTGTTATTTCTTTTTTTTATTTACTGTGATGTCTAATTAATGCAATAATTTATTAACATACTCAATCATTTATCATTTACATACAAATCAATGTGTTTTCCTAATGTATTTTATTTTTTATATACCGGCCGGTATTTTTAAGTAACTATAATTGCCTGCAATTATAATTTTAAATTTTGATACCTTGATTGTATGCTTACAATAGAACTTTTTTTGTATTATTCTCGTACTATGCATGGGAGATTTTCTCCGATGTTTATTTTTAGCCTGGCTATTTATTTTGACGGTGACTAGATTTCGCCGTACAATGGCCATATATGGAGCTATTACGCTGACTGTGAAGGATGGGACACTACTCTTATTTCTTCAAGTTTATTAATCCACTTATGTAATTAATTTTTATTTTGTTTTCCAGATTGCGTGTTTTTGTAAAAGGTCTGTATACACTATTTATGCAATATATATTTATTAATTTACTAATTATTATTTACATCATCTGTGAGTGTTTATTTTGACTTCACACTTTTATTTATTTATTTATTTATGATTTTGCTTTTATTCTGTCAGCTTTTTATGAGGTATTTAATTAAGACTTTTATGATTTTGAATATTATATACTTGCATTTACCATGTTCCATGACTTTATTTTGCATTTTATTAATTATGTTATACAATTTTTCCAAGACCCGTACAAGAAAAATGAAACAGTGCATATACTTCATCAGCATGTTACCATTGGAAACAAAATTTGCCACTTCCTCGTTGACCTCTACAGCCATTCATCATCTGTTATCAATAAAGACACATGACCATCAAGATTCTTGAACTGCCAACTCCCTATTACGACACTCCTACCCTTAATTCATCAGTCACCGTACAAGTAATACAAATTGAAAGTACGTAAAATTTATTTATTTCTCTCTCTCTCTTTCTTACAACACATGTTAGTTTATTTATTTTTAGAACATTGAGGGGTATTGTATGTATTATTTATCACTTCTACATATTTTTTCTGATGTTTATTGCTCTATATATAAGTTATGTATCTATACATAAATGTTTATTTATTACCTATATTTTTGTTTTATCCTCATATTTACAAAATCCTCATATTTACAAAAATTTTATCCTCATATTAATTTTACAAATATGTTATCCTCATATTTATTTTACAAAATGAATCTCCCTGCTCTTATCCCCACTTACATAGTATTTGACAATGTCCATTTTTATAACGTAGACTAATTTTTATTTTGTTTGGAAGGGAAAAAACATTTATTTACTATTTTCTTTCACTTCAAAATTTTCCGAGTCTCCGTTTTTATTTTGTTCTCAAACATTTTAATTTCCTGAAATCATTATTGTATTACATATTATTTATACTTCAGATATCTTTTATTTTTATTTTTTTTTTTTTTTTTTTTTACGTCCACTGAATTATTTACTTTACTTATATTTTCTAAGATTAAATTTATTTATTTTACTTATATTTTCATATAAATTATTTATCTTTTATCATTGTCCGTTCATTTATTTAATATCTACTTGCATAAAAGGGACGAGAATCTATAACTTTTTAATTTTGCTGTACTGCTACTTGATGAAACGCTGATAATTTTAATAAAATGGGCTGGCGCTAATACTTTTACGGTGTACACGTTGATACTTATTGACAACATTACTGCTAACCAGTCAACCCGCTGATAAACTTTCCTACTTTTCTTTTTTTTTGTTGCTGTTGTTGCAGAAAAATCCATGATTTAAAAATTCCTATCCGCTGGACTTGCCTTCCTCCAGACAATTTTTTTGAAGTTTTATTTAATTTTGCGATTTTGTTGACTACCGTGCATTTTGGATAACTATCATGCCTATCCTCACACTAAGTCTTCACTACTACACAGTTTTCACTACTACACAGTAAAAGTTTTTTTAGCTTTAATAATAGGTTTAATAATTCCTCCAGCTAATCTTTCTTGAAATGTAGGATCTTGTATAGCATTTAAATCATCTATTAATTCTTGATCAGCAACATGTCTCTGTTTTGTATTTTTTGTTTTATTGTATTCAATATCATGTTTTTTACATAACTTATCAACTCTATTTATTCCAGGATCACCTCTTTTTAATCTTTTTTCTAATTTTGTATTTGGACCACAATATTGATATCCTGGTAACTGCATTTCTGGAAGATTTATTTTATCTTGTATCCATCCAACAATATCACCACCTATCTTTTTACAAACCATTTATTTAGAATGAATAAATTTATATCCATTCAATTGCATTTGTTTTACATATTTTTCAACTGGATTAAATTTTAAACTTTTTATGAAATCCTTTTCACACATATAAATTTCTTCTTCTGTCATATTTTTAGCTTTAAACGAATTAATGAGTTCTTTATAAAAATTATAACAATGTCTATATTCTTCCTTTCTTTCCGCAATTTTTAATGCAAGATCAATAGCTTCTACTATACCAACTGATAAACTTAAAAAAGCAAGTGGTAGAAAGGCAATAGCTGATAAACCCGTTCCACTTAGAATGACCTTACTTACTGATAATGAAATACTTATCTTTTGATACAAATTTCTACTCTTTCTGTAAACATACAATCTTTTTTCTAAATATACATCCATTTATATAGGATCAAATTTTTTCCTTTATCTTATTTCTGGATTCCCTAAATCTAACATAAAAAAATCGTATTTTTCTTGAACACTTTTATTATATATTTGTTTGAATTCTTCAGTACTTAATATACCATCTGTCTCTCTTATAATCTGTTGATTTTCGTTTGGTTGTAGAGTGAAAAATATATCGTAATTACAGTTCCGTCTTATATTGATAGGTGTTAAAAAATATGACTGAGATAAATAAATAAAGGATGAGTTTTTCTTTCTACCTCTGATAAATAATTCTTCGGTGTTTTTTTTATCTTTCTCAATCACACAATCATCAAAAATAACTAAATTCTTTAATGTAGGATTTAAATCATCTACAGTAATAAAATTTTGATCTGAAGAAAATAATACTTTTTTTTTGTATTTATCATATAATTCTAATAATCTTTTCTTATTCTTTATATTCTTACATTTCAAAATATCTTCTCTTTCTATATCTTCAAACAATGTATATATTTCTTGTAATTTAGAATATTTAGGTTCGTATAAATCTTTTGCACATATATATAATGCATCAAAAAATAATAAATCATAAATCAAATTTAACAGTAAATTTGTTTTACCTGAACCTGAAGATCCTACTATAAGCAATCTAAATGGATGTTTAGGTAACAAAGGATGTTGTTTAGGATCAGGAAATTCTTCTGGTTCCGTGTAATCTTTAATTTTTATCATAATTTACTAGCAGTAAAAATAAAATTTGCTGCAGTAAAAATAAAATTAGCTGCAGTAAAAAAATAATATTATATAAATGGGTAAAAAAGGACGAAAGCTTATAAAACAAATAAGAAAAAGAAATAAGAATAGTCAAGAAGGTATACTCATCTGTGTAATCTTTATCATAAGAGTAAAAAAATAATATTATATAAATGAATGAATTAGAAAAAGAACGGAAACACAAGTTTATAAAGCTCAATTAAAGATTCAATTAAATTAGTAAAAATAGAAAAAGAAATAAGAAAGAATAATGAAGATCAACTAAAAGACAAAATAGGTATTCAAAAGACCTTAGAGGAATTTCATAAACCAGTCACTCAAGAAATTGAAAAATATGAAAAATCAAATAAAGAAGTTGTAAAAAGTATTCAAAATATTGTAGAAAATATTTCATTTCCATCTATAGAAGAGCCTATTGAAGCTGTGAAAGAATTAGTATCTTATACTTATGATATCGATCAAAATTTAAATTTAAAATATTTAAAAGAGGAAAAATTATACAGACCGTCAGTATTTTTAAAAGATCAAGAAACATTAGAGGATATGTATGGAAGAGCTAAACAGTTAAAAGAAGGATTATCTAAGAAAAGAGGCAACTTAAAAAGTACAATTTCTAGGGCTAAAAATTTTTCAGAGGAGGAATTAAACCAGAAAAAGAATGAAATAAAAGAAATTAAAAATAAAGAAAATATGTTGCAAAATTATATGCATAGATTAAATATGATTCGAAGTAGTAAAGAAATGAAGGTGGGTAAAGGATTGAATGTATTATCAAATTTAACAGAAAAAATATGTAATGGTAGTAAATCAAAGAAATTGTATAATCAAGTAGCTTTATTGTTAGATATGTTATTAAAAAATAAAGAAATGACTTATAATGATGTACAACGATATCATAAACAATTTCTCTGTTAATAAATGATAAAATATAAAGTTTATTTGAGTGAAGGTCAGAAAAATAAACTTAAATCAGCTTTTAAAAATAAAGAAGAAGTAACATTACAAATAAATATATGTAAAACTCCTAATCATGAGATGTATTTAACTAAAACTCAAATTAATCATATTATTAATAGAAAAAGAATTACAATTAGTAAAACTCAATTAGATAAAAATGGAGGATTTTTACCATTTCTAGCAGCACTTATACCCTCTTTAATAACCGCTGCTAAATTTGCAGTTCCAGCATTAGCAACAGGTGCTTTATCAGGATTAGCTAGTTCAACTGTACAAAAAAAGATGAAAGGATCTGGGGAAAAAAAAAACTTGGAAAGGGAATATATCAACCGTGGGAATTAGTGACAAAATGATTAAAGAAAATATGAAAAAGGATTTAGAGGTGTGTTTACCTCCGATTTATTACCTAAAACAATAGGAAAATTTGAAAATGGAATCATTAATTTAGATGTATCAACAGGCCCCTAACTCATTGGGTTTGTTATTATAATGATCCTAAATATAAATATGTGGAATATTTTGATCCGTTTGGTGAATATGACAATATGAAGAAGGACTATATTCCTAAAAATATTAAATCATTTCTTGTTACATCCAATAAAAAAATAGGTTATAATGATAGTTTTTTACAGAAACCTTCATCTGTGAAATGTGGTATATTTTGTATGAAATATATAAGAGAAAGGAATAAAGGTATATCACCTAAAAATGTTCTCAAATCATTTCCTACACAAAAACCTAGTGACTATAATGAAAATTTTGTTATGTATAAATGATAATATTAAAATCTGAAGGTCATGAGAGATCAGAGGAATTTACTGTAAATTTTATTACACCTCTTAAAATAAAAAAATTAGCTTTACACTCATTCTCTATGGAAGTTTCCTGGTTTAATATAAGTAAGAATTATGGAAATAACATATTTAGAATGTATACATTAGACGCAGATATAACAATTACTATCTCAAATGGTAATTATACTGTAAGAGGTTTAAATGAGTATATGATGAAAATATTTGGTAAGGATCCACCTGTCAAATTTGGTATTATTGAAGCAAGACAAAGAATATCTATTAAACTGAAAAAAGATTGGGTAATTGATTTTACAAAAAGTAACTTTCATAAAATTATAGGCTTTTTAAAACCAACATATGGAAGTTATGATAAAGAAACAGAGGTTGAAGGTGAACATATTTCTGATATATCCGATGGAAATGATAATATTTATATTCACTCTGATGTTGTAAAAGGATCTTTAATAAATCAATATAATTCAGAAGTTATATATTCTTTCACTAATAAAAACCCTCCAGGTAGTATAATTTCAAGAGAATTTAATAATTGGATATATTTTCCTGTTAAAGTGGATCCTGTTGAAAGAATAAAAATGAGGATTACTAATCAAAAAGGTGAATTAATAGATTTAAAAAGGGGGCTGTAGAATTTAATTTTATTTCTTCTTAAATAAATGAATAAACATAGATTATATAGAAAAAGTAAAAAAATACAAGGATTTTTAAAGTTTTGTTGAAACCTAAGAATAAATTAAATGAAATATTTTCTATGAAAAAGAAAGGAGGTGGTTTAAAAATTATTCCTAAATAAATGGTTTATGATTTGAGTGATACTCGTTATTATTATAACGATCACATTAAAAGTTATGAATTAAGAGAAATTCATCCAAAAGAACATAGTTCAGATGAGAATGCTACCTATGTTTTTCATATTAATGATACTAAAGCAAAAATTTTATATTCTAGAGGATATCTTGGACAAAAATTAAAAATTACAAAACATGATAAATCATCCATCGGAAATGAAAATGTGAGTTTGGTAAATGGTGGAGGTTTTATCAAAACTTTAAAAGTACATATAGGAGATACCGAAATTGAATCAAATACACAGTCAAATTTTTCAATCATGAATCATGTTTTAAGATTAATTCATTATACACCTGATTATGCAACATCACAAGCTCAAAATGAATTTTTTTATCTAGATACATCTGATTCAGCTGACCGTAAAGAGTTCAAATATGATGGTACTTTAGAAGATACTACTAAAATAACTCAATTTTTTAATAATTTGAAAATGAATAAAGATTATAACGAAGGATTCGCAAAGAGATGGGAACTAACGAAAGATGTCATTAAAATATGGACACCTTTAAAAGATATAATCGATTTCTTTAGAGAATATGAAAAGGTTATTTCAGGTTTTGAAGTGAAAATAGAAATTCAAAGAAATGAAAATAAGAATATGATATATACTAATATAAGAAACGAAAATTATAAGGTAGTAGTTGAAGGTTTAACCTTGCATTTACCTTATATAGAATTAAAAAATTCTGCAGAAAGCTTGTTTATGGAATCATATCTATCTGATAAAGATATAGAGGTAAATTGGGATCGATATAGATTTAAGATGGTAGGCCCCTATAGAAGCGATAGTGGATCTGTGACAGCAACTACAGCGTCAGATGAAGTTTTAGGTGTCTATGTTATTCCTCAGTATGTTGAAAGAGATGGTAATTATGAAAAAAATAATATGATATTTGATTATATAGATAAGACTGAATGCTGGTTAATGATTAATAATAAACAAGTTCCTCTTATGCGTTACAAAACAAATTTTACCAATAAAGATTATAATAGAGTGTATGAAGCTCTTTTACATGCAGGATTAAACGATATTAATACAGAAACAGGATGTTTGATAAATAAGAAGAATTTTGGTGATCTGTATCCTATTTTTTATTTTGACTTATCAAATCATGAAAACTATACCGATTTAAATAATTTAGATATTGAATTTAATTGGGTAACGAATAGTCAAAAGGAATATAAGTTTTATTTTATTTTTAAAGAAAGAAAGAGATGTTTTATAAATTTGAAAAATAAAACTATAACAATGGTTAAGAGTTTAAAATTTTAAAATTAATAAATGAGTGCTTATTATCCACCTTATGATGATCAAATGAAAGAAGGACCTATTGGACCACCTGGTATAGGTTTTAAATTAATGAATGACGGAAATTATGATATGGAAAATAGAATTTTAAAAAATTGTGAAAATCCTATAGATGATTTAGATTTAACCACTAAAAGTTTTGTTTTGAATAAAATAGAGAATAATCATCATGAATTGAGAGATCTTATAAAAACTAAATATGATGAGGGTTTTTTAACCTTTACTGAAGAAACAGGCAAGAGAATAAAAGAATTAAATGATACAACTTTACATACTTTAGAAGGTAAACCTTACGATGCAAAAGGAAAAAGAATAGGAAATGTAGCAGATCCTAAAGATGAAAAAAATGTTGTGAATAAAATATATTTTGAAAAAAATTCGTTAATATTACAGAATGATAAATTTGATGCAAAAAATAAATTAATTACGAATGTTTCTGAACCTGAAAATGATAACGATGCTGTCAATAAAATATATTTAGACAATAGAGATATCTGGGTTACTATACTAAATGATTTTCATACAGATGGGGATTATAAGAAAGTAAATTTCAAAATGATGAGCTCAAAATTACTGGATCAAGAGATGCGATTATCTACCGATATGTATATGAAAATTTCCATATATATAGATATATATGATACAGTAGAAAGTAAATATATATATGATAAAAGTCCACTGATGTCACTGGAAATCAATGGTAAGGAAATTTTAAATGTTAATAGAGATGCAGTAACCTGTTTTGCTTATGGTAAACGTGATGATATCATCACATTAAAGATAAAATGTGATGGTAACGCTTTAAAACCTTATATGCATATTGAAAAAATTTCTTTCTAATAAATGGATATTGATTGGAATGAATTTTCCAGAAATAATTTATCTGAAGATGTAATTAGAAATCTTAAAGATCATGTAAATTGGGATTTAGTTTTACAATATTCAACACTGTCTGAATCTTTTATTGAAGAATTTGCTCAACTTGATGATTGGTCTAAAATTTCTAGATATCAAAAATTATCAGAAGATTTTATAGAAAAATGTAAAGATAAAGTAGATTGGGTAAACATATCTCAATATCAAACTTTAAGTAACGAATTTATCGTAAAATTTTCTGATAATTTAGATTTATATAAAGTATCAATATTTCAAAATCTTACAGAAGATACCATGAGAGAATTAAATGATGATTTAAATTGGCTGTATATAACTAGATATCAAACATTTAGTGAAAATTTTATAGAAGAATTTATGCATAAATTAGATTTTTGTTATTTGATTAAATATAAATTTGATCTATTACCTGATCACTTTTTTAATGTTTATTGGAAAAAAGTACAAGCTATACAGATGAGTGAATTAAATAAAAAGTTTGGTCATCATGAAATAGAACCTTACCGAGAGAAAATAATTAGCGAGATATATGAAGCTAAATCAATCTTGAGAGAGTGTGTTTATCTTTTGAGACAGTTAACTAACAAAGATGAAAAATAAATATTTAATAAAAATGTTTCTATATAAATGGATGTTACATATAATAATGATATGGAAAAAAAACTATGTCTTTCTTAAATATAGAGAATCCTACTGAAGTGAAATCTATTTTTATATTTAATTGTATAGGAGATACATCTCTTGAAGGAATAGAAAATTTAACTAATTTAAAAGAATTATATTGTGTGAGAAATAAATTAAAATCTCTTGAAGGAATAGAAAATTTAATAAATATAGAAACATTAGATTGTAAAGATAATAGATTAAAATCTCTTGATGGAATAGAAAATTTAACGAATTTAAAAGTATTAAAATGTAGAGGAAATAAATTAACATCTCTTAAAGGAATAGAAAATTTAACGAATTTAGAAACATTAAATTGTAATAAAAATAAATTAACATCTCTTGAAGGTATAGAAAATTTAAAGAATTTAAAAGTATTAGATTGTGAGGGAAATAAATTAAAATCTCTTGAAGGAATAGAAAATTTAACTGATTTAAAAGAATTAAGTTGTAAAGATAATAGATTAACTTCACTTGAAGGAATAGAAAATTTAACTAATTTAGAAATACTATCTTGTAGTGAAAACGATATTACATCTCTTGAAGGAATAAAAAATTTAACTAATTTAAAAGAATTATATTGTGTAGATAATAGATTAACTTCATTTGAAGGAATAAAAAATTTAATAAATTTAGAAATACTATCTTGTAGTGAAAACGATATTACATCTCTTGAAGGAATAAAAAATTTAACTAATTTAAAAAAATTATATTGTAGAGAAAACGATATTACATCTCTAACTGAATTAATATTTTTGCCTAGAATAAATGAAATATGGTATGATGAAGATAAAATAAATTTACCTCTGATGTTAAGAAGATTTAGTAATAATAACTCTCAATTCCATATAATAAAAAAATTAGAGAGATTAATGTTTCGTTGGGACGAATAGCTGAAAAAAATATTTAGAGATGAATTTAAAGAAAATAATTCTAAATAAATGTATGTTATATATAATAATGGTATGGAAAAAAAATTTATATCTTTCTTAAATATAGAGAATCCTACTGAAGTGAAATCTATTTTTTTATTAAATTATAATTCACTTGATAGAATAGAATATTTAACGAATTTAAAAGTATTAAATTGTGATGGAAATAAAATAACATCTCTTGAAGGAATAGAAAAATTAATAAATTCACCCTTTGGGCAGTCAGTCAGTCAGTCAGTCCCGTTCAGCTGTATGGTATAGATATTATCTCCGTTAAGAATATATATTTCAGCATTCCGAACAATAAAATAAAACTTCATCAAGTAGAACACTTAATTGATAACAATTATCGAACAGTTTTATAAGCAAAAGTCTTCTTCTTTAGAATGATTAAGGATAACAAACATCTCAATCAAAGAAAAAGAGGTTTATCATCTTCTTGCCTGAAACATCTTTCATAACCCAGAAATCATTGCATTTCCTAAAACGAAAATGCTGACTTTCCGTACTTTTCCTAGCGTAATTAACGGAAGTGTTCATCAGTTTTTGATTTGAATTTCTTTGAATCTTTTTACATAATTAAACATTCTGACAATTTGGTTAATTATTTGTTTATAACACAATATTTCTCGACGTTATGGCATGATCATGTCTAATTTTTTTTCCTTGTCTTATAATTTTTCTGCACTGCCCTTCGTGTGCATATTTTCTGCATTTTGTTGATTTTTTATAGTTGTAAAGAAATTTTCTCTCCCATCAAGGGCTTGAACCACGAATTTTCTTACTAGCCAGCAGACGCTCTCCCTTTTAATCTACTGGGACGCAATTTCAAGAACTTACAGTCAAAGTGGAATCTGCATTCTTCTTCCTCTAATGTGAGATTGACGTACAACTGACTTGCCATCTCCTCTTATGTCTCACTTTTACCTTAGGTTAACCTCCAGATACCATTTTTTTAATCCAGATTAGTATCCTGCGTGGTTGTTGGTCTTTCGATGTTGAAATCGGCGCCCAATACGCCATAATCCACTAAATCCGTGCTAGTCGTAGAGGTTACGTTCACTCCCCAGAGAGTCATCGCACTAATCTGCAGTATTAATTTGTCCGGGCAAAGAAACTTGCTGTCCCATCCGGCGATAGAACAGTGATCTTTAAACTGGATAGTCGACGTTCTCCCAATTGAGCTACTGGGAAGTAATAGTAAGCTCTTATTGTCTAAGTAGACTTCGGATAGTGTGGATATTCATCATATTCATTAATTAACCATCTGGTAAAGCAATAACGTTCTGGTATAAGCAAACTTTTAGCATTTATAAACATTCTTGAGGTTTATTATATACAGCAACAGCTCTTTAAAATGCGTATGACGTATCTTCAATGTGTTTTCATTGAAAATGCAAGAAATTAATACGTTCATAAGTATGAAAGGGATTACAAATCAATTGCGTAATAAACTGCCAAAACTTGTAGATATATATTTATTATTTTAAAGTAAATAAATAAAGTAGACATAAAATACTCTCGTAATTTGAATTTAAAAAGTTTATGTATCTTATACTATGTTTGCTAACAAAAATGAAAACAAGAATATCGTGAAGCACCTTAAATCATGAAACATAGTTTGAAATTTTTAAAATATTGAAAAAGTAATTGGGTGAAGGTATATTTTTACGACCTTACCTCTCTTCCAGTATTTTGAAAATGAAAAATACGAAGAAAACAAGCAGTCACCGTGAAATCGTATTTAATGTAGTTTACTAAAACCCCAGCTTTCCGTAGAATGAGTTATAAAAGTGCAGCTCTTTTGCATAAAAGATCAGTACTCGTGTAACTTTTTTTCTTTCAAAAATAAAATAAATTACGAGAAGTGAAATTTTGAAACTTGTAAGAGGATCGAAAATTTAATGTTCCTTTTTAAATGAAAGTGGATTTTATAGCATTAACAGCACGAGAAAATAGATTTCGAAGTATAAAAAATATTTGATTGGAAATTATGGGAGCCACCATGAAATGATATTGGAATATCTAGCAAACTCATGTTGTAAAAAAATAAATCTTTTAGAAAATATTGTATTTAGTCAACTTACTTAGTCAAGGATTTTTTTCTAATCCAGCCATTTTGATTTTCAAAAATGTCTATAAGCAATGTTTCAGAAGTGAAGTAACATGCTAAAATATTTCTTACATTGAAAACAAATTAAATATTCAATTTTCTGCATGATTTGATTTCTTTATTTTAGAAAAAATAAAGAAACTGCAACGAAATAATTTTTAATTTTCGTAGCTGCATAAACTGAAATTGGATTATACAGTTGATTACATATTGCTCAGTGGTTTTCAAGAGCTGGTTTGTGGTTGCACAAAGAGATCTATGCAAGAGTAAAATATTATTAATTGAATTATCCATTGTAAAAGAAAAAGGACACAATTTTCATAAAAAAGCAGGAATATTACACAGTAGAAAATGGCGGGCCAACGGCCGTACCGTGCTGAAAACACCGGTTCTCGTTAGATCACCGAAGTCAAGCAGCATCGGGCGCGGTTAGTACTTGGTGGGTGACCACCTCGGAACACCGCGTGCTGTTGGCCATCTCGGGAGCGGTATCCCCGTGGTTTGCGCGCTAGATTTGCACGCTACCACAAATGCCGCCGTGTTCATGCGGAGTACGATCACGTTAAACATGTGGGTCCGTAAGTCCTTCCGAGAGGTTGGTGGTAGGGGAAGGAGGGTACGGTCCCTGTGGATGCCTCCCCCACTGGGTTCCGGTCTAAATTGGGTGGCACTTCCCGGCCGTCCACACAGTTACCTTACACCTTTCTGGTAGGTCGGACGGTCTGGGTCTCAACAACAACAACAACAACAACAGTAGAAAATGGCATTTTATGAAATTCATACAAATTATGACAAAATTCAGAAAAATAATAAATCTTCATTGACTTGGATGACGTCTAGAAATGCTACTAACTACACTATTTTGGATATATATAGTATTACCTGAATTACCTTATAACTTCTTCCTTCCCAGGTTTTATAGTGGACATTTTCCCTTTTGACTTTATATAATCCAATAATTGTATTTATCGCACTTCCTTAGGAATGGGGAATAGCTTTAGCTTAGTCCTTAAAGGCATATTTTCCGTATCCCGCATTTAGAGAGACGTAAAAACGCCTCGTACCTATTAAAATTTGTATACAAGTAAATTTTTCACCTCCATAAAAATAATAAGTGTTTCTTCAGTGTCCCCCCCCCCCCTCCAGTAATAGAAAATAAATTCTCTCTCTCTCTCTCTCTCTCTCTCTCTCTCTCTTAATGGTCCCAACCTTTTTCTATCAACCTCGATTAATGCATTATACGGCCTCATCAAATATCAAATAAGAGTATTTGGGACAATTATCAAATTCCTTGTTAATGCGGACTATGGTATATTGGTCAAACTAAACGTGTCTTAAAGTACGGCTGAAATCAAAACATGAAAATTATCTCAAACAAACAATTGATAAATCTTCATTGGCTAATCACCGGATCAATAGTTACCTGTTCGGATTATCTTCTTCCTTTATTATAAATTTTTGCTTTCTTTAGAAAGAAAAGCGAAATGGCTAAACCACAGAAACAAGCATGTTAGCTCCACCTAGCATAATTAACAGAAGTATTCAATTTTTGATTTGGATTTATGTGCAGCACTTAATTAATAAAAATTATCAACCAGTTTCGTAAGAAAATGTCTTCTTCTTTAGAATGATAAAGGATAACAGACATCTCAGTAAAAACATAAAATAATTTATTCCTTTCGTGATTTAAATCTCTTTCATAACTCAAAAATTATTGCATTTTCTAAAACGAAAAGGCTGACTTTTCAGTATTTTTACTAGCGTAATTAACATTGTGTTCATCAATTTTCGCTTTGGATTTCTTTGAATCTTTTTACATAAGTAAAAATTCCAACAATTTAGATATTTATGAATTTTATTATGACACAATATTTCTCAGCTTTATGACATGGTCACATCTATTTTTTTCTTTGTCTTATTATTTTTCTGCACTGCCCTTCGCGTGCATATTTTCTGCATTTTGTTGATTTTTTTCCCCTTTAGCTTCTGTCAGTAACCTTAGGTGGCGCTAACACATTTGGTTCTGTAATTTAGTCATGTCAAATGCGTGATAATGGCCACTCTCTTATTTGTAAAAAACAGTTGTAAGCAATTCCGAAGCAATCGTCGTCAACATTATATATGCGCAGGATTGAAGAACTAATAAATAATGAATTTGAAGTACTAGTAAATCAAGACATTTATTTAAATGAGTGATCATGATCTACAAGTTCACTTGAACTACGAAAATCGCAATAAAATGCATAAAACCTACTATTTACACAGAAAGCTGCACTTAAGTTTAATTTTTCTTCTACCCTTCCAGCTCGAAAACCTCACTCAATTCAATAAAATTGCCTTATCAGTAAGAATTCAACTTGGCAAACATGAAAAGAGTTCCCTTAATATTTACCAAATGGGATTTCCTAACTTTGCTCTTAATGGGGATACCTGGTTAAAACAAAGAATATATTTTACGACTTTGCACATTTCTGCCTTTAATGATGTCATTTCCTCTATAAAATTCAGAAAGTATTAAAGTATAATTTTCCAAACACCTGATTAGTCTCGAAATGCTTTGATTATTAAAGTTCAGAAAGGATATATTTTCTTCTTTTGTTAAACGTTCGTATCTGCTGGGACTGTTCCGCAAGTTATTGAGTAGAGTAGCTTTACCATAAGAAGATAACTGCAGAGTGATTTATTTTATGCCTTTGTTATTCTGTATTTACTCTGTTTATTACTTCTATCAGTGAAAAAATCAATTTTATATCAAGAAGCAGGATTTAATGGGCTCGGAAAACTTTACTTTTAGTTTTATGAATATTTAAAATTGTTAATTTATCTATGAATACCTTTAGTAAATAAATAAACTCATTGCAGATAGGAAACAAATAGATATTTTGATATAAAATAATGGTGGGTTTGTTTCCATTCCAAGTTAAGAAAGTTGTAAGATAATAAATAACTATAGATCACAATTTGCAACACACTATGTACCAAGTGATATTTGGTTCTACAATCAGCGTGGGTCAGAAGTACCCAAAGATTGATTTCAGACATTAGAAACCGATGACGAGTAACTAATGAACATTTTCTTTAATAAAGCTACATTTATAGTATTATCTAATAAATTATGACCCATTGGAATTATTAAATAGTTGATTTCATAAAAACTACTGTACTTTACATTTCGATAAAGCTACATTTTGCTTTAATACATAATGATATATTCCCTCTAGTGCAATAACCATGTGTCCACCTCAGTACTGTGCTGTTTCTGAAGCTAAAATAAACATTTTCTGCCTATAACCAATTATTAACCTAATTTCTTGGAACATTACTAATTGCAATTTAGTATAACTCAATTTTCGATTCATAATTCTGCTGTTTTAAAAATTTGGCTTTTGAAAATCCATGGTTCTTGAACTCACCATTTCAATATACACACTGTAAACTATTGTATTGTCACTTATCTGCAAGGTTGTGATTAGGAAGATGACAATTTATTACATGATTAACAGTACATTTAGGAGGGAAGGTGACTGCAAAATGCATTCGGTAAATAGAGGTAGAAAAATAATTTCACGGCGAATAACAAGGACATTCAGTACAAAGAGATAATTATTACATTCACACTCACAAGTGACAAGAATCCATAGAACTCCTAATGGAGAGGACAGTGTCTATGTAAACATCAGATTGATTAAGAAGAGCAAAACAAACATGCACGTAGAAAACCTAAAATAGAACCTGAATAAGATGTATTAATGAAACTTCGAAATAGTGCGCATAATTGTCACACAGAGTTGAACTGGAGGATCACCCATGATCATGCCATAAGACATCTTTATAAATGACCACGATCACGACATACGACTAGGTTCTGATATAAACAAGTACATGTCAGACATAAGGTCATCAACACCAGCGATAATCCTGTAATATATTCAGAATACATAACAAAGAACCTTTCAACAAGAACCTTAGTGAAAATGACTAGATATCAAAAGAATCCATGATGCATATATCTAGTTTGAAATTGCGAATTTTGTTTACAAAACCGTAAGTGTTCTTAGTAGTATGAAGAATGTCAATAAGGAAGCAAGGAAGAAAAATGATAAACAAGAAGTTCAGATAATAGATGGAAGCAATGTCAATTTTTGAAATGGGCCAAAAGGAATCTCAACTAAAAAAACTTAAGTAAAACCATTAAATCTAGCACAACTGGCATTTGACAAAATAAGAGGCTTAAGCTCTAGAATGCTAGAATATTTGACAGCATACCTTATTTTAGTTAATTCGATATTTCTGTGATATTTTTCAATAGATTGGTACGGTCCTTCATCAAGAAAACTGCTTTTTTCTCATCTTACATAGGTTTATCCATAACAACAATTTGACAAGCTTTATCAGCTTTAATAATAATGAGATTCGGATTGAAAACAAAAGCACTGCGACAATCTTTCTATTTTCTTAAATTTATATTTGACTTGGAAAACTGACAGTTAAAGTTAGCTTAATTTTAATTAAATGTCTGATTAAATCTTTCTGAAAAGGGGATATTTTGCTAAACTTAAAAACACACTCAACAACAGCATTTTATCTGGCAAAGGGAAATCTGTAATTTGATCCTTTAAAATTATATTTATCGTCAATTTTACAGATTGTATAAATCTGGTTAAATCTTACTGATTATTCTTGGTCTATAAGCCATAAAAGTATTGATATAATTTCCCTTAATTTTTTATATCATTCAATTTTATTCAGAAAGGTGTATAGGCTAATTAGAAAATATGAGCGCCGTTACCCGGGAGTTAAAGCAGGGTAGTTGTATAAAATAATAAAATAAATATATTTTATTTGTATAAATATCTCTAAAAGTACATGTAATCCGTGTACATTGGCACAACACAACCAATCCCCCAACACAAAACCGAAATACGTCACTTGTAGAGACACAACTTTCTATGTTAATGGACGCAATTTAAATCTTAATTTCTGTGATCTCAGCATGATTAGGTCAATTTATATATAAACGATATCTTCCGCAACCAAAGTAATTTTTATATTTCAAAAGTATATAAATGTTAAATGATTTCCCGCTACTTAAACAATACAGATACAAATAACACCGTACTCAATTTTCAAGTCACCTTGTTTAAACTAACATCATTCTCATGACACGAATAAAATCTCCAAAATTCACTTTCCAAATTGCCTCTAAATCTTGATTTCGCATCAGAACGTCATGCAGGAATGGACAACACGATTCCCCCGTGCGCGGACGTGGTTTCAGTAGGTAGAAAAGCTCAGGAAGGGTCCGCTCGGAAGTGGGGAAACTCACAGTTGATACAAAAATTCTAAGAGGTTGTAAATTCAGATTAACTTGGTTAAAAAATTTATAATTTATCAACACATGGCTTGAGAATTTTTTTTTTAGTTGTATATAATATATTTAGGAACTATTGTCAAGTTATAAACGTTAGATTTAATGGCAAGTCAATATTTTTTATATCGTGAAACAAAAATCCGTTCAAAGTGCACACAATTTTAATGCTTCCGATGGTGTCAAGGTGAAAATTCTGTGATAATATTTTATGTCGCTAAGAAATCGATTTTTGTGTATATCGCTAAAAATCGTTGTAAATCGGCATAAAAGATAAAATAGCTAAAAACTAATTCGAAATTAAAAAATAACGCCAAGGTGCACTTATTCGGGTCTTGAAATACCTGTGTACTAAATTTTATGACCGCATAACGCTTAGATGTCCTGCTACAGACTGCACAGATACAAAAACAGAGACATTTTCCTTTATTATGTGCTAGAACGAATAACCTGGCGTTGCTCAGGTCCGTAAAATTAAATATTACTGTTTGTTAGAATGCTGAAGATTTGAAAAATCCTCCCCTCCCGGTAGGACTGTACATTAAAAAGTCTTTGGTCATTTAAATTCTTAATTGCTGACTTGAGAAACCATTATCGTATAAATGCCATTTCTTTTCATTGAATGATTATAATACTGCTACAATCTCATATTTAAACATTAAACTCTCTATCTGCAAAATTAGGTATTTTTAATTTCTGAATTTAAAATCCTACTACCGAAGCGCAAGCTGTCTAGAATTTTCGACCTCGCCAGCAAGACGCTTGTCTATCATCTTGCCCCTGTAACTGGATGAAATTTGAGCGGCATTTTTCTCCTCGCATTTTATTGGGGTTCTTTTAACAACTAAAAAACCAATTCGAAATGTAAAAAAAAAACGGAAGTGCACCTATTTGGGTCCTGAAGTAGCTGTCTACCAAATGTCATAGCCATATAAAGCTTAGATTCCTTCTAAGGACTGCACAGACAGATAGACAGACACGCAGTCGTCTTCCTTTATTAAGTAAGACTAGAAACTGTACCGGGGGTTGCCCGGGGATTAAAGTAGGAATTAATTAAATTCAATAAATCTTTCGAAAAGCTTAGTCGCCTGCTGCGAGAGCACACATTTAAATTGCAAAACACACTCGGGTACATGCTCGCCCTAAATAAGTACCTAATCACACTTTAGACCCCTGTTGACATACGTATGCCTTTATCCCTGCGATGAGCACATCAATATTTGTTATTCTAGTTACAACTCTCTAAATAAATCTCCAAGCAGAAGACGTTACTTTCGAAACGACCTTCCTACAGCATTCTAGATCTAGTAAGCTTCAAGAAGTTAGCATCTTGACTCCACACTAAGGACACTTGGTAGGAAAACTCCTTCCTCCGTTCGTGGAAGTGGAATGGTTCCAGAGGGATCAGTTAGTTGCCTGTAAGGTTCTTTCAAAAATTTAAGAAATTATTCGGATAAAATATTTATAATTAATCAACAGGTGGGTTTACGAAATTATTTTTCTAGAGTAGTCTGTGATATATTTAGGAGCTGATGAAAAAGAAATGAACATTAGATGACCCGTAAATTTTAATATATAGTAATATAAAATTTGGAAAGGTTCGAAACGCATGAAAGTCATATATTTTTTAAAAATGCATTAATATCTGTCTATCCATCGTATGGACTCTGTTCTAACATAAAATAACTAAGAAACTAATTCGAAATTAAAAGCATAACGCCGAGGTGCACCTGTGTACGCCGAAAAGTGCCTCTGTTCCAAATTTCAAGGTCGTACGATGCTTAGATTTCCCGTTACAAACCACACACACACACACACACATACACATTTCATTTTATTATGCAAGATAATAAAAATGCAGTTTAGGAAGTAAACATACTCTCTAACTGGAAAATAACTTTGTAAAATTTTCAAAAACTGGCATATTTTATATTTATGTGAAAAGCACCTTGATACACTGGAAGAAAGTCAATATGATATCCAACAAAAATTAAATTTAAAACTTAAATTTGTTTTCGTCTCTTATTATACTAGTTATCCCAAATATTGACGAATGTTAACATCCGGAGACTACTAGCCATTTAAACTACACGTATAACTAAAATCAAAATAAAATGTCTGTACACAGATGCACAGATGTGGTACATAGATTGGCAGACATTTAGTCTGGAGGTAAAAATAATTAATCGCTCCCTATTTTTTATTTTTTATTATTAATTCATTAAGAGTATTGTACTAAAATTTGACTGAAATTGGATGAAAATTCGCTGAGGTAGCAAAAAGTTTCGGGTTTAAAGGAATTTTTTTGCGATTTTAAGTATTTTCATTTATTTGTGTCACGAGAAAGATTTCAGACACGATTTAGAAATTGAGTGTTGTTAGCTGTATCTGTATCATTTAAGTAACGAGTGATTGGGAACTAGAAAAGCACCCACGCAACTGCATTTTTTTTAACTACAAAATATACCTGGGGTTGCCTGGGATTTAAGATGCAAGCCTTTGATAAATACTACAACCGAACTCACATAGAATTCCTGAAAACCAAATGGCGTTTTAACAATACGCTCATTTATAAATAATGAAAATAAAATAGAGAACTGTTGCTTAGGGTGTACAAACGGCTACGCCACGACCGCTCAAATTAAATCCCGGGCAATGACGGTTACATTTTGTAGTTCTTTTAGATACATGTTTTAGCACGATTTTACTTATTTTAATGAATTTTGAACTAGTATTGAAATCCTGTCAAAGACAGGGAAACTAACACTCTTAGAAAATAAATCTGCAACTGTTTTAATAAATTTTATTTTATGTAAATATGTATGGTGTTTAGCATTGGAAATAGTTGTCTGAATTGAAAATTTGCCGAGTTATGTTCTGCCCCGTTGTCGAGTTTTAGCGTTTTAGGTCTCTAGTGAGGCTTTGATGAGGGGGGGGGGGAGTTCCCGCAGATTTATTTTTTCCTGGCCATTTGTTCACTCTGGGAGAAAAAGTAAAAAATCCGATGTAGGAAGCACGTGGTTAATATCATTATATAGTCACATTACTTTCCTTATATAATGATATTAACCACGGCATAATGATTTAACGTTTAATTGTACATTTGGCGCTTTTCTGTATGACAACATGTAAAACTATTTTGAAATGCTCTGCTAATTTATATTTCGTGCAACTCTAAATTGACAATTATCAAAATTGATACCATCCGCAATAAGCAGTATATTTATATTAAAATATTTTAAAAATTAATTCATCAAATTGACGTCATTTTCATTAATTTAGCGTCATTTTTTGCTGATGTTGAGGCTTGGATGCGCGTATAGCGGACTGTATAATTAATTATCTAGTAACAATAAAACATCATTTAATTTAGATTAGTTATCAAATGTAGCGGTTCTCAAGCATATGAGAGAGCCGTGCTTGCGTACCTATTCGGGTAACAGGCCACTTATATCTCTGCTTTGGACATCGCCAAGCTCGCCAAGTACAGAGCAACTGCACCAAGGCATTGAACAGTGCGCCTTGGCTTCAACAATGATATTTTGCTAAATTAGTCACCAAGTTCACCAAATTTATAGTCAAGCTTTACACACAGATGGAGAAAAAAGTTTTTCTAATATAAATGATTAGAGGCAAATCGTAGGTCGTAAAAATACAAAATTATTACACAAGTATCGTCTCTCGTGAATGGTAAGTACTAGATCCACGACAATGGCATTATCAAATGTGTATCTTGATATTGCTTGAAAAGTGAACATAATTCACGATGGTTAATACTTTTATTTTATATTTATGTAATATTTTTGATAAATTTATTAGAAAACGTGCAATATCTAGAAAACAGTTCGTGCTAGTTGCGCTTCTAAAGTGTGCGTATCATACGTTTTGCGATGGAAAATTACATAAGAAAGGATTATTTACGTATCATTATTAAATGTTTTGACTTTTTATTGATTATTTTTTCAATTTCATTCGAAAATTTGGAAGTCTTCCGAATATTCAAATGCTTTTAAAAATCAATAGGTTTCAAGTAATCACCTATTGTGATATTTGTACAAAATTTCGTTCAAAACGTTTCATTCGTTCGTGAGAGGCTGCTTTTAAAGTCTCACGGACACACACGCACGCACGCACACGCACATAAGCATCACCTCAAAAGCGTTCGACTCGAGTTCAAGTATGCTTGAAACGCGCTCTTTCATCCAAAACAAGAATTCAAATTTTCGACCTCCTCACAGTACTTTTCCTGTACATTATACTATGTATATAGGGAAAGAAAATTTCGGCTGCATTAGCGTTTTGTATTACTATAAGTGTACTAAGATTCAGCCTTCTAAGCAGCCTGAGGGCTGCTTAAGTGTTTGGAAGGGCGTTTAAAAACACTGCAATATCTGCCACTGGGAGAATCGAAAATCCAACTGCGTTGGTTTTTGTCCGATGGTCGATATTATAGGTATACAAAGATTATATCTTCTAGATAATCAGGGTACTTCTGGAGGGTCTTGAAATTCTATAAAACATTTTTTTAATAGCCAATGTTCACGTGAAAGATTAAATTTTAAAATATCGTCCTCACTAAAAGATGTTATTTTTGGTATTGCCACATTCTAAAAGCTTAAGTACTGGCCCTCGTATAGTAACGATTTACTAAAATTAGCTATCCGTTTCGAAATGAACAGTTACATAAGCGTTTACCTAGCTCTATTTGAAAGGCATATAAATCAAATCAGATACCTAAAACGAATTGAGGTTGGGTTTACTTCCATTTAATTATCTAATTTGATCACACATGAGAGAAGAAGCTGAGTGCGGTTCCGCAAAAATTTCATCTCGCATAGGAATAAAGCGTCTGCTACATTAAAGGCTTTTGCTTTTGATTCAAAAAGGTGCTGCGATGAATGAGTTAGAAATAGTTTAGAAGTATGGAATTACGAGGACAAGATCTCATGGTTGCAGACCAACTGAAACAAAAAATTCCTACTGGTATACGCATATATTTTATGGTAGGCCATCCTAAAATAATAATTAGATCAATATGAAGCAGCACGGTGTCAATTAAAAACTGATGTAAAAGTATCAGATAAAAAATATAAAAAGCGCTCTAGAAAAGATTATGATAAAACTAAGACACGGTTATTTTAACGTACTCATTACAACATCGCAAACTCTAATAAGTGTTTTAACAACAAGGAGCTAGGCCATAAATCAATTGACAGTAAGAATAAAAACGAAATAATTAAGTGTTTCAAAACTCTGACTACGTCGAGTGATTTCGAAACTTACTCATGTGAACAAGATACAGAATATGTCAAAATTACGAGCTTGCGAGAATGGATAAATCGAGCGAGTATACAGCACTATTATTAACCGTACACGCAAAATTCTCAATAGATGATTCATCGACGTGACATAAGTACATAGTCTAAGTTCAGCGCATTATTAATAGCACTACCACGAGCAGCACAAAGTTTACACCATTTGAATTAATAACAGTCGCGAATATGATGAATAAAGAAGGCCTTAATATTAAAATATTCCTAGAAAAAGAATATCTCAACTGTATGACAAAACATGGACAATATGCGAAAAAATGCAAAGAACAAAATTCTGAAATTACGAGAAGAAAACCGTCGACAATTCAACCAAAGAAGGAAAAAAGCTCCATTGTATAGGATCGATATAGAGCGATGTTGTTGCTACCCAAATAACCCAGTTCGATACAGGATTAAAACTACGGCCAATATTATTTGGACCTTATCTCATCAAAACAGAGAAACCCAATGAACGTTATAATGTTCAAAAAGTTGGCACCCATGAAGGGTCGAATTTAACATCGACTGCATCTGACTATCTGAAATCGTAGTCCATCAGCCTCCATTAGAATATCCACACACTCCAGACACGCTTCTTTTATTTTATCTTTTTTATTGTTTGGATTGACGAAGAAGCAACAAACAAACCTGATAAAGACTTTAACAATACCTTTGAAACAAACTTTTGGTGAAACTTTCGAGGACAAAAATGAACTTTGATGAAACGAACGAGGACAACGAATGAACCGGATAAATACTTTAATAATACCTTTCATGAAACTTTCGAGGACAAAAGTATGGTCAGGATGGCTTATTGTGGAAACGCAACGACGCGGCCAACTTGAAACGCGGCCAACTGAAAAAAGCAGTTAGCTTAATTAACCAATGTGTGGATTCTACTGCGCACGACGTTATTTTATCGCCTTTAATTTGTAAATAATAACTGTAGGTAATTAATTTGTAAATAACAGTAGTGTGGTTAAAGTGTGTGTGTGTACTAAATTGAGTCTTTCCTGGACACCTCACCTGGGCAACTCTCATTAATTAGTATAATAAAGTTACTATCAACCTTAGAAACGGACTCTCCCCTCCCACCTCCCCCTCCAGTGTTAGCAAATTTTAAATTTTGACACTGACGCAAAATATCATTGTAAGAATTTGGTCTACTTTTAAAGATTATCTTTACGGTCCAATATTAGTACAATATATCTATTAAATACCCATAATCGGAAAAACAGATCAATGCTTAGTACTAATAACATTTTATTCATAATTTGAAAGCGAATTTAAATGGGAGAAACATTTATCTCAGAAGAACATCATAAAAGTTACTTCATCTTCAGAATTTCATATTTGGCATAAAATTCTTTTTATATTTTAGTGAATGAAGATTTCATTCATAAAAACTACTTTTTATGTAAATGAGCGGCTTTTTTATAGGGAAATTTCCGAGCAAGTTTAGTTCTGAGGAGTCCTGGAATAAGATGCAGCGATCACTGTTTTTATTTCGTCGTCTCTGTTACTAGTTTACAACTGTAAAAACGATCGTAAAAAATATATTTGAATCGTAAATTTCTATTTCTCTTTTACATCTTCTTTGGCATTTCATAGTGATAATCTCTGTCTACTTTGAAATATTTTATAAAGAAAATCATTTTCAACTGTATAATTCATGAATATTACATTTTTTAAAAATAAATAAACTATCCTCGGTGAAGTACCATTGAACATAAACGATGTCACAATAAATAAGTAAACCCTGAACAGCATTTAGTATCCCACAAAAACACCATTTTAAAAAATAAATAAAATAAATAACTTCCTCTCAAAAAAGTTATGAAATAATTTTTGTCATAATCAATGTTTTTAATTAACTATGATTAAGGATGTCTTGGTGTGATTTAAAAGGTTAGGATATTTCAACAGGAATCTGAACTTGGCGCAAACATTTTAAAATTTCATAACGTTTAGCAAAGGTTGCTTTTGTGTTTTGTACTTAGAGACTTTTACCATAAAGTTGTAATTTTGTGAGATTTCTATAATTTTTTAAAACTACTTATCAACATAGTTACGCATCAATGATATAGCAGACAGTGCAGTGTTTACTTTACCGCCAGGCAACACTTATTTCGTCGTACATTTGTATACATTTGTAACTTTGTTCAACACTTAATACATTTGTATACATTTGTAACTTTGTATACATTTTTTCAATTTTCAAAATTCTAGATCAAATTTACCTTCAATTTTTTTAAAAGTATGCACCTCTTAGCAAAACACACAAATCCAATTTTCATTATAATGAGCCAATTTTCATTATAAAAGTAGTTAAGGCTATAGGTCCATCAAAATTGTAGGACGGAGCGAAAATTGTGAAAAAAGTGAGTTTGCAATTCTTCGTTCTGGAGTTCTACCGCACCAACGGTGATTAACTTTATTTTGTTTTTATCAGGATTGTGATTACATTTAAAATATATAATAAACCCATTTCTCCGTAAGTCCTTAATGCTTGGCGAAAAATTTGGAGAGATATGGCAAACTTGATAAACTTTTCTGTTAATTGCCATATTGACGAAAATGTCGCCAAATTCATAAAAATGGCGCTAGATAGAAGGCAGTGATTTGCAAATTTCAATTCCGTCATATGACTGGCATACCTTCTAGTATATAAGAAACGGACTTCTCTCCGTTTGTTTTTAACACTTAATGATACACATAGTGAACTTGTTGAATAATCTAGCAAAATATTGCCAAGTTGGCGATACTTTGCCCTAGATTGACGAAAATATCATCAAAATTGCAAAAATGACGCCCTGTTAATGAAAATTACTCCTAATTGTTAACTTTATTACTAAAATATTTTAATATATGGACTATATTGCTTATTGAGGATGCTATCAATAATGAAAAAAAAATCAATAATGAATAAAATAAGAGTTAATTGGTTACGAAATAGCTTTACATGGTGTCATCCGGAAGAGCGCCAAATGTACAATTCAACGTTGCAAGCACTCTGCCGTGCATCCTTGCATTATTTTGAACTCTGAAAGAAATAAATTCATTGCATTATACAAGGAATGTAATCTGCTGCCCGTATCAGATTTTATTTAGTGTTGGATCCGTCTTAAAATAGCTTTTTTTTGCTTATTATCTGTGTATGTAAAATCTATGACAGCGCAATTACACTATTCTTTTAATTTTAAATGACCACTAAGCATTCTTTATTCATACAACGAAGCTTAATTTGAACTTTAAGCTATAGCGTACGGAATGTAAACAAATCAAGCGATTGTAAGGTGAGTTGTAAAATAAGTGTGGAATTTTTTTCTCACGCAAAATTATTTAGCTCCACAGTCTAGAATGTAAGTGGCTCCATGTCCACCAAATCAGCTTGCCATTGCTAATCGATCGAATGAACGATGACACCACTAGTCGGAAAGCATCTGTGGATCGGCTTGTGCAATGTGTAGGCGTTCACACCTTGGAGCCAGGTCTGTATCTTCTTCTTGGTCACTTTGCCTTGACCAACACGAGATAAGGCATCGACACCACCAAAACTTGCTGGAGGATGGGGTATTGATACATCACGTTCATTACAACCCAATACACGATTATTTGTCAGTTTAATTGTAATAAACATCACTAGTGTTCACTCGTCAAAGTATTTGTGGTAACTGAATGTGTCCTGAGCGTCTGAATTTAATACATTACAAAGTCCTCAATAGAGTAAGGGTCTACAGGCATATTGGCAAGTGTGATCATTCAGTACACCCATTGGATCTATTTTGTCACAGGTTCTAATCCCGTTTGAACTTAATATATATATATATATATATATTTCAAATTAATCGTCAAAATATTTAATGCGTAAAAATAAATTTTGTATGTGCTTTATATTCTCTTAATATAACTCTCTCCAACTTTTCCCGCCTCACGCAAACTATTTTCACTCATCTCCTCTTTGATAACTCACTCCCCCCACTATCCAAATTACCTTATCTCCACAAAACATCTCCCACTCACCTATGACTCACTCACTCTTCCTCACCAGCATTATGTATAATTTTCAAAGTGCGTTATCTCATTCGAACATCTCCCCACTACTACTGAGGAGGCACGGCAGAGTTGCTCCGGTGAGTCTTGTATCGCCAGAGGATGCGGAGCTGCTCCGTTTTACTGGTGAACATATGTTATCTTACTACTGACGCCCTCAAAACAATTTTCGTCACATAACTGCCACATGCCTAATTTTTTCAAGGAAGTTTTGTAAGTTATCGTCAAATATGTTCACTTTCCATATGCAATATTATGCAAGCAATCTGTTAATATCATTCTCATGGATCTAGTTCATTCCATTCACGAGAGAATTTAATTTTTATAATAGTTTTGCAGTTTGATGCCAAACAATTTGCCAGTAGTCACTTATTTCAGGAGATATAATTTATTTTGCACGTGAGTTTAAATATGTCATTCTGTGTGGACTAATAAATTGCCAAAATTGGCAAATTCTGGTTTGCATGACGTTAATTCGATGCCAAAATCATTGTGCCATGGATCTTGTACATTATTATTTTGCTGTGAAAGAAGTAAAATAATTATAGTACGTACAGAAAGTCATGTTGTGCCCATATTTATATTTTTTTTACTCCATCACAAAACTTTCTTTTAAGTATCCTGTATATTATGGGGAATGTAAAAATTGTGCTCCGCTAGTGGAGTTACTTTAAAATTAGAACAAATGTGGCAAACAATAACTGAAAACTAGTAACCTACTTTGATAATTAGAAAACAAATTCTATATCTACCTGTGTACTTCCTCGTTTGTATAATTTGACTTCTTTATGAGAGTTTTTTGTCATAGAATTTGCTAACAAAGAAAAATTAATTAAATGCTGCAAAAATGTGTTTAAGGCCGGAGGAAAAAAAAGATAGGAAGGGGAAATTCCGAGTCCTTAATATAAAATTAAAGAAATATTTTCGCATTTCTTTGTTTTTTCAACACGTTTTTCATTCAACATTTTCTTATTTTGTATTAACGGTTGAATTCTTTTCACACCCGAAGCTGCAAAACATTCGTCGTAAGAAATGTTCTTCTGGGAAAAAAATGATCTCTTAAACGCCTTACAACAAATGAAGTTATATTTCTTCAAACACGGAGTGCTTTTAAGTTTTGCTTCTAAATGCTCAAATTAGATGAATTCCTAGCTGATAAAAACTTCCATAATTTATAATTAAAAACAAGCAGCATGACTTTATACTTGCATTCCTAGGGGGAAGAGTCCTGCTCCAAATTGGTGAGACGCTTTGGTGTTTGATTTTCATCATTTAATATCGTACTGTATTCCGTAATATTTACTGCTCTATCGTATTTTGGTTTTAAATGAAAGGGATCTTTGCTGTCAGGAGCTGAAAACGCAAATATTTGTATTGATCAACCAACGTTCTACCGGTTCAGCTCTATGACGTAATTGCAAGAGCTTACCGTCAAAGAGGATTCTGAAAATGTCAACTATATATATATATATATATATATATATATATATATATATATATATATATATATATATATATATATAAATTTATATATATAAATGAATATATATATATATATATATATATATATATATATATATATATATATATATATATTTGAAATGTAATAATAAGAATTATGTAAAAATAAAAATACTATTCAAGTAATATTAACATCACCATAGAAGCAAATTCACGGCCATAATGCCGATAAGAGAAAAGAACAGAACCTTCCCAAATTCGATGATTAATTAGAATAAAATTCATCTTCAGGTCTGAGTATTTAATTCTAATTAACCCAAACAAATGCCTGTTTCAGATTAAGCAATAGTACATTACTATAAATGCTTAAACTCAGACTACAGGCATCAAAGGCAATATTTTATATATATATATATATATATATATAAAATATGAACTAATTTAACGGTATTGTACTCAATACCTAAATTACTAAAATTTTTATAATTATTTTATAATATAATATTATTTATTTTAAAATATCAAATGTAACAAATTAATGAAATAATTCATAATTGTTGATTTATTGTTATGTAATATGATTATTTTTGCTTAAATCTCTATTCATAGCGACTCGTAATAACTTGTTTTATTCTCACCCCTTTTTTTATGAAATTCTAATCATAGTTCATTCACAATACATGTAATAGATAGCGCTATCTTCTCTGGTAAAAAGTCTATCTAATTATACCGAGTAAAATATCGTTTTCCCTCGAAAGTATAAGCAAAATAAGTTATAATGTTTCAGTGATAATTTATCATTTTGCTTAGCTTTGTTCTTATAGTATGCTTCTAAATAGATAAAATAATATTGCTTTACAGTATTTTTCAAACTTTTCTCTTTCTGTTTAATGTGTCGATTCCTTGTATAATGTCTTTACTATGTGGTTGCTTTATACAACCGAAACACATTCGAATATTCATAATTATAATGATCCCTGAATAAGTTGCATAATAGTGGATATTCTATCCAATTCAATCTGAATCTATTTCATCGAATCCTTCTTTATAATCATGTGGCTATCTTGTATACATTTATTTTTACTTTCATTTAGATATGCGTGTGTAGCGTGTATCTTAGCCACACGTCCGGTCAGAACGTATCAATTATTGTTACTCTTCATTTTACTTAAATTCGACACTGGCCGTATCGTGCATGATAACATAAAAATCAATTACACTAAATAAGAGGATAATGAGGACCCCGAATTAAATATAAAATAATAACAAATTTATGTACAAATAATTCAAATAACAAGGAAAAAAACCAATTAACATTCTAAATATATAACACATAATGCAATCTCACAAAACTACTTTCTTTAAGAACAATGTTAAAGTGCACATTTAATTTCATTAAAACAATATCATCTCTCATTTTTCAATGTTAATTCGTACAACTATACATAATTAAATCATATAACTATATGCTCCTTCAAAAATGCAATTAATATTAACTGCCTAAAATATGAGCCTTGCCCATTGCTTAACAATACTTTGACTTTTTAAGCGTTCGAGAGAGAGAGAAGAGATATCAGAAATGTAGTTAGCGACATACATAGGCCTACCTCGGGATTTTCATAGCGGCTTTAACGACTTGACTGGGCCCCTGGTTTTCTGACATCTCCACAATTATTTTTGGAACTTCTGCACACGTCAGTAATTCAAAATTAAGTGTCAGTCCTTCTCTAAAATTCAAATTCTCTATCGGACCCTGAAAATTGTTAACTCCTACACTTTTACGCCCCTGTTTGTGATTCGCCTGACACTGTAGCCCCTGCTATGTAATTGGTCAGTATAGGGTTACATGTATTCGTTGTTCGTTAATGCCATCCCAGAGGTTTGGTTAAGGGTTCTGAAATTAATGTGTTAGCTTGCTCAGCTTCTCACGCTCCCAAGGGGCACGTGGGACCAATGGCGGTCAAGAGGTAACTTTACTTGCTGCCCCCCCCCCCCGGCTCGGCGCCCTCTGTAATCTTAGCGCATCAGTTCCCGGAGTGAAAGGGGCGCTGGTCTATTTCCGTTCCAGGTGACTGTCCGGGGAAACTTATATTCATTGACTAAAACATACGGGGACTATCTTCATAGGTGGTATTCCTTCCAAACCTTGCGATATTGCATATTGTTAGACACTAACAATGTAACATTTTCTCCTTTTCCTCAAGTTTTGGTAGAGGAAAACAAGGTATCTATAATGATATGTATCTGCAAATGATATTTACACATGTATATAAAAACACAAGAATGCAAACACGATAATATTGTAAAACATGGAAAGTATCTAAGAATTACACCTAAATATTGAAAAAAACATTCTGTCACAAACGTCTGTCTGTTGCAACACCATATGTTAAGTACATTTCCTTTTCATAAGTTCTCTCTTGGTATTATTCATTGAAAGTTGTTTATGTGACGTGCGACTGCATCATTTCATTGCACGTTAAATCAATAGTTCAAAAGTTTTTTTAATTAAATGTTTGTTACCGAAACATGTGACTGTAGCATTGCTTGTACGGTGCAATATGTGAAGAGTTATCTGAAATTGAAAGTTTATACACGCGACACGTGATTGTAGCATTTCCTTAGAGACTCAATATGTGAAAAGTTCTCTGAACTTGGAAGTTTAT
Source organism: Amaurobius ferox (assembly GCA_951213105.1). Taxonomy (NCBI): domain Eukaryota; kingdom Metazoa; phylum Arthropoda; class Arachnida; order Araneae; family Amaurobiidae; genus Amaurobius; species Amaurobius ferox. The sequence goes on from OX578133.1 coordinate 91,077,775, forward strand.
GAACGACTTCCTCGTAATATAAACACATGAAAAAGTGTGTGAACTTGAAAGTCTGTGGACGAAACACGCCACTGCATCACTTCCCCTATGGCAAACATATGAAAAATTGTGAGGACTTGAAAATCTGTGGACGAAACACGCCACTGTATTACTTCCCCGTAAGGCAAACATATGGAAAATTGTGTGGACTTAAAAGTCTGTGGACGAAACACGCCACTGTATCATTTCACTGCAACCTCTCGTAGATAATATCGCTACCCAAAGATCTCTTATGGTGTTGTCTTCCTGACACCAGTCGTGGAAATCCTTGTCATTTCACAAGTACCAGGGAAGTCGGTACTCTTTCCATCCTCCATTATATTTTATACATGGTCATTTCAATTAAAACAAATTTTTGTATAGACCAATGCATGTATAAGCACACACTTTGATACCTAAACCTCTTGAATAATTTATACAATTTGTAACCTCAATCAAAATACATATATATCAGTATATCCTCGACATTTTCATAAAACATTAATTCCCTTCTTTACTCACCATTATTTTTACTCAAAAATAAACAGTATTTTCTTCCATATCATTATTTCATATACTTCTATATATATATATATATATATATATACTAGCCGCCTTTGGCGACCAGCCTGTTCGCTACCCTTGAAAATTCTGACCGTGGCAAACTCGTTGGCGCGACCTACCAGAAAGGTGTAAGGTAACTGCTTGGAAGGCCAGGAAGTGCCACACAATTTAGACCGGAACCCAATGGGGGAGGCATCCAAAGAGACCGTACCCTCCTTCCCCTACCACAAACCTCTCGGAAGGACTTGCAGTCCCACACGTTTAACGTGATCGTACTCCGCGTGAACACGGCTGCAGTTTTGGCAATGGCGGGAATCGAACCCGGGCCTACCGAGTGAAATTCCCGCGCGCTAACCACTGGGCTACCGTGCCATCCGCGACAATCTCCATAACTTTATTTTTATTCGGCAATTTTGGGAATCGAACCCGGGCCTACCAAGTGCAAATCTCGCGCACTAACCACTGGGGTACTTCACCCTCCGCTATATTCTTCATAACTTTCTTTTTATTCACCCAATTTAGACCGGAACCAAGTGGGAGAAGCATCCACAGGGACCGTACCCTTCTTCCCCTACCACCAACCTCTCGGAAGGACTTACAGACCCACATGTTTAACGTGATCGTACTCCGCGTAAACACGGCGGCAATTTTGGGAATCGAACCCGGGCCTACCGAGTGCAATTTCCGCGCGCTAACCATTGGGCTACTTTGCCCTACGCGACAATCTCCATAACTTTCTTTTTATTCATCCAATTTAGACCGTACCCTCCTTCCCCTACCACCAACTTCTCGGAAGGACTCACGGACCCACATGTTTAACGTGATCGTACTCCGCGTAAACACGGCGGCAATTTTGGGAATCGAACCCGGGCCTACTGAGTGCAATTCCCGCGCGCTAACCACTGGGCTTCTTCGCCCCCAGCGACTATCTCCATAACATTCTTTTTATTTACCCAATTTAGAACGGAACCCAGTGGGAGAGGCATCCACAGGGACCGTACCCTCCTTCCCCTACCAACAACCTCTCGGAAGGACTTCCGGACCCACATGTTTATCGTGATCGTACTCCGCGTGAACACGGCGGCAGTTTTGGAAGTGGCGGGAATCGAACCCGGGCCTACCGAGTGCAATTCCTGAGCGCTAACCACTGGGCTGCCTCGCCCTCCGCAACTTTCTTTATATTCACCCAATTTAGACGGGAACCCTGTGAGGGAGGCATCCACAGGGACCGTACCCTCCTTCCCCTACCACCAACCTCTCGGAAGGACTTCCGGACCCACATGTTTATCGTAATCGTACTCCGCGTGAACACGGCGGCAGTTTTGGAAGTGGCGGGAATCGAACCCGGGCCTACCGAGTGCAATTCCTGAGCGCTAACCACTGGGCTGCCTCGCCCTCCGCAACTTTCTTTATATTCACCCAATTTAGACGGGAACCCTGTGAGGGAGGCATCCACAGGCACCGTACCCTCCTTCCCCTACCACCAACCTCTCGGAAGGACTTCCGGACCCACATGTTTATCGTGATCGTACTCCGCATGAACACGGCGGCAGTTTTGGAAGTGGCGGGAATCGAACCCGGGCCTACCGAGTGCAATTCCTGAGCGCTAACCACTGGGCTGCCTCGCCCTCCGCAACTTTCTTTATATTCACCCAATTTAGACGGGAACCCTGTGAGGGAGGCATCCACAGGGACCGTACCCTCCTTCCCCTACCACCAACCTCTCGGAAGGACTTCCGGACCCACATGTTTATCGTGATCGTATTCCGCGTGAACACTTCGGCAGTTTTGGCAGTGGCGGTAATCGTACCCGGGCCTACCGCTAACTTCCCGCGCGCTAATTTACAATTTAAATAGACCATATGCTCTCTAAGCTCTTAATTCCATCATCCTCATTCCATTGTTCCATCATTTAAAATATCCATAAAATTTAAATATCCATCGTTCCTTCATTTAAAATATCCATAAAATTAAAATATCCATCGTTCCATCATTTAAAATATCCATAAAATTAAAATATCCATTTAAAAAATCCATATCGTTCCATCATTTAAAATATAAATATAATAATTTCTACAGTGCATATGTTAAGCTCTTATTTCATTAAAAATCGGAAGCGCGGGAAACGGAAAGTAAAAACTAACTCGGTTTCTTATTGTCCCACCCATCGCTATGCATATACAGAACCGTGACGTCACCTCCACCTTGACATCCCCACCCACCACCTTCCCTGCTTCAGCGGGGGAGAAACGAAGCGGTACGCCGAGCGGAACGCCGAGAAATTTAAAATCATGACGTCTTTAAAATTGCGATCCTGAAGGCAATTTTCATTATTTCTGGACCAGATTAGACTTGTAAGAATGCCAGATATTTCAGCTTTCTAAAAATGTAAATTATTAGTCGAAATTATGAGTACTTTTTACTATGCGAGAATTTAAAAACCAAAAATCGTTTTTTTGAGCCAAAAGTGACTTTTGTTTTAAAATCTTTAAAAAATATTAGAAATCAAAATGGAGATTTGAAATTGATATATTTTTACTCGCAATTGTCTGCTCTTTCCGATGGTGTGAGTTGTTTTTTTCTACGACGTCTGGATCGTGGAGAAAAAAGGGCAAAAAGGGCAAAAAAAGGTCGAAATCGCATAAAACATTAAATAAATAAAAAAATAATTAGAATTTTGAAAATCGGTTTTCACGTGTCCCCTTCCCTCCCCCCAGGTCTCCGATTGCCAAATTTCGTAGCTCTCCGACGCGCGGTCGCGAAACGTATAGTGTATAAGACAGACACACACACACACACACACACAGACATTGCCTTTTATTATTTACTAGCCGCCTTTGGCGACCAGCCTGTTCGCTACCCTTGAAAATGCTGACCGTGGCAAACTCGTTGGCGCGACCTACCAGAAAGGTGTAAGGTAACTGCTTGGAAGGCCAGGAAGTGCCACACAATTTAGACCGGAACCCAATGGGGGAGGCATCCAAAGAGACCATTGGCATTGGATTTGGTTTTCGATCGCCTAGGGCTTGTGGGATCTTTTATCTTATAGTTGTTTTCTCGTTTTGGACACCGGCTTTGGGTTTGTTCATATGTTTTATTTTGGTTGTGTTTTTGGTTTTTGTTTTCTGCTTCAGATTATACTTGTTGGTTTAATTTAGGATTTTGTATGATATGTTGCAAGGGTTTATTTGTTTGTTTAGGATGTTTCGTGGGTTATGTCTATATGTTTTGTTTTTATTGTAGTTTGAAGTATTTTATTGGACATTTTGAATATTAATGTTGTGAAAGACAAGATATTTTGTATATATGATTTATGTGTTTGGATTTCTACAATCCAAATACATGGATCATATAATCATACTAATAACATGTCATACTGATATACATAATCATAAATCATACTAATTACCTGCTACATGAAGCAGAGGTTATGTCGCCGTGTATCGCCTTGGCCGGCTGTTCTTTAGAGATAATAAATTTCTGTGGGTGGTTTCGTCGGTGGCGCGCGTTGCCTGGTTGGTCCCTTTGCGGGCGGGTCCCTGGCCTGCTGGCGGGGGTTTCGGTCGTCCTCGTCGGGGCACTTCTCCGGGACTGGTGGCGTCTGGCCTCGCCTGATGGGCGTTGGCCTGTTGTCCCCCTGGCGTCCTGGGCTGTTTGCTCGCTGCGTGGTGGGGTTCGGCGGTTTCCTCTGTCCGGTGGGCCGGGGTGGCCCGTGGTCCTGGTTTGTGTTGGGGTGTTCTCCTTTTCCCGGCCGTGCTTAAAAACCCTTTAAGCCCTCGTTGGCAAGGGGCACGGTCTGGGTCGTGGATCCAAACAGACCGTACCCTCCTTCCCCTACCACAAACCTCTCGGAAGGACTTGCAGTCCCACACGTTTAACGTGATCGTACTCCGCGTGAACACGGCTGCAGTTTTGGCAATGGCGGGAATCGAACCCGGGCCTACCGAGTGAAATTCCCGCGCGCTAACCACTGGGCTACCGTGCCATCCGCGACAATCTCCATAACTTTATTTTTATTCGGCAATTTTGGGAATCGAACCCGGGCCTACCAAGTGCAAATCCCGCGCACTAACCACTGGGGTACTTCACCCTCCGCGATATTCTTCATAACTTTCTTTTTATTCACCCAATTTAGACCGGAACCAAGTGGGAGAAGCATCCACAGGGACCGTACCCTTCTTCCCCTACCACCAACCTCTCGGAAGGACTTACAGACCCACATGTTTAACGTGATCGTACTCCGCGTAAACACGGCGGCAATTTTGGGAATCGAACCCGGGCCTACCGAGTGCAATTTCCGCGCGCTAACCATTGGGCTACTTTGCCCTACGCGACAATCTCCATAACTTTCTTTTTATTCATCCAATTTAGACCGTACCCTCCTTCCCCTACCACCAACTTCTCGGAAGGACTCACGGACCCACATGTTTAACGTGCTCGTACTCCGCGTAAACACGGCGGCAATTTTGGGAATCGAACCCGGGCCTGGTAACTGGTTGGACGGCCAGGATGTGCCACCCAATTTAGACCGGAACCCAGTGGGGGAGGCATCCACAGGGAACGTACCCTCCTTCCCCTACCACCAACCTCTCGGAAAAACATACGGACCCATATGTTTAACGTGATCGTACTCCATGTCAGTGGCGGAAATCGAACCCGGGCCTACCGCGTGCAATTCCCGCGCGCTAACCACTGGTCTACTTCGCCCTCCGCGACAATCTCCATAACTTTCTTTTTATTCACCCAATTTAGACCGTACCCTCCTTCCCCTACCACCAACCTCTCGGAAGGACTCACGAACACACATGTTTAACGTGATCGTACTCTGCGTGAACGTGGCGTAAGTTTTGGCAGTGGCGGGAATCGAACCCGGGCCTACTGAGTGCAATTCCCGAGCGCTAACCACTGGGCTGCCGCGCCCTCCGCGGCAATCTCCATAACTTTCTACATATTCACCCAATTTAGACGGGAACCCAGTGGGGGAGGCATCCACAGGGGCCGTATCCTCCTTCCCCTACCACCAACCTCTCGGAAGGACTTACGGACCCACATATTTAACGTGATCGTATTCCACGTAAACACGGCGGCAGTTTTGGCAGTGGCGGGAATCGAACCCGGGCCTACCGCTAACTTCCCGCGCGCTAATTTGCAATTTAAAATGACCATATGCTTAATTCCATCATCCTCATTCCATTGTTTCATTGTTCCATCCTTTAAAATATCCATAAAATTAAAATATCCATTTAAAATATCCAAAAGTTAAAATATACATTTAAAAAATCCAGATCGTCCCATCATTTAAAATATAAATATAATAATTTATATAGAGCAAAGGAGCTCTATTCAGAACCGTGACGTCACCTCCACCTTGACGTCCCCACCCACCACCTTCCCTGCTTCAGCGGGGGAGAAACGAACGGAACGCCGAGAAATTTAAAATCATGACGTCTTTAAAATTGCGATCCTGAAGGCAATTTTCATTATTTCTGGACCAGATTAGACTTGTAAGAATGCCAGATATTTCAGCTTTCTAAAAATGTAAATTATTAGTCGAAATTATGAGTACTTTTTACTATGCGAGAATTTAAAAACCAAAAATCGTTTTTTTGAGCCAAAAGTGACTTTTGTTTTAAAATCTTTAAAAAATATTAGAAATCAAAATGGAGATTTGAAATTGATATATTTTTACTCGCAATTGTCTGCTCTTTCCGATGGTGTGAGTTGTTTTTTTCTACGACGTCTGGATCGTGGAGAAAAAAGGGCAAAAAGGGCAAAAAAAGGTCGAAATCGCATAAAACATTAAATAAATAAAAAAATAATTAGAATTTTGAAAATCGGTTTTCACGTGTCCCCTTCCCTCCCCCCCAGGTCTCCGATTGCCAAATTTCGTAGTTCTCCGACGCGCGGTCGCGAAACGTATAGTGTATAAGACAGACACACACACACACACACACACAGACATTGCCTTTTATTATTTAAGATATATATATATATATATATATATATATATATATATATATATCTAGTACTCAAAATAGACATTATTCTCCCACATCATTATTTCATTTATTTCTCTATACACTCACCTTTATATACATCCATTAAAAATGTTCTCAACGCTTATTTTATTTAGTTTATGCCTAAACTAAATAAAATAAGTTTATATCTAAACTAGTTTACATCTATTATAACTATTTAGGTTATATCTTACAAATGCATTATAACCCTTAGCTGAAAAAAAATTTCAATATTACCACGGATTGTCGTGCGATATTAAATTTCATAATAAACTCATAACTTGTACAAACATATGTAACATTTTCTCCATATCATTAATTAATTTTCCTCTCTATTCTCCTATATATATCTAAAATTTTTCTCTTTTACTCTCCCGTAACAGTTCCTAATGTCCCGTTACATATTTTCCAATACACTCATACAAAATGAAACTCATGCCAAATGATGAATATCATTAATTAGTTTTTTCCGTATCATTAATTTTTTATTTTATTACAACCTTCATTCTCATATAAATTCCCCTTCTTTGTAAAATTCGTGATTCTCTGCAATTTCTCTTATTATTTATTCTCTATAAAATCCGTACTTCTTTCGCATTCTCTTAAAAATGTAATAAAGGCTGTCTTGTCTATTCGTTCATCTTATCGCAAGAATTATTTTTCTCGGACGTGACTAAACGGTCTTTTCAACTTGGAGCCAAAACGCGCTCTTCCTGCCTGTAGGGAAATCCCTGGCCCTTTGCTATCTAAAGGTGACCGACTTCCCTCGTTTCGTGGGAGGTCCGTGTAGAACATGAAGTAAACAAATTGTTATTTGAGGGAGAACATGGGTTTTAAGGGGGAAATGACATTTCTCCGAGTAGACTTTTGTGAAAACAAATCTGTCAGCCCCGTAGAATCCTGTTCTGATTGTGGAAACAAGCGTGGTATTTAAGTTCTTCAAAGTGTGGCCGTTTTGTGTTTGTTATAAAAAAAATGTGCCCACATTTGGATTATTTTCATCAATTTTGTGCTTGGATTACAATGCTGGAAAGGTGTAAGTGTTTTATTTTATAACATTGTTTTAAAACAGAGCTTTCTTAAACTTGTGTTACCGCGTGGAAACCTTTAACTCGGAATAATTATATGGTTAGGCTGTTGCGTTCTAAAAAAATGTAAGTAAGTTGATCAGGCTTGCTTCATTTAAGAAAAACACGTAAACCGCTCCATAATTTAATTTTAATTTAAAATATTTCTTCATTTTTTGCTATTGTTGTATTAAATTATGTATCTATTCATGCTAATTACTATATTTTTAATAATTGTATCTTGCCCGTATTATTTTTTTCATATTACTATTAATCTCATCGTTATTAATTTTTGAACCCATATATACTTTTAAATTTGTAAACAACTTTCTTAATCATTTCTCTTACCCCATAACTTTTCAGTGCACATTTTACACAATTTTTAGCGTTGTTAGCGTAATTTAACGTGTTAATTTAGCGTGATTAAGAGTTATTGTTCATTTAGTATATTTAACGTATACTTTCTTTTATCTTAAATTCCAATCTTACCCGAAACTGTAAAAAAAAATTTCCAACTCCTATTTTTATTTTGTTCTCATTCTGGTTATCCCATTAATCTAATTTAAATTTTCTTCTCAACGCATATGAATATGCTGTAGCCTTTGGATTTAGTAATAACATTCGTTTGCTTCCCGTAATTTTTGGTCGTCCCCTAATCGAATTTTCCTACTGTGCGGATTTAACTTGAGAACTGCCCCTCTCCCGCACTTGCGCTTCTTCTTCTCTCTTAGCTGTAGATTGACCTTAAAATTAGGAAGTTTTTATATGTGGTTTCGGTCGAGGTTCTTCTGGCATGTGTTGGGAACTGGTCTTGTCTTCTTGACGTAACACTGGATGGTGGAAGGGGTGGTAGAATGTGCGCTTTCGCTGGGAATCGTATTTGTGTTGACATCCTGGAATGTTTGATTACATTCCAGGATGTTGACATTCAGTTTACAATCCATTGAGTCGTCTGCTGGTCCAAGATGAAAAATGGAAACGGAGATTTTGTTTGCGTGCTTTGATTTTGAACTGGATTACTGTTAGCCATTAACAATAATGGAGATTTATACTCTTTTGATTGTATCCATCCTCCTAGCCCCTGCTACGTAATTGGTCAGCATAGGGTTACATGTATGCGTTATTAGTTAATGTCATCACATAGGTTTGGTTAGGGATCCTGGAATTATTGTGACAGCTGGCTCAGTTTCTCACGCTCCCAAGGTGCACGTGCGATCAGTGACAGTCCAGAGGTCACTTTTCTTGCTGCCCCCCGTCTCGGTGCCCTCTGTAATCTTAGCGCATCCGTTTCCGGAGTGAAAGGGGCACTGGTCTATTTCCGCTCCAGGTGGCTGTCCGGGGAAACTTATATCCATTGACTAAAACATACGGGGACTATCTTCATAAGTGGTGATCCTTCCAAACCTTACGATGTTACATATTGTTAAACATTAACAACGTAACACACTTGCTTAGCATAGTACTGCGATACATACTTTTGTGTAACAGTCTCTGTTTGTGTTCTGAATTGTTGATTTTCATGAAAGTTTTATATATATTAATTCCCATGATTAAAATTATCTAATTTTTATTCAATGACTTATTCTTTTTCATACAACCCTGATGAAAGTCTTAATTTTCTTGATTTGTCTTTGTACAAACTTCCTGATGGATCAACTGGATTTCGTCTCTACGATAAACGTAGAGATTTTAAATTTAATATAAATTTCATTGTTCCTTGGCATTCATGCTTACATAGGAATGTGTACAGAAACATAATTTTGAACCATCTTTTGCGAAGCAAAAGAATCAACTGTAATGTTAATGATCGTTACAATAACGATATTAACTTCCTCCATGGTGCTATTGCACAGGGTTTTCCGAAGCGCTTCCTGTGTAACATTATATGCAAATTTTATGGTATAACCGTAACTGATAGCTATCACATATATTTGGATGCCGAACCTCCCGTGTATTGATTACGTTAGGGAGTCTGAGCCATATTTACACAGGTTATGAATGAGTACACTCTTATATACAATAGATAATAACAAGCAGATGGATTGATGCTGGATTCGTCATGGTAAATAGTACATCTGGGTTATGGTACAGTATCTACTTTGGTAATTAAAGTCTATATGTTTGTTTCTTATTGACTTTAGTTTTGTGAGAGTTAAACTAATAGTACAGTTTTAAAATACGAGTCTTCTGGGTATTCCACACTTTCAGGTTTTGTAACCTCCTTTTTAAATCCTTTTTTAAATTCCTTTTTAAAAAATTTTTTGATACTTCGGTATTCATATTTGTGCAATATATCGGCTTCCGGGAGTGTTGTCTAGACGCAAAGCTGGCTTAACCGGGGAGTGGGGGTCACAACCCCCCAGCCATTCTTTGATATATTGCTTTCTTTCATTTTTATACTTTTCTGGTATGATATATATATATATATATATATATATATATATATGTATATATATATATATATATATATATTTATATATATATATATATATATATATATATATATATATATATATATATATATATATATATATATATATTTATATATATATATAGATATATATATATATATATAGATATATATATATATATATATAGATATATATATATGATACAAAAAATGCACAAATCTCCAATAAAGTTTCGCCCGGTGACTGTAGGATTTAAGGCATATATTACGACTGCAAACACGAAACTTTTAACTTTGTTGAAACCTATTATGGCACAGATATTGAAAAGGGGATCCATTATGGTAAACAATAGTACGGAGGTGCTTCGTCATATAAGAAATAACTCTTAATATATGATTTATAAAAGCTACGATTTCAAGGACCTCTTTAATAACATTAAACTGCCAGACCTTTACGACATTATTGTCGAAATTCATGGAAACTACGGCATGCAAAAATACATTCCATTGCGTAAATTCAAGGCAATTCTGAATAGTAGTCTTTACGAAAATATTTTATTTAACTATATAGAATACTATCAACAAAGGAAGGGTATACCTATGGGGGAAGGTTGTTCCTCCATGCTGGGGAACCTATACCTCAATAAATACGAAGAGGGTATACATATTTTAAACGAAATGCCATATTTTCGTTTCATTGATGATCTGATGATTGGACTAAATAAAAATAGCAATAACTTCGACTTCGGTTTTTGCCCATCAAATCTGGAACTTATCGAGACCAACGAGGATCAAAAGAATGAGATTAATTATCTTGATATTAATATCAAATTCAAGGATAATGAACCCAAGTACACACGACTATACGACAAACGTAAGCACTTTGACATGGAAATCAATTACATCATAAATTGGAAATCAAATCTGAGTCATGCAGTTTTTCGTAACGTCATGGTAAATCATTTCTTACTCAACGCACGTATACATTCTTATAAAAGAGATAGAGTACAGTGCGACGCAATCTTCATCGTGGAGGCTTTGAGATAGAATTATCCATTGAGATTCATCAACCATTATTATAATACATTGTATAAGAAGAAAGAGAATGCTTTTCGAACCGATTTTGGCAACACCTTCAATATATAATTTAAGCTGGCAACGCCTTTACCGACTGAGTGGGCATCTTCATTTTTCTATTTCGACTGGATAGATAGACATGGCGTGTGGCGCGTTTTGCTTTCATTCCAATGTTGCTCTTGTGCTTTTCAACTTAATCCATGTCGGTTGCAAACCGTTTCTTACTTGGTTCCACATTGTCCGCGTTTCTTCGTGCAGGGTGCGTTTTTTGTTCTGATGCTTCCTGGAAATATGGCCACAGGCATATACCGGCTCCGTCCATTGGAGTAAAGAGTCGACTTGTAACCAGGAACTAGGGGTCACAATCCCCCTAGGCCTATTCGTGTATCCCTGTTAGCTTCTTTCCACGTATTGTACATTTTGAAACTTTATATATATTTATATATATATATATATATATATATATATATATACCGGGTGGTCAGATTTAAAACACCCCTACTCTGAGCTCTCTATACATCGAACTACTCAGTGTAAAGGCTCCAAAATTGTTGAACCTACTATTCAAGACATGGGGAAAGGGATTACGCGAAAAAAAATTAGTTCCAGAAACACCAATACTTACAAAGCACTGTACAACAGAAAATATGCTGAAAAGACACAAAATAATCACAAAAAAACAAACACATGCGATATGGAATTTTTTCATTTTAATTTCTTTTGCTGATATGAAAATAAGAAGATAAAAAAGTGAAGAAACTTAAACTGTCATTGTAACTGCAATTTCGCACTGTAAGCACAAAAATTTGCATAAACCCTTGGTCTGCAACTACTATGTTCTGGGCATAAAAGGGGATAAAACTGGGAAATTTTCATTCTTATCAGCGATGGCTGTCATACTGCCAGAACGCGCTTTGCATGTGAAGCTGTTTTACTAAAACAAAGGACATGCTGCAGCTGCACTTCGAGAGTTTCATCGACTTAAGAATTTGCGCAAAGGACCATTACTTCCACAAGCTCTCAGGAGAATGATCGCTCGATTCGAGAAAACTGGATATCTTGGAGTTCAGCCGGGTCGAGGACGCAAATCGACTCATCCAGATGTCGTTGACGATGTTGCCACCGCTATTGTTGAACAATCAATGGATAAAGTTATAGGCTGTAGTAGTGCATGTGGAGTGTCACTACACTTGGGTGTTCCCTACAGCACAGTGCGGAACGTACTGAGAAACATAGTGCATTTTTTGCCGTACAAAATTAGTCACAATCACCACTTGCTGACCATCGACAGGGAGAAGCGACTGACCTTTGTATTGACATTTCTGGCTAGAGTTGAAGTGGATGCATCGTGGCCATGGCAGATTCTATGGAGCGATGAAGCGCATTTCCATCTAAGTGGAACAGTCAACACCCATAACTGTCGCATTTGGGACACGGAAAACCCTCGTACTTTCCAAGAGATTCCATTTCACTCACCTAAAGTTACAGTCTGGTGTGGATTCACAACCACATTCATTCTTGGACCTTTCTTTTTCGAAGAGGCTACTCCCAATGGCCCTGTGACATGCACCGTGACGGCGAGGAGGTACAAAAGCATGCTCGAAAATTTTGTTGTACCCCAACTGCAACAGCACTTGTCTTGATTCAATTACCTTTATGCAAGATAGAGCGCCTCCACACATTGGACTCTGTGTACAGCAGTTTCTTCGGTAACATTTTACTAATGGTAGAGTAATTGGTCGTGCGTTTCCGACTACCTGGTCATCTCGTTCTCCAGATCTTAATCCCTGTGATTTTTGGCTGTGGGGATACTTAAAAGTCTTGCATATATATGATGGGGAAACTTAAAAGTGTATATTTATATATATATATATATATATATATATATATATATATATATATATATATATATATATATATATATATATATATATATATATATATATATATATATATATATATATGTATATATATATGTATATATATATGTATATTTATATGTATATATATATTTATATATACATATATATGTATGTATATATGTATGTATATGTATATATATATGTATTATATATATATATATATATATATATATATATATATATATATATATATTTGCGTCGTGCGTTTCCGACAACCTGGCCATCTCGTTCTCCAGATCTTAATCCCTGTGATTTTTAACTGTGGGGATACTTAAAAAGTCTTGTTTGTCGAGGACGTCTGGTAACCTTGGCAAATTTGAAAGACAGTATCACTCTGCATGTGAGAAGCATCTCAATCGACCAATTACGATCCGCAGTTGAACAAGCTGTCCACAGACTGCGGATTTTACATCTTGAAGAAGGGAACCATATTGAGCAGCATTCCCTGCATCGATAAGGTCCTTGTGATATGAATGTTTGGTACTTTCGAATAAAATGTGTTACAAATGTGTATTTTGTGTCTTTTCAGTATATTTTCTGTTGTACAGCGCCACCTATCGGTGTTTCTGGAACTAATTTTTTTTCGCGTAACCCCTTTCCCCATATCTTGAATGTATGTTCAACAATTTTGGAGCCTTTACACTGAGTAGTTCGATCTGTAGAGAGCTCAGAGAAGGGGTGTTTTAATTCTGACCACCCGGTGTATATATACAGGGTTGTTATAATTAAAGTTCGCCTATTCAGAAAGCTCTAGAGCCGGTTCTGTGGCTTCAAACGAAACAACATTTAACTAGTATGTAGTACAAGTGATGCGCTCTGCGAAAAAAAAAAAAAAATTAGTTACAATTGCCGCCAGTAGGTGGCGCTGTGCCAATAGCTAAGGCGATTGTTGCAATTTGTTTGTAAAATAAATAAAGGAAAATGTATTGCATAATTGGTACAATAACAGTCCGCTAATGCAGAAAGCTCTAGAGGCAGATCTATGGCTCCAAACAATACAGAAAAAAGGAGATAATTTCATGTGATGCAATCTGAGTCCAGAAAAATAAAACATGTCGCTCACCAGCGACGAATAACAGCATTACGCATCCTCAATGAACCCTCCATTATTTGCAATTACGGATTCCATTCTCAGAACTGTGTTTTCTACTGCAGAGCGTAAAGTGTCCTGTGGGATTGACCCGATGTGACGCCTAATACTGTTCTTCAGATCAGAGATCGTCAGACATCTGTCTTTAGACACAGAGTTGAAGCGTATTCCAGCGTGATTTGAAGCGTATTTCAGCGTTTCGAAGTTGTGACATCACTGCTGTATCGTCGAAGATTTGAATAAAAAGTGACCTTCTTCAAAGCGTTTGTTGAAATTTTGTACACTTTTGTGTGTTTCGTCTGGATTGACCGAAATTGATAGAATGAATCTGCACAATTTTACTTTTACCAACTGTGACATAAATTTTCCTTTATTTTTTTTTACAACGAAACTTGCGAAAATCATCTTAGATATTGCAGAAGCGCCACCTACTGACGACAATTGTAACTAATTTTTTTTTCGATTTTCGTAGAGCGCATCACTTGTACTACATACTAGTTAAATGTTGTTTCATTTGGAGCCATAGAACCGGCTCTAGAGCCTTCTGAATAGGCGAACTTTAATTATAACAACCCTGTATATATATATATATATATATGTGTGTGTGTGTATGAGTCTGTGTGTGTGTGCAGTAGCGTAGCGTGCGATTTTTGACTGCGGAGGCTGAAAATTTGGCAAATAAATTGGTATTACAAATGAAATCTGTATTGGAATTTGTATTTTCGTAAGTTTTAATTCAAGAAGTTTTGTTTATTGGCGAATAAAATAAAATAATTTTAAATAAAAATGCAAAGAGTGGATGAAATGCAGAGACTTTAAAATGTTATCTATGTAAGATGAATACAAGATGTAACATTTTAAATGTTTTCTTATTTCTAAATTAGATGAACTTTTACAATCATTTTATTAAATAGGAAATTATGGTCGCCCATAGGGGATGTAAAAGGGGTCACACTCCCCCCTTGGACATTAATATAACAAAGGCGAGCATCAGGCCTGTCGAAGTTGTTCATCATGGGCTTGAGTTTGCCCCCCTCCCCCCCATAAATGTATAAAGTTTTACAAGTGCTTGTGTATGAAGTAGAAAAATATTAGAATATTATTCGTCAGTGATAGAAAAAATATATCAGTTTTGTAAATATAAACATCTAGAACTAACGAAATAAAGCAATTCGAAGGAGTGCATTGGAAATGGGTGAGAACACTGTAGTCATCAATGTACTTAAATATTTTTGTATATTAATTATTTACAAATACTATGCTTTAAAAGTAAAATCTTAAAAATATCTTAACCACCAGTGAATGACCGAGTCCGCACCGTTCAGCGGTCATTTCCCCGACACCGATCGCTGGTCCCAACCGGACAATTGTGAGGAGGAGATTGTTGCGAACTCTGTCGAGGAATCCTGACAAAAAAACCGTGCTTCCGTACGAGCTGTGTTTCTCAGTGAATAACGGAGACCTCTTCATCAGGATCTGTAACAGATCAAAATGTGGATTACTAAGCATCTTATCTGGGAGGAGGTATTGTAAATATTGAGTGCAATTGTAATATTATGTGTAATGGTATATAAGTGTAATCCAAATGTTAGTATCAATTTAAGCTGTGGAATTTTTCCGCACTGCACTACTTGAATTCAAAATTTAATGAGAAATTAAGTACAATTGAGTAAGTGGCCTTACACCCCGAGGTCAAGCTGGGTAGATTTGAGTATAATATAACTGTGTATTTCATATTATTGGAAGAATTGAATGTTTCATGTGTTTTTTAAATAAATGTGCAGTGGCCACACATCGACTGTTTATTTAGTGTAACGCAATGTACTTTGATCCTTTCGTATCCTACTTAATGATTACAGGTTCGACTGGGAGACACTATGGGTAAGTATTATTAGTGTATGCATGTAAAATTTCGCCTCATCACATAGTGTCCGGACAGGTTTACTACGGATGCACGGGTTTTTTGTCAGGATTCCTCGACAGAGTTAGCAACAATCTCCTCCTCACAATTGTCCGGTTGGGACCAGCGATCAGTGAAGGGGAAATGTACGCTGAACGGTCGATCCCGTTCTTGCAATCCACACAGTTGTCACGGCTAATTGTAGTTAGAGGGCACAGAGGGTGACGTACTCTACGCCGTATATATGCTGGCTGCACGGTACTGCGTAGTACACAAGTGCCGATTTCCTCGCTGCTTCAATGATAGCCCGTCCGAAGAAAGTAATACTCGGTCTGGCTTCGTCCCAGGCTATTTTTCTAAGCGCGGCCATATACTTAAATTGCGAAATGGTTGAGTCTGGTTATGCACTACCCTGGAGTATAGGTACTCGTCGTCAGGTGTAAAAGGCGCCCGTTCCGTACTATTGGCATGGGACGACAAGTGGCTACGAATACCGCCTACAAATGCGTCGCAACTCTTTGCAGCGGCTTCAAAACAAGTGCACAGCCACACCTGGAGACCTTTCTTCACGAGATCAGAATTGAGTCTAAATTTTTATGTCTTTTACAAAGTCCCTTCAGATTTTTGAAACGGGGGAACAAAATTTAGGTTGGAGTTTCCCTGTCTTCCCATTCGAAGTTTCAAGATGTGCTAGCAAAAGGGCGGTACACTTTCGACACACTTAATTGGCCAGCGAAGTAACGCTAATTTTTTATGCGTTCCAATAAAAAATCAGGACCGGAGGGGTTACCACAGCCGGGTGGTCCCGGTCCGGGCCACGATGTGAGCAACACCCGATAGGGCTATAAATTTCTAGAGATTTGCAGTCTTGTACTTTGACATTTGTTACAAACTCCTTTATGAATATTTACAACCCGCGTCATATGTGCATTCAAACAATGGCGCCACATCAGTCCAATCCTGTCTGTGAGAAGGCATCGCTATAGAACATAATACACATTATATACATTTTGAGTAATTGCTACTCCTGCCGCCTTTCATTCCTGGGCTAATCCGGGGCCTGAAATACCTGCACTAAGTACAAATATATATGTAATGCATCATGACAAACCACAATATGCTAAAAATCCGCTAAGAAATTATCAATGGTTTTTATTTAACTGAGATTCTCATGTAAAGTGACTTTTAAAGGGAAATCAGATTTATTCATTCTAAAACTCACAAATACGCAAATGCATGCTTCGCCATATTGTTGCTGTGACTAAGTCTATTTCACGAAGTTTAATGGTAGTCATTATTAGTGTGTTTCTTTGTCTTGATATTGTTTAAATTTAGACGGATGTCATGTTATTCGTGGAAAATGACTCATATTTTTTGGTATTACTCTTTCTGCAAAGATTAATTAATAGAACCATATTTGATCAAAATGTCGGATACATTCCCTTTTTCAAGAAATTTTCATTCATGAAACGCCACGTCCCATTTCCAATCATTGTCTGTCATTAAGTTGTTTGTAAAGGGTTCAAAATAGGGGAAGAAAAAACACAAATTCCTAGAAGCTAGCTTATGTTTCTAGCTTATCAGCCAGGGCGGAGTTTAACAAGTGGGCGGAGCTAACACCATGCTTCTTTCAATGAACCGTAAAAGCTAGACAATTTCAGCTTCTATATATGCGTTTTAATGGAGAAAATACTTTGAAATCTCTAATTTTAAGGAAATAAAGTGTAACAGTTTTCTACAAAAAGACATATATTCGCAAAGTTATATTAAAAATTATAAGAAATAAAAGTATCTTTAAATTAGATTTTAAGGGGAGACTCAGCTTCTGAGCCTCAATGGACGCTACGCCACTGTATATATGTATATATATATATATATATATATGTATATATATATATATATATATACATATATATATATATATATATATATGTGTGTGTGTGTGTAACAAACTAATTCGAATTAGAAAATAACGCCAACCTGCACTTATTTGGTTTCTTGTAGTACATGTGTACCAAATTTAAAAGCCCATGATACTGACACTTCTTTTTTTAAGTAAGATATATATATATATATATATACATACATATATATATATATATATATATATATATATATATAAATTAGAGGGATGAAATGAATCTGAGTCCGGAAACATATCATTTCCTCTAGATCAAATTCTTCAGGAAACAAAAGAACAGTAATATTTTGAAGTGTGTTACTTTTATGGAAATGAATTATTTATTGAATAAAACTCCTCATTTTCTGCTAAAAATTATTAAAGAAAATGTAACAGATTTTCCTATAAGTTTTTGTTTTAATTGGGGAGATGGCACGTTTTCAGACCAAATGTGCTGTAGTGTTTCACAAGAAATCAACAAATCCAGAACAAATTTGTTTATGTGCTTATGGATATATTTTATATAATAAAGGAACAAAAGTATAATAAAAAGATTAAAAAATTACAATAAATAATTTTATAAATTAAAAAAGTTTTTCAATATCAATTTCCTTTAATCCTGGATTAGAATGGTAAAAATCTAACTCTTGAAAGTTGCTAAAGTTCTCTTTCTGATTCCGAATTTTCATCAGTGTATGGCCAGCTACATATCTCTTTAAAAAATCTGATGTGGGCAGCATATGACTTTCCTTATATAATGCAATGAATTTACTTATTTTACAGTAAAAAAATAATGTATAATATTCACGGTACTATGCTTTTAACATTGAATTGTACCTTTGGCGATTTTCCGGATCACAATATGTAAAACTATTTCAAAGTACTCAATTAACTTACATGTCCCGCAACACTAAATAAACAATTATGAGTATTGATAGCATCCTCAATAAGCGACATAGTTCATATTATAATACTTCAATAATTAATTCATCAATTAGGAGTCATTTTCATTAATTTAGCGTCATTTTTACAATTTTGACGAAATTTTCGTCAATCGTGAAATGTCGCCAAGTTGGAGATACTTTGCTAGTTTATTCGCCAAGTCATCAAAACGCATTACCAAGTGTTACAGACCAAAGGGGAGAAACGCATTCCTTATATACTAAAATGTATACCCGTCATATGACGGAAATCAAAATTTGCTATCCATTACTTCTTTTTTGCGGTCATTTTTATCAATTTGGCGACATATTTGTCACTTTAGCAACATTTAAAATAGTAGCCAAGTTGACAAAATCCCACTAAATTTCTCGTCAAGAGTTAGTGACGGACGAAGAAATGGGTTGGTTGGTTGATTGGGTTTTATGGCACAAAATCCAAAAAGGATATGCTGAGCCAAACATATGGTAAAAACAAACAATTAATTTAAGAGTAAAAGACAATAAGAAGTATATACTATAAAATATTCCAAAATTTACACAAATAAACATAACATTGTAAAATATAAAACCAGTTGATAGACGGCACAAGGATGATACAAAGTGAGAGGTAAATAGCTATGATAAAAAAATCCTATATCCAACAAAAATG
This sequence comes from Amaurobius ferox, assembly GCA_951213105.1. NCBI lineage: Eukaryota > Metazoa > Arthropoda > Arachnida > Araneae > Amaurobiidae > Amaurobius > Amaurobius ferox. Next base: position 91,097,330 of record OX578133.1, read on the forward strand.
AATGATTTAGGTTGATTTAGGATTTTTGGCACAAGATCCAAAGAGGATGTGCTGCGCCGGACATATGGTACTAAAATACAGATAAAGGTAAAGAATAAAAACAAGTGTATAATCTAAAAAGTTGTATGACTAAAACAAGACAATGCAAGAGGGTTAATGATGGAAACAAGATGAAAAAAGTTTAAAAGGTGATAGGAAGTGAATTTAAATATGATGGTAAAACCCAATGTCTAATAAGAATGGAAAAATCCCTGAATGAGGGTTTTCTCCAATCAATTCCGTCAAAGTTAGAGTATACGTTTTAAAATGTTTAAAACGAAACTGTTTATATTTAGGACAAGTAATTAGAATATGTTTTACACTTGCTGCGGTTTGACAAACATTACAAAGGGGTTCAATTTCTCCTAAAAGTAAATGTCTGTGAGTAAAACGAGTGTGACCAATGCGCAAACGAGTTAAAATTACATCCAGTTTCCTACATTGGAAACTATTCCATTTTTGTACTAAGGGCTTTATCTCGAGCAACTTATTATCAGCTTGCTGATTCCAGGAATACTGCCATTTGTCATGAATATTTTTTAGAACAAATTGTTTGATGTCGGTCAAAGGGATAGTCAGACTCAAAGTTTGAGTAGCTGATTTAGCAGCAATGTCTGCTAAATCATTTCCTTTGATGCCAACATGTCCTGGGACCCAACAGAATTTAGTATGGTATCCTTGCTCCTTCAGACGATGCTCATACTTAAGGATATCAGAGGCAATGTGGTAATTCATAGCTCTCTTCGATGATAAAAGCTGTAATGAACTCAATGAGTCAGTATATATAATGTGCTTTTTGGACTTTTGATAAGAGATGAAGATTAGGGACTGGTAAATAGCCATAATCTCAGCTGTAAAAATAGAGCAAGATGCATGTAGTTTATAAGACTTTATAGTATTGTTGCAAACATAAGCTAGGCCAACGTAATCTCCTGCTTTGGAACCATCTGTAAAAACAGGAGTAAACTCCTTATACAGATTCCTATGTTCAGCAAACAATTGCACATAAATAGCCGGAATGGTGTTAGTCTTCGTAAAATTACAAAAAGGGTTGAGAAAGGTGAAATTGTTAACATACCATGGAGGTGTTTCAAAAAACTTTGTTTTTCGAACATAAAGCTCTACTAAAGGGGTAGTTTCTACTATATTGCGTATCCGCTTGCCAAAAATAGGAATGCATGAAGGTCTGTGGTCATACAGTCGATCATAATGATCATCAAGGAATGCACGTTGTAACGGATGGTTATGTACGGACATGATACGAAAATAATAATTCAGTGCCAGCTGTTCAAGCCTTAATTGTAAACATGGCTCATTAGAGACAGCATATATGCTTTGAACTGGAGATGTCCTAAAGGCTCCTGAGCATATACGTAATGCCTTATGGTGAATTGGATCAAGCTTTTTTAGCACTGATGTTCGTGCTGATCCATACACAGAACAACCATAATCTAGTTTTGACCGAATAACAGCTCTGTAGATGCGAAGCATGGAAGTAAAATCTGCACCCCATTTAGTATTTGAGAGGACTTTTAAGATGTTAAGAGCTTTCTCACATTTATTTCGCAGTTTCTGGATGTGGGGCAAGAAAGTAAGCTTTTTATCGAACCAAACCCCTAGAAATTTTATTTCCTCTACTACAGCAATCTTTACACCTCCCATAAAGATTTCTGGGGGTGAGTGGATACCACGTTTTCTGGTGAAATGAACACAACAAGTCTTTTGAGTGGAAAACCCGTACCCATTCACATTTGCCCATCGTAAGATGTTATTTACGGCGGCTTGACATTGTCTTTCCACAGTACGCATATCGTGAGCTTGGTAGGCAACTTGCAGATCATCCACATACAGACTTTTATGGACAGACACTGGCAAACTGTTTAAAAGACTATTTATTTTTATATTAAAGAGTGTCACACTCAAGACACTTCCTTGTGGCACACCCTCCTCTTGCACGTGTGTGCGTGAGAGTGTTGAACCAATGCGCACTTGGAATGTCCTGTGTGATAAAAAGTTTTGAATAAAAATAGGAAGATTACCTTTTAGATTAAAATCATAAATGTCCTTAATAATACCGTAGCGCCATGTTCGATCATAGGCTTTGTCAATATCAAAAAAAATTGAGACTAAATGATTTCTCCTAAGAAAGGCAGTCCTAATTTGTGATTCTAATGAGGTAAGATTATCAATGGTAGATCTACCTCGACGAAAGCCACTTTGGTGGGGTGATAATAACTTGTTACTCTCTAAAAAGTGTACAAGCCTGGCATTAACCATTTTTTCTAGAAGTTTACATACACAGCTTGTGAGAGCTATAGGCCGATAACTTAAAGGGCTTTGAGGGTCCTTACCTGGTTTTAAAATGGGAATTGTGATGGCTCTTTGCCATAACCTAGGGAATTTATGTTCATGCCAAATTCTGTTAAACAGGTATAAGAGGTTCAATAAGGAGTAATGGGAGAGGTGTTTAAGCATGAGATAGCTAATTTTATCAGGTCCACTGCAAGTTCTGTGTGTTTGGGACAAAACAGTCACCAACTCTGACATTGTAAAGTGCATGTTATAAGGTAAGTTTCTAGCTTCTGGGAAAACAATAGGTTTATTTTCAGACTGAAGTTTGTGTTTTAAAAACGGTTCAGAGTAATTTGATGCATTTGAAATATTTGCAAATTCTTTGGCAATTTCATTTGCAATGTCATATGGCGAACTTATAGTTGTGCTATTATGATTTAGAATGGCTATGGAGTGATTACTATAATTCCCTGTACACTTTTTGACTTTCTCCCATTGAATTTTACTAGAAGTGGAAGATGTTATTTCACTAACATATTTTTCCCATGACTCTTTCTGCCTTCTTCTGCGTATCCTGCGAGCAAACGCTTTTGCATGTTTAAATGCAGTTAGGTTTTCAGTGGTAGGAGACCTCCTGAAAATTGACCAAGCTTTCTTTTGCTTTTTATAAGCCTCACGACATTCATCACTCCACCAAGGGAAACGATGCTTAGATATATTACCTGCACGTTTTGGAATTGCAGCATCCGCGGCCTCTATAAGGATATCTGTAACATTTTCTACAGCTGTATCAATGTCAATGCTTTGAATAGCTTCATCAGTGATCAGAGCTAGGGAAGTAAACTTCGCCCAATCAGCTTTTGAAAATATGTACTGAGATGGTTTTATAGTCGATCTGAATTGACTGTTAGAGAGCATGATAGGGAAGTGGTCACTATTGTGAAGATCTTTATCAACTGCAAAATTCCAGTAAGGAAGGAGAGAGGGAGAACAGATGGCAAGGTCAATACTGTGAAAAGTCCTACTAGGTTGGTGAAAATAGGTGCATTCATTATTGTTAAAAATGCATAAATTGTGATCACTGACACATTGCTCAATTTGTTGTCCTCTGCAATTTGTGTCTAGACTTCCCCAAAGGGGATTGTGGCCATTAAAGTCACCGAGTATCACAAATGGTGCAGGAAGTTGGCGAATCAAATTATCAAGTTCTCTAGAATTTATGTGATCATTTGGTGGTAAGTAAATACAGCATACAGTAATCAATCTATTTACATGGATCCGAACAGCAACAGTTTGTAGATTTGTGGTGAGTTGTAATATGGAAGAAGGGTAGTCTTGTGAGACTAACAAAGCAACTCCCCCAGATACTCTACTGTTCATATTAAAATCTTTACGGATACAATTAAAATTTTTAATATTAAAATTACTGCTAGATTTTAGCATAGTCTCTTGAAGGCAAACACAAATAGGTTGGAAAGTATTAATTAAATTCTTGATCTCCACCGACTTGTTCTGCAACCCACGGCAATTCCAAGATAGCAAAAAAGCCATATTCAGGTTTTTTTCTTGGGCCGATGGGAGGTGGTCTCTTTTTTCTGAGTAGAGGAAGAGGATGACACATCTGTTATCATCCCTTCATCCTCGGAAGCACACAGTTGTACTTCGTCATCATCTTGGCTATGATTTTCGTGAATGTTTGTTTTTTTGACGGATTTTTTCTCCAAAGGACTGTCTCTCGTATTCTTTAATTTATGTTTTTTGTTTGTTTTTGTTTTCTCTTCTAAAGTATTAACTCCTTTTTTTCCACTGGTACTTACTACTGCAGCTTTTTGTTGTGTGAAAGCAGGTCTGAAAGTGGCTAATGGGATTGAAGTTTTTTGCTTTTGTTTAGTACTTGAAACAGCAGTGTTTACAGAAGGGACAGGTTTTGTTTCGTTAGTTTGTTGGTTAGGGATTAATTGCATAAAGTTGAAGTCAGGTTCGGTTTGTGTGCCTACTGATGTAACTTCAGTTTGTATGCCAGCAGATTTTGTTTGTCTGTTTCTGACAACAGTTGAGTATGATATGCCTATTTTTGGTGTTCTTGCTTCAATCAGTTTACGTGCTTCTGGGTAAGTAATATTACTGGATGTTTTTAGAGTTTGAATTTCTTTCTCAAAAACCCATTTTGGACATGAGCGGGCATAAGATGGATGTTCAGCCTCGCAATTAACACATTTTGGGGTAGATGTACATCCCTCACTGTCATGTCCGTGTTCTGCACAGCGTGCACACACCACTTTAGGAGCACGACAGGAAGTTTTTGGATGTCCAAATCTCTGACAGTGGAAGCATCTTAATGGGTTTGGCACATATGGCCGTACTGGGCATCTGAGGTAGGCTACTTTTAAATATTTAGGTAAGACTGGGGTGTCAAAAGCCAGTATAAGATGTTTTGTTGGAAACATTGTTCCATCTCGTCTTACAGAGATTCGTCGTACAGAGCTAACTTTTTGGTCTTTTAGATTGTCAAGGATTTCAGTTTCAGGTATATGTGTAAGGTCTGGTTCTGAAATAACCCCACGAGAGAAGTTTAATGTACTATGGGCAGTCACGGACACGGGAATATTTGCGAGGGTTTTCAATAAAAATATATTTTTAGCTTGTGCGGTAGACAAAACTTTAACTAACAAGTCACCAGATCTGAGCTTCTTTATAGTTTCCACTTCCCCAACAGTACTGAGTATTCCTTTTTGAATCAAAAAGGGTGAAACGTTATTGAATGATCCATCTATTCTTTTCATAACGAAATACTTTGCTTCAGTTGTAGTCATTTTATGATTATCTATTTCATTATTTCTTTGTAAAGCATCTGTATTTACGTTCATAATCCTATCAGTTTTATGTCCCAAGGATACGGAAACGCTAGAGGCATCTACTCTATCCGCCCAATTAAGATCTCCTGCCTTGGAAGGCAAGGAAGCATTAGAAATTTCACTAGAAAAGCATGAAGAACCCGAGGCCAAAAGCATTCTCGAATTCTCCATGCTTGTAACCACTAATAAAAAACCACGGTTTACTTCCAGATCGATCGGAGCCCCCGCCAGACTCCGTCTCCCCACACTTTTCTAACGTGCCAAGTGTAACCGCCGGAGTCATTCGCAAAGCCAGATGATGGAGAGCGGGCCATAACGTGCACCTGGTGCACAGGGCCCATGGACCAGCAAGGATCCAAGGGGGATTTCTCGATATGAAACACTCTCCACCATCCAACCAACGCAACCAAGGGACTCACCTCTGGAACCGTTTACTGCAAACGTTTCTCGAAAGCAAAACTACTGATGCACGCAGCTCTACCCCTTTCGCATCACACCCACATGAACCCATTCCCGAGCCCAAACGGTGTACCTTACGGCAGAGGCCGAAGAGTGGTACTAGGGCCCATAGAGCAGATGTGATGTTTACTAAGGGCTCGGCATTGATGACACCAGCAGCTGAGAAGGACTAGAAACACCAAACACAAAAGGAGAACAAAACAAAAAAGAATGGGAAAGGAGGATAGACAAAAAATAAGAAGGAAAAAGAAAGAGAGAGTAAGAAAAAAGGAAAGAAAAGCCTTGCTAAGGTGCCTCGGGATTGCAACACCCGTATTCACTAAAGAAGTGAACCCCTGAGGGGACGAAGAAATGGGTATTCTACTCTTATGTTCTTTTCAAGATATTGAACACAATCATTCGTCATTTCATTTACTTACTGTCGGTTTCATCAATTTGGTGAATTTTTATCAATTGGGTGATATTTTCGTCAATTTTCCAACATTTAAAAAGTCAGCAAGTTGGAGATATTCAGACAATTTCGCCACCAAAATTTTGCCAAACGTTACGGACGTAAAAATAGGTTATTCTTGTAGTATATACTTATATTCTTTCCAAGATATTGGATTTTCGTCAATTAGTCGTAATTTCATTAATTTAGCATCATTTTTATGAATTTGGCGACATTTTCGTTAACTTAGCAACATTTAAAAAAGCCGACAAATTGGCAACATTTTGCTAAATTCGTCGCCAAAATTTCGCCAAACGTTATGGACTTCTCGTAAGTTATTCTTATAGTACATAAATGGCTATTGGCGTTCAAATACAAAAGTATTACACAAAGTATATTTTCTCATGCATGGAACGAACTAGATCCACGAGAATAATGTCACCAAATTTATCGCATGATGTTACATATGAAAAGTGAACATATTTCACAATAGTTAATATTTCATTTTATTTTATGAGATTTTTTTATACATTTATTTGAAAAATGTGCAATATCTCGAGAACGGTTCGTGCTAGCATTCTAAAGTTTATGTCAATTATTTTCTAAAGAAAAATTACATAAGAAATTACTATTTGCGTAACTTTATTACAAGTTTTGATTTTTTGATGATTTTTTCAAAATTTCACTCGAAATTTTGGGGGGTTCTGAACATTCGATTCCGTTTAAAAACAATAGGTTCCCAGCATTCACGGACTGTAATTTTTGCACAAAATTTTGTTTGAATCGTTCCATTCGTTAATGAGATATCGTCTCCAAAGACTCACTGACACACACACACGCACACATACTTTTACACACACACACAGACATCACCTCAAAAAGATATGATTCGTATTCAGGGATGCTTGAAACGTGCTCTCTCGTCAAAAACTTGAATTCGAATTTTCGACCTCATCACAATACTTTTAACTGCAGCTGATGTAAGTAGAAATTTGGTTTAATTCTTTCTCAGTTGAGTATATTGCTCCTTCTCCATGAATTTTCCTTTTAGCATTTAACTAACCCGAATTCTCCTTCTCTACGAATTTTTGATTTAAGATTTGACTAATCCAAATTATCCTTGTCTGCGAATTTTCTTTTTAAAATTTAACCTACCCAAATTATCCTTCACTGCTAATTTTCCTTTTAAGATTAAACCAACCTAAATACCATTTGTCTGCGAATTTTCTTTTTAAGATTTAACTGACCCAAAATCTCCTTCTATGCGAATTTTCCTTTTAAAATTTAGCTAACCCAAAGTCTGTATCGCATGGATTGAATGGTTGCTCACGTACATGAGAAAATTATAAATTCATTGAACTTATTATACAGAGATGCCAAATACCTCACCAGAGTTTGGGCTCCGATTTTGACCGGGACAACCACCGGAAAAAATAAATAATTTTCTACTATCTGTGAATCAAATAATTTCAAATCAATTTAAATTTTACATTTAACTTCAAACACTCCCTGTTTTGATATCTTGTAACTGCCGCTGCTGTAAGTAGAAAATAGGCTTCATTTTCGGTTTCCCGTATTAGCACTTGCATAGAGTGTTACTGTTGTGAAAAAGTGGCCACCAGGTTCTGAAATCAGTCCATATTTACGCGTTTTAAGGTATATTTCTGCATTTTCGATGATGATTTTGTCAGTTGAGTGTGTTGCTCTTGAGAATACACTGAACTGAATTTTCAATTAAGTGCAAATAAATTGCACTTGTTGGAGAATTGCTTATTGTTTACATACAAATCTGTATAATAAAAGAAATAACCGTAACAAAATAATGTAAACTGAAGAAAAAAAACATTGCTTTTTATACGTTTTCAGCAGTGGCATCTCTTATCGGTTTTGTCAATTTAGTTCGAAAACTAAACGTTTGATTTCCATCACATATTTTCGACATCAATGAGGATATCTCAATGCAATATTTCAAATATGAAGTGATTGCCGATGATCATTTTTTATACTATAAGGGTATCTTATAACAATACAAAAATTATAGAAAAAATCTCTTACAAGAGATGTGTCAGACTAATCGGTTCAAATGCATTTTAAGTCTGTTATATTGAATAATTTTTTAAATATTTTTTGTCAAATGTTTGAATAAATTGAGCATTATGATAATGTATAATACTAACTCCTAACTTTTTGTACTATGATCTGATCATTCAATGCTAATTGTTGTTGAATGGCATTTAGCATATTCAGAAATAGATAATTAGCTACTCTTGAAAAAGTCAAAGGTAATCTAAATTAAAATCCAAATAACAGTTCTCAGGAACCAATTCTAAAGACTAGATTAGTTTGTGTATCTTTGTCAACTAATAAGTTGCATTTTTCTAAAATTATTAAACCATATTCTCACTTAAAACTCTTCTTCAATTTAAAAATGTCACAATTCTGCCCCATCTGTTCCGATTAAAATAAAATTGAAATGAATAACACTAAGCATATCTGCCGTCACATAGCAAACAAAAAAAATTATTTCCAAAGCACTTTCCGCAGAAGCTTCGTGACCGATGAAAAGGATGAGAATTGCTCAGGCGGAAGGAAGACGAATAGATTGCTTCCGTCTTTCTGGTTTGTGTTGTTCAGACTGCTGCTTCTCAGAAAATGAATCGAACACACTCTTATGGTTTGCTCTCCAGTGATCTCTTCATTCCCGAAGAGAAGATGTAATGACACGCATATTCATAAATCAAAATAGATTTCTTTCTGTAATCTGAGATGTATTTATTTATAGGTTAAGCTTATACTATACTAACAGATGAACGTAATCATATGTCCATGTCATATCCTTGTCATATATGCAAATTTTAGTAATGTCCTAAATTTTTTTGCTCGTCACACAATTTTATTAGAATATTTAGTATAATTATTCAAAAATTGATGGTAACATATGTTCCAGTTAAAAGAAAATTATCTGCAGAGACAAAATATCCTTGTCGTCCCATTTGCAGACCAGACATTATATATATATATATATATATATATATATATATATATATATATATATATATATATATATATATATATATATATATATATATATATATATATATATATATATATATATATATATATATATATATATATATATATATATATATATATATATATATATACATACATATATATATATATATATATACATATACATATATATATATATATATATATACATATATATATATATATATATACATATATATATATATATATATATATATATACATATATATATATATATATATATATATATATATATATATGTATATACATATATATATATATATATATATATATATATATATATATATATATATATATATATATATATGTGTGTATATAATTGAAGAATATTGATTTACTTGTATTATATATACCAAAGATTGATCATTTATTGAAATGTATAGCAAAACTGTATAACAAAAATGAAAATAAGATGGTCTGAAGTGATTTTTTGATATCAATAGTGAGTATACGACAAGCTTATGAAGAGGATAAAGAGAACATTATAAGTAATGCATTATAAATTAAACAGGTACTAAATTGGTAAATTGGTGTAAAATACCCCTTTTTCCCTGTTCTATATATAAGTTACGGAATTAATAATTAAGGAGTGGCATGTGGTAAAGATTGGTTAATATAATCCTTTAATTACAACCTTAGATTAAAATGTATAAAATATATATAATATATTAGATTAAAAATTATCAAACTATTAAAATGTATAAAATATATATAATATATTAGATTAAAAATTATCAAACTATCAAATTATCAAAAACATTGACCTTGGCTTTTATACCTTAAATATTGATCTTAGATATATATAATAAATTACAAAGTTGCGCAAAAAGGTACAGAATTTTATGAAATCGATTAAAATTTTCAAGGGAATTAAATTTTAAGAAATACAAAATTTAAATTTTTATACAGCCCCCGAACAAAAACATTTTCAATGAGAAAAATGTGCCCCATACACCTATAAGGTGATGTAAAGAATGTCAGTGTTTTATCATAAAAAGTCCCAGAGATATGAAAAGACAAAAATTCTGACTTAAACCATTTTTCGATGCATCGACATGGGTTCTCAAAGGGGGAAAAAACATGTCGGCAGATCGCGTTTCAGGGGTCATACACAAACTACGAAAGAAAACAACGATTACATAAATAAATAATAACTTTGCTATTTATTGGTACAAAAGTATCTACACTGTGTAGAAATAATAATTTTACTCAAATATTACAGAGCTTGTTCAAAATGTTTTCCATCCATGCCAAAGATCCAATAAAGATAAGAGGCAGATATTATTTGCCTATGATTCATTTCTGCATTGCGTCATTTGCACTCTTGCTCTAAACATTTACATATTAATTTGTGATTAATCCCTCACAAAATTTGTTTAAACATATCTCTGGGACTTTTTATGATAAAATGCTGAAATTTTGTACATCACCTTATTAGTCTATGGGGCACATTTTAGTCATTGGAAATGTTTTTTGTACGGGGGTCGTATAAAAATTTAAATTTTGTATTTCGTCAAATTTAATTCTCTGAAAATTTTTATAGATTTCATAAAATTCTGTACCTTTCTTTACGCAACATAGCAATTTATTATATATGTCTAAGATCAATATTTAAGGAATAAAAGCCGGGGTCAATGTTTTTAGGACACCCTGATTACATATATATATATATATATATATATATATATATATATATATATATATATATATATATATATATATATATATATATACATGCGTATACATATATGTATATGTATGTAAAATTTTTCTTGACTATTATAAAACCCACAAAGTTAACTGCCGTAAATGCAATAGGAAAAGTGCGATGCAAATACGTTGAAAATTCAAATGTTGAAAGGAAAGTTACAGATGTTTTAAACATAAATAAAATAGCGATACGTTTCAACCTTACACTAATGATTTTGTTTTCACAACGTGCTTACAAATAAATCATTTTTATTTTTTGTTTCGAAACTAAACTTTTATAGGTTACTGCGTATACAGATTATAAAGAATATTTTCTGCCTCTTTGCGACTTTGCCATATACGGGCTCACTGTATTTGAAAAATTCAAGACGGAAAAAATTATTATTTCCCTGCAAAGTTCATTGTGTAATTATACATTATGTCTTCCAAAATAATTCAGGAAGAAACAGAAAAATTAATCTACAACTGAGGTAATAAAATGCACAATTATATATTCACTTTTACCAAATATATTTTTATAAGTTTCATAACATTTCCTTCCGCATGGAATATCGTAATACAATAAACCAGAATATTATTTCCTTGTAACCCAATTACATCTCTGACAAGGTTTGTTCGAAACTATTCATGTTTCAATATTAATGAGATTTTTGCAATCTTCTTGAAGTTTCCAAGCGTAAGAGAACAACGTCATGTTTGTCTCCAAGTCAACAAATTGAGTTATAAATATCGAATTAGGATAACCAGTCGCAGCTATGGCTAGGCAATAAAAGATTTAACATTTCTTTGGAAAATACTTGAACAAATACGAGCATTTATAACTTGCTAATCCTAAACTTTTACTGATGTCTAGCATTAAATTAAAGTTTGAAGAACTATGATCATTTCATTTTGACTTTAAATACTCAGAGGTGAAATTAAATTGATAATAAATAGGAAAGTAAAATGCGGTTCTTATTGTATAGTTAACATGTAGCAAAACGTTTTATAACAGATTATTATAGTACAGACATTTTTTTATCACGTGTGGACGGACGGATTGACGGAGGCACAGAAAAATGTTGCTGATAATAAAGTATAAATGAATATGTGTCCCATAACTTTCAGATTATTGGAACTAAAAATCTTAATGTTTCAATTTGAAAGAATATTTCTATTTCATTTCTATTGTAAGAGTTTTGCCGTATTATTGTTTTTATTAAAAACTTTTCCTTGAAACATCTATTTTTCAGCATGTGCTATAAAAAGAGCTTAGGTGATGGCTAATATGGATTCATCATTAAATACCTAAAGAGCATGCAAGTGGGAGAGGGGCGAGAAGAATTTCCACTAACGGTACTTTAGGTGATAACTGATATGGATTCAACACCAGATTCCGTAGGAGATTGGGTAATTCAAGAATAATTTTCACTTCTGGTTTTCCACTTCCAGGTAAAAAAAAAAATTTTTGAAACATCTGTTATTTTATTCATAGATATAATGATTGATATGGATTCAGCATCGAATTAAAAAAATGGTAAATGAACTCAATAAAATTTCCACTTGCAGTTCTGCGAAATTTTGGCTCAGGATTTTTTCTTAAAACATCTATTTGTCAAAATTGACTGTTAGGAATTCGAAATCAAATTCTAGTGGCGGGGTGTAATGGTTAACTCAAGCTTTTCACTTGCGATTATTTTCCCACTTAAGACTAAAAATTTTCCTTGAAACATCTATATATCAGGATTGGCATTTGATAGAGCCTATTTGAATTCTGCATCAAATTCCAGATGAGGTTGGCGGTTTATTAAATATTTCCATTTCCGGTTCTAAGATTTTGAATTTTCTTGAAATGTCTATTTACTACAATGAATATGGATGGATGATAACCGATATGAATTCAGCATCAAGTTGCTTAAGATTAGAGGGTCTTTATTAAGGATTTAAACTTCCGGGTCTTTCTATTTCCCATAAAATGATTTTTGAAACAATTTTCTTTTCTAGAACCAACTATAGATCTAACATAATCAAGACTGATTTAGATTGCCTAACTTAGATTTACTATCAAATTCTGATGAGGTTAGGGTTCTCAATAAGGAATTTCACATTCGGTTCTAGAGATGTCACTATCAATTAAAACTTTTACATTTTCCTTGCAATAATTATTTCTCAAAATTGGCAATAGATGACTCTTAAATGGTGACAGATATGGATTGAGTATCTCATTTTGGAGGCGGTACGAATATTCACAAAGTATACTGCTCACAACTGAAATCGCAGCACCATGAAGAAATTGATGTATCCTTATGAAATTTACAGAATATAATTTTAATATGGAGATGTGCAAATGATCAAAAAATCATAACTGGAAAATGAAAGCATGGAAGTTCATCGACATTAAATCAATATGAAATAGGCCCTCCGCGAGGGCTATGCAAAATTGAATATGACGAAGTATTCCGTGAATGAGATTGCCAATGGTGTGCTGAGGGAAGACATTCCACACAGCATGCAATTGAGATTTTAATTGAACATGGTTTGCTGGAATTGGGAGTTCTCTTACTCTGTGATCCATGATGCCCCAGATATGCTCAATTGGCGACAAATATGGTGAATATGCTGGCCAAGGTATGATGTCAAAACCTTGTAGACTATTCATAGTTACCCTGCAGTATGTGGCCTTTCATTATCCTGCTGAAAAAGTAGTCCAGTCCTGGTTGACAGATATAGCTGTACCACAGGTCTCACAATGTCAGAGACGTATCATTGTGCCTTGATACTGCCAGAAACGTAAACCAAAGGTATTCGTCCACCAAATGGTATACCACCGCAAACCATGATACCACTTGGGGGGGGGGTCTGTTTGGCAACTGATAGAAAAAGCTTCCTGGTGGCGTTGTTGAAAGCGCCGCCATACGCGAGTACAGCCATCTGGAATGCCAAAACAGAATCTCGATTCATCCGTGAACAGAATGTTTTGCCATTCTTTCGACCAATTGCTTCTCATTTGGCACCACTGGAGGCGACTTAACCGATGAAGACGGTGAAACGGTAGGTGTCGAAAATGTCGTCTATCTCGGAATCCTGCGTCATGCAAACGGTTTCGAATTGTTTTCTTAAAACCACGTTACTTGTAGTGTGGATAAATGTCGTTGTAACACGATTTCTATGGTAAACGTTTCCCCCCGCAACGCTTTTTAGAAGCATACGATCTTCACGTGGTGTGGTACACATCGAAGCTCCATTACCTGATATGTGTGTCGTTTCATTGTCTTTCACGAACCGTAACACACACCGTCGAACTGTGCTCACATCACGATTCAATAGTTCAGCGATCCTTCGAAGGCTCATTCCACCCTCAAATAAAACAATGATTTGTTGCCGTTCCGTTGTCGACAACTGGACGTATGCGGCACATCGACGTACTCATGGCATACTGTGATGATTTTTACAATCTGAAACCAATGACGCTACAATTTAACTGTGATATCGCTCCTCCTTGACTTGACGGTTTTATGCTGCTTGACAAGGTGTTAGGTCACTATGCGTAACGAAACTGTGACCACTTGCATATCTCACCTTGCTGTTTCTGTTGCCTGATTTATATAAAGCTTTATAGTATTGCGATTTCAGTTGTGAGCAGTGTACATTTTTGTTATTGGAGACGTCAAATTTTCGATTCTAGAGATGTCACAAATTGGTATGATTGTACGAAATATGTGTACAAAAAATTATAAAAATACTTAATGGTTTCTTTGAAAATGAAGTATCCACACACCACTTGTTATCATATGAAGACTCTTTCATAAATGTCTTCTTCTTTTTCACTTTTGCAGGTCATATGTGCGATGTTTTTTTTTTCTAGTGAAGACTTTATCAAACGGCGTTTCGAAGAGCACTTGTGTCCTGGGGAACCGAAATATGTCTTCCGCAATGATATCAAAGTAAAAAAGATAACAAATAAAATTATTGAACTTTTAAAAGAGTTATTCATCATAAATTATGCATAGGTTAAACATCCTAATTTATAATTTGGCATAGCCACTGTACATGTATTTCGTCCCTATTAGAGCAAATTGTTCGTGCTTCGTAGAATATATTAGCATAATAATTTCGAAAAATATTAACATAATTATTGAATTTGCCAAATTCAGCGATTTTTCTACAATTGTTTTGTACTAGCCAGATAATATCGATTACCAGATTTTATCGTGTTCAGAAATAATATCGTGTACTTTTAAAAATAAATATTTCCCCACAAAGAATTTATTTTCTCAGTTACATATATATATACGTATTATACATGTACTGTAATATTGTGAAACCCATACGTAACAAAGTGTTTCTATTCAAATTTCAAATCATGGAAATCTGCTAATAGATTATTTTGAATAATAACTATGATTCCTGTGTTCATCAATTCCGAAAGTGCAAAGATTTACTAGTGTAACCTATGTATGACATATTGCCAAATTTTACTTACTTTCTTATAAATACAGTTATATATATTACAGAAAGCTAGTTTATTACTACTAAATACGCATATGTCTGTGACTTCCAAGTGGATACGTTTTACATTTATTATATGTAGAATGCGTAGAAAGAAATCGTCGGGGGATGTGATTGGATGGAGCAGAAATGATTTCGTGTGAATAATATTTTGTAAAATAAAACTCCAGTAGAGTTTAATAAGTTTATTCGATATTTTCAGACACAAATTACTGGCTAACCGTTCACAGCTAGTTAGCACTTTCAGTTTTTACCCCGATTGCATCTAGATACTCCGACATAGACATATAGATAAAACGTATACAAAATATCTGACGATATTTTACATTCAAGATAATCTATAAACTTGCCTAGCGGAACATAAATACGTACTTGAATACGCATATATTCTGTTCAAACCTCACTAATAATTAAACATCTTCAGAATCCTCAAATTCATTTAACTTCTTATGTTTCAAACAAAAGAATATATATTTTGCTTGTGCATCAATATTTCACCAAGAACAAGTAAACAGATTGAGAAAGCTTGACATTTTAAATATTACACCTTTCCCGTCCATTGGAAATTAAATGTTTAAATACTAATATATCGAAATTATAACTACCATACTTCAAAAACTAAGAGCTCGTTTCGAAATTCAATTATATACACATATAGGGCTCTTAAGGAGCTACGAATTGTAGCTTATTGTTCAGAGCTAGCACTTTTGGTTTTGAGATATAAGCAATACAAGTTTAAAACAACGGGAATATTTCGATCTCCTTCAAATTGACAAAACGATTACTCGAAAACTATAAGAGATATTTAAAAAAAAATAAGCATATATTTAAAAACTAAATGTCCTAATATATATTTTTTCGCTTACTATTTATATCTATCTTTTATAGTTTCAAAGAAATTTTTAATGAAAGTTAGAAAACTGAAAAACATTCGGTCAGACAGATAATTCCTTTCAGTTTTTTTTTCGAACGAAATACTCAAAATACTAAAATATTGAAATAATTTTTATATATTTATAATTTGGACCATATTTCCGGCAAAAAGAGAAAAATTATACAATTTCATTTATTAGATTTGGGCATATTAACGTCCAAACATTTACAGTTTTTGTAATGCTCCGATTTCCGCCTACATACCCAAACATAGATGTAATTCACATCCAATAAGTGAACAACGGAAGTATTTTTGAACCGGTAGTTGTAAACACATAGTTCCAATTCAAAAATGCTTTTAATAAAGTAGGAAGTGATTGCTAAAGATTTTAAATGTTATATACAATATGTTTCTCTTTATATTAAAAACCATCTGATGTTGGCAGCACATGACTTTCCTTTTATAATGCAATGAATTTACTCCTTTTACAGTAAAATAATAGTATATAAGATCAACGGTACTTTGTTTTTAACTTTGAATTGTTGTACTTTCGACGAATTTCCGAATGACAACATGTAAAACTATTTCAAAGTATACAATTAACATATATATTTCGCGAAACTGTAAATAAACAATTATCAATATTGATAGCAACCTCAATAAGCGATATAGTCCATATATTAAAATATTTTAATAATTAATTCATCAATTAGGCGTTAGTTTCATTAATCTAGAACTATTTTTGCAATTTTGACGACATTTTCGTCAATCCCGGGTCGAAATATCGCCAAGTTGATGATATTTCGCTAGATTATTCGCCAAGTTCACCAAATGCATCACCAAGTGTTACAGACAAACGGAAAGGAGATCATTTTTTATATACTAGAAGGTATGCCCGCCATATGACGGAAATCAGAATTTGCGAAACATTACTTCCCATTTGGCTACATTTTTGCCACTTCGGCCACATTTTAAAAAGGCGCCACGTTGGCGACGACCTGCTAAATTTCCCGCCAAGCGTTATGGACCGAGAAATGGGTTATTCTTATAGTTCATCCTTGTTTTTTCCAAAATATTGAACTTTCATCAATTAGTTTTAATTTCTTTGATTTAGTATCAGTTTCGTCAATTTGGCGAATTTTTATCAATTGGGCGACATTTTCGTCAATTTGGCTGCAATTAAAAAATTAACAAGTTAGAGATATTCCGAGAAATTCGTCACCAAAATTTTGCCAACCGTTGCAAACGTAAAAATAGGTTATTCTTATAGTAGAGTCTCATATTCTTTCCAAGATATTGAATTTTCATCAATTAGTGTCTTCTTTATTGGAGTATCTTCTTTATTTTGGGGAATGCTCCCTTCTTCCTGTGATTCTTGTAATTTTGAACTTGGCCTTTGCAGCTCCATTGCATTCCAATCTAAATTGTCTAAGAATTTTATGCCGGCAAATGGCAAGTTTTATTTGTGCCCATTGAAATTCACGGTTATTGCATGCTGATGAGCCCATAATAAGCGTAAAACCGGCCCATTGATACTGAATGTCCGTGGACACTTATTCCTCTTCACCTCAATCGGACGGCATGGAAGACAGATTCAACAGAATGATGCTTAATTATGCCTCTATATTTGTATCTCGAAACCAGCAAGATTAAGATTGTAACCTACTTTTGTTCCTGCGGGCTTACAGAAGGGCGGCCACGAATTGACGGGACATTCTCCATCGAAAATGGTGTTTCTTCTTCTTTTTGAGCGTCTGACCTACACGGAGGTGTAAGGTATCGCTTTAGAGGGCAGGGGAGTACCACCCACTATAGACCGGAACCCACTGGGGGAGGCATCCACAGGGACCGTACCCTCCTTCCCCTACCACCAACCTCTCGGAAGGACTTACGAACCCACATGTTTAACGTGATCGTACTCTGCATGAACACGGCGACAGTTTGGACAGTGTCGGGAATCGAAGTCGGGTCGTCCAATTGCAATCCCTTCTTGCTAACCGCTGAGCTGTCGCGCCTTGAAAATGATGTTTGACCGGAACCTACGACTACTGTGTGGTTTGATGTTTTGAAGACTATGCCATGCTGCTGCATTGTCTTATGAATACGTTCAAGACATACTGGCATAGTTGGAGGATGTTCTTCATATCGCTTATGGCGACACTCCCCCAGCGATTTGCATAAAGACGATGATCAAGTTATTAGCATAAAACTTTCTTGCTCTCCACAGAGACTCTAGATTTGCATATTCCGCATGCGCAACGCCTGTACTCTGGCTCTTATAAGCAAGTCTCAGAAATTTATCATCATCATCATTCGGACATTCGTATTTCGTATGCTGCCTGCGCGCGTGTTATGGTGTAGCATTATTTTAATAATATTCCTGTATATAATCTACGTAATGTTCCTTCTTCTTCGACCCAGACCGTCCGACCTACCAGAAAAGTATAGGGTATCTGTTTGGACGGCCGGGAAGTGTCACCCAATTTCGACCGGAACTCAGTGGAGGAGGCATCCACGGGGACAGCACCCTCTTTCTCCTACCACCAACCTCACAGAAGGACTTACGGATCCACATGTTGAACGTGATCATACTCCGCGTGAGCACGGCGGCAATTTTGGCAATGGCGGGAATCGAACCCGGGCCATCCGCGGGCAATTCCTGCTCGCTAACCACTGGGCTGACGCGCCCTACGTAATTTTCCTATAAATATAGTTAGTATGTTCTTGTAAATAAATTTATATTTTATGCTTGCCGCTGTAATGGATGCTTTACGACGTCGCACCTTCGCCTTATGTATAACCTTCGCCATACGCTCGTAAAAGGATCAGCATTGCTACTGATAAAATAAAGACCCGGTACGATGTCAAAGCTAATAAAGGACTATTTCAAGAAGGGGACAGAGTGTGGTTATTCAATCTACGGTAACGACCAAAAATTTTCGCCCAAACTAGAGCATATCTGGTAAAGATAAGTATCCTGTGTAGAGAGCTGGCGCATCGGCAATTTTATATCATACTTATTCATTAATTTCTACTTCGCAGTGACTCAGCATCGTACATTGCGCATTGTTGTATACATTCGCCATAAAAGAGACGGATGTTCGACTGTAAATTGCCCTAATAATTCCCGAAAATGATAAGAATGTTTAGATTCCTGAATGAATAAAAAGAAGAGAAAAATGCATACATTGTAGACGAAATGAATGTGAGAATACCATTCTTGTCTACAGTTAGCGATAAGTGCGCCAAAACGGGTCTGTTCCACTATGGTCAGCAAGGAGAATGGTGCTGATTTTCATTCCTTGTTGCCAAGGTGACTTTCACTTGGTGATATAATACAGCGGCCGTATGTCAGCCTGTATTATAGAAGCTCTAAGGAAGGACCCTACATCATAGCGAGAGAGAATAAACAGTGTTATTTATCGAATTCACAAATCGTCTTCAACCAAACAGTCATACATACCGACAGATTAGCTTCATATTATGGACCACAGTTCACTGCTCAGGACATGCAGTTTAAGGAGTGGGAAGTGTTGCGAATATGTCAGATACATGGCCTTTTATAATGTCCCCACACAGAGAAAACACTTTTATAGGTACACGTTGCTATTTCGTGAAGGTAGGTTTATCATAATTTGGCAACATTTTCGAATCCTGGGTACCAGATTTGGCGAAATATTGCCAAATTGTTGCATTTTGGCGGTGTTTGTATGCGATGGAACTTTTAGAAATATCCACTGGTTTTGAAGATACTACCCACTTTCTACAGATTTCTATGGAGCGTATACAGGAAAGCCATTGTTCATTTAGACACAGTTAATGAAATACGAGTTAAATTTATTTGTGAGATACATTAGTGTTGTGAGAAGAGAATCTACTGTTTTGTGAATTTAAGCATTTAATTTCTAGTTTGTGTCTGAGAGTTTTTTTTGTGATACTGTAAGGTATCTATAGTGTTATTAGTTGTATATTGTTCCTGCTTATGCTTGTTGTTGCTTTTAAATGAAAGCGTTAGTTCTCCAGAAATTCGGACTCATTTTTGTATCCTGAAAGTACCCAAATAATTTGAGACGATACGTCGTAACCATATTATTATGATTTGGAATATATTTCTACATATGCATTTTTAATTAATTTGCTCCTTTGAATTATAAAAACACTGATTTTATTTTAATGCACTTACCATTCGATTTTGCATCCTAATTCGTGCTATAAATAAACATTTTACAAATCCTGACACCCTCATATAATTTATTTTCCTGAATTCCCAGCAAAAATGGCAAATTATTTTTATCTATTGAGCGATGCGACATACTTAGTAGATAAATATTTAGGGCCATAAATTGATTCAAATGGAGATATGGTTCAAAGTCTCATGCATCATAAACCCTGATTCTATAAAGTATATTAAGGGGTTACTGAATTAAGGAATGTTTCGAAATTCTAAACTCAGCTGTTGTATCAAAATTATAAACCGTTTTTTGAATGATACTAAATAAAATTTATTAATTTGATTGTATCCACAAATTTCGATGACAGTTTTGGATTACTCTCATAAAATACAAAATTTTATATTTTAAATTTATTACTTGATATTGCAAAATGTATAACTGGTTTCATTTACCTTAACTATGGAACTAGAAATTGAATAATGCCCAGACGGGCTAACAGCACGTTAGTGTTTAAAATACATTTTGATTACGAAAACGGTCTTATAATTTAAAGTGACAAAAGTTTAGATACAAGAAATTTGTGAAGGCCCTTTCATATGGTGTGTACATTTTATTTTCGACAGAACTATTAAGAATTTTTATTTCCTTTACCAATTTATTTGGTACAGTCATGTGAATTTTCGGACGTCCCCAGAACTGGAAATGGAAATCTTTAGTGAGTACACCCAACCCTCTCCGTTTCCCGACAGCCCATTTTTGGTGCTCTATATCTTCGGATGAGTCGGACGGCCTGGGTTTTCGACCCAACCCTCTCCAAAATTCAATGGAGAATACATATCAGTCATCGTATAGTCTCTATCTATAGTCAATCCAGAGAAAGAGATGTTGCAATGATTTTTTAATCAGATCTGACATATCCAGAACCAAAATCAAAAATACATATTTACACCCCGTCTCCCAAAAGAATTTAATGCTGAATCCACATCAGTCCTCGACCAAATTCAATCTATAGCTGACTTTATGGTACTATGTTTCAAGGAAAATATTTTAGCCTTAATTTGAAAGCCTTAGTAAATCTTCCAACTCCTTTAAAAACTTGATACTGAATATATATCTACCATCATCTAAGCTCTAGCTGATTTTAAGAAATACTTTTTGGAGGAAAATGAACAATTTTGAACCGGAATTGGGAATATACTGGAAGTGTAAATGCTTAACAAGCCGTCTTTACCCTCTGGAATTTGTTGCTGAATCCATATTAGTCATCAGCTAAGATCTATCTATAGCCAATCCTGAGAAATTGATATTTCAAGAAAAAGTTTTTCACAGTAAGTAAGAAATATTTAGTAAACTCTCCCACCTCCGAAATTTGATCCATATCAGTTATCATCTACGGTATGATTATAAAGAGTCATCTAAGGTTATAATTTAATGTGATTTGAGGTGAGGGAAGAAATTGTTCCATTTAAAAAATTTGAAGCTATTACTTATTAACAGCAAGCACATTTTACAAGAGTTTCGAAAAATATATTGAAATAATTTCCTTTTGTTTCAGTACGGCCACATATAATATATCAAAATGGGCAAAATAATAGGCTTTGTTTTAAAATTAAATTCACAATTTTTTCACTTTTACTATTTTTCACTTATTTTCAGTCACACTGACTTACAGTCATCATAAGTTAGTCAGTGCAAATTTTGTGTGCATACTTAGAGATTAAATTAAATATTTATATATAAAATGTATCTGCAAGTATGCTATATTTGTTTATACAATTTATTTCGTTCTCTTCTTTGATTACTTGTGAGGTCTATACAGTTATTATTCCCCTTGTCCTTTAGTTTTATATCCCTCAGTTTCGTTATAATTTATGTTTACTTTATAATAACAACTTCTGACTGGTTTGGTTACGTAGACCAATCACTGAAACATGTAACATGTGTTAGGTTGGAGACAGGATAAATTTCTTTTACTATTTTTCACTTATTTTCAGTCACACTGACTTACAGTCATCATAAGTTAGTCAGTGCAAATTTTGTGTGCATACTTAGAGATTAAATTAAATATTTTTATATAAAATGTATCTGCAAGTATGCTATATTTGTTTATACAATTTATTTCGTTCTCTTCTTTGATTACTTGTGAGGTCTATATAGTTATTATTCCCCTTGTCCTTTAGTTTTATTTCCCTCAGTTTCGTTATAATTTATGTTTACTTTATAATAACAACTTCTAACTGGTTTGGTTAGGTAGACCAATCACTGAGACATGTAACATGTATTAGGTTGGAGACAGGATAAATTTCGGATCGCGAGTGAGTTGGGAATCTGAAAGCTGACGCAGGATGAAAAGATAGCGGAAGCTGGCGCACGGTGAAAGAAAAGCGGAAGCTGAGGGAGTTAAACAGCTGAAACTGAATGAGTTGAACATATGAAGCTGGGTAAAAGGAAAGCTGCTGAGAGTAGTGGTGTGAGTGAAAAAGAAGGAAAGTTCAAGTCCGTGGAACACGCACTAAGATGAACAACACTATTATAACAAGGATCTAGTGTGCCGGGTTATCCAAGACAAAGTTTATAGGCACTAGGAAAGAGTTGGATAAGCATAATTAGTCCAGTGTTTGCTTAAAGATATTCTATCACCAGGCCCGTCAAAGTGCATTTCGTGATATATTTGTGTTAAATAGTGGGTACGTGCATTATTGGCTGTTTGATATCTGTCTCTATTTAGTTATGCAGCCCACAGTTGTAATTTGATTGAATACTCAATAAGTGTATATAATTTATTTTGCGCATCTGTGCTATCGCCCCTGGCCCCAAGGTCCTTTTGCGTATACAGTTATTCAATTGTATAGTTATGTCACTTTTGTTTGGCGTATGTATGAAACCTCGCAACCAAAAAGTCAATAGTCATTTACAATAGAGCTCTACTCAAGGCTCTTTACATTGCTATGGAGCCGATCGAGTGCCAGAATCCTACATACTTAAAATAAAAAATGACTAATTATCTGATAATATTTTATCATATGATTCAACATTTCACTTTCTGGCACCAACAACTACTTTGTCCTCAAACCACTGCACCAACTGACACCAATATGATCTTTTAGCACTTCACCATTTCGCATCAACACCGAATATCCGTTATTCTAGTAGTAACAAAAAACTTCAATATTTTTCAAAAGTCAATTTAATACCACTGAGGTTTTCAAAATCATAATACATAACAGGTTCATTTTGTGGTTATTAAGTAAATATTCGCTTACTATACTGCTCGCTTACTTCACTTACTCAAACCTCAATAGTAACTGACTAAAAATCAGTTACATGTCACAGAGCTTGTAAAACTGTGTAACACGAGTTTATTTTGTTGTTATTGCAATAACCAGCGCTGAGGATTTTCAAAACCTGCATGATATTGCAAAATATATATTATTGTTTCGAAAGTGTAATTAATGACTACCACAGCAGTTCAAAGGTGGTATGCACCAGAAGGACGTATCAAGTTCAAAAACAGTTTATAACAGCCAGAACGTCTTGATTGTACTACTTATTTCTGATCATAATAGACACATATTAGATCTGCAGCTATCCTCGATGCTTAACAGGGTAACAAGGATATACGGGTTTCTGTATATCAAGATATATAATCGAAAAAGTATTCCATGCCAAATAAATTATGGATCCCTATTAATTATGCTCACAAAATTGCTCGATTATTGTGAGTTACGCACCATCGAAATGGGACCTGTAAACCCTGGATTAATATACTCTTTACGTGAATCAAGGATTTCGCTAACTAGTAATTCACCACAGCAATCAATCTGAAGAGAAGTAGGCACACTTTTCACACATCCATTACATGCAAAGGGTACAATTTTGGAGATGGGGTAAATGATCTAGCAGACGTCATTGCTGATAGTTGTATTGTCACTGCATGTCCTCGATAGAGGAACTTTGACTAACCAGACATGTTAAATAAATACTTTAAAACTCTATGTAATACATTTCCCAAAGGATGCTATCTTAGAAATCGGAATAATGCGAAATATTGCTACCTTCTATAGGATCTCTTGAAGGAATATATATGGATAATAAAATGGCCATACAAATCCTCCCACCTTAACCCAAATGGCAATGTTTAGAGGTAGGGTAATGATTTGGAACTATCATTATTTATGTTGTATAGTCGCTACATGTCTTCTATAAAGAAACTTATCTAACGAGACAAGTCAAGAAAATACTGTTAAACTCCATATAATACTTTTCCGAAATGATATTGTACTAGAAATTGGTATAATGCACAATGTTGCTATTTCACGTACTAGATAAATCTTCTCCAGAATCGTTTGAAAGAAAGTATGCAGATAACAGAATGGCCATACAAATCTACCCACCGTAACCCAATTGGTCATGTTTGGAGGTAGGAGTGATATGGAAAACATCATTATTCATGTTTGTACTTCCTTCGATAGAGGAATTTTGACTAACCAGACAAGTCAAGAAAATGCTTTTATAGATTTATGTAATACAGTCTGAAAGAATGTTGTCCTAGGAACTGCATAATGTTGCTACTCCATGTACAACAAAGTTTCTATAGAATCTTAAATGAAAATATACAGATAATAGAATGGCCATATAAATCCTCCCACTGTAAGCCAATTGGACATTCTTGGAGGTGGGATTAATGATCTGGGAAATATCATTATTGATGGTTATACCTTCACTAAATGTTTTCGATAGATAAACTAACCAGACAATTCAGGAAAGTACTGAACTCTATGTATTTTATTTCCGAACGATGATGTTTTAGAAATCAGTATAATGCACAACATTGCGACTCCACGCAGAACAAAGCTTCTACGGAATATATTGAAAGATAATATACAGATAATAGAATGGCCATACAAATACTCCCATCTTGTACCAATTGGCCGTGCTTGGGATACTTTAGAAAAGCAAATGATAAGTCCTTAACACTATCTCCCTCACCAAAACAATCCATTTAGGTATTGGTAATATATTTCACTGTGTGCTCCTAGATCACTTTCGATAAAGCATGTGCGGTCGTTATAGGACATACATGGTAACTTTGAAATGAAAGTTTTCTATGTGCATACGTTAGGCCTATCTATGGTAAAGTGGCCATGTACCATAGAATAAAAGTAATTGCAATGCCCTTAGCGAAAGTTTGAATAAGTTAGAAGCAAAATTTCGTCATCTAAGCGTGTTAGGAGAAAACTGTGAATAACATTCGTAGCGTATTTATAAGAAATAGTAATTGACATTAGAATCGTTCAAAATGTGTATATGAAAAGTAATATATACCTGTCATAGTTCATCGCTTGCTAGATGCTGTAATACAGTGGTATATGCAATGCTTAGCAAAGTGCGCGATAATTTTCTGTTTCAAATTCAAATGTCTATTCTCTCTGACAGAGAATATATTGAGCAGGTTATATATTAGAAACCTGTGCAATAAGTGCTATTTATTATATGATTCTTGAATAGGATTACAAATCGCCCATAACCATATTAAGTCACATTATTACTACTGTAACAGATTAAACTTCGATTTATACTAATTAGACAATGCTATACAACTTTGTTAATGATATTTTCCTTATATTTCTCTTTGATGCCAATTCCTTGTTCCTAATTTCTTTAATTCACCTCTAACGGAGCTGCAATCACTTTTATTCACTCGGGAATACTCGCTTTGTTACAGATAGACCTAACTATGTACATACAAAGACTGTATATGAAATGACAAAATTTGAATAACCGGTATGTTTCAACAGTTTGAAAATCAGTACGTTACTAAACATTAACAATCGGTTCACTTATCTAATTTCATAAAAAATATATTTTTGTGTATGTGGGAGGGGGGATATATATTTCTTTCTCTCTCTCTCTCTCTCTCTCTCTCTATATATATATATATATATATATATATATATATATATACATATAAATATATATATATATATATATATATATATATATATATATATGTATATATATATATATATATATACATATATATATGTATATATATATATGTATATATATATATATATATATACATATATATATGTATATATATATATATATATATGTATGTATATATATATATATATATATATATATATATATATATATACATATTTATATGTATATATATATATATATATATATACATGTATATATATATATATATATATATATATATATTTACACAAAAGTTATAAAATTTAAAATCCTATACCATACCAAATGTTAACGAATCATAAGGCGCATTGCTGCCATTACCCTTCGTAAACGACATAGAAATTTCCAAAAGGATTAAAGAAAAATTAACAAATCGAGTACCACAAAGTTTCCGTGGGGGATTGTGACCCCCACTCCCCGGTTAAAGCATGCTTAGAGCCGCGGCAAACACTCCCGGAGGCCGGTACCAATTTGAGAAAGATATATACTTGAAAATATACACTACAAAATAGTACAATACAAAACAATACAAAAGTAGAAAAAGCCATAAACACTGATTCAAACAATCAGACACAAATACCAATACCAACACCATTACCATAAAAACAACCTTCATTCCCACGTATTACTTACTCTCTTCGATGATATCCATAAGGATACCTACTCTAAAAACACAAATTCCTTGACCTCATATGTATCACCATAGCACTCCACAAATAGTTTGCTTTTAGCTCTCAGCCTTTCTTCCGTCACTCACTTTATATCCTCTACTGTGATTTGTATCCAAAACACATGTAACACTCGGTTACAATTATTTTGAAAAAACCAGTAATAACATCGGTTAAGAACTTCTGCGGATACCCCTATTCTATTGCGTCTTTCACATATTTCCCAATACCATACCGAATGTTAACGAATCATAAGGATCATTGCTGCCAAATATATCGGATAAATGCATAAATGCATTGGGAAAATAAAAATGCATTTGGAAAATGTTATTATTAATGTTATGAAGTGTTATAATTGTGTTTTTTGTATATCTTATTTTTAGATATTTTTCTTATATATTTGGATTGGAAATAGTGCTGCATTGCGCCTACTCCTTTTCTGATTTTTTCTTATTATTTCTTATTATTTTCTTTTGCCGTGTCCTGTTATAACTGAAGTATTCATCCGTCCCTTTTCGTTACCTTCAGCGTCCCTTGGTGTTGGATCTTGGAATATTTAACATGGGGTTCTTCTCGGACGGCTGCCATTGGGCAGTGGTCTTCGGTATGTTGTTTAGACTTTGTATTCGCTCACATGGTGTGACCTTCATATACCTCTTTGGTATGATGACATTTTATGATGAATAAGTATTTCTAATGGACTTGAATCGTTATCGTATTTTTTAATTATATTGCATGACTTAAGTAACCTTTTTTATATAATGACGTATATGAAATTTACATTTTCTTATGATATTTTAATTTACATGTTTTTTATATGTCTTTTTATACCAGACCTGAAACTTATTAAGTTTCATTATTTAGATGTTCCCTCGTTATTTAAAAATAACTTTATTCACAAATAAATATAATTGGATGTGATGCAGTTGTAAATTTAGAACATCCTCAAAAAAACTTAAAAATTATGAAATAACATTTTCTGCTCTTTGAACATGTAATGTGGTTTATAATAATAGGATAGATAGCGTATCCTTATGATGTAACATGGAATCAGATGAGATGTTGTATTGCTTTATGAAGTAATTTTGTGTTTTTCGATTTTAATAGTCACATACTCCTCAACATGGGTTTAAACTATTGATTTTAAAATATGATGCTGAACAAATACAGAATTTAGCGACTGGCAATATTGTAACAAGTTTGCATGTGCCCGGTACCACTGTGATACAAGGTGATAGTGGGATCGATATCAAACTACCTTGGAATATGAACACGATTAAGGCATATTTTAAACCTGTACAGAGTGGAAGAGCAGAGAATAATAAAAAAAGCGTAATTAATGAAGACAGATGCAATAAAGCTACGAACGATCCATATTCCCCTATGATGAACGATTCAATAGATCATTTACATTTTATGCGTAACATGAAGCAATATAGATTCAAGAAATGCACGACTCGGCGCTGCAAATTATGTCCCATTGGAAATAAGGTACAAATCCAGAGTACAAACCCTGGATACAAAGCATTTTGTAAAGTGTACCAATGCATATATTGTATTACTTGTTTGACCTGTAATATGAGTTATATCGGACAAACCGGCAATCCCCTTAACACCCGTATAAACTTGCACCGAAGTCAGATCAAGCGAGTATGTGAAAATTCTTCTGGTATTAACAATTTTGAGTTGCAACATTTTTCAAAACATGATTTTGAAAAGATATCTATTTCCATCCTGGACATTGTTCCTGATATTAAAGAACGCTTATGGTGGGAAAACACACATATAAAGCAATTTGGCACGCTTTTCCCATTTGGATTGAATACCATTAACTTTGATAATATACTTAATATGGAGTTCTATACTAAACTGAATAATGCTCCAATTGATTATACTAATAATAGAAAAGCTACACGTTGGCAACGAGGAGGAAGAGGTAAAAATAATAACCATACAGCAAGAAATTATAAGAGAACTTTGCTTAATTTGAACACCTTTATCGAAGAAATTAAAAAGTACAATCAAGTTAGAACGGCATGGATCAAAAACAGAATTTACGGTATAAGGAAAGTTCATATACAACGTCTATGGAAGGAATGGAAAGATCGTCCTATAATCCCTAATCAAAATTGTTATAGAGCATGTACCAATATTGCAGTAGTTTATAATTTTCTAAAATTACGAGCACATAAATTGAAAGTCAATTTGAACGAAGGCCCTATTGTATCAAATAAAAGGGAATTTATGATTACTACCTTTTAAAATAAAACCTATAATGTTATACCATTTAAATCTATTTTAAAACAATGTGATGAATTATTGCCTATACGCAATATTAACATTAAAATTACTTACAGATATCTTAAAACTAACGGCAGAAAATATTTCAACTATAATAATATTGGCAAAAATTTAAACCATTTCTCCGACTTGAAGTGTAACTGTGTTGAAGAATTAAAAACATATAAAGAAATTGATGCCACGCACGGACGTGTAATAACAGGAAAATTGGAAATGTATAATAATAATGACATCAAACTGCTGATAAAACAGGTAACTAAATTCCGTGGTCAAAAGCATTTTGGAAGTGCCTTTGCTTTTGCTAAAGACGTGGATGATTTCTTATACAAAATGGCGGTGAAATACAGCCACCCCATTCAAACTTTCCACAAATGGAGATGCGAAGTTATAAAGGGAGTCGAAAGGCATTATCATCCAGATTCCTATAACATCTTTCAAAACAACAAAGTACCAGAGATGGAGTCCTTGAGAGATAGATTTGCAATCACTTACATGAATAAAGTGCCATCGAATTACGTATTTGTCTGCAAAAAATACTATGTAGACACTTTGCGCAAATGTTACGAAAATGAAAGTATGTATGAAAAAATCAATACCACCGATAAAGCCATGGAAAACCGTATCACAGCACTTTATAAACTAATAGGACATGATTTAAAATCTGTAAGATTTCCTTATCTTGTACTAATTCTAAAAATGCATAAAAATCCGATCAAATTTAGACCTGTGACAGTTGGATGCGGATCTTACCTTACTATTGCTAATATTAAGTTACTTTCTATTCTGACTCCATTACTAAAAGAAATCAAAAAGGAAGGGACCTGTATGGTGTCAAATTCTTTTGAACTTATTGACAAATTAAGCAGAATATAGGATAAAATGTTTTTCAGATGCTTTGATTTTAAAGACCTTTTTAATCATGTAAATTTAAAAGATTTATCCGACATTTTGTTGGAGCTCCATGAGCATCACAATCTCCACTCTGCCATCTCCCTCTACCAATATAAAATGCTGATAAATATTGTTTTGTTTGAAAACATACTGCACAACGGAATAGGCTTTTATCGTCAAGTGCAGGGGCATCCCAATGGGGGGTGGTTGCTCTTCGGCACTTGCAGATATTTACTTGAACAAGTATGAACAAGGTACATATTTAGTCAATGAAATGCCATACTACCGCTTTGTTGACGATGTGATTATTGGATATAAAAATCAACATGATCATTTTGAGTTTGGGTTTTACCCTAACTGCCTGGAATTTTTGGAAACTAAATATACAAATCTAGGAACTGTTGATTTTCAGGATGTCAGTATTTACTACAATGAGAAAGACAAGATATGTTTTAAAGTTTATGACTAGAGGGATAATTTTGATTTCGACATTAATTACATTATAGACTGGAAATCTAATTTGAGCAGGGATATTTTCAGAAATATTATCATAAATCATCTAAATCGATATAGACGTCTCAACACTGAAAAAGAAGAACAGCAAAACAGTGTCAATAAATTACTCAGGGAAGCAGCAAAAGGCAATTACCCACTTCGGTTTCTAAGGCACTATGTAGACTTGATATTTGAAAGAGAGACTAACTGCTTTACTTGATGATAGCAGGTCGGTGAGATATGGTTGTGTGGCATTGCTTATGGTCTTCAAGAATTCGGTTGAGTAATAAGGTTATGTTTATTCCCATCTTTAGCCCTTTTTTTGCTTCATGGTCTATATACTTCGGGAAGTTTCATTGATTTCATCGGACGGAGGAGTGCTTCGGGAAGACAGAGGCACCGGGAGTGTTTCTAGAGTAAAAGCGCTTTAACCGGGAACGGGGGGTCACTATCCCCCCCCCGGCCTTTTTTCTGTCGTTCCTGTAAACACTCTCCTTTCTTTTCCCCCTTTCCTTTATGCCTCCCCCCCCCCTTTTTTCTATTTGATGATGTATTTACTATTATATACCTGCTAAACATGAAAGAGGGGCATGGCTCCTTAATGTTATGAAGTGTTATAATTGTGTTTTTTGTATATCTTATTTTTAGATATTTTTCTTATATATATATATATATATATATATATATACATATATATATATATGTATATATATATATACATATATATAATGTATGTATATATATATATATATACATATATATATGTATATATATATATACATGTATATATATATATATATATATATATATATACATGTATATATATATATATATATATATATATATATATATATATATATATATATATATATATATTTACACAAAAGTTATAAAATTTAAAATCCTATACCATACCAAATGTTAACGAATCATAAGGCGCATTGCTGCCATTACCCTTCGTAAACGACATAGAAATTTCCAAAAGGATTAACGAAAAATTAACAAATCGAGTACCACAAAGTGGCCGTGGGGGATTGTGACCCCCACTCCCCGGTTAAAGCATGCTTAGAGCCGCGGCAAACACTCCCGGAGGCCGGTACCAATTTGAGAAAGATATATACTTGAAAATATACACTACAAAATAGTACAATACAAAACAATACAAAAGTAGAAAAAGCCATAAACCCTGATTCAAACAATCAGACACAAATACCAATACCAATACCAACACCATTACCATAAAAACAACCTTCATTCCCACGTATTACTTACTCTCTTTGATGATATCCATAAGGACACCTACTCTAAAAACACAAATTCCTTGACCTCATATGTATCACCATAGCACTCCACAAATAGTTTGCTTTTAGCTCTCAACCTTTCTTCCGCCACTCACTTTATATCCTCTACTGTGATTTGTATCCAAAACACATGTAACACTCGGTTACAATTATTCTGAAAAAACCAGTAATAACATCGGTTAAGAACTTCTGCGGATACCCCTATTCTATTGCGTCTTTCACATATTTTCCAATACCATACCGAATGTTAACGAATCATAAGGATCATTGCTGCCAAATATATCGGATAAATGCATAAATGCATTGGGAAAATAAAAATGCATTGGGAAAATAAAAATGCATTGGGAAATATGTGAAAGACGCAATAGAACAGGGGTATCCACAAAAGTTCTTAACCGATGTTATTACTGGTTTTTTTCAGAATAACTGTAACCGAGTGTTACATGTGTTTTGGATACAAATCACAGTAGAGGATATAAAGTGAGTGGCGGAAGAAAGATTGAGAGCTAAAAGCCGACTATGTGTGGAGTGCTATGGCGATACATATGAAGTCAAAGAATTTGTGTCTTTAGGGTAGGTATCCTTATGGATATCATCGAAGAGAGTAAGTAATACGTGGGAATGAAGGTTTTTATGGTAATGGTGTTGGTATTGGTATTTGTGTCTGATTGTTTGAATCGGGGTTTATGCCTTTTTACACTTTTGTATTGTTTTGCATTGTACTGTTTTGTAGTTGTTGTTGTTGTTGAGACCCAGACCGTCCGACCTACCAGAAAGGTGTTGTTGTTGTTGAGACCCAGACCGTCCGACCTACCAGAAAGGTGTAAGGTAACTGTATGGACGGCCGGGAAGTGCCACCCAATTTAGACCGGAACCCAGTGGGGGAGGCATCCACAGGGACCGTACCCTCCTTCCCCTACCACCAACCTCTCGGAAGGACTTACGGACCCACATGTTTAACGTGATCGTACTCCGCATGAACACGGCGGCATTTGTGGCAGCGTGCAAATCTTAGCGCGCAAACCACGGGGATACCGCACCCGAGATGGCCAACAGCACGCGGTGTTCCGAGGTGGTCACCCACCAAGTACTAACCGCGCCCGATGCTGCTTGACTTCGGTGATCTAACGAGAACCGGTGTTTTCAGCACGGTACGGCCGTTGGCCCCTACCAGAAAGGTGTAAGGCAACTGTATGGACGGCCGGGAAGTGCCACCCAATTTAGACCGGAACCCAGTGGGGGAGGCATCCACAGGGACCGTACCCTCCTTCCCCTACCACCAACCTCTCGGAAGGACTTACGGACCCACATGTTTAACGTGATCGTACTCCGCTTGAACACGGCGGCAGTTTTGGCAGTGGCTGGAATCGAACCCGGGCCTACCGAGTGCAACTCCAGCGCGCTAACCAATGGGCTACCGCCCCCCTATACTGTTTTGTAGTGTATATTTTCAAGTATATATCTTTCTCAAATTGGTACCGGCCTCCGGGAGTGTTTGCTGCGGCTCTAAGCATCCTTTAGCCAGGGGTCACAACCCCCCACGGCCACTGTATGGTACTCGATTTGTTCATTTTTCTTTAATCCCTTTGGATATATATATATATATATATATATATATATATATATATATATATATATATCTGTATGTGTGTGTGACATCTGGAGAAATTCGATAAAGGGTTACTCCAGAACTCGGGGTGATACGCCTCGGGGAGTTTTTTTTAATTCAAATTAGTTTTTAGTTATTGGATGTTTTAGCACGATTTTGAGTGATTTTCACACAAATTGGTTCCTTAGTAAAAGAAAGTACGATAGAAGTTCGTTCTTTGCAACGATGTTTGGATTGAATTCGTAGGGCAATTATCTGATAGATATTAGATTTACTGATATTATTCTGATAGAATATCAGATTATCTGATATTATATCTGATAGAATATTAGATTATCTGATACTTATTTCGCAGCATGCGGAAGATTAGCACTATTCTATAGTTTTGCAAAAATTTCTGCGTATATCTTCGCATTCTGAGAAAACAAATTGAATTACTGCATTTTTTTATGCTTTGTGATTTTTTAAGCAAACACATAAAAATATTTTTTTCTCTATTCTGTTGGCGAGGATTTCTTTCTCCAGTAGCCTGTGGATTTTTCTGGGTATGCCTGCTTTGGACCTCATGAAGGGTTTTAGGCCACACCTTCGATTCCGTTAAGTGAGTTCTATTTTTATTTATTTATTTATTTATTACTTACTTATTTTCCTTTTTATTGTTATGGAGAGCAGAAATTGAGGTGATTTGAAAAGGCGCTTTTGTAGCGAGTCCTTATTCAAAACTCGGGAAACAGCGAGTAAATTGTTCTGGTATTTCTATTTTATTCTTTCGAATTCAATTAACTTGGGAATTAATTTATGGATAATATACACTCGTTATCAATCAACATCCCCCAAAATCTGCTTCGACTCTAGATTAGATGAGTCCGCAACTGTAAGTGAAATATTTAACTTCTTGAATCTTGAATCCCCTACATTTGAAGCCGTCTGGTGTTGTTGTTGAAACCCAGACCGTCCGACCTACCAGAAAGGTGTAAGGTAACTGTTTGGACGGTCGGGGAAGCCGTCTGGTGTGTATTAAAATGAAAACTAATAATGATTCGTACTCATCGTTTCATATATAAAAATTCTAGATTATGAAGCATGTGTGCCGCTCGATGAGAATTTATGGCCCGAGGACTGCATATTATTGAACTTTACGGAAGCCTGAAAAAGAGTCAAGATCATTCTAGGGATGATCTAACTGATAATTCAGATCGGGCTGCAATGCTAAATTATGTTGTTTCTCGGGGTGGTACTGGATTTGATTGACTGTTTCCAAATGAACCTCTCTGTGATCACGCAGATAATCTTAATATACATATATTTGTAGTGAGTACATGTTCGAGGGATATATTTTCTTCTGCTTTAGCTGGAAACTATGATGTAATATGCTTATAGGAAATATAGTTGAATGACGAATTTGCCAATTGTGACATCTTTGATGAAAGATACTAGTATTTTAATGAAAGCTCGGAATTATAAACTGACTAATTAAAATTGTGATGGAATTCTTTTGATTGCCGTAAAAAGTTATTTTGTACAGAGCAGATCTCACAGTCAGATTATGAGGGAGGTATTTGGATAAAAATAATTTTAACTATTCATGTTTCTGCTAAAATCATTTGATTGTACTATCCACCGAATGTTGATGTTATGTACTTTAATGTGTTTTATAACATTGTTGATGGACATTTTTTAGTTTTATAAATATTATTATACATTATGATTTTAATCTGCTTACTATCAACTGATCTACCCTAAATTTAAATGATCATTCACATTTAGTTCAAGAATTACTTTCTTTTATCAACCTTCATGAGTTAAATCAATGTATTTTTGAAATAAACTGCCTAAACACGATTGTGGATTTGATTTTGACTAAACTTAATCTTTTAACACGAGTTTATCTCGCCCTCCGTTACCCTTGGTTATTGGGGATACTTATTATCCTTCGTTACATACTGACCTTGTTAAAACTCGTACAAGTACCATGCTGGTAAGTCTGGACTTGATGAGAATTTCAAAATGAATTGTGATAACACCAGTTAACACTTTAGAAAAGCAAATTTCAGTTTACTTTTTACTCTTTTATCGCTTGTTGACTGGAATTTTGTAAGTAACTTTACGCGCATTAATGCTGCTATTGAAAACTTTTATATTTTGCTTTATAACATTTTAGATAAATCTGTTCCAACAACTAGAAATTGCAAAAAGAAGTATCCGACTTGGTTTACTAAAGCAATCATTGATAATAATCAATTAAAGAATCATTGTTCGAGAAAATTTAGGAGGTAAAATATAGCACTGATGATTTGGATCGTTATAAATATTACAGAGTCCACTTTGACGATAAGAGCTTGCAATTTCTCCCCAGTAGCGCGATAGTAGAGCGTCGACTGGCTAATTCGGAGATCCAGGGTTCGATTTCAGGTTGGAGTAGCAAGGTTCTTCAGAATGGCGTCCAAACCAATCAACCCTGTATGTTAGTACAAAGATGTCGGAGGTCTGAAAGTGACCCTTGTACGATTAGTAAAGATTCAGTGAACTCTGGATGATTGAGCGCTGATTTCAAATTGAAAGGATAACGACCACGCAGGATAGTAATGGGTTAAATAGTAGTAGCAGGAGGCTAACCTGAGATAAAAATAGCAGAAAGGAGTCAGTCAAATTATCAGTTGCCCGCCAATCCGATATTAGATGATGGAGAATGTGGAGTCCACTTCGACGATAAGAGCTTGAAATTTCGTCCCAGTAACTCAACGGTAGATCGTCTTCTGGCTAGTTTAAAGATCAAGGATTCGATTCGATTCTCGGTTTGGGCAACAAGGCTCTTTACAGTATTTTAGAAAATAGTTAAGTTGGGTATTGATAATGCATACAAGAAATATATTGATGCCATTTAGAAGCCTAATTATAACAATTTTTGGCCTTACTTCAACAAAAGTAATTCTGTGGGTCATTCTGTCGTTACTGTATGATAATTTAAAGTATCTTCATGATATTAAACTAAACACTAGAAATGACATTGTAAAAGCATTTATATATTATTTTTTCTCTAATCATGTTAATTTTTCTAATCAATGTAATATGAATTTACAAATTCAAATAAAGTGGTTAAAGTAGGTATTATATCCTGTCAAGATGTGGTAATGGCAGTAAATAGGTTAAAGGATTCATATTCTGTGGGGCGTGAATCCTTCTTATATTGTTAAGATTGATATTGATAGCTTTATGCATCCTTTACTGATCCCTTTTAATTTGCCTATACATACTATTGTTTCCCCTGAAATTTGGAAGCAATAAAAAAGAGTTCTGTTATTCAAAATGGGTGAAAAATCTTGTATAAATTAACTGTTAACTCAACTCAACCGTCTCAAACCATAATATTGCAATGATTTTTTTTTTTTTTTTTTTTTTTTTTTTTTTTTTTTTTTTTGCATATTGCTAGAAAAAATTAAAAAATTAAAATATCTGTTTCTTTGGTTCAAATGATCACAATTATAGCATGTTACCCTTTAATTTAAAGAGCTTATATAAAAATTTTTAATTGATACTATGTTTGGCAATGCATCTTCGATAGGTAACTTGCCCCTCGATGGGAGGGATAATGATGTCACGAACACAAATGCGAACACACACTATTTTTCTCCACAATGACTGAAACTGCTTCGTGATTACTAAGCCATAAATAACCCCATTTATACTTAATTATGTCAAATTTGAGCCTATGCTGCTATATTAAGAAAATATACATTTTCGAATGCATTTCAACGTTTTCGCTCGAATTTAAAAAAAATCTACCTAGTTCTAGATTTTTTCGTAACAAAGATGGAAAAAAATTTTTGGTCGAAATCCATTAATATCTGTGGTAGCTAGCATTTACACAAGAAGCCGATCACTGACAGATGATAGACGGAAATCACTCTAAAAGTAATCAAAACGTATTCAGGAGGTCCTAAAACATATATCGGCATCAAAATCTTGAAATCAATTTTTAAAAAAAAAACAATACTTTCTCTATACTATTTTCTATAGTATAAGAAAGTAAGAATTATAGACCTAATGCTATCATTTCTGTTTATTATCTGTGAATTATGTCTCTTTTAATCAACATGATATTGTTGAAAAGCTTTCTACTTCTAGCAATCTTAGGTGTTTGAACACCGATATTGTTAAAGCCCTTGAGATTAATAAACTGCGAGATATTTTTATACAGAATTCGAAAATACTTGATAAAGTTGAGTTGTTAATCTGCTAATCTGTAAACTAATTAACATTGGTTTCAGCCAGAAATAAATAAGCTGCTTATATATTTATATAATTAGGAAGTTATTATTTATAAATTATAAATTTAATTATTCAAAAGGATATACAGGGTATCCCAAAAACATTGACCCCGGCTTTTATTCCTTAAATATTGATCTTAGACATATATAATAAATTACAAAGTTGCATAAAAAGAGGTACAGAATTTTATGAAATCGATAAAAATTTTCAGGGGATTAAATTTGAAGAAATACAAAATTTAAATTTTTTTACGGCCCCCGTACAAAAACATTTCCAATGAGCAAAATGTGCCCATACACTAATAAGGTGATGTGCAACATTTCAGCATTTTATCATAAAAAGTTCCAGAGATATGTTAAAACAAAATTGGTGAGGGATTAATCACAAATTAAAATGTAAATGTTTACAGCAAGACTGCAAATGACACAACGCAGAAATGCATCATAGGCAAATAATATGTGACTCTTATCTTTAATGGATCTTTGGCATGGATGGTAAATATTTTGAACAAGCTTTGTAATATTTGTGTAAAGTTCTTATTTCTACACAGTGTAGATACTTTTTTACAATAGCAAAATTATTATTTATTTATGTAATCATTGTTCTCTTTCATAATTTGTGTATGACCCCTGAAACGCGATCTGCCGACATGATTTTCCCATCTGAGAACCCATGTCGATGCATCGAAAAGTGGTTTAAGACAGCATTTTTGTCTTTTCATATCTCTAGGACTTTTTATGATAAAATGCTGAAATTTTGTACATCACCTTATTAGTGTATGGAGCATATTTTACTGAGTGGAAATGCTTTTGTACGGGGGCCGTAAATAAATTTTAATTTTGTATTTCTTAAAATTTAATGCCCTTGAAAATTTCAATCGATTTCATAAAATTCTGTAACTTTTTTACTCAACTTTGTAACTTATTATATATGTCTAAGATCAATATTTAAGGCATAAAAGCCGAGATAAATGTTTTTGGGACACCCTGTATAGCACTTCTGGTGTGCCACAGGGATTTATTTAGGGCATTTGCTTTTTGTTTTATATATAAATAATCTGGCTGATGTCTTTGATTCTTGTTTACATTTTGCTGATGAGCTTAAAATTCATAAGTGTATCTCGACATATCATGATAATGTTATATTTCAATCGGAAATTTTTAAATTATATGACTGGTGTTCTTAAATATTGCTAAGTGTTTTATCGTAAATTTTGCAAAAATATTTAATCATATTAGGGGTGATTCTAAAATTAATGGAAAATTGCTCAATAGAAAAGGCAATGTATTCAATCTTGGAATCATGTATGACTCCATATATACTTTTAATATACGTATGCAGGAAATTGTTGTAAAGGCTTGTAGGTAACTGGGATTCTTGAAGAGAATGTACGGCGATTTTGAAAATACTACTGTGATTGCTTGTCTTTTTAATTATTTTGTAAAACCTCTTTTGGAGTGTGGATTTGTGGTCAGGCGTTCATATTATAAATTTTCTAATAGTAATATTAAAAAAAATTCAAAATAAATTTCTGAAATACAATTTTTACAGTTCTAATGGTTTCTGCAACAGTTTTATATCTTGTACTTTGCTCCGGTCAAAATATGGTATTACTTGTTTGGAAAGTAGAGGATTTTCTTTTCATATTAATTTATAATTTACTACATAATAATATAGACTGTCCCAACTTATTAAGTGATATTAATTTATCTGTACCTTTGGAGAATACTAGAAATATTCATATATTCATTAAAACCTTTCACAGTAAAAGTTTTTAAGCAATCAACGTATAGCGCAGTTTGGCACGGCGCTTAATAGTTTACCTTTAACTTTTGATATTTTTTATGATCCGCCGAATGTTTTTAAACATTTTATGATGCAAATTTTATGATTTTAGAAATTTTGATGATTGAATAAATGTGATATATGGTTTGGAATTATTTTTTTTAATTCCCATGTTTTGGGTATTCATTTTAGTGTGTTTGCATCTTCTCTTGTGTGTGTTTTTATATTATCTGTAATTTATATTCCCCTTCTCTATAACTGAACTTGTGCCTGTTGAGAAGTGTATTCTAAATAAATAAATAAATAAATGTTTATGAATATATGACATTTCTGAAACGTTCGACTACTGTTTTGGCATGCAGTATTTCCAAAATGTTTCTTCCAGAATATCTCCCAGTTTAATATCTGGTTTTTTGATCCTGAAAAGTTTTAACAACCGCTATATTAATATCGGTGCTTATTGTTCCAGATTATCTCAGGTTTTGAGGTATCCATACATTTTATGACATAAAATTGCATCCAAAACTTTAACTTTTAAAATTGAACTTGTAGAACTTGCAACATTTGTTATGAACAACATGACCATTATTCTTTTATTTTAAATAATTTATACGAATTACGCCAAAGTAAGTCATCAAGGAAGTTGTTATAAAATGTTACTTTGAAATCGGATGCCATACCAATACTTGCCGATTGAAGTATTAATATTTTGTGCTCCATTTAAATTTTGACGCCTGACATTATAAAACTAAACAATCAATGAGCGTTGTGTATACGTTATCGTTATACTCACGTTACAACTACTATCTAAATTTTTAAAGAAGGAGCACTTGTAAAATCAGTATAAAAATACGTTCACGCATGGTATTTTAATTTTCATCTGGCTGAAAATAAATTCTTGTTCAACAGTCATAAAACAACCTGTGGTGCCAAATTTTCAAATCCGGCAGATACTCCCAAATTAAAGCTATAGCATTTAAATTTTGAGATTCATCCTAATTATCAAATATTATGAAGACATATAAAACAATAGAAATTCCCTTTATGATATAATGTTGGTGCTAATAGTAAAAAAAATTAAACTATACAGAGTCCACTTTGACGACAAAGGCCTACAGTTCCATCCTAGTAACTAAATTGAGTAACTTAGTATCAGTAAAAAGACCCACAGTTCGAGCTTCGGCTGGCAATTAAGAAGATCCAAAATTCGAACACCAGCTACATACAGAGCTAAACCTATCTGGGTCAAATTTTAATTAAGACAACTATTTTCGATATTAAGCGTCATACCTTTTTAAACAAAATAAAGCTTAGTGAAAAAGTTAAAACCTAATATTTTTAAGAGTGTAAGTGCCTTTGTCTTTGATGGGCTTAAATACTAGTCGCGATAAAAAATTTCGTAAAAGGCTATTAGGTATTAGTGAGTAAATTTAAAAATAAAATATAATAAAAAATAAGTTTAAGTACTCTGTTTTAGTAAAATGCACTGAAATGTTTTTTTTTAATCAAATGACCAGGCACTTTACTGAAATGTTAAATATAAATTTTAGCTGTCACAACATTCATGGTCATATGCGACTCAAAATAAAATCATGGGGCGCCCATATAAAATTGTATTTAGACATTAACAGAATTTTAAGTAACAATAGAAGTGACAACATAGAAATGTCATATCATCAAGGAAAAGATCTGAAATTTGATACACAGCTTAGTACCTTCCCGGTCGTCCAAATAGTTGCTCAAGTCCTCTGGATGAGTCGGACGGCCTGGGGTTTCCACACAGCTTAGTACAGTAGAACATTTTAATCTATTAAAATTTGGCGAATTCTTGAGAAATAGAACCGGTATTTATTTATAAAATGGTCCACGAAAGGTCTCCTTCGCTTTACATCAACCCATTGTTGTAAGATAGGTAAAAGGAGTTTCATGGAGACAAAAAAAAATTATTATAATTATTTATTAATTATATAATTAAATAAAAATGAATAATAATAAAATAAAATAAAAAAATTAGAACAATAAAAAATTGGAAAATAAGATACATTAACATTAATGTTTTGAATTATATTTTCGCTAAAAAATTGTAAATATAGCCAGTTTGATACTACGATTTGAGCGCCTTTATAATGGTGTATAGTGGCATTCTCGTTCATCCATCCTCGTTTATCAATTCAAGTAAACGTGAAATATTAACATCACCATAGAAGCAAAGCCACGGCCATAATGCCGACAATACAAAAGAACAGCACTGGCCCAAATTCGAAGATTAACCAGAATTAAATTCATCTTCAGGTCTGAGTATTTAATTCTAATTAACCCAACCAAATGCATGTTTCAGATTGGGCAATAGTACATTACTATAAATGCCCAAACTCAGACTACAAGCACCAAAAGATGAAACATTGAAGATAAGAAAAATGAGAAAATCTCCTATTATCACGGGGCAGGAACCCTTCTTCTTTCACCACGTATAAGTACGATCAAGCGCAACAGTATGAAAATTATCGAGAAGCACCGGAATGAACATGACAAAATACAACCTAGGAGGTAGAACATACGTTCACATCGACCATTCCAGATACGTACAGTAAGTCAGTGCAGGAGACAGGACAGTCGCCCATATAAGTAAAACAGAACATGAACATGAAACACACATGAAAATTCTCACTAAACAAGTGATTCAAAGAAGAAATGGATAAATGAGAATGCCACTATAAGGGCGCTCATATCGTAGTATCAAACTGGCTAAAGTTACAATTTTTTAGCGAGAATAAAATTCAAAACATTGATGTTAATGTATCTTATTTTCCAATTTTTATTTTTCTAATTTTTTAATTTATTTTATTATTATTCATTTTTATTTAATTATATAATTAATAAATAACAATAGTTTTTTTTAATTTTTTTTTGTCTCTTTATTATTAGCCGCTATAATTGATAAAGTGTCTTAGATGTTATCGAGTGGAAGTTGATACACTGAGTTGATAATTTTAATAACGAATTTGA
This sequence comes from Amaurobius ferox, assembly GCA_951213105.1. Lineage (NCBI taxonomy): Eukaryota > Metazoa > Arthropoda > Arachnida > Araneae > Amaurobiidae > Amaurobius > Amaurobius ferox. The sequence continues at coordinate 91,140,034 of OX578133.1, forward strand.
GAGGAATTTTATATATATGGAGATATATAAAATATATAATATTAATAGCGATATATATTTATATTTCACGTTTACTTGAATTGATTATTTTTATTATTACATTTTCTGAGATACATATATATATATATATATATATATCAGAATGTCTTGATCTTCAGCTATTTATTATTGCCTTTTCTCATTTTTCCGTGTTTGCTTTTTTATTTTATATATATTTATATATATATATATATACCTTTTTAAATATGATTTTGGTATACTCATCTTCCTCTCACCCCCTTTCAATTATAGTGATAAGTTATCTTCTATTTTTCTCATTAGTCTTGGTCTATAAGTACTTATTTGTAACAGATATGTTAGGAGATGGGTTGTTTTGTACTTACCGTAGTTTATGCATAGTTTTGAATTAAAAATTTCAATTTATATATATATATATATATATATATATATATATATATATATATATATATATATATATATATATATATATATATATATATATATATAAATAATGTAAAATAGATATTTTTTAAAACCATCTTAAAACAATGATACTTTGAAGGACCACTCTAAACATGAGTCCGTGGGAATGAAATCAAAATCCGGGAGTGTGTCAGCTTAAATTTGATGAAATATTTTATCGTCATCGCAAATACGTACCCGTGTGAAATTTCAAGACTATCGCTTCAGTAGAAATGGGTTAAAAATGTATTTCAAGGTTTGATCCAAACAGAGATATCACCTTAAATATAACAGTGTAAAAATAAACATCCATTAGAGTAAAAAATTTACTTTATTCATTTTATGGTTTATTCAAACTACACATTCCTTAGATTAACAAATATTCAACATTTTGATAAATATATATCTACATCTTTCGTATATTCAAAGTTGGTTAATATTATATATGAATATATTTTTGTAAAAATGTAGTTACATTTTATATTTCCGTTGACGGCAATCACACATAAGACTTCATTTACAATAATAAAATTACAAGAGCTCTTAGTAAAGTATTCCACAGCAATGTATTTTATATTAATATCAAGAAATATATTTATTTCCATTATTCCAAATCTTAGATACTTTCTGAATTTCTCTTCCCTGTGGATACAAATACAGTTATAAACGGTACGTCACTCAAGTGGCTCACATTATTACACGTAAACTTGTATGCATTACATAATATTTAAAAATGTACGAAAAGAATACGATTAAAAGAGGGATATTTATATATATAGCTATGAGTACTCAGAAATTACTCTAATCAAAAGTAAATTCTACATTAAATTACCGTTCTTACAAGTACCAAAAACTACAATAAGAGCAGACTGAACAATTAATTCATTTATATTAATCGACAAAGTTAATACACCAGAGGTTTTCAACCTCCACGAATCCTGAACCCCTTTTCAAGAGAACATATTTCTCGTGAACCTCTTTAATGAGAAGATTTTCACTAAAAAGTACTTATTCTGTTTATAGTTTTGGATGGCTTCGAGGGTGGAACATGGAACTACCGATTGTGATCTTTCCGCCTTAACCACCGGGCAATCCTGTCCCATCGTCCACGTTGTTTACATTCGATAGCTCTTCGACGTTTTTAAAGGAATTACTGCTCGTTATTCCTTTAAGAAAGTTTACTCCTTGTTGTTGTTTTCTATAATTAGACAATAATTATTAAAATTAATAGCCACCATGGCTGATTTGTTAGCAGGAACAATATTGGGGTTCACGAATCGCCCGTTGGTAACTACGTTAACGGAAAAGGCAATGCAATCATATATTTATTTAAAATATTTAAAAATATATTATTTATTAAAAGTTAACATATTTTTTTCATTTTATAAAAGTGCATCAGTTGTAAGATATTTATTGACAATGGAAATATGAAATTTCTGATCCATATGTAAATTTAGTAATATCGTCCAGTCTGCCCTATTAAAAAACTGTACAGATTTCATAAACCTTCAAACTTTTCATAATTTCATAAACCAATCAAAAACTGTACAGATTTCATAAACCTTCATAAACCTTAAAACTAATCTGTGCGCATAGCTCGATTATTTTTTGTGCTTGATACATTCATTATCTATATGATATTTATGCATGAATTGCGATATTCATTTAAATATTCTTGATATATTTATGATTATTTATCGCATGACAAAAAATGAAGCTTTTCATTATTCTATTAGCAAATAAGTATAATAAATATATACAATACTATAGACATTTATGTTTGTATTTAAATGTATATATATCTATACAATACGAGAATTTAAAAATCATTATTCAAAGACGTTAAAAATGCTCACAGATTTCCATATCGAAAAAATATGCCTTCAAAATGGAGATTATGGAGAGCATTGAAAAAAAAAATGTGGCGACATTTCACAGAGACAGATTATTAATAAATATAAGTTATGCTATATGAATAATGCACAAGTTTGAATAAAAACTATTTTTTCTGTAAATTATTTTGAAAATATTTGCGGTAGAAACTGTTTATTTGTCATGTTAAGTAATCATTACTTTATATAAAAATGTTTTAAATATTTTTAAACTTGTATATTTAAATTTATTTAACGTACATAGACATATTTAAGGACCGGAAATTAAAAATTTCGTAAATAAAGTCTAATCAATAAGTCTGGTATAGTTTATATCAATTCATTTTATACTTGTACATTTATTCAGTTGCAAGCTTATCGTCAAATATTTTTTAAATATTTTTAATACGTCTCAAAGGATGAAGTTGGACATTTGTAGTACGATTTTTCATCATTATTAAAGTCAAATTAATTCATTCATTGCAGCGGCAAATGATTTTCCCGTGCACTATCTAAAAAGCATTCCAGACATCTGCTGCTACAATAACAAGGGTTTAAAATGCGAAATTCTAATTTATCAGCTATAATTCTATTTTTTTAATTTGGCATTATATTATCATTATATGTAACGTACTAAAAATGGCATAAATCAGATGAAAACTCACTTATGTTTTAAATGTTAATTCTCGGGTAAAGGAACTTCTTTTTTTTTGTATTCTGAATTAATTATAGTATTTTATTTTCTCGATGTAAGGTGTTCTGAAAGCAATATGAAATATATTAGTTTGATAATTTTGAATCTCGGCATCTAATTAAGCTAGAGCTTAGTTTTGAAAACTATACTTCTTTTTAGCTAGATCTAACTAAGGCCGTGTACTGAGAATGAATATATCCCGCATGCTTATTTAGAGCATGTTAGGCCCGAGCAGATAATTATTTTTCGTATTCTAAGCGGACGTATCATAAACGCATGGTTCGCGAAAATTCGCTGTCTGTCCCAGTGTAATTTTAATCATAAGTTTGCATCTTAAATTGCGGGTAGCGTCGGGTACATTTTCTAGTACATCAAAATTCAAATACTGAAATGTCCTAATAAACAAAAATTCTTAATAAACCAAAAGTATATATTTATAAACAGAAATGGAAAACAAAATATGCAAAATCCCAAAACTAGATAGGTTATAACAAACAAAATTGAAAACTATATATATTAATGAGCAAAAATCCAAATATAGATGAGTTATAAAGATCAAAACTTCGATGGTCAAACTTGATGCTATCTGTAAGTATATAAATAAACACTTATTAGTAACTAAAAATAAAACATTCCATTTTCGTAAAAATTAAGATTATTAAAATATATCCAAAACGACATTAAGTGCGTATACGTTATATGTACGTTTTGTGACTTTCGAGGTCTGTTGCCATAATATATGAATAATAGGTGATGAACCTTTTCTTTCCAGCAAAAAGTTTCGAATACAAGTAAATGGAATTTTCTTTTAAAAAAATCGTGCACTAAAGCCTGAAATATCTAGAATATTATCCACAATAGATATGTTTCCTACAAAAATAATTAGCTATAACAAATAAAAAAAATGACCAAAAGTCATAAACCTAGATGGCAGCCAAACTACTACTACTATTGTAAATTTCCTGTAAATGTAACCTCAGTTTGAAATCGAACCACTGAAATCTTAGTTGAGCGATGTAGCTATTTCCATTGAGCAACTGCGATAATTATCTTTTGGTCAATATATATTGTATACCCTACAATTGCATGTCAAAATTTTTTAACCATTCCATATACAGAGCAAAATTATTTAGCTGCAAAAACATCTATTTCAACTGATTGGATTTGTAATTTTCGTTAAAATATTCATTTTTATATTCAAAATTTAAACTGGAGCACGTATTTAATATTAAAAAGAAAATGCTGCATACATGAAAGTTCTGAATACCGGATTTGGTAAGCCTTAGTGTAGCGAACGCTCATAAGAATGTATTAAATGCTTTAAAATGCAGACGTTTTTAGCTCAACGCTATGATTCTAGTCGTCACGTTGTAGCCCTAAGATGAGACCTTGCATTGCCAAATTGGTGACTTGCATGTTCGCTATATTGGTGAACACGAAGTACTCTTTCCCTTCTAACATGTCCAATTATCGAAATTTCTGTATATTATAATATATGCATTGTAAAAATGTACCAGGAAGCAGTTGATTGTAATATTAGAGAAGTTCCTGTACTTTCTCCATCAACTAAGTGATTGGTATACAAACTTCACCACAAGCAATACTTACCATGGTCTTCCTTCAACTTATCAACGCACGCCTCATTTGAAACCCAACAGCAAATTCGCTCTGTATCAACAAAACTGACTGGGAGTGAGAGTTCTATGGCGAATGTTCATAAAGTAGTGTTACATACAATATGCTAGAGATTTCTTCAGCTTAATGCTGTGATGCTCACCCACAGGCTTTAGCCACAGATAACTTCGGCACTGCCAAATTGACGACTCGAGTTCTCGCTACATATTGAAATTCAAATCTTTGTATCGATTGACATAATATTATATGCTTTAATTTTTTTTTTTAAACGTAAACCTTGCAAAATTACTTTTTGTCGATCAATGTATAAAAATGTTAAATTAAGCTAAAATAGAAAACAGTCTATAGGCTAATCAATTTACCACGTTTTTGCAATTTCAAAATAATGTTGATTTTTTACTGCTTATTTGCGTAATATTTTTAAAACTGGAAAATGAAAAAATTAAAACTGGAAATATATTTTTTGAGTTAGAGGATTAAAATAATGAAATTTGGTGTATGTAAATAACGTTTTCATTATATTTCAGTTTTTCTTAAAGATATAATAATTTCTTTTAATATATATTCAAGAAAGGGACTTATTAGCAAAAATATTATCAAATAAATTATTATAACACAAGGAGCATAAAAATACAGTATTACCAATCTTTTAAGCATTTTCGTGTAATCTGATTAGATACCAGCAGACTCTTTTCAGCAGTTGGAAAGCTTTATTCTACGAAAATAAACATGTTTACTAAGATTCATTTTAAGTTGCAAAGTCAATTTTAAGGAAATATGGAATAATTTATTATAAAAAGTCATATTTTTGTTTATACAAATTAGTGATAGAAACTCTACGCCTTGAGAGTAAAAACGCACTGCAGCTGTCCGAACTCATTCCCGTTTGAAACATACAGATTACAGATTTATTAAGGTAGGTTATTAATACAGATACTAAACGTGTTCGTTTTTGCACTGAACACAAGCATACATATTCTACAAAAGAGTACAAAATCATAGTTGACACACATAAATTATACTGCAAGAATTTTTTATTACAAATATAAGCAACTAAATTATTGTTTATTACAATTTTCAAAAGATACAAATTAAATACTTCTTGCCTCTTTCTCACAATATAATTAAAATCTTAAAATATCTTCATTTGTGTATATAAGGGATACTTATCAAATAGCTAATATGAATTTGATTTAATGGTATGTGCAAAAAAAAATAGCTTAATAAAACCAGTAAATACGCTTTTTGGATATTTTGAGTTTTAAAAATACTATATATCATTATCGTTTTACATTTCTTACACGGCTTTTGTCTGTTATTCTAATTTACATATTGACAATGTGGTGACCGGTTCTTGCGCCATTCCAACAACGATTGACTATGCTCCAAAGCATACTCCTTGTTTTACGTTTAGACCCAAATATATCTTTAGGTCTAACCGTATGGTATCGAGGTATGACGCCATTGGCCGTAAGTTGTACCCCCACAGCTGCAAGGCTGTTGCCTACAGGTGATAATGAAGAGCAAAGACAGTGCAACCTTTGGGACTTTCTTTCAAGACGTTGAGCGTCATGTCACTCCCTATATTCCAGTAATAAAACTCTTTCAGTCTCCTATCGAAGTAGTCACACCCGTCGGTCACACCCGTCGGTCACACCCGTCAGCTTCTTGAGAATTTCCCACTCTATTTTTCACAGGCTTGATTGGGCACGCTTCAACCGATATTGAGAGTATTGTGGTGACCGCCTCTTGGGCCATTACAATGATTGACTATGATCCAAAATAAGTCGAATTATACTTTCGGACCCAGAGGTATATTTTGATCTAACCTTATATTAATTAATGCGTTACCATGCCGTACGTCATACACCCATGGTTTCAAGCCGATACCCCATAACCACATTATTTCTTATGTGAAGTTAATAAGACTTTTGCAGACATATATCAACGTTAGTTGGTGGAACTCATCTATTTTTGCTATCTTGACAGAAGACGCTCTTTCTACTTTCGAAACCGATTGATTCCGTTAATTTTGTTGTATGATGCATCATTATTTTTTTTTCTTATAGTCAACCGTTTCTTCAGCGGTTCAAAAGCATATTTCTTTCTTTCATTTCAATTAAATTCAGGTACAATGTTCAGATACATGTCACACAAATTTAAACTTTTGTACGAAAATATGTTCTTCTACATATGGACTGATAATTTGTGCTCATGAAGTTAACATATTTCTAATTATAATTGACAAAAGATAACTTTATAATGCAGTTCACACTCCTCATGTTTACGCTCATTTTTTCCATGGTGTTTGATGTGCGCTCGGTGATGTTTACCCAGCACAAAAAGCTAGTAAAATAATGATTCATGCACTTGGGCAGTAAGTAATGTAAGAAACGCGTATATTATTGTTTCCGTACTTGAAGAATGAAACATGTGATAAAAATGGTTGCATGCTATTGGCTGAAAACCTGCTCTGGATAACAAGATGTTCTCTTTCGGAAGACCAGCGATCTTGACTTAGACACTTTTAATAAGTAACCACTCATATAGATACGTATTTACTGATTTTGTTTAAGATTTAAAGATTGAGTTCAACAATTCCTCGACATAAAGTTTGTTACATTTTCAATAAACTCCGTTCTGGTTATATTGTATTTCGTTAACCATTTATATGAAAAAAGAGTTTGCAATATACGAAATAATAGTAATGATATCATATAATTATATCCATACCTATATTAAATTAAAAAGTGAAAATTTGGTTTCACTGCAAAATTAAAATTGCAAATAATATTTTCTTCAGATAAAAGGAAATTAAGGTTATATTCATATTTGAACTACAATATTGAATAAAATAATCAACAGCCTTCGCAATTAAAAAAAACCTACATTTAAAGATTTCGCAATGTATCTTAGTTCAAAACATATACATGCATAATGAAACAGACAGAAAAATTAAACATTTTAAAAACGTTGGTATTTGTTCTTTTAAAGATTTTATCTGTCGCATATTTGACTTTTAAATTATTCGATTGTTGACGATCTCCTTAATAAAAGAAGTGTCATTAAATAGTGTTCTATGCCTTGAAATTTTTTACCGTATTTATTTTATTAATGTTGACAGTAACTTACCTTGATATTTTCTTTATCAATATTAATTTCTCCCCTCTTTACAGCTTGCTTTCGGGATCTCTCCTATAATTGCAATATTTCATGCATCCATTACTAAAATTTTTCAATAAATTTAATACATGAAGTTGTCTTCTACGAGTTGAAGTTCTCGAAATTACTGTTGTAGTTCTCGGAAGTATCGTTGAAGTTCATAATGTACTATTCAGATATTATTATGTAGGCATTTTTTTGCAACTTGTTTAATATTTTCAGTGTGTTTAAATAGTATTATCTGTAGTGTATTCACTCTAAACAGGGGACATGGCGTACTTTAATACATCGTTTTCTGATCATAAATTAGTGATTTATATTTAAGTTATACCCTTCCCTATTTTGAATACTCATGATTATTTTTAGGAAGTGACATGACCCCACAAAGATAAATTGTCACCATTAGTCTGAAACCTGTAGCGTATTTACTTTAAACATGAGCAATAGAGTAATTGTAAGTCCTTATATACTTAATTAATTATCTGCAATTTAACATCTTATTTCATTTTTTTGAAACTATTTTTATTTTTATAGATAAATTCATTTTATAGTATTTGTTGGTCGTTTTAATTATCTCGGAACGGTTATTTACCGTCGTCAGAGTGAAAATTATAGTGTACGTACTTTCATTGATTGATCTTACTTTTATAAATGTTTTCTTTATAACAACTCATGTTTATCTATGATTATTTAATCCTCTACTACTTATTTGTTTTTCTATTAATATTATTATTTTCTATTTTTATGGCCATCATAGTTATTGATATGAATTAGATGCGGCTGTCAGCATGGAACTTGCCTTATTTTTACTTTAAATATGGATAACAACATACCGTTTCTTTATAATCAATATTTCTCTATTAACATGTTTTGTCTTGTTAGGATTAACCTTATTATTTTATGAAGTTACATATAAATAATTTATTGCATTTCTTTAATTAATTATATTACTAAAAATCAATTTCCGCTTTTAGCGTGAACCTTGTACTAACTTCAAAATCGGTATCAACTGATCTTTATACATTGTTTCTTTATATTTAATTAATGTTTGCTATTTATAATTTTTATTTATATATTTTATAATCCTTATTATTTTTTATGAAATTAATGAATCCAAACAAGTGTATGTTACTGTCAGAATGTAACTTGCAATGTATTTATTATAAACGTTTAAAATAGCGTACCTTAAAAGTAAGCGTACATTAAATTGATTTTTTGGAAATATTTCTATATTTTTGTCTGAATATTCCCATGAACTTCCATGAGTATTAACGATTGCTTGATGCTGTCTGATTGAAATTTCATAACGTATCAAGTTTTTGATTACCAACCTATTGTATTGACCAAAGACGTTTTGATGCATTTACAAATGATATCCTTGGAGTGAATGCGTGTACTTAAAATTAATAACTAAATTATGCTTTGATATGACATCCTTCTGCAAATGCTTTCACACATTAAAGAATTCAAACTGTCTGCTGTTCGATGATGTAAAACATTCGAAACAAAATACTTTTTCTTTGGCATATATTTAGAATGTTTTGAAGCGAAGCGAGTTCCGAGTGTATCCTCAACAAAGAATCAAATCTCATTGTGTGAGCAAGTTTCGTTGACATAGCAAAACTCACCCGACAAGAATATCATTTTGTGCTGCTTTGACTCGTTGTGGTTTAGGGCATAACAAGGAGCGACTTTGAAATTCACATCTATATACTAAGATATCTAAGTTCAAAGATCTCGACCTTAAGAAGTCCAAGGAAAAAAATTAATTTATAAAAATAATTCGCGCCCCAAACATAATTTTCTATATTTTTTTATAACTTTTAAAATTGTACAATGTGTACTAGGTTTGTCATGTACACTAATTAATTATTATTTAATATCATGAATTTTTACTACTGTCATGAAATATATATTTTAATTGTTATACATGTAGCTAAATAGTTTCGGTTCGCGAGAATCTGTAAATCAATACAAATTATGCCTAACTTATACTGCTGAAAAAATAAATATGATTTAATCATTTTAAATTTTTTACAATGGCAATAAAAAAACGAATTAAGACAAGTAAGCAACTGTGTCTTAAATTTTACTAAAGGGGATTTTCCTTAAGTTCAGAATATCGATCCTTTGTGCATATTTAAACACATTTTACAGATTCTCATTTTCAGGCATGTTTATCAATATAAATTTTGCCGTTGAAATATTTGTTTAATAAAGAGCATGATTCTGAAACATTTTCCATTTTATGGTACTTAGTCAAAGGTTTTAGAAAAGTGCGAATGAAACGACAGTTTGCGATGTTTAATTAAAATTGCGACAGTTGTTCGCATTGAATGATATTTTAAGATGTTTATTTCCCATAAGATGCTCTTGAATTGTCGAAAATCTATCAACAGGAGTTCAATGACTTTGTCAAAATATTGCTTCTGTTGCACTTTCGAATGTGCAATATTTATTGAAGATTGTTTGAGCAAAATATTATGTTTTAAAAACATCCCAAGCTCTATCGCATCCTAATATTCTGCTCCCCTGCAATAAAAGTGTTGCATTTCGCTGTTTTGGCGAATCGAAACCCTTTAGTAAATATCCAAATCTGAAAATAAAACCAAATTTTCACTTTTTAAATTCAGTGACTTCAAAATAAATAAAAGCACCAATAGATGGCGTTGAAGATCAAATACGAAACAGGGAATATGACACGTGAGTATTTGTCTATTTTATTGACGTCTTTGATTCGAGGAACGGAGGCCTTGAGGGCGTTGGCTCGTTTTTTCAGGGCTTGTATGACTTTAGGTTTTCGGCCGTAGTCCACTCGTCCTCTGCGCCCCAGCCCAGTCGGTACTCGAGGGCTGTATGGGGGGCGCAAAGACAAGTTGCTCATGCGTAGAGAAGGCGGAAAGATAGCCTCAGTATCGCTGGAGGTATTGCTCTGAGATTTTCGTTTCCGCAAACAAGGAATAGGAGACATGCGCACATCCTGGAGCTCGATAATCTCCTCATTCTAAAATGGACACAAAATAAATTGTGACAATAATATATGGAAAACAATGGCCTAAACTTCTGAAAATAAGTATCTAGAATAAAGAATATTAAAATCCCCAACTATAAAACTATATCAACTGAATGAGTCAAATGATATGCCTTTGTCAAAGCAGGAAAGTCATTAGGAAATTCAGCAACGACATACTGGTCATATATGTATTTTTGTCAACATTTCAGTTATTCGTTCATTTCATTCCTACTTGATTTTCGTCGTATTTTTCTAACTTTGAGTTTCTTAATATTTGTAATTACTATAAGCATTTACTGTCTGTCATTTACAGAACTTTCTGTAGGCACCTTGTTATCTTTATCTTGAAGATGCTATATTTATATTGTCCTAGCAAAGTACTTTCGTTTTGATTCCGAAACAGATCGATGTTTCAATTTGGGTTTTATACTACCAATTAACAATATTTTTATTCCATGTAAATGGCTTTTTGATGAATTCTTTAATTAAAACATCATCATCATCATCACTCATCGTAGCTAGTGGCACATAAGGCCTTCAGCTAGCTCCGCCACCCTGGTCAATCATGTGCCACAGTTCTTGCTTCAGACCAATTGCCCCATTCCACCGAATTTATTTTTGCTCAATTAATCTCATCCAAGTTAGCTTGGGTCGATCTCGAGATCTTTTAATTATAACTTAGCATGCGATAAATACGATACTCAGTTTAGAAGGCGTTATTATGAGTTCCCCCTCCTGGTTAACTGTACGTAGGTACAGTCAAACCGAACAGCTAATATATCTTTCTTTTAAAATATCCGATCGTCAGCATTATTCTTAACTACAATACTCCGATCGTTATCTCATTACCATCGATTGGAAACAAGTAGAGGAGGTTGTGAATAAACTTAGTGGTTTTGTACACCATGCTATTTGCCGAATCCTATAACGCAATCAAAACAACTGCCGTCATTATTTCATGACATGTATATTTTTAGTTAAGAAATACTATCAACTATCAGCTAATAAAAAAAAATAGATGAAAAATAGATGTTGCAAAGAAAATGAATAAAGAAACGGAAGGAGAAATCTCTGGTGAATTTTCTCTTCCTTTTCCAAAATTTGATGTTGAATGCGTATCTGTCATCATCTAAGCTCTATCTGTAGAGATCTTTAGAAAAATAGGCTTCAGAAATATATTTGGTAAAATAATATTATGGCAAAATAATTGTCCCCTAATGATGCCTCAACTTAACTATTATGCTTTCTTTAGGCGAAAAACAAATACAATCTAAGGATAAAAATATCAACGCGTCCCGCAAAATAATCCAATAGTAATGAAACTGTACTTACAAACACCTGTCGACTGAATATGCAAACGATCAGAAATTCGCAGACAATTAATAAATATTAGAAACTACAGCGCATTAAAACTGAGCACCATGGTGGTGTATATAAGGGGCGAACCTCGCTTTCAGGAACTAAACGTGCAGTGATTTTGATTGCGTTTACGTACCTTGATTGTAACGATGCCTTGCCGACGAAATCTCCGCCACTACGAGCATATCAAGGAGTTTGAAAGAGGGCGTGCTGTCGCACTGCATGAGGCTGGACGGGCACATCGACGAATCGCTCGGCATTGCGATAGGAGCGATGCAGCAATTAGACGGTGTTGGCAGGAATCGGTCCAATGGCAGATTTCAGCGGCAAGTTGGCAGCGGACTGCCTAGAGCGACGACAGAACGGGAAGATAGAGCGATTGTCAGAGCAGCTGTGACAGCACGAGATTCGTCGTTACTAACCACCCAACATGTGACCAATACGGAAGTGACCACCCGGATCATTAATAGAAGACTACTGGAGCGGAATCTACACTCGCGGCGCATATTACGCCGCCCACCACTGACCAGTATGCATCGTCAACAGCGATTGCAGTGGTGCCGGGCCCTATTAACGTGAAACTGTTCGAATTGGAACGAATTGTCTTCAATGATGAGTCCCGTTTCAAACTCAGTCCCAAAGACCAGCGCAGACGTGTGTGGAGATAGCCCGGACATCATCGGGTTCCTGATCTTACTGCCACACGGCCAGACAACAGAGAGTTATGGTCTGGGGTGCCATTTCATTTGATAGCCGGACCTCTTTAATAGTCCTCCGTGGCGCCATCACAGCACAACGGTACGTTGCCGACATTTTACGACAGGTTGTATTGCCATTTCTTTCGCGACACCCCGGGTTAACTTTTCAGCAAGATAATGCCAGGCCACACACGGAGCGCCTCTCAATTAATTGTCTGCGTGCTTACGACACATTTCCTTGGCCAGCCAAATCCCCAGATCTCCCGTCTATTGAGCCCTTTCAGGAGGAGATGGGGCGTCGCCTGGGACCATCCCAGAATGTAAACGAATTAGCGCGTCAATTGGAGGCCATTTAGAACGACATCCCTCAGAACACCATCCAGCAACTTTATGCATCAATGCCACGTCGAATAACAGCTTGCATCAAATCCAGAGGTGGACCAAACGCCATATTGACATGTTCACTTTGTGTAGATCTTTCAGTGCAATAAATCATCCAATTGTTCTGAAATTCTAAGCATTTCTTTTTTTGTACATGCGCATTACACATACCAAATTTTGTCTCATTTGGACAATTATTTCTTGGCGCGGCGTCGATTTTTTTGCCTTAGAGTGCATATTGCTGATATTGTTAAAAATACAAAGTTAACACAATTCCTTTTACTCAATTTCCCGATTAAAGCACTAAAATTGAAAATTGGGAAAGTTCTATTGTTTAAAATTTTAAAGCGGATGCGATTTTTCTTTAGAATTGCAATATTTATTTTAATGGAAACGTGCCAAATTGCATTATTGTACGTGAAATAAAATAGAGAAATCTTTAAAGTAAAAACACCACATAAATTTGTTTAAGTTCATGAATATTAAAGTACAGTAGCATCCTGATTTTCCGACCCTGGACAGACCAGCTCGCATTTGGTCAAATACTGTTAACACGGACAAAGCTATGTATACTGCACTGTACGATTCAGCTCTGGCATTTGAGACAATGTTCCATTCCGCTCTAGAGTCTCCCATTCCTTCCATTAAGTAAATATGTACTGCAAGGACAAATATATACAGTATAAACATATATAATCTTTTTATTTGTTTAGTACATACTGTGCCCTTCACCGTACACTCTCATACTACTGTTTGATGCATAGCAGTTCGGTCTTAAAAGTATTTAGGCCTATACGGAATTCTTGAGCCTTCTCCTAGACACATAGCATCATCCGCATGTCTTTTCTCACTCACTAAATTTTAATTGTGCCGTCCGCCATCTCATGTTGTTCATCCTCATTTATTTAAGCTTGAATGCCCTCTGTCATTATAGGTACTGAATTTGGGAAATTTTACTAGCTCTGTGCTCGGAAGATTATATTCATCACACCACCTTCTTTCTAGATTCCACTGAAGAATATTTCAGGATTTCACGAGAGTTGAAGTTTCAACTATATCAGAAAAAGTGACAAGTCACTGAAGAAAAAATAGCCTGCTTAGATAACACGGAACTTCAGATAACTAGAATTTGGATACCGGTTTCAGCTTTTTAAAAAAATCCCTATGATTAAATATATAGGTAGAAAATTTAAGGTCTGAATGTACATCTGAAAATTTTAAGCATTTATATAAAGTAGCTGATTTATCGCTGTATACAACACAATAATAGTGTCGGAGGGTTTCAAAGACAAGAAACGGCCTTATTCATCAGGACATATGGCGGTCAATGTACGAACAGCAAACGTAACCGAGGCAGGGAAAAGGGATTGCCAACTGCGATATTCTAAGAAAGAGACATGGAATCAAGGATGAAGAAAACAAGAGGTAGGACATGGTGAATGAACGGTAAAATACTAAAATCGAAAGTGATCGCTCAACAAAGCATTCAAAACACTTGTTCAGTGAGTATAACTAGTAAGATAAGAGCCCTAATAAATTGTAAAAGGCAACGAATCGTTTTGGGAAGCTACATGAGTCGATCAAACCAAAGAAAAAATAATAATAAAAAAATAAAAATAAATTAATAAAACTGTTCTTTGGTCCACTCATGTAGCTTTCGAAACAGATTCGTTGTCTTTTTATTATCTATTAAAGCTCTTATGTTCGTATTTGCAGTCACTACACAAGAGTTTCGAATTATTTGTTGGACGATCACTTTCCTCTTTGTTATTTTACCATTCATTTATTGTGTCCTACCCCTTATTTCTCTTGTTTTCTTATCACGCCATTGTCAACCCTCATTCTCTGCTTCAGTTACGTTTGCCGATCTAGCTCTTACAGGTAAAGGTTGTGCTTTTTGTGTTCCCTGAAAAAGAAGAATGTTTCCTGCCTTCGAAACTGATAACTACTTTCGGAACTTTTGTGTTGCATTTTCCTTTTAACGAAGTTTTTCTAGTTGTATTACTTTAGCAATAGGTTGAATTGTACGTATGCATGCACATTTATAACATTTCTTACAAGTTAAAGGTGTACTCTCCCCTTAAGCATTTCTTCGTATGTCTGAATACATAAGAATACCGGCGTATAATGGATAATATTCAATAAATACCTGTATGACAAAAAAATCTGAAAATAAATTATTTTTAGATGCTGAAACACGCACCGGGCAAACTGTATCATTGGCTTTGTTCTCCTTTTTCGATTTCTTTTTCGCTCTGGCACCCCAGTAGGTGTAGTTGACAGCAGCATATTCCAGAAGAGCGGCAAATACGAACACGAAGCACATCACAAGATAGATATCAATGGCCTTCACATAAGAGATGCGAGGTAGAGACGACCTGACTCCTGTACTAATAGTGGTCATAGTTAACACCGTCGTTATACCTGAAAGAGACAAACACTGACGCATTTTACGACTGCGAGAACTTCATGATTCCATTTTACGAGCTTATTTGCGCTATAAAAGTAGAGGCGTATTAAATTTGAGCTTTTTAAAGCGTGATTCGAATAAGAATAGGGCTGTTTTGGAGTAAAGAGTGTGGAAGAGTGTTTGCTTTGAAAGTAAACTTAGGCGTTTTGGTTGGATTTGGAAAGATACTTAAGCAGGAGGGATATATTTAAAGGCTATATTTCTGTTCACACGTACGCTTTATGTCTTCCTCTGGGAATCTTAATAATATTCATGAATCTAACATTGTGAAAGATGCAAGAATACGGCACTAAATTATGTCTTATTTTATATCGTTGAATGTAGGGAAGAATTTCAAATTATTAAGCGAATGCTCCAAAAAGTTAAACATTTAGAGAAGGTTATCGAAAATATTAATGCTCGTAAAATGAAAATACTACATAGAATGAATATAGAATAGGCCAAGTCTTAGTGTATTATATGATATTCCTAACATTTACAAATGATTAAAATATATACCCGACGTTGCTTATGATTTATTATATGTGCAAATCTCAGCAGTATTCTAAATGACATCGTTCTCCTAAACATTCCATTAAAATATTTAATTTAATTCCCAAAGAAGCAAGGCTGAAGTTGGATCAAAGCTAGTAAGGAAAGTGACTAGACCTCGCGTTCACGCGGACTGCGGCCAACTAACACTTTAACGCGCTTATTATTTAATTTAACATCGGAAATTTGGATTCAAAATGATAGCAAATTTTAGCCCCTAAAATTCCGAAAATGATTAAAGAAAACCATAAGCATTCTTTATCCAGAATAAAAAAAGTGTATAGCAATATAGTGGTACATCTCTTTTGATTAACCCATTTTTTCACATACAGTATATTCAATGCTTGAGGAAAAGTTTCTTTGCCTTGACGAGAGGAAAGGGGGCTCGCACCATGCATTCGCCTTGTGCCTCGTGAGCTCTAATGCTGAGTCTGCTCAAAATAAATATATTAATCTGTTCTCGCTATGACAATTATCTTCGCAGATAGATTGGAAGAGTAAAATATTATAGTTCCGTTTATAAACAAATTTACAAAACATATGAAATTTGATTAGCTATGCTAAATTGGAAATTTTAAATTGGAAAATATATGCCCGTATCGTTTTTACCCTGTTTCAACAATAAGCGAAACACGATATATGAGGTTCAAAAATGTTTGCTAACATAAAAACAGATGCCTTTAGAAATTAATAATATGAAAAATTCCTGTAATTTTTTATCTAAAGGCTGATATAATCGGGTCAACAATGAAATGCTGTAAATTTATAAAATTGAATTTTATATCGATTTATTTATTATTTAAATGATATAAATTAAATAAATGTCGTCTGTCGTATAAACGCATTCGATTTAAATCCGTTGCTAAACAATATGATAACATTTTCTTCACATAAATTTCCGTACCAAAAAAGTATCTGCATAATCGCATTTCTATGAAAGGTTTGATTATGCGTTTTCTATTGATATCTGGGTAATCTCCGGGACCCAAAATACTCTATACTCTCTCTCTCTGTGTATATATATATATATATATATATATATATATATATATATATATATATATATATATATAAGAGAGAGAGAGGAGTTTTACTATAACAAAAAATATCAAGAATTACAAAAAAGCAGTAACTTTCTAAAAACCGAAAACTTTCGTGACACTTTAATCCCTTCCATAGAGATTAACTAGAACATTTAAAGCATAATGTCATACAAATTTAACTTTGTATCCATAATATAAAATATAATTATAAAAGATTTATTAAGTTTGCTGATTTATTAAGTTTATAAAAATAAATCATCAAGCTAGACCTTGACTGTGAGGATCTACTGAGATAGTAGAAATAAAACTGTTGGGAAAAGTTTTAATTAAAAAAATCAAAACAATAAAAACTATCCACAATTGGTAATTTGTCTAGTTGATTAAAACATATAAATCTAGCTATTACATTGATATATACATGTTTTATTCTTACCAAGGGCAACACGAGCTGATGTTGCTTCATGATTTATCCAAAATGACACCCATGATAGCATTACTATGAGAATGGACGGTAAATAAGTTTGAAAGATGAAATATCCAATATTTCTCTTCAATTCAAAGCTCAATGACAGCCGCTGATATGTGCCTGTAAATACATATTGCAGTTTTATATTCAATCTAAATGAAAAAGCGACGAAAATTGAAAATTGCCTTTGCAAGTTTGGATATAAGTTTGAAACTTGCAAAATAGCCCAGTACTAATTTTTTAGATGAGATGAACTGACTGTTAATTGCAGTATCTTTAACCACAGATTTCGTAAAATTGCCCATACCTCGGGGTAAAGAAATAAACCGAAATGGTACGGTTTAATTCTACTCAGTTATCTCACTCCTCCTCATACACTTTGCTGTAAGTTATGAGAATATACATTCCTAGATTATTTATGACTAATGAATAACATTCCTGCAGAAAAGCAAGTCTCGAGAAGCGAGTTATATTGGTTGGTGAAACGTAGTGAGTAGGGGGTAGAGCACCCTAGTATATATATATATATATATATATATATATATATAGTGAAACCTGGTAAAGTGACCATATCATTTCCATATAGTAATCACTGCCATTTTCATAAAGTGAGCAGTTTTCACGGTCCCAAGGATGGTCACTTTCACTAGGTTTCACTGTATATATATATATATATATATATATATATATATATATATATATATATATATATATATATATGAACTATGCATTAACTAACGTAATGACTAACAACCAGTGTTTAGCACAGTTGTTACGATTAAGTGTTAACCTTTGTAACTAAAGGCAAATACAAATTTGATAATATCAGTAGGTAACAACTTATCGCTATAATGGGAAAAAATAGGGGGTGGAATAATTAATCATCGAATAAAAATATACAATCGTAAAATACATTAGTATAAAAAATATATTAAAAAAATCGTCAAAAATATATACCATTACATATAAGAATATATATAAATAAATGAAAAAGGAAACAAATCAAAATATATACGCAATCATAATGACCAACAGAGGGGGTAAATAGAAAATATATAAACATGTATGAAATAAAACGAGAAAAGCAAAAAGAGGCAGTTTCAATTTCACACAAACTGATCAGAAATAAAATCGACGACAAAAAGAAAAAAAAATAACTAAAAGCACTTGATAGAAACATCAAAACACAGAGAACATATAGTTATGACTTATAAATGGTGACAAGACCATGCCAAAAGACTGTAAGTACACAGCATAAAAAATGGAGGTTAATTCAGAATTGCGCTCTCATCAGGACAGCAAGTTCATTCCGAATTAAAACAGAAATAACAGCCAGTTTCTAACAATGTCGATAGTATATTACTATAAATTCCATTGGCACTGTCTATTGGATAATGGATGACAATAAAAAAGAAATAAAAATCAGAAATTGAAACTTACATGTGCATGATCCATGTGGTGGATGAACAGCCAGTCGGTAGTACGTAACTCTAAATCCAGACGGCAATACGAAAGCTTACCGGAATGAACTCGAACCGGATTGTACAGGAGAGTAAACGTAATCAGAAAAGTTTTAACAGTTATCTTTCAAAAATAAGATTCATTATGAAACACAGAATATGAGGATAGTCATGGAGAAAAAATGGTGATATTCATAAAAATGTTTTCTCCAAGATATTTATGTAAAGATAGTGATACTGAAGTATATATATATATATATATATATATATATATATATATATATATATATATATATATATATATATATATATAAATATATATATATATATATATGTATATATATATATATATATATATATATGAATATTACCACAGAAACTCGTAAACAACTAGACAGAAAATAAGAAACCAATATACAATACGCGCATAATGCAGCAGACAAGTATATGGGTAAATATTTGAAATGTAATAATAAGAATTATGTAAAAATAAAAAAATACAATTCAAGCAATATTAACATCACCATATGGTGATGTTAATATTGCTTGAATTGTATTTTTTTATTTTTACATAATTCTTATTATTACATTTCAAATATATATATATATATATATATATATATATATATATATATATATATATATATATATATATATATATATATATATATATATATGTATATATATATATATATATATATATATATATATATACTATATATGGTGTTTCAAAACTAATGAACTAATGCAACACACATTCAAGGGTGATAGAACACATCGAAACAAACACATTTCATCACAGAATGCGTGGTCGCAAATAAAGCGGTTACTCGTCAGAGAGCGCTTTCCATTTCTCCACCCACACGCAGTCTAATGCAACGTAAAAAAGGACTGGCATGAAACACTTAAACAAAGCTTTATTTAAGAAAAAACAAATGTATGGCAGCACTGAAGTATCCCCTTTCAAGCAGTTAGCGGTGCAAGCGAGAAAATATTCCGTGATTGAGAACACGCCTATTGGGAAAGCGCCCTCGGTAAAGCCTTTGAGCTTCCCTGAAAATTACCTTACACAAAACAACCGTACAAAAAATGTATGTCTCCACATTGGAAAATTACACTACATATTGGAAAATCACAGTAAAGTAAAGTTCGAATTCGGCGCCCATGCCTCTTATTAAGGAGTCTCAAATATCATTTTCTCAAAATGGGCATTTTGACATTGCCCCCCATATATATATATATATATATATATATATATATATATATATAGCATAGTAAACATATTAAAATAAAATTATTTCACAGTTATCCAATTTTTCTCCAGAAGTTGGCGCAATGCAGCACATTCTCCTAAAGTAACATACAAGATTCATATGAAAATGAGGGGAAATGACCAAATGCAAGGCATAAAATGGTAGAGGGGGATGGCGACCCCTCTTTCCCGTTTAAAAGACTGCTTTTATGCCCGGGCAACACTCACGGTACCAATGCCATGCAGAAGCCATACCTCCGTAAATGTGTCAAATCAAAAACACTCGAAAAAGTGAAAGAAAACAAATAGGAATCGACCAGGATCGCAAGGGAAAGAATGGAAATGCAGCAAATGCCCCTGTCGGTTACGATGGAGTGCATCATATATAACAGAAGTCCACGCATGCGCTATTCGTTATTTTCACTTTCATCGTTCTATACTTCTGCCATATCCTTTAAGTAAGCATTTTCTCCCTTTTTTGTATTAAATAGGGAATTATAATAACATTTCAGGAAACCAATTGGATAATTCCGTTTTATTGCCTCCTTCATAATATTCCTATTATGCATGATGCAATCAGACTTGAAAGTATTAATGCGTTGATTTCTTTTGAGGTGACCAATGACGACATTTCTGAAAATGTTTTTGGTCAAATTGGACCTCCAATCAATAATGCGGTTGATTGATAATACGGCGGGGTATAAAATATACCCGTGCGTTATCGCCGTATGTGCGTTATTAATATATATATATATATATATATATATATATATATATATATATATATATATATATATATATATATATATATATATATAATCAGTATGTTGTTTACCCGTTATTTCAACAGAATTTATTTCTCTTTTCCATTAAGCTTTCGACAGCAAATAACCAATCTCTTCGCACATTTTCTTTTCGGTTAACTCAGATTCCAGAAGATATTAAACTACATAAAATATCTCATGTTCCTGCTTACTAAAGATCTTGAACAGAAGGCATTTCTAGGGCACGGAAGAAATGGACACTTCAATAAATAGATCAGGTGACAGATTAATGTAATATAAGATGAAAACAGAACGGAATCGCTAAAGCGGGGTGTTTAGGGGGTGTTGCCACGTATTATAGAACTAACATCATCTTTCTTAATCGGAGATATCTGTGGTCAAAGCTTTCTTTAACGTTTTCAACGAACGAATATAAGAAGACCATAAAGAGGTGTGGTTGTATTTTGTTAGATATATAGATGTAGTACCTTCCCAGAGAACATGGATTTATCACAGGAAGTAAAGTAGAGCAATGATTTATCCATGATCGGAATTTTCTTTCCTATTTTCTTCTTATGGTATATTTTTGTTTTACGAGGAACGTTTTACTTTAAAGGAATGAAAATAAAATCAAGTTTTAATATTAAAAAAATATTTTTTATCAATATTTTGCATAGAGTAAATAACGAGTATGGATATCAACGAGACAAATATGCGAATATGTCTTTTCGATAAATTTACGTGCATGCATTTCTGAATACGAAACAACCATTTTCGAATGATGTGCACGTGTTCGTCCGTCTCCGTGTGCATGGAAACATAAGCACAATTAAGCACATACATTTGAGAGATTTCATGCCACCTTCGTGTGCATTGTCTTTCGGTGTGTAATTTTCGCATTAAACTGGAAGTAAGAGATTTTTAGTTATATATATATATATATATATATATATATATATATATATATATAATCCAAGAGAAAGAAGAATTGAAGGAATAAGGGATAACCAAATTCTATGTATTTAGTGGTTCAAAGTATAGAGCGGCTCGGCGCCTTTTCCTGAGTAGTGCCTTAGATTCTAGTGGATAAGCATAGGAAATAAATTCAACTATGAATTTAATTACTGGCTTTTATATGATATATATATATATATATATATATATATATATATATATATATATATATATATATATATATATATATATATATATATATATATATATATATATATATGCTCATATATAAACTCATGTTTGCTGTACGTTTGTTGGAATCATGCGATTTAGCTGAAACTTACAGCAGATGCAAATTAGATTATGCTATGCAAATGATTAGAATTGTATAGTCACAGCGTTTGCATGAGCTGAGCAGAGCCCCCTGAACTGCTGTTTTAGCCGTATAAATAGATAGCTGTAGCGGAACGCTGAAAACAGTCTATGTTTGTCTACCATCGGTAAACATTTCATGAGAAGTCACTGTACCTCTACGACGACAGAGAGCGCGTTATGAGCAAGTTACTGAGTTTGAATGGGGACAAATGATCGGTCTACGTGAAGGTGATTTTTTACCGTGCAATAGCAGCTCTTATAGAGCCAATGCCACGACAATGATGCGAGGAGTGTGGAAGCAGTGTACTGAAGAGAACCGGATGAGTCGCAAATCCGGCAGTGGAAGACGAAATGTTACGTCAGCACACCTCATCCGCATGGCAGTCATGGATCGTGCAGCTTCATCTCGCAGTTGGCAAAATGTTGGAGAATTGCAACTGACGTGACATTGTCTGCACCAATTATTCTTCGGCGTCTGCTGAATCGTGGACCGTGTGCAAGAATTCCTTTGTACAGGATTCTCCTGACGCAAAATCATCGACTCCTTTGGCTGTAATGCTATAATATATAAATAGATCATATATATAATATATAAATAGCTCATCAGCATAGACACTGGCATGCCGTTTGGCAGCAAGTCGCCTTTTTCTGTGAATCCCGCTTTAATTTGTGGTACAGTGATAGCCACATCCACCTCAGATGCTATAGCGGTGAACACCACATCTCGGAGTGCGTTATCTAACGCTACACTGGACATCGCCAAGCCTGATGTTCTTTGGTGCCAATGGGTATCTTGGACAATCTCAGCTGATAAGTGTGTAATCTTTTGTCGGTAATCTGAGAAGCAACCGGTACATCAGAGAAGTTCTGGAGCCCGAAGTAGTACCATTCTTTCAACGCATTCATCGAGCTATATTTCAACAAGGCAATGCCTGTCCACAACTTGCTAGGAATGTTCAAAATATATTTTCAACACAGCAAATATATCTTCTTCCTTGGCCTGGAAATTCACTTGGTATGTCGCCTATTGAACATGTTTAGGATTTCGTAGGTCATCTTCTCGCTCGTGACGCTCTCTCGTAACTAATACAGCTGGAATTTAGGTTCAGATAGAAGCAATCTGGAATGCTCTTCCTCAGGTACAAATCCAAAATTTGTTTGATTCGATGTCACGTCGTATAGAAGCACTTAGTGTAGCGCGAAATGGCTTTACCAAATACTGATTTTCGACATGGATTATTGCTTTTTTGCTTTGAAAACTTTATCTTTAACGTGTATCAATACAGGTCGTTTGTGGAGTAAATTATATTCAATTCTAAGGATTGCTTCATGATTTTGCAATTTTTACGAACAGGAATATATATATATATATATATATATGTATATAGGGAGGAAGAGTTACAAGGTGACAGATTTACCAAAATTTGAAAAGAAATGGCACTGAATTATATTTTTATAATTTATTTATCAAATCACCTGCTGATGATATCCTAATAAATAATCATCTGCATATGACTAAATTTTCGAAGGAACTATTAAGTATTTTTATACTATTTCGTACACTTATTTCGTGCAATCATATAATTTTTCGGAAAAACTGATATTGAAAGCTCTATATACATTGTATCCCAAAAAGATTGATACGCCCTTTAATTCTTTACCAGTTGGAGATAAGTGGACAATGTAAATTGCAAAAATGTTGAAAGTAAGATAGGAAATAAGACCAGTTTAATGAAATAGTCCTCCCGTTAATTTTCAAAAAGTTACACTTTTTAAATTTTTATACGACCCCCTTAGACAAATTTGGTCAATCAGAATTTTTTTTTATTTTTAATTCAACAAGATCATTAAAAAGAACGCATATCTGTATCTTTAAAATTGAGCGAGTTACATTTAATTAAAATTAAACATTGTGAATGGAACCATATATCAAATTAAAAATGTGAATTTGTGACATAGCACAAAAAATATAAAACTGGATGATAATACATAGGATACCCAACCCCGTAGTGAGTACCCCTGCTTTATCCGATCTATGTCTGTGTAATGCTTTATTTAGATGCATTTGGATAAAAAGTTTCGACACATATTAATGTATTTTTGATCTAAACAATTTCCATCGTCAATTTTTTATGGTCACTATTTTCACTGATGAAACAGCCTTTCACATTGTACGGAAATGTGGCATAGGTAGGATTTTTTCCTTTATCATAATTCATTTGATTTTAAAGCTACAGATATGCAGATTTTTCAATGATCTTGTTGCATTAAAAATAAAAATTTTCTAATTGACCAAATTTGTCTAAGTGTGTCGTATAAAAATTTAAAAAGTGTAACTATTTCAAAATTAATGGGAGGACTATTTCATTAACGTAGTCTTATGTCCTACCTTACTTTCAACATTTTTGCAATTACATTGCCCATTTATATCCAGCAGGTAAGGAATAAAAGGCAGTTTCACTCTTTTTGGGACACCCTGTATAGTCAATCCTAAGCAATAGATGTTACAAGGAAAATTTAATGTTTCCAATCGAAACCGATATCTCTAAAGTCGGAAGTGGAATTTCTTAGTGAGCCTCCCCACCCTCACCAGATTTTGATGCTGAATCTATATCTGTCACCATACAGTCATCATAAATTTCTATCTATAACCTATTCTAAGGAAAATAAACGTTTCAAAGAAAATTCTTGAACGGGATGTGGATACTATAGGCAGTTAAAATACATTGTTAATTCTCCTATCCCTGAGTAACTTGGTGTTAAATCGATATCAGTCATCATCTAAACTAAATCCCTAGCAGATTTAAAAAAAAACAAATATTTAAGGAAACTTGAAATTTTTTAACTAGACGTGCGAGAAGTACTGGAAGTGGAAATCCTTAATAAATCTTGCTACATTCTCTGGAATTTTATGCTGTATTAATATCAATCATGATATAATAGCTATTTAACACCGATCCTGAAAAAAAAAGTTTTAGTGAAAATATAAATTTTTGGATAGGAAGTGACATCTCCAGAACCGATAATGCAAATCCTTAGTGAATCTCCATAGCTTCTTCCGATTTTGTTGCTGATTCCACATCAGTCATTATCTAAACAGGTTCAGTAGCCAGTCCTGATGCATAGATGTTTCAAGGAAAATTTTTTGAAATAGAAACGGAAAGAAAACCTCAAATAAAAGTTCTTAGTGAACCACTTCACTTCCTCCAGAATGTAGTGGTAAATCCATATTAGTTATTATTTAAACTCTATGCATATCCAATATTGAGAAATATAATTTTTCAAGTAAAATGAAAATTTTTGAACCGGAAATGGAAAAAAACAGAAAATGGAAATTCTTAGTGAACCACCATCGTCCTCCATAATATGATATTAAATCCATATCATCATCTAAGCTCTATAGCAAATATTGAGAAACAGATGTTTTAAGATTTTTTTTTATTTAAAAAATAAAATGACGAAATTTTTGAAACCACAAAATTACAACGATACATTATTTATTTTGAAATTTGAAGTTACATATATTGAATAGGACATATTACATATATTGTCCACTACTTGAGCGATGTCGTCCACTACTGGCTCTAGAAAGTGAGACCTCCGTTATCTTAATTTTAAAATTTGAAACTTCATAGAAATCATAATAGAAAATCAAATTTTAAGTTGACAGTCGCGCACTTTCTTTTCTTTTTACTTAAGCATATATATTTTTGTTTCATTTATAACATTTTACTCTCTGAATAACTAAGAATTTTCCTTTCTTTAAGATATAAAATTTTCAACATTTCTGGTAAAAAACGTCTTAATTAAGATAAGGTTTCATGTCGCAATTTTAAACAGAATAAACTTAACACATATATTTTCATATTTTGATCTTTCATTTTCATGTTAATATTGCAGATAATTTGAACATGAAAATTTATTTTTTATCCGTTGTTGCATAGTAAGCTAAAACCGCAATTTTTTTAGATATTGCATCATATAATGAAAAATTTTATTAATATTACCGAAAACGCTCTTTCAGTTCATCTTTAGGAAAATAGCAATCATTTTTAGGATCTCGTAGGTCAGCTTATATGCTATTCATCTGATTTTGTTCGAAAATTTAGAAAATGAAAACTAAAATTCAGCTTTATATTCTCATAGTATATTTTGTAGTATTCACAATAATACCTGAAAATATACCCGCCAGTATATGTATGTGCGTTTCTGTATAACTGTGTGGTATGGACAGAATAACTCACGAACCAATGAAATTACTGCATAACCACCACATAATTTAAATTGAATATGTAAACATCTAGAACTAAATTCAGGCTCCTTCCTTGAATTAAGCTGGCATATGTCAGTAAGGTAACGATGCCAGTTTCATTCTTTCTTTACCTAAGATAAAAGTTTTCTCAGTTTTTATCTTAGAAGCAGCAGTTTGATCTATTAAAATCTAGAACTAGATATATTTGTTGCAATTATAAAGATAAAATAAAAGTTAATTTAAATTTAATATTTTACAGCATTATAGAGTAAAGATTATAGTTCCCGAAAATTTGCGTACTTATTATACGGTTCCTTTTGGAGAAATTCGTAGGAAAATCAAGTCAAAATGTCTGATGGGCTGTTGGTGCTGAAAATCACTATCCGTAAGCTATAACTATGGGAGTAACACTACGTATTAAAGTAAAACTGTTCACGCAGGTGAGACTGGAACAGATCTCCTTGCTAGACACTATAAATGTCGACATACGGGCTTCGTGAAATTCCTATTTACTCCAAGAGGGAAGGAAAGAGACCCACATTTTTCATCAAACAATCATCGTAGCGGATTTGATAAGGTCCCTTTTCGGATGAAAAGCTGGGATCTAAAACGTTGTGAATTGTTGGCCCATTGTGGAGTGCACCCAAATTGAACAAAAGTCTGTGGATTCTATTACCCATTAACAAAGATTTAGAAACCTGCTACATACAAATGACTTTATTTCATTATCTGGCATTTATTCTGTCAGTAGCTGTACTAGAAGGACATTCACTGTTTGTGTGCTGTGGTAGATGCTTCACGACCCTCTCTTGCTTAAAAGAGATGCAGACCCATCGCTATATGTAAGGGAAAGGATGTTGTAGATTTATCTGAACATGTTCAGATGTTGGAATACGTTGCCTGAACATGTATCGGAACTAATTTTTAATATTTCTAAAATGCTGTACATAAAATATGTTAGTTTATAATGTAGCTCTTGACGTGAAATTGTCCCATCCAACAATTTGGCAGGGGGTTTTCAGAATTTACGCGATTTCACACATTTTTGGAATGTATCTTAGCGCATGGATGAGGTATGTATAATATTCAGACTTGGCCAACTTTTCCGGATTTGTCGTGTAGTGTAAATATATAGTACAAAAGTGGACTTTCATATGCTACTTCGGGACCTCATATTAGGTATAAGCGGTTATGTTAAAAGTTGTAGAAAAGTTTTACGACATTAAGTGACATATCCATGATGGTATAAGGTCAGTATAGATAAGCTCAAATCAGGAGACTCGGCTTCGATTACCTGTTCTAGGTGATTGTGATTTTTTAAGTAAAACGAAGTGTATTGTTTTAAATTAGGGGTCGGCAATCTTCTGTTCGTTCTTTCAATATGACAGTAGGTTCTTCCAAAGTTATAAATTATATATCCATATAAAGGCAGAAAACAAAGAAAATACCTGAATAATTTTGACAACCTAATCACATTCAATAGACAAACACAAAGTCCAATGAGAAGAGGTTGTAGAGTCCACTTCGACGATAAGAGCTTGCAATTTTTGAAGAACTTTTGCAGATAAGAGCTTGTAATTGCTTTACAAGGTCAAAGAAGGAGTCACAACCCCAGGAATAATTCATATAAGTTCTAGCTTCCTAATATAGTCTAGAAGCCTCACCTTGCCACTGGGAATCTTTATCTAAACCCGGGCACACTGAAAGGTGACTTGACCTATCTTCAACGATTTCTTTGATAGCATTTACATGTTCTGCGAAGTTCAGGTTATTGTCCAGCACCACACCCAAGTATCTGGTGTTAGAATTCTAAATGAGCACATTGTTTTCAATCTTTAGTTCAAAATCTGGGTTTAGATGTTGCAGAGAGAGGAATTGGTATACAGTTTTTAATTTGTTTAGTATAGTGTTGTTTTCAGTCTCATGTTTGAAAGGCCTATAATGCGTTGTTCATGGTAGTTTCCAGATTTTGTCGTTGACTCTAATAACTTTAGCAATATTTTGCATCAATCCATATCACTACGTCATCCGCAAACATACTTACATTGATATTTTCAACATTCTTCAACCTTTTTACTAGCTCGTTAATATAGACGTTGAATAGTGGACAGCTACTAAACCTTCTGGAAGACCTTCTCTTGAGTGGTCATATCGTGATTCCATTTCACTCGAACGTGTTTAAACCCATTTTTGGGGCAAGAAGCTTTTTATTCTACTCAACATATTTTCCCCAGCACCATACATCTTCAATATTGTTTTTTGCAGCAAATACATAAATATAGTTTGGTATATCTCAGCATACTATATTTAGGTGTTTACAAGAAAATATACCCGACGTTGCATGGGACTTAAAAGGAGCATTCGGGGTGTAGTGCACCCACGTAGTAGTAATTTTATTTCATTTTTGTTATAAGAGAGCGTATTGTTTAAACGTTATTTGGATTTCAGAAATTTGCTGCGCGTTTCAGTACAGTATTTATTAGAGGTTTGCGTCTTAAATCACGAGCAACGCCAGGTACATTTTCTAGTTCAAAATGAACAAGAAAGATCAATCATGCTTAAAGCATTGATTATGAAACACTTTCCAACTTCAATGCAATTTTATTTAAAAAAGTCGAAAATGCAATACATTCCTCGGTAATATTTTAAAACTTATCACAATACTACATTGATTTATTATATTTGAAAACTTAAACCTTCATTGAAAAAAATGAACTTCATTCAAATGACGGCATTGAAATATAAATTGCCTGGTTTAAATATCTCTGAAATGCAATACATTCCACGGTAATATTTTTAAAACTATCATAATACTACGATAATTTATTATATTTGAAAACTTCATCAAAAACAACTGAAATAAATTCAAATGACGTCATAGAAAAAATAACTCGCCTGGATCTCTCTATAAAAGCAGGATTTCATTCATTTCATTCATCACAATACTATAATAATTTATTTTATTTAAAAATTAAGACCATGGAGCTACAATTCATAAACTCTATGCTTAAAACTTCATCGAAAAAAATCATCCTTCTGTTTATAAAATCAATTAATATTTCATTCATATCAGCCATGCAGACTCCATGGACTGAATTATTTTGTGTTAAAGAAATACAGTAATTCTAATACAACTTATTCTACATATTTTGCTGTTTACATTTTACATAGGTGAAAAATAGGCTTAGTTGCAGAAATAATCAAATTTGAATGATAATTTAAACTCAAATATATTGTCATTGTGTTGTTTTAGTATGTAGATGCACAGAATTTAAGCAAAAATAAAGTAGTTTTAGGACGGATACAACACTCAATATGAATTAAAAAGAACTTTAAAAAATCACGATTTTGAAACAAGATGGATGCCATATATCATTTTGAAGTGGGTCATGTGATCGTTTCATATCATGGTCACGTGATCGTCTCATATAAGATGTGTAATTATTATTTTAATTTTTATTTAAAAAACTACTGACTATATTTCGCTGAATTTTTTTGATATATTTTATGGAACAATTTGACTATTACCTAAAATTTTCGAAGCAATTTGTGAATTTTAAATCCGCTTAAAAAATATTTGAAAAATTAGGTCCCATAGGGCTCAATGTATTTCATTTTTTCAACCCGGGTTCAATCCAAAACTAATTGGGTGATATTATTCATTTATATTCCCATAGGTCCTACAGACCGTCTGAACAACATACTAAAATTTCATTTTCATTAAGTCATTTTTACGGCAGTTATCGTGCTAACGGACAGACAGACAGACAGACAGAATGAACAAAGTCATAAACACTTTTCAACTTTGTTGTAAAATGTTAAAAAGTGACAAAGTATAAATATGACTTCAGAAAATAAACTTCAAAGACAACTTATCTGTTCACAGTTATCAATTGGCACAAAACATTGCGAGCAACGTGACGAACGATTGGACAGCAGTAACTAAAGGCAGACAAAATCCATAATTTAAACGAATATGCATACCTACTCAAAACCTCAAGGAATCTCAAACAAGTTATCTGCGGAAGTTAGAAGGTTAACACCTCCTCTCCACTCAACAAAATGAGCCTGGTTCTTTCCCCAGTACCTGGTAGTAATACATAGAACATTCGGCCCTATATCTCTGCTGAGACCCTATATCTCCGCTGACTGTTAGGTTCATTAAAATAATCAAAGACATGGCTGGGTTAAAACATTTATATTCAATCAACGGATGGGTTTATATTTTTTTCTGAAGTAGTATGTGATATATTTAGGAACTGCTATTAAAATATGAAAGTTGCATGACATGCCAATGTTTGTACATATCATAATATAAAAATGGGAGAGGTTTAAAATACACAAAATGTATATATTTAAAAAAAATCATTTAAGTTTGTATTTCATCGTATGGACTCCGTTAAAAGTTAAATTGAAAGAGAATAACTTTTTCATCTTTTCTATGGTGTCAAGATGGAAACTCTATGATACGTTAGGTCGCTAAGAAATAGATTTGTAAAAATATCGGCCTAAATCGGGATAAAACTTAAAATAATAAAATACTAATTCGAAATTAAAAAAAATACCTCGAGTTGCACTTATTCGATTCCTGAAATTACCTATTCACCATATTTCATGGTCGTATGATGCTTAGATACTGCATATACGGATACAAACAGACACACACACACACAAGGATAAAGAAGGATAGAAAGAGAGAGAAAGAGAGAGAGATCCTACTTTATCATGTTAGTGAACATGTGACTATTATTTATACATGCCAAATATGAAGTTGAGGATAAAAAGACTTATCATTATCGATTTAAAAAAATAAAGTTGTTAAGTGTTTTTCAAAAAAAGATATAAACATATGCAATTTTTGCATTTTCCTATGTTGCAATAATATCAACAAGCCATCAATCATCCAATACAGTCTATTTAATTTTAAGTTTTTGAAAGATATAATTATTTTAGACATTAAACTTGCCGATAGCAAATATCTTCAATTGTTGAAATGCATGTCCCCATTGCTAAAACTAATAGCAATGGGCTGGCTTCGTCTTTGTTAGAGCTCACCTTTTCTGAATATCCGCTGGGGCCGCTGCTGTTGCAGCTGTAAGCAAAATCATAATGCGCCACAATTTCGCAAACACATTCGGTGATTATATGGAGGATATTCGTTTCACACCACACAGCTGGCATTAACTTCTCAGAACACTGAGCTCAAGGCGTGTAGCAAGGTTTACAATTGAGGTGGAAAAGATTATGAGATGTATCTATACGACTCGCTTAATGATATAATTATACTGTATTGCCTCTCATTGTACCTATGCTGCATCGCACCATTAGCGAAATACGTACGCTTTTATCAACATTTATTAAATAAAAAGAATAATTAAACAAGAAATTAATGAATAAACCTTCATAATATATAATGTTGCAAATGGTATGTTTACTTCTTTTTTACAGAACAATTAACTATTAGTCATTTTTGAGAAAAACATGTTTCAAAAATAAAATTTTGAAAAGGAAGGAAATAAAGAGGAAATCCTTAGTGAATTCCATTTTCTTCCGTAATTTGGTGTAAATCCATCTCAGTTATCTAAACTATATCTATAGTAGATCCCGAGATGTTTCAAGGAAAATGTAAATTTTTTAATCGGACTTGACATCTCTATAATCAGATGTGGAAATCTTTAGTGAGGCTCTATAGACCCTATTGATGCTGAATCCATATCAGTTATCAGCAAAGCTCCATCTATAGCCAATCCTGAGATCTAGAGGTTTTAAGGAAAATTTTTGAGCCAGAAGTAGAAAGGAAATCGAAAGTGAAAAATTATTGGTGAAACACCCTACCTCTTTCAGAATATAATGTTAAATCCATAACAGTCATCATTTAAGTTCTATGTACATTCAATCGTGAGAAATGGATATTTCAAGTAAAATGTAGCAATTTTTGAACCGGAAATGAAAAATAATCGGAAGTGCAAATCCTTAGTGAACCCCCCTATTTTCTTCTAGAATTCGACGCTGAATCTAAAGCGGTCGTTACTTGATCTCTATCTATATAACAGATTCTGAGAACTAGATACTTCAAGGAACATGCTTTCGTAAAAAAATAGTATGACAAAGATTTTACTACGAATAATTACTTCTAAAAGTCCAGAAAACGTTAATGACAGATATGGCAATTCTGCTGTCTCTGTATTTTCATGTTATGACTGAAACTTGCCTAAATATTGTTAAATATATACCATACGGTAAAAACGTCTGCAGTAAAAGTACAGTAATAGTTTTCCATTGTGACAGTACCTATTCAGAAAACATGTTTTCGATAAGCATCTTTCTGAAAAACATTTTCAGATGACTGCTTACGAATTTTCGTAATCTAGATTTGGGAGTCTTGATATTCGTCTACATTCTTCTCCTCTTCAAATTCTTGAAAACACGTTTCTTTATTCAAGAAACTGAAATTCGAGAACGTAAATGAATATCCTTTTCTGAACGAAAATATTTGCTTCTTTGAAATTCCTTCTTGGGATTTGTTTTATTTGATACGGATATTTTAAATCAAACTCATATACTTTTATAAAAGCCTATGTATATCCAATGTAAAAAATAAGTTTTACGTCTGATTCTTCAAAATATTTCAATTTTTGAATACTGCTTTCTTTTATTGCCAGATATACATTCCAAAAACATATATTATAATATAGATATGTAACAGATAAAATTTCTTAAAATTGAGAAATACTATAGAAATGCAAAAGCAGAGTTTATGATAAATTTATCCCGAAGTACCTGCTTTCACAAATATATTTTATATAAGAAGCAATAGGGATTTGTTTCTTTATTTGCACCAAATTTGTTTTGATTTCCGGGAGCAAAGTAACTATAAATGCAACTATAGATATTTCTTTTTTCAATAAGATTGGATAATAGTAGCATTATGTCCAAGCTTAGCATTATATTTAAGCATTTTATCCAATTTTATCATTATATCCAAGCGTAATAGTAATAACATCTAAATATTTTTGATTTGACAACAATAAATCAATTTGAAAAAATTATTTTGACATATTACTTCCTCCACTTTCGGCGAAATGTGACATTTTCCACTGAAAGTTGAAAAAAATAGTCGCAATGTTGTGAAAACAAAGTTTTAATCATTAAAGAAAAATAATAATAATTAAAAGAATTACTGCCCATATTTGTAAAAAAATCTGATGTGGACAGCACATGACTTTCCCTGCAGACTTCAATTCATATTTTCTTTATTTCTTTAATAATTCATTGGTTTGCGTTTAATTGCACCAAATAACACTAAATTTGCTTTTTTAATTTAATTTTTGTTTTTATTTGATAACTAGCAGCATACCCGTCCTTCGTACGGAGTATATAATATAAAAAAACTTATAATTCGCAATCATGTGCAAATTCTGATAAAATATTAAATTTATTGCTCATAAAGAGAAGTTTAAGAATATCTGTTCTCACTATGCAAAATTATCTTCACGGGCAAATCTGAAGAATAAAATATCCTGGCCCCTTTTGTAAACAAATCCACACACAAAAAAAAAAGAATTGAATCAATATATGCAACCACGTACTACTTATATTGTCACAGATTAGAAAATATGCCAGTGTGTTAGTAGAAGCTTAAACATATTGTAATATGAGTCTTAAAAATATTTACCAAAATAAAAAAGATGACGTAATAAATTGAAAGTATCAATAATCCCCGTAATCTTAATACCAGAAGGTCGTAATTGATTCCAATATATGCCAATATATATAAAAATTTTCCAATATACCTGTACTACTTATATTCTCGTAGATTAGAAGATATACCCGTGCATTTGTAGAAGATTACTTGTACAACGTACTATATATGAGTTTCAACAATTTTCGTCATAATGAAACAATGGCATAATAATTTGAAAATATCAATAATTCCTGAATCAACTGTCCCCGAAATATCAATAATAATGATGTTTAAACCTGAAGACCGTAATTGATATTATCCAGTCAAAAATGCAATGTCAATGAAATTTATTTTATATACATATTTTTATTAGATTTAATAAAAATCGTATGACACATAACACATTGGATCCGTTGCTAAGCGACATGATATCATCTGCTTCAAATAAATTGATGGGAATCATGTCGTCTGAATAATGTGATCTCCATGGAAGGTTTGGCGACATTTTCGTCTCCATGATATTTTTATGGATTTACAAATATTTTTATCAATTTAGTGATATTAAAAAAATTAGTTAAATGCGTTACTAAGTAGGATGGATGGACTGACCGACAAATGCTACAGAAACATCATTTCAGTACTCTATTCTAAAAAAACAAATTTAATTTCATTGATTTGGGTCATTTTTATTAATTTGGAGATATTACCTCTAATTTAGTAAAGTTTAAGAAAAGTTACCAAGTTATTTAGAGATATTCCGCTAAATTCGTAGCTCTAAATTTGCAGATCTGAAGAATAAAATATCCATATCCCGTCTGTATATATACTAAATGAAAACACTAAAATTGTATTAGAAGATACATACATCCGTTCTACTCTTTTTCTGCTTCAACAATCGGCTAAATGAATTTATTGGGTAAACACAATATATGAGTTTATTAGCTAAACACAATATATGAGCTTTGAAACCTCTTTGCTAAAATAAATAAAAGTGTGATGTACGCAGTTCGCAATATATATAATTAAAAGAACAATCAAACCGTTCATTTATTATGAGTTTATTAGCTAAACACAATATATGACTTTAAACCTCTTTGCTAAAATAAATAAAAGTGTACGCAGTCCGCAATATATATAATTAAAAGAACAATTAAACCGTTTATTTATAAAATATATTTTTACATCCATTTATTTATTATACAAATAGAAAAAATAATAATAATCATTAACAAACACATTTAATTCCATTCCTTTGCCGAGCAACATGATATAAGATAGCATCTTCCTCATACAATGCGAAATTAAATAACCATTTTAATTTCTTTATACTTCTAATCGTTGAGTAAAAGCGTGAGAAATATAAAACATGGAGGTAGATTTTTCCATTTAAATTCATGTTTCAAACAATTCATGCTTTCAGATAGTGACTATTTAATGCAAAAATCCTGCATCAAACTCAAAAATAAAGTTTTAATTCCCTTTGACGCTTTAAACAAACGATTTTTATCCTTTCCGTTTGGATAAACCACGGAGTTGGAGAGTAGAACTCCTATAAAAAAAGTTCCGTTTTTCATTAATATCTCGACAACCCCCGGTCTTAGAAACTTGAAACTTGGGCAAAATTTATGGGGGCTATTTCAAGGCAACCCACAAAATTTCATTAAATTCGGTTCAGCCGTTCTCTCGTGATGATGAGACAAACGAAATATTGGTTTTTCACTAATATCTCGAGAACCACTGGTTATGGAAACTCCAAACATGGACTAAATTTTAAGTGGGGTGATTTCTAGATTACCCACAAAATTTCATCAAATTCGGTTCCGCCGTTCTCCCGTGATGCTGGGACAAACAGACAGACAGACAGACAGACAGACAGATTTTCAATTTTATTTATATAGATTGGACATTTTTCCGATAGCTGCGTAATAAAAATGCAAGGAATCCCAAATATCTTGAGAACGGTTAGTCCTAAAGTATAATGGAGTGTGTTATATTCTTTTCCTCGTCAAAAATTGTGTATAAAACAAGAATTTAATTGATACATTTCAGTATACGTAGTTTTTTTTCAGATTTTGGCGATTATTTTGGCCATTTCGTAAAAAAAGGCAGGTTGTTATTTCCCGAATCGTACCAAAATCGAATCAGCACCAGAGTGTCCCACAAGTAGCTTATCTACCAAATATTGTGAAATGTGGTCAATTAGTATTTTAGCTAGGGTGGATACTTGAAATTTTTACGGGCCATTTCGTAAAAAAAGGCGAGTTCTTCTTTTCCGACTCGTACCAAATCCTAATCAGCACCAGAGTATCCAACAAGTAACTTATCTATCAAATTTTGTGAAATTTGGTAAATTAGTATTTTAGCTAGAGCGGATAAATGAAATTTTTACAGGCCATTTCGCAAAAACAGGCAGGTTCTGTTTTTCAGAATCGTACTAAAACCTAATCAGCACCAGGATCAAATCCAAATGACTTACCTACCAAATTTTATGAAATTCGGTACATTAGTTTTTTAGTTAGACTGGATACATACATTGCACAGACACACAGACAGACAGACACACACACACAGACAGACAGACACACACACAGACGTCAGCTAAAATTAGTTTTTTCGTATTCTAGAGGTCTCGAAACGTGTAGATCCGTCGAAAACTCGAGTTGCGATTTTCGACATGATTCCAATACTTTTCCTATGCATTACCATGTATTGCAGGGAAAGTAAAAATAGAATTCAAATTTTTGTAATATTGCTTATTCGGTAATTTAGTAAAGTCAGTTTTATGGCAATAATTTATATTTGATAAAAAACATTAAATATCTTAAAATTCCAATTTGAATGCATTGCATTTAATTTATCATTAAGAGGCACATACTCTCCAGTCAAATAGATGTTTCAAATCAACTCAATACCTACAATAAAAATCATTTTTAACACCAAGGTCAAATCTACTTTAGAAAAAAATAATTTTTCCTGCTAACAATTTCTAAAAGTAGGATGTCTGAAAATTGTTGAGTACAAAAAGTACGTAGAAATTGTTGAGATACAGATATTATGCTGACACAAGTACTAGCGCTACGAACTGTGTTCTCCAACCTTTTTTTCGAAATCACTTTTTGAAATTTTTGAAAATTAGCTGTCACGACATTTATGTCAATCTTCGACAATTTTCATAAATATGTAACGTGCTAGCTATGTAGTCTATTTTTGATTGAAATTTTCTCTGTAATTTTATCGCAAAAAATAAACGGTTTTTGAGGGAAAATCGTTGTTTTATTTTACCATGGCTGCCATTTTATCACAGTTTATACATTTTACACAGTTTATACCATCCGGTCACACATATAGCTACAGTAAGCCTTCGGGTCTGTGGTGTTGGAATCATGTCGAAAATCGCAACTCGAGTTTTCGAAGGATCTACGCGTTTCGAGACCTCTAGAATACGAAAAAACTATTTTTAGCGTGACGTCTGTGTGTGTGTCTGTGTGTCTGTCTGTCTGTCTGTCTGCGTGTCTGTCTGTCTGTGCAGATATTGTATCCACTCTAACTAAAAAACTAATTGACCGAATTTCATAAAATTTGGTAGGTAAGTCACTTGTGGGCGAATCTGGTGCTGATTAATTTTGGGTACGATTTGGGATAAAAGAACCCGCCTTTTTTTGCGAAATGGCCCGCAAAAACTTGTATCCACTCTAGCTGAAACTCTAATGGATCGAATTTCAAAAAATTTGGTAGATAAGTCGCTTGTGGGTCACCCTGGTGCTGACTAGATTTATTAGAATTCGGAAAAAATAACCTGCCTTTTTTTGCAAAATGGACCGCAAATATCGTCAAAATCTAAAATAAAAAACAACGTATGCTCAAATATATCCATTAAATGCTTGTTTAATATGTCATTTTTAACGAAGAATAGAATAAGACCAACCCCATTACACTAGATCTAGCCGTTCTCGAGAAATTTTAGTTTATTCGTTTTTTCTCTACGCCACCTTTGACAATGAGTCCAGTTACCACATGAGAACGGAAATTGAATTAATAGTGAATTAAATTTAATTAAAATAAATAGAATCTATATAAATAAAATTGAAAATCTGTCTTTCTGTCTGTCTGTCTGTTTGTCCCATCATCACGGGAGAACGGCTGAACCGAATTTGATGAAATTTTGTGGGTATCCTAGAAATAGCCCCACTTAAAATTTAGTCCATGTTTTGAGTTTCTACAACCAGTGGTTCTCCCCGGCCGTCCAAATAGATGCTCAAGTCCTCAGGACGAGCCGGACGGTCTGGGTCTTCAACCAGTGGTTCTCGAGATATTTGTAAAAAACGAAATTTTCGTTTGTCTCATCATCAAGGGAAAACGGCTGAACCGAATTTAATGAAATTTTGAGGATAGCCTTAAAATAGCCCCCATAAATGTTGTCCAAGTTTCGATTTTCTAAGACCAAGGGTTGTCGAGATATTAATGAAAAACGGAACTTTTTCTTAGGAGATCTACTCTCCAACTCCGTGGTTTATCCAAACGGAAAGGATGAAAATCGTTTGTTTTAAACGCCAAAATGAAATAAAACTTTATTTCCGCGTTTGGTGCAGGATTTTTGCATTAATTAGTCACTATAGGAAAACATAAATTGTTTGAAACATGAATTTAAATGGAAAAATCTACCTCCATGGTTCATCTCTCACAAGCTTTTACTCAACGATGTAAAGTATAAAGAAATCAAAATGGCTATTTAATTTCGCATTTTATGAGGAAGATTCTATCTTATATCATGTTGCTCGGCAACGGAATGAAATTAAATGTGTTGTTAATATCGATTATTATTTTTTTTATTAGTGTAATAAATAAATGGATGTAAAAATATATTTTATAAATGGACGGTTTGATTGTTCTTTTAATTATATATATTGCGGACTGGGTACATCACTTTAAATTATTTTAGTAAAGAGGTTTCAAGCTCATATATTGTGTTTAGCTAATAAACTCATATATTGTGTTTACCCAATAAACTCATTTAGCCGATTGTTGAAGCAGAAAAAGAGTGGAACGGGTGTATGTATCTTCTAATACAATTTTACTGTTTTCATTTAGTATATACAAACGGGGTCAGGATATTTTATTCTTCAGATCTGCAAATTCAGAGCTACGAATTTAGAGGAATATCTCTAAATAACTTGGTACCTTTTCTTAAACATTACCAAATTAGTGGAAATGTCTCCAAATTGATAAAAATGACCCAAATCAATGAAATTAAATTTGTTTTTTTAGAATAGAGTACTGAAATGATGTTTCTGTAGCATTTGTCGGTCAGTCCATCCATCCTACTTAGTAACACATTTAAGGATTTTTTTTAATATCACCAAATTGGTAAAAATATTTCTAAACCCATAAAAATATCATGAAATTGATAAAATCGCGCTTAATAAATGAAATTAATTGTGTTTTGTTAGGGGATAGTTTTGTGATGATGTTTCGTCAATTTATCGCATAATGGGATTCTCAGTTCTACAGTCCCACTTGGCGATAAATTTGGCGATTTTTTATGTTATAGCTAAATTGACGAAAATGTCGCCAAACCTTCCATGGAGATTGCATTATTCAGATGATATGATTTCCATCAATTTATTTAAAGCAATTGATATCATGTCGCTTAGCAACGGATCCAATATGTTATGCGACATATGATTTTTATTAAATCTTTTCCGATTTGAATAGTAAAAATATGTATATAAAATAAATTTCATTGACATTGAATATTTGACTGGATAATATCAATTACGGTCTTCAGGTTCAAACATCATTATTATTGATATTTTCGGGGACTGTTGATTCAGGGATTACTGATATTTTCAAATTATTATGGAATTGTTTTATTATGACGAAAATTGTTGAAACTCATATATAGTACGTTGTACGAGTAATCTTCTACAAATGCATGGGTATATATCCTAATCTACGACAATATAAGTAGTACAGGTATATTGGCATATATTTTGATATTTATTGACATATATTCGAATCAATTACGACCTTCTGGTATTAAGATTACGGGGATTTTTGATACTTTCAATTTTTTATGTCATCTCTTTGATTTTGGCAAATATTTTTGAGACACATATTGCAATACGGGTAAGCTTCTACTAACACACTGGCATATTTTCTAATCTGCGACAATATAAGTAGTACGGGGTTGCATATATTGATTCAATTCCTTTTTTTTTTTGTAAATTTGCATACAAAAGGGGCCAGGATGTTTTATTCTTCAGATCTGCCCGTGAAGATAATTTTGCACAGTGAGAACAGATATTCTTAAACTCCTCTTTATGAGCAATAAATTTAATATTTTAACAGAATTTGCACATGATTTCGAATTATAAATTTCTTTATATTATACACTCCTTACGAACAACGGGTATGCTGCTAGTGTGTATATAAGTCTGCAGGGAAAGTCATGTGCTGTCCACATCAGATATTTTTTATTTTACTTATATCCTGCACTGTTAAGAATTACAGTAAATATTTATATCACGAAGTGTTGGTAACAGTTATACCAACACCTACGATGTAAATTTACATATAATATAATTTTTTGTCCGTTCTGTAAATTTTCTACACCTTCGCTTGATTAAATATACCTTCAAAGTGATGTATTCTTTAA
The DNA here is from genome assembly GCA_951213105.1 of Amaurobius ferox. NCBI lineage: Eukaryota > Metazoa > Arthropoda > Arachnida > Araneae > Amaurobiidae > Amaurobius > Amaurobius ferox. Next base: position 91,181,215 of record OX578133.1, read on the forward strand.
TAGAAGCATATGGATGAATACATCAAACACTTTGTAAACGCTTTTAAGCGAGCAAGATTCTCCAGTGCATGCGCAATTAGCAGGAATTCTCTGAACGCTTGACGCTTGACAACGCACACGCGTTGTAAAGATATGTTGCATTACAAGAGAGGCAAAATTTACAATGCTTCTTGCTGTAAAAATACTGTAAAATTATGTCTAACAAAAATGGCTTTCAACTGCTGAATTCAACCTTTCCTCAACAAAAATTTCATAATTTATTTCAGTATATATACTTTTAAATAAAAATACATTTTCTGGTAGCCAGATGTTTGTACCACCTTAAAGGCGATTGTACAATACCACGAAAAGAATAAGCAACTAAAATTTACAATTGGAAGAATCGTATTTAAATAGAGTGGTGATAAATACAATTGCTTCATCTGCATATATTCTTAACTTTGATGAATAAAATTTACAGTGACACATTTAGAAAGTTTAATATTGATGAATACATTGGAGTGGAGGGTATACAATAATGCACAAGCATTTATTTGGGAATATCTGTGTGTGAAATATTCCGAAATAATGAGAAATACGTGACATTCTTATTTTATAAAATATTTAATAAAAAAATAAATATAAGTCATTATTATTTTATTACAAGTTTAATAATAAAGAAAGATATGTGACATTCTTAATTTATTAAATATTTAATAGTAAAGAGTTTTGCTTAATTTCAAAGAAAAATTAATTTGTTAAATTTTTAGATGACATCGAGTAATGTCAATAGTCTCATGACAATGGCTAAAGGACGATGACATTAGAAATTTGCTTATACGGGTCAATGAATTAAACATATGATGCAACATTCGGGTTTGTTACAAGATTTATTTTGGAAGTACAGAAATTTTCGGAGAGGTGGGGGTGGGCGAGTGTGCACATATTTTTAGCAATAAGATTTAAAATACACTTAATAAGATATATTGTATTACTAACAGCATATCCGTTCTTCGTACGGAATATATAATATAAAGAAACTTAAAATTCACAATCATGTGCAAATTTCTATAGTATACTAAATTACATTTTTAATCAAAATATTCTGTTAAAATATTTAATTTAATGCTCTTAAAAAGAAGTTTAAAAACATCTGTTCTCGCTATACAAAATTATCTTCTCGGACAGATCTGAAGAATAAAATATCCTGGCTCCTGTTGTAAGCAAATTTACAAAAAATATGGAATTGAAACAATATATGCAAAATAAAAGCGTGAAAATTGTATGGAACCCTTACTACATATATACACAAAAATTAGAAGATATAACCTGTATTAGTAGATTACATGTATAGATTGAAAATATCAATAAACCCGTAATCTTTAAACCTGAAGGCAGTAATTGATTCCAATATATGCCAAAATGAAAGTGCTAAAATTATATGGGAAGATATACCCGTACTACTTATAATGTCATAGATTAGAATATATGTCCGAGTGTCAGTAGAAGATTACCTGTATTACAATATGAGTCTCAAAAATCGTTACCAAAATAAAACAGATGGCGTAATAAATTGAAAATGTCAATAATCCCCGTAATCTTTAAACTAGAAGGCCGTAATTGATTCCAATATATACCAATATTTATTAAAATATATGCCAATATACCTGTACTACTTATATTCTCGTAGATTAGAAGATATGCTTGTGCATTTGTAGAAGATTACTCGTACAACGTACAATATATGAGTTTCAACTATTTTTGTCGCAATAAAACAATGGCATAATAACTTCAAAATATCAATAATCTCTGAATCAATAATCTACGAAAATATCAATAATATTATTGTTTAAACGTGAAGACTGTAATTGATATTATCCATCAAAAATGCAGTGGAAATGAAATTTATTTTATATACATATCTTCATTATTCAAATCGGAAAAGATTTAATAAAAATCTTGTGTCGAATAAACACATTGGATTTAAATCCGTTGCTAAGCGGCATGATATAATTTGCTTCCATTAATTTGTGGAAAATATATCGTCTGAATATTGCTATCTCTATGGAAGATTTGGAGACATTTTCGAAAATTTAGCGAAATTTTAAAAAATCGCCAAATTTATCATCAAGTGGGACTGTAGAACTTACAGTCCCACTTGGCGACAAATTGACGAAATATCCACACAATACTATCCCCTAACAAACCGCAATTAATTTCATTTATTTAGCACAATTTTATCAATTTCAAGATATTTTTATGGATTTACAAATATTTTTATCCATTTGGCGATATTTTTAAAAATTCACTACATGGAGGGTTGGACTGGCAGACAAATGCTAACGAAACATTATTTCAGTGCCCTTCTAACAAAATATAATAAATTTCATTGATTTGCGGCGTTTTTATCAATTTGGCGACATTTCCGTCAATTTGGCAACATTTAAGAAAAGTTGCCAAGTAAGCGACATCCCGCCAAATTCGTAGCTCCGAATTTGCAGTCTGAATAAAACATCCTGATCCCGTTTGTATATACTAAATAAAAATACTAAAAGTGTATTAAAATACCCGTTTTAATATTTAATATATTTAATATATTTAATATTTTTATTATATTATTATATTATCTTATTATATTAAGATATTAAATGTATTTAATATTTATTACGCGTTCTACACTTTTTCTGTTTCAACAATCGGCTAAATGAATTTATAGGCTAAACACAATATATGAGTTTATTAGCTAAACACAATATATAAGATTAACAACTCTTTGCTAAAATAAATTAACGTGATGTACACAGTCCGCAATGAATATAATTAAAAAAAAAATCAAACCATTCATTCATAAGATACATTATTATATCCATTTATTTATTATTCAAATCGAAAAACTAATAATAGACATTAACAAACACATTTAATTAAATGATATAAGACATGATATGCAACATGATATAAGATAGAATCGTCCTCATAAAATGTCAATAATTAAATAACCATTTTGATTTCTTAATACTTTTCATTGTTGAGTAAAAGCTGGTGAAAAATAAACCATGGTGATACATTTTCCATTTTAATTGAAGCATCAAACAATTCATGTTTTTAGAATAACTAATTAGTGCAAAAATCTCCCATCAAACTCAGACATAAAGTTTTAATTCACTTTCACGTTTTGAACAAACGATTTCCAATCTTTTCGTTTGGAGGAACCAGGGAGAGTAGAAATCCTTGGAAGCTCCTTGGATAGTAGAACTCCTAGGGAAAAGTTTCGTTTTTTATTAATATCTCGACCACCCTTAGAAACTCGAAACTTAGACTAAATTTAAGTGGGGCTATTTTAAGGCCATCCACAAAATTTCATTAAATTCGGTTCAGCCGGTCTCCCTTGATGATGAGACAAACGAAAGTTTCTTTTTTTTTACTAATGTCTCAAGAACCACTGGACGTAGAATCTCGAAACATGGACTAAATTTTAAGTGGAGCTATTTCAAGGCTACCCACAAAATTTCATCAAATTCAGTTTAGCCGTTCTCCTGTGATGATGAAGTAAACAGACAGACAGACAGACAGGCGGACAGGTTTCTATTTTATTTATATAGATTAAGAATAAGATGTATTTATCATTATTTAATTGAGTCGAATGAGAATACGCGTATTTTACAAAGAAAAAATGAATATAGCATTTAAAATTCTAATTATTGCAACTGAATGCATAATGTAGAAATGCAAAATAAGGCAAGTTTTACGAGATGAAATAGCCCTCGGGGCAAGAGGACTGCACTCGGGGATTGCATTAACTAAGGGTCACAATTTTATACACCCATTTACACATAATTTGTCATTTAAAGTTCTTACCCGCTAGTAATACTATATACTTTAAATAGCTGTATGCGATATTAAATATTAAATTTCATAACAATTCTCAGATTTGTGATAGATGTCTTAATCTGACATTCTTCAATTTCTCAAAAGTGCATGCAACTAAAGTGCACTTTTGAGAAACAGTGTTGATAGTGTTGTAATTTCCGGCGATGGTTCAGGATATTTATTAAAATACCCTGGATTATTCCATTAAACGATATTTCATTAACAATTTAATGCTTTTAGTATAATAAATTGTAATATTACTTTCCTTATATACATAATGTATAAGGAAAATATTGTGACGGGGTCGAAAATTCGAATTCGCGTTTTCGACGGGAGAGCACGTTTCAAGCATCCTTTGCCACGAATCAAACATTTTTGAAGTGATGTATGTGTGTGTGTGTGTGTGTGTGTGTGTGTGAAAGTATGCGTGTGTGTGTGAAAGTATGTATGTGTGTGTGTGTGTGTGTGTGTGTGTCAGTGAGACTGTGGAGACGATAACTGACGAACGAACGGACCGCTTCAAACGAAATTTGGTACAAAAGTCGCAATCCGCAAACACTGGAAGCCTATTGTTTTTATATGCAATCAAATGTTCAGAACTCCCTTAAATTTTCGAGTGAAATTTTGTAAAAATCGTCAAAAAATCAAAACCTCTAATAAAGTTACGCAAATAGACATTTCTTATGTAATTTTTCATTAGAAAACGATTGACATAAATTTTAGAACGATAACATGAACCGTTCTCGAGATATTGCACATTTTTCAAAAAATTATCAAAAAGTTATATAAAATAAAAAATATATATTTCCTATTGAGAAACATGCTTGCTTTTCATATGTAATATCATGCGATAAATTTGGTGACATTATTCTCGTGGATCTAGCTCGTTCCATTCATGAAAAAAGATACTTTGAGTAATACTTTTGTATTTGAACGCCAATAGTCATTTATCTGCTGTAAGAATAACTTATTTCTCCGTCCATAACGCTTGGCGAGATTTTGGCGACGAATTTGGTGGAATGTCGCCAACTTGGCGACATTTTAAATGTTGCCAAATTAACAAAAATCTCGCCAAATTGATAAAAATGACGCTAAATCAATGAAAATAACAACAAATTGAAGAAAATTCAATATCTTGGAAAGAATATAAGTATCTACTATAAGAATAACATTTTTTTAACTGTAAAAATAGTAAATTCATTGCATTATATAAGGAAAGTCATGTGTTGCCCACATCAGATTTTTTTCAGATGCAATGCTATGAAAATAAACGAAATTATTCAATAATATTAAAGTGAAAACAATAAAATTAAGATATGGGAAAACCTATAGTTATAGAAGAATATACTTTAGAAATAAAAGTATTTCTATATGTCACTTTCTTTGGAGACAACAATGCGGACCTGGCCTATCTCTCGGTTTACAGGTTTAGTTCCGCACCCCTGAGAACTTACGGACCCACATGTTTAGCGTGATCGTACTCCGCGTGAACACGGCGGCAGATTTTCCTTTTTCCAGCGGAGGGAATCGAATCCGGGTCTACCGAGTGCAATTCCCGCGCGCTGACCAGTGAGCTACCGCTGACCAGTGAGCTACCCACAATATATATATTGTGATTGCATTGCATCTGAAAAAATTGCATCATAGCATTGCATCTGAAAAAAATCTGATGTGGGCAACACATGACTTTCCTTATATAATGCAATGAATTTACTATTTTTACAGTTACAAAAATGTTATTCTTATAGTAGATACTTATATTATTTCCAAGATATTGAATTTTCTTCAATTTGTTGTTATTTTCATTGATTTAGCGTCATTTTTATCAATTTGGCGAGATTTTTGTTAATTTGGCAACAATTAAAATGTCGCCAAGTATACAAAATGTATAAGGAAAATATTGTGTCGGGGTCGAAAATTCGAATTCGAGTTTTCGACGGAAGAGCACGTTTCAAGCATCGCTGATCACGAATCAAACATTTTTGAGGTGATGTCTGTGTGTGTGAAAGTATGTGTGAGTCAGTGAGTCTTTGGAGACGATAACAGACGAACGAATGGAGCGATTCAAATGAAATTTGGTACAAAAATCACAATCCATAAATACTGGAAGTCTATTGTTTTAAAACGCAATCGAATGTTCAGAACCCCCCTAAATTTTCGAGTGAAATTTTGAAAAAAGCATCAAGAAATCAAAACATTTAATAAAGTTACACACATAAACATTTTTTATGTAATTTCTCCTGAGAAACGATTGACATAAACTTTAGAACGCTAGCATGAACCGTTCTCGAGATATTCCACATTTTTCAATAAATTTATCAAAAAAATCCCATAAATTAAAAAAATATATTAACTGTGGAGAAACATGCTTACTTTTCATATGTAATATCATGCGATAAATTTGGTGACATTATTCTCATGGATCTAACTCGTTCCATTCGCGAGAAAAGATACTTTGAGTAATATTTTTCTATTTGAACGCACAATAGTCATTTATCTGCTGTAAGAATAACTTATTTCTCCGTCCCTAACGCTTGGAGAGATTTTGGCGGCGAATTTAGCGGAATGTCGCCAACTTGGTAACATTTTTAAATGTTGCCAAATTGACGAAAATCTCGCCAAAAGGATAAATTTGACGCTAAATCAATGAAAATGACGATTAACTGAAGAAATTTCAATATCTTGGAAAGAGTATAAATATCTACTATAAGAATAACATTGTTTTTAACTGTAAAACAAGTAAATTCATTGCATTATATAAGGAAAGTCATGTGTTGCCCACATCAGATTTTTTGTAAGTGCATAGAGCGCATGAAAAATAACTCATATATTTGGAATAAAATAGTTCTAAAATTAATGAATGAGATTTGTGTATTCTATAATTAGTATATAAGTACTGGTATATAAATATTCTATAATTAGTATATAAATATTATATAATTGGTATATTTTATATCTATATAAATAAAATTGAAAATCTGTCTGTCTCTTTGTTTGTCTTATCGTCAAGAGAGAACGGCTGAACCGAATTTGAAGAAATTTTGTGGGTAACCTTGAAATAGTAAAACTTAAAATTTAGTCCATGTTTCGAATTTCTAAGACCCGGGATTGTCGAGATATTAACGAAAAACTAAACTTTTCATAGGAGTTCTACTCTCAAAATCCATGGTTCCTGAAAAATATAAAGGTTGGAAATCGCTGGTTTAAAACGTGAAAGTTAATTGAAACTATAACTCTCAGTTTGGTGGGAGTTTATTGTGCTAATCAGTCACTTTTTGAAAACATGAATTGTTTGAAAATATAAATGTTTGAAACATGAATATAAATGGAAAATCTATCACCATGGTTTATTTTTCACAAGTTCTTACTGAACAATTAAAAGTATTAAGAAATCAAAATTGTTATTTAATTATCAGCATTTTATGAGGAAGATTCTATCTTATATCATGTTGCTCAGAAACTCAAAAAAGTTAAATGTGTTTGTTAATTTTTATTATTATTTTTTCTATTTGAATAATAAATAAATTGATATAAAAATATATCTTATAAATGAATGGTTTGATTTTTATTTTAATTATATTAATTACGAACTGCTTACATCACGTTCATTTATTTTTCCAAAGAGTTTCAGACCTATACATTGTGTTTAGCCAATAAACACATATATTTTTTTAGCTAAAAAACTCATTTAACTGATTTTATAAACAGAATAAAAGTATAACTGGTATATCTTCTAATACAATTGTAGTGTTTTCATTTAGTATATACAAACGTGATCAGGATGTTTTATTATTCAGATCTGCAAATTCAGATCCACGAATTTGGCTTGAACTTTTCTTAAATGTTGCCAAATCTCGTAAAATAGAGCAGTTATTTTCCTTTGAACTTTACAACCTCTATATATTCATATCGATTCAGTAAGTTTATTAAACAGTCTACCGGGCCGCACATAGGGAGAACACCACTCGAGTTGGAAGCCCGATCATAGGCATGGGGGAGTCAACTCAATAAATTTTGAGAGAGAAAATCATAAAAGATTCATATGAACGGGAAAATTAAATATATAGGTTGACCCATGGTAATTGTTTGTAGAAGGTTCGGGTCCAGCCATGCAAATTGTGGGCTCCCTTCGAACATTTATCAAGAGCCCTCTCACCATGTTTGATTTTCCTTTCTTTGTCAATCCCCCAAAAAATAAAATAGTAAGTGTCCCGGGCTCCGTTGAACACCATCTCCTCCTTATGCCCGTCCACCATCCCTTCCTTAAGCCCTTCCACTCCAGTGGTGTCCCTCCTTCAAGCGGCCAGGCCGACAATGTATATGGGCGTCCCAGGAGTCGAATACAAATACAGCTGAAACAATGTGCATGGTTTTCAGCAACCTGTACTAAGAGAAACTAATCCCAGCTTTATGTTTTAGGGATGGTTACTGTTTATTCCAGATTTTTTTTTATAACCTATGTTAGACATTAGAAAAGCAGATGATAATGCCACAACCCTCAATCTAAGAAAATATTCTGCCCTATGAGTTAGTTCTATCACTTCTATCGAATATACCAGCTAATTTATTCCGATATTTACTTATTACTTCTAATATATAGCAATGCTACCAAAATATATACGAGTGTGAATACTCTCATGTATTTCAATGCATAGAGTGGAGTAATTAATTATATAAGAAAATAGTTAACAGTTTCAGAATCTTCAGAGTTATACAAGTGTACGATTTTGGGGATGTGCTTCCATCTATGAGAGTCTTTGCAAACTATATCTCCATGCTGAATATTCATCCTAGATTTGTGAAAGTGATAATAGATGGCAGCACTGAATAAGAATTGTAAAATAATTACAAATCTTTGTAAATGCTGCTTCTGAGCATATGAACTCCGGCCATTTAACATATTTAAAAGGGAAAGTAAATTTCATGGTTTTCAGGTTTAATATTACGTTTCAATACACACACTTATATATACAGGGTGTCCCAAAAAGATTGAAACGCGCTTTAATTCTTTACATGGAGATAAGTGGACAATGTAAATTGCAAAAATGTTGAAAGTAAGGTAGGAAATAAGACCACGGTAATGAAATAGTCTTCCCATTAAATTTTCAAAAAGTTACACGTTTTGAATTTTTATACGACCACCTTAGACAAATTTGGTCAAACAGAAAATTTTTATTTTTAATGCAACAAGATCATTAAAAAACCCCTCATATCTGTATCTTTAAAATTGAGCGAGTTATATTTAATTGAAAATTGAACATTGTGAATGGAGACCATATATCAAATTAGAAATGTAAATTTGTGACATATAAAAAAAAAGATAAAACTGGATGATAATACATAGGATACCCAACCGCAGTAGTGAGTACCACTGCTTTACATGATCTCTGTCTGTGTAATGCTTAATTTAGATGCATTTGTGATGAAAAATTTTGACACATATTAACGTATTTTTGATCAAGCCAACTTGCATCGTCAATTTGTTGATCCTTATTTTCAATGATAAAACAGTCTTTCACATAGTACGGAAAAGTGGCATAAGTCAGATTTTTTTCCTTTATCATAATTCAGTTGATTTTAAAGATACAGTTATGCCGTATTTTTTAATGATCTTGTTGCATAAAAAATAAATATTTTCTGATTGACCAAATTTGCCTAAATAGGTCGTATACAAATTTAAAAAGTGTAACTTTTTGAAAATTAATGAGAGGACTATTTCATTAACGAAGTCTTATTTCCTACCTTACTTTCAACATTTTTGCAACTCACACTGCCCACTTATTTCCAACAGGTAATGAATTAAAGCGCGTTTCAATCTTTTTGGGACACCCTGTATATGCGAGTGTGTTATACCGTACCGAGAGGGGATCATTGCCTCCTCTGGAAAGATCAAGATTTTTTTTTCGAAGCATCATTGCTCCCTCTCTGAAGATCAAGATTTTATTTTCTAACTTCATATATTACTAACATCCAGAAAATGCAATTTTCAATTATAAAAACAAAAAATAATCCTATGAACATAAATGTCATATTTCTATTGTCTTCTTCACGACTTCCTTACCACAATGCCATAAACTATCTGGCACATAAACCAAGCTCCTATTTACCCTCAGGAAACATGTTTACGATAATGATAAAAACACCTGGCTGCAAGAAATTTTCTGATTGGCCTCTTAGTTCAAAGAGAAGAAGAATATTTGCAGCCATGCTATTGAGCCATGCGATTGGCATTTCCAAAAAGCAGCTCTCTCCAATAATAACTATAAAGGATAACCACGAAGTAGGGATGACTTATTTGTTCTACTAAATACAAAACAGCTCTTATCTGTAATTGCTCATTGATTCTATATACCAGGGCCGTGTTTACAGGTGGTACTGTGTATAATAGTATATCCATTTGAAGCTGCGAACCCCGCAGGTAGCTTCGTAGATATCTTAAAGAATAGATGGAGTCTTCCTATATTTACCGATGCTAGAAATCCGGGAATAGCCACTCACTCTGAATTCTCACTTTGACGTCGTGGTGATGAAAGTATTAATACTTTTTTTGACATTCTGCTCGTCAACTGTTAATCACATTATGTCCATGCCTTCCTTTAGTACGTTAATGGCATTTGAATGTCAACCACCCTTGCGGATCATAAGTGCCTATATCCTTTCTTAATTACTTCGGGCAAGAAGAGGTCATTCGGACAAAATCTCTACCGTTTAAGTCCAACCCACCTAAGAAAGATCTTTGGAACGTTTTAGATGAAAATGTACGGTATCTAATATAGAGGATATCAACGTTTAGGATAAACCCACCTACGAAAGGTATTTGAATCATTTTGGAAGAAAATTTCATCCATCTATTATATAGGATATCTACGGGTAGCTTAGTTTTGCCCCTGTGAATTCCCGACATTTGGCAGTCATCAGCAGTTTGTGAGCAGAGACCTACAGTTACAAATTATGAGAATTTAGAAAATACTCGATTAATAGCAAACTTCAAAGGGAAATGGTGACTTTTGTTGGAGCACTTGCCAGATGCTCAACTAGTGTGGTTTCAGATAAGTGACGTTTGTAGTGTTGATGTCAGTATGCTGTTTTGGTTCTGTTAATAAAAATATTTCATTATTAACAGAATGGTTTGTGATGAAAAAAAAACGCGGTATTTTTGTGCTGTTTGTAATGTTTGCTTTCCGGTTTGTCATTAAGGAAAATATACATATTTCTCATAGATAAATTTAAATTAAAACAGCAAACATTTCTTGCGTGAGAAATTCCCAAATTGCTGAAAGACATACATATTATAATAAAAATAAAGCAGATTTTGATTTAGGCGCAACACTATCTGGTAAGTATATACACAGTAGAGTCACATTATTGTGACCACCAGCTAAAATCCTGAGTAACCGTCGTGTGTTGAGAGGACAGCAGCTAGATGGGCTGGGAGTGACTCAACAAGTTGCTGGAAGCTGTTCACAGGTATGTGGAGCTATGCTGACTGCAGTGCATCTGGCAGCTGCTGGAGGGTGCATGGTGGAGAATCCATACAGCGGGCAACCCGATCTAGGTGGTCCTACAGATGCTCAAATGTTTAAGTCTGTTTTGCCAATTTATTAAGCTACAGATGTTGAAGTCTAGGGAATTATTGGGCAAGGGAAATACTTCGAAGTCTTCATCGTGCTTCTCCAACCACTCTCTGCCATGTCTCACTGTATGACACGTCGCATTGTAATGCTGGTAGATCCCATACGCCCTAGGGAAGACAATCAGCATGTATGGGTGTTCTTTGTCTGCAAGGATGGATTCATAGCGAATTCGGTTCATAGTACCTGCCACAGGTATGAGTGGACCCAGAGAAAACATTCCCCAGATCATAATGCCGCCCCCCCCTGCTTTTGTTGTTTCAGTAAGGGTTGATAAGTGTTTGTTTTCTATCTTTCACGCCTTATAAACCGACGTTCATCCGGTTGATGAAGCAGAAAACGTAACCCATCGGAGAAGGCAATCTTCTGCCAATCAGCGGAGGTCAAATTCCGATAGTGCCGTACAAATGTAGTCCTTTTCTGCCGATGCACCTTCATGTGGATGGATGCAGTGGCCATCCGTCTGCTTCGGAGTCCCATACGCAGCCGAGTTCGCTGAACTGTCGATTGAGACACACTTCCGGTCGCCCCCTGGTTCATTCGGCCAGTGAGTTGCTCCAATGTAGCGCAGAGATCGGCCCTCACGAACTCTCGGAGCCGAGGTTCACAATTCATATCAATGGCGCCTGGTGCAATGGCTCCGCAGTTTCCATGTCGCTTATTCGCAATGGTGCCGTTTCTTCATTGACGATACACTTTAACCACAGCAACACGCGAACAATTGACAAACTGTGATGTTTTGAAAATACTGCCATCCTTGGCGCGAAATCCAGAAATCATGTATTTTTCCAAATCTGATAAATCGTTCCTTTAAGCCATGACAGGAACGAGTGATATATTTTCAGAATACCGACATCATATCTTATATATCCGCAGAGCCAGCTCCCGACATGTGGCTTCTTTTATTGGCTACAGGCTGTAGACATCAAAAGTAGGAGGTGGTCACTATAATGTGACTCAACCCTATATGTTAAAATGGCTCTGCGCATCGCATTTTGCGAAATTGTACTGATAAGTGTTTTTGAATTAAATAATATTAGATCTTTAATTTAAAGGAGTTAGTGAAACATAACATTGCTACACTTATGCCAAAAATGGTATTTTTTCAAAAATAGCTGAACACAGTTAGATGTCATTTGATGGAAATATTTCAGTATGTGAAAAAGTGTTGCTAGTCATGTTGCCCCAAACACCTTCATTTATACGTTTATATTTTCTTACTGAAACTTGTATTTACATATCTTACACAGACATCCAGCTCTATATAAATTTACATGTGAAGAAATCTTAATTTTTCGTCACATATTCTTACTCCAACTTTGATTTTATTGTTTTGCAACTGCATCATTTTTTACCCTCAACGGGTGTGGATTAAGCACAGATACTAGTTTCGAAATTGGCTCATGATTGACATGGTCGTCATTTTAAACGTCGGTCCATTATACACATTGATAACAAAAAAATTAAAAACAATGCACCGGATCCACCGGGAAATCCCCAGAGATCCCACCAACCACACACGGGTCTGCTGTAAGTAATAAACAATATGCTGGAGAGCATAACGTGACGAACTCTTTTAGTGTCTTTTAACACCCTTCACTTTCAACCAAAGATTTTAGACATATAAATGAGCTAAGGGGAGTTTCTTCTGCCATCCAACATAGTTTAACTTGTCACGTGATCCCAGATTTAGGACGTGATGAGTAGAACTAAGGCTCCTCTATATACGAGCTGACTCATCAAGCATATTGAAGCCCACCATAGCAGGAAGCGCAATCCATTAGCATTAATTCTATTCGTATTTTCACTTTAGGAAGTATAATTGAAATAATTGTGGGTGGTTGTTCTACACCGAACTGCTCTAATCATTCTAGTAAGGGTTTTAGGCTATTTCGCTTTCCGAGAAACGTAGAAAGAAGAAAACAATGGCTAATAAGTAATTGGATACCCGTGAGTGGAACATACTTGTGCGAGCTAAGTTTTACTATATTCTAATTGAAACTTCTTTTTTATATAAAGTATTTATTTTAAACACTTATTTTATAATTTCTGTAACTGTAGTATGGAATCCTATGGGCTTCAATATGCTTGATAAGTCAGCCTGTAGTAGAGGAGCTCTAAGTAGAACTGGTTGTTGGACAATGCTGTAGATAGTGGAACCTACCCCTCTGTTAGCCGTAGAATCTCAGAAACAGGAGCTCTGGATTGTTAGAGTGGGTTTTAGATCACCTGACAAGCGTATGTTGGATAGCATTGCCTCAATCCAGTAATAGTAGCAAGCCCCGCCCAATAGCGGGTCTAGTATATGAAGTCTATGCTTTCAAACCCCAATTCCTCCTCGAAGGTAGAACATGCATTGCGTAGACAATATGGCATCTGGTACGTCAACGAGAGAGTGAGTTCAGAAGTTTACGACCTCGACTTGTATAACTGGTAAACTAGAGTGAAGCAGACCTAAAAGGATATTTTGCATAACTTTATTGTACAAAAAGTAATACTGCTGATTTCTCTATTTCGATCCAGACATCCCGACCTACCGGAAAGTGTAAGATATCTGTTCATACAGTCAGGACAGTGCCACCCAATTTAGAACGGAACCCAGTGGAGCGACATCTACAAGGACCGTACCCTCTATCCCCTGCCACCAGCCCCTCGGAAGGACTTTCGAACATACAGATTTAACATACTCCGCTTGAATTCGGGGACTGTTTGGACACAGCTGAGAATCGAACTCGGGTCCTAAAAATACTATTCTTGAGCCTTAACCAGTAGGCTATCCCACCTCAAAACTGCTGCTTGTAAAACAATAACTTAAAAAACTTCCTTCAAGAAAGTAAATATATGCAAGGTTCTTTAATATTAGTTTGGGCACTCAGTCCGGCAACAAATGAAATAGTTGCCAGCTGGGCATAATGGGAATTAAGATTCGTCATTCGTGATGTCACGGTCCAGAATAAACTTTGAGAAGATTTGCCAAACCATTATTACAGTTCAAAATAGCTTGTTAATATTAAAATGATAATATATACGGGCGTAAACAACTTACGGAAAGATTTTAAATTGTGTTGTGCACACAGGATCCAGTGACGGTCCCTCTTGAGAGCCGGAGAACAAAATGCGCATGTTTTCAATTACCATATCGTCATATAAGCACAGCCAGGTAAAACTTGTTAGCTCAGACATGCCCTGGGACGAGCACCCCCCTGGATATATGTCAGTTAGGCGACTGCAGTTGCTTTAATGGCATTATAAGCCCCTTTCTTTGGCCGAGATTGCAATATGCGCCCTTAACAACCACTTCATTAGGCAGTTCGTTCTTAGTGGTTATTGAAGGCGCATACTGTTCTTTTGGTCTGCAGTGTGGAGCTTATAAAGCCCTCTAAACAATTGCAGTCACCTAACTGACTTTATTCAAGGAAGTATTATAAGTTATTATAACTTTATAGAATTCAACTTTGTGAAGTTTTGCATAACTTTATCAGATTGTGCCCCTCCCACCCCTCCTGAGATTTTGAAAGCTTGGCGCCATTGTAGGTGAGGCGGTGATGGATCAAAATTATCCAGCACTTCCACTGCAGCTAAAACTTTGGCTTGGGTGCCATTCGATCCGTCTTAGCTGCGACACCAAGGAAAAAATTATAAATTTTAAAAATTCGAATTAGGGATGACGGTGCAAAGGAATAATAAAAAACTCAGAACCACTTTGATTAATTATTGTCCACTCCATTCTATTTAGAGTCTTGGTTTGAGTCTCATTCGATCCATTTTAGTTCCCCCACAGTAAACAACAACAAAAAAATCTCTAATATTTTGAAAATTTGAATTTGGGGTGACAATTAATAGGAATATAATAAAAATAAAAAATAAAAAAAAAACTTTTCAAAATGATCGCTCGTTCAAGTTAGAATCTCGTTTTGGTCTCATTCGATCCGTCTTAGGTTCCAGATCAAAGAAAGAACCGAAAATTTCAAAATAGCAGTGATGGTACAAAGGGATTTTAAAAAATCTTACACACCTTTGCCCCTAAAAAAGCAATAAATACGCAATTTGATATCCTTTCGTCGCCAAAAATTAAAACTGGTTATTGACAACTTTGATTAAGTGTATAGCAATTGAGAAGGCGCGAAGCGCGGGTAAAATAGCTAGCTGAGTAACATATGAAATATTGCAAAGTATCCCATTCGTCATTGAAAAGTTAAATCGAGATTTACACTATTTTACATACAATCCACGTTTGGAATTTTTAAACATATTTATGATTCAGTAATTTCCTATCTTATTTATAACATTTTGAATTTTGAATAAATACCTCAGATATTCGGGATAAGTTTCAGAGTTGTATATATTAAGTAATGTACCGGAGCAGGGTGTCAATGTCAAATAGCCAACAAAGTAAAAGAGCAAAATTATAAATATACTAGATATTTGCAGTCTCAGATGCTTTTTTTTTGTCGAAAATGGTTTGTGCTAGCATTATAAAATTTTTGTCATTCATTTCTAATAATAAATTACGTAAAATATTTATAACTTAAGGTGCTATTACACGGAGCAATTCCTTTCAGCAATTTTTCAGCGACACCATACATTTCAATGGGAAGAAATCTTGCCCCCGAATTTCCGCAATTTTCTCGAACTCAGCAGTAAAAATTGCTCAATTTCTGAGCGTAACGATATCAGAGGACGATAAGATTGGATGCCACTCCGGTCCACCTTTCTCCTTCTTAATTTGCATTCAAGATGGCGACGGTAACTGCGAGCACATCTCAACTACGTTGGAATCTGGAGATGGAAAGAAAGATTGATAGAACTTCTACTAAATTATAGACACCTGTGGAATATAAAATATCCAAATTATACGAAAAAACACTAAATAATGCTTTTTGGAATAAAATCGGCGGCATTAGAGGGGAGGGGCCAAAATATGATTGACGGGCGGAATTGCTGTAGTTTGGCACTAAAAATTGCCCTGTGTAATAACACCTTTAAAATGTTATTAGACGGAGCAATTCCTTCCAGCAAATTTTAAGCAACAGCATGCATCTCAATGGGTAGAAATCTTGCCGCTCAATTGCCCCAACTTTTTCAAACTCAGCAATAAAAATTGCTCAATTTCTCAGCTTAAACCAATCAGAGGACGATAAGATTGAGTATCACTCCGCTCCTCCTTTCTTCTCATCCGCATTAAAGATGGGGATGACAGCAAGCACTTCTCAAGCAGCTCAACTACGTTGGAATCTGGAGATGAAAAATAATTAATGGAACTTCTACCAAATTACAGACACCTGCAGGATATAACAGTTCCAAATTATACGAAAAACACACTAAAGAATGCTTCCAGGAATTAAATCGGCGCCATTAGAGAGGGGGGGGGCTATTAGAGAGAAGGGACCTAAAGTATGAATGACGGACGGAATTACTGAAGTTTGGCAATAAAAATTGCTCTGTGCAATAACACCGTTATTTAGTATTATTAAAGGTCCTGATTTGAAATAAAAATTACAACTTCATTCTAAAAATTGGAGTGCCTTCCGAACATTCTATCACCTTTTAAATCAATAGATTGCTAATATCCACTGACTGTGATCTGTATCAATTTTCTTTCGAATCGAGCTCGTCGTTCATGAGATATCGTTGTCACAGAATCACTGGCATGCACACACACTAACATACACACTAATACACACACACACTAACATACACACACACTAACATGCATACACACACACTATCATACATACATAAACACACGCTAACATACATACACACACTAATATACATACATAAAGTAGCATACATACATACACACACACTAACATATATACATACACACTAGCATACATACATACACTCACACTAACTTACATACACACAATGAGAGAGTGAGCTATCCCCCCATAAATATTCGATTCGAGTTCATGAATGCTTGAAACAACATCTTCCGCAGAAAACTGGGATTCGAACTTTCGACCAACAATAGTTTCCATTATTTTTTATCTATGTATGGAAAGTAATATATTATGAAAACAGTGGGTTAGAAATCGATAGATTAAACAGAGTTATACAAAAAATTTCCTGACTTTTATCGCGAATCGAGAAAAAATTGTTTTATAATTTGGTATCATCTGTATACATAGTACATTTTCGTTATAAAATGTTTGGTACAGTTTGCATATCTGCTGTGTATATGAAGAAAAATCTGATATGGACAGCACACTACTTTTTCTCCATAATCCAATGATTTCACTTTTGTCACATCGAATAATGGTGCACAAAATCCACGGCACAGAGTTTTTGGCATTGATTTAAGCTTACGTTGAAATTAGGCATTGTGCTGAGAAAGAATGTATCATTCATAATTACGCGCAAAATCATTATCAAAATGCAGTTGACGTTTCATTAGCATCAATAAAACGATTTATTTCTTACAAAAATATTTTGTGTATTATTTTCTAAAAACTTAAATATTAGCTGAAGTACAACTAGATAATTAGTTTTTTTTTTCGGCTATTTTTAACCATTAGGTGAATTTTCAAACTCGTTTGGTTGGTTTTAGATAATATTTGACAGCATTGGTGCCAGTGGCGTGCAGTTCTGTGAGATGGGGTGGGGGAAACCTCGCCTCCGAATCTGCTTCACCCGTTCCTGAAGTCACAAGCCGCAACTCGTGGTATGCCCAAAGGCTGGACACTGCCCAGCCTTTGGGCCTTCCAACCCAGACCACAATTTGTATGGGCAGCCCTGGAGTCGTATACCAATATAGCTGGGGAAATTAGTATGGTTTTCAGTAACCTGTGCTAAGACAAATTATGCCCAGATATTTTCATGTCTTAGGGATAGTTATTACTTATTCCAGAATTTTTTTTTAATCTGTATAAAATAGTAAAAAAAGTAAAAGATAATGCCACAACCCCCAATCTAGCAAAATATTCTGCATACACTATAAGTTAGTTTTATTGACTATACAAGTTAATTTATTCCGGTATTAACTTATTAGTTCCAATCTACTGTCATGCTAGCAAAATATACAGGATGTCCCAAAGAGATTGAAACGGGTTCTAATTCTTTACCTGTTGGAGATAAGTGGGAAATGTGAATTGCAAAAATGTTGAAAGTAAGGTAGGAAATAAGACTACGTTAATGAAATAGTCCTCCCATTAATTTTCAAAAAGTTACACTTTTTTAATTTTATACGACCCCCTTAGACAAATTTGGTCAGTCAGAAAATTTTTATTTTTAATGCAACAAGATTATAAAAAAAATAACTATAAAAAATAATTGTGCGATTATAAATAAAAAAAACCGCATATCTGTATCTTTAAAATCAACTGAATTATGATAAAGGAAAAAATCTGACTTATGCCACTTCTCCGTATCAACTGAAAGGCTGTTTCATCAGTGAAAACAGGGATCATAAACAAATTGACGATGAAAATTGATTAGATCAAAAATACGTTAATATGTGTCACAATTTTTTATCACAAATGCATCTAAATAAAGCATTACACAGACTGAGATCGTATAAAGCAGTGGTACTCACAAGCGGTTGGGTATCCTATGTATTATCATCCAGTTTTATCTTTTTGTGATACGTCACAAATTTATATTTCTAATTTGATATATGGTCCCCATTCACAATATTCAATTTAATATAACTCGCTCAATTTTAAAGATACAGATATGCGGTTTTTTAATGATCTTGTTGCATTAAAAATAGACATTTTCTGATTGACCAAATTTGTCTAAGAGGGTTCGTATAAAAATTTAAAAAGTGTAACTTTTTGAAAATTAATGAGAGGACTATTTCATTAACGTTGTCTTATTTCCTTCCTTACTTTCAATATTTTCGTAATTTACATTGCCCACTAATCTCCAATAGGTAAAGAATTAAAGTGCGTTTCAATCTGTTTGGGACACCCTGTATACGAGTGTGCCAACTCCATCGTGTTTCTAAATGAATAACGTGAGGTAATTGTTTAAAAACAAAATTAATACAGTTTTCCCTTTCTTCATATATAAGTGTACAATATTGACTATGTGCTGCCATCTATGAGAATCTGTATATACTATTTCTCCATGCAAAAATCCATCTCAAGTTTCTGCAAATGAAAATAGATGGCAGCACTGAATAAGAGATCTTGAGACAGGAATATTAAGGTAACGGAGGAATTTTCAGCCGTAAAGAAGTTTCCGTTTCATGCAGAAAATTTTAGGAAAAGCTAAATTTAAGGTTCAGTTGGAAATTAAGTCCATATGTAATTACTTACTCATACATAACGTTAAATATTCTGAAAAATTTATTTAGATGCGCTTAATAATTAGGATACGCTTATTCTAAATATGTATATACTTACATTTTTCATACTGCGATCACAGGAGTGAATGTAAATGTAAAAGTAGTATATGCCATGTCCTTGACTCTTAACTTGTTACCATACCTTAATAGATAAATTTACTTACCGGAAAAATATTACTGCCTTTGCCTGTCTGGTGTATATGTAAAAAATATCTGATGTGGGCAGGACTCTACTTACTGTACACTATCCAATGACTTCACTAACGTACAAACACACACAATAACATATACAAAGTGTCCCAAAAAGTTTGAAACGCGCTTTAATTCTTTACCTGTTGAAGATAAGTGGGCAATATAAATTGCAAAAATGTTGAAAGTAAGGTAAGAAATAAGACTACGTTAATGAAATAGTCCTCCCTTTAATTTTCAAAAAATTACGCCTTTTAAATTTGTATGCGACCCCCTTAGACAAATTTGATCAATCAGAAATATTTTATTACTTTCCTTATATACATATAATGTATAAGGAAAGTTTTGTGACGGGGTCGAAAATTCGAATTCGAGTTTTCGACGGGAGAGCACGTTTCAAGCATCCCTGATCACGAATCGAACATTTTTGAAGTGATGTCCGTCTGTGTGTGTGTGTATGTTAAAGTATGTGTGTGTGTGTGTCAGTGAGCCTATGGAGACGATAACTGGTGAACGAATGGGGCGATTCGAACAAAATTTGGTACAAAAATTACAATCCACGAATACTGGAAGTCTATTGTTTTTATACGCTATCGAATGCTCAGAACCCCCTAAATTTTCGAGTGAAATTTTGAAAAAATCATCAAAAAATTAAAACCTTCAGTAAAGTTACACAAATAGGCATTTCCTACGTAATTTTTCCTTAGAAAACTATTGGCATAAACTTTAGAACCACCTATAAAAATAACCTATTTTTTTACTGTAAAAGTAGTAAATTCATTGCATTATATGAGGAAAGTCATGTGCTGACTACACCAGATTTTTTTTTTAATGCAACAAGATCATTAAAAAAACAGCATATATATGTATCTTTAAAATTGAGGGAGGTATATTTAATTGAAAATTGAACATTGTGAATGGGGACCATATATCAAATTAGAAATGTAAAGTTGTGACATATCACAAGAAAGATAAAACTGGATGATAATACATAGCATACATTTTTGCGAATTCCGCGTAGGCTCATGATGCAATCAAGGATTCTTAAGTACTTTTCAATAACTAAGTACTTTTTCAATAATTAAGTACTTTTAAGTATTTTATTTCATCCAAACAATTTCCATCGTCAATTTGTTTATGATCCCTATTTTCACTGATGAAACAGCCTTTCACATGGTACGGAAAAGTGGCATAAGTCAGATTTTTTCCTTTATCATTATTCAGTTGATTTTAAAGATACAGATAGGCGGTTTTTTAATGATCTTGCTGCATTACAAATAAAAAATTTCTGATGGACCAAATTTGTCTAAGGGGGACGTATAAAAATTTAAAAAGGGTAACTTTTTGAAAATTAATGGGAGGACTATTTCATTAACTTACTCTTGTTTCCTACCTTACTTTCAACATTTTTGCAATTTACATTGCCCACTTATCTCCAACAGGCGCGTTTCAATCTTTTTGGGACACCCTGTATACATACAAACACACTAACATACATGCACACACAGAGACATCACCTGATAAATACTCGATTCGAGATCAGGAATACTTGAAACATGATCTGCCGCCAAAAAATCGAATTCAAATTTTCGATCCCGTCAATATATGTATTATTCTGTATGTATGTAGGGAAAGTAATACAATATGAACAAAGTAGGTAACCAATAGATTAATCAGAGTTAGACAAAAAAGTATTTCCAATTTTTATTTTATATCGAGACAAAAAAATTTTTATAATTTGGTATCATCTGCATACATAGCATATTTTCGTTATAGAATGTTTGGTACAGTTTACATAAACTGATGTTTGTAAAAATTAAAACACCATGAAAGATTCACGCGACTGAGCTGGAACATACAGCAAATGCAAATCAGGGCGTGTTATGTAAATTAGAACTTCATAGTCACCACGTATGCATGGACTAAGCAGCGCCCTCTGAACTGCTGTTTTAACAATAAAAATAAAGATCTGTAGTGGGACGTTGAAAATAGTCTATGGTTGTCTGGCAGCAGTAAACATTTCTTGAGAAATCACTATGCCTCTACGACAACAGAGGACGCCATATGAGCATGTTACGGAGTTTAAACGGGAAAGAATGATATGCCTTCGTGAAAGCGTTTTGTTTTTAATCATCGTATAATACAGCTCGCATAGAGCTCAATGACATGTCAGTGATGGAAGTCATGTGAGTGTGGAAGCAGTGGACTGAAGAGAATCGGACTAGTCGCAAATCCGGCACGTTAGCAAGGGATGATAGACATCTCATCCACGTGGCAGGGATGGACCGTACAGCTTCATTTCGACAATTAGCTGAATGTTGGAGCACTGTTACAGGTATGTCATTGTCTGCTCAGACAATTCATTCGCGTCTGCTGCACTGTGTATTGCGTGCAACAATTACTTTGTATAGGATTCTTCTGATGGGAAACCATTGACGCCTGCTGCTACAATGGGCTCATCAACACAGACACTGTATTGCCGATTGACAAGAAGTATTTTTTCCCGATAAATCCCTCTTTAATTCCGGGTATGCATCCCTCTGTAATTCTGGATGGCTGTATTCCCGTTAGACGTTATAGCGGTGAACGCTACTTTTCGGAGTGCGTTATCCAGCGTCATACTGAACAAACGCCAAGCGTGGTGGCCTGGGGCGCCATT
Organism: Amaurobius ferox; assembly: GCA_951213105.1. Classification (NCBI taxonomy): domain Eukaryota; kingdom Metazoa; phylum Arthropoda; class Arachnida; order Araneae; family Amaurobiidae; genus Amaurobius; species Amaurobius ferox. The sequence goes on from OX578133.1 coordinate 91,203,836, forward strand.
GGGTATCTTGGAGGGTCTCAGCTGTCGAGAATTTTCGACATGTAATATTGTTTTTTTGCTTTGTAAATTTAACCATTTATTTGCTACAATACAGGTCGTTTGTGGAATAAATTTCATTCAATTCTGATGATTCCTTCACGGTGTTTTCCTTCATGCACCTTTTACAAACAGGAGTATATTTGCAGAATATATAAAGAAAAATTTGCTGTTGTGATCACTATTTTATTATATACTATTCTCTCTGTTAATAGTGTAAGAGGACGATTTGCTATTGGTAATTCATCCTTGATTCGATTTTTACTTTCTCATACTATGTAATAGTATAGAGAAATTATTATATTCGCGAAAATTTTCGAATTCGAGATTTTGATGCCAATATATATTTTATGACCTCCTCAACACGTTTTGACTATTTTTGGAGTGCTGTTCGTCTGTCTGTCTGTGGTCGACTTCTTGTGTACAGGATAGCGGCCACAAGTATTAATTCATTTTCGCGAAACTTTATATTCATATATTTTTTTTCTTGGGAGAATTAAGACCCTAACCAAAAAATGGTTTGAAAGGTTAGTTTTTTTTTTAATTTATCCATATTAAATATTATTCAGAATTTTTAGTAAATGGATATATGTCCACATGCACAATAGCTGCCACAAATATGATTGTATTCCTACGAAACTTTATATTCAGCTTTATTGCCGAAAAATTCAGAACAAAATTGAATTTTTCCAAATTCGAACGAAAACTTTGAAATTTTATATTTTCTAACATGGCAGCACAGGACAAAATTTAACATAATCATGCTTAAAAGGGGCTATTAACGGCTCATTGATCTCGACACTTAATAGTCTCAATCACTGTTGAGAAAATTAGCCGCGATACAATCTTTGTGTTCGTGACGCCATTATCCGACCTCGGGGGGGGGGGGGGGGGGTGAGAAAGTAACCTCCTATAGGGTACTTTTCAAATATGGTATCAATCGGAAAACATTTTTAAGTCATTTAGAGTGAATGGTTATGCGCTATAATTGTAATCAATTGGTCCAACAATACCGATGTTTCAAAAAAATTCTTGTAAAATTAAAAAATAAATAAAATCACAGGCTGCTTAGAAAGGATTATAGTATAAGAAATTCAAGTTGAAACACACGCCACTCCACTTAATTTCTTTTCAATACCCTTTGTCATTTGTTATTTTGTTTTTAACTAATGTGTTTCCTATCCTGCTCTTTATGCGAGCTAACATTTTTAACTCGCTAGCTCTCCAAGTGTCAAGGTCACTCTGCTATCTCATTCATGCCACAGGCGTAATACGTTTCTTGCTCGTTAGCACTTACTAAATCTCGAAGTTTGCTTCGCGAGTTCTTACAACCTGGCCGGCGCACACAACTGCCCTCGTACTCCCAATGAGCTCGACCAATTTATATTTTAAGCTGCATTAGATACATATATTGAGCATACATACAATCACATACACACTCCCCCACTGGGTTCCGGTCTAAGTTGGGTGGCACTTCCTGGCCGTCCAAACAGATACCTTATACATTTCTGGTAGGTCGGACGGTCTGGGTCGAAGAAGTAGAACTCACATACACACAGACGGCTCGTTAAAATTCGTTTATTCATTTCTAGAGTATCAAAAACGTGTAAATATTTTGAAAACCTTGAAGCGATCCGTTTTCGATGAATTATGGAGCTCAGAATAATTCCCTTGAGCATGTATTGAAAAAAAAAAGATTTGATCTATTATTTCCATAAAAGTGGCCAATTATTATGGGTTATTATTGCATAGCAATTTGCCACTTTATTTATTATGGAAGTGAGTTTATTGTGGGTTATTATTTTATTAAGTTCGAACATCAGGTAGTTATGAACACACAACACACTTGGCATTCAACGAGCAAAACTGTTTTTAAATTCGTGGAACCTGCAGAATGCTTAAATTGCACAATGGAATAATTTTGAATTGAAATAACAAATTTTTCGTTTATGGACATACATTTTTTTTCTATTTTGAAAATGATGAAGCATCGAGAGTCACACGAAAAAGACACTTAAAGTTTATGAAAAGCTGCAGACGCAATAATTAATAATGGGCGTGCTCTCTTCAAAGAGCTTGGAGAATTCTCTTAATAATTAACTTGATGGGTTCATGCATGCATAAATTTGTAATGAAGCATGAGAGGAATTAAAAGAACTTTGCTAAAATGTAAAATAAATTGCATGCTTTTACTTTTCTTACCTTACAAAGTAATATTTGGGTCATTCTTCGAAACTAGGGCTTTTTGATAGTTAATAAAAGTAGAAAGTAAGTTATAGGAAAATGCTCATTTGTATTTTGTGGAAAAATATGTCGATAAACACTTGAGATATATTGTCACCAGATATGGTGTATTGAGTTTTAGTAAAATAATATATTGAAAAATTATGTCCTATGGCGTTGGGTATAGAAGATTCTATGAGGTATGCTGATATAGTATTATACTGATATATAGGAATACTCTACATAGAATAAGACAGATTTTTATTTATTGGACAGATATGTCAGTTAATTCTTCAAATGTAATGTCAGTCCTCACAGCTATACAAGAGTCACATCGACGTTCCGTGCTATTTAGAAGCGTGTTAGTCAACTTCTGGGGAAAATTAACCCACATATACTGGAGGACAGATTGGAATTCTGGGAGAGTTCTGGGAGATAGCTGCAGACTTTTCAATACATGTCCCACAATTCATCTCCGACATGTTCAATTGGATTCAAGGCTATATAACTTTCTGATCATGCGCTAAATATTTTCCTTTTTGGGGTACTTATTGGCGAGAATATCCCTATGAAGGCGGCATTAGGGACCATTAAAATGAATTATAGGGTAATAGCGCCCTAAAAAATCTCACATAGGCTTCCAAAATCTCAGGTGCGTATCCATTTGCATCCACAGACGGCCAGGATAAAAATATTTAGTAGCTTACGCCCATTTGAGATAATGCATCCTCATGCCATTATACCACTTGCTCTATACTGGTTTACTTCGCCTATGAGCAAGAGGTTATATAGATTTCCTTGTTCTCTCCAGATGGCAACAGTTGATTATCGATATCTAAACTGAACTTTGATTTATCAGAGAAGAGTACATTTCTCAACAGTTTTAGACTCCAAATTCTGTTTTCTCTCTTCACACTAAATGTCTGGCCTGCTTGTTACGAGGGGATTAAAGGGAGGCGTACTGCACTGTAAAACATTCAGCAACCTTTGCTCATCGTTTTCAGCTACTTTGTTGATAATTTCGGCAAACTATCAGAAAAGCAGCAATTATAAGCGTTCATGAAAATTCCAGATTCATTTCTGAAATATTCAGCTAATTATCATCTGGCGAAGCGTTATTTTTGTATTAAACTATCAGGAACCTTACTCCCCGTTACGAACAGCTAATTCCTTTGAAACTTTTAGTAACATGCTTACAAATGTTTTATAGTGTGTATACATCCCGCATGAATTCTTTGAAGATGGAGTCTTTGTCGTGGAACAAGTGGAACAAGTGGATAACTCTGATGTAAGTGCTCTCACTGGCATCGTTAAGTTACGCCATATATTTAAAGCCACACAACGACCACTTGATGGTGTTATTACAAGCAGAAGGCCTTCTAATGTTCGTATATGAATGTTTCCTGTAGATATGTACCCCTGCCAAAACCATGATATTGTGACTTGGACAGTATCAATAGTTTCGGCTGCATCAGCCTGTGTCTGTGCTGTCTCCAAACGACCACACATAAAATCATTCATTTGCTGTTTAAGTGACATGATTTCAATAAAAAATTTCCAATTGACCACGAGAAATAAGCAAAATTGAAAAAAAATTACTCCTTTTCACAATTTTTCTATTTTCAGGGCCTGATTATGATTCTGGGAGGGGGGGATCCTGCGCAAAGCAGTTTAAGCGGCGCAAGCACAATTTTTCTATTTCCAAGGTCTGATTGTTATTCTAGGGGATCTTAAACAAGAAGTTAAAGGGATCCCCCCATAGCATTCAATTCTATTCATAAAGCAAAACATGCGTGTAAAGATATTCTGTCATAAACTTTACAAAAAGTTTAAACGAAAAAATATTATATAGAATAATCCTTTCAGGGATCTTTGATGTGTACTTTTAGCTAAGTATAAAGATAAATAAGTGATAAATAATTTACGGAAGTGAATAGAATATTGGCAACATTTTAAATTATGTTATTTACTCTATATAAAGACTTACTTTAAAATTTATAGCTTAATATATAAACTGTATTATACTCAATGTGTTATTAATTAGCTACATCTTAGGCTTAGCCAAGAACTTGATGAGGAGCGTTATGACCGAATGGAAGTTTACAGTTTTGATGCCTATGACTATGAACTATGCTTAAAAATAATCCGTAAACTGCTCTTATATACTAAACATTCAAATAAAAATACTTAATATAAATAGTAATTTCAATCTCCTCCAAGAGACTAATTTTGAAATTAGTCTCTTGACCATTTTAGTCTTTTAACAATACGTCATTTTGGGATTTACGATTGAGTACCATATTGTTATCACAAACATTTTTAAAATTTCTTTTACATATAATTTAAAAAATGTAATTAAATATAAATATAATTCATTCTAGGAATTGTTTCTATATAATAGACTTCAGAGCCCTTTAAAAGGGCCGTGTAGGGCCCAGGGCAAATGAGGCGCGAGCCCACCTGGTAATCAGGCTCTGAATTTTGCATACAACCATTCTTATTTCAAATTGTCTAAAACCAAATTTTAAATTTCTAAGGTGAGAAACGTAAATACTTTGAATTTGCATGCGACTTTCCTAGTTTACAAATTCATTTTTAGCATTTTCACACAGAAGCTTTTGTGAAAACTTTTTTTATTGAGTTACACATATATTTTGGACACCATTGTATAGTAGTATGATGAACGGAATATGCAGATATATAGGAAAATACTGACTTGTGTTTACTGAACAGTTAAGTTTAATGTCATCAGGGATAGTTTATTGATTTTTAAGAAAATAATATGTTGAACAATTACCTCCTACGGAATTGAGGATTGAAAATACCATGGAGAAAGTTGACGCCCACGGAGTTGACGATTTCGAAAATATATTTATTTATTTTACTTTCTCCCAGACTTCACTCTCTTAGACTAAATATAACTTGAAAGACAAAATCATAATCATTATATACCATGTATGTAATAATTTCAACACTATGAAGGAATCATAAGAAGTGAATGAAGTTTATTCCACAAATGACCTGCATTGATACAAATAAACGATTAAATTTACAAAGCAAAAAAAAAATATGACATTGCGAAAATCAGTATTTGGTAAAGCTACCACGCGCTGCAATAAGTGTCTCTATATGGCGTGACATAAAATCAAACATATTTTGGAATTTGTACTCGAGGAAGAGCATTCCAGATTTCTTCTATCCGAACCCAAAGTTTAGCAGTATTAGCTACGGGATGAGTATCACGAGCGAGACGCCGACGATGAGCTGTGTAATGTGTATGTTGTGCGGAAAATAAATCTTGAGTATTCCTATCAAAATGTGGACGTGCATTGCCCTATTGAAATACATCTCCAGGAATGCGTTGAAGGAAGCGTACGACTTAGGGCTACAGAACTTCTCTGATGCACCGGTTTCTGTTGCGATTACCCACAATTCTTAGAAGCTGGAATTGTCCAAGATACCCAATGGAGCCCCAGACCATCACGCTTGGCGTTCGTCCAGTATGTCATTAGATAACGCACTCTGAAAGAGTCCACCGCTATAGCTTCTAAAATGGATGAGCTGTATCCCAAATTAAAACGGGGTTCATCGGAAGAGACGGCGTGTTGCCAATGGGCACGTCAGTATCTATGTTGCTTGGTTTTGTGCATATGTCGACGGTTTTGAGCCAGGGAACAGGGGAATCATGTACAAATGAATTATTGCAAGCAGTCCACGGTACAGCAGACACTGACACACCTGTAGCAGTACTCCAACTTTCTGCCAACTGTCGAGATGAAGTTGTGCGGTCCATCACTGCCATGCGGGTCACGTGTCTATCATTCCGTGCTGACGATGCATTTCTTCGCCTACTGCTGGATTTGCACCTCGTCCGGTTCTCTTCAGTCTACTGTCTCCCTACTCCCATCACTGTCGTGACATTGCACGCCATACGAGCTTCTCTTGTACGATAAGAAAAATCCCCTCTATGAAGGCCGATCATTCGTCCCCATTAAACTCCGTAACTTGCTCATATGTTAGCCATATATATGTTTCTCATATAACAGCCCTCTCTCGCCGTAGAGGCATAACGACTTCTCACGAGACGTTTACCGCTAGCAGATAACCATAGACTATTTTCATCGTCTCGCTACAGCTCCCTATTTATGCGGATAAAACAGCAGTTCAGAGGAGCATGCATGCGCATTGACTCTGAAATTCCAATCATTTACATAGGACACCTTAAGTTGTATTTGCTGAAAGTTTCAGCCCAATCACGTGATTCCTTCATGGTGTTGTAATTTTTACAAGCATGAGTTTAATATTCTTACCTTGTGTTTCACTTCTGGTGGCATCTTCCAGCAAATAATCGAATATAAATATTACTGGTTTGATTTTCAAACAATTTTAATAAATGTTTTCTTTTACCTTATCATCAATGGGAGTAGCAGTAATGACATCAGGAAATAGAACCGAAGGCGACTGATCATGAAATTCATAGATTAATTGGTTACATCGTCTCTGTACACTACACTATTTTAATTTTTACTTTTATTCATATATTTATATCATTGTAACTTAGAATGACCACAATTTACAATATAAACAAATCTTTACAATAATTAAATTGTTTTATTTCTGCATACAAGGCAGACAATACCTATACACTGCTGGACAATTGCTAAGGACGGATCACAAATTGCAATGTAGCACAATATTAAGCAGGGCTGGAGGCCCATCAAGATAAAATATTTTTGCCACACTGTTCGGACATTAGAATAAAGATTATTTATTGTTCTGGAAAATACAGAAGGTTTTGAAACATCTGAAAGGAAACAAATGTTCATTAGATGCTGTGCACGGAGAAATGGAAAAATGCATATGAACGAGAGCAGGCACCTTTGAGAAAGGTGTCAGTACGGGATATATTCACCGTGGAGTGCGATGCAATACTCCACACGTCGTGTCATGCTTTGCACAAATTTATTCAGCAGCTGTTGAGGCAAGTTATCCCACTCCTTTGTCAGTACACGGATGAGGGTGTTCTTGTTTTTTGGAGGATATTTTCGACCAGCAAATCGCCTCCCCAAAGCATCCCAAACATCTTCAATGGGGTTTAGATCTGGAAAATGTGCTGGCTATACGAGGCATTGAATACCCGCGCTGACTAAACAATCTTGAACAGCGATTGGTGTATGACATGGTGCGTTGTCGTCCATGAAAACAAATTTATCCCCTACAGCAACACGGAAAAGGCGAACATGAGGCAGTAGAACTTCATCAATGTATCGTTGGCAGGTCATAGTCCCAGTTGCAACCACATGTAGGGGCAAGCGGCCATTGATCATGGCGTCTGCGGATACCATGAAACTGTATGTCGGGTATTGGTCCCTTTCCTGGATATTTTCTGGACGATAAGCAGTGCCACTCTCACGCCAGATCAGTTGGCGTCTACAATCCGATGACAGACTGAACCTACTCTCATCTGAGAATAGTATGCAAGCAGAGTTCTGTTCAGTCCAATTGCGATGCTCACGACACCATTGCAAACGGGCGGTACGGTGCAGTCTGGACAATGGGAAACACAGAACAGGTCTATGGGCGTATAGTCCTCCTTTACCCAAACGTCTGGCTACAGTTTTTAGGGAGACCCGCTGTCCTGTGGTAGCAAGAAACGGATTTGCCACCTGCTGAGCTATGCTGCGCCGGTCCCTTTTTGCCGATAGGACACTGTACCTGTCTCCTGCAGGCATTGTACTTCTAACACTTCTCCGTGAAGCTTGCTACACATTTCAGTTGTTTTAAACGCTTACCACAACTGTGAAACAACTCTGTTAGCGATGTCGAACTCCCTGGCAACATCTGTTATTTTTCGCTCTTCTTCTATCTTTCCAATAATACGGCCACGCGTAAAATCATCTAAGTGATATCGAGAAGACATACCGAAAATTTCAAGTTCGTCATTTTAATCTTTCCCGCAAAACTTTCACTTGGAACAACAACTGTTCACACGTGTCAAACCCTTTAAATCCCTTATCAGCGCTATCACGTGACGAACAGGCGTGAAAATGAAACAGTTGCATATGCACACCTCTTTTTACTGTATCCCGCACTTATTATAATTTTCCATAATTTGCTTTCTTTCATTTTGTGGTTGCTATGGGTGATAGTGTCATGCGTCCTTAGCAATTGTCCAGCAGTGTATGAAGAAACCTGAGTGCTTTGGAGCGTAAAACGCCCTTCATAGCAGGCATATGACAAGATACAATTACATTGGCACTTTATATTCAGCCAACCCTCAAACTAAATTTGCATATTACAAATAGTCGATAGGAAAACATACAATCATACGAAGTGCAAAAGCATAAAATTGAAATATTCCAAGGAAATCAAAATAACTATACAGAGTGAAATTTGGAAAAACCGTATTATCAAAACTTTAAATGTTTAAATGCGTAGATATTGTCCCCCTTACAGTAGTTATAAATTTTATTTTTATTTTTTAAATATAAAGACAACCGACAATTGACTATTATTAAAAGTGTTTAATTAAAATCTCCATCCACGACGTACAAATATATTCACAACCATAGCTTTTTCAGGCCTTATTTTACCCTTCAGCGATAGCAAAGTGAAAAGAGGTGGAAAACATGAGCTTAAATACACAGTCTACAACCGCGAGATAAAATTTGCATGTAAATCATTTTACATTTTAAATAAGATACATTTGAAGAACATAATTTGAATTAAAAAATGCCAAATGAAATAATGTCATCAATTACAGGATAACCAATAGATATGTCGTCAAAAGTAACAGAAAGTACCTACTAAATATCCAGAAAATCATACAATGGTTCTAAATGCATTGAGTCGAGAACGAGACGCCAATCATAACATGAGGGTCTGAGAGTGGTCATAATGGTAAATAGAATCACGGTAAAGATAAATGAAAAGGGATTCATAAAATAAAATATTACTGGGGTTATTGCAGCTATTTAAAATAATAATCATCGAACATAGGATGAAAAAAGACAAGAGCTGTAGACAGTTTTGATAGTTTTCTAACGTTATCATCACGAGAATACTCAGTTAAATGAATACCGACAGTACATTTTGTATTACCAATGTAGAACTTAGAATTATTTTCGGGAAATAAAAAGGGGACCCCGGCTTGACACATGAAGTTATTTTTATAATTAAATTTACCAGAACGAATACGATTAAATAACGTAGTAACGGTAGAATGGGTAGGCCTAAACTTAAACGCCTGACAAAAATGAATCAGAGGGCGATAAATCGAAAGGGAAGACTGAAAGGGAAAACTAGATTTATACTGCCAAAGGTCAGAAAAAGGAGCAAAGTTAGTATTAGTATAAATAAAATTATATCGAATAATGGAAAGGATTTTATAAATAAAATCAAAAGAGTAAGTGGCTTCACAGCCAAGGTTAAAAATAAATTCAATTTAAGTAACTAAAGCCGAAATGGATGAACAAACGTCATAAACACGATTAAAATAAGCAATCAAGGAGGCTTTTTTGAAAGAAATTGTGTAAGAGAAGTTAACGGGAATACAAGAATTAGACAGCGTAGGTTTACGAAAAACAGAAATATGAAAGCCAAGAGAGTCACGGGAAACTAGGAAGTCCGAAAAAGAAAAATTAGACTCATGTTCAATGGTAAAATTTATAGAGAGGTAAAAATCGTTAACAGTATCCTAAAGAAAAAAAAGTGCGCTCAAACTATGATTCTAAATAATAAATACATTATCCACATAACGGCATCAAATAATAGGTTTAAAGGGGAGGGGGAGGCAAAATCTCATTCTCGAACTCCTGCAACACAGCCTCAGCCAAAATGCCAGATAGGGGCGCCCATAGTTTGCAAAATGATATTTTCACGAAAACCAAAATAATATGTCATGAGTGTAAATTTAAGCTTGCCCATTCTACCGTTGCTACGTTATTTAATCATATTCGTTCTGATAAATTTAAGGATAAAAATGACTTCATGTTTCAGGCCGAGTAAACATTGTCTCCCTTTTATCTCCCTAAAATAATTTTAAGTTCTACATTGATAGTGGTTCTATTTGCAATTTTAATCCTGCTCATACCCTCAGTTATGCTTGGCGCCTCGTTCTCGATTCACTGCGCATTAAACCATTGTATGATTTTCTGGATATTTAGTAGCTGCTTTATGTAGCTTTTGACGACATATCTATTTGTTAACCTGTAATTTATAACCATTTTTCATTTTGTATTTTGTAATTAAATTACGATTTTAAATGGATCATATTTCAAATGTAAAATGATTTATATGCAAATTTTATCTCATGGATGTGGCCTATATATTTAAGCTCATGTTTTCCACCTATTTTCACTTTGCCATTGATGAGGGGTATAATAATGACCTAAAGCGCTATGATTGTGAAATTTTGTGTACGTCGTGGATGAAGATTTTAATGAAAGACTTTTAATAATAGCCAATTTTTAATGTCTTTATATTTTTAAAGTGTTGATGATTTCACGTGTTTTCCATACAATTTTAGATAAATTTTATATTGGTAGTACAAATAGGACCATTGGTATTAGCTTGTCTAAGCATGTTAGTGATATTAAAAACATAAAATCTTTCAAATGTTTTATTTTAAACTGTTCTTAATAATCATTGTGCTCCTCTTTTTATCTTTTAACTCGTTGTAATAACTTAGGTATATTCTGTTTTTGAATCAATGTTTATTTATATCTATTGAGATTCCATTTGTAATTTTGACCCTGTTAAAATTTCAGTTTTGCCTGGCGGCTTATCGTAGATTCCATAGAAAGGAAACACTTATTTACGTATTTAAACATTTAAAATTTTGCTAATCCTATTTGTAATAACTTGTACTTTGTATATTTATACTTGACTTCCTTGAAATACTCGTATATCTATTTTCTGCTTCTGCACTTCGTATAAATGTACATTTTTCGATCGTATATTTTCAATAAGCATATTTAATTTATAGGTTGGTTGAATATAATATCACTAATGTATTTGTAACTTGTCCTAGGCCTCTGATAAAGGGCGTTTTACGCTCGAAATCACTTAAGCTAGTATATGTATTGTACTGTGTACTGAAATAAAGCGTTTTCAATTATTTTAAAGATCTGCTTATACGAGTATTATATCATTATATTTTATTTATAATTTTCACTAAAGATATTATTTTCTATTGTTATATCCACAGAACTGTATGCATTGTGGAGGATGATAGTAATGATTTACACTACACAGAATTGACAATTTGATGTCAAAAATTCTTTCACACTTTTTCTTAATTCTGTCCCTTGTGCATGAAATAAATACATATAATCCAGAAGGTTAGTTAAAAAATATTAAACGATAAAGTGTTTTTGCTGTCACCAATAAGTGCTAGTTACAAAAATCGTCCACATTCAATTTGTCAAATATAAAAAAACGGGAGGTTACAATGAACAATTTTTGTATATTTTGACGTTTTTTTTTTAAAATGACGAGCAAAATTATAACTTTAAATAAGTATATACATTATCTAGATATTCATATCTACGCTATACTTCAAACAATAATTACAATTACGTGTTGCTGTAAAACTTTTAAATTGCAAGTGACAAAGGGAACCATTATACCCCGGGCTGGGGTACTATGGGCCCTGTCTAAATTTTCTAAAATATATGAAAATGATATATGTTTACATTAATAAAAATACAATTTATTTAGTATCTAAACACAAAAGATAAATTTTAGTAAGTTATTGCATTTCGGTTTTAATGGTCATATTTTCAATTAAAATTGCACAATTTTAAACTGTTACTCGCTACAATCCAAAAATTTCAATTTTTAAGTTATTAAGTTAATCATTATATATTAGAAAAATATAATAGTATGCAAAATAGAAGGTGTGGTGTGAATGAAATATATTTAATTCATAAAGCAATAATTAATAAATATTAAAATTTGAAAATGACACACCAAGATATTAATGTGTAACTGAGAATCTATTATGGCAATCTGAATTCTGGAAGGCATATTACAATATCTTGAATATTTATGACAGACTTCTTTAGAAAGTATAAAGACATCTTAATTAGACTTTTGTCGCATTAATCACACAATATCATGATTTACATCAATTAATTCAATGACTAAAACAATGTAATAAATTATTTTTTATTCGAATTTTTATAAGAATATAATCACCAACCTTTACTTCTGTGTTTAAATATTAGGGTCATGCTGTAAAATATCTTCAGTTTCAATATATTTTGTTTTAGACATTTGTTTTATTTATTTTGTAAATAGAAATATTGCCGTCAAAATCATTAGAACTTTCAGATATATTTACAAGATATTTTTTTCTTTGCACCAGGTTGTGGAGTTTTAGTTTTACTTTTGTCTTCCCTTGAAATGGTAATTAACAATTTTTCAATATTCTTTCTAGTCGTAATTGAAGCAGCTCATTTTTGTTTCAATCTGTTCTCCTCCTTTTACATAACTTCTTCTATGATGTTTTGAACTAATCAGTTGGTATTTTAATGACCCTGTTCATCTTATACTTACTGATTAACGTGAAGAATCTTTTAGTAAAGGGAATTTTTTGATGATCGGAATTCTGTCAGATGATTTTCGTGTAATAATTATGTTGGAATCGCTTGTTAAAGTCCATGATGTATTTATTCTAGCAGCATCTACAATGTAATTTTCCAATATTTCTTCAACCTCCTTTGAGAATACTTGCGTGTTTAAGTTAGGCACAAACCTAATAGTTAGGCCGAAACCTAATGGATGGTGTGTTTGTTCTCACTTTTCATTTAGCTGCTATTTTTGATGACTTGTATTTGTTAACATAATTTACTAAAATTATTGTTTTTGCAATATTGTCTTTGCAGATTGAACTAATGAATCGATTATCATCAATAGCAACATTTTTACAGCTCGCTTCATGACTTCATTTGGTACAGTTTCTTTACCAATATTCTGTGATTTATTGCGTGACATTCCGACAAAATTAAAGGCAAAAAATATATATATTAAGATATTTTAACATAAATTTATATTTATAATAACAGAATTATACCTAATTAATTTTTCGAAATTATTTTATTATTAATAAATGATCAAGGTTTCTTTTGTGTTCTAAATTTTGTCTCTTCCGAAGTAACAATGGCTTATTCGTGATAGTTCTACCATATTCAAATACAGTTTCTGAAGGATATATTATGCTTGTGCATTTCTATAGCTTTTCCAGGATATGATCCTAGCTCCAATATTTATAAACCATTCTAATTATTATTTAGCAAGATGGTTAATTTACTGTCACTACACTGATTACATCCAATACTCGTACATCAAGAGCTAGAACCAGAAATGTATTAATTAGTTTAAAATATTATTTTTTTAAATTTTTTTTACTTAATTCTAGTTTTAAAAATCATATGTAAGGCATCATGTAATCAAATCCTTAACATTTATTTTCTTATACTTAATTACTTCAATAGTTCCATTTTCATTTGCAATATTTGGAGTTTTTAATTATAACCTTTTCAAGTATGTTAATTAAGACGTAAATATCCTACGTAAATTTGTTCATTAGAACCAAATAATTCATCGATATTTACGGAAAAGGGCTGATGTCCAACTTATAGAAGAATGTGGGGTACAGTAGGATATGGTCCATTGTAAGTCAGGTGCTGTGGTCCATTGTGTCCCATGTGGAAGTTAAATATCAAATAGAAATGAAATAGAAAAAATTTTAATTTATTCAATGTAGTCAGATATGGTATAGAAAGAAAAATACCTTACCTTTATATTATACTGAGACACTTCTTCCAAGTTACAATACTCAAATGAAGAAAATGAAACCTGTACATCGGAAATTTTACTTTCTATCTTATTTACCATCCATAAACCATCTACAACTGTAAAATGCCTTAATAATGAGTTGAGAACATGATTTTTGAATACATTAAATCAAGACTTTTCTATCATATGTCAAAATAGGAAGCATTGTGATAAGAGGTGAGAAAAATTAAAGAGGAGTAGTAGACTGTGCCCTTAAGCCAATTGTGCCCCGGTCTCCCTATATTGAAGTATGGTCGAAAATTGAAAATCAGCTTCAGGATTAATTTACGAATTTGGGAACTCTAGAAGGCGAACAAATTATTTTAAAAGTAATATCTATGTATGTGCGCGTTTTTATGGTTAGCGGCTTGTCTATCTCTGCAATGTATGTATCCATTCTAGCTGAAAAACTTATCGTCATAATTTCGATAAATTTTCTAGTCAAATCACTTAAGCGTTACTTTGGTGCTGAGTAGACTTTAGTAAAATTGATTAAAATAGAATAGGCGCTATTTCTCTTCAGAATGGAAAAGCGAAAGTCAACAAAAGCAAAAGTAAAATATTGAATATGCTTAAATGTTTTAATTAAATTCTTGTTTTAAGCGTAATTTTTTCTAGCTAAACGAATAACAGCAATCTCATTAGGCCAAGAAATCAATTATCGGGATATTTTAGTTCTATTTAACTTGGCGTCTTCTAAAAATGCAACAAATCGCCTAATGATAATATACATTATTTAAAGCTGAATATTAATGGTATAGTTTTAAATAAGTAACCGATTCCTCCGCAATTTAGTGCGAGGAATCCAAATTAATATACATAGACAAAAATAAAATAAAATATTTTGAGACTGTATAGAAATCATGTGCTAACAACTTGGGAATATTTCTACATTCCCTACAATCATAGAATATATAAGAATTTTGAAAATGTGCCCGGCGTCGACAGGATTATAACAAGGATTACTTGAATTCAAGTTTTCAAAAGACGACCGGGAAATTGAAATAAATTTATTTATTTTAGATTTGGCAACGTACATAGGGATAACGCCACTAATCCAATTGGCTAAATTTCGATGATTAATTTATAAATCAGACATCTGAAGTATTTCGTCGTTTCTTAGCTTGAGGCAGATAAATAAATCTAATTTGGTACAGAAATCGAAAGTTAGGTAAAAAAATCAAAGTGGGTATTTTTTATTAGTATATTTCCAAGAAATAATGTTTTTGCAAACGAAAACATTTTGTTAGCAATTGGAGAAATTGTGTTAGTTTTAGTAACATGCAATAATGGCGCCAACAATCTAATTGGCCAAATTTTAGCTTTTAAGTTCATAAATTTTAAACTAATTCGAATTAAAAAAAACGAAAAATCCGAGGTAGCACTGTACCAAATTTCATGACTGCAAATTGCTTAGATATTCCTCAACAGATGACACAAACAAACCAATATATAGACATCTTCTATTATTATTATATAAGTATTTGAATGGAGGTATTGTTAAGTTCAAATTCGTATGCAAAATTTACGTTTCAAAATGTTTATAACTGATTACAATGAATGCAAATATTATTGAGGCAGTTTATCAGTGGTGAAAATAAATTTCTGGTCAAAACAAATTATTTTCATATTCTTCAGAAACACATTAAATAAAAGCCATAAAATATGTCTTTTTATATCAGATAAAGTTGTGTTTCTTTGAAGTTTAATAATACATATGTGATTTTGGAAATTTTAATCAGTGGATGTTAAAATCCAAATTCTTGTTGTTGCATTGCTATTATTTTGTTATACATTCCATATTTAACAATAATTTTCTAAATGTAATGGAATATAACGATTTTAAAAAGCTTATTTTTTACATTTTGCTAAATATTTATATTTTTAATGAAATAATTAAATTATTCATTGCGAATTACCTGTGGATTTTCTTTTAAAATTATTAGTTAATTTAAACACGGGTTATTTTAAAAATTGACTTTGCTTGGTTTTACATGATGCATTAGTAATAAGTTTTTTTACTTTGAGCGCATACTACTTCTAAAATTTTCTTAATTAAAATATGTTGGAATAAGAAACATACATATTTATATGGATATATTTAATCAGCCTATCACATTAATTAAATAATCACATTAATCAGCCTATCACATTAATTAAATAAGACAAAGTATTCAATATATTTTACTTTATGGCCCAAACGAATTAGATTTTAAAAAGCTAAATACAAAAATGATTTCAATGTTAGTAGAAAAATCTATTAATCTTTTCTAAATATTCCGTTAAAAAATTTGCCTTCATAGCAGTCCAAATATTTTGAAAATTAATCTAAATTATATTGTAATGCATCATATTGCATCAAATATTGGGTAAAATACTATTATAATGATGTTAAAGAAACAATTGTTTAATATATCTTATTTTGTATAGCATTAAAATTTAATTATGAAAATGTAAAAGAAACAATTGTTTAATATATCTTATTTTGTATAGCATTAAAATTTAATTATGAAAATGTAAATGAAAAATGACAAGCTAAGTAGATTTGAGAATAAAATTTTCCCTGCTGAAATATTTCCTTAATTTTTCATTATAAATATTTGAAAAATTATTTTTTATTTTAGTATCTTTTAAAGTGTTACTTAATCTTTTAAAGTATTACTGGATAAAACATTGCTATAGCAATATAATATATATGTTAATTAAATACTTTCTTAGTCAAAAAATGTTTTATTGGTGATTTAAATACATGTTTTAACTTGATAATTGTACGTTTTTTACTAAAATCATCATAATAACATCTACCAATTTGCTAAATTGTAATGTTTGATACTGGTTAAAGAAAAATTTGACAATCCTTTGTGAGCAAGCACATCTTTTCTCAATTGTTTTACATTCAAATTACATTATAAAAAACTAAAATACACAAATGTTCCTAACCAAAATTAAAAATTAATGTATTTTACTTAATATAAGTGCAGAAATAATTGTATTACACATTTGACATATTTATATTTTACACATTTGAAAATATGTGGAATTTGCTTTAAATTGCCGTATAGTGTATTATGGTAAAATAGCCATAGATAACACTTTAAACAATGCAATCGTAATGTTATTAACTAACTATAGAAACTATTTCATGTTTGCATGCAAAATTTAATTGCAATGTAAATAACATTAAGTTTATACAATGACAAATAAAATATATGTGGGTAATTAAGCACATATAAAAGTATAGCGTAATATACAGCTGTTTCAAGCATGCTTTTTATCCTCCAGTGCTAAAAAGATCGATAAACCCGAAATCAGAAAGATAAAATGGGCATAGATGTAAGAACCAGTAGAGTATATATCTTCAACACGACAGTGAAGATAGATTCGAGGATTACCACTTACAATATATTAAAAAGCATGTTTTAAGGTTTCAAGGATTTCCAAATTACGGAGTTCCCAGGACAGCATGAGCTGCCTTCATACTCTTATATACTAAAATATATGAGGGTTTAGATCCTATCAATCATAAAACAAGAAGCAAAGAAAAACTCTCCAATCAGAAAGCAGAGCATTACCATAAATTGGAGTGTCACAAAATGGTATAAAAATGACTCAACATAGCGAGACAAGTTCCTAGAAGACGAAATACGCTCAAACATAAAAACAAAAAGAGTCCCGAAAGAATAAAAACAAATAAATTTACAGATTGAAATAAAATCACAGAGCACCCAGCCAAACAGTAAAAAGTTGAAGCTTGAGTTGAAGTAAAAAACATTAAATGGAATATTAATATTTTAAAAAGATTATTTGACCATATATTGGCCAAGATAAATGAACTATTATATTTTGCATTAAAGAATACGAAGCGCTGTGAAAAAGGAAGTTTACAGATTTTCAATTGCTAAATACTGTTTCACCTCTGAAAATTGTTTTAAGTCTTCTTCTGTAAGAATTAAATGAAATATAGTACATCGATCTATGATGCTGATTTTTGAAACCTTTCATATGTAGAAAAATTAAAGTACTTTAAAAAATAACTTGCTCAATACTATATTCAAATTTCCTACCGTTTAACTAGGGGTCCTACAATTTTATATCTTATCATTCCATTCATATATTACCCTTTTGGGACGTTGCAGTTATGTTTATACATACTTTTGTATTTGCTTTTTTTCTTGGAATTTGCCTCGTCAACTTGTGTCATTTCTGTTGCCATTTAGAGCCTTTTAAATTTTTGTATTTGCTCTCTACTGCGGATTAGTTAGGTTGTCTTCCATCCTGCCTTCTGATCGGTAGGCTCGTAATCCATTCTTTTGTTTGCTGTTTTCTAAGCAATTGACTGTAAATCCATCTCTTTGAATATAACGTAGTGCATGTATGTGTAAAGCAGACTGGGAACATTTTATACGAATGTTTAGTGAGCAATAATTAAATATGTTTTATTTTGTGTCACATTGTATATATTTTTTTAATTGCGCATACAATGTTGATTAATTTATTGCATTTGAGCTAAAACGAATCTTAATAAATATACTGCCGCCATTTTTGCATATATATTTTAAACTTATCAGAATGTATTTGTAGTAGTATTATGTAGTGCATAGCAGTGTAAAATTTATTAGGTAAAACAGTGATGTATTACGTAACCACGTATTACAAATTGTTTTGTTTCATATATGTTCTTGTCACACCTTTATATAAATTTAAACACAAAATTAAATTACATTACATAACTTGTATTGCATATTATACGGTCTAATTTTCGTAAAAATTAGACTGTATGAGAATTTTCTATTTTTTACTAAACATAGTGCAATGATGTTTGCTTTATATACATATTTTTAACTATTTGAAAACATCTTTAATTTGAAGTGTAAATTTTTGCAATTAAAATATTGCATACTAAATAAAAAACGTTACAGCAAATTTGTGAGATTAAGTTTGAAGTATATCTTATATTGTGTCATATTATTTTTTTAATATCACAATATAAATACTAAATAAAATTTTAACTTCAATGCATTAGCCAAAAGAATTTTTCGAAAATTATTGAGATAATTTTTTTATTTTAAGTATTTTGAACTGCAATTTAGTGCATCGCAATTTAGGACTAGACTTAATTTGGAGGCTAATTCAGATTAGATACATCTACAGGTCTGAGCATTCAACCTAAAATTAACCCAAACAAATGCTTGGTTCGTATATGGCAGTAATTCGTTGCTATAAATACCATAGCCCAGACTATAAACATAAATAGATAAAAATCGAAAAGTTATTAAGAAATCAAGAAACCATGATGCATCGCTCCTGAATCCACATGCAAAGGAGGTGAGCAGTTGAGACCAAATAACAGAGAGTTGAGTTGTGTACAGGAGAAAGAGAAGTGAAACAAACCATGGATTAAGAGGGGAAAGAGGAGTTGAAGGGACTTCCACTGAATTTCGACCCAAGGAGTAAGTGCCGGAAACAGAACAGCCATAATAAAGATAGGGTGAATAGCATGAGCAGGAATCATAGATTAAAATTATCACAATAATAAATAGAAGGCACACCAGAAATGAATTAAAGAGTATCCCACTAACACCATTAAAAAGGGGCTTCAAGTTGTTGCTACAAACTGGCGAAAGTTACATATTTTTAGCGAAAATATATATACACTCGTCAAAAGTGAAATTGCAACACCATGAAGGAACGCTTCTACCTATATGCAAATCACAGTACCGGTAGAAGAGAGTCCTTTGCAAATGATTAAAAGAACAAACAAAGATATGCAAAAGAAACCTGTTCATTCAGTAAAGAATGTGCCCCCCCCCTCCACGGGCAGCTATACATGCCGCTTATAGGCGAGGCAGATTATCGATGAAATTATCAATGGTTGCCTGAGGTAATCCTTGCCAAGTAGCGTCCACTGAGTGTCGCTGTTCGTCTACGGTATGTAACGGTGGAAACTGGTGCACCTGATGTCCGATGAGGGCCCAGATGTGTTCAATGGGAGAGAGATACTGTGAAGCTGCCGTTCAGGCTGTTGAGAGTTAACCGTGAGGTATGCGGTGAGGCATTGTCTTGCTATAACACCGTGCCGGGGACGACATGCACAAATTGCCGAACCGCAGGTATCCCAACATGTGCGACGTACCGGTTTGCTGTCAGATTACCTGTAATGTGCACCAGAGCTGTCCGCTGACCGAACATGATACTGTCCCAAAGCACGATGCCCAGTGTGGGACCGGCGTGACGCTCGTTGATATGGGCTGGCAAGTGGCGTTCCCCGTAAAGTCACCACACCCGTCCCCGGCTGCCATTCCTCTTATATACATATCCTAATTATATATATATATATATATATATATATATATATATAATAAAAAAGTTTGAAAGTCCAAGAAAGAAAAGTGAGAAACTGTAACTCGAAAAACCTAACTTTCTAACAAGCTTACAAAATAAAAGTATAAATCAGCAAATCTTCAAGCAAATGGAAAAAAAAATACAAATTTCGAAACATCAAGTCAAAGAAAATCATCAAAAATCAATGGCATTGAATCGATAAAAGAAAAACAGACGAAATCCAAGCACAAACGCTATACACGTGGACAAGATCTAAGCCTAAATCATGGAATTGTTCACTTCTTCAAAACTCTTGCTCAAGTCCAAGTGTTTTGTAGAAGTAAACACAAAAATGTATGTTTCTGAAGAAATAGATAGATTATATCTATAAACTATTTCTACTTAGTCCAAGTAATGTTCTATTACGTATTTTATTATACTAATGTTCTAGATGCATTTTATTATACCCTTGTATTGATATTATTCAATTCACATAAATGTATCAATGACGAGAAAAAATAATCGGCAGTCTTCATCTGCAGCACTTTTTATCATGCATATGCAGCAAAACTTTACAGAAATAATTTTTTAACCACTAAACGATTTTACGGGATGCCTCTGATAAATTAAAAGAGTTGAATATACTGGCCATCCAGCATCCGAGGCACATTGTCCACTTAGAATTCAGACAAGAAAAGATCTCACACACAGAGTAATATTTTATCCTTTATAACTGGGGGAAAGTAAAATTGAAAATGACAGTCAGACCATAGCTGTTATTTCATATGAAAATGTATTTACATTGAAGTCTGCAGATTGTGATCATGATCAAAATCAAACTATCATAATTGGATACGTATAGTGATTTAATTATTTTTAAGTTAAAGTACAAAAACTGCTGTGAAATATTTCTATTTCTTCAAAGAGTGCACTATGTTTCCATTTTGAAGCAAACATATTTTCGCACTTAGCACTTTAAAAAACACGCAAAATTTCATTTTTAAGATTTAGAACTTTTGAGAAATACTCTCCCCTTCTAGAAAATTGTTTCGTACGTGGTACTGTTATGGCCACAGGTTAATATAAAACTATTGCAATAGTAGCTTTACAACTTGTGTTTTTGGCATCATGCCAAGAATGTTGCATTAAGCTAACAGTGAGATAGTTTAAGAAGGGAAAACAGCTTAAGAGGGGGGAAAACAAAAACTGTCCCTATAAAACATACTCGTCAGTACGTGTTATTATTGCTCAATTACAATAAAATTTTGCAGATATTATTTTTCCCTGAAATAGAACAATTTTAATGGGTGATACTGAAAAATTAAAGAAGTTGGATATTTTGAACCACCCTAATATATATATAGTTTATAGATATAATCTATCTATTTCTTCAGAAACATACATTTTTGTGTTTGTTTCTACAAGACACTTGGACTTGAAAACGAGTTTTGAAGAAGTGAACAAATCCTGATTTAGGCCTAGAACCTTGTCCACGTGTATAGCGTGTGTGCTTGGATTTCGTATGTTTTTCTTTTATCGATCCCATACCTTTGTTTTTTGATACTTTTCTTAGACTTGATTCGAAATTTATATGTTTTTCCCATTTGCTTGAAGATTTGCTGTTTTATACCTTTATTTTGTAAGCTGTTAGAAAGTTAGGTTTTTCGAGTTACAGCTTCTCACATTTCTTTCATTGGACCTTCAAACTTTTTACTATATATATATATACCGGGTGGTCAGAATTAAAACACCCCTACTCTGAGCTGTCTATACATCGAACTACTCAGTGTAAAGGCTCCAAAATTGTTGAACCTACTATTCAAGACTTGGGGAAAGGGATTACGCGAAAAAAAATTAGTTCCAGAAACACCGATAGGTGGCGCTGTACAACAGAAAACATGCTGAAAAAACACAAACTAATCACAAAAAAACAAACACATGCGATATGGAATTTTTCCTTTTTAATTTCTTTTGCTGATATGACAAAAAAAGGAGATAAAAAAGTGAAGAAACTTAAACTGTCATTGTAACTGTAATTTCGCACTGTAAGCACAAAAATTTGCATAAATCCTTGGTTTGCAGCTACTATGTTCTGGGCATGAAAGGGGATAAAACTGGGAAATTTTCATTCTTATCAGCGATGGCTGTCACACTGCCAGAACGCGCTTTGCTTGTGAAACTGTTTTATAAAAACAAAGGACATGCTGCAGCTGCACTTCGAGAGTTTCGTCGACTTAAGAATTTGCGCGAAGGACCATTACTTCCACAAGCTCTCAGGAGAATGATCGCTCGATTCGACAAAACTGGATATCTTGGAGTTCAGCCGGGTCAAGGACGCATATCGACTCGCTCAGATGTTATTGACGATGTTCCCACCGCTATTGTGTCCATACTGAGAAACATAGTGCATTTTTTCCCGTACAAAATTAGTCACAATCATCACTTGCTGACCATCGACAGGGAGAAGCGACTGACCTTTGTATTGAAATTTCTGGCTAGAGTTGAAGTGGATGCATCGTGACCATGGCAGATTCTATGGAGCGATGAAGCGCATTTCCATCTAAGTGGAACAGTCAACACCCATAACTGTCGCATTTTGGACACGGAAAACCCTCGTACCTTCCAAGAGATTCCACTTCACTCACCGAAAGTTACAGTCTGGTATGGATTCACAACCACATTCATTCTTGGACCTCTCTTTTTCGAAGAGGCTACTCCCAATGGCCCTGTGACATGCACCGTGACGGCCAGGAGGTACAAAAACATACTCGAAAATTTGGTTGTACCCCAACTGCAACAGCACCAATGTCTTGATTCAATTACCTTTATGCAAGGTAGAGCGCCTCCACACATTGGACTCTGTGTACAGCAGTTTCTTCGGTAACATTTTACTAATGGTAGAGTAATTGGTCGTGCGTTTCCGACAACCTGGCCATCTCGTTCTCCAGATCTTAATGCCTGTGATTTTTGGCTGTGGGGATACTTAAAAAGTCTTGCATATATATGATGGGGATATTTAAAAGTGTATATATATATATATATATATATATATATATATATGTATATATATATATATATATATATATATATATATATATATATATATATATATATATATATGTATATATATGTATATATATATATATATATGTATATATATATGTATATATATATATATATATATGTATGTATATATATGTATATATATATATATATATATATATATATATATGTATATATATGTATATATATATATATTTATATATATATATATATATATGTATATATATATGTATATATATGTATATATATATATGTATATATATGTATATATATATATGTATATATATATGTATATATATGTATATATATATATTTATATATATATATATATATATATATATATATATATATATATATATATATATATATATATATATATATATATATATATATATATATATATATATATATATATATATATATATATACGATTCATAAATTTTTGAATTGTATTATCTCTAAGAGTATGGAACTTTAGCCAGTTTGAAGCAACAATTAGCAGATATTCATTATGTTGTTAGTGACAGGCTCTTTTATTCAATTCATATGTGCCTCAAATTCATTAGAGTAAAAGGGTTACCATATTTGATTCCTGCTCAGTCTATTTACTCTATCTTAATTACAGTTATCTATTTTTACCATTTACTCGCTGGGTCGTGTTTCATTGGAAGTTCCTTCAATATTTCTAGCATTCAATGCACTCATCTAGTATTCATGTCTTGCTCTATAACTTTCTTTTCTTTCTCTTGGTTTCAACTCAACACTCTCTCTTACTTAATCTCCTCTGCACTGTGCTTGAACATGGCTCCCGTACATCTAGCACATGGTTCCTGGTAATTGCTTGATTTCTAAATAATTTTCACTCATTTCATTCATTTCTGTTCATGGTAACTAACTATTGTCAAATTCCGAAACAAGCATTTGTTTTGGATCATTTAGATTGAATGCTCTTGATAAAGATTCTAATCAGAATTAGTCCCCAACTTAGTCCTAGTGCTGTACTTCTCTTTGTTTTAAATGGTGCCGCCTCTTAACTGTTTTGATTAACTTATTGTTTCAATGTTGTGTGTGTGTGTGTGTGTGTGCATATATATGCATATATTTCAGACAATTTTCATATTGTTTCTAAAATTTAATTGCACTTGAAGCATGAATGAATATTTCCAAAGAGATGAGGTTTAAAAGAATTTTTGAATTGAAATTCATTGAATCAATCCCAAATGTATTTTAAACAACTTTTTCCAGTATTATCTCTCCATTGCTGTTCTAGCTATTTTGACTTCTGTAAACATTCATAATTAAAAAAACAATTTTGAAAAAGCACGTCTTTCTTAAAATTCTCAAAAACATCAGTTAAGATTCCATAACATATGTTTGGTTATCATTCTGTGCATGAATAGCTCTGCTGAGATAAGAACAAAGACAATGATAGCCAATTATTTAAAATATGATTCCAATATGATCCCGAGTAATTTGTAGATTATCTTTCTCTTTAATTTCCAACAATATATAGTATCTGTGCAAGGAACATATTTTAATGGCAGTCAAAATGTTGATTTACTTTTTTTCTATAGATTAACACGTTTTGGACATATGCAAATATGAAGAACAAAATACAAGTTGCTTGTCAGTAGCAAAATCCATGTCAATATGAAATTATTAGTTTTGTGTTTATGACATGTGTTCATCATGTATTTCAAATTAATACAAGTTATTGCCCAAGGGCGCGGTAGCTCAGTGGTTAGCGCGTGAGAATTACACTCGGTAGGCCCGGGTCCGATATCTGCCACTGCCAAAACTGCCGCCGTATTCACGCGGAGTACATTCACGTTAAACATGTGGATCCGTAAACCCTTCCGAGAGGTTGGTGGTAGGGAAGGAGGATACGGACACTGCGGATAGCTCCCCCACTGGGTTCCGGTCTAAATTGGGTGACACTTCCCGGCCGTCCAATTAGTTACCTTACACTTTTCTGGTAGGTCGGACGGTCTGGATCTCAACAACAACGTTATTGCCTAGTGGTGTATATTAACTGTCTATTAATTTCTTGAAATTGGATTTGGTATCATTTATGGTACATTTATTGATGTACCATTGCTAAACATTTGTAGTTAAAAAGACGAGTCACATTATTATGACTACCTCCTTTCTCTGACGTCAAGGACGCATAGCCAATGAACGAATGCATATGTCAAGGTCAAACTTCGCCGCCATATAGCTACCGCCAAAATTGTTCGCGAGTGGTTCGAAGAACACTGCCAAGATTTCCAGTTACTTCCCTGGCCTCCGAATTCCCTAAATCTTATCCCGATCCAGCACATTTGGGACCACCTCGATCGATATGTTTGACGACTGGATCCGCCACCACGCACCTATTAGCAAATGTCAGATGCATTGCAGTCTGCTCAACATGTTGTTGAGTCACTACCACGGGGTCTGGCTGACGTCCATGCCGCCGGAGGCGGTTATTTTTATATTAGCAGATGGTGATAATAATGTGACTTGACTGTTTAAATATTACGTATTAAAGCCAAATTTAATAGAACACTAAATAAAAACTAAATTCGAAGACTAAGAAGTACTGTATTTAAAATCGTAATGGATTACAATTTGACTTAAACAGTATGGATTACTTTACCAGTCGCAAGTTCTTCCATTCGATCTTTAGTTTCATATTTTATTATGGAAAACTGGGGAAGTTCTGCATCTTCTACCCCAACAACAGGAGTTGGAGTCCAATACATTACTACATCTCGAACTGTATAACCATCTATAAAATATATAAATATGTATTTTAATTAACATATTAACACACAACTATTTATAAATAATAAATACATTTATAAAAGCGTATTTGCTAATTAAAAATATTTATTATTATAATTTAAAAGTAGCGAGTACATTAAATTTGGCGTTCTAACAGATTCTATTAAAAAAATTAGGAAATCCAAACTATGGATCCTGTAAGTAGACTTTTAAAGATTAAACGGATAATAAATAAATATATTATTAAATGAATTTTCAAAGATTTACAGGAAGAGGTTTTTAAGAATGTGGTCAAATAATTATTACACACTGCCCCCAAACCGGCCACACATTAAGCTACCATAAGCCTTAGGGTTGGTCGTGTGGTTTGGGTCTTTAACACACTGCCCCCACCGGCCACACAAATAGCTACTGTAAGCCTTCGGGTCAGTCGTGTGTTCTGGGTTTTTCACACACTGCTCCCATTTACTGATGTAAGCATTTTCCGACAATAAATTATCTAAAATTTAAAATCCGAAATACAGTTTATGTACAGATAATGACAGAAATGTCAACAACTGGCAATCTCAGATTTGTTCGACAATAACTCATGTAAAACACAACAGAATTTTCTGGATTTATGGAATTGAATGAAATAATAAGATAGACTATTATAATATGTTAGTTTTCAATAAAAGAAGTTGACACAAGAAACAATAGTATTTTGCTTTTCGTTTATATGATAAAAAGACTAGCTATTCATTTAAAATACATAAAATTATAAATTTCAACTCCTGCATGAGTAAACTCATATTTAAAAACATATTTCTTAATCATTTATATAGAATAAAAATCTATTCGACAAAATACATATTCATTGTCAGATATCTTCGCTTAAACATAATTGCTTAACAGATTCTTATCCGACTAATTTTATAAATTATCATATAAATAATTTTAAATATATTTAAAGGCTTCGCCTTTGTAATGAATACGTAATTATCAATTTATGTTTAAAATTGCCTGTTATAATTATTGTATTTACTAGCAACTTACACTATACTTTAAATTTATTTATTTATACTATAAGTTTACGTATTTATTTCTTAAGTATGGTAAACACCTCTAAAATAGTTCAAATATTTTTTATCAAAGAGTGCAAGTATTTGTAAACTGTATTTAAAACATCATCTGGACGTACAGGACAAACTTTCAAAGTGCCATAGTGCTTTCAGATATCATAGTGCCCATCGCCAATGGAAGTATTAAAGAATTGACAGACATGCTCTTTATATAACCCGAAATCGTGAATACAAAATTTGCCTATGGTAAATCGGATAAACCGATACTAAAATTATCATAGATTACAAATAAGAGTATAGAAATTCAAGCAGAAATAATTCAGTTCAAAACCCATGTACATGAATAAATCAGACTAATGCATAAAGTAACGCCATTAGCGAAACGCTAGATTTTCAGAAAATACTATAAGGGTTTTAATACGCGTAGAGTTGAGAATGAGATCTCAAGCAAAACTAAGAGTTTGAACAGGATCGAAGTTACAAATAGATTCTCTATAAATATAAACAAGAGAGATGAATCATGCATAACGCGTTGATTATTAAGCACTTTACAACTGCAATGCAATTTTATTTAAACATCTCTAAAATGTGATAAATTCAGCGGTGATATTTTTAAATTATCACAATACTACAATAATTTATTATGTTTAAAAACGTCACCGAAAACAAATGCACTTCATTCAAATAACGCCATCGAAATAGAAATCGCATGACTCGCTATATAAAAGCTGTGAATATTTCATTCACAAACTTTTTCCATTCCTTTCACTCAACGGCGATATTTTTAAAATTATCACAATACTACAATAATTTGTTTTACTTTAAAACTTAAAACCATGCAGGTAAACGTGCTTTTAACTCCATGCTCAAAATTTCATCGAAAAAGACAATACTAAAGAATCGTCTGCTCCTCTATCTAAAATTAATTAATGTTTCATTCATATCAGCTATAATGCAGACTCCTGAGCTAAACAATTTTTCATTAAAGAAGTTTAGCAACTCTTATATAGCTCATCTTACAGCTTGATGTGTTTACATTCTCCATTCGTGAAAGTTAGACTTCGTTGTAGAACTAATTAAACTTGGTGATCATTTAAACTTAAAAATATTGTAATTGCATTCGCGCAGTATATAGATGCACAGAAAAAAATGAAAAATAAAGCGGTTTTAGGGCGGATGCAACACTAAATATGAATTAAAAATAACTTTAAAAGTCACGATTTTGACACAAGATGGATGGCATATTTTATTTTGAAACGGGTCACGTGATCTCTTCATATAATATATGTGTAATTATTATTTTAATTTTTATTTAAAAAACTACCGAATGTATTTTGCTGATTTTTTTTATATATTTTATGGGATAATTTGAATATATCCTAAAATTTTCGACGCAATATGTGAATTTTAAATTTTCTTAAAAAAATGTTTGAAATATTAGTTCCCATAGGGTTCAATGTATTTCATTTTTTCAACCCGCGTTCAATCCAAAACTAATTGGGTGATAATATTCATTTATATTCCCATAGGTCCTACAGACCATCTGAACAACATACGAAAATTTCATTTTGATAAAGTCATTTTTACGGCAGATATCGTGCAAATGAACAGACAGACAAACAGACAGAATAAACAAAGTCATAAATACTTTTCAACTATGTTGTGAAGTGTTAATAAAAAAAAGATTCCAAAAGAGTAAAATATTACGGAGGTTATTGAAAGTAATTAAAAGAAAAGTTTTATAAAAATTAGGGGTAAATTTATCATTAAAAAGAAAGATCAATCAGGCATAAAGCATAGATTATGAAACATTTTCCAACTGCAATGCAATATTATTTAAAAATCTCTAAAATGCGACACATTCAGCAGTAATATTTTTAAAATTATCACAATACACAATAATTTATTATATTTGAAAACTTAAAACTTCTTCGAAAAAATGAACTGAATTCAATTGACGTCATTGAAATATAAATCGCCCGGCTCTCTATAAAAAAAGCAGCAAATATTTTATTCATACATTTTTTCCATTATTTTCATTCATCACAATACTACAAAAATTTATTTCATTTAAAAACTTTTTTACCTTGGAGGTAAAAGTAATTTAACTCTATGCTTAAAACTTTCGAAAAAGTCTGCTATGAAATCGTCTTCGTCTCTATGTAAAATCAATGAATGTTTCATTCATATCAGCTATAATGCAGATTCTATATTGCAGAGCTAAGTAATTTTGCATTAAAGAAATTAAACAATTCTTATACAACTCACCTTACAGCTTGATGTGTTTACATTCTCCATAAGTGAAAAGTAAGCTTCGTTGTAGAAATAATCAAAGTTTAATGATCATTTAAACTCAAATATATACTAATTGTGCTGTTTCATAATATAGATGCACAGAAATAAAACAAAAATAAAGCGGTTTTAGGACGGATCCAACACTAAATATAAATTAAAAAAAACTTTTAAAATCACGATTTTGACACAAGGTGGATGGCATTGATCGTTTAAACTCAAATATATTGTAATTGCGTTATTTCATTTATTTTGCGTTTATAGATACACAGAAATTAAATAAAAATAAGGCGGTTTTAGTTCGAATACAACATTAATTATAAATTAAAAAGAACTTTAAAAATCACGATTTTGGCACAAGATGGATACCATATTTCATTTTGAAGTGGGTTACGTGACCTCTTCACATTATAAGGGTGTGATTATTATTTTAAATTTTATTTAAAAAACTACCAAAGATATTTTGCTGAAATTTTCTTAATATTTTTTATGGGATAATTTGAATATTTTTTTAAACTTTCGGAGCAATTCGTGAATTTTAATTCGCTTAAAAACGTTTGAAAAATTAGGTCCTATAGGATTCAATGTATTTCATTTTTTACCCCAGGTTCAATCCAAAACTAATTGGGTGATATTATTCATTTATATTCCCACAGATCCCATAGACCGTCTGAGCAACATACTAAAATTTCATTTTGATAAAATCATTTTTACGGCAGTTATCTTGCGGATGGACAGACAGACAGAATGAACAAAGTCATAAACACTTTTCAACTATATTGTAAAGTGTTAATAAAAGAGATTACAAAAGCAAAATATAACGGAGGTTATTGCAATTAATTAAAAGAAAAGTTTTATCAATATTAAAGGTAAATTTATCATTAATACCTAATTGTGAAAGAGCAGTGGGCAGTTTAATATTTTTAATATCACGAGCATGTTTAAATAAACGAATACCGACAGTACGTTTTGTACTACCAATATAAAACTTATAATTTTGTTCGGGAGATAAAAAATGGAGAGCTCATTTTTATATTGGTAGTACAAAACGTACAGGTATTCGTTTGTCCGAACATGTTCGCGATATTAAAAATAATGAACTGTCCACTGCTCTTTCACAATTAGTTATTAATGATAAATTTACCCCTAATTTTGATAAAATTGTCTTTTAATTGCAATAATCCCCGTAATATTTTACTTTTGGAATCTCTTCTATTAACACTTTACAATATAGTTGAAAAGTGTTTATGTCTTTGTTTATTCTGTCTGTCTGTCCGTTCGCACGATAACTACCGTAAAAATGACTTTATCAAAATTGAATTTTAGTATGTTGTTGAGACGGTTTGTGGGATATATGGGAATGTAAATTAATAATATTACCCAATTAGTTTTGGATTGAACCCGGGTTGAACAAATAAAATACATTGATCCCTATGGGATCTAATTTTTCAAACATTTTTTAAGCAAATTTAAAATTAACAAAATTGCTTCAAAAATTTTAGAAAATATTTAAATTAACCCATAAAATATATAAAAAAATTCAGCAAAAGAAGTTCGGTAGTTTTTTTAATGAAAATTAAAATAATAATTACACCCATATTATATGAAATGACCACGTGACCCACTTCAAAATAGAATATGGTATCCATCTTGTGTCAGAATCGTGATTTTTAAAGTTCTTTTTAATTTATATTTAGTGTTGCATCCGTCCTAAAACCGCTTTACTTTTTATTTTTTTCTGTGCATCTATATACTATTCCGAAGCAATTGAAATATTTTGGAATTTAAATGATCATCAAACTTTGATCATTTCTACAATGAAGGTAAACTTTCACGTATGGAAAATGTAAACACATCAAGCTGTAAGATGAGTTGTATAGCAATTGCTGAAGTTCGTTAACGCAAAATTATTTTGCTCTGGAGTCTGCAATTTAGCGGATATGAATGAAACATTCATTGATTTTACATAGAGAAGCAGACGATTCCATATTATTGCTTTTTTGATTAAGTGTTAAGCACGGAGTTAGAAAGTAATTTTGCCTATTTTGGCTACATGGTTTTACGTTTTTAAATAAAATACATTATTGTAGTGCTGTGATAATTTTAAAACTATATATATATATATATATATATATATATATATATATATATATACATATACATATATATATATATATATATATATATATACATATATATATATATATATATACATATATATATATATATATATATATAACATAAATGAAAGCAATGGAAAAAAGTTTATGAATGCAATATTCACTGCTTTTATATGGAGAGCCAGGTGATTTATATTTCGATGACGTTATTTGAATGACGTTCATTTGTTTTCGATGAAGTTTTCAAATATAGCAAATTATTGTATTATTCTGATAATTCTGATAATTTTAAAAACATCACCGCTGAATGTATCGCATTTTAGAGATGTTTAAATAAAATTGCATTTCAGGTGAAAAGTGTTTCCTAATCAATGCTTTATGTATGATTGATCTTTTTTGTTTTATATTTATCAAGGATCTATTTGCAACTTTGATCTTTTGAAACCCTTAGTTTCGTTTGGCGTTTCATTCTTGAATCTATGCGTGTTAAACCCTTCTATGACTTTCTGTAAATTTGGTGTTTTGACACTAACCTTACCTTTATATATTGGCCTGATTTATTTATGTACATGCCTATTGAATTGAATTATTTTTGCTTCGATTTTTATATGCTTATATGTAATGTAATATAATTTAAGTACGGGTTTATCCGATTTATCATATGCTAATTTTGATATTCACGATTTTGGGTTGTAAAAGGCTCACGTCTGTTAATTCCTTAATATTGTCACTACTGATGGGCATTATGATATTTAAAAGCTCTATGGCACTTTGAAAATTTTTCCTGTACTTCAAGATGGTGTTTTAAATAAAAACAGTTTACAAATACTTGCAGTCGTTGATAGAAAATATTACGTATTTATTTTTATTAATAAAACTTTAAATTAATAACCTCAAAGAATTTTAATTAAATATTGCAAAACAATTTCAATTATTTATTATCTTTATGAAACTATACTCATTTAAAAATATATTTAAGATTTTAATATATGTAGCTATTACTTATTATATTCAGCATTCATTTAAAACAAGAAAAATCAATCATGCTTAAAGCATTGATTAGGAAACACTTTCCAACTTCAATGCAATTTTATTGAAAAAAGTCGAAAATGCAATACATTCCTCGGTAATATTTTAAAACTTATCACAATACTACATTAATTCATTATATTTGAAAATTTAAACCTTCATTGAAAAAAATGAACTTCATTCAAATGACGACATTGAAATATAAATTGCCTGGTTTAAATATCTCTAAAATGCGATACATTCCACGGTAATATTTTTAAAACTATCATAATACTACGATAATTTATTATATTTGAAAACTTCATCGAAAACAACTGAAATTAATTCAAATGACGTCATAGAAAAAATAACACGTCTGGATCTCTCTATAAAAACAGGATTTCATTCATAACTTTCTCCCATTCATTTAATTCATCACAATACTATAATAATCTATTTTATTTAAAAATTAAGACCATGGAGCTGCAAGTAATTAAACTCTATGCTTAAAACTTAATCGAAAAAATCGTCCTTCTCTTTATAAAATCAATTAATATTTCATTCATATCAGCCATGCAGACTCCATGGACTAAATTATTTTGTGTTAAAGAAATACAGCAATACTAATACAACTCATTCTACATATTTTGCTGTTTACATATTAAATAAGTGAAAAATAGGCTTCGTTGTAGAAATAACCAAATTTGGATAATCATTTAAACTCAAATATATTGTATTTGCGTTGTTTCATTATGTAGATGCACAGAATTTAAGCAAAAATAAAGTAGTTTTAGGACAGATACAACACTCAATATGAATGAAAAAGAATTTTAAAAATCACGATTTTGAAACAAGATGGATGCCATATATCATTTTGAATTGGGTCATGTGATCGTTTCATATCATGGTCACGTGATCGTTTCATATAAGAGGTGTATAATTATTATTTAATTTTCATTTAAAAACTACTGAATATATTTAGCTGAATTTGTTTTTATATATTTTATGGAACAATTTGAATATTACCTAAAATTTTCGAAGCAATTTGTGAATTTTAAATACGCTTAAAAAATGTTTGAAAAATTAGGTCCCATAGGGCTCAATTTATTTCATTTTTTCAAAACGGGTTCAATCCAAAACTAATTGGTTGATATTATTCATTTATATTCCCATAGGTCCTACAGACCGTCTGAACAACATACTAAAATTTCATTTTGATTAAGTTATTTTTACGGCACTTATCGTGCTAACGGACAGACAGACACACAGACAGAATGAACAAGGTCATAAACACTTTTCAACTTTGTTGTAAAGTGTTAAAAAGTCGCAGTGCCATTCTCGGATTTACTTTCAAACTTCAACGGTTCCCATTGCATATTGTCTTTCAATGATAATCTTTTAAAATCAAATTTCTGTATTTAGTTTTTAAAAAATGTTAATTGTTTTTATTAACACTTTACAACAAAGTTGAAAAGTGTTTATGACTTTGTTCATTCTGTCTGTCTGTCTGTCTGTCTGTCCGTTAGCACGATAACTTCCGTAAAAATGACTTAATCAAAATGAAATTTTAGTATGTTGTTCAGACGGTCTGTAGGACCTATGGGAATATAAATGAATAATATCACCCAATTAGTTTTGGATTGAACCCGGGTTGAAAAAATGAAATACATTGAGCACTATGGGACCTAATTTTTCAAACATTTTTTAAGCGGTTTTAAAATTCACAAATTGCTTCGAAAATTTTAGATAATATTCAAATTGTTCCATAAAATATATAAAAAAAAATTCAGCGAAATATATGCAGTAGTTCTTTAAATAAAAATTAAAATAATAATTACACCTCTTATATGAAGCGATCACGTGACCATGATATGAAAAGATCACGTGACCCACTTCAAAATGAAATATGGCATCCATTTTGTCTCAAAATCGTGATTTTTTAAGTTCTTTTTAATTCATATTGAGTCTTGTATCCGCCCTAAAACCACTTTATTTTTGGTTAAATTCTGTGCATCTACATACTGAAACAACGCAATGACAATATATTTGAGTTTAAATGCTCATCTAAATTTGATTATTTCTACAACTAAGCCTATTTTTCACCTATGCAAAATGTAAACAGCAAAATATGTAGAATGAGTTGTATAAGAATTCCTGCATTTTTTTAACGCAAAAGTATTTAGATCATGGAGTCTGCATAGCTGATTTGAACCATATATTTATTGATTTTACAGAGAGATTGACGATTTTCTTCGATGAAGATTTAGGCATAGAGTTTAATTACTTGTAGCTCCATGGTCTTAAGTTTTTAAATATAATAAATTATTTTAGTATTGTGATGAATGAAATGAATGGGAAAGTGTTATGAGTGAAATGCAGTGTTTATAGAGAGATCCATGCGTGTTATTTTTTCTATGACGTCATTTGAATGAATGTCAGTTGTTTTCGATGAAGTTTTCAAATATAATAAATTATTGTAGTACTATGATGATTTTAAAAAT
Source organism: Amaurobius ferox (assembly GCA_951213105.1). NCBI lineage: Eukaryota > Metazoa > Arthropoda > Arachnida > Araneae > Amaurobiidae > Amaurobius > Amaurobius ferox. The sequence continues at coordinate 91,239,068 of OX578133.1, forward strand.
ATTACCGAGGAATATATCGCATTTTAGAGATGCTTAAACCAGGAAATTTATATTTCAATGCCGTCATTTGAATGACGTTCATTTTTTTTCGATGAATGTTTAAGTTTTCTAATATAATAAATTAATGTAGTATTGTGATACGTTTTAAAATATGACTTAGGAATGTATTGCATTTTAGCGATGTTTAAATAAAATTGCATTGAAGTTGGAAAGTGTTTCATAATCAATGCTTTAAGCATGATTGATCTTTCTTGTTTTAATATTTTCTGATTGCTCGTGAATATATTTCGTATTTTAGTGAATTTCCTAGTATTGGCTGCTCCTTTTAGATCCAAAATGTGCAATATATCAAACCTTTTATTGTTTTGTAAGTAATGTCATTCACATCTAAATAAAGGATTCTAATATGATACAACATGAATTTCTCTACATAATGTAATGAATTTGCATCTTTCACAGTGAAAAAACTATGAACAAGACCCACAGCATACCATTTTTAACGTTGAATTGAACATTTGGTATTTTTTCTGGAGGGCACGTAAAACTATTTTAAAGTACCCTACATATTTCTATTTGAGAAAATTTAATTTGGTAATTGTCAAGTTCTGGTAGCTATGCAATAGAGTCTATATATAAAAATATTTTAATTAATTAATATATTTGGAGTTATTTTCGTTATCGTAGCTTTGTTTTTGCAATTTTGACGATATTTCGTCAATTTGGTACTATGAAAAAGCCGTCGAGTTTGCGACATTTGGCCAAATTAGTAGCGTGGTTGAACACATTTATCACCAGTCTTTCTAGTCAGACAAATAGAAGAGCTTTTCTTATGTATAACCAAATGACTATTGGCGAATATTTGGACATCAAAATACAAATTTTGTCGCACAATATTCGATTTGAAATGCGAACATATTTCATCATTTTTAACACTTTACAACAATGTTGAAAAGTGTTTATGACTTTATTCATTTTGTCTGTCTGTCCGTTAGCACGATAACTGCCGAAAAAATGACTTAATCAAAATGAAATTTTAGTATGGTGTTCAGACGGTCTGTAGGACCTATGGGAATATAAATGAATAATATCACCCAATTAGTTTTGGATTGAACCCGGGTAGAAAAAATGAAATACATTGAGCCCAATGGGAACTAATTTTTCAAACATTTTTTAAGCGGATTTAAAATTCACAAATTGCTTCGAAAATTTAAGGTAATATTCAAATTGTTCCATAAAATATATAAAAAAAAATTCAGCGAAATATATTCAGTAGTTTTTTAAATAAAAATTAAAATAATAATTACACCTCTTATATGAAACGATCACGTGACCATGATATGAAACGATCACATGACCCACTTCAAAATGATATATGGCATCCATCTTGTTTCAAAATCGTGATTTTTTAAAGTTCTTTTTAATTCATATTGAGTGTTGTATCCTTCCTAAAACTACTTTATTTTTGCTTAAATTCTGTGCATCTACATACTGAATCAATGCAATGACAATATATTTGAGTTTAAATGCTCATCTAAATTTGATTATTTCTACAACTAAGCCTATTTTTCACCTATGTAAAATGTAAACAGCAAAATATGTAGAATGAGTTGTATTAGAATTCCTGTATTTTTTTAACACAAAATAATTTAGTCCATGGAGTCTGCATGGCTGATATGAATGAAATATTAATTGATTTTATAAAGAGAAGGACAATTTTTTTCGATGAAGTTTGAAGCATAGAGTTTAATTATTTGTAGCTCCATGGTCTTAAATAAAATGTTTAAATAAAATAAATTATTATAGTATTGTGATGAATGAAATGAATGGGAGAAAGTTATGAATGAAATCCTGCTTTTATAGAGAGATCCAGGCGTGTTATTTTCCTATGACGCATTTGAATTAATTTCAGTTGTTTTCGATGAAGTTTTCAAATATAATAAATTATCGTAGTATTATGATAATTCTAAAAGTATTACCGAGGAAATGTATAACATTTTAGAGATGTTTAAACCAGGCAATTTATATTTCAATGCCGTCATTTGTTTGAAGTTCATTTTTTTTCGATGAAGGTTTAAGTTTTCAAATATAATAAATTAATGCAGTATTGTGATAAGTTTCAAAATATTACCGAGGAATGTATTGTATTTTAGATTTGTTTAAATAAAATTGCATTGAAGTTGGAAAGTGTTTCATAATCAATGCTTTAAGCATGATTGATCTTTCTTGTTTTTATTTTATGTAATTTTTTGATAAATTTATTTTTTAAAAACATACAATATCTCGAGAACGGTTCAAGCTAGCTTTCTAAAATCTAAGTAATTCGTTGTTTAAAGAAAACATGCATAAGAAATAATTATTTATTTAACATTATTGAAGTATCTGATTTTTTAATAATTTTTTTCAGAATTTAAATCCTAAATTGGAAAAGGGGTTTTCTGAACATTTGATTACGTTTAAAATTAATAAGGTTCTAATATTTATTGATTTTAATAACCGTACTAAATTTCGTTCGAAACGCTGCATTCTGTCGTGAGATATCACATCCACGGACTCTATTTAACATACACATACTAACATACACACATACTAATATACGCACTAACATTCATACTCTCACAGACATCACTTCGATTCGAGTTCACTAATGCAAAAAACGTGGTCTTCCGTCCAAAACTCGAATTCGAATTTTCGATCCAGTCACAATACTTTCCCTATACATTATAATATGTAAGTAGTAAAAGTAATAATTTTAATAACTTGACTGCTTTTAGGATAATTGAACTGCTTACAAACTGTTTGAAGTGGAATTGAATTTGCACGAGAAGATTGAGATTAATTAAAATCAGTGAGTTAAGAGCAGGACATGGAATATGCATTTGTTGTGTTTCTTGGTGTTGAAGGCCCAGGCTGGCCGACTCGTCCGAAAATATGAGTTGCTGTTTAGGCGACCTGATGTGTATAATTGTGTTTGTGGTGTGAGGTCATAATTGTGTTATTATGACCTCACACCACAGTTAATTGAGGTGTATAATTGTGTTTGTGGGCTGAGGTTTATAGTGCTCATCACTGTGTTTGTAGGTGTGAGGTTTTTACCTCTGCTTTTAAGTAATTCATATATTCATTGATTGTTGAAACTTGCACTGTGTGCTTAATTCTATAGTAAATTGATGTGTAAATTTTGAATTTGCGTGCAGGTAAGACATTTTATTATTATCACAATGTAGTCCATTAATTTTTTTTAACGTCTCGTTGCAGAAGCATAATGAATAGTGTGGGATGAATTATATTATATTCTGAAATTGATGACGCTTTTTATAGATGGCAGTTTAAATTTGCATGTTCATAAACAGTGATATCTTCCATTTTGAATGAATTTAAGATTGACAGGGATAGTTAAAAATTTTATGTTATTCCGGAAGTGAAATACACCAATAAATATCACTATTAATGAAACGAAAAGTAGGAATGTTATGCCTGATGACAGTGTTTTTTTTTTATATAAAAGTACAGATATAGAGTAACTAGCATGGATATAGCTGCTTATTAAGTCTTATATACATGTTTTCATGCTAGGTTTTATTAATAATGCTAATAGCAGAAGTAAATAAATTTGAAATACTTTCACATTTCACTTACAACTTTCAATTTCAACAGTGCAGTTCTGTGTATCAAGGGGATAGTAATGCAGATCCATCATGCATGCCAAAGTAGTAGTAAATCTATAGAGAATGACAAAACAAAGTTCCGTAAATGACAGCACATATACAAACTACAAAAACAATAAAATTTCAACACTCTAAGATATATATATATATATATATATATATATATATATATATATATATATATATATATATATATATATATATATATATATATATATATATATATATATATATATACATTATATATATATATTTATATATATATATATATTATATATATATATTATATATATATATATATATATATATACAGGGTGTCCCAAAACATTGACCTCGGCTTTTATTCCTTAAATATTGATCTTAGACATATATAATAAATTACAAAGTGTAAAAAAAGGTACAGAATTTTATGAAATCAAAGACATATATAATAAATTACAAAGTGTAAAAAAAGGTACAGAATTTTATGAAATCAAAGACATATATAATAAATTACAAAGTGTAAAAAAAGGTACAGAATTTTATGAAATCAATAAAAATTTTCAGGGGATAAAATTTAAAGAAATAAAATTTAAATTTTTATGCGGCCTCCGTACAAAAACATTTCCATTGAGTAATATTTTCCCCAAACACTAGAAAGGTGATGTACAAAATTTCCGCATTTTATCATAAAAAGTCCCAGAGATATGTTTAAACAAAGCTGATGAGGGATTAATCACAAATTGAAATGTAAATTTTTACAGCAAGAGTGCAAATGCCGCAACGCAGAAATGCATCATAGGCAAATAATATCTGCCTCTTATCTTTAATGGATCTTTGACATGGATGGAAAACACTTCGAACAACCTTTGCAATATTTGTGTAGAGTTATGATTTCTACACAGTGTAGATACTTTTGTACCAATAAATAGCAAAATTATTATTTATTTATGTAATCATTGTTTTCATTCGTAATTTGTGTATGACCCCTGAAACGCGATCTGCCGACATCATATTTCCTCTCTGAGAACCCATATCGATGCATCGAAAAGTGGTTTATGTCAGTATTTTTATCTTTTTATATCTCTGGGACCTTTTATGATAAAATGCTGAAATTTTGTACATCACCTTATTAGCGTATGGGGCAAATTTTACTCATTGGAAATGTTTTTGTACGGGGACCGTATAAAATTAAAATTTTGTAATTCTTAGAATATAATTCCCTTAAAAATTTTAATCGATCTTATAAAATTATGTACCTTCTTTTACGCAACTTTGTACGAGTAATTTATTATATATCTAATATCAATATTTAAAGAATAAAATGGTCATGTTTTTGGGACATCCTATATATATATATATATATTAATAATATATACAATTGGCTCATAATACAAAACTACTGCATCAATAATAACAAAAGCTCGACAAAACAACGGTACTCCATTACTTTAATTCAACACCAATCAATTATACAGAACTAATGAAATTTGTAGAAATATATAAGGCCCATTATTTCATTAAACTTTTCTTGTTACGGTTTGGGTCCTTTTTTCTAAAGTCTTTTACAACTTGGAGCAAATATTGCTTTTAGTCTTCTTCATTTGTAAGTAAATTGTTGTTGTCAGCGAGTAAGGCAATTCCTCTTTCAACTATATTATTTGCATCTCCTATACAAGAAATTTGTTTTTTCGCTTTGTTGCTCAGGTCGTCATCAGTCCATATCTCCACTGCTTTTTGTAAAATATCTGGCAAAAGATCTGAAATTTAAAAAACCTTTTAATGTTAGAGGAAACAAAATGATATAGTACCTTTAGCTGTAACACTTCTGGGTCGTCAACTGTTGTTTTTTGAGTCTATTCAGTTCCTTCAGTTTCCATAGCTTTAGCTATTATTTTTTTAGTTGCAACAAGTTCTTTATGATCAAAAAAGTTAATAAGTTCTTTTGACAAATAACATAAATGCCTTTTAAGGCACTTTTAAGGCAATTTTTTATATTGTTTCTTTTACATGATTGTATTTGTCGATATCCACCACAGAACTGAATATCATTACAAAGAGTGCACACACTTCGCTGAAGCTACTTTAAACCAGGCTTTAACATAAATTCGAACTAAAAAACGCAAATGTTTGTGTTTCCCCTATCTTTGGTAATTGTTAATTTGAACTGATACCAAAACATCCATATCTTGAAGGAGTACATAGCATTTGCCTTCCATCTAGCTCAATATAGTCCAGCTGGAGATTTAAACCATATACCTTTTGGAGGAATTTCACCTAAAAATGTAATGTGTGTTCTTAGAGCCCCTTATAGTCATCGCAAGGTTAGAAGGTTTGGAGCTAGTTCTTTGTAAAACTTATATCACTAGCCCTGTAGGTAACAAATTATGCACATCTCTCATCTGATGTTGCTGTTTTATAATTTTATAGTTCATAGCAGGCTATGACTTTTTAAACATTTTAAAAAGGGAAATTTCCTGAAGATGGGCAGAGTGAACGGAGAACAACAGCCTCAAGAGCAATTTCAAGTGTATGGTAACGCCAAGGTAACCATAATAAAATATTTTTTAGTTTTTGCTCGAAAAGAATTCAAACTCCAGAGTTTAAACCTGTGTTTGCTGCTGTTGTATCAAAGCTAATACTCTTCAAGTTATCACAAATTCTCCATATTTCTAATGTATCATACACAGGCGATGCAGTCATTTCTTCTGTTCCTGACAATAAATTTGGAACTCTTAATAATTGATCCACACCATCTTTAGATACCAAAATAATAAGACGGTCAAGAGTTTCAGATCCAGCTATGTCTTCAAGCAATTTGTCATCCTAATGAAAAAGTTAAAAGAACCTAAGCAGTACATTTAAACAGTTTACAATACTTTGATGGTCTCTTGCCCTTCCACTTCGAATTGAATTTACGTTTACATTGTCAAGAGCTGGATCTAGTCCAAGCTTGTATGGGTCGATATTAAAGCTGTCGGTGATTACCTTTACAACATCAAGAATAGTAGACAAACTATTCTGAAATTGTTTACTTCCTCTTTTACTGGGTTTCTCGCCTGAAGTGAAATGCTTTTCAGAAACAGTATAAATATACGATGGATATTATGTTTCTTTAGAATCCAAATCAGATAAAATAATACGAATTGCCTTTTCTTCCTTAGAAATTAACCTCTTCATATTCATTCTGTTTCTTTTTTCTTGAATGTTCTTCTCCTTCTTCCAAGTTCTCTACTTTTTTATAGCACTAAGTCAGCACATCCTAATTTACTTCGTCGTCCTTTATCTCGTTCTCACACCTCTAAAACATCACATGCAGTTGATTTCAACGATTCCCTAACAGTTTATTTCACATCAAGATTATAATAAAAAAATGCCATTACCTCTTTAATGGACGGAAGCTTCGAAGGGTGAAACGATGACGGAATTTAACCAATTAACTACACTTCTATCCTGTTTTGTACAAATTAAACTTTCATAAGTTTTACATGTGTTTGAAGCCATTTATTAATATATTGTAAATTTACTTTGTTCAATAGTCGGCCACTAACTGATTCAATTGAATATTTTTACAGAGTCACCTGGGTTTTTGCCTGGAGTACCAGCTTGTGGTCATCTAGCACAGGGGTGCGCAAACATTTAATATCGCGCCCCCCATTCTTTTTAAATGCAAACTCGGTCGCACCAAGCTCATCTTTCCCAACTGAGGGTGCTTCCCCGAGTTTGCGAGCCCCTGGTCTAGCGCTATATGTTTTTAATTGTTATGTTTTTCGCAGTTATGTGGATTATGTATTTATTGTGAGAACCATAGTTTGAGAAACCTTCTTGATCTTTTGGATAGTATTAATGATTTTTACCCCTCAATTAATATTACAGTTGAACATAGAGCTAATTGTTCTTTATCTGTTTTGGACGTCCTTGTCTCCCGTGACTCTTTTGGCTTTTACACGTTTATTTTTCGTAAGCCTACGTTCTCTAATTCTTGTAATCCCGCTAATTCTTCTCACCCCATTTCTTCTTAAAAACCTCTTTCATTGCTTATTTTAATCGTTCTTTTAACGTTTCTTCATCTATTTCGGCTTTAGCTACTGAAATTAACTTTAATTTTAACCTTGGCTATGAGACCGCTTACTCGTTCGATTTCATTTACAAAAAATCTTTTCCACTATTCGCTATAATCCTAATACTAATCTTGTCCCATTTCGAACATCTTGCCGTATAAATTTAGTGCTCCTTTTCATCCGGCGATTTTTCCTTTTATTAACGATAATGTCCACCCTATGTTCAATAAAACGTTTCTCTTAATTAGCTGCAATATCCCCCGCAATATATTACTTTATGAATCTCTATTCATATATGTTTACCGTGATTCTATTTGCAATTTTGATACAGTTCAAACTCTCAGTTATGCTAGGCGTCTCGTTCTTGAGTCACTGTGTGTTAAACCATTGTATAATTTACTGGATATACATCACATTGTCTTTGCTCCTGACGACATTTCTATTGGTAACTCTGTATTTTATTAACTCTTAACATTTATGTATTTTGTAATTAAATTATTACTTTCAAATATATCGATTTTTAAAATGATCAATATGCAAATCTTGTCTCGCCGTTGTGGTCTGTATATTAGAGCTCTTGTTCATCATCTACAATTTACTTTGCTACTTTGCCAATAATATCCAAAAGCCCTCTGGTTGTGTAATTTCATGTACGTCACTAATGGTGTGCTTTTAAAGATATTTTAAATAACCAACTTTGGTTGGCTTTGTTTTTAAAGTTTTTGCTGAATTCACGTGTTTTCCATATAATTTTACTATGGGGATAAAAGGGATAATTATTTAATTAAGGGATAATAATTTTTAATATTTTCAGTCATATTAAAACTAAAATTATTTCCTATTTGTAAAATTTAGTACTCTAAAAGATATCGTCTTTTCTAGTCAGTGTGTAAGAAAAGTTTTATCGTTGAGTACATTTTCTTGCTATAAATGGCGCCACCAAAACAATTTTTACTTTAGGACTTCTCCTGCTTTAATGTCTTTAATGGAGAATTCAATAGTAGGTAGGAATTTCGAATTTTTTTCTTTCATTTTTTAAGCGCTCGGTCCGGACTTCATATTTTTCTGCATGTGTACAGTTAAGTTTAGAAAGAGCTTAGGTTTGTATGCGTATACAAATCGGTTTGCATATAAACCAATTGTCATATTTTTTGTGTTTTTTCAGGTTCAACCTCTAATTCTTAATATTTTTTGGTAGAGCAATGTCGTGGCTGTTGATCATATTCTCTCAATTAAATGCTGTAGTAAGAAAGTAGCAAACAATAAAATATATATAAAACAATACATATAAGAAAGTAGCAAGCAATTTTAAATTGATATACTTACGAAGTATTACAACATAATAATGTTAATTACAACAGAAAAGAAAAATTTGGGCAGAAAGCAACATGACTTTTTACTCCTTAAAAAATAAAATATAAAAATGTAACAATCAAGTAGGAGATACATGAAGAGGAGTATAAATATGAAACATTACCTAACACCTATCGAGAAATGAATAAACAAGAGATAACAATGATGAGAATTCTAAAATAGAAAAATAAAACTAGGCAATCATGCCGATAAAGTGGAATAGTTCTAGGCATAAGATGGAGGTCAATTCAGAATAGATTCTTCGTTAAGGATGAGTATTCATCCAAATTAACCAAGAACAGTGCTTGTTTTTTAACACAGAGATAATTAATAACTATGGACTCTATATACTCGGCCAAGAAGCATAAAAAATTGAAAAAATAATAAAAAAATCAAACAATTGCCAGAGAAAACAGACACATAGTGCTGTTGAGAAAAATGAAAATCAACTGTTGCCACTCCTAAAAGATAAAGCTAAGTATTGCCACTAAGAAGAAAAATTGGGAAGTACCCTTATAAATACAATTAGTGTAAAGGAAGGGAAAGGAGTTAAAAGTAGGGAAGAGTGGGCACAATGGAACTTGGGGAACAGTGGACTACCCTCCTTAATATTTTCTTACGTTTTTACACAATGGTTCATGTTTTGACGTATATATGACAACGCAAGCTTAATGTACTACCTCCAAAAATCATGTTCTCAACTCATTATTGAGCCATTTTACAGTTGTAGTTGGTTTATGGATAATAAATAAGATAGAAAGTAAAAATTTGCAGATGTAAATATTTCCTTTTCTTCATTTAAGAATTGTAACTTGGAAGAAGTGTCTCAGTACAAAATATATTTTTATAGAGGTAAGATATATTTTTTATACCATACCTGATTACATACAATAAATTTTAAATTTGTTTATTTTATTCGTTTTGTTGTTTTACTTCTATATGGGGCAAAATGGATCACAACACCTGGGGTACAATGCACCATGCTCCATTGTACCCCATTTTCTTAGATAAGTCGGACATCAATCCTTTCTAGCATATACTGATGAATTATTTGGCTCTAATGAATTAATTTACACGTGGTTTATGTTCTAGTTTACACACTTGAGGTATTGTAACTCAAAATTTCAAATCTTGCAAGTGGAAATGGAACTAATGAACTTATTAAGTATAGGAAAATAAATGTTTGATAACATGATGCCCTACGCATGATACTTTAAATCTAGAATTAAACAAACAGAATCTTAAAAACAAAATATTTTAAGCTAATTAATTAATTTCCAGTTCTATCTTTTAGTATATTGGATGGATCAGTATAAAGAGAGGGAAATCAACCATCTTACAGAATAATAATTGGAACTGTTTTTAATCTTGGAGACACATCCTGGAAAATGTATAGGTATGTGCAAGTATTAACATATACTTCCTTCATAAACTGTACTTAAATACGGAAAATACTATCCCGATTAAGCCACTGTTCGGTGTAAAGAGGTAACATTTAGAACACAACAGAAGTATTGATAATTTATCAATAATAAATTAATTTCAAAAAATCAATTCATTGTAATTCTGTTATAAATATAAATTTACTTTTAAAAAATTTCAACACATTTTTTGTTTCTGTTTTTTTAGAAATTCCGCACAACAAACCACTGAAATCTAGTAAAAGATGTGTGTGCCAAATGAAGTCATTAAGCAGGCTGATATTGATGATAATCAATGAGTGTTATGGATGATAATCGACCCTTTCGTTTATTCATATGCAAAGAGAAAGGTATTGCAAAAACAGCACTTTTAATCCATTATGTTCAAAAATACAAGTTCTTAAAAATAGCAGCCACGTGAAAAGTGAGAACACATCATCTATTAGGTTTGCAAACATGCAGGTATTCTCGAAGGAAGAGGAAGAAATATTGAAAAATTAACTTTTGAATATGCTATTAGAATGCATCATGGACTTGTATTTAAAATGGCAAGAACATTCGCGCATGAATTTTGCAATGATTAATCAAAAGAATAGGCCAGAATTCTGGAAAAAAAATTCAACAGCAAAAAATTGGCTGTGCAGTGCAATTTTAGAGTTTGGAATCTTAAAATTTTGCTTAGATAGCCAGAATCAACAACTTTTAATCGTCATAGACCATCAACAAGCAATTCTAACACAATTATCACAAGAAAATTATCTGACAAAATTTTGATCAGCTGAAGAAATTATGCCTTTACTAAAAGCTTTTCCACGTTAGTTAATATGTTTAAAATGAAAAGAGTCATCAAAAATATCAACTGATGCACCAGTTCAAAATATTTTAAGACGCCATGCAGAAAGAAAAGAAAAAATTAAAACAAAACATAGCCGCTTCAATTAAAGCCAGAAAGAATATTCAAAACAGATAATTATTATTTTAAAGGAAGAGAAAAGTAAAACTGAAGCTCCACAATCTGGAGCAAAGAAAATAAACAAAAATATCTTGTAAATATATTCAAAAGTTCTAATGATTCTGACAGCAATATGTCTATTTATTGTAAAACAGAATACACTGAAATGGAAAATGTTTTACAGCATTACCTTAATATTTAAATGCAGAAGTAAAGGTTATAACAATTATAGTATTGTAAAATTTCTTATAAAAAATATTACATTGGCTTAGTCATTGAAATAATTAATATAAATCATGACCTTGTGCAATTAAGGCTACAAAAGTATAATTAAGATATCTTTGCTTCTTCTAACAAAATGGATGCATCTGTCATAAATATTCAAGGTATTGTAATATGCTTTCCAGAACCTAGGATACCACAAAATACATTAAGCTCTCAGTTGCACAAAAATATTTTGTGCGATATTTGCAAATTTTAATTTCCATTAATTTTTTCTTTATGAATTGGATATGTTTCATTAACCCCTCATCCCACCTATTTTGCATAATATAATTATTTACTTGTAATATTTACTGAATAACTTAAAAAAACTTTAGTTTTTAGATAAGAGTAGGCAATAGTGAACAGTTGGAAATTGTAAAATTTAATTCTAAACAAGACCATTAAGAATTGAAATGCATTAACTTACTATTTGTTGTGTTTACATACTAAATAAATAGTTTTTTAAATGTACAGATGAATCATTTCCATATTTCTTAAACAAAAGTTGCCACGGTCCATAGTGCCCCATGGTGTGAACCATTGTACCCCGACTTCGGGGTACAATAGTCCACTTTGCCACTTGTTATTTAAAAATTTTTACAGCAAAATCTAATTGTAATTATTGTTTTTAAGTAAGTACACCATAAACGTGAATATACGGACAATATATACATTTATTTAAAGTGATAATTTTGTTCATCGTTTAAAAGAAAAGCATCAAAATGTAAAAATATAGTCCATGGTACCCCAGCCTCCCCCATAAGAAGAAATAAATTACAAGGATTTGTAAAAATAATAGAATGATAATAATTAGTCCTAAAAATAATAATAATAAAGATGAATTAAAAATATTTAGCTAATTTGAACCTTTTCACTATACCATTAACTAGATATACTGGGTATTTGTATAATTTACTAGTATTTTTAAGGTGATTAATATGCATATTATGATAATTTTATCAGATAATCTAAATATTCTAAATAGTTATTGAGAATAATATTTCTAAACACCTCAATAGAGTTACAATAATTAAATACTAACATTTTATTTATATTAAAATTAAAATTATCCTTTTTGTCATATAAAATAGTGATTATATTATTGGATGGTTCAATACTGAGATTTAAATCCAAAAAACAAGCGCTGTTTCTAATTGATGGTTTATAATAATTCCATGTTATCCGGATAGAAATCTATCTTAGTAGTATTATTATAAGTTATAACAATATAAATTAGATCATCGGCATATCTATAAATTTTGTAATCAGTAGATATAAAATAATGTTTATAATGATAAAGGTGCAAATTGACCAAAATACTATAACTACAACCACCTTTCGGGACTATAAATACTTGTAAGTATAATTTATTACCTTGAAAAATATAAATGTTAAATAGAGCAAAGTGGAGAAGTTTAGGAACATTTTGAATTTAAATTTCATCAAAATGTTTAATGATAAATTCATATAGTGCTCAAATTACATCATAAAAATTGGTAATATTAATGTTATTAAAGAGATCATTGAAATCAAAAGTATGAGAACCAATAATATTACCTGGAATATAATTTATTTTTTAATTGTTTACTATTATCTGAAATAATAAATATATAATAAATAATGCATACATACTAAATTTATATATACATAATGGACAATATCAAACCGGTAACGATTGACGATTGCCTGATGCACGATTATATTAAAAAATTGGCAAATGAGGGTTTGAAATGCCAACCACATGAAAATGTTATAAATAATGGATCTATGTAAAACAGTGAAAAGTATACCTGTTAGAAACGACTTCAGAGGCACATTTTAACATATATACTAAATTCCGTGTTATCTATGATTACATATACCTCGTAGTTAAAAATGTATCCAATTTGTGTCCGACGACGGATATAAGCCAGATCCCCACCGAAACAATACCAGGAGAAAATTTATCAATATCATTTATGAAATAACAATATTACACAAATATTACATAAAAATAAATATTTTATATAAATATGCAAAATATAGCATACATAATATATGTATATATTGAATGATTGTTTGTGCAACGTGTGCTCGTTGAACCCACACATATGCGAGAAATAAAAAAATACTAATATAACTTTGCTGATTTTCTTTTGTATATAATGTTTTTCATAATATATGTAGTGTAGTCAAAAAGCACAGTTTAATGGAGAAGAGTCACGGCACGTAGTAACGCAATTATACTAAAAGCTTTGATTATATAGAGCTGAAGAGTGTATTTAAATATTTAATTTTATTCACACACACAAACAGATATATTGAATTTCAACGCGTGTGTCGCATTGTTGTACACTTCTCATACTAAACTGAAAATTTTTAAAAGAATTGCGTACTGTTTTCAGATATATTATATGTTATTTTTAAAGCACCCAGACATTTTGATAAGAACATACAGACTACATTTTTTATATTCTGTACAAGTTGAAATATAAAGATAAATGCTACTATAAAAGCGTAGATTTTACTATGTTTCTAATCGGCAATTAGTGTTGTTAGATACATTTTTTTAGACGGGATGGAAATTTTGAGAGATAGACACTAACAGTATACCCGTTCTTCGTACGGAGCATATAATATAAAAAAATTTAAAATTCACGATCATATTCTATTAAAATATTTAATATTCGTGAAAAGGAAGTTTAAGAATCTCTGTTTCCGCTATACAAAATTATCTTCACTGGCAGATCTGAAGGAGAAAAACCCATCCTGGTCCCGTTTGTAAACAAATGTACAAAAAATATGAAATTGAACCAATTTATTCAAAATAAAAACGGTAAAATTATATGGTACTCGTACTACTTATATTCTCGAGTATTAGAAGATACACTCGTGCATTAATAGACGATTACACTAACTTCAACATATCAGTTTCTGAAATATTTGCCAAAATAAAACAGATGATGTAATATATTGAAAATATCCATAACCCCGTAATCTTTAAACCAAAAGGCCGTAATTAATTCTAATATATGCCAAATAGGTCATTATATCTACATAAAATATTTATCTACATAATATTTATCTACATAAAATATTTATCTACATATTTATCTACATATCTACATAAAATCATTATATCTACATAAAATATAGGTCATTATATCTGTACTACTTATATTCTCGTAGGTTAGAAGATATCTCTGCATTTGTAGAAGATTACCCGTACAACGTACAATATATGTGTTTCAGTAATGTTTGACAAAATAAAACAATGAAGTAATTAAATAGAAAATATCAATAAACCCCGAATCAACAATCCAATATATTAACAATAATAATATTTAAACCTAAAGACCGTAATTGATATAATTCAGTCAAAAATGAAATATCGATGAAATTTATTTCGCATACATATCTTTATTATTTAAATCGGAAAAGATTTAATAAAAATTGTCTATTGACTGCCGCATAAGCACATTGGATTTATTCGTTGCTAAACGACATGATATAATTTTCTTCAAATAAATTGGTGGACAAAATATCGTCTGCATAATGCTATCTCTATGGAAGGTTTACTTGTGTGTTTTTAATTAATATCTAGACATCCCCTGGTCTTAGAATCTTGAAACATAAACTAAATTTTATGGGAATCTATTTTAAGGCTACTCACAAAATTTCATAAAATTCGGTTCAGACGTACTCCCATGATGATGGGACAAACATACAGATGGACAGATTTTCAATTTTATTTATATAGACTAGCAGTATACCTATTCTTCGTATGGAAAATATAATATAAGGAAAGTTAACATTCACAATTATGTGTACATTCCTATGGTATTCCAAATGACTTTGTTATTCAAAATATTCTATTAAAATATTTCATGTAATTCTTCTAAAAAATGTATCAGAATTTCTGGGCTCGATATACAAAATTATCTTCATAGGCAGATCTGAAGAATAAAGCATCCTGGTTCAGTCTGTAAACAAATTTAGACAAAATGTTTTTTTAATTCTCACAAAACGATAGATATTATCTAGAAAAAATCGTACTTAATTATGCAAAATATTAAATTTTCATTGATTCGATGTCATTTTGATAAATTCAGAGTCATTTTATCAATTTGGCTACATTTTCGTCAATTCAGCGACATTTTAAAAAATCGCCAAATTTATCGCCAAGAGGGACTGTAGAACTAATAGTCCCACTTGGCGGCAAATTGACGAAAGATCACAGTACTATCCCCTAACAAACCGCATTTAATTTCATTTATTAAGTGAAATTTTATCAATTTAAATATATTTTTATGGATTTGCAAAAGTTTTTATCAATTTGGCGACATTTTAAAAATTTGCTAAATGTGTTACTAAGTAGAACAGTTGAACTAACAGACAAATGCTACCGAAACATCATTTCAGTGCTCTTCTAACAAAACAAAATTAATTTAATTTTTAGCGTCGTTTTTATCAATTTGGCGACAGTTCCGTCAATTTGGCAACGTTTAAGAAAAGTTACCAAATTAGCAATATTTCGCCAAATTCGTAGATCTGAATTTGCAGATCTGAAGAATAAAACATCCTGATCCCGTTTATATATACTAAATGAAAGCATTAAAATTTTATTAGAAGATATACCCATTCTAATCTTATTCTGTTTTCAACAATCAACTAAATGAGTTTATTAGCTAAACACGATATATGAGTTATTGATTAAACACAATATATAAGTTTAAAAACTCTTTTCCAAAATAAATGAAAGGGATGTACGCAGTCCGTAATTAATATAATTCAAAAAATCAAACCGTTCATTTATTTGATATATTTTTATATCCATTTATTTATGATTCAAATCAAAAAATAATAATAAAAATTAATAAACACATTTGATTTAATTGCGTTGCTGAGTAACAAGATATAAGAAAGAGTCTTCCTCATACAATGCTGATAATGAAATAACCATTTTGATTTCTTAATACTTTTCATTGTTAAGTAAGAGCCTGTGAAAAATTAAACTATGGTCATGGATTTTTCATTTAAATTCATGTTTCAAACCTGTGATTTTCAAAAGTGAAATAAACTTCAACCGAACTTGGAGATAGAATTTTAATTCACTTTCATATTTTAAACCAACGATTTCTAACCTTTTTCGTTTGGAGGAACTAGGGAGTTAAAGAGGAGAACTCCTATTAAACATTTCGTTTTTCGTTAATATCTCGACAACTCCTGGTCTTAAAAACTTGAAACATAGACTAAATTTTAAGTGGTGCTATTTCAAGGCTACAAACAAAATTTCATTAAATTCGGTTCAGTTGTTCTCCCGTGATGATGAGACAAACATACATACATACATACATACAGACAGACAGATTTTCAATTTTATTGATATAGATAGATTTTCAATTTTATTGATATAGATAGAAGTTTTTTTTAAACAGGCAATAAAATTTTTGTATTTTATTTTATTGATATTAAAAGATGTTATAACGCAGTATTTAATATCAAACGTTTATAATTTCTTTAATGTGTATTATAAACAATTCTATTAATCACAAATCTATATAAATAAAATAAAAAATCTGTCTGTATGTTTGTCTCATCATCACGGAAGAAAAGCTGAACCGACTGCATGAAATTTTGTGGGTAGCTTTGGAATAGCCTCATTAAAATTTAGTCCATGTTTCAAATTTTTATGACCAAGGGTTTTCCAGATATTATTTAAAAACTCACAGTTAAACCTTTGAGGGACAAAACATTATGCAGACGACATTTTTGTCCTTAAATTTATATGTAAAGAAAATGATATCATGCAACTTAGATATGGATTTATATCCAATGTGTTTATGAGGCAGACGATTTTTATTTAATCTTTTCAGATTTTAATTGTAAAGAAATGCATATAAAATAAATTTTATCCAAATTGCATTTTTGACAGGATTATATCAATTACGGCCGTCAGGTTTAAATATTATTATTAATATTTTCCGGGATTATTGATATTTTCAATTTATTTCCTCGATCTTTTGACAAAAATTTTGACAAAAATTGTTGAAACTCATATATGTAGTACGGTTAATATTCTACTAATACATGGGTATATCATCTAATCTACGAGAATATAAGTATTACGGGTATATTGGCATATATTTTGGCATATATTAGAATCAATTACGACCTTCAGGTTTAAAGATTACGGCATTAATGATATTTTCAATGTATTACGTCATCTGTTTTCCTATGTCACAGCTTTTTGAATCTCATATATCGTAATATGGATAATCTGGAAGGAGTTATTGATATTTTCAATTTATTACGCCATCTGTTTTATTTTGGGAAAGTTTTTTGAATATCATATATTGCAGTACGGCTAATCGTCTACTAATACACCTGTATATTTTTTAATCTACGAGAATATAAGTAGTATGGATATATTTGGCATACATTGAAATATGTTTTGGCGTATAATGGAATCAATTACGGGCTTCAGGTTAAAATATTATGGGGATTACTGATATTTTCAATTTATTACGTCCTCTGTTTTATTTTGATAAAAATTTTTAAAACTCATATATTGTAGTACGGGTAATCTTCTACTAATACGCTGGTATATCTTCCAATCTTCGCGAATAGCACGATATTTGTGAAGTAGTACAGTACTCCCCATACATATTTAGAACCTTCAATTTCATATTTTTTGAAACTGTGTTTGCAAACGGGACCTAGGATGCTTCATATTTTTTGTAAATTTGTTTACAAACGGGACCACGATGTTTTATTTGCCAGACTGTCCGTGAAGATAATTCTGTATAGCGAGAACAGAAATTTTTAAACTTCTTTTCAGGAACTGCAATTTAAATATTGTAACATAGTGTTTTGAATAATGATGCCATTTAGAATACTATAGAAATTTGCACATGGTTGTGAATTTTAAGTGTCTTTATATTATATAGTCCGTACAAAGAACGTCCATACTGCTAGTAATAATTACTTTTGCCGCTATTTTAGATATCGGCTAGTATTTAGTGTTCAAGTGCACATAATAAAAGGGAAAAGTGTGCATTCATAATGTTATCTGCAGGTGGAGTGTAACCTTAACTTTGAGAGCATTTCCATTAGGTGGATTTGTAAAGAACCTTGCTGCCCCAACCGGGAATCGAACCATGTATATTCGTACTGGTTAGCCGATGTTCTACCATTGGGCTGCTGAGATGGAATTGCAAGCTCTTATCGTCGAAGTGGATTCTGTATTATTATCCCTTTAATGCCTTGATAATCTGACTGATCGCCTCCTGCTATTTGTCTTTAGATTGTCACCATGCTTCTTGCTTCGTCGTTGACCTCTCGTTTGAAATCTGCGCTCAATGTATCAGAGTCCACTGCTGCCGTGCTAGTCCTACTAGTGTCACTCAGATCACCGACATCATTACAGTAACCTGCAGAGTTCATTTATTTGGGCGCCATCGTAAAGCTATATTGCCTCCCCAATCGGTAATTGAGCCATCCGACGCTTTACCGTTGAACTACTGGGACATAATTGCATGCTCTTATTGTCAATGTGGAGCTCTCATTGTCAAGTTGGGTGACTATTACTATTTGAAATCAATTATTTTATTTAATAGTCTACGGAAGGTAAATTGTATTTAAAGTAGTTTAATAAAAAGCTGAAAATCACTTTTTTTAGAAACTTTGTATGCAGTGACCCCCCTTCTATTTATATCTGAAGGTTACTATATCAACCCTTTCCAAATTCCCTCAATTCTCTTTTTTAATTAGATTACCACCCCCTTGAATTTTTCCAATTCTTATTTCTTAAAAAATCGGATATTATCGAACTCTGTGGTATTTAATTTCCCATATTTATTTCGCAGAATTAATATAATTCTTACGGTAATAGAGAAAGTACGGAAAGTATCAATTCTTACCTCATACCGTAGGCTATTTCGCCATTGGACTTCAATCGCACCATTTTGTTTTTTTCAGTAACTTCATGAAGAAAGGAGTTCTTATCATTTGCGAAAAAGGTGTCAGGAACCCATATCTTTTCAGCGAAGTCCCCTGAAAGTGTCAATTCATAATTTTCCTTGCTGAACACCAAGCGTTCATCTGTCCAAAACTGGTTCAAATACAATGTCAGCGTATAGTCCTAGAACACAAAATCCCAAATTTAATCAATAATTTCTATTAGAAATACTTTGAGACGAAATATATTCATATATTATTATTAACGAAGTAAAATAATATTATACTTTTTATTCCACTGTGTAAAAAAATATGGAAGACTTAAATTTGTAAACATCTTCTGTCTCAGCAGCTGAATGAATTGCTGATCTTAGGCAGCCACTGCCCTTTAATCTGTATTTAATGTAGGAACCTTCATATCGAAGCACATTTTCTGATCTATAAGCCTTTTAATTATGTTTCTTTTGATACAAGATAGTATCCTGTTCTTCATAATACCTCGTTCATATTAATTGTGGACGAGCAAATCGAAGTCCATTCTCCATTCCTAACGAAGCGAAATCAACATTTGCTGAATTTTGTTTTCCATTTTACTTGAAAACTACGATACGTAGGACGATAAATTTTGCATACATACCTGAAATTGCACGCATATTTGCAAAACCTCATTTTCAATTATTAAAACGAACATTAATAGAATGAAACTCTCATATTTAAACTACGCATGCTCACTATGCTTCGTACAAATAACAAGTAAACAACAATTTTTAAACAGCTAATTAAAGCATATGCGCTTACATGCATTGTGATTTAAACGTGCTCCTGTATATTAAATACGTGTTTGCGATTTAAATGTGTTACCTTGATTTCCTTATTTTCCTGTATTCTAATTTGTTTTATTTAATATTAAAATTCTTAAAACGTATATACACTTTTGCATTAGGATTCTAAAATACTTAAGTTTTTATACTCCTGATTTGAGTGTAAGTGTTCATACTTCTAATTTAAGTGTAAGTATTTATACTTCTAATTTAAGTTTAAGTACTTATACTTCTAATTTAATAATTATTTGTTAAATTAAGTTTTAATTTGAAATCTCACACAGCTTGCAAATTCCTTCAAAGCTCGGCTTTTTGCTAGTAATTTCTATCCTTATCTGCTGATGGATACATAATAGGGGATTGACTTCAAGCTCTTTTTAGAAGGAGATCGAAATTTTGAATTCAGATTGGGTCATGACGTCACCGGTTTTGTGATATGTCTATCTTCAAAAAACAAATTATAACAAGTAATTTATGTAGGAGACTTTATATGGTGCAAGTGGCGTGCACTCATCATTTTTGACTTAACTGTTAAACATTTTTATGGTACTTTTTATACTTATTTTGTAAATTCATATATACTTTCGAAAAATCAGAAGGTGACTTCTCTACAACTGGAAATGGAAATCCCTTGTGAATTCGAAACCCCTCGTACTTATCAAGTACCAGAAGTGGAGCTCATTTGTGGACCCTCCCACCTTCCGAAATTCTATGCTGAATCCATTTCAGTCATCAACTCATATCAATCTATAGCCAATCCTGATAAATAGATGATGCAAGGAAAATATAAAGCTTTTAATTAGAAGTGGCATCTGTGGAACCAAATGTGGATATCTTTACGGAACTCTCCCTACCCTCAACAGAAGTTGATGCCGAATCCATATCAGTCATTATATAAGCTATATCTGAAGTCGATTCATTCTGAAAGAAATACACGTATCTAGGTCAAATGTTGAAGATGATGTGGAAATGATCCGGATATTTCAACCCTCAGTGAACTACTCTACCACTAAGACATTGATTGTGAATCTATATCAGTCATCATCTAAACTCTATTCATAGCTGATTATGATTAGTTTTGACTTGGTTAAGTTTCTGATGCATTTTATCACCAGCGCTTTCTTAGAAAAGAAAAGCCTTCTGTAGATTTTTAGTGACTCCGGTTATGATATCGATGATATCAGCATACGCAAGAATTTGAATAGATTTGTAGTAGATGTTTAAGTTAGGGTTGATATTAGAATATCTAATTACTTTCTCTAGGGCTAAGTTCAAGAATAGGCAAGTAAGAGCATTTCCCTGTCTAACACCATTAATAATATCAAAAGTTTTGAGATTCCGCCTTGGGATTGTACGAGGGTAGATAAAAAAAAAAGGTTACAAGCAGCAGCATTTGAAAAGTTATTATTGTGGAGGGAATATATTTCCCCAGAGTGGAGACAGATGGCGGTAGTTGCCTTACAACTATTGTGCGGGTAGGTAGTGTAAATTCGCAGATGCGTCAGAGCGATTGAAATGGCAAGACGTTTAGAAAATGGTCTCGCTTGGATGTACGAGCCGTGATTCGTTTCTTATGGGCATAGAATATAGGCATGTTGAGTGATAGTGTCATTCTCCTGCATGACAATGCCAGGCCCCATACTGCTCGCCAAACTCAAGAATTGCTGCAAAAGTTCAAGTGGGAAGTCTGGAGCCACCCCCCATATAGCCCAGATTTGGCATCCAGTGACTATTTCCCTTTTCCAGAATTGAAAGAACACTTATCTGGAACTTATCTCTTCAGACAGTTATCTTACACACATCTTACAGTACACTTATCCCTTCAGACAGTAATGTGAAAACAGCTACCGAGAACTGGCTCAATGGACAGGGACGTGATTTCTACCAAGCCGGGTTAAACAAGTTGGTCCTGCGTTCAGATAAATGCCTAAATACATTTGATGATTATGTGAAAAAATGATCGCCAAGTATGCCTCTTAATTCCATTTTGTATTTTCTGTCTATTGCTAATAAATAATTTTTGTTACCCTTGTAACCTTTTTTTTTTTCGGATCCATCCTCGTATAATGGGAAAAGTTCCAGTCAATATAAGATTCACATGTATAACTTTTTTTTTTTTTTTTCATTTCAAATTCTCTCATTGCCGATAAAATACCAGTCCTGGCAATACTATCATAGCAGGTAGAAACATAGTTAGATAATAATAAATTACGTCCAGATAAAAATCTTAGCCACTTTTCTCCCTTGTTTCAATTAGGAAATGGATATACAACTTATACTTACATATTACAAGAAATATATTGACCCGTCTGTTTTGTAGTTATCACATGTCTTTCGTCAAACATTGTAACATATTTTCCCTACAGTAAGCATGTGTACACTGTATACCTCAAATGGGTTGAGTCATTAGTATGAAATTTTATTTAATTGTGTAAATTGGAAATTTCAAAAATCTTGTTGATTTTCAGTAAAATTTAATCGTTGAATGCTCAGCTTGGTTACTTTCTACATGAAATGGAAGAATAATTGCTGCATTCCAGGTATTATCAGTGCTAAAAATGGATATAAAAATAAATTTTATAAATGAACAGTATAACATTTTGACTGAATTATATCAGTTGCGGACTTGGAATATAAGATAACGGTCTGATTGATATTTTCAATGTCTTAAGATGTTTCTAACACTTTCCAACACAGTTGAAAAGTGCTTATGACTTTGGTCATTATGGCTGTCTGCTGTCCGTTCGCATGATAACTGCTGTAAAAATGACTTTACCAACATGAAATTTTAGTATGTCACTGAGGTGGTCTGTGGGATGTTTTACGAACGGACATGAATAATATCACCCAATTAGTTACGGATTTGACTCGGGTGAAAAAATGAAATACAGTGAACCCTATGGGACTTAATTTCTCAAACACTTTTCAAGCAGAGTTCAAATTCACAAATTGCTTCAAAAATTTCAGAAAATATTGCAATTATAAAAATAAAATGTGTAAAAGAAGTTTTAGCAAAATATGTTAGCAATATTTTAAAATAAATATTGAAATAATAATTACACTCATATTATGTAAATATATCACATGACTTTTGGCAAAATTAAATATGGCTTCCATTTTCCCCGTAGATTTAAAAGGTCTGTTAAATTTATATTTAGTGTTGCATCCGTGATAAAACGGCCTTTTTTTGCGTATTATCTGTAATCTACATTCTGTACCAACGCAATTACAATATTTTTGATTTTTCATGAACACGAAACTTTCTTTATTCCTACAACGAACCTAATTTTAACGCTAAACTATAGTATACAAATTGTAAACAAATCAACCGATTGTAAAGTGAGTTGTATAAGAATTGCTGAATTTGTTTTCACGTATAATTATTTATATGTGGAGTCTGGAATATAAGTTATATAAATGAAATACTCATTGGTTTTATGTAGAGAGGCAGACGATTTATAAAATGTAATAATTTATCAGAGTTACAATTTCGAAGAACCAATTTAACATGAGATAAGAAAATGATGTAAATTCTATAATAATGAAATATAATAATTGTGACATAAACTGCAAAAGCATCATATAAGCACTTTGCAAATTATACATTCGATGATTTCATTAGAATAAAGTTTATTTGGTGTAACTAGCATTGTCGTTTCCGATGAAGTAACGATTAATTTTGTCTATGGAAATTTTAAAGTATAACTTATAATGTAAATAAAATTCCATTTTAGTTGGAAAGTGATTCATAATCAATGCTTTATGCATGATTAACATTTCTTGTCTTTATTTTGGAAAATATTTTTTAAACTCATATATTGTGTTTAGTCGATGCAACAGGATAAAAATGGTACGGGCATGCCTTCTAATACACTTTTAGTAATTTCATTTTGGAATACATTGATAAAATTTCACATTTTATTTTCTTGTAAATATCTTTACAAATGGAGCTAGGAAGTTTTTTTCAAATATGACTGTGAATCTAATTTTGTACAGGCAGAGAATATATATTCATATCTTGATTTTTAGGGGAAATGAATAACATTTTAATAAAATGTTTTGAAGAAAATGCCATTTTGAATTCTACAGGGATTTACACCTATTTTGATTCAAGAATAACGCCTAGCATATCAGTTAGTGCCTTAAAACTTCCAACTGCTTACGATGAGGTAAACCTTGAATAAAACATTCTTAAAAGGGATTGAATGGAATGCAATCTTTGCAAATGCATGTAATATATGCTTAAAGCCTTTATATTCTGATATTTATTATCTTGGACACTGAACTTCATTGTCTTTTAATGCAATTGCGTGATGTCCTTGCAGTAGATAAAATGTATCTTTTCCAAACTCGTAGTAAAGTCTGATTTGACGTCATATTGCATAGGTGCTGAACTTTCATGAAAGAATAGATTTCGGTAGTAACTTTGAATAACTAATAATTAATTCATAAATTTTGGGTCATTTTTGTTAACTTAGCGTCAATTTTGCAATTTTAACGATATTTTCATCATTCTGGGGCAAAATACCGCCAGGCTGGACATATTTCGTTACATTTGTCGCCATGTTCGTCAAATTGTTACAGACAAACGGGGAAAAGAGCATTTCTTATATATAAATGATTGTCAGCGAATTCTTATGCATTAAATTACAAAACTATTACACAAAGTTTCTTCTCCCGTGAAACAAACTAGATCCACGATGTCAACAAATTTATCCCTTAATATTCCATAAAAAAGTGCATATATTTCACAATAGTTAGAACTCTCTTTAATTTTGTGTGAGATTTTGATAAACTTATTTGAAAAAAGTGCAATATCACGAGAATGGTTCATGCTAGAGTTAAAAATGTGTACCAATTGTTTTCTAATAAGGAAATTACATAAATTGTTATTTACGTAACGTTATGGGAGGTTCGGATATATTTTGATGATTTTTTCAAAATTTCATTCAAAAATTCGGGGGCTTGCGAACATTTGATTGCGTTTAATATCAATAGGCTTTCTGTCTCCATTCACTGTAATTGTGTATCATATTTCGTAGGAAACGATCTATTTGCTTGTAGGATATTGTCTTCATAGACTCATGGACACAGAAGCGCATATACTTACTTACACATACACACATACATCACCTAAAAAGCGGTTAATTTGAGTTCAAGGATGCTTAAAACGTGATCTTCCGTCAAAAACTTGAATTCGAATTTTTGACTCCGCCGCAATACTTTCCCTATACATTATACTTTGAAAGGGAAAGGAAAAGAGAATTGCCATCTCTAAACCTGTTTAAGGAAAAATGTAGTCCGCTCAAATGGAATGATAAATATTAGAATAGACCTACATGATTCAAATTAAAAGCAGATACTTTCGTGAGCATTGAATCTACAAATGTGATATAGTCACATGATATAGTAGCCTTATATCGAGGCCACGGTCAGTGAGACTTTAACCCATACGTGATACAGACACACATACATCATTGAGAAAATGGTTGATCCGTATTCAGGGATACTCTATCAAAATTCAAAGGTGACATTCTAATCCGTTACCAATACTTTTCATACAAATACTTTGTACTGTAAGAAAAATAATAAAAATTAAAATTAAATTGCAATATTTGACAATCTATCTCCACCCATATTTGCGACCAACAGTGACAGAAATGATGATATACTTCAATTATACCCAACATATGCACCCTTATAGGAAATTTCGCAGTAATCTCGGTTGTCAATCATCCCTTCAGTTGTCGACATAAAGACTGACACCGGCAACAGAAAATTTCTCCCATCTTGATTTAATTGATGGCATTCGACAGCTGCGTATTCTGGCCACAAAATGACTTTTAAAATGCTCAGTCAATTTTTCGATTTATATTGATCTTTGAAGCAAGATTCAATACGTAAAATTTTTATAGATGTGAGATTTTAAGTCTCTAACAGACATAATGCTGCATTATGATGAAGTATTTGTGAGGTCACGTTAACAGTTTTGTTATGATTTTCCTCATTTACATTTAAAGTATGATTTTCCTGCTAACTAAAAGTATATTAGATCTTTTGATTTGAAGAGCTACTGAGGCAAACTCCGGATTCTATTTGGGAAATCTTTCAGCAGATCGGGTTTTGAAAGCGTGTCCCTAAAAGGTCGTGTGTGGCGAAAAGTTCGTACTTGGATGAAGACCGATATCTGTGTGGTCGTCGACGATTATTTAAGGAACTACAAATATCCCTCTTCAGTCTTACATGTATAGCTTGGAGATAATTCTATGTTTTCACAGTGGGTTTCGAGCGACTGCACGGAATATGATAGGATAGGGTAATTGTCACTGGCATGTAAATTGTATTAACTGCAGTGGCAGCACGTCAGGTGATGCAGGTGAAGCAGCGCCTCACCCTGCGTCACCTAACGTTATCGATTTGGCGAATTTTTCAGTCTCGTTGGGATGCTTTTAGATATTATTTGTCAACATTTGTGCCAGTAGTGCAATGTGTTTTGGGGATATCCGTTGTCGAGGAGGAGGGGAGAATTCGGCCACTGAATTTGCTTCACCCATATTCGTGAAGTCACGAGCCGCCACTGATTAACTATATCATAAGTAAGAGTCATATTTGTTATGTCAGGCGAGAAGCCCTGTAGTTTAATGAAATAAACGTGCAGTTGCTTGAAAAGTATATGTGAATTATCCGTAGTCGTTACGAATATTGATTGTTTACTTTTCAGATAGTAGGAAAGATTTGAATTGAGCCACGTTAGGTTTAAGTTCTAAGGTCCTTAAAAGCAAGAACTCTGCATATTTGACTACAAGTAAATTTACTCTGAGATATGAGCAATTAATTTAAACAATCCGATATGCTGTAAATTCAATTCATGATGGAAATTACCTGAAAAAACAAATCATATTACTACTGATATGATAATGTTTTAAATGTAATGGAAGCCACATCTCATCAGTCTCTATTTTACTTACTCCAGATCTATCATTATTTTAATTATGAATAATTTCTTTTCTAACCACTACAAATCAGTATTAATTTTAACCAGAGCTAATGAGTCATAATTTTCGTGAGTATTATTTAATTATATAATTATCGTGAGTATGCCTGTGTGATTAACATATCATGAACCAGACTAGAACGAATTACCCTGTGTTTCCCAGATCATGCATAAGCGCCCGCTACGCAAGTAATTAAGATAAAGTTAACACCGCTGAATTTACAAATCTCTTGTTTTGAACTAAAATCCTTCTCGTTCTTAATTTCTTCCATACGTAACCATGCTAATTGTTAAAAGTACGCCTTAAATAAACTTTTTTGATAGCCCTAAATAAGCTATTTTAATGAGTCCTAAATAAACGCGATGAAGATACTTGAAATCGCAAAAAAAGACATAAGTAGTTCCTATTAGCTGAAAATGATAGAATATCGTTATTTAGATTCATTTTCCTGTTTAGAAATTTAGTGCAAAATTTAGGTTTTTTATTTTATTACCCTGTTCGTATCTCCTCATTTTCTGTGAATTAAAGTTCAAAAATAAAATTAAATAATATAAAATTATTTTGAAACCGAGAACAATAAAATTTTATATGGTATTTAAAAGAATTAGGTTCGATTTAAATTAAATTTTTGAACCACACATATAGTATTGAAATATTTCTATATTCCGAAAATTGAAAATTGATCTTTAAATTCCACGAAATCAGAAAATCGCTAATAAAATAACATCAGACCGTTAGTCTGAGACATCGTCCACAAAACAGACATCTGAGGAAAAAACTGTTCTCACTGGAATGGAATAGTCGTCCAGGAACATAAACTCGATTATTGGTTTAAAAACGGCTAAAATTCAGTAAAATGTCGGGTTTAAATGCTAATAACTTTTAAAATATTTCGAAATTCAAGAAAGAAAAAAAACCTTGCCAGACCGTGTCTTTCGTGGACCGGAAGTATCTTTATACCAAATTTCGCGATTGTCAGAAGCTGCGATTTTTCGTTACAGACGACACAGTACACACGCAGGCAGACATATCATTTTCTTATTTAAGATATTGCATTCCGCTCAGTTATGTACTTTATTTATGTATTATTATCTACTCAGTTTCTTTAAATATTTACTATGTTAATCAAAGCAAATAAAATAAAGTTCCGATATATCTATGAAAATATTATTGAAACTTCTAGCGGAAAAAATTAAAAAGCAAAAAAAAAAAAAAATCTAAAAATTTGCATTTTTTGAAATATTGCTGAAAATTTAAAAAAAATGTTAGCGTCTGATCTAGCTAGTTTTATTAAATTCGTTTGGTATTAGGTTTAGCAATATCTATTTTACAAAAGAGCATCATATGTTGCTATTAAGTACGTTATTAGAGGCGAGACAGTCCAGTGGTTGGCGCGCGCGGATTGCACTCGGCCAACCCGAGTTCAATTGGCGCCTCTCCCCAAACTGTCGCCGTGTTTACGCGGAGTACGATTACTTTAAACATGTGTGACCATAAGTCCTTCCGAGAGGTTGGTGGTAGGAAAAGACGGGTACGGTCCCTGTGAATGCATCCCCCACTGGGTTCCGGTCTATATTGGCAAGCACTTCTTGGCCGTCCAAACAGTTACCTTACACCTTCAGGCAAGCAGGTCTGGGTCGAAGAAGAAGGAGAACGTTATTAAAACTCGTATAATTTACCTGAATTACGCTGCGTTGTGAAAATCCTCCAATTTCTTACAGTGAGAATACTTACTTAAGACTAAAGGTCACTAAAAACGCATTTTAGGCTTTCTTTAATTTCTATTAAAAAAAATTTAAAAACTGCATTTACAACATTATTTATATTTCCAAATATGAGCTTCCCAAAAATATGATACCTACCTCTTGTCATTGTGAGACCAGAATAGAAGCATTGTTAGACCAGAGTGGTGGAGATTGACCTTGTTTTGTCGAAACTAAAATATTTCTAAAACTTGACTTATAACATTACCCACCTTGTTTTGCCGAATATAAAATATTTCTATAAAACTTGACTTTTAATATTATAGATGCTGGTACATACCTCCAAATGCATGGAACGTGTTTATCACTTCATAATTGTCGGACGGAATTAGCCACCATGGAATTGGCTTGGTTCTTTAAGTCACACAAAGATGCTATGTCCTACACTTTTCACTCCGTCATCTCGAAGTTTTTAACACCGTCTATTCATGTTCGCCTCGACTGTTCCCTCGAATTTTCAAAACAGTTTTATTTAAGTCAACAAATTTTTAAAGATAACTTCGGGGAAGTCTCTTATGTGACGCCCACATCAGTGACTCTAGTTTAGAAGCAGATCTTAGATTGGATTTTGTTTGCGCCCACTCCTTCCTTAGATCCGCAGCTAGATTTCGTCATTCTGCCTCCTATAAGCGATTGCGTTACAGTATTAATTCGTATATTTATTGGTTATAAACCAATGTTCGATTTATTGTCACTATTGACGCCGTTTTGTCTAGCCTATTATTCAGCTCGATTCGTCACTTGTTCACTACTGACGTTTTTAATGAATTTATTGATACCTCTGATCTTTGGTCTCACATTAGATAGTAACTTTGGAGTTAAAAATCTTAATTTGGAGCTATTAAATCAAATATAGAGATATTTATCTTAATAGTTATGTATTTCGAAAGATGGTGAAAATTTAATTTTAAAATGTTCTTTAAGGAATTGCATCAAAAACCTTCCTTTTCTTCCAGTGGGAATACCCTTACTTATCGTATCTGCAGGATAAATGAAAAATAGTCTATTCATTAAATACTCTTAGAATCATATACATCCATTCTTTAGTTAATTATATTGCAGACTGATATTATTTTGTACCGGACGTGATCGTTATTAATTAAAAATGATCCATTAATTTAAAACAATGATGACCTTTTCTATTTGTACATATAAAACGAACATATAGAAATGCGTCTTATGAATATATAGAAATGCGTGATGCCTCCATACTCCCTGAAATACTCACTGACACCATTGATATGGCGTTGGCCTGACTTTATAGGTACGCACTACTTCATCTTTATTAATTATCGTCTCATTCATTTCGAGATTTTTACCACATATTTTGGTCCGTGAGTTTTAAGCGACTGCTGTCATGAAAAGTATTTGCTCATCTCTGCTGGCTCTCTGATTTTAGTTAAATAATTTTCAACTTGGTTTCGGGGTAAAAATATTTTCTTCAAGACCCCCTGAAACCTGATTGTTATTGTTTTGTCCACTCATCAGTAAATGTGATTTCTCAGTTGGTCCTGACTGGATATTTGTTGACCTCCCCTTTCTTGGCAATGATTCTTCGGGTCGGCCTTCAAAGTGGGTTAATCCCATCCAGATTTGGTGTCGCTATTGTATCTTGGTCTCAATCTTAATTTGAAATTATGGGTTATAAACCAATGTCCTATTTAATGTCACTTTCTATTCCGTTGGGTCAGGCTTATATATCTCTTTTGTCTCATAGTTATGATTAGCTAGTAGTTTCTAAATCGAATATTAAGTATACTTGTGTGCTATTATTGATTCCATTCGTTCACATCAAATATTCACTTTGTAACTGTCGCATTAAAAATTTTTTAGCATTTATTATTTGATTATTTAGTGTGTGATTAGTACCGATAACCCACCAAATTAACAAGTACATATACGTAGTAGCCTCAATAACCCATCAAATTTACCCAAGTTCGACCTCACTTACCATAGCTAAAAATAAGCAATACATTGATCATTAATTACTTATTGTTTTGTCCACTCATCAGTAAATGTGATTTCTCAGTTGGTCCTGACTGGATATTTGTTGACCTCCCCTTTCTTGACAATGATTCTTCGGGTCGGCCTTCAAAGTGGGTTAATCCCATCCAGATTTGGTGTCGCTATTGTATCTTGGTCTCAATCTTAATTTGAAATTATGGGTTATAAACCAATGTCCTATTTAATGTCACTTTCTATTCCGTTGGATCAGGCTTATATATCTCTTTTGTCTCATAGTTATGATTAGCTAGTAGTTTCTAAATCGAATATTAAGTATACTTGTGTGCTATTATTGATTCCATTCGTTCACATCAAATATTCACTTTGTAACTGTCGCATTAAAAAATTTTTAGCATTTATTATTTGATTATTTAGTGTGTGATTAGTGCCGATAACCCACCAAATTAACAAGTACATATACGTAGTAGCCTCAATAACCCATCAAATTTACCCAAGTTCGACCTCACTTACCATAGCTAAAAATAAGCAATACATTGATCATTAATTACCCAATTTTATCTTTAAAATTAGTATTTATTTAACATTCAACTTTTAGTAATTATATATGTAACTTACGATTACATATATAATTACCCAAAACATTCCTAATTAATTATTTCAAGAAGTGATCCAGGAGGTTTTACTGTGAGACATCTTTGATCGAACATTTCGCGGAACTACACTCGATCTTTTGCAAATAAAGTTTGTCACATACCTTTGATATTCAACTGGCTTGTCGATGGGATCTGCACATACCAAAGTTGAGCTATCAACTACCATTTTATTCTCATAAAAATCTTGATACTGCTATAAGCGATTTTTTTTAGCGATCACATTCGTGAACATCTCGTCACCACCTTCATCTCTTACGACGTTCTTTCTCTTTTAATATGAGTTTCGCTCTGTTTTTGTTGGTAATCGCATCTCTTCCTTCCATGTCTTTTTCGACTTCCATTGGTCTATGTTTTTCCCAGATTTTCATCGGCCAAACCTTTGTGCCAGGGGCCTAGCCTTTGTGCTTTGTGATGTTGGGGTGAATCCTGATTTGCTCCTATGGAGCTTATGGAGCTTGAACTAGTCTTGCCCGGAAGCATTTTTACGCCCAAAGTCGCCATCGTGATTTTTGATGTCGTGTATTTATTGGTCGTAAACTTCTCCAGACAAAATTGTCAAACGTGTCGCCACTCGGCTGAGTTCTTTGTCCGACTTAAAATTGTCAGAATGGTGCTAAATGGTAACAACGAATTTTGAAAATCTGGAATAATATGACTTAAATTCATGGCAGAAGTTTCTTAAAAGTAAATAACACTTTTAGTAATTTCGTGATTTACTGAAATAGAAGATATAAACAATATTCTATATTTTTAGTGACAATTTAATCAGCAATTACTTTTAGAACTAAGAGTCATGAACACACTATCTATTTTTCTGTAATCTAATTTTTAGATACTTTCTTTCCTTACAAACTATTCTTGATTCCATCTGTTCAAATATTCAGGCTGCGCAAGTGGTAAATTCGATTTACTAAAAGGATCTCATCTGAGTCGTTGGTATTTTACGACGATTAGCAAGTCTCTCATTCATCAAGATATATATCAAAAGTTTTATTCCAGATCCATAACTTATTTTGAGCTTTATTGTCTCGTGTTTCTCATTAAGAGAAGTGATATTAACCATCATGGTTTTTAGCTCTTTGATGGTAAGGGGCGGATTTAAGAGACCCAATATGTCCATGGAGGTAATGAAATCTTTAATTTCTTTTGGTTCTACGTAGGAGATAATTTTAATTTTACCGGAATAATTTGGCTGAATAGTCTTAAGTGAGTAACTTGTCCCAAAACATGTTTCGATAAGATTTGAGTAAGAGCTAAAAATGGACTTTTATTACATTGAGTATTTGCTTTAATACACTTAAATTAACCTCCGCTTCCCGATTATAACGAAACGGTTCTAGAATAAAAATATATTTTTACTTTCTCCAGAATGCATACTATATGTAGTGGGAAAGTTATATGATGGGTTAAAAATACGACCCTTGGATTTTGATGAATCTACAGGCTTTGAACATCCCTGAAGGCGTATTAACCATTTTTAATGATGATTGTCTGTGTGCCTATGTGTTTCTCAGTATGTATGTGTATCCATCGGTGAGTCTGTGGAAACGGTATAACTCTAATAAAAAATATATAAATATATCTCTACACAAACCGTGTATATTTC
Source organism: Amaurobius ferox (assembly GCA_951213105.1). Lineage (NCBI taxonomy): Eukaryota > Metazoa > Arthropoda > Arachnida > Araneae > Amaurobiidae > Amaurobius > Amaurobius ferox. Next base: position 91,272,504 of record OX578133.1, read on the forward strand.
TGCCGTCATATCAATACTTTCTCTTTACATAGGCTATGCATTGAAGGGGACGAGACATCGAAACCAGGAGAGATTTGGATCTGAAGATGAAAAAGTGCATCGAAACTGCCTGATCTGGAAGTGGTACACGGAAAACGAACTAGAAACTTAAACCTTAAAGAACATTTATTTTTCTCTTAGGTAAAACTACAAGTACAACAACAAAATTACGATTGCTTTTACTGTACTACTTCTGAAGCAAAGAATTTTCAGCAATACGTATAGAGTCATTGTGATTTTCCTATAAGCCGAAATAACATAAAATATCCTTACTGGGTTTATTAATTTATAAATTCATCCTTAAAAATTGCATCGCATAGAAATTTTATCCATTTTTATTTAGGTAAAGATAAATTTATGACTGGTGGGAATTCTTAAAACCAGTATTAGTTGAAGCAAACAAGGTTTATTGAGTACTAGTTTTTAAGTCTATGAAAGAAAGAAAAACTGACACTCCTAAAACGCTTTATTGACAGTCTTTTAATAAGTCTTATTTTGCTCAACAATATTTGATGTTTAGCGACCAAATTAATTGCCAAAATTAGCTCGATTAGGATCTATTGCGTGGTCCGTGTAGTAATAAATAATTTCTTGACATCCAAATTTGATAAGTTAAGTTATTAATCGAAATAATATTACAATTTAAAAATATTTAAAGGAGCCAGCAAAATTAATTTCATTCGCATTGTGTTTGTTACGCAAAGATCCCGCCTAATGAAATAGTTGATTCGCTGCACCTGGAATAAAAATCTGAAAAATATAACTATCAAACAATTATAATATACAAACATTTACAAGGAATTAGTTTTTCATTTCTAAACATCATTTATTTGTTAATTTACAAATTTAGGAGTTATTATCAAACAGTCAATCAATTCAAATATGATTCCTTACAGTACTATTCTTAAAAAAATGTCTTCGTTTTTGTAGAATTCGTCTTCCTATTCAAATCGGAGAGATTTTGGAATGAATATGTAATGGCATTTAAGATAAAGCACAGCCCTAACATCAAATTAATTAAGGGATCTATGTTGTTATTACAACCTTGAAGGATTATTCGATCATAACTACTAATAATAAGCTAGATGCCAGACAATGTAACTTGACACTTGCTAACTCTCTCTGTTTTGAATGGACACATCTTACTGTTCGTACAGTTTTTTCAGGATCCGGCACAGGTACTTACAATATACTTAGCAAACCTTTCTATTAGGAAAATCAATTTTAGTATTTGTGTTTAGATGGCATCTTGCAGGTCTATATATTTTTTTTTGGAAAAATTTATTTAGGACAAACTTTTTTACACGACCCTCTTGGGCTACGGTGCCAAACAACCACAATATCTCATTTTTCATTGATTAACTAAAAGTTGTAGTCCGCATTAATCGGTCTCTTGCCATAGGTTCTCCTCTCTTCTGTCGATTCCTGCCTCATCCTTGGATAATACGGAATTTCTCTATGACTAATTAAAAAGTGTTCTGAATGAAATTTTCAGAATTGGACGACATAAATCCTATTACATCGTCTGCGTCTTTGCACTGTTATGATCTGGCAATTTTCCTTACCAGATTTATGGCTTGGAAAAAAAAATCCTTATTTATTTTCAATTCTTTGCATTTACCTTGAGATCAATTTTGAAAATGGTATTGTTTACTAAAAAAAGCATTTTGCTTCCAAAAATGTTATTACAGCTGGTATTATAAGTGGGCAAATTTTTGATCTTCTAGGTCACCGGGGTACATCTGAAAGAACTGGAAATACTTTTTGATCCTCCACTCTGCCGGCCTGCAGGTAGTAAAGGGGAAATTCAACGCCGTTAGATTCTGTCACACGGTCGATACTATAAGTCGCCCTCGAGGGATCAATAGAAAATTCGGTATCCTTAAGAACTGTCCCTTTGATAATATTACAAGTGTGCAAAGATCTTTCTAGGTCACCGGGGGCTTTTAAGGGGTCCAGAATGTCTTTTAGTACCAAACCCCTATTTTCTACGCCTCCAGAACAAATTAAAATAACTGACTCCATTAAATTCTACCCCGCAGTCGATACTATAAATGTGATAGGATACAATCTTTTAGATCCCTGGAGGGCTTTTAGAGTGTCAAGAAAGACAAAAACAGGTTATAAAACATGTTATTAAAGTATTTGGGTTTAGACTAGTAGATAAGTCAGCAGAATGATCTGAATTTTGATTGTAATTATGATCATACACTACATGATTTGTTATAACCAAAAGAACTAAAGTCATCATACAGTACAATATATATCATGTTTATTAAAATTGAAACGTATATCACTTACATAAAGCTTACACAAAGAAAGTATTTTGAAACAATGTTAAAACAAACTGACGAATCAAAATAGCTGATAATATTTCAGATGTAAGTTATATAGCTTTATTAAATTGCAAATACGGAGTTCTAGAAAAAATCCTAAACGCCCCAATCTATATAAATAAAAATGAAAATCTGTCTGTCTGTCTGTCTGTCTGTCTGTCTGTCTGTCTGTCTGTCTGTCTGTCTGTCTGTTTGTCACACCATCACGGGAGAACGGCTGAACCGAATTTGATGAAATTTTGTGGGTAGCCCAGAAATAGCCCCACTTAAAATGATAACCGTGTTTTGAGTTTCTACGACCAGTGGTTCTCGAGATATTAGTAAAAAACGAAATTTTCGTTTGTCTCATCATCACGGAAAAACGGCTGAACCGAATTTAATGAAATTTGGTGAATAGCCTTGAGATATCCCCCCATAACTTTTGTCCAAGTTTCGAGTTTCTAAGACCTGGGGTTGTCGAGATATTAATGAAAAACGGAACTTTTTCCTAGGAGTTCTACTCCCTAACTCCGTGGTTTATCCAAACGAAAAGCTTGAAAATCGTTTGAAAGTGAATTAAAATTTAATCTCTGAGTTTGATGGGAGATTTTTTGCGTTAATTAGTCACTTTCTGAAAACGTGAATTGTTTGAAACATGATTTAAAGGGGAAATCTATCTCCATGGTTCATGGTTTATTTAAAACAAGCTTTTACGGAACAATGAGAAGTATAGAGAAATCAAAATCGTTATTTAATTTCGCAGTTTATGTTATAAGACATGACATATTTAACATGTTATTAGATTCTATCTTATATCATGTTACTCAGAAACGCAATTAAATTAAATCTGTCTGTTAATTTTAATAATTATTTTTTCGATTTGAATAATAAATAAATGGATATAAAAATATATTTTAGAAAAGAACGATTTGATTTTTCTTATAGCATTTTTGACTGGATAAAATCAATTACGGTCTTCAGGTTTAAAAATTATTATTATTTATATTTTCGGGGATTATTGATTCAAGGATTATTGATATTTTCAAGCTATTATGCAATTATTTTATTATGACAAAAATTGTTTAAACTCATATATTGTATGTTGTACGAATCTTCTACAAATACACGTGTATATCTTTTAATCTACGAGAATATAAGTAGTACAGGTATATTGGCATATGTTTTGATATATATTGGCATATATTGGAATCAATTACGACCTTCTGGTATAAAGAGTACGGATATTATTGATGTTTTCAATTTATTACGTCATCTCTTTTATTTTGGCAAATATTTTTGAGACGCATATTGTAATACGGGTAATCTTCTACTAACACATTGGCATATTTTCTGATCTGCGACAATATAATTAGTACGGGGTTGCATATATTCATTCAATTCCTATTTTTTCTTCTGTAAATTTGCTTACAAAAGGGGGCAGGATGTTTTATTCTTCAGATCTGATCGTTAAGATAATTTTGCATAGTGAGAACATATATTCTTAAACTTCTCTTTAGGAGCAATAAATTTAATATTTTAACAGAATTTGCACATGAATGCGAACTTTAAGTTTCTTTAAATTATACACTCCGTACGAATAACGGGTGTGCTGTTAGTGGTTAATAAATTTTAACATTTTAGGAGGATATATCATGTTGCTCGGCATCGCAATTAAATTAAATGTGTTTGTTAATGTTTTTATTATTTTTTTTCGATTTAAATAATAAATAAATGGATAAATGGATATAAAAGTATATCTTATGAATGGACGGTTTGATTTTTCTTTTAATTATATTAATTGCTGACTGCGTACATCAATTTCATTTATTTTGGCAAAGAGTTTTCAAGCTTATATCGTATTTAGCTACTAAACTCATATATTGTGTTTAGCCAATAAATTCATATAGCCGATTGTTGAAAGAGAAAAAGAGTAGAGCGGGTATATCTTCTAATACAATTGTAGTGTTTTCATTTAGTATATTGAAACGGGATAAGAATGTTTCATTCAGATCTGCAAATTCAAAGCTACGAATTTGGAGGGATATCGCTAATTTTACAACTTTTCTTAAACTTTGCCAAATTGATATAAACGACGCACAAACAGCTGCCATAAACTTTCGGGTTGGTCGTGTGGCTTGGGTCTTCTACATATCAATGAAATTTTTTTTTGTTTTGTTAGAAGAGAGTACTGAAATGATGTTTGGTTAGCATTTATCTGTCAGACCAACCATCCTACTTAGTAATACATTTAGCGAATTTTTAAAATGTCACCAAATTGATAAAAATGTTTTCAAATCTATAAAAATATCTTGAAATTGATAAAATTGCGCTACATAAATGATATTAATTGTTTTTTGTTAGGGGATAGTATTGTGATGATATTTCGTCAATTTGTCGCAAAGTGGAACTGTCAGTTCTACAGTCCCACTTGGCGATAAATTTGGCGATTTTTTAAAATGTCGCTAATTTGACGAAACTGTCGCCAAATGTTCCATAGAAATATAACTATTTAGACGATATTTTTTCTACCAATTTATTTGAAGCAAATGATATCATGTCGCTTAGCAACGGATTTAAATCCAATGTGTTTATGCGGCAGACGATTTTTATTAAATCCTTTCCGATTTGAATAATGAAGATATGTATATAAAATAAATTTCATTGCCATTTCATTTTGGACTGGATAATATCAATTATACTCTTCAGGTTTAAACATTATTATTATTGATATTTTCCGGAATTATTGATTCAGTGATTATTGATATTTTTAAGTTATTACGCCATTGTTTTATTGCGGCAAAAATTGCTGACACACGCATATTGTACGTTGTACGAGTAATCTTCTAGGAATGCACGGGTATATCTTCTAACCTACGAGAATATAAGTAGTACAGGTATATTGGCATATATTTTGACATATATTGGCATATATATTGGAATCAAGTACAGTCTTCTGGTATGAAGATTACGGGGATTAATTATATATTCAATTTATTACGTCGTCTGTTGTATTTTACCAAAAAACATTTGTGACTCATATTGCAAAACGGGTAATCTTCTACTAATAATCGGACATTATAAGTAGTACGTGTATATCTTCCCATATAATTTTAGCACTTTAATTTTGACATATATTGGAATAAATGACTGTCTTCAGATTTAAAGATTACGGGTTTATTGGTATTTTCAATTTATACATGTAATCTACTAATACAGGTTATATTTTCTAATATTCGCGTATATAATTAGTACGGGTCCCATACAATTTTAACGCTTTTATTTTGCATATATTGATTCAATTCCATATTTTTTTTATATTTGCTTACATAAGGGGTCCAAGATGTTTTATTCTTCAGATATGTCCATGAAGATAATTTTATATAGCGAGAACAGAGATTCTTAAACTTCTTTTTAGGAGCATTATATTAAATATTTTAACAGAATATTTTGATTAAACATGTCATTTAGTATACTATAAGAATTTGGGCATGATTATGAATTTCAAGTTTCTTTATATTATATACTCCGTACGAAGAACGGGTATGCTGCTAGTAACTTTATAAGACGATTTCCATGAGTCTACACATCTTGTCTGTCTATAGTAAATTGGCCATATCTAATCGAATAAAAGAAATTGCAGCTACCCTAGGGAAGGCAGAATTAAAAAAATTAGAATAATTAACATGCAACAAAATGAGAAAAAAGAAAAGCTAATTACAAAGTTGCAGATCATTGTCTAACGTGTAGGAATTAACAATAGAAACGAAGATATTAAAATATAATTTATATATCTTTGGTAAATTATAATTATTTATTAAATATCTTTAATAAATAGTGTGTCATCAGGACTGTAGCATGGTGATACCTGCAATGCTTGTCAAAGTACTCGATAATAATATTTATCGAATTCAAATGAGCATTGTTGCTGACGAAGGGCGTTTTGAACCGTATTTTAATTAGATTCTTTAAAGTGTTGTTTATTTTAGCACACCTGAATGGGACAGTAATTCGCCAATAAGCATATGGTGTCAAATAAATGCTTTCTACATCAGATGTTTTGTTGATTCCTATTCATTAGACAAGGCTTGTATTTGGCTTTTTTTCAACTTTTTATTTGGCTTTTTCAAATTTTGTACTTGGCTTTTTTTCAACTTTATTTGACTACTTTCTCATCTATCTCGTTTAACTGCCGTGTTCGTTATCCTAATTTTTTAAATTCTCCGCTAGGGGAGCTACGATCACTTTTATTCGATTGTGCATGACCATTTCACTAGACAGGCATAACGTGTACACTCATGAATTCTTTATTAAGTTATTGGAGTGCTTAAGGATTTTTCTAGGATCACTATATGTTTGAAACAAAACATAACTAGAATAGTCATAAACCAAATAAATATTAAATTGACATTGGATTTATTAAAATTTATGCTTTATACTTTAGTTCTATTTGATGACATTTTTTAAAGAGTTAACAAAAATCTAAAAATTCCTGATTTCATTTTTTACTCTTGCAATTTTTATTAAATTCTAATTGTTATTTTATATATTTATACAACAACAAAGTTTAAAGCATAATGTTCATTTTTAATCACAATATTCATTAAAGACGACAAATTAAAATTTATACTGGAGCTATTGGAATATTTTATATTTATTCATTTCTATTAAAATATTTAAGGAAATATTTTCTTTTATTTTCACAAAAGAAGAAAATGTTACCATATTGACTTCCGAAATGCTGTCAAAACTGGCGATGACCATGTCCATACCAATGTACAGGGGATCGCCTGTTAGAAAAAATCGTTTTTCAAAAAATATATATTTAAACAAAATACAAAAAATTATAGATTATAAGAAATAATAAGAACAAAAGTAATATTCATACATAAGGCAAAATATGTAAAAATCTTAGTGACAAAATGCGCAAAATTAAATTAAAGTAAATTGATAATATATGCAGATAAATTCTTGACTAATGAGAATTAGCTCACTAAGAATATCCTCTTCTGATTCTTTTTCAACTCCGCTTTAACAAATTTCCTCGAAATATCAATTTTCAGGACTGGATATAGATTAAGCTTTGATAATGACTGTTATTAAATTTTGGAGAGTTTTGATGTCTCACTACAGCTTTCCACTTCCGGTTCTCGAGATGTCATTTTTTATACGAAAATATACATTTTTCTTGCAACATCTATTTCTCTGGATTGGCTATTGATAGAGCTTTGATGATGACTGGTATGGATTCAGCATAGAATGTCGGAGAGAGAGAGGGTTCAGCAATGATATCCACTTTCTGTACTTGATATGTCGCTTCCGGTTTACACTTCCGAAAATTCGCATGACTGTACAAAATAAGTATGTAAAAGAGAATAAAAATTAATATTTCCGTTGAAAACTGTGACAAGTTTTTCCATCGAATATGGTGGCAAGTCATATACACACGATTTGTCATCATATAAATAGTTCTTCATGAATCTCTTGTTTAAAAATGAAGTTGGAATAAGAGCATTATAAGCACATCATTAAAAGTAAAATATATGTGTTCACTCTAATTAAATTAACAACGATTTTTGTAAATACAGAATGAAAGAAATGGCTTTATAACTGATAGAAATTTATATTTCAGTATGTACTTATGCATTCCTGTTGAACCCAGGTTTTGGCTAGTTTTATTATATAGTTGCAATGAACCTTACAAAATTAAATCAGTATATTTTCTGTTTTTACCGTGGAATTTTTGTAAACATCATTGTATCATATTTAAGAAATTACTTAACATTTTGCATTTTAATGCACATTTATAACTGAGTTCAATAAAATCATAAAATATTATTTTCAGCCAACTCTTCTTAATGTGCATATAAAAAACAGATATTATCATTTAAAACGCCTGAAAAACGTAACCCTAATGAAAAAAGACATATCGGCATAATAAATGTTGATCTTATTATTTTCATGGGTTTTCAGAAGAATTTTGAAAATGTGGATATCAGCTTAAAAAATACGAATTGTTGGCTCCTAGAATTTTGACAGGCACAGCCCTAAGATCAACAATAACTTGACATTAACCTTCTAGTAAATTTTATTATGAAAATATTCGACATACTGACATATGGTATATACACCAATCTAAATTACTAAAAATATAATGCATTTATATTATTACAGAATTCTTTAAACACGTGTTACTTTATATAAAAGTACAGAATGTCATTCAGTCTAGTGAGCTGAAAGAATAATTTGGTGGTCTACTGAACATGTCTAATTAGAGAATAGCTAACGAAAAATGACATAATCTCATAAAAAGCAGCGTTTCTATCTCATTTTCGGATACCACAATGATGTATTAGATTGTTCGCTTATCAAAAATGTATAACACTGCCGCGTCTGAGTGCCATAATTGCAACCAATTTGTGGATGGAATGCTGTGAGCAATTTCCCGAGTTGCATTTATTGTTAATAATACCCTTTAATGACACGTGCAGTTTCTATTATGTTTAACTAAACAAATAGAATAATAGGAATTAACTGCTGTTTATATTTTACATATTTACATATTTTAATACCAAGCCACTTCAATTCCAAACATTAACCACAATAAAGTACCGCCATTAAGTACGTTCTGCAACTATGTCCTTTAATTACACCATGAGTCAAGAACTCATGTTGTAATTCAAAGTTTGGTACTCAACCAAATTTTGAACTCAAAGTTTAGCATAAAAAAATATCTGAGTCGTAGGGAAGAGGTATTATAAATAAAACAAGAAATTTATTAAACAGCTTTTAAGTAGCAAATGGAGTGTATACTTCCTTTTGGGTGAAACTATTAAGCATTTTCATACTCATCTGTACATTGATTTCGTACAATCATAAAAATTTCAGGAAAAGCCGGAAGTTACATCTTTGAAAACCGGAAGTGAAAATTCCTAGTGAACCAACCATCCAAGCTCCATCCGAAATTCGATGCCGACTCCATATCAGTAGCGATTGTCTAAACTCTAGCCCTTTCAGAAACATAGATACTGTAAAAGAAGGTAATTTTTAACAGAAACCGGCATCTCAGGAACTGGAAACTTTTGGTGATCCACACACCCTCCAGAATTTAATGATGAAACCATATCGCACCTCAAATAGAACATTCTCAATCGAATCTACTTAAACTGGTAAAAAATATGTAATATTTGTAAGTACTTGAAACAATATTTTTTTGAAACCGTTCTAGTTTTAACAAAATGAATGATAAACATAAAAGATACAAAACAATATTACAAAAAATTGTAAATTTTTTAAATCGAAAGTGACATCTCAAGAAGCGAAACTCTTTGGTGAGTCTGATCCGGGATTTGATGTTGGATCCTTAATAATCATTATCTAGAACATAGTATATTCTACAGATATTGGTGAATGGTATGTAATATTTGCTGTGAGTACATATATTCTACAGATATTGGTGAATGGTATGTAATATTTGCTGTGAGTACTTGAATCAATATTATTTTACTTGAACGCTCTTCCAGAATTTGATGCTGAATCCCTATCAATCACTATCAAGAACATACTCAATATATTCTACTGATAAGTATGTAAGGTATGTGAGTGTGTGTGTGTAATACTTAATAAGTATGTAATATTTGTAGTAATATTTGTTTCAAGTATTTGGAAATATAGTTTTTGGGAAACGCACATAGTTTTACCAAAAATAAATGATAAAAATTAAAGTTAAAGAAAAAATGTTTCAAAAACTATATGTAATTTTTTTAATTAGAAGTGATATTTCGGGAACATCTATAGCCGATCCAGAGACATGGATGTTGCAGCAAAAGAATGTAATTGTTTTTAACAGAGCTGACATCTCAAGAACTGGAAATGAAAACATTTGGCGAGTCCTCAGCCTCTTACAGAATTTGATGCTGAATACCTATCAATCAATATCTAGAAGATATTTTCTATTCTACAAATACTGGTGACAGATATATAAATTTGTTCTAACTACTAAAAACTATATTTTAGTGAAAAGTCTTTAGTTTTAACAAAAATAAGTGATAAAAACAAAAATTAGTGATTAGAGGTCAAAGAAAATATATAATTTTAAGTTTTTACAACACCCGTCCTTCTGAAGTGTGTGTCTAATGTATATATCCGTTACAGATTATCTTAATTTGCATTATATCGGATACAAATGAGGTTAAATGTACATCAACAAATACTTAAATTCTGATTAATTAGTTATTCACAGCATGAATTCATAATCACTGTATGATAAAGAATGATATTCAATACATGTTAAAATACAGAACCATGAAAAACATATCAACGAATAAACCAACTCCTATCAATGCTATCTTATGCCCTATGGCTAAAAGGTACAGATATTTTTATTTAATACTAGCACTATACCAGTTCGCCCGAATATATAATAAAGAAATTTAAAATTCACAATCATGAGCAAATTCCTACAGTATACTAAATGACATTGTTAATCAAAATGTTACATTAAAATATTTAATTTAATGTTCTTAAAAAGAAGTTTAAGAATCTCTGTTCTCGCTATACAAAACTATCTCCACGAGAAGATTTGAAGAATAAAACATCCTGGTGTCGTTTGTAAATACATTTAAAAAAATGTGAAATTGAATATGCAAAATAAAAGCGCTAAAATTGTATGGTACCCGTACTACTTATATTCGCAAATTTTAGACTAAATACCCGTGTATTAGTAGAAGATTAGATGTACTATAATATATGAGATTCTAAAATATGTGTCAAATTAAAACAGATGACGTGATAAATTGAAAATATCAATAATCCTGTAATCTTTAAACCTGATGGCCGTAATTGATTCCAATATATGCCAAAATGAAAGCGCTAAAATTGTATTGAAAGATATACCCGTGCTACTTATATTGTCGTAGATTAGAAGGTATGGCCGTGTGTTAGAAGATTCCCCGTATTACAATATGAGTTTCAAAAATCGTTGCCAAAATAAAATAGATGAAGTAATAAATTAAAATACCAATAACCCCCCGTAAAAATTACCCGTACTACAACATATGAGTTTCTAAAACCTTTGTCAAAATAACAATAGTCCCCGGAAATCTATATAAATAAAAATGAAAATCTGTCTGTCTGTCTGTCTGTCTGTCTGTCTGTCTGTTTGTCCCATCATCACGGGAGAACGGCTGAACCGAATTTGATGAAATTTTGTGGGTAGCCTAGAAATAGCCCCACTTAAAATTTAGTCCGTGTTTTGAGTTTTTACGACCAGTGGTTCTAGAGATATTAGTAAAAAACGAAATTTTCGTTTGTCTCATCATCACGGAAAAACGGATAAACCGAATTTAATGAAATTTTGTGGATAGCCTTGAAATAGCCCCCCATAAATTTTGTCCAAGTTTCGAGTTTCTAAGACCAGGTGTTGTCGAGATATTAATGAAAAACGGAACTTTTTCTTAGGAGATCTACTCTCCAACTCCGTGGTTTATCCAAACGGAAAGGATGAAAATCGTTTGTTTAAAACGCCAAAATGAAATAAAACTTTATTTCCGAGTTTAGTACAGAATTTTTGCATTAATTAGTCACTATAGGAAAGCATGAATTGTTTGAAACATGAATTTAAATGGAAAAATCTACCTCCATGGTTCATCTTTCACAAATTTTTACTCAACGATGAAGAGTATAAAGAAATCAAAATAGCTATTTAATTTCACATTTTATGAGGAAGATTCTATCTTATATCATGTTGTTCGGCAATGGAATGAAATTAAATGTGTTGGTAATATTTATTATTATTTTTTCTATTTGTATAATAAATAAATGGATGTAAAAATATATTTTATAAATGAACGGTTTGATTGTTATTTTAATTATATATATTGCGGACTGCGTACATCACTTCATTTATTTAAGCAAAGAGGTTTCAAGCTCATATATTGTGTTTAGCTAATAAACTCATATATTGTGATTACCCAATAAATTCATTTAGCCGATTGTTGAAGCAGAAAAAGAGTAGAACGGGTGTATGTATCTTCTAATACAATTTTAGTGTTTTCATTTAGTATATACAAAAGGGATCAGGATATTTTATTCTTCAGATCTGCAAATTCAGAGCTACGAATTTAGCGGAATATCTCTAAATAACTTGGTAACTTTTCTTAAACTTTATCAAATTAGTGGAAATGTCTCCAAATTGATAAAAATGGCCCAAATCAATCAATGAAGTTAAATTTGTTTTTTTAGAATAGAGTACTGAAATGATGTTTCTGTAGCATTTGTCGGTCAGTTCATCCATCCTACTTAGTAACACATTGAAGGAATTTTTTTAATATCACCAAATTGGTAAAAATATTTTTAAATCCATAAAAATATCATGAAATTGATAAAATTGCGCTTACTAAATGTAATTAATTGTGTTTTGTTAGGGGATAGTATTGTGATGATGCTTCGTCAATTTGTCGCAAAATGGGACTATCAGTTCTACAGTCCCACATGGCGATAAATTTGGCGATTTTTTAAGTTATCGCTAAATTGACGAAAATGTCGCCAAACCTTCCATGGAGATTGCATTATTCAGATGATATGATTTCTATCAATTTATTTGAAGCAAATGATATCATGTCGCTTAGCAACGGATTCAATATGTTATGCGGCATACGATTTTTATTAAATCTTTTCCGATTTGAATAATAAAAATATGTATATAAAATAAATTTCATTGACATTGCATTTTTGACTGGATCAATTACGGTCTTCAGATTTAAACATCATTATTATTGGTATTTTCGGGGACTGTTGATTCAGGGATTATTGATATTTTCAAATTATTATGGAATTGTTTTATTATGACGAAAATTGTTGAAACTCATATATAGTACGTTGTACGAGTAATCTTCTACAAATGCATGGGTATATCTTCTAATCTACGAGAATATAAGTAGTACAGGTATATTGGCATATATTTTGATATATATTGGCATATATTGGAATCAATTACACCTTCTGGTATTAAGATTACTGGGATTTTTGATACTTTCTATTTATTACGTCATCTTGTTTATTTTGGCAAAAATTTTTGAGACTCATATTGCAATACGGGTAAGCTTCTACTAACACACTGGCATATTTTCTAATCTGCGACAATATAAGTAGTACGGGGTTGCATATATTGATTCAATTCCTTTTTCTTTTGTAAATTTACTTACAAAAGGGGCCAGGATGTTTTATTCTTCAGATCTGCCCGTGAATATAATTTTGCATAGTGAGAACAGATATTCTTAAACTTCTCTTTATGAGCAATAAATTCAATATTTTAATAGAATTTGCACATGATTGCGAATTATAAATCTCTTTATATTATATACTCCGTACGAAGAACGGGTATGCTGCTAGTATCAATAATAAAAATGTTTAAACCAGAAGACCGTAATTGATATCCAGTCAAAAATGCTATATCGATGAAATTTATTTTATATACATATCTTTACCATTTAAATTGGAAAAGATTTAATAAAAATCGTCTGATGCATAAACACATTGGATTTAATTCCGTTGCTAAGCGACATGAAATAATTTTCTTCAAATAAATTGGTGGAAAAAATATCGTCTGCATAATACTATCTCTATGGAAGGTTTAATTGTGCATTTTTAATTAATATATAGACATCCCCTAGTCTTAGAAACTCAAAACATGGACTACATTTTAAGTGGGGCTATTCCAAACCCACCCCCAAATTTCATCCAATTCGGTGCAGCCGTTCTCCCGTGATGATGAGGCAAACACACAAATAAACAAGGAAATAAAAACACAAATGAACACAAAAATAAACAGACATATTTTCAATTTTATTTATATAGATGGGGAAATCATTACAATAATAAACAATCAGCAAAGACTATGCTCATCACGCCTCATCTTTTCGATGACTAACAAAGATACTAAAGTTAACGAATTGCAAATCGTTACTCTTAGCAATAGTGATAATTTCTGAAAATGTTTTCTGAAAAAGAAATATTATTTTATGGAATAAATAACCCTCTTTATTTAAACGATTCCAAAACCCAGTTTAAAAAGGTAGGTTATTGTGTCTTTATTTATATTTGTTAAAAGCAAAACGATTTCTTTCCACTTTTAAAAAAATTGTCTGAAAGTAAAACTCTATTTTCACATGGAAAATGTACAGAAAATTATCTTCGCACTTTCAGTCAGTAACAAATTTGCCCACCAATCTAAAAATGACGCCGAAGTTGTTTAAAAAAACATTAAACTGATTATACAGATTTTGTGAGGTAACTTTTGGCATTTTCTTTTTACTTTGCAATAAAAAAATGAAAATACTGATCATGTAAAAATAGAATATAGTTTATGAGCCACCCGTAGTCAAGTGCATGCAGATAAAGTTCCGCGATTAAAGACTGTTAATTTTTTTACTTTAATTAATATCACAATTCTTGCTGCTAATTTAAAAAATTTATCAACATAAATTTCGTTTATCCCCGTCTCTTCAAATGTTTATTGCTGATTCTTTATATTACTCATACTCAGGTGTAACTGTTTAAGCTTTAGTTAATAAGTTTAAATGGTCCAAATATTTATATTTTTATTCAAAATAATTATGTTGTTTCACAACTAAATAAAAATAGTTTAAAAGTTTTCAGAAATTTTGAAACACTGGTTCATTTATTACTTTTCACACACAAATAACTAACTCAACGGTTACCTTACACCTCTCTGGTAGATCGGACGGTCTGGGTATCAACAACAGCAACACAAGTAACTCAGCACAATTATGATTTAAAAAATAAGCACTCAACTATACTGTACCTTAAAAACATCCAGATATCCTGTAGGAGCCTTTAAGGTCAATTGTTAAATAAGAATATAAAAATGAATATTAAAACGATAATTATACTTTCATGCAACTCGGACTGAAATGGACAAAATTGGATCATCTTTGTGATCTTTTTAACTCGTGAGCTATAATTTAACGTGGATTTTACAACACAATGATGAAACCAATCAAACATTTCTGATATTTTTCTGTATAAAAGTGTCAAATATGCAGATTTTCTGTAGTATGCTGCAGTATTTTGCAGACATTAAAGCATTAACTTATGTAAATAAAAAATTACAAAACTTTCTTAAAGATAGCAGGCATATGTCACTTTGTTGGCAACAATTGTATCAAGGGTGATATAAGCTGCCTTCTTCTGATGAAAAGAACAGTGTACGTCCTTACCAACAGCTAATAACTAACTGCGACAGGTAGTTCAGCATACTGTTCAGGCATAATATTCTTATAGCCTAAAGAGGATATTGCCAGAATATTAGATGCTTTGTATGTAATATTGGTGCTAATTCCTATAAATTAACTAAACATTTATTTTCCAGGCTCTTTCCTTCATTTAGCAATGACATTATACCTGCAAAAATTCTGCCCAATTTGTAAAGAAAATTAGTAATTTAAAATTTTCATGATTTGAGTGTGGTCTTCTTTGATATTAAGTCATTATTTACCAATGTCTTTGTTGAAGGTGCACTGTCTTGTCTCAGGAAAAGATTGTATCAATTGCATTTCTTTGAATTTGAAATTGATGTGCTCTTTTATTATTAATTGTTTATCACAAAATATTTTTGCGTTCATAATAAATTCTACTGTATGTCTGATGGCTTGGCTATGGGTAATCCATTCAGTCCTATTTTTATTTACATCTTTATACATTATTTTGAGGTTAAGCTTTTTGAAATTATCTTGTTTAGTTTGTATACTCGTTATGTTGTTGTATTCATAAGTATTGCATCAGATTGTATCAGTTTTGCTCTTCTGAATTACCCTTCTAATGATGCTGATGGTATTTTGAGTATTTTTAATTCCACTGATCAGTTTCAGTGATTTTAATTCCCCTTTAGTCCACTGTGTTCAGTTTACCTATGAAATTCAATAATAACGATCGTCTTGCGTTTTTAGATGTCTAAGTCATCCATAATGACGTTAAATTTTTCACTAAGGACTTTCGTAAACCTTTTTCAGTCTCTCTACCTTCATATAAATATTCCTGCAGACCTCTTAATCAGAAAATTACTGTTTTCAATACGTTTGCCCGTCGTGCTTTGAATGTTTGATCTAATATGGATATGCATAATTCTGAGATCAATTATGTTGTTGCTATCTATCGTGGGTTTTTTCCCAGCATCGATGGTGCTACTATTTCAAAATCTTCTAAACCTTCCTCTAAACTTGGTTCGGAGAAGGATTTTAACAACACTATAATTTTAGCGCTTTTTACAAAAATCAGTCAAAAAAATTGCTAAATTACAGAAAAATTAAAATTTCATATTCTGTTTAAACTTTCTAATAAACTCAGATTTACTAATCTTAAAGATTCCTTGGAAACTTTCAAGTGCAATTACAGTATTTCTTGCCAGTGTATATTGATCAAACTAAGCGTGTTTTAAATTTCCGTATTAAGGAACATGGAAACTATGTATAAAACCGGAATTTAACGAATCTTCAATTTCTCAGCATTGCTATAATGGTTTGAATTTATTTCAGCAAGGATCATATAAAAATATGCACGTCGTTTTTTTAAACCTTCCATAGACAGAAAAATTTTAGTAATTTAAATAATGACTCGTACATTTTCCTTCTCAGTCTGGAGGTATACTCTGTAATTTTTTCCATTTTCTATATTTATTTCCTAGTTTTGGGGACTCCTATGTGTCGTTTCGATTTATTTTTTGTCTTCTAGCCTCTCATTTACCCTTGTTGGGACTTGACTCGTTTTGTCGGGGTCTTTCTATTGTGTATAAAATCACACCAATCTTGTGTGTTACTTCTCGTTTCGGATTGGTTGGAATGTTTTCCATCCTGCCTTCTTATTGACTTTGTCAGGTGGTTTCTTAATCCAGGTCTTGGGTATATAAACCTCTGTGTTTCTTTTGTTTACGTATCTTCGAAACAGCTGTATGCTGCATTATTATCTTATTCGTTCTTGAAAACGTTGCTCAGGCTTTCCTCTTAATCCTTTGCACAACGTTTTATTTATTTATTTCTTGTGAAATGCGTTCACTTTTCATATGTAAAATTATGCGATAAACTTGTTAATATCATTCTCGTGGATCTAGTGTGTATCGACAGTCGTGTATTCCATTCACGAGAGAAGATACTTCGGGTTATAAGTCTGTATTTTATATCCAATATTTATTTATCTATATAAGAAGCTCTTCTCTCCGTTTATTGTCTGTAACTCTTGGCGATAGATTTGGTTAAATTAGGACTAATATAGCGCAATATCATAAACTTGGCGATATTTCGCCCCAGATTGACGAAAATATCGCCAGAACTGCAAAATTTGGAAAATGACGCTAAATTGATGAATTAATTATTAAAATATTTTAATAAATGGACTTGCTTATTGCTCATGCTTTCCAAAGTGATTATTGCCAATTTAGAGTTGTGCGAAATATAAGTTAAATGCGTATTTCGAAATAGTTTTACCTGTTGCGTTCCAAAAAAGCGCCAAACAATTGAACGTTAAAAACATTATGCCCTGGATCTTATATATCATTTTTTTCACTGTGAAAGAAATAAATTCGTTGCATTATATAGGGAAAGTAATGTGTAGCCCATCTAACATTTTTACCGTTGTAATGGAATACCTCTTTTGCGTGCTAAACGTCTTGATCCTTGAATATGGCTTCTAATCTCGAAATCTTCTTCACAAGACTTTTCATAGTACCCCTTCACTTTCAGATTAGCATTCACTAGAGACAATGGGAATGGGTTTTTTTTCTGAACAAATTGATTCATTTATCGTTTTCGGATTCATATAATCATTTTTCTGGTCGTTTTGCTCAGTATTTGAATTGTAATCCTCATTAGACGGCGCACAGTGGTGCCAAATGAGGAATTTGCGGAAAAAACTTCACAATTTATGCATTTCTTAATATTTTTGCATACTTTTTGCGCATGTAGATAAGTTAAAAGTAAGATTTTATATGCATGCCGAAACAGCGAAGGTTGCAAAAAGTTGCAGCTGATTTTCACAGAACAGTTGCATAATAGTATCTGCTTTCGAAATAACTCAACCAGAGTGTGTAGGAACGTGTAGCTTTTTTTATAGGCTTAAAGAGATGAAGGAAAACAAAAAAAAAATATATATCTATATTTTACGCTTCATAGTATGATTTTGACTATGTTTTTACGAAATGTATTTATGTCAGAAATATGCTGACGTTACATATATTGAAAATATGTGAGACATATAAATATAAATATCCACAAAGATTTTGGAAAAAATATTGAAATTTTAGTTAGAAAAAACAGGATTTCAATTAGAATGTGGATGTCTTGTTTAAGATCAGTTTTTCCTTCTAGTTATACTGAATACAATACATTTATTTACATGGCAAGATACTTCGGTTCATTGCCTATCAAAAACTAGTAGTTGGTATCGAAAAATATTATTTTCGGGTTTCGGGGTTTTTTCCGCCACGGCACCTGTGAGCGGCGCCTGGAGAAGTTTAAGAATTTTCTTTTAGACTAAGGCTTCTTTGGCTCGACATCGTGCAGCGACTTTACAAAATACAGTCCTCAAACAAAAATGTTTGAAAAATGCTTCTAGTGGCCAAACGAATGCTGAAATGAATGCTTTCCCATTTTAAAATTACAAATACTTGATATATTTTTTATTTAGAATCTAATGAGCATAGGCATTATCTTCTTCAATAAATTTTCACAATGTGAGAAGGATAAGGAAAACTTAAGCAACGTATATAACCACAAATAACACATTAATGTAGCATACAGCTGTTTCGAGGATACGCTGGACCCCCTTCGTCAGTGCAAAAGGACTAACAAATCAGATATCCGGAA
Organism: Amaurobius ferox; assembly: GCA_951213105.1. NCBI lineage: Eukaryota > Metazoa > Arthropoda > Arachnida > Araneae > Amaurobiidae > Amaurobius > Amaurobius ferox. The sequence goes on from OX578133.1 coordinate 91,291,729, forward strand.
AAGGAAAGGGCGCAAAAGAAAGAAACAGGGGTGTTATGTGCACAAGACCTGGTTTAAGAGAGAGATAATTAAAAAACCATGCCAAAACACAATACGAATATTTCAACAAAACCAGTCAATTCCAAACAAGAATAAATGCCATTAACTAAATTACTAGAAAGTCATTAACTAAATTACTAGAATTTTTCTGGATATGGCAGGCTTTAAAGAAGTCAAGAACATAAAGCGACGTGCATTTTCGTATGATTCTTGCTGAGAAAACTCAAAACGATGGTCAAATTGATAGCGATATCGAGCAATTGAAGTTTTATTAAATTCCTATTTTTTATATAGTTTCATGTTCCTTAATACAAAATTTTGAAAAAACGTTTAATTTGACCAATATAAGAAATATCACACTGGCAAGAAATGCTGTAAACACCACAACTATTAGAAATTTCTAAAGAAACTTTAAGATTAGAAAGTCTGAGTTTATTAGAATGTTTAAGAGCAATATTGAATTCAATTTTTTTTAAGGATTTTGCAATCTTATGACTGATTTTTGTAATACATGGTAAAATTACAATGTTCTTGAAATCCTCGGAATTAACTTCTGAGACAGATTTCAAGAACACTATCATTTCACCATTTTTTCCGAAAATCAGTCAACAGATTGCTAAAATACTGAAAAAATTCAAATCCAACGATTTTCTTTTTTTTTTTTAATTTAGACATTATTTTCATTTACCGCAAAAATCTTGAAAATTTACAATTTATTTTTATTTAATGATTTACCTTGTAGGCACATTTTTCAGTAATTAATAGACATAAAATAAGATTTGGTTTCAAATGTATGTATAGCTAATCTGCTGAAAGCTGATTAATCGGTCTCTTGCTTCAAATCCACAGCCAGCTGATTCTGATTCAGAGACAACTTTTACACCTCTTTCTAGCTAGTGTGTGGCATAGCATACCAAATTCAAGAGGATCAGATTAGCCATTGCATAGAAAATTTCGCAAGGTGTTGTCAGGTAAATGAGGTATTAAGAAGGGTTCTGTGGCAGCACATTCTTGCCCCAAAATCATATCCTTGTAATCATCTGCTATAATATTTTGGTTCTAGAAATGCAGCTGCCTGTTGTGGCCACTTTAAGCGTTTCAACTAAAAGTAATTTTGTGCCCCCAAGTAAATACCTAACTGAAATGCAAACAGCCGCGTTGCTTTTTACTTACAGGGTTGGTAAAGGTTTTCAGCACTGTGTGCCACCGCCCAAGATTATTCTGAGCATTTGATTTTCTGGTTGCACAAACAGATTACCCAGGTCATATAGTACTAGAAATGTTACTTTGAAATTAATTTCTTCTGTTTTCCTGTTACTTTGAAATTATTGAATTTCAAAGTAACAGAAGCTTGAAATGTGAATTTCTTTTATCCGTTCTTGTTCATTTTCTCTTTAGTCGAGGCTACAGCTCGAACCGCTGAAGTTATTTGGTTTAAACTTGAAACGCTTATTTCTTTCATAATAAAATATCGCTTATTTTAAAAATTGCGTTGATCTCACCTGTGGAATATATTTGCAAAAAATGTACATTTTTGCATTGATTGTTATACCACACAAAAATTTGGAGAAATTTGGCAATTTTGCAACTAATTTGGAAAAATACAACTTAATTTAGCGCATTATTTTAGAAACATCTATGAGTTAGGTGCGGTAATTGGTGTTTTTAATCATTGGTAGTTTTCAAAAAGCGTATATATATATATATATATGCTTTATATATATATATATATATATACTATATGCATATATATATACTATATGTATATATACATATGCGCTATTGCGCAATTACACAAGTGCAATGATCAGCTGAAAATTGAAAAAATAAATTGCTTGGAACATTCATCCACCCGTTTATTAAAATTTTTCCTCACACCTGCCTTCACTCCTCCGATTCTCCATTGCCGCATGCCCACAAGCATGGGAACTCCCACTTTGCATCGATAAATTATTGATTCCAATTGCTCATCAGTTTCGCTTCTCTAAGCATTTCTGTCGCTCCAAGTCTGCGTAGACTTTCAACTTCTCCTAAACAAGTTGCCAACAACATAACACGGCACATCCTTCTTATTATTGACATTTAAAGACAAATTTCTGGCAGACCTGCACATTTTTTTTCGGTGTGCGCCACGACTGGTTAAAATAACATATGATGAAAAAGTATATACAGTTTTGTCTGTCATTATTGATTGAAGCTCTTCTGCTTCCCTGAGACGATGTCTTCTGTAATTTGTCGCGCGCCGGATGTTTTCAGCTTTATAGAAGAATTACAGTTTGAGACACAATTAAGATGTTCATTTATAATATAAAAACTTAATGCATTTGAAGATTTCATATTATATTTTTGATACAGGAACAATACAAATATGGCAATTATTAAATTGATAAGAATATTTTAGCACGTATGATAATTTTCAGGATGTTTTACATCATTAGAAATTCTGTTTAAATCTTCAAACATTATTTTTAATTTTATTACTGTATATAAATGAAATATACAATTTTATAATGTTTTAAACAGGATATTTATGTTGCTGAAATTGAATTACCTGGTAATCACTAAATGCATTAAAGTGAAAACAAATCATTTTATTATGCTTTGCATAGTTCCATCATGGTATACTCATTTTAAAGGAATGCATTTAGTCATATATATATATATATATATATATATATATATCGCATCTATTTCTCTGCATAAAATTTAATGTATTTAAAATTTACCTATATATTAAGATGACATTTGTTCTAATTTTAATATATGAATATATTACACTAATGGTTTGCATACACAAGATTGAGGATATACGGAATCTTTCATATAAAGAAATTTGAACTTTTAATTTCTTGATCTAGAAATAAATACTTTACTGAAAGAGCGCTCTAGTTACGAAATCAATTCAGACTCTTACACTCATTTGAACTTTTTGTGTTGTATGCTGTGATCTAGTTTATTATAGCTTTCTTGGCTTGAAATACATCCCTTATTTCTCATAATTCCTTCATATTCTTTTCATTTTATTTATGCAACTTTTATTTATTTATAAGCATTTCACTTATGCAACATTTTATATATGGCAGGACAAACAACATTACTAGGGCATTAGTATGAAATCTTGACTGAAAAGGTCTCATATCTTTAACCCCAATTATCTATTCTGGTTTTAAACCGCACATTTTACTTAAGCAACTTCTATATGTGATAGGGTAAACAACATTACTAGGGCGTTAGTATAAAGTTTTGAATGGAGAGATTTCGAATCTATAACTTCAATGATTTATTTTGGTTTTAAAGCCCGCATTTTACTTAAGAAGCATTTTATTTATGGAAGGGTTAACAGCATTATTAAGGCACTAGTATAAAGTCCTGGGAAGGTCTCAAATCTATAACTTCAACTGTCTATACTGGTTTTAAAGTTAATTTGCTAGCTACAAATGCGGTGTTATATAGTAAGTTTAAGAATTTCAAAATAAAAAAAAATAAAAGTTATTTATTTTTAATCAGATGAATTACCAAAGGTAAAAGAGAGCTTAACAAATAGTTTAAAAGTTGTATAATTTGGTAATTATTAAAAGTATCTTATAAATCAAAGTTATATATTGTTAGTTATAATATGGATCTTTCTTTTTATTTAAGGCAACATGAGAATTTTCTGAAAATCAATCCTTAAGGAGTACTACACTTTTGTGGCTATAATTCAACCTATATTGACATGACTTTGCATATATGGCCTTGCAACAAGCCTATTTTGGTTTCTAAACTTCAACGTCAAGAGGTTTATCCACGTAAATCTATCGTTTTACCGTTCCATTCTTCTGCCAGCTATATGCTCACCAATATTATTTCACGTTTAGGTGTTTCTTTAAACTTATTAACAAAAATAATTTTTCTTCTCTTAAAAATCATATTCTTGTCTTAAATCGTTAGGGTACTTATCACATCCATTGCGAATGCGATATTGATTATGCCAGTCAAACTAGAATAGCTCTTAAATCTCGTATAAAAGAACACATGAGTTATGTTTGTAAACAAGAGGTTTTAAATCTTCAATTTCTGAACATTCTTGGGACTCTAATCATGTTTTTAATGTTTCGGAAGCTAAGGTCATAAGGACTCCTAATTCCATTTATGAATAGGATTTTCTTGAAAGGTTTTCAGTCCAACTCCCTTATCCATGATAATTGTCATTTCTTCTCTTCTGCTTGTAAATTTCTGGTTTCATTTTCGATTTCTTTTACCACGTTCTTTTTTTTTTCAGTAGTTTTTTTTATCCATTTTGCTGTTTTTGTCATTTTTAATTGTTTGGACTTTTATAATCAACTGTAGAAGCGATTTGAAGCCTGTCTTGAACGTTCATTTTCCTTCAAATATTTTACCGTTCACTCATTGTGTCTCCCCTCGTGTTCCTTCCTCCCTGGATTTGTTTACTTCCTTTTTCTTTTCTCGCTTTGGCAACAACATCCTTTACCTACTTCAGTCCCGTTTGCTGTTCGTGCATCAGTAGCGAACTTTTTCTCACGAGTAAAATTTACGATTCTTGTGTTTCATGACAAAGAATGGTGTTTTTTGCCTTCAAAACTGATCGGTATTATTAATTATTTCTTATGCTGATTCTAACAAAGTTATTTTAGTACACAAATAATGTGATTTGCAAATTGCAAATGCATTTTATTTTTAAATGGGCATTTGTTTTTATGCAACATTGCATAATTTGTTATATAGCATTTCTCCTATATAAATTTTAATCTATATAAATAAAATTGAAAATGTGTCTGTCTGTTTATTTGTCCCATCATCACGGGAGAACGGCTGAACCAAATTTGATGAAATTTTATGAGTAGACTTAAAATAACTCCATTTAAAATTTAGTCTATATTTCGAATCTTTACGACTAGTGGTTCTCTAGATATTAGTAAAAACAAAACTGTCGTTTGTATCATCATCACGGGAAAACGTCTGAATCGAATTTAATGAAATTTTATGGGTGGCCTTAAAATAGCTTTCCTTAAATTGAATCTAAGTTTCGAGTTTCTAAGACTAGCAGTTGTCGAGATATTGGTGAAAAACGAAACTTTTTCTTAGGAGTTCTACTCTCTAATTCCCTGGTCCCGAACGAAGAGATTGGGAATCGTTTGTTAGAAACGTGAAAGTGAATTAAAATTATATCTGAGTTTGGTGGCAGATTTTTTTGCTAAATAGTCACTTTCTGAAATTATGAATTGTTAGAAAACATGAATTCAATTGGAAAATCTATCACCATGGTTTATTTTTCACAAGCTTTTATTCAACGATGACAAGTATTAAGATATCCAAATGGTTAATTAATTTTATTATTTTATGAGGATATATCATGTTGCTCGGAAACGCAATTAAATTAAATGTGTTTGTTAATGTTTATTATTATTTTTTCGATTTAAATAATAAAAAAATGGATATAAAAGTATATTTTATAAATGAACGGTTTGATTTTTCTTGTAATTATATTAATTGCGGACTGCGTACATCATTTCCATTTATTTAGGCAAAGAGTTTTAAGTTTATATATTGTATTTAGCTACTCTACTCATATATTATGTTTAACCAATAAGTTAATTTAGCCGACTGTTGAAACAGAAAAAGAGTAGAATGGGTATATCTTCTAATACAGTTGTAGTGTTTTTATTGTAGTGTTTTAATATATACAAACTATAATTGTAGTGTTTTATTATATACAAGCTATAATTGTAGTGTTTTAATATATACAATCTATAATTGTAGTATTTTAATATATACAAACTGGATCTGAATGTTTTATTCTGATCTGTAAGTTCAAAGCTACGAATGTGGCAGGATATCGCTAACTTAGCAACTTTTCTTTTTGTCAAATTGACGGAAATATCGCCAAATTGTTAAAAATCGCAAATCAAAGAAATTTATTTTGTTTTTTTAGAAAAGAGTACTGAAATGATGTTTCGTTAGCATTTGTCTGTCAGTCCAACCGTTCTACTTAGTAACACATTTAGCGAATTTTTAAAATGTCACCAAATTGATAAAAATGTTTTCAAATCCATAAAAATATCTTGAAATTGGTAAAATTGCACTAAATAAATGAAATGAATTTTATTTTGTTGGGAGATAGTATTGTTATGATGTTTCGCCAATTTGTCACCAAGTGGGACTATCAGTTCGACTGTCTCACTAGGCAATAAATTTAACAATTTTTTAATATGTCGCTAAATTAACGAAAATGTCGCCAAACCTTCCATAGAGATAGCTTTACTTAGACGATATATTTTGAGCTGCGAGTTCGTGTCCTGTATAGACTAACGATAGCAAGACCAGATATTTTTGCAGGCAGGTACCTACATGGATGAATTTTTGCAGAATGGGGCCCCTTGTTATATTTTCATTGTAGTTTTTGAGATATTTTACTTTTTATGCACTTCTAAAGTGATTATTTTTCTCATTGGTACGTCTAGCGATTTCTCTGTCTCGAAACGCAAAAATTATAGCATACAAAAATATGAAAATTGATACATTTATAGAGAAATAATAGGGAAACACGATGAAATAAACCGTTTAGCGATTTAAACTTTAGTTTGGCATGAAATAGCTCGCGAAAGGAGCTCAGGATCAAGGAATTCGGTTTTTGGATTCCCTGGGCTAAGAAAAATCCTTGCGGAAAATAGGTAGGGATAGCAAAATACATTTTTGAAAGTAGAATTTTTAAGAGAGATAGGTATAAAGCGAACGCAGCGAGTAGGAGGCAAAGCCTCCGGAAGGGGGTTGGCGAAGCGTAGCGAGCAGGGGGTATGTAAGAAATTTAAATAATTGAGACATATGAAAGAATAGATAAAATTCAAATTAATTATCATTATGCAAGTAATGGTAAATATCATTGTAATTAAATAGTAATTTCTTAAATTTTAATTATTGAATAATATGTAAATGTATTCATTTTTGATGTTCAACAATTTTACAGCAATTTAAAATTTAAATTCGTAAGGGATTTATTTCAGAGGCGGTACCTGAAAATTGTCTGTATCATGGAAGAATATGTTGCAGTTTTAGATCGAGTAACACTTACCTGTAATCAAAATGAATAGTCCAGTATTCATTTTTTTTAAATATTTTGATTTACTTTTTGAATATTGTAACTATAAATTACTAAAACTTGTTAAAGCACATTTCCATATCGTACTTTTACATTTATAAAATGCAAAGGCAAACAAAACTTAGTATTATTAAAATTATTTAATCGAAATCGTCATCCACGACGTACACAGAAATTCGCAACCATAGCGCTTTCGAGTATTATTTTGTCCTTCATCAGTGGCAAAGTGAACATAGGCAGAAAACATTAGCTTAAATACATAGGCCACAACCGCAAGATAAAATTTACGTATAAATAATTTTACATTTAAAAAACTCACCCGAAAGCCTGTGGTTATGAATTTTTGTGTACGTCGTGGAGGGAGATTTTAATTAAAGACTTTGAATAATAGCCGATTTTCAGTTGTCTTTGTGCTTCTAAAGTGTTGATGATTTGATGTGTTTTTCATTCAATTTTATGTACTTTTACATATTTGCACATTTACTCATTTGCGCATTTACAAATTTGCACATATACATATTTGCACAATGATAATTTAAATTTTTAAAATATGAAATGAGTTTTTTATTCTCACAAAATTATAAATATTGAAATGTTAAAATGAGTTGTTCAATTTTAAATAACTCATTTTTTTTTAAATGTGGTACTTAAAATTTTCAATGTGTTTGTAACCAATCATTATTTTCAATTTGTAAACTTAAACAAAACACCTTTATTATATGTCTAAGTACTTCTGTTTGATTTGAAATATATTTAAAATTCAAATTACAGAAACAAATTTTAATTCATTTAAAATATTTAATTTTTGTTCTTATTATTTTAACTTCCGAATACGTGAAATTAACAGCATCAAGGATCAGTAGTAGCTCCTTAGTCTTTACTACTGCCTTTGATTTATAATAATAATAATGAAATAAGCTATTTAATGATATTTACAGAATTACAGAAATTTTAAATGAAAAGCAAGTGGGGAAAATCAAAATTACCTCTGAATTCCCTTTATATATCTTGCACAAAAATTGTTTATAAACGTAAAAGTAAAATGTATTGAAATATCTAAATAAAACTCTATTAAATATAATTTTGAATTGATAGTATCTTTTTTGTTGTTTTGAATTGATAGTGTCTTAGTTTTGAATTGATATGTATCTTACACATTTAAAAAGATAAATATGTATAATTAAATTTATATTAATAAAATTTCAAATAATAACTAATTTTGTATCAATTTTTATGAAAAGCGTTAATATGAATGATTAGTAAAAATTTAACCAAACATAAATTTTGCACCCTGATATTTTCATAGAATTTAGTTAATAATATAAAGATAAATCTAATCAAAATAAAGGCTAAAATTTATTTTTGAAACTCATTTTGGAGTATTCTTTATATTTTTGAGTAAGATCAATTACAAAAAAGTGTAATTACATTTATAATTCTTAAATTAATAATGCCAATTAATACAATCGAAATAACATAATATTAATTGATAGCAAATTACTACCAATAAAATGCCAAAATCCACTATTTTAACATTTACCCTAAAAGCATACAAATCTTAAACGAAAGCAAGTACAGATGACTTGAAATTAGCAATAATATTAATGTTTTCAACATTAAGTCTAAATTATTGTAATAAATCTGTATGTTTCGAATATAGTAAATTCATAAGTATTAGAATAAAATTAATTTAAAAGAAAATATAAAACAGTATTTTTGAAATAATTTAGATTGAAAAATAAGCGAATGCAATTGTATCTTTAAAATATTGCAATTCGGATTCACGACGGTTTGACAATATATATTACGGAATAAATTTGCAGAAATTAGTAATAAAAATAACTGTACATTCTCAAAATAGTCGTAAAAATATTGTAAGTAAATTAATATAATGCTTTAAATATATACATTTTAATGCGAATGTAGTAATATACATAAAGGTAAATTTAATGCAAAAAAACGAAATAATATATTAAAAATATATTTTTGGAATGTGTATATTTGTGAAATCCATCTTTAAAAAATTGACTTGCTGGGAAGAAGCAGAAGAAAAATGGGATTAATGAATTTATACAAACAAGCACAAATAAATTCTAGCTTTATCATTGCATTTATGCAAATAATTATATTAGAATAAACTAAAAATTTCATCTCCAATTATAAAATTAGAATTAATACACTTAGAATTAATACAATTCTGGAACTGCATTTTTTAATTGCGTTTAATATCTATCCCTAAAAATATTTTAACATGGTTCAAAACATACAAAGAATAAATGTGATTTTTTATGCCCATAATTTTACAACATTGTTCTGAATACATTTTTATTCAAAATTCATGGCCCAAAATAAATTTGTGAATCCAAACGAGAACAATGAATACTGAATAAATATTTAAAAATATAGATTTTTGTACAACTTTTAAGTCAATCTTCATAAAACATTTTTTTTTATTTTGCAACATTGCATTAAAAAACATTCTTGTTCTCATTTTACAAAAATTTAAAAAGCCGATACAGACAGCATAACTCTATTTAAATCTTCTTTAAGAAGATTTTAAAAAATAAGTCTCACAAAATTTAAGTACTGTATTCTTTCATCATTTGTCAAATTTTATTTTCTATGACACATTAATTTTCTTCAAAAACTTGCATTGTTTCTTAATTATGTCCTAAAAAAGGTTGCAAGAAACGATTTTTTTATTATAAAAACTGACTACCTAAAATATTATAAAGCATTGAAATTTATTTGCACATCATATTTAATTAAATTAACAACTTTTAATTAAAACATCCAAATGTGTATTAATGTCTGTAAAAAGTAAAATACATTAAACTTAATTTTGTGAAAATAACTATACTTCTGTAACCAATTTTTGTCCTTTTCAGTATCCTTTGTCAACCATACTCATAGCTTTTTACATATTGATTTTATTAATTTTAATATTACTTAAGACTTTTTATTTCCAATAAAACTTCTACTTTAAAAATATAATATTTATATTTTACAAACAACTTTACTAATTTTTATATTCTGTCCATGATTTTATAGATAGCTTAAAAATATTCTATTAAATTTATTTTAAAACTATATCCTCATTTTTCATAAATTACATTGAATTCAAGTTTTTTCATCACGTATAATACTCAGTAATGCGGAAGATATGAGAAATACCAGATAACTTATATGATCAATTCCGTATTTCTTACAGATTTAATATTATATAGTTCAAAGTAAATTTTGATCCAGGTAAGAAAATATTTCACCTTAAATGTGAAATAAACTATAGAATCAAGCTACGCTTAATTCAAATCTTTCAAACTGTATAGTCATTGGAAAATATTATATTTAGCATAAATAATAAATAGGTTTAAACATAAAAGGAAACAGACAGTACCTCCAAAGTTTGGGCGCAGACGAATATCATATCCTTCTAATATTGTCTTGAGTATGTCTGTTACGTTGTCCAGTTGTGCTGGATTCTCAGCAATCCGGCAGCACCTGCAAAAACAAATCATTTATTGAGGATCAAAGATGCCTAGAAACGCCGTCCAAACTCTCAAAACTTTCAAACCCTATTATACTTACCCTAAACTAAGGAATGACAGTATCGACAGTTCACGGAGAAAGGATCGTTGGTACATAGCAGCGGGATCGTTGGTACAGGGCATTACTGCTCGCAGCATCCTCTTAAGAAGAAAGCTCGGTGGCCGGACGCAATTGTCTGGGCCGAGCTGTTGATGTATGGTGCGCATGCGCGTTGGGAAGGCGGGAGTGGGTTCACAGGAGGTTTGCTCTTCAGCTTCCTACAATCCCTTGGGAAGTGGGAGTGGAAGATGCTGTCGAGGTCACCCCTGGTTAGCTGTGGGTGCAACACAAGAGGTTACGAATCACACCTTATAATAATTAGCAGAAATGTTTTTAAATATATAAGAATTTCGTTATATTTATTTTGGGGGGAAAAAAAATTCGTGCCAAGGTAAAATAGACTAATTTTCTAAAAAAATCATCCAAGATGAATTCATATGTTTAACTTTGTTAAATGACAGAAATAACAATTTTATAAAAATGTGTTACAAATAAAAATATGTTAAATGAAAACATAACATATTAAATTTTAACATGCGAAAAATATGTTAAAAATGGGTTTAAAAAATGTTTAAAAAACGTCACTTTTTGTTTAAAAGCTTAACAAATTATATTAGATTTCAGGAAGAAATTTCTACGACACTTGAACATTGATTAAATTTAACTATATATTGGGATAATTGAATTAATTTTGGCTATAAGCAAATTGAATATTGCTTAAACTATTTTATCAAGATTATTGCATCGTTCCAATTTCATCAATCTCCTTTACAGATGAAATTATGTATGTCTAACAAAGGAAAACTTTAAATTATTCATTACTCATGAGTTTTACTACATATTATATTGTCTTTTTGTGCTTTTGCTGCACTCGTAACAAACAGTAAATTATTATATTACAAAACACAAAACTTAATTGCCCATTTGCATCTGTTCGGTGCATCTCACAGATATAGCCAAATATTAGCCTTTTTTACTTTTCCTGTATACATAGTATAATGCTTAGAGAAAATTTTGCGATAGGAATGAAAATTGGAATTCGAGTTATCGAAGGGACGAGCAAATTTCAAGCATCCCTGAAATCGTTTTTAAAGTGATGCCTGTTGAAGACCCAGACCGTCCGACTCGTCCAGAGGACTAAGAGCAACTATTTGGACGGCCGGAAAAAAAGTGATGCCTGTGTATGTGTGAATCTGTAGGGACCATCCCACGAACGAAAAGATCGTTTCAAACAAAATTTGGTACGAAAATTACAATCCGTGAGTACTAGAAGCCTATTGATTTTAAACTCAAACGAATGTTCAGAAGACACCCCCCCCCCAAATTTTTGAATGAAAATGTGTTGTTGTTGTTGAGACACAGACCGCCCGACCTACCAGAAAATTGAAAGGTAACTGTTTGGACGGTCGGGAAGTGCCACCCAATTTAGACCGGAACCCAGTGGGGGAGGCATCCACAGGGACTGTACCCTCCTTCCCCTACCACCAACCTCTCGGAAGGGCTTACGGACCTACACGTTTGACGTGATCGTACTCCGCATGAACACGGCGGCAGTTGTGGCAGCGTGCTAATCCAGCACGCAAACCACCGGGCTACCGAGCCCGAAATTTGCCAACAGCACGCGGTGTTCCCAGGTGGTTATCCACCCAAGTACTAACCGCGGTCGATGCTGCTTGACTTCGGTGATCTAACGAGAACGGTGTTTTCAGCACGGTAGGGCCGTTGGCGGGAGTGAAAATGTGTGTAAATGTTTTGATGTTATGTAAATAATAACTTACTATGTAATCTTTCATTAAAATACGATTGAGACAAACTTTAGGAAGCTAGCATGACTGATGATAAATGTATTAACATAATTCTTTTGGATCTAGTTCGTTCCATTCACAAGATAAGGTACCTTGTGCAATAGCTTCGTATTTTGACGCCTAACAATTCGATAACAGTCATTTATATATAAGAAATGCTCTTCTCTTCGTTTGTCTGTAACGCTTGACGATAAATTTGGCGATTTGTTGATTTAGCAAAATATGACAATTTCAAAAATGCTAAATTGACGAAAATGGCGCTAATATGATGATTTAATTAATAAAATATGTTAATTAAATTGTTTATTGTGGATATTATCAATATTGATAATTGTTGATTTAGATTTGGGTGAAATAAAAGTTAATTGAGTACTTCGAAATAGTTGAACATGCTGTCATCCGAAGTTAACCCATTGCCTTATATAGAGTAAGTCGAATGCTTCCCAAACAGACATTTTATATTGAAAACGTGGCCTTCAAATAATATTAAGGGTTATAAAAAATTTAAAACTTTTAAATCGATATTTAGAAAAGCAAAAAAATATTTCTGGCATTGAATTTTAAATGTATTTATATAGTTTTAAAGCTTAAGCTGTTTAAAAATTCTTTTAAAATATTTTTAAATCAAATGAAATAAAATATAAAACTAATTATTTTCCTTATATACATAGTATAATGTATAAGGAAAGTATTGCGACGGGGGGGGGGGGGGGCGAAAATTTGAATTCGAGTTTTCGAAGGGGAGAGAATGTTTCAAGTATTCCTGAATACGAATCAAACGTTTTTGAGATGATGTCTCTGTATGTGTGTGTGTGGAGACGATATCTCACGAACGAATGAAGCGATTCGAACGAAATTTGGTACAAAAATTACAATCAGTGAATACTGGAAGCTTATTGTTTTTATAAGCAATCGAATGTTCGGAACATCAGTAAATTTTCAAGTGAAAATCTAAAAAATTCATCTAAAATTCAAAACATTTAATAAAGTTACGTAATCAAGTGAAAATCTAAAAAATTCATCTAAAATTCAAAACATTTAATAAAGTTACGTAAATAGTTATTTCTTATGTAATTTTTTATTAGAAAACAATTGACATAAATTTTAGAACGCTAGTGTGAACCATTCTCGAGTCATTTCACATTTTAAAAAAAATTATCAAAAAATCATATAAAATTAAAAAAACATATTAACTATTTTGAAATATATTCACTTTTCATAAGTAATATCACGCGATAAATTTGTTGACATCATTCTTGTGGATCTGGCTTGTTTCGTTCATGAGAAGAGATATTTTAGGTAATACTTTTGTATTTGGACGCCAATAGCCATTTAACTGCTATAAAAATAACTTATTTCTCCGTCCATAATGCTTGGCGAGATTTTGGCAAAATGTCGCCAACTTGGCAAATTTTTTAAATGCTGCCAATTAACGAAAATGTCGCCACATTTATATACGCTAAATCAATGAAAATGACGTCTAATTGATGAAAGTACAATATCTTGGAAAGAACCTAAGAGTAGACGATAAGAATAATCTATTTCTTCGTCCGTCCGTTCGTAACTCTTGGCGAGAAATTTAGTGGGACGTCGCCAACTTTGCAACTATTTTAAAAGTTGAAAAATTGATAAAATGTCGTCAAATTGATAAAAATGACGCCAAATGAGAAATAATGTTTCGCAAATTTTGATTTCCGTCATATGACAGGCTATAGAAAAGTATAGAGAAAATGCTCTTCTCTCCTGTTTGTCTGTAACACTTGATGATGCATCTGAAGAACTTGGTAAATAATTTAGCAAAATATTGCTAACTTGGAAATATTTCCACCCAGATTGGCAAAAATATCATCAAAATTGCAAAAATGTCGCTAAATTAATGAAAATGACGCATAATTAATTATTAAAATATTTTAATATATGGAATATATCGCTTATTGAGGATGCTATAAATATTGATAATTGTTTATTTAGAGTTACGCGAAATATAAGTTAATTGGATATTTTGAAATAGTTTTAGATGTTGTCATCCGAAAAATCGCCAAACGTACAATTCAATGATAAAAACCGTGGTAATCACAGTACCGTGGATCTTATATATTATTTTTTGCAAATGTAGTAAATTCATTGCATTATATAAGAACAGTCATGTTCTGCCCACATCATATTTTTTTGCAAATGTAAAACATCACTTTATAATGATTAAATTCGGAATTCAAACTGCTTGGTAACTTCGCGAATATTTTAAATGTCAATATGGAATTACATGAGTGGTTTCGTGTTATTTAAATTTAAGATAATCTAGTGCTATTCATATTGAAATTATCTATTTATTAATTATAAATTATAAATTACGTTTATTAAACATATTTCCCCTAGTTAAAATAAATTAAGTGTAAGCATAATTCATGTAAGTGCACAAGAAAATTAAGCACATTAGTAAAGAATTGAACACTGCAATAATTAAATGATTTATAAAACAATTAATATGCCAAATATATTTAATGTAAAATAATTGATTTCACAGATTTATATATCAAAATTACATCCCCAGCTGTATTTCAGAATTACCCAGGTTCGAACTCCTCTCATGATTAAAGATCCTGAGTTTAATCGTATGGCTGGTTTGCTGCAAATTATCTTTGAACAAATTCAATAAATAATAATTTTTAAATATTATAACTATGCATGATGGTATCAATTTATAGCAGTTTAGTTTAACAAATTTAAAAATATCATTCACAAAGCAAAACCAAAATAAATTTTTCCAAGTATTCAAATTGTACTAAATTGAAAATTAATTAAACGTTCCCTAAGTCAATGATAATATTCCAGTTCAAAGTTAATCTAGTCAGAGTTGCAGAAACAATGTATCTAAACAAAATGCACTAAAAAGCAGTTGCAACAACCGCAGCAAAATGCACAGCAGAACTCCTCCAAAATGCACAGTGACAGCCATTAAATTCAAACACAGCAAAAAAACTTCCACTCGCAGAGAAGGTGACAGAATAAACACAACGCCTCTTTCGGAGTCTTCGGCTCCGAGAAAAACATGAGCGTAAGCATAAACAAAGATTTGCAGAGCTTAATACTTGCTCAATTCAAGAATAAAGATTTAATTTATCACAGGGTAACGTGAATCCGTACAGCTCTGGGTAAATTAAATCCTAGGTCATCGATTTTGTGGGTCTGGGATGCTTGAAGGTGTAGTGACAAAAAGTTATTAATTACTGTAATTTAATTGAGATATCATTAAAGAAGGGTTTACACAATAAATTTAATTTGGTCTCGTAATAGTTTATACATATTCATATTTGTCTAACATATAACTTACCTGCTTGCAGAGTCCGGTGTCAACCTATAAATAAACATATTTCCTAAAAGATAAAGCCTAAAAATGCAAAAACTACTGTATGATGACACTTCGTTTTGTCAGACTTAAATATTTATTAAAGTTACTGTTATTGTTCTTTTTCATTTTACAATTGTACTCATTAAATTTACAAATACCTTTCACAGTTCCTCCATCATTAAGTTTTCAGTTTAAGTTTGGAACCGGCTGTAATGACAGATATTTTGAAACGTGGCTTTATAGTCAATTTAGTAATTAAAACGTTAAGTTCCCATGGATGCTAAAAGGTTTTCTATTGCGTTTTCTTGCCACATCGCTTGGAGGAGGCCTCTTTGGCCACGACAACTGACTGGTTTATCCAAATTGCACCATTCATTCTAACTCTCCATTTATAACCACTCTTCAAAACTTTTTGCATGACTGTACTTTTAACTCTCTTAGCGTATCTATGTGAACTCATATCTGCTAACTTCGTGAAGGTCTATATTCACTTCATAACTGCAGTCCTATATCTTTAATCATTCCAATATCAAATATTCTGCATTCGCGTAATCTGTCAAAATTTGTCATCACAGTAGGTAATGTAACTTTCACTTAAAACATATTGTTGTATTCCATTATCTCAACTGAATTTAAGCTAGAAATTAGACTGCATTCCTTAAACTCTTATGCAAAATATATTTTTTTCTCCCAATTTAATATAACATATACTTTTATATTTATACCTTCAAGTAGGCGACTTGTACAGAGACCCCGCACCCCAGTTGTAAACCACAGCCAAAAGAGAGAAAAATCCTAAATTAGCCTTCAGCTTTGTTGTTATAAACATTTCTTACACTTCTGATTGGTGGATTTATTATATGTCGCTACATGGATGGCATGAAAGGCATGAATCATCTCCTCTCAATTTGCATTTATGAGATAGGAACTTGTGTACTAAGAGAGCATTAAATAAATATGAAAATCGTTTGCTAAAAATTAACTGATACTTATATTAACACAACTGATACCTCAAAATGAACCTAAAGTTATTCCATATCACCTGATATAATTTAACTACCCAAGTTAATTTTAATGTTTATTTTAACCAAATGTTAGACTCAAAACAAATGAAAGCAGCAACAATAGAAGAATTAAAATCTATTTAAATTTACACCTAAAATTAAACCTATCATTGTGTTTTAATCCAAATAAAGAAACTAAGTTATAGACACCGTTTAAACTCAAAAGAGTTGCCAATTAAATAAATTAAAGTTTTACATTATTTAAATTAGAGATTTAAGAAATTTGAATTATTAAAACTACTAGTGGTAATTTGAGAACCAGATAATTTTCCAAACGCAAATCTATACATAGCACTCGTATTGCGTTGTTGTGGTTTGATTAAGAAATCTTTGAAATCAGAGATGATTACTTTAAATAGAGTAGCACAAATACATGCATTTACAGAAAGAGCTACATAGTTGCATGTACAAACCCAAAATAATTCAGCTGATTGTGTCACATAAGGTATTTGTCCTCAGAGGCTATTGAATCTCGAACCGTGTTGAAAAGTCTTCAGAATGACAGTAGTGGCATTAATGCTTATGAATACGAAGTAACTGAAACAAAATGTTCACATACAAGCTAATCTCCAGCAGTTCCGAAGCTTGAAGAAAATTTGGAAAGCAGTGTCTACTTAGACATCCTGTTACGGGGCAACTCTCACTTTAATAATGCATTGTTCGAAATATAATTCGAATCATTTATTAAGAATGGTGGACGATTGGAAGGACAGTAACTTGGTAGTGGATTTTTGGGTACACACTGTCTCCTTAGACCCCCTTTAGCTTCGCTAATGATCTCCAGGATTTTACTCAAGTATTCATCATTTACTAAATTGATGAGACTAGTGGCATGAATGCTAAGATTATCTCATAACATTAGATCTCGAGATGAAAAACTGAACGGTTTTTTGATAACTGATGAAATACTCAGTTAAAGTAGTTTCATTGTTAAAATTGCACAAGAAAATGGATTTTCTAAAGAAATTGCTAGATTGAAACAACATGCCTCCTTAAAGCGTCATAGCAAAGTTTTACCCCTTCACGTTTCTTTAGATTGTAAAGGTACTTTGAGAGTTCGTGGCATACTCTCTAAAACGAATGGTTTAACATATGAAGTGGGCTAACATATGATTATTTATTAAGAAGTTAGCTGATTCTTTTGAAAAGTCATCAACATACGTGCGTAATTATACAGAATTATCACAAAGTTCATATGCATGCGAGTGCGCCATCAATGTTTCCATTAAAATGACAGTGACTCTGGATTTCACGAGAAAGATCGGATTTTAGACAAGAACTACAACGTTGTCTTATTTGTTGTAAGTTTATAATTAAGTCATGTACTCAACTAATAGGTGATTCACCGCCTGAACGGATCATGACATTTAGACATTTCTTAAAGTTCAGATATGATTTTTGCAGATCTATTTTTATTGTTTCAATGTATGTAGTTTTATTTAACGTGAAAGTTCTTACTCGAAATTAACCTTTTTGAAAGGTCAAAGGTATAGGATTCGGTGGGAGCATAGTACAATATAAGGGTTGAAATTTTGACAAAGTGACAAAGTAAAGATTTTCCCCATTATATTATATTTCTTAAATCATCCAAAATTATACGTCAATTTGTTATTAATACTAAAATGATGTTGCGCTATTAAAATTGATTGCATATAAATTATTAAATTAGACATCTATTGATTATTCTTGTACCATTAGTTTGTGGTTTTTTGACCTCTTTAGCAAAGGATTTTAGGGAGAATTCTGCAACTCTTCCCTATGTTGATGAGAGTCAAAACCACAAAGCCATATTCCAATTGTGGTAAAAATATGAATAAAATCACTTTATACTAAAAAATTAATCACGCTAATGTAAAAAAAAATCTGTATAGAATTCAAAGAAAAGAGCGTTAGAAATACACAGAATTAACCTCAAATCAAGTTTGCTTGCTACAAAGTTATTTTTATCTCTAACTTTAGCTCTTGGACAAACCATTTATAGAGCCCCCCCCCCCCTAAAATAAATTATATTCTGTAATTTTTTCCGTTGTTTTTAGAATGAAATTATACGTTACCAATGTGTAACGTAAATTCTTAGTAGTTTGGATCAGGCTGTTAATTTTGTCTATTTATTAAGTAAGGCCTTAACATCTGTTTGCAGATATATAGAAATGAAAACTCACTTCTTCGACCACTTTGAGAATAAACTCATTTATTGATTACATATTCACTGGTTATCTATTATATAATTTTAAACAAACATATATGTGTTGCAAAACATATAGATAATTTTGCACGCATATCTATCAATGTCAGTCAAAATATGGGAAATTTCAATAATGAAATAATTTCTGTGAAATAATGTATCTGCTAATTTTACAAAAAAAAAAAAAAAAAAAAAAGAAAAGTTGAGTCATCGGTAATTTTGTTTCTCAGATAACGTGCTTTATAGCCATTATAGCTATAAGTGTTCCCCTTTTTAGTTTTCAGTGTATTTAGGTAGCCGCATGCTTCTCAAATTCGGGAAACGTTTCCATTATGCTCTGCGTGTTGCCAATTTAAAGAACTTATTTTTTTCTATCAAACAATGTTGGAAGAGGCAGAGTTGAAATAAAAGAAAAAGCCGTGGCACCAATGGAATTTAAATCAGCCAACCTTACTATCAAAACAAAATCTTTAAAGTTGTTTTTCTCGGTTTTAATATTCTTGTTCGTTAATAATTCCCCCGTGGTGAAGGAGCGCCTACGCACCACGTCCACAAGACCTCCCAGGGTATTCCATGGCGAAGGGGAGGAGATTTGCAGCTTCAATTTTTATAGAGGCTCCCCGAAGGGCGAAAGTCTGACTTGGTCTCGACATGACAACATCCCTGCCAGCTGGCGGGATTCGAATCCGCAACCCGGCAATCCAGCGATCAGACGAAAACGCATGCCCCTGACCACTCGACCACCGGATCGGCTTAATATTCTTGTTGTAATAATAATGCAAAATATTAAAATTTTGAAATTTTCGACAACTGGACCTTTTTCTTGTACACTATCCCTAGTAGCATTTAATATAGGTCCAATATTGGACTAATATTATATATCTTGGAAGCATTGGAAATATTTTCAATGTAATCTCAATTACGGGCAAATATTGGGGTTACATTGGCTTCCAGTATTGGCTAATATTTTCTTTACAATATTACGCCAATTTTGATGTTACACTAGAAATAGTAATGTAATATTGTCTCAATATTGTCCCAATATTTTAAGCCAATATTGTGCCAATTCCGTCAAAATTTTCACTTTTCCATATTAGTTCAATTTTGGAACCAACAAAATTCCAATATTGGGATATTGCAATAATCAAAATTCAACCTTTAACTATAAAAATGGAAAGCGAAAAATTATCGAGATTGGAAAATATTCAGTATTCAGTACATGCAATCTAGTATTTATGTAAATAACAGTTAAGATACTGGTATAAAAGTCCTCACTTTTGTCAATTTGCACAACTTACAAAAACTATTAGTAACGAAAAAGCATTTGGTAATAGTATTTATATTATAAATTAAAGTGGGGGAGGGAATTCATAAAGAGTTATTTACTCACGGTGAAACAAAATCGAACCATGGTAAAATAAAAATATTTAATTTTGAACATTGGACAATGTAAATTTTAAATTTAATTGATGTGGAGAATGTGACTTTTGAAACCAACTGCTGTAGATAATGCGATTTTTACACCCAAATAATGTAACTAATGTGATTTTTGCATCTGTTTGATGCTGAGAATGTAGGTATTGTACCTAATTGGTGTGAAAAATATTAGTTATAAAACAGAAACACTCCGAATGGGCATTCAAATAATATAGATATAAAAATAGCTGCCCTTTTATAAATAAACCTCAGATACATTTGAGATTCTGTAAACGATAATTGTCCTCGTATTTTTCTAGGGATTTTGTTTCTTGGGTTACCCATATCACTTACTTATGCAACTAATCTATTCATTATTAGGATCACCTCAAAATTCAGTAATATTTTCAACATTATGTATAAGTACAGCAAAGAAAAACACATCTGGATCATACTCAACCACAATGAGTAACAAAAATGTAGGATAAACGTAAGCAGACAGTTGATGATTATGTGATCTGATAAATCTTTCTATTGGATGAATGGAGAATATGAATGTTGTAACTCAGATTTTAAACACTAAATATCAGAGAATGGAATTTTTTAAAATTTAATTCAAATGTCATTTAGCGTGAACTACAAGAATGTATAAAAAAGTAATTTATGAAGCAGCTTTCATATGGTGGTAAGTTCGACTGAGTAATTAAACATTTTTATATTTTCCTACACACTTATTTCATACAGTGATACGAAATTTCGATAAAAACTGAAAGTGACATCTTCAGAACCGGAAGTGGAAATCCTATGTGAACCCCTCCTCTTTAGAAATTCGATACTGAATCTATATGAATCTTCATCTACTACTCTCTATCTATAGTTAATCCTGAGAAATATGTCTATAATTTTAATATAATATATGTATATAATTTTAATATAATATATGTCTATAATTTTAATATAATGTCTATAAAGTTAAAATAGAAACGGAAGGATAAATCCTTAGTAAATCACTTAATCTCCTTTAGAATTTGATGTTAAATTCATATCGGTTATAATTTAAGCTCTACCTATAGCCAATCTTGAAAAATGGATTTTTCAAATAAAATAAAAACTTATGAACTGGAAATATAAACCCTTGGTGCATCCCCTGCCTCCTCTAAAATTTGATGCCAAATTTATATCAGTCATCATCCAATTTCTATATATATGGTAGATCCTGAAAAATAAATGTTTCAAGGAAATATTTTTAGTAAAATAAATAGTATGGCAAAATGTTTGCCACCAAATACTCATTTCGCCCAAAACGGAGCATGTGATCTCTTCAGTTAGACTCCTGAAATGAAAGGGAAACAATCACAATATATTCGCCATTTTTGCTCATTTGAGCTGGATACCAGAGTCCTCACTTGAATACTAAAATCCCCAGTTGGCTAGAATCCACAGTTCAATATTTGCATTCAGTGTCCAATTCAAATATCTGCAGTTCAATATTAGAATAAAATTCACATGGAAAATAAGAATTTTTATGGGTTTAGTATGCTTATTTAAAGGGATGCTATAATGACGACAATACATCTAAAACTTACAGAACTAACCATGTGTTAATATATATTTCATTTATGCCGATATTTTAATAAAATATCGATCATTTAATATAGTTATTTGGAAACATAAAAATGTATTCAATGTTCCTTTTTATTCCCGATAGGAAAATGAAAAATTTTCGATTAAACGGCTTCGTCTCATTTGCAATGCATTATTCTTTTTTTAAATATCGATCCTGAAGGGAAAAGATAAATTACTCAAGACACACTTTTTTCACTGAAATTATTCACGGCATTTCTCTTTAATCATTATGGAAGTTTTTTTTTCTGTATAACATTGGGTAATGTATTACTATTACATCTGTCAACACTTTGATAAATTATATGATTAATTATGTGAAAGGCAATTGAACAGTACGCATACCTTTCATTATGAAAATTTCAGGAAAATCTGGACTATTAATTTATATCTTTATTATATATTAAAGATTTAGATTAAATGATTCATGCAGGTTCCATTTTATGTTTCATATTTTAACATTAATTTTTCTTAACCATTCAGGTGAGACTGATAGATGTTATGTAAAATGTTCCCGAGTACTTGTGTTTATTCTTTTTCTGATACGGAATAACGCAGGCTTAGTAGAAATAATTGTTTAAGTTTAATTATGGTGTTTCATTTATTTTTAGCACGCAATGTGGTTGTCTTATTAATGTTCTGTCAAAAATTCGTAATGTTCTTACAATAGTATTTCGCTTAAATTGATGCAAGTAATACAGTACCAGTATTTATAATGACAAATAAGGATATATCGTTTGGAGAAAAGGACTGAAGTCACTAAGATAGCAAAAAGAAATTGCATTTTTATTAATTCTTAATAAACGTTTGTAGATGTTATGTTTTATATAAAATTCAACGAATTCTAAAGCAAAGAATCACAAAGCGAGAATATTAGTAACTGGTACTAAACACACAAAAAAAAGTCATATGTCTGCCGCAGAACCTTGATTACAAAAAAACAAAATGATATTGTGGTAGAACTGTTACAATATTATATACATATATATATATATATATATATATATATATGTGCGTGTGTGTGTGTGTGTGTGTGTGTGTGTGTGTGTGTGTGTGTGAGTGAACAAATGGAAAATGGTGAATTTGTTGCAGCCAAGAAGTATCTTTGAAATGAGGGATATGAGATTTCTTCAGAGCACGTGATAGGGTTAGAAAGTTTCGAGCTATTTAAGTTAGATAAAATTTCTCTGAGATACAATCTCTACAATACAATTTCTACAATTCTGAGATACAATTTGATTTACAATTTCTCTGAAATATAATAACCAATTATAAAATCGTGAAAAAATTCCGTAAAGCTCCGATTGCATGCTTTTTTAAAAACATATAATTAAACAAAAACATACTGCTTGCTTAATTGATAACATATATCGTATAAGAAACGAGCTATTTAAGTTAGATAAAATTTCTCTGAGATACAATCTCTACAATACAATTTCTACAATTCTGAGATACAATTTGATTTACAATTTCTCTGAAATATAATAACCAATTATAAAATCGTGAAAAAATTCCGTAAAGCTCCGATTGCATGCTTTTTTAAAAACATATAACTAAACAAAAACATACTGCTTGCTTAATTGATAACATATATCGTATAAGAAACGAGCAATTTAAGTTAGATAAAATTTCTCTGAGATACAATCTCTACAATACAATTTCTACAATTCTGAGATACAATTTGATTTACAATTTCTCTGAAATATAATAACCAATTATAAAATCGTGAAAAAATTCCGTAAAGCTCCGATTGCATGCTTTTTTAAAAACATATAACTAAACAAAAACATACTGCTTGCTTAATTGATAACATATATCGTATAAGAAACTAAAAGAAAAAAATCACTACATGCTTGAATCGTTTCATTTCCATTAAAATCCTTCAAATATACAATGTTAAATATTTTATATATTTCTCTTCCACCCTTCAGTCATTCCAAAGCGTTTCAATCGATTTGCATACGTAGGAATCTGAAAGCAAACATCTCTACTGACTTGTGCTATTTTAGATGAGTTTTCGTAATTACAAACATGGTGCGTGCCGTAGTCTATAAGCAATTCTCTGGGACTGCGCATTTTAGCTGAGTGGTTGCTGGCATTTATGTGGTCACTTTGCCATTCTTTTTATTCCTTTTTTCAGTCTTTCAGTTGAATATCCTTGACCTGGTGAATAAAGCATGATCTATTTGTTAGCACAGCGAGTCTCAAGGGAGATGTAAATCATTTCGGTTTGACGTCGCGTCAGTAATTGTGGTTTTGCTGACGCTTAGAAAACTGTTTTTGGGATATCAGTATCAATATAAGTGTATATAAAATACCAAGTTATAAATTATAAATATCACTTAAACATACAATTTATAATTCCATTAATTTTAATGAATTATTTAATACACATCACCATTTACTGCCTGCCCAAAATTTAAAAGTTGTAAAAACATTCAAATATAACAAACCATTAGGTAGGTTAATTTTTAATTATAATACAGTTTCACAAGTTCTCTTAGACAGTAAAACTGATGCTATAGTAAATAAATGCGTGTGTAGGTATGTTATATTTGAAAAATATATTAACCCAACGCTAGGTCATATCGTCACCTGAGATTTAAATATTGTACATGATCAATCCTTAAAAGAAGCTGACATTCGGTACTAAATTCCAATTTGTAGTAACTCCCTTCTTAGAAGCCATTAGAAAATTTTTACATATGGAAAAATCATATCTTAAAATTCATTAAAAACACTATTAGTAGCCTGAAAATTTCTAAATCACTGTATAATATTGATAAATTAAAAATCTCTATTAAAGATTTACAAAAATATTTTGTTATCACTTATGTAGATAATGCATCCAATAATTATGCATTTATTTGTAAACAATTTCATATTCAATTTTTAATCGACTATTTAAAGAATAATGGAATCTTCAAAATTGAGTCATATTCACTTAATAATATCAAACTAAAATTTATTAATATTTACTGTGATTTACAAATAAACTCAAAATTTTATAAATTTCCGTATATAGTTTTAATACTTAAATTTCATTAGAATCCCATAAAATTTAGAAACGTCACAAGCGGACAAAATACTTATTCTACTTCTGCTAGTAAAGTAATACTCAATTGCTTGAAAGAACTAAATGACAGCCTTCGATATTCTCAATCTAATTATTTTATTCTAGATAACAGTCAAGACTTAATAGATAAATTTCATTTAATTGACAAAATCGTTGTTTTACAAACCTTTGATTTTAAAGAGAACTTTAACAATATTAATATTCAAGATCTTTACAACATAATCTCTCTATAATACATTTGTTGCCAAACATGCGATCCTATTAAAATCAAAAACTTTCCTAAACTTCTCCACTTTGTTTCATTTCATAACTATATTTTTCAGGGAAACCAATTATATTTAGAAGCATCAAGTGTCCCGCTAGGTGGGCGTAGTAGTAGTATATTGGCGAATTTATATATTTATAAATATGAATTCACATTTACATCAACTGACTTACAATTATATCGATATGTAGACGATCTAATCTGTGCTGCGAAAACGGATTTAAATACTGTCAACATCGATTTTTATCCCGATAATCTGGAATTGTTCAATAATGAACCTTCTATTAGTACTAAGGTTGACTTTTTGGATTTAAGTCTATGTATTGAATCTTCTAATAGTATTATTTATAATTTATTTGATAAAAAAAAGTTATTTTAATTTTAGTATCAACAAATTGCTACCTTTTACTTCTTGTAATTCGGTTCAAATTTTTCATAACATCATTAAAAATCAATTGTTTCGAATTTATAGATTATATGATAAAATGTTTCATCAATTACATATAAAAAGTTTTATTCAAATTAGTAAATCATACTTCTAACCATTATATTTGGTATAGTTTTATCCAGTATAGTAAAAAAGTACGGTAACACAGCGTTGTATAAGCCCTTTCTTACGTCTAAATCACTATGGAATTTTAATCATTCCCCATTAATTCCCTATTAATTAATAACTGATGGTTATGTTTTCTATTCTTACGTATTTCGTTATACTTGCATCATCTAAAAGTGCCTTTTGCCAGGAGATAGATACAAGTAATCAATGGAAGGCCTTGACTAATTTCTATAATCGATTAATATTAGATTGCCTATTCGATACATACTTAATTCTTTAAATTATTTTATAGGGTAAATAATGATTATCATTTTTATCTGTATGTATTAATAGGCACTCGTTGTATTTTGAATACAGCTTATCTGGTTTTTATACCTTTCAATACTTTAGAATGGATTTACAATTTACAATTACTAAGAATGGCAACATGGACATTACTCTTTAGGGTTGGCAACATCTTTTTTGCACATTATGTTAAGATGGCTTAGCTACTTTAACTTCTA
Organism: Amaurobius ferox; assembly: GCA_951213105.1. Taxonomy (NCBI): domain Eukaryota; kingdom Metazoa; phylum Arthropoda; class Arachnida; order Araneae; family Amaurobiidae; genus Amaurobius; species Amaurobius ferox. The sequence goes on from OX578133.1 coordinate 91,318,294, forward strand.
CACACTTGTAAGTTAATTCTATTTTTTTCAATTTATTCAATTCTTTTTAGTTTTTCAAATTTCTCAATCATTTTCCATTTTTAGCACGTAGGGGCTACTATTGATCTTTTAGTCACAATAGCAGGTCAATAAATGAAATGTGCAAATTGAACTGATGTATAGTAGTCGCCCTCTGAAAATTTTACTATTACATCACCTTCGTTCTATTAATTGATATTCCATTTTCCTTTAATATTTTTGTTTTAAATATAACGGGTGGTTTCTGAGATTTTCTTGAGATTTTTCTGGTTAATATTTGAATACTTTTGTTTGTTATGGATGTTTTACTATTTCTCTTCAATAATTTTATTTTAATTCAACTTTATTACTTAGTTGTATATACGTATATATATATATATATATATATATTAGAAAGATATATTAACCAAATCAAATAATAACATATATATATATATATATATATATATATATATATATATGTTATTATATATATATATATATATATATATATATATATATATATATATATATAATTTTTGTTTTATTTTATTTTGTTTGTTATTATCGCTAACGCATTTCTATACTTTAACTACAAGCCCAACTATGTCTTAACAGTGACCTCTATGGATATTGTTTTTATTTAGCTAACCCTTTCATTCCTTCAATTGATTGATTTTGGTATGTCTTCACATTTCGCATTATGGAGTATTTTGGTTTGAGTTCTCTCATCGCTTTTATGATTTTTTCTGCGGGTTATTGCCTTTTCTCCTTTTTGCCGTGTTTTCTTTTTCATTTTTATTTATATTTATATATACGTTTTACTTGGGATTTTTGTATCCTAATATTATTCTCATCCCCCTTTCCATTGTAGTGATATGTTACCTTCAATTTTTATCCTTAGTCTTGGTCTATAGTTACTCATTCGTAACAGATATGCCAGAGATGGGTTTTTTGTACATACAGTAGTTTATGCATAGTTTTCGATTAAAATCTTTCATTTTTTATTTATATATATATATATATATATATATATATATATATATATATATATATATATATATATATATATATATATATATACATATATGTATATATATATACATATGTAAATATATATATATATATATGTATATATGTATATATGTATATATATATATATATATATATATATATATATATATATATATATATATATATATATATATATATATATATATATATATACATATATATATATATATATATATGTATATATATATATATATACATATATATATATATATATATATTTATATATATATATATATATATATATATATATATATATATATATATATATAAGAAACATATATATATAAGAAACATTTATGTAATAGGGACAATTTTTAGAGAAGAGGTTACATAATGCATCTTAAGAAAAGTAGTAAAGAACGTGCAGTAGCGAAGGTTGAGGTAAAGCAGCAGAGACAATGCTCCACTTACATTAAATATGTATGTCCATCAATGAAAGCATTTTATTTTCATAATTTACACATGTTTTTACAGAAAAGGTTCCTTTAAATCTCGACTTATGCAGTCGGTACGATTATCTCACGGTGTTAAACCATTTTTCCTCAAAATTGCTTTCACCCTGAGATGGCCAGGTTGAAGCGCTCAAATTTCTGCTTGATTTAGACCATGCTCAGAGAGCCTTTTTCTTTTAGCTGTTAATATTGCCACTTGCTGTTAATATTGCCACTGTGCTAATTACTTTGCGGTCAGCGTTTAGCCGAAGCTTGCTCCTCTTGCTTCATAGCACCACAAGTCACCGGGGGAGCAACGTAAAAAAACGAAATGGAAGATGTCGGAATCCTTGAAACTTAAGTTTCTTCAAATGAGAGGAATGAGATTCCTCATTTTCAGTTGTAAAAGCACACGTGTCTAATATAGGGACGATAAATCAGTAGGTCCAAACGTTCATCCAAGAGTTGATGTTTTAGTGGAATGATGAAACGGTCATGTGATTCTCACCCCCTTTTTGTTCCTGTCTAAAGTATTTGACACTTTCTAGGGCGTCCAAACAGATATCTTGCATCAATTAGTTTAATTGCTAAAATATATCATACGGAAACAAAGTAAGAAATCACTATAGTATAATTTCCATTATTATCCTTTAAACAATATTTGAATTTTTATTTATTTTTCTTCTACTCTTTAGTTATTCCAACGCGTTTCGATCTATTTGTATTCTTACGAACTCAAAGCAGACATGTCTACTGACTGCTGTTGTTTTCGATGAGTTTTCGTAATTACAAACATGGTGCGTGCCCCAGTTCATAAGCAATTCTCTGGGACTGCTCGTTTTAGCTGAGTGATTGCTGGTATTTTTGTGGTCACCTTGCAATTATTTTTATTCCTTCTGTCAGTCTTTCAGTTGAATATCCTTGACCTGGGGAATAAAGGCTGATCTATTTTTTAGCAGATCGAACCTCAAGGGATATGTAAATCAATTCGGGTCGACGTCGTGTCTGTAGTTGCGGTTTTGCTACAGTCTCGAAAAATATTCATGGGAAGGAATAAAACAATATTGATACATTTGATACACTTAGTCTTCCTTCCTTTATAATATAGTAAATATGAACAAAAACTATTGTGATGTGGTAGAATTCTTAACTCTCGGATTTTGAGAAATTTACACGATTTAACTGTCCTTCAATACTAATAAATCGTTTTATCAATTACGTCTATAGCTGTCTGTGAGTTTAAGAGTACGATATTTCTAGGACATGTGGTATAATTTGAATTAAATTTCTTACGGATATTTTAGTCTATAATCCTCAGTGACCAATTGATTTTCCGGTGATAGAACCATGGCAAGATATTCATACTTTTGAACATGTTTAGGAAAGTTGAAAAACATTATAAAATAACTGTTTAATTTTGTTATACAAACAAACATTCTGTTTGTAATTTATTCATTTCAAAAGTTAATTACACCATTTATAGAACGATAGCACTTGTTGTTCTCCAGATATTACACGTTTTCGAAATGAAAGGGAAAAAATTGCAAAAAAATAATTATACTCACAATTATCAAATAAGTGCTCACATAGATGTTTTGTAAATTCCTTTAATAAGAAATTAATGAACTCCAATGTTTAGACGTTATCACGGAGCATAGTCGAGGTATCAGAATGTTGACTTTTTTTCACAGTGAGCGAGTGTAATACCTCTGAAAAAAAGGCCAGTTTAATGAATTTAGTTAGGCTTATTTTAATCAGTAATGACGATAAACATATTGATTGTCAATGGAATCGTTTTAAAAGACAAACTTTTCGTGTTACTGTTATACTGCAATATTGAATAGGGTAATATATATATATGAAGTTATTAAAAGGACTAGAAATTGCTGTAGGGACCTTCATATGGTGGCCAGTGGCGTGCACACTTCATTTTCGACGGAGCAATTAAAAAATTTCATATTCTTTTGTACACTTGTTTGGTGCAGCCCTACAGATTTCAGAAAAAACTGAAAATGACATCTCAGGAAACGGATGTAAAAAATACTTTGGGAACACCTCACCCCTTCTGAAATACGATACTAAATCCATATCAGTCATCATCTAATCTCTATTTACGGACAATTACGAGAAATAGATGTTGCAAGGGAAAGGTGATTTCTATTAATCGGAAGTGACATTTCTAAAATTGGAAGTGGAAACGCGACTACTTATCTAGACCCTTACTCCCACCAGAATTTGATGTTGAATCCATATCAGTCATCATCTCAGCCCTATCTATAACCAGTCCTCAGAAATACATGTTTCAAGGCAAACTTTTGAACCAGTAGTGGAAAAAATAGAAGTGAAAGTTCTTAGTGAAACGTTCGGAATTAAATACTGAATCGATATTAGTCACTCACTAAATCTATCATGAAATAATAAATGTTCCAAGTAAAACGTATATTTTTGAATAGAAAGGGACATCTCCTGAACCGGAAATAAGTTTTTAATGAATCCTCTTAAAACCTTTGAAATTTTATGATGCATCTATATAAATCATTGACTAGACTCTATTTATAGCCAATTCTGAGAAATAGATGTTTAAAGAAACCGGAAGTAAAAATACTTATTGGCTTATCAATACTTATCAATATTAGTCATCATATCAGCTGCTTCTAGAGTAGTTCCCGAGAAAAATATGCTTTAATTTTTTAAACAATGATATTGCAAAATTCTTGTTACCAGCAAAATTTTTCCACCAATAAATTATAATTAAAAATAGACTATTACATGACTTTTACATTGACTTTAATAGTCTTGTTATAGACACATAATCGCTAAAAGTGATATTGTAAAATTCATTAGTAAGGCAATATAGTATATGACTTATTTTATGACTCCAATATGACTTCTATTTTAATGCTGCTAAAACGACGGACATGTTGCCAAATTGCGAAAATGCTGCTAAATTAATGAAAATGACGCCTTTGATGAATAAATTATTAAAATATTTTAATATATGTACTATATTCTGTTTGCGGATGCTATTAATAGGGATAATTGTCAATTAAGATTTGCGGTAACTAAATTAATTGGGTATATCGAAATAGCTTTACATACTATCATCTAGAAATGCGCCAAATGTAAAACAATCCTACGTTTAAAATATTGCGCATGTCATCTTCTGCATCATTTTTTCGCTGTAAAAAGGAGTAAATTCATTGCATTATGTAGAGAAATTCATGAGCTGCCTACGCCAGATTTCTTCACTATTGTAAGGCGCAGCAATCGATTTGCTTGTGGAGAAGGAAATCTCTCCACACTAGTTCTATTTTCGATGAGCATTCTAATTACCAACACGGTGCGTGTTTATGAACATTTTTCTAGGACTGCGAGTCTTAAACTGAGTGGTTGCTGGCACTTATGTGTTTCTTTCTTTTATCAGTCCTGTCAGTATTTCACTTGAATATCCTTGACCCGATGAATAAATATTTTTGTACTTGTTAAAATTGTGAGACTTAGTATGTGAGGTTCCAGAAAGCTACGTAAAATATTTATGGAGAAGCAATATTTTTATCTTATATATGAAAGAGAAAATTTCAATTCCCCTGACATTTGCCGGTTTGCTAAGGACTTTGACGATGTTTTATCTGGCAATTATGTTGAGTCAAGAGAATATTCTGATGTCTTTATCTCTCCATAGTGAAGTGAGGAATAATGAAAATTAAAACTTTTTTTGTCTTTCTGTCTGTAATGGCTACTTATAACCCGAGAGTGCCTTAAAAGCTTTATAGTTTTTTACTGGTTTGCTAATATTAATATGGATCAGTTTTATGAATAAACATGTTTCAAAATTTTGTTATATAATATGCGTCAAATAAGAATTATGTAATATGCGTCAAATAAGAATTATGTAATATGCGTCAAATAAGAATTATGTAATATGCGTCAAAGATGAATATCTTTAAAAATAACTTGATTGTTTTCAATGAATGAGATTCAGTCAAGAGAATATTTTTAAATTAAATTTTACCCTCCTACACTTGTCCAAACGACAAAATGAATTGAAATGCATTTTTGTCTAACTGAGATGACCGCTTATATCTTGAAAGTGGGTTAACCTATTTTCACATACTTTTTAGTGGCTCATTAAATTTATTGGATGTAGGTTTATGGTTAAAATATTTCACATTTCGTAATGCAAGGATATTTTTGATGTTAACCACGGCATAATTAAGATTTAAATCCCTGCGTTTGTTTATGTGAAAAGGAAATAACTGGCGAGTCCAAAAATTCAACTATAGTATCTTGAAGAATCTTCATGGTATGAGACTCTCTGAGCACGAATCAACAGGTCGATCTTTCCTCACTTGTGGACATGGTTTCTTGGTTATTAACGCTCATCAACGCGAAGTAAATGGTGGCATGACCGGCGATCCGAAATACCCATAAAACAAGGTTTTTAAAATTTCATTTTCCGAAGAATTTATTTCGAACCTTGTGTCCTATTTCAAGCTTTATCAATTGAAGTTCTGCGTCGATCGATAAAGGTCCCTGATATATCAGATCTGTTTGTACTAGAATTTAGAGCTCCGCTTTAGGAGCGCCCTCTATCGACTAGAAACAAAAATCTTAGAATGGGGCATCAACATTACAGGCAGGGTATTATTTTATGCCCGCCCAATATTGACAGAGTTTTAAGCGCTCAGACTTTTTAGAGAGTTTTGTGCTGGTTGTTCATCTGAACATGTGATAGGGACTCGCGCCCTGTTAAGGGATAAAATATTTTCAGTGTCGACTGTTGTTATTAATATGTCCGTATGCTCGTGTATCAGTTTGTCGTATACCTTTGTGTGTCGGTCTTCCGGTGTGTGTGTTCGTCCGAAACTGCGTGTAAGAGATATTTTGATAGATTTATGCAACTTAAATTAAATATAGTAAACTGATTTTTAATTGTGAGCACAAATATCATATTGATCACTAGCGTCGTTATGAAGCCGAATTTAGACCCCCATATTTTCAAACACTTTTCATATTCAGAATTGAAAGTAAAATTAGCATATGACAAATAACATTTAAATAAATTGCTATTTTATTTGTAATATAATATCAGAGCGAATGGGGACATTGTTAAGATTTTATCATGAGACGTATCTTAAATAAAGCGTCTAAAAATATACAATTTAAATGTTCTCTATATTGTCATACAAATTAACGTTTCTTAAGTATGCTATTGGCAGCATATATTTGCATTTATTACAAAAAATCTTCTGATGATATTAGGAGATAAATTCGAATTTGTTGGACGCTAGCACGATTTTCACAATATGTGATCATTAGTAGCCTCTTGAAAGAATTGAGATATTGGTACAAAATGTAATATGATTACTTTAATATCCAATTTAGTAATTCTATTCATTTTCATTACTCAATTCTACTCATTAAATCACAAAAATTAAACATTTTACAAAGGCACGTATGTTGATCATATCAGAGTTTTAGGTAACATTCAATGTCATACAGTTTATTATACTATATCCGTATTTTCTTTATAGGTAATAAGACCAAGTATGTCTTAATTAATTTTAATACTTCATGTTTAAAAATTGTGGAAATGTTACGCTTGAAAATTATACTTGATGATTTTTGCTATTTAACAAATGAATACTATTGTTGCGTAAAAATGGCTCTAATATTGCAAAATATTGTTAAAGTTAAAATTTATGTAGGAATGGCATTGCGGCAGCAATATATCGTTCTATTTCAACTGATGCAAAATATTTTTGTCACTGCAAACATGAATGGAATTAGTGGGGATATCATTGATAAAACAACATTCCTTAACTTGATTAATTTATTATTTAGAACACAATATTAACATTTACAGTAATTAAACAAATAACAAATATTTAAGTTTGTCAAATGCAGAAAAACCAACACTGTAAAAAATTAAACTGCAATATTTTTTAATATGTTTGGTTTTAATTAACACTCTTAACTTTAAAAATAGTTGTCTCAATTAAGTTGTGTCCAGTGGTTGAATTTCAGCCATTTGTGCCCTTGGTGGGCGTCTTCGGGAGAGTTTGAGGGATTTTAATCTAGGAGGATGGAATATCGGAAGAGGCCCTGTCCTTCATTTTATATGGGGAAGTCACGAAGTACTGCTAGTGGAAGGAGGTGGGAGTGAAAAGAAACATTCCTCCGACAGAGACATTGGGGTCCCCTGTGTTGCGGATTCTTATAAACTTTCTAATGAAACTGAATAGATTTCACAGTGATAATTTAACGAGTAAAATAAACGCAACTGGTTCAAAATTTTGGAAAATTAATGTTCAATGTGCATTTACAAATTATTTAATGTTTTTAATACAGAAATAGATTGCGAATACAAGTTTTATTCATACATGAAAGAGGTCACAAATTAGGTTGCTTTCGAATGTTCAAACTCAAGTTATTGTAACATAAATATTTCAGAATTTAAAACAAAAACAAAACAGTTTAATTATTAGAAATATTTTAAATCACGGAGAATGTATAAAATTCAGTGGCGTAGGCAGGGCTGCGGTCATAGCTCTGCCCCCTCCCCCGATGATAAAAAAAATTGTAATAATTCTCGAAAGGATCTCATATTGAAAATTAAATTCAGCATTCGACCGTTCCCCTTTAGAATTCCTGTCCACACCTATGTTATGATACAATTTGAGCTTGTCATTTTTATATATAGTTTAAAAGATATATTAAAAATATGTATATTTATACGTGTAATTGTTTAACACCTATTGGTTTTTCTTGATCCTTTAGAAACCCACTAGGGACCTAGAAGGCTAAATATCTGCACGTTTTTAGAATCGACTGAGGTACAGAACCTAACGGACTTTAGATTTACCCCCCGGAATTGGAAAAAATGGGGGGGGGGCGATATATTAAAAGTACTTTCAGATTTTCCAGAAGCCTCTTCTTTGACCTAGAAGGCTGTATCTTAGCAAACTTATAGTATCGACTATCGTACAGAACCTAACGGAGCCGTATTTTAGATTTACCCCCCCCCCCCCGGTGGTGAAGAAAAGGAGGAAAGGCAGATAAAAAGGCCTTTTTGGTTCACCAGAAGCACCTTCTTAGACCTAGAAGGCTGAATCTTAGCAAACTTATAGCATCAACTATGGCACAGAACCTAACGGAGCCGAATTTTAGATTCAACAACCGGAAATGAAGAAAAGGCGATGAAACAGGTAAAATGTACTTTTAGATTATTCAGAATCCCTTCCTCTGACCTAGAAAGCTGAATCTTAGAAAAATTACATTATCGACTATGGTACAAAATCTCACGGAGCCGAATTTTAGATTTACCCCTCCGGGGGGGGCGAGGGAAAGGAGGTGAGGCAGATGAATTATTCCTTCAGATTATCCAAAAGTCTCCTACTTTGACCTAGAAGGCAGAATCTTAGCAAACTTATACTCTAGTCTGGCAGCAATTATTTTTCCTCGCTGAGCCATTTAGGTTGTGGGGCATATTTGTCTTCTCCATTCCTCTACTTTTATAAAATGATTCTTAATAATCATTTATGACCTCAATACTTCACAAGGATTCCTTAGATGGGTGATTGAATTTGATAGATGCTATATTTATTGCTGAAAATATGTTTTAAAGCATTTAAACATAGAAAGATAGAAAATATTTCAGTCTCTTAGATTGTGACAGACTGAATTAAAATAGTCAGAAATGCACATAATTTTTGCTGGTTATTTCCAAATCTCACAGCCTAATAAACGATTACAATTATTCCCAACTGTGACCCCCACCCTTTTACCTCCAAAAATTCGTCTTTTTCACATTTTTAGTATCAAAAATGAGACAGAACCTAACGGAGTTGGATTTCTGTTTATTCTGCAAGAGCGAACAAATGAATTCTTTCCAAATCATCCATCCCCTAACCCAGTGACCTAGAAGGTTGAAACTTTGTACACTAATGGAGTCGGTAGGTCGGACGGCCTGGGTCTCAACAACAACAACACTAATGGAGTCGACCATGGAGCATAATCGAACTGAACCAATTTTCGGATAAGACGATTATTTTAGACACAAAGCGCCATTGTTAAACAAAATAAAACTTGTTAAGAAAACAGTTGCAACTTTTTTTAGTTGCTCACTTTTTAACAAGTTTTAATACTGGAATAGCTATATAAAAGTTACAAATGGTTTTATGTACTGCATTGTAAATATACCATGTGATAATAGCTTGGACTACCAAAAGTTATTTAATATTAAAACAAATTATTTAGGAAGCAGACCAGAAAGAAAAATAAACCAGAGATTTTTAAACTAGAGGGAAGAAGGGACGACCTCTCTTTCTAACAAGTTTTAATACTAGTATAGCTATGAAAGTTACAAATGTACTGTCTTATGCATTGCACTGCAAATATGCTATGTGATAATAGCTAAATAGCTTGGACAAAAAACAATTAATAAATACTAAAGCAAATTATGAAGGAAGCAGACCAGAATGAAGAATAAACCAGAGATTTACAAGTATAAGCGAAAGGGAGGAAGGAGCGACCTCTCTTTCTAACACGTTATAATACTAGTATAGCTATATAAAAGTTACAAATGTACTGTTTTATGTACTGCATTGCAAATATGTCATGTGATAATAGCTTAGACTACCAAAAATCATTAAATACTAAAACAAATTATGAAGGAAGCAGACCAGAATGAAAAAGAAACCAGAGATTTATAAGTGAGAGGGAAGAAGAGACGATCCCTCTTTCTAGCAATTTTTAATACTAGTATATCTATATAAAAGTTATAAATGTACTCTCTTATGTACTGAATTGTAAATATGGCATGTGATAATAGTAAATACTAAAACAAGTTATGAAGAAAGCAGACCAGAATGAACAAGAAAGATCACTCATGCTTAAAGCATTGATTATGAAACACGTTCCAACTTCAATGCAATTTTATTTAAACATCTTAAAATACAATACATTCCTAAGTAATATTTTAAAACTTATCACAATACTGCATTAATTTATTATATTTGAAAAGTTAAACCTTCATCGAAAAATAGGAACTTCATTCAAATGACGGCATTGAAATGTTAATTGCCTGGTTTAAACATCTCTAAAATGCGATACATTCCTTGGTAAATATTTAAAATCATCATAATAATACAATAATTTATTATATTTGAAAACTTCATCGAAAACAACAGACATTCATTCAAATGACGTCATAGAAAAAATAACACGTCTGGCTCTCACTATAAAAGCAACATTTCATTCATAAACAATTTCCCATTCATTTCATTCATCACAATACTATAATAATTTATTTTATTTAAAAATTAAGACCATGGAGCTACAAGTAATTAAACTCTATGCTTAAAACTTCATCGCAAAAAATCGTCCTTCTCTTTGTAAAATCAATGAATATTTCATTCATATCAGCTATGCAGACTCCATGAACTAAATGATTTTGTGTTAAAGAAATACAGCAATTCTAATACAACTCATTCTACATATTTTGCTGTTTACATTTTACATAGGAGAAAAATAGGCTTCGTTGTAGAGATAATCAAATTTAGATAAGCATTTAAACTCAAATATATTGTCATTGCGTTGTTTCAGTATGTCGATGCACAGAATTTAACCAAAAATAAAGGGGTTTTAGGACGAATACAACACTCAATATGAATTAAAAAGAACTTTAAAAATCACGATTTTGAGACAAGATGGATGCCATACATCATTTTGAAGTGGGTCACGTGATCTTTTCATATCATGATCACGTGATCGCTTCATATAAGAGGTGTAATTATTATTTTAATTTTTATTTAAAAAACTACTGAATATATTTCGTTGAATTTTTTTATATATATTTATGGAACAATTTGAATATTACCTAAAATTATCGAAGAAATTTGTGAATTTTAAATCCGCTTAAAAAACGTTTGAAAAATTAGGTCCCATAAGGCTCAATGTATTTCATTTTTTCTACCCGGGTTCAATCCAAAACTAATTGGGTGATATTATTCATTTATATTCCCATAGGTCCTACAGACCGTCTGAAAAACATACTAAAATTTCATTTTGATTAAGTCATTTTTACGGCAGTTATCGTGCTAACGGACAGACAGACAGACAGACAGACAGTCAGACAGATAGACAGACAGACAGAATGAACAAAGTCATAAAAACTTTTCCACTTTGTTGTAAAGTGTTAAAAACTAAATCAGAGACCAACTAGTACCAATTTCCGTATATTGCTACTGAGGTAGTTAAATAAACGTCTATTCGACTGTCCATTGTCACTTTTTAACACTTTACAACATAGTTGAAAAGTGTTTATGACATTGTTCATTCTGTCTGTCTGTGTGTCTGTCTGTCTGTCTGCCCGTTAGCACGATAACTGCCGTAAAAATGACTTAATCAAAATGAAATTTTAGTATGTTTTTCAGACGGTCTGTAGGACCTATGGGAATATAAATGAATAATATCACCCAATTAGTTTTGGATTGAACCCGGGTAGAAAAAATGAAATACATTGAGCCTTATGGGACCTAATTTTTCAAACGTTTTTTAAGCGGATTTAAAATTCACAAATTTCTTCGATAATTTTAGGTAATATTCAAATTGTTCCATAAATATATAAAAAAAAATTCAACGAAATATATTCAGTAGTTTTTTAAATAAAAATTAAAATAATAATTACACCTCTTATATGAAGCGATCACGTGACCATGATATGAAAAGATCACGTGACCCACTTCAAAATGATGTATGGCATCCATCTTGTCTCAAAATCGTGATTTTTAAAGTTCTTTTTAATTCATATTGAGTGTTGCATTCGTCCTAAAACCCCTTTATTTTTGGTTAAATTCTGTGCATCGACATACTGAAACAACGCAATGACAATATATTTGAGTTTATATGCTTATCTAAATTTGATTATCTCTACAACGAAGCCTATTTTTCTCCTATGTAAAATGTAAACAGCAAAATATGTAGAATGAGTTGTATTAGAATTGCTGTATTTCTTTAACACAAAATCATTTAGTTCATGGAGTCTGCATAGCTGATATGAATGAAATATTCATTGATTTTACAAGGAGACGGACGATCTTTTTCGATGAAGTTTTACGCATAGAATTTAATTACTTGTTGCTCCATGGTCTTAATTTTTAAATAAAATAAATTATTATAGTATTGTGATGAATGAAATGAATGGGAAATTATTTATGAATGAAATGCTGCTTTTATAGAGAGAGCCAGGCGTGTTATTTTTTCTATGACGTCATTTGAATGAATTTCAGTTGTTTTGGATGAAGTTTACAAATATAATAAATTATCGTAGTATTTTGATAATTCTAAAATTAGTACCGAGGAATGTATCACATTTTAGAGATGTTTAAACCAGCTAATTTTTATTTCAATGCCGTCATTTGAATGAAGTTCATTTTTTTCGATGAAGGTTTAAGTTTTGATATATAATAAATTAATGTAGTATTGTGATAAGTTTTAAAATATTACCAAGGAATGTATTGCATTTTAGACATGTTTAAATAAAATTGCATTGAAGTTGGAAAGTGTTTCATTATCATTGATTTAAGCATGATTGATCTTTCTCGTCTTAAGTTGCATTTTGCACTAGAAGGCTACAAGTACGTTCAATTGACTGCGCATGTTCACGTTACTGTAAATATATGTTACGTTTGAGGCGCTACAATACGTTGTTTAAAAGCTATAGGGTTTTTTCGAAGGACCCTGTACAGTTATACTCTGTTTTGTGTTAGTGTATGGAAGTACCCAATAAAATAATCTCACATAAATATTCATCGTATAAACATTTCATAGTAAAGTGAAAAAATATAATATATATGAGACCTACAGTCGATTTCTTATAAAAAATAATATTACGATTTCACTTTTTGCGTAGTTATGTTTTAAATAACATTTGATATCAATATAGACGAAATATGTATTTAAAATCTTAATCATCTTCGTTGAGTTTGTCTAGCATACTCCTACGTAGCTTTAGCTCTTTACCCATACAATCATAGTTTCTCAATTCAAAATCTGGAAGCTAATGATTTGTACTAATTCAATGTAAGTCTAGACTTTTACGCGTGGTTAAACAATGATTTTATGAAGAGTTCATTTCATTTACGCAAAACATTAACTAGAAAATATTGAATTATAGAATTCCCAAGAAATGTCTGCACGCGAAGTCCATTATCTGGACTTTACCGCAATCATACAGCACGTCACTGCACTTAGAGGCTTATAGTGTTCACGGAAATTACTACTCTGAACTTATAACACAAATTTCTTTATATTTTATTAGTAATACAGCTGAATATCGAAAAGATATTATTTTTGGAATTTGTGCAAATGGTCTTCCGTATTTATTGTGCTTTATTCTGGTGAACTATACCTCGTTTTGTAGGAGATCAATCTCAGATAAATAATTGCATTAGAGTTTTTGCGGTCCAACTGATATTCAAACAAGAAAGATCAATCATGCATAAGCATTGATTATGAAACACTTTCCAACTGAAATGTAATTTCATTTAAAAATTTCTAAAATGTGATTCATTCAGTGGTAATATCTTTTACATTATCACAGTACTACAGTAATTTATTATACTTAAATATTTAAAACTGTATCGAAATATAAATCATCTGATTCTTTATGCAAAATCAATGAATATTTCATTCATATAACTTGTATTCCAGACTCCAGAGCTAAATAATTTTGTGTGAAAAAAATTCAGCAATTCTTATGTAATTCATCTTACAATCGCTTGAGATATTTGCATTCTGCATATGTTAAAATTAGGCTTCCTTGAAGAAATAATAAAAGTTTAGGGATCATTTAAAATCACAACTATTGTAATTGCATAGGCACGGAATTTAGATACACAGATAATACACAGATAATATATATGTGTATGTGTATGTACTCAAAGTATTGGAATCGTGCCGAAGATCGGAACTCGAATTTTCAAAGGATCTACACGTTTTGGGACTTCTAGAACACGAAAAAACTACTTTTAGGAAGACGTCTGTGTGTGTAAGGGTGCATCTGTGTATGTCTCTGTGTGTCTGTGTAGGATATTACATCCACTCTAATTGAAAAACTAATGGACCGAATTTCATACAATTTGGTAGGTATGTTTTTTGTGGGAAATCCTGATGTTCATTAGATTATAGTACGATTCGTAATAAAAGAATCTGCCTTCTTTGCGAAATGGCAGCAGAAATTGCCTTTATCCACTCTAGCTAAAAACTAATGAACCAAATTTAACAAAATTTGGAGTATAATATTTCAATAACCTACAAGTGATTTATATACCAAATTTAACAAAATTTTGTATATAAATCATTTGTAGGTTATTCTACTACGATTCGGGAAAAAGGAACGGGCTATTTTTGCGAAATGGCCAGCAAAAATCGTTATATATAAAAATAAAAGACTACGTGTGCTCAATTATATCAATTAAATTCCTATTTTATATGTGATTTTTGACAACAAAAAGAATAAGACTAACCCCATTACTCTAGGACTAGCCGTTCTTGAGATATTCTAGTTTTTTTGCGTTTTCGCTACGCCACCTTTGACAATAAGTCCAGTTATCAAATGAGAACCAAATTTAAGTTTAACGTGTAAATTCAATGTCATTTAAAATACTTATGTTGTGCAGATAAACTCAAATTATCATTGAATAAATAAAGAGAACGAATATGAGTCTGCAGGGAAAGACATGTGCTGTCCACATCAGAATTTTTAACAATATTACAACAATGATTTATAAAAGTGAAAGGGGATTAATTGCGGGTCATTTCGAAAAAAATGTATGATCTATATTTAAAGATCCACCAAATTGCTGTAGAATAAAATGTTCTACAAATTTAAGCTGTGTACCAAATTTTAACTCTCTAGGACGTAGGAAAGTGCATTTAAAATGCCATCAATTAAATTTATCATGAAGAGTTATATAAAATTTAAAAAAAATGAAAATTTGTTATCTACCAAATTATTTTAAAATATGAAGCCACTGCCATATGCAAAACGTTTTAACAAATGGAGAGATATTTATTATATAATATCTCTTTCTTTTCTTTCTGGAAGATATCCCAAAGTCAGAATTTAATTGAATTTGTTTTTTTCCCTATATTAAATAATTTTTTTAATTAAAAAACTACTTAACATATTTTACTGAATTTTTTTTTATATATTCTATGGGATAATGTGAATATTTCCTAAAAATTTCGAAGCAATTCGTGAATTTTAAATTTACTTAAAAAATGTTTGAAAAATTAGGTCCCATAGGGTTAAATGTATTTCCTTTTTTCAACCCGGGTTCAATAAAAAACTAATTGGGTGATATTATTTATTTATATTCCCATAGGTCCTACAGACCGTCTGAACAACATACTAAAATTTCATTTTGATAAACTCATTTTTACGGCAGTTATCGTGCTAACGGACAGACAGACAGACAGACAGACAGACAGACAGACAGAATGAACAAAGTCATAAACACTTTTCAACTTTGTTGTAAAGTGTTAAAAACTCTTACGAATTTTTTTATGACAAGTTATTATTAAATACGAATAAACAAAAAATTTAAATGAGATAACTTTTATTAAACAATGTAAATCGACAATTAATGTTTATATAATGTATATACAATTTTTAACACTTTACAACAAAGTTGAAACGTGTTTATGACTTTGTTCATTCTGTCTGTCTTTCTGTCTGTCCGTTAGCACGATAACTGCCGTAAAAAAGACTTAATCAAAATGAAATTTTAGTATGTTGTTCAGACGGTCTGTAGAACCTATGGGAATATAAATGAATAATATCAACCAATTAGTTTTGGATTGAACCCGGGTCGAAAAAATGAAATAAATTGAGGCCTATGAGACCTAATTTTTCAAACATTTTTTAAGCGGATTTAAAATTCACAAATTGCTTCGAAAATTTTAGGTAATATTCAAATTGTTCCATAAAATATATAAAAAAAATTCAGCGAAATATATTCAGTAGTTTTTTAAATAAAAATTAAAATAATAATTACACCTCTTATATGAAGCGATCACGTGACCATGATATGAAAATATCAGGTGACCCACTTCAAAATGATATATGGCATTCATCTTGTTTCAAAATCGTGATTTTTTAACACTTTACAACAAAGTTGAAAAGTGTTTATGACTTTGTTCATTCTGTCTGTCTGTCTGTCTGTCTGTCTGTCTGTCTGTCTGTCTGTCTGTCTGTCTGTCTGTCTGTCTGTCCGTTAGTACGATAACTGCCGTAAAAATGAGTTTATCAAAATGAAATTTTAGTATGTTGTTCAGACGGTCTGTAGGACCTATGGGAATATAAATAAATAATATCACCCAATTAGTTTTTTATTGAACCCGGGTTGAAAAAATGAAATACATTGAACCCTATGGGACCTAATTTTTCAAACATTTTTTAAGTAAATTTAAAATTCACGAATTGCTTCGAAATTTTTAGGAAATATTCACATTATCCCATAGAATATATAAAAAAAAATTCAGTAAAATATGTTAAGTAGTTTTTTAATTAAAAAAATTATTTAATATAGGGAAAAAAACAAATTCAATTAAATTCTGACTTTGGGATATCTTCCAGAAAGAAAAGAGAGAGATATTATATAATAAATATCTCTCCATTTGTTTAAACGTTTTGCATATGGGAGTGGCTTCATATTTTAAAATAAATTTGGTAGATAACAATTTTTCATTTTTTTTAAATTTTATATAACTCTTCTTGATAAATTTAATTGATGGCATTTTAAATGCACTTTCCTACGTCCTAGAGAGTTAAAATTTGGTACACAGCTTAAATTTGTTGAACATTTTATTCGACAAAAATTTGATGGATCTTTAAATATAGATCATACATTTTTTTCGAAATGGCCTGAAAATAATCCCCGTTCACTTCTATAAATCATTGTTGTAATATTGTTAAAAATTCTGATGTGGACAGCACATGTCTTTCTCTGCAGACTCATATTCGTTCTCTTTATTTATTCAATGATAATTTGAGTTTATCTGCACAACATAAGTATTTTAAATGACATTGAATTTACACGTTAAACTTAAATTTGGTTCTCATTTGATAGCTGGACTTATTGTCAAAGGTGGCGTAGCGAAAACGCGAAAAAACTAGAATATCTCAAGAACGGCTAGTCCTAGAGTAATGGGGTTAGTCTTATTCTTTTTGTTGTCAAAAATCACATATAACATAGGAATTTAATTGATATAATTGAGCACACGTAGTCTTTTATTTTTATATATAACGATTTTTGCTGGCCATTTCGCAAAAATAGCCCGTTCCTTTTTCCCGAATCGTAGTAGAATAACCTACAAATGATTTATATACAAAATTTTGTTAAATTTGGTATATAAATCACTTGTAGGTTATTGAAATATTATACTCCAAATTTTGTTAAATTTGGTTCATTAGTTTTTAGCTAGAGTGGATAAAGGCAATTTCTGCGGCCATTTCGCAAAGAAGGCAGATTCTTTTATTACGAATCGTACTATAATCTAATGAACATCAGGATTTCCCACAAAAAACATACCTACCAAATTGTATGAAATTCGGTCCATTAGTTTTTCAATTAGAGTGGATGTAATATCCACACAGACACACAGAAACATACACAGATACACCCTTACACACACAGACGTCTTCCTAAAAGTAGTTTTTTCGTGTTCTAGAAGTCCCAAAACGTGTAGATCCTTTGAAAATTCGAGTTCCGATCTTCGGCACGATTCCAATACTTTGAGTACATACACATACACATATATATTATCTGTGTATTATCTGTGTATCTAAATTCCGTGCCTATGCGATTACAATAGTTGTGATTTTAAATGATCCCTAAACTTTTATTATTTCTTCAAGGAAGCCTAATTTTAACATATGCAGAATGCAAATATCTCAAGCGATTGTAAGATGAATTACATAAGAATTGCTGAATTTTTTTCACACAAAATTATTTAGCTCTGGAGTCTGGAATACAAGTTATATGAATGAAATATTCATTGATTTTGCATAAAGAATAAGATGATTTATATTTCGATACAGTTTTAAATATTTAAGTATAATAAATTACTGTAGTACTGTGATAATGTAAAAGATATTACCACTGAATGAATCACATTTTAGAAATTTTTAAATGAAATTACATTTCAGTTGGAAAGTGTTTCATAATCAATGCTTATGCATGATTGATCTTTCTTGTTAAAGTTCTTTTTATTTCATATTGAGTGTTGTATCCGTCCTAAAACCACTTTATTTTGGTTTAAATTCTGTTGATCTACATACTAAAACAACGCAATTGCAATATATTTGAGTTTAAATGCTCATCCAAATTTGATTATTTTCACAACGAAGCCTATTTTTCACTTATGTAAAATGTAAACAGCAAAATATGTAGGATGAGTTGTATAAGAATTGCTGTATTTTTTTAACGCAAAAGAATTTAGCTCATGGAGCCTGCATAGCTGATATGAAAGAAATATTCATTGACTTTACAGAAAGAAGGACGATTTTTTGCGATGAAGTTTTAAGCATAGAGTTAAACTACTTGTAGCTCCATGGTCTTAATTTTTTAATAAAATAAATTATTATAGTATTGTGATGAATGACATGAATGGGAAATTATTTATGAATGAAATGCTGCTTTTTTAGAGAGAGCCAGGCGTGTTATTTTTTCTATGACGTCATTTGAATGAATTTCAGTTGTTTTCGATGAAGTTTTGAAATATAATAAATTATCGTGGTATTATGATAATTCTAAAATTATTACCGAGTAATATATCACATTTTAGAGATGTTTAAACCAGGTAATTTATATTTCAATGCCGTCATTTGAATGAAGTTTATTTTATTCGATGAAGGTTTAAGTTTTCAAATCTAATAAATCAATGTAGTATTGTGAGAAGTTTTAAAATATTACCGAGGAATGTATTGCATTTTAGACATGTTTAAATAAAATTGCATTGAAGTTTGAAAGTGTTTCATAATCAATGCTTTAAGCATGATTGATCTTTCTTGTTTAAGTTCTTTTTAATTCATATTGAGTGTTGTATCCGTCCTAAAACTACTTTATTTTTGCTTAAATTCTGTGCATATACATACTGAAACAACGCAATGAAAATATATTGAGTTTAAATGCTCATCTAAATTTGATTATTTCTACAACTAAGCCTATTTTTCACCTATGTAAAATGTAAACAGCAAAATATATATGAATGAGTTGTATTAGAATTCCTGTATTTTTTTAACTCAAAATAATTTAGTCCATGGAGTCTGCATGGCTGATATGAATGAAATATTTATTGATTTCATAAAGAGAAGGACGATTTTTTTCGATGCAGTTTCAAGCATAGAGTTTAATTTTTTGTAGCTCCATGGTCTTAAACAAAATGTTTAAATAAAATAAATTATTATAGTATTGTGATGAATGAAATGAATGGGAGAAAGTTATGAATGAAATCCTGTTTTTATAGAGATCCAGGCGTGTTATTTTTTCTATGACGTCATTTGAATCAATTTCAGTTGTTTTCGATGAAGTTTTCAAATATAATAAATTATCGTAGTATTATGATAATTCTAAAACTATTACCGAGGAATGTATAACATTTTAGAGATGTTTAAACCAGGCAATTTATATTTCAATACCGTCATTTGAATGAAGTTCATTTTTATCGATGAAGGTTTAAGTTTTCAAATATAATAAATTAATGCAGTATTGTGATAAGTTTCAAAATATTACCGAGGAATGTATTGCATTTTAGACTTGTTTAAATAAAATTGCATTGAAGTTGGAAAGTGTTTTATAATCAATGCTTTAAGCATGATTGATCTTTCTTGTTCTAATAATGACGATAAGTTAAGCACTTCTGCGGCGCATAATGCAACTAGTAAAAGTTATGTTACAGGACTGCATGGAGTCGGGCTGTAAAGGTCTAGATGTATGTGTTTTGGCCTATCCTATCGGTCGAGGAGAGCGAAATTTGTGTTAGACTGTTTCGATCCGGGAAGGTCTTAGGTTTAATTTTCAAAAATGCAGGCTGAAAATGGCCGGATTTACCCAATATTTAAAATAATATATAAATTAAATTTAATAGAGTAAATTAAAAGGTATTGTTGATTTCACCAGTATAAATGTACATGTTTAAAAACAACAACTTTTACCTGAATTTTGAGCATTCTTTTGCTCAAAATTAAGGTAATAATTAACAAGAAAGATCAATCATGCTCAAAGCATTGATTATGAAACACTTTCCAACAGCAATGCAATTTTATTTGAACATGTCTAAAATGAAATACATTCCTCGGTAATATTTTGAAACTTCTCACAATACTACATTGATTTATTATATTTGAAAACTTAAACCTTCATCTAAAAAAATGAACTTCATTCAAATGACGGCATTGAAATATAAATTACCTGGTTTAAACATCTCTAAAATGTGATATATTACTCGATAATAATTTTAGAATTATCATAATACCACGATAATTTATTATATTTAAAAACTTCATCCAAAACAACTGAAATTCATTCAAATGACGTCATAGAAAAAATAACACGCCTGGCTCTCTCTAAAAAAGCAGCATTTCATTCATAAATAATTTCCCATTCATGTCATTCATCACAATACTATAATAACTTATTTTATTTAAAAATTAAGACCATGGAGCTACAAGTAATTAAACTCTATGCTTAAAACTTCATCGCAAAATATCGTCTTTCTGTCGGTAAAATCAATGAATATTTCTTTCATATCAGCTATGCAGACTCCATGAGCTAAATTCTTTTGCGTTAAAAAAATACAGCAATTTCTATACAACTCATCCTACATATTTTGCTGTTTACACTTTACATAAGTGAAAAATAGGCTTCGTTGTAGAAATAATACAATTTGGATGAGCATTTAAACTCATATATAATGTAATTGCGTTGATTTAGTATGTAGATGCACAGAATTTAAACCAAAATAATGTGGTTTTACGACGGATACATCACCCAATATGAAATAAAAAGAACTTTAAAAATCACGATTTTGAGGCAAGATGGATGCCATATATCATATTGAAGTGGATCATGTGATCGTTTCATATCCTGGACAGGTCATCGCTTCATATAAGAGGTGTTATTAATATTTTAATTTTTATTTAAAAAACTTCTGAATATATTTCGATGAATTTTTTTTTATATATTCTATGGGATAATGTGAATATTTCCTAAAAATTTCGAAGCAATTCGTGAATTTTAAATTTACTTAAAAAATGTTTGAAAAATTAGGTCCCATAGGGTTCAATGTATTTCATTTTTTCAACCCGGGTTCAATAAAAAACTAATTGGGTGATATTATTTATTTATATTCCCATAGGTCCTACAGACCGTCTGAACAACATACTAAAATTTCATTTTGATAAACTCATTTTTACGGCAGTTATCGTGCTAACGGACAGACAGACAGACAGACAGACAGACAGACAGACAGAATGAACAAAGTCATAAACACTTTTCAACTTTGTTGTAAAGTGTTAAAAACTCTTACGAATTTTTTTATGACAAGTTATTATTAAATACGAATAAACAAAAAATTTAAATGAGATAACTTTTATTAAACAATGTAAATCGACAATTAATGTTTATATAATGTATATACAATTTTTAACACTTTACAACAAAGTTGAAAAGTGTTTATGACTTTGTTCATTCTGTCTGTCTTTCTGTCTGTCCGTTAGCACGATAACTGCCGTAAAAAAGACTTAATCAAAATGAAATTTTAGTATGTTGTTCAGACGGTCTGTAGAACCTATGGGAATATAAATGAATAATATCAACCAATTAGTTTTGGATTGAACCCGGGTCGAAAAAATGAAATAAATTGAGGCCTATGAGACCTAATTTTTCAAACATTTTTTAAGCGGATTTAAAATTCACAAATTGCTTCGAAAATTTTAGGTAATATTCAAATTGTTCCATAAAATATATAAAAAAAATTCAGCGAAATATATTCAGTAGTTTTTTAAATAAAAATTAAAATAATAATTACACCTCTTATATGAAGCGATCACGTGACCATGATATGAAAATATCAGGTGACCCACTTCAAAATGATATATGGCATTCATCTTGTTTCAAAATCGTGATTTTTTTAAGTTCTTTTTAATTCATATTGAGTGTTGTATCCGTCCTAAAACTACTTTATTTTTGCTTAAATTCTGTGCATATACATACTGAAACAACGCAATGAAAATATATTGAGTTTAAATGCTCATCTAAATTTGATTATTTCTACAACTAAGCCTATTTTTCACCTATGTAAAATGTAAACAGCAAAATATATATGAATGAGTTGTATTAGAATTCCTGTATTTTTTTAACTCAAAATAATTTAGTCCATGGAGTCTGCATGGCTGATATGAATGAAATATTTATTGATTTCATAAAGAGAAGGACGATTTTTTTCGATGCAGTTTCAAGCATAGAGTTTAATTTTTTGTAGCTCCATGGTCTTAAACAAAATGTTTAAATAAAATAAATTATTATAGTATTGTGATGAATGAAATGAATGGGAGAAAGTTATGAATGAAATCCTGTTTTTATAGAGATCCAGGCGTGTTATTTTTTCTATGACGTCATTTGAATCAATTTCAGTTGTTTTCGATGAAGTTTTCAAATATAATAAATTATCGTAGTATTATGATAATTCTAAAACTATTACCGAGGAATGTATAACATTTTAGAGATGTTTAAACCAGGCAATTTATATTTCAATACCGTCATTTGAATGAAGTTCATTTTTATCGATGAAGGTTTAAGTTTTCAAATATAATAAATTAATGCAGTATTGTGATAAGTTTCAAAATATTACCGAGGAATGTATTGCATTTTAGACTTGTTTAAATAAAATTGCATTGAAGTTGGAAAGTGTTTTATAATCAATGCTTTAAGCATGATTGATCTTTCTTGTTCTAATAATGACGATAAGTTAAGCACTTCTGCGGCGCATAATGCAACTAGTAAAAGTTATGTTACAGGACTGCATGGAGTCGGGCTGTAAAGGTCTAGATGTATGTGTTTTGGCCTATCCTATCGGTCGAGGAGAGCGAAATTTGTGTTAGACTGTTTCGATCCGGGAAGGTCTTAGGTTTAATTTTCAAAAATGCAGGCTGAAAATGGCCGGATTTACCCAATATTTAAAATAATATATAAATTAAATTTAATAGAGTAAATTAAAAGGTATTGTTGATTTCACCAGTATAAATGTACATGTTTAAAAACAACAACTTTTACCTAAATTTTGAGCATTCTTTTGCTCAAAATTAAGGTAATAATTAACAAGAAAGATCAATCATGCTCAAAGCATTGATTATGAAACACTTTCCAACAGCAATGCAATTTTATTTGAACATGTCTAAAATGAAATACATTCCTCGGTAATATTTTGAAACTTATCACAATACTACATTGATTTATTATATTTGAAAACTTAAACCTTCATCTAAAAAAATGAACTTCATTCAAATGACGGCATTGAAATATAAATTACCTGGTTTAAACATCTCTAAAATGTGATATATTACTCGATAATAATTTTAGAATTATCATAATACCACGATAATTTATTATATTTAAAAACTTCATCCAAAACAACTGAAATTCATTCAAATGACGTCATAGAAAAAATAACACGCCTGGCTCTCTCTAAAAAAGCAGCATTTCATTCATAAATAATTTCCCATTCATGTCATTCATCACAATACTATAATAACTTATTTTATTTAAAAATTAAGACCATGGAGCTACAAGTAATTAAACTCTATGCTTAAAACTTCATCGCAAAATATCGTCTTTCTGTCGGTAAAATCAATGAATATTTCTTTCATATCAGCTATGCAGACTCCATGAGCTAAATTCTTTTGCGTTAAAAAAATACAGCAATTTCTATACAACTCATCCTACATATTTTGCTGTTTACACTTTACATAAGTGAAAAATAGGCTTCGTTGTAGAAATAATACAATTTGGATGAGCATTTAAACTCATATATAATGTAATTGCGTTGATTTAGTATGTAGATGCACAGAATTTAAACCAAAATAATGTGGTTTTACGACGGATACATCACCCAATATGAAATAAAAAGAACTTTAAAAATCACGATTTTGAGGCAAGATGGATGCCATATATCATATTGAAGTGGATCACGTGATACTTTCATATCATGGTCACGTGATCGTTTCATATAAGAGGTGTTATTAATATTTTAATTTTTATTTAAAAAACTACTGAATATATTTCGATGAATTTTTTTTTATATATTTTATGGAACAATTTGAATATTACCTAAAAATTTCGAAGCAATTTGTGAATTTTGAATTCGCTTAAAAAATGTTTGAAGAATTAGGTCCCATAGGGCTCAATGTATTTCATTTTTTCAACCCGGGTTCAATCCAAAACTAATTGGGTGATATTATTCATTTATAGTCCCATAGGTCCTATAGACCGTCTGAACAACATACTAAAATTTCATTTTGATTAAGTCATTTTTACGGCAGTTATCGTGCTAACGGTAGACAGACAGACAGACGGAATGAACAAAGTCATAAACACTTTTCAACTTTGTTGTAAAATGTTAAAAAGTAGTACTTTTAAAAATAAATATAGTATTTATTTCTATAACAATAACATTCTTTTAACAATATTTTCTCTTAAGTGTTAGGAATCAACCGAAAAAACACATACTTAATATAACACATTTTTTTTATTTAAACGAAAACGAACTATTTATTTATTATTTTTTACTAACAGGTTTGGTAGCCCCTTGTCTGGCATTTTGACTGAAGCTATATTGCCGGAACTCGAGAATGAGATTTTGTCTTTCCTATGCCTTAAACCTATTCCTTGGTGCGTTATGTGGATGATGTGTTTATTATTTGAGAGATCTCCTCGATCTCTTGGATAGTGTTAATGATATTGCCTCCGCTATTAATTTTACAGTTGAATATGAATCCAATTGCTCTTTGCCTTTTTCAGATGTCCTCGTCTTCCACAACTCTCTTGGCTTCATACTTCTGTTTTTCGAAAGCATACGTTTTCTTATTCTTCTATTCCCGCTGATTCTTTTCATCCCATTTCTTCTAAAAATTCATCTATTATTACTGTTTCTAATAGTGTTTTTAACGTTTATTCATCTATTTCTGCTTTAGTTACTGAAATTAATTTTATCTTTAACCTTGGCTATGAAGCCGCTTACTCTATCGATCTCATTTACCAAATCTTTTCCACACTTCTATATAATATTATTTATCCTAATGCTAACTTTGCCCCTTTTTCTGACATCTTGCCCCCTTTTCTGACATCTTTCCCCTTTTTCTGACATCTTGTGCCCTTTTCTGAAATCTTGCCGTATAAATCTAGTCTTCTTTTCCAACTGGCGATTTTCCGTCCTTTGATTAAATTTTATTAAGGATTTAAGTTTAAACCCGTCCATTCTACCGTCACTACTTAATTTAATCGTATTCGCTCTGATAAATTAAAGGATAAAAATAACTTCATATGTCAGACTGGGGTTTACGTTGTCCCCCTATTATCTCCCGAAAGATAATTATTAATTCCACATTGGTAGTAATAAGCGTACCGTCAGCATTTCTGTACCTGTATCTGAGCATGTTCAAGATATTAAAAATATAAAACTGTCCACGGCTCTTGACCATTTTGTTATTAACGATAATTTTCACACTATGTTCGATAAAAATGTTCTCTTAATTAGTTGCAATAACCCTGGTAATATATTTCTTTATGCATCCCTTTTCATTTACATTTTATTTACATTCTATTTCCTTTTCATTTACATTCTATTTGCAATTTTGATCCCGTTCAGACACTTAGTTATACTTGGCGTCTACTTCTCATCCTGTATTTCATGATCTCTTACCATTTATGCATTTTGTAATTAAATTATATTTTTTAAATATATCAATTTTAATATTATCAATATCCAAATCTTGTCTCGCTGCTATGGCCTGTATATTAAAACTCATGTTCGCCACCTACAATTTACTTTGCCATTGCAGAAGGACATAATAATATCCGAAAGCGCTCTGGTTGTGTAATTTTATGTACGTGATTAATGGTGTGTTCATTAAAGGTAATTTAATTAACCAACTTTGGCTGTCATCATTTTTAAAGTTTTAGCTGAATTGACGTGTTTTCCATACAGTTTCAGGAATCCATAAGTTGACAATAAAACTATTACGGAAGGCATTTATTTCACACAATAGAAATATTAGCGATTGCCTGTCATATTCAAGAATGCTAAAATAACTTACATGTACTGCACATTATTCTGATGTACAACCTAATTAAACTGATCTCCGTCAGCGACATTGCAGATTTCAATTGAAAAAGGAATACGGCCCCATACTTTGACAAGCGCTACAGGAGTCTGCAGCATAACATCCCTACTGTGGAACTTACTTGGACGCCTGAAAGAGAAAGGTCTCGAGGTCGACCCAAGCTAACTTGGAGGAGACTGGTGGAGCAGGGGGGAAATTTGATGGGATGGGCGAGCTGGTTAGAAGCAAGGACTGCGGCACAGGATCGACCAGGGTGGCGACGCAAACTGAAGGCCTTATGTGCCACTAGGCGCGATAAATTATGATGAGGATGACAGGCGTCTCTATGTGACAGGTCCTAATGATACGACCGTTTGACATACATGTATTGCCTTCCATATACGCTTTTAGTGCGTTCCTGGTGTCGATTTCTATTAATTTGATAACGATCTACAACTTTGTAACTTGTAATTTTCGAGTATCTCGCTTTATTGCAGAGTTTATTATCCTAACTTTTTAAATGCACGCCAGTAACCACGTTTATTCGATCGAACATGATCACTTTACAATGAATAAACCTAAAGTGCACACTCATGAACTTTTCCCTACAAAGTTATTAGGGTGCTTATGGACTTTAGAAACCCTGTATATTTAATTTTCTAATAACACGAGATTTTGGAAAACTTCTTATACACATAACGTGGTCCGGCCGCCCAAATTGCTGCTCTCAGTCTTCGGATGAGTCGGTCGGCCTGGCCTTTCGACACTCCTTCGACACATAGCATGGTGTCTTGTAGTAAACCTAAAATTTCCCAAAATTTGGCAGATAAGTAAGTCACTTGTGGGTTACGCTGATGCTGACTAGATTTTGGTACAATTCGGAAGAAAGAACTTGGCTTTTTTGGGGAAATGGCCCGCAAAAATCGCCAAAATCTAAAATAAGTAACTACAACACCATTACTCTAGGACTAGCCATTCTCGAGATATTTTAGTCTTTTAGCACTTTCGCTACGCCACCTTTGAGTATAAGTGCAGTTACCAAATGAAAATGAAAATTGAATTAAAAGTGCAAATCCATTATCATCTCAAGTAATTATGGATGTTATTTTGTGCAATTAAACTCATTTTAATGAAGTATTAAAGGAATAAAGAAAACGTGGATATGAGTCTGATTGAAATTCATGTGCTACCCACATCAGATATTTTTAATTACTATTGCATAATTTCCTACCTTATTTAAAGCATTTTCCCAGTTGGAACTATGTTGTTGTTGCTGGGACCCAGACCGTC
Organism: Amaurobius ferox; assembly: GCA_951213105.1. Taxonomy (NCBI): domain Eukaryota; kingdom Metazoa; phylum Arthropoda; class Arachnida; order Araneae; family Amaurobiidae; genus Amaurobius; species Amaurobius ferox. The sequence continues at coordinate 91,346,470 of OX578133.1, forward strand.
CGACCTACCAGAAAGATGTAAGGTAACTGTTTGGACGGCCGGGAAGTTGGAACTATATTGTTGTTGCTGAGTCCCAGACCGTCCAACCTAATAGAAAGATGTAAGGTAACTGTTTGGACGGCCGGGAAGTTGGAACTATGTTGTTGTTGCTGAGACCCAGACCGTCCGACCTACCAGAAAGATGTAAGCTAACTGTTTGGACGGCCGGGAAGTTGGAACTATGTTGTTGTTGCTGTGACCCAGACAGTCCGACCTACCAGAAAGATGTAAGGTAACTGTTTGGACGACCGGAAAGTTGGAACTATATTGTTGTTGCTGAGACCCAGACCGTCCGACCTACCAGAAAGATGTAAGGTAACTGTTTGGACGGCCGGAAAGATGGAACTATGTGTGCCTACAACCAACAGTTTACAAAAATTCTTCTTAAAATGGATTTAATAGTTTTTAAGAAAACAAATAAAGCATGTTAAAAAGATAGTAATTACAAATTTTATTTAAACTGTCAAACAAAACAAAAAATCCACGATGTGCAATCAAAGCAATTAGATATCACTCAGAATTTTGACTATTTCAGTTTAAGTGAGGATCGCCACTACTGTCAAGCTTCTAATACAGTCTTCTAATGCAAGAACAAAATTCTAATACAGTCACTTAATCGGGTAATAGATATTCGCGTACCTCGCTTATATGCTTAGAATACTGTGGAACAAAAACGAACACCATAGGGTTATTGTTAAACACACCCGTTTTATCGCATAGCAATCCCTGGTTATTTGCATAAAAGCTGAGCCACCAATTTCGTGAATTACAGTTTCAGTTTTGGAAGACATGGGAGGAAAAGCAATAAAATGTCAAGTTTGGCAACCTCCGATTTTCCCCTGTTTAGTTCAAAAGTCAAAACACATAATACATAGAAGGAATGTGTTATGTATATATAGTAATAAATTACTACTATATATTACGAAAATTGTTATGCTTATTTTATATTCATTATATTCATACTATATAATCAAAAGGGTTATTAATCATTATGATGACGGAAGGTCGCTTTGTTTTTGCATTATGAATTATTGCAGCCTATAAGGCATTTATGACCTCACACATCAAGTAGCAGAAAGTGGCAAAAACGTTGCAAGCATCAAACAATGGACGCAGTCAGACGGTCGGCAGTGGTTGACATTTAGTTAAAAAATATTTCAAAATAATGACTTCTCATACACATGGTAAGGGCACTTGGTCCTTAGGACCTTAAGCAGTTACGCCCAGTGTATCTCCAGCTAGTAATAACTTCTTAGAACAAGTGCACGAGACAATGGGACCAAGGGTGAGAAATAAAAGGAGGTCCAGCAGATTTATGTCAAATAACCGTACAAAAAATGAGAGGAGATTTGGAAATTATTCAAAGAAAATTTAGTGAACCGAAGTAGTTTTCCGTGAGTAAATAGTAAAAAAAGAAATGCCGATATAGAAACTAGGACGCAAGCAAGCCCCAAAGATGATCCTGGCCCAGATTTTCCAGCAAAGGATCCTACAATAGATATGACATCCACAACATATACTTCTTTTGCTCTCATGAGGAATTAACATTTATTTGGATTCAGTTAACTATAAATTACATTTTGTCATCACACTTTTCTCCAAATTAAATTGAAAATGAGCACAAATTATAAAATTATTAATTGAATGTGTTAGTGAAAAATATATGTTTTTTTAAAGTAAATATTTATGTAAGGACAATCATAGGTGTCTTCGATAAGTAGTTTGTAATTAATATTTATCAGAAAAGCTGTCGTATATGTTGGAATCGCGCGAATGATTTTGTACATACTATTACGATCTCCCTCCCAGCCACTCAAACAGCTGCTACAAACCCTTTGGGTCAGTCGATTGATCTGGGTTTGCAACACTATTACGATCTCGAACACAAATTAGTTAATTAATTTAATCTTAATATTTAAAATAACAATTTTTTTCATCACAATAATATTAATCTGTGTACCACCTGGTTAATCGCAAACCCCGCTTTATCGCATGCAATAGACTGAAAGCAAGTGTATGCAATTAAGCGGGGTCAACTGCACTTGTTTATTTTTTCCTTACCACGTGCGATTTAAATATCATTTTACTAAGGTCAAATTCCATATAACAAAATGACCTTTCAGACAATGCAAGTTACACTGTAAATAAGAAAATTTTTGAATGAGTCTTCATTTGGTGGATAATGGTACACTATAACCATTTTTTTGTTATCTTTTACATTCTTATTTCGTGCAGTCAAACGAATTTTTGGAAAAACCCGAAGTGACAACTCCAGAACCGGAAATAGAAATCTTAGTGAACCCCTACCCACTTTGGAGTTCGATGCTCAATCTATACTAGTCATCATCTAAGCTCTATTTACTATATCTCTATTATTTGTGGTGTGATATAATGTAACTGAAACAAAATAAAAAATCTGCTGTGGACAGCACATGAATTCCCTGACAGACTTAAATTCCTTTTCCTTTTTTTTTCTTTTATAATTTATTAAATTGAGTTCATTTGCACAAAATAACACGGGTAATTATTTAAATTCACAATTAATTTGCAGTTTTATTTCAATTTTCGTTTTCATTTGGCGTCTGGACGTACTTTTTTACTTTCCCTGTAATATATGGTGATGTATAGGAAAAGTATTGGAATCCTGTCGAAAATCGCAACTCCCGTTTTCGACGAATCTACACATTTTGACACCACTAGATTACGAAAGAACCATTTTTAGCGTAACGTATGTGTGTGTGTTTGTGTGTCTGTCTGTCTGTGCAATGCATGTATTCACTCTAACTGTAAAACTAATAAACCGAATTTCATAAAATTTGGTAGGTAGGTCAATTTTTGACGAGAAAAAGAATAATCCCAACCTCATTACTCTAAGACTAGCCGTTCGCGAAATATTTGAGTTTGTTTGCATCTTTGTTACGCCGCTTTTGAAAAAATTTCCAGTTACCAAATAAAATAAAAAAAAATATTTAAATTTATTCCGTGTTATTTTGTGCAATTAAACTCAATGTAATGAATTATTAAGGAAATAAAGAGAAACTGAATTTGAGTCTGCAGGGAAAGTCATGCCCTGTTCACATCAGATTTTCTAAAGATGACGTCGTAAAAATACTTAAAAGCTAAAATAACTCGAAAACAGTTAAGCCTAGAGTTATGGTGTTGGTCTTATTCGTTTCGTTAACAGCAATTACGTATAAAACAAGCATTTAATTGATATATTTGAGAATGAGTAGTCTTTAATTTAATTTTGGCAATTTTTGCGGGACATTTTGCAAAAAAAAAAAGAAAAAAAAAAAAAAAAGAAACAGGTACTTTCTTTCTTTTCGAATCATACCCAAATCTAATCTGCACCAGACTGTCTCATAGGTGACTTATCTACCAATTTTTGTAAAATTTGGTCAATTAGTTTTTAGCTAGAGTGGATACATAAGATTTTTGCGGGCCATTTCACAAAAAAAGGCAGGTTCTTTTTTTCCGAATCGTACCGAAATATAATAATCCGCGCCAGGATAACCGCTGGTAACTTACCTACCAAAGTTGTAAAATTTCGTCGAATAGTTTTTAAGCTAGAGTGGATGCATACATTGCACAGACAGACAGATAAACAAACATACGTTACGCTAAAAATTGTATTGTCGTGTTCGAGGTCCCAAAACCTGTAAATCCATCGAAAACTCGAGTTACGATTTTCGACACTATTCCAATGCTTTCTCTCACATTACCATGCATTTAAGCGAAAGTAAAAATCTGAAATAACTTGTATACTCTCCACTTAGAAATTAATCAATGAGCTGCCCTTTAATGGGGCTACTTTGTATTCCTGCAGTGCCGTTGCTCAAAATATAACATAAAAATTCCAAATCTAATCATTGTCGTCTATCAATTCCACGTTGTAAGTTATCACTTTGCGTGTCACTTCCCTGGTATAGCCAGCCTGGGCCATTAACATTACACTCAGCTGTGATCAGAAATATTTACAACCTTATCCAAAGTCACTTCAATTCCTAATAATTTCCTGGACGCCCATATATGGGTTCCTTTCGCCACGCCTGCTCCATGTCAGACCCCATTTCAATCCCGATTTTTTTTTTCATTACTAGTCCAATCTCCACATTGCAGATAATAGGTAAAAATTCACTGAGTATCCAAATAACAAAGAATAATTGTAAAAGTGCGTGTGCATATAATACATTATTACGACCTTCACTATTAAATAACTATTTTATCCACGTTTCGAGCGTTCTCCATAGCTAGTTGTCACAAAATGCGACGCATACACATTTATAAAAGTTCTAAATTTCGAAAACGGTTTCAAATTTATACGTAACAAAACGGATCAATCATGCATAGAGCATTGATTATGAAACATTTTCCAAATGAATTGCAAAATCATTTACATTTAAGATGCTTCAAAAATTACAAAAGACAACATTAAGCTTAATTCTTCGAAAAGGACAATAGTAGTTACACAAAATGAACTTTATTTAAATGAGCACATCAAAAGTATAGTTTACAAAGTGTTTACGTCCCTTTTGATGTTAAAATTACTTCACAATTATAATATTTCATTATTATATCGCTTGCTTATATCATGTTAAATTAGTTTTTCAACATTGTTGTAACCAATCTAGCACCATGGTTGTAACTATGGCAAACCATTTCACTTTATAAATCGTTTGCCACTCTATGTAAAATCAATAAATATTTCATTCATATCATTTATATTCCAGACTCCAGAGCAAAATAATTTTATGTAAAAAAAATTCAGCAATTCTTAAATCACTCACCTTAAAATTGCTTGATTTGTTTACATTTTGTATGCCATAGTTTAGCATTAAAATTAGACTTGTAGGAATAAATAAAGTTTAGTAATCATTTAAAATAAAATACCTTGTAATTGGGTTGGCTCAAAATTTAGATGCGCAGATAATATACGAAATTAAAGTGGTTTTATGACGGATGCAACACTAAATATAAATTTAAACAAGCTTTAAACATCTAAGCAAAAAAAAAAACACTCAGCGGGGAAAAAATGGAAGCCATATTTATTTTGAGATGAGTCACGTAATCTATTCATATAATATGGATGCAATTGTTGTTTCAAATTTTATTCAAAAACCTACCAAATATATTTTGCTAAAAACTTATTTACACATTTTATGAGATAATTTGAATACTTCCTAAAATTTTCTAAGCAATTTGTGAATTTTAACTCCGCTTAAAAATGTTTAAAAAATTAAGTCCCATAGGGTTCAATGTATTTCATTTTTCAACCCGTGTTAAATCCAAAACTGATTGGGTGATATTATTCATTTTCATTCCCAAACATCCCATAGACCGTCTTAACAATATACTATAGTTTATTTTTAATAAAGTCAGTTTTCCGGCTGTTATCGTGCGAGCAGGCAGACAGAATGACCAAAGTCATAACCACTTTTCACCGATGTTGGAAAGTGTTAAAATATTCATTGATCAAAATGCGTGGAAACACGACAATTTAGCAAACACTTTAAAACGATATAATAAAGACAACTAAGTTGTTTGGCAAAAAAGGTCCTTAATATTAGCACCATATATGACATACGTACATAAAATTACAAATTCAGAGCTCTTTTGGAAGTCGGTAGGTCTTTCATTGGTGGCAATGTAAATTGTTTAAAATGTGACGAATATGAACTCTCATATACAGCCCACAACCGTGAGATAAGATTTGCATACTGATCTTCATGAAATTCGATACATTAAAAAATATTTAAATTAAAAACTACATAAATAATAGTAGATCTTAATATACAGGGAAACCAGTAAACGTGTAGTCAAAAATAAAGAAAACTGGACACACATTATTCAATGAAGATTATACATGAATTTAACATACAGTGAATCGAGAATGAGACTGCATTCAAAACTGGGATCTGAACGGGATCGAAACTAAAAATAGAGCCGCGATAAATATATATGAAAGGGTACAAAAAGTAAAGTATTATGGGATATTGCAGCTAATTAAGAGAAAAGTTTTATCGACAATAGAAGTAAAATTGTCATTAATAACAAAGTGGGGAAGAGCAGTAGACAATTTTTAACACTTTACAACAAAGTTGAAAAGTGTTTCTGACTTTGTTCATTCTGTCTGTCTGTCTGTCTGTCTGTCTGTGCGTTAGCACTATAACTGCCGTAAAATTGACATAATCAAAATGAAATTTTAGTATGTTGTTCAGACGGTCTGTAGAACCTATGGGAATATAAGTGAATAATATCACCCAATTAGTTTTGGATTGAACCCGGGTTGAAAATATGAAATACATTGAGCCCTATGGGACCAAATTTTTCAAACATTTTTTAAGCGAATTTAAAATTCTCAAATTGCTTCGAAAATTTTAGGTAATATTCAAATTATTCCATAAAGTATATAAAAACAAGAAAGATCAATCATGCATAAGCATTGATTATGAAACACTTTCCAACTGAAATGTAATTTCATGTAAAAATTTCTAAAATGTGATTCATTCAGTGGTAATATATTTTACATTATCACAGTACTACAGTAATTTATTATACTTAAATATTTAAAACTGTATCGAAATATAAATCATCTGATTCTTTATGCAAAATCAATGAATATTTCATTCATATAACTTGTATTCCAGACTCCAGAGCTAAATAATTTTGTGTGAAAAAAATTCAGCAATTCTTATGTAATTCATCTTACAATTGCTTGAGATATTTGCATTCTGCATATGTTAAAATTAGGCTTCCTTGAAGAAATAATAAAAGTTTAGGGATCATTTAAAATCACAACTATTGTAATTGCATAGGCACGGAATTTAGATACACAGATAATACACAGATAATATATATGTGTATGTGTATGTACTCAAAGTATTGGAATCGTGCCGAAGATCGGAACTCGAATTTTCAAAGTATCTACACGTTTTGGGACTTCTAGAACACGAAAAAACTACTTTTAGGAAGACGTCTGTGTGTGTAAGGGTGTATCTGTGTATGTTTCTGTGTGTCTGTGTGGATATTACATCCACTCTAATTGAAAAACTAATAGACCGAATTTCATACAATTTGGTAGGTATGTTTTTTGTGGGAAATCCTGATGTTCATTAGATTATAGTACGATTCGTAATAAAAGAATCTGCCTTCTTTGCGAAATGGCCGCAGAAATTGCCTTTATCCACTCTAGCTAAAAACTAATGAACCAAATTTAACAAAATTTGGAGTATAATATTTCAATAACCTACAAGTGATTTATATACCAAATTTAACAAAATTTTGTATATAAATCATTTGTAGGTTATTCTAGTACGATTCGGGAAAAAGGAACGGGCTATTTTTGCGAAATGGCCAGCAAAAATCGTTATATATAAAAATAAAAGACTACGTGTGCTCAATTATATCAATTAAATTCCTATTTTATATGTGATTTTTGACAACAAAAAGAATAAGACTAACCCCATTACTCTAGGACTAGCCGTTCTTGAGATATTCTAGTTTTTTCGCGTTTTCGCTACGCCACCTTTGACAATAAGTCTAGCTATCAAATGAGAACCAAATTTAAGTTTAACGTGTAAATTCAATGTCATTTAAAATACTTATGTTGTGCAGATAAACTCAAATTATCATTGAATAAATAAAGAGAACGAATATGAGTCTGCAGAGAAAGACATGTGCTGTCCACATCAGAATTTTTAACAATATTACACCAATGATTTGTAGAAGTGAACGGGGATTATTTTTAGGCCATTTCGAAAAAAATGTATGATCTATATTTAAAGATCCATCAAATTTTTGTCGAATAAAATGTTCAACAAATTTAAGCTGTGTACCAAATTTTAACTCTCTAGGACGTAGGAAAGTGCATTTAAAATGCCATCAATTAAATTTATCATGAAGAGTTATATAAAATTTAAAAAAAATGAAAAATTGTTATCTACCAAATTTGTTTTAAAATATGAAGCCACTCCCATATGCAAAACGTTTAAACAAATGGAGAGATATTTATTATATAATATCTCTCTCTTTTCTTTCTGGAAGATATCCCAAAGTCAGCATTTAATTGAATTTGTTTTTTTCCCTATATTAAATAATTTTTTAATTAAAAAACTACTTAACATATTTTACTGAATTTTTTTTTATATATTCTATGGGATAATGTGAATATTTCCTAAAAATTTCGAAGCAATTCGTGAATTTTAAATTTACTTAAAAAATGTTTGAAAAATTAGGTCCCATAGGGTTCAATGTATTTCATTTTTTCAACCCGGGTTCAATAAAAAACTAATTGGGTGATATTATTTATTTATATTCCCATAGGTCCTACAGACCGTCTGAACAACATACTAAAATTTCATTTTGATAAACTCATTTTTACGGCAGTTATCGTGCTAACGGACAGACAGACAGACAGACAGACAGACAGACAGACAGACAGACAGACAGAATGAACAAAGTCATAAACACTTTTCAACTTTGTTGTAAAGTGTTAAAAAATCAGCGAAATATATTCAGTAGTTTTTTAAATAAAAATTAAAATAATAATTACACCTCTTATATGAAACGATCATGTGACCATGATATGAAAAGATCACATGACCCACTTCGAAATGATATATGGCATCCATCTTGTTTCAAAATCGTGATTTTTTAAGTTCTTTTTAAGTCCTATTGAGTGTTGTATCCGTCCTAAAACTACTTTATTTTTGGTTATAATTCTGTGCATCTACATACTGAAACAACGCAATTACAATATATTTGAGTTTAAATGCTGATCCAAATTTGATTATTTTTACAACGTAGCCTATTTTACGTACGTAGCACGTATTACAACGTAGAACTTATGTAAAATGTAAAGAGCAAAATATATAGAATGAGTTGTATTAGAATTGCTGTATTTCTTTAACACAAAATAATTTAGCCCATGGTGTCTGCATGGCTGATATGAATGAAATACTAATTGATTTTATAAAGATAAGGACGATTTTTTTCGATGAAGTTTTAAGCATAGAGTTTAATTACTTGTAGCTCCATGGTCTTAATTTTTAAATAACATAAATTATTATAGTATTGTGATGAATGAAATGAATGGAGGAAAGTTATGAATGAAATGCTGTTTTTATAGAGAGATCCAGGCGTGTTATTTTTTCTATGACGTCATTTGAATTAATTTCAGTTGTTTTCGATGAAGTTTTCAAACATAATAAATTATCGTAGTATTATGATAGTTTTAAAAATATTATCGTGGAATGTATCGCATTTTCGAGATATTTAAACCAGTCAATTTATATTTCAATGCCGTCATTTGAAAGAAGTTCATTTTTTTCAATGCAGGTTTAAGTTTTCAAATATAATAAATTAATGTAGTATTGCGATAAGTTTTAAAACATTACCGAGGAATGTATTGCCTTTTCGACTTTTTTAAATAAAATTGCATTGAAGTTGGAAAGTGTTTCATAATCAATGCTTTAAGCATGCTTGATCTTTCTTGTTTATTTTTAATATCCCGAGCATGTTCAGAAAAACGAATTCTGACGGTGCCCTTAGTACTATCAATATAGAACTTATATTTATTTTCAGGAGATGACAGAAGGACAACATAAACCGGGGGCTGATGCAGGACATTACTGTTGTCCTTAAATTTATCAATACGAATGAGACTAAATAAACAGTGAAATGGGCAGATTTAAACTTAAATTCACTGCAAATTTGAATCAGAGGAAAAAAAATCGCCGGATGGAATGGAAGACTTGATTTATACGGCAATATGTCAGAAAAAGGGCAAGATTAGTTTTATAGTTTTAGGATAAATAAAATTATAACGAATAGTGGAAAAAAATTTACAAATGAAATCGAATGAATAAGCTACCTCATCCTAAAACTTGTCTCTTTTTCTGACATCTTACCGAATAACTTAACTCTTCCATTTCATCAGGCGATTTTTCATCCTCTGATTCAATTGTGTCTTGAATTTAAGTTTAAACCTGCCCATTTCACTGTTACCTCTTTACTTAGTCGCATTCGTATAGATAAATTTAAGAATAGGAGTAACTTCCTGTGTCAAGTCGTGTGTGTGTTGTTCCCTTTTATCTCCTGAAAATAAATAAAGTTCTATATTGGTAGTACTAAGTGTACCGTTGGTATTCGTTTATTCGTTTATCTGAACATGCTCGCAATATTAAAAATAAAAAACAGTTTACTGCTATTTTGCAGTTTGTTATTAATGATAATTTCCGCCCTATTTTCGATAAAACTTTTCTCTTACTTAGCTGCAATAATCCCCATAATACTTTACTTTCTGAATCCCTCTTCATTTATATTTATCGGGATTCTATTTGTAATTTCTATCCCGTTCAGACCCCCAGATTTGCATGACGTCTCATTCTGAACTCACTGCGTGTTAAATCCTTATATAATTTTCTAGATATATAGTCCATTTTTCTTCGCTTTTGACGACAAGTTTGATGGTTGCCCTGTATTCTGCAATCTACTATTATTTATATATTTTGCAATTTAAATATTTTATTAAATGTATGGGATTTTACAAAGATCAACATGCAAATTTAGTGTCACGGTTGCAAATCTTATGTCGTGGAGCTCATGTTCAACATATCTTAAACAATCTACTTTGCCACTAAAGAATGGCGCAGTGACGTCTAAAAGCGCTCTCGATTAGTAAATTTATGTACGTCAAAGATGGTGCTAATATTAATGATCCTTTTTTACCAAACAACTTGGTTGTCTTTATTATATCGTGTCAAATATTCATTGATGATTATATTTCGTTGACGCCATGTGAATAAAGTACATTTTGTGTAACCAGCATTGCTCTTTTCGATGGCATTTTTTGTCTTCAATTGTATAATATATTACTGTAGTAATGTGACAATTTAAAACATATCAGCGCTGAATGGATCAAATTTTAAAGATGTTTAAACAAAATTGCATTTTAGTTGGAAAGTGTTTCATAATCAATGCTTTATGCATGAATGATCTTTCTTATTCATAGTTTACTTTTATATCTAATGTATATTATTGTGTTACGTGTGTTACTTTGCGGAATTATAATCAAGGAATGAAGCTTTATGCGTTATTCTCATATCTAATAATAGTGTTTATGTCCAAAATCTATCACATTAGTATCACTTTCTTTGTTGGCAGCGTGCAATTTCGTATTGTAAGTTGTATTCCACGTGCTATTTCTCCTGGGTGACCGGTATGACACGAAAATGCTTTCACCCCAATTTCTTTCATTTTGTGGAAATAAAATAGCCATTATTAAGTAATCTGATTCAATCATTTGCAATTCCAGAGTATCAGAATGTAAGAACGTAAATTTTATTATCATTCGACTTCATTAAAATATCAATTGGCTAATTGTAGGAAAACTTGAGCAGCGTATTTAAGCACAAATAAGAGTAAATAAGCAGTACGCTGGATCCAGCATATCCTCGAAGCAGCTGTTTGCTGCATAGCTATCTTATTTGTACTTAAATAGTTTGCTCAAGTTTTCCCTAATTCTTTGTGCAAAGTGGTTTTTACTTTCCCAGCAATGCATGGTAATGTAATGGAATCGTACTGAAAATTGCAAATCGAATTTTCGACGGATCTACGCGTTTTAGGCCGTCTAGAACGCAAAAACACTATTTTTAGCGTGACGTCTATGTCTGTGTATGCGTATCTGTGTGTATATCTGTCTGTCAGATTTTGTATCTACCCTAACTGAAAAACTAATTGGCTGAATTTCATAAAATTTCGTAGGTAAGTTCCCTGTGGGTGACCCTGGTGCTGGTTAGATTTTGGTACAATTCGGGATTTAAAAAAAACGACTTTTTTTGCGAAATGGACCTCAAAAATTGCCTATATCCACTGTAGCTGAAAAACTAATAGACGAAATTTCACAAAAATTTGGTGGATAACTCACTTGTACGCTAACCTGGTGCTGATTAGATTTTGATACGATTAGGAAGGAAAGAACATGCCTTTTTGTGACCCATAAAAACCATAAAAATCTAAAAATAAAAGACTACGTATGCTCACATATATCAATTAAATGCCTATTTTATACGTAATTTTTGACAACGAAAATAATAAAACTAACCCCATTACTCTAGGACGATTAGCTGTTCTCGAGATATTTTATTTCTTTCTTTGCATTTTCGTATCACCACCTTTGAAATTAAGTCCAGTTACCAAATGAAAACGAAAATTGAATTAAAAGTGCAAATTCAGTGTAATTTTTGATAATTATGGCTGTTATTTTGCGCCATTAAACTCAATTTAACAAATTATTGAAAAAATAACGAGAACGTGAATGTGAGTATGCAGGGAAAGTCATGTGCTGTCCACATCAAGTTTTTTATACTTATTGATAGGCTTATTGTAATTGCCGATTAAAATAAGTAATATCTTGAAAATCCAGCGAAGAGGTCGAGCAATATCGAATTTTTAAAATCTTTAGAAATATTCATGATAATTTTTAAGTAAGGGTGTAAATAAATCTTAAACAAAAAGGCTTTTTAACACTTTACAACATAGTTGAAACGTGTTTATGACTTTGTTCATTCTGTCTGTCTGTCTGTCCGTCCGTTCGCACAGTAACTGCCATAAAATGACTTTATCAAAATGAAATTTAGTATGTTGTTGAGACGGTCTGTGAGACATATGCGAATGTAAATGAATAATATAGCCCAATTAGTTTTTAATTGAACCCGGGTAGAAAAAACAAGAAATATCAATCATGCTTAAAGCATTGATTATGAAACACTTTCCAACTTCAATGCAATTTTATTTAAAAAAGTCGAAAATGCAGTACATTCCTGGGTAATATTTTTAAACTTATCACAATACTACATTAATTTATTATATTTGAAAACTTAAACCTTCATTGAAAAAAATGAACTTCATTCAAATGGCGGCATTGAAATAAAAATTACCTGCTTTAAATATCTCTACAATGCGATACAATCCACGGTAATATTTTTAAAACTATCATAATACTACAATAATTTATTATATTTGAAAACTTCATCGAAAACATTTCAAATTAATTTAAATGACGTCATAGAAAAAACAACACGCCTGGATCTCTCTATAAAACAAGATTTCATTCATAACTTTCTCCCATTCATTTCATTCATCATAATACTATAATAATTTATTTTATTTAAAAATAAAGACCATGGAGCTACAAGTAAGTAAACTCTATGCTTAAAACTTCATCGAAAAAAAATCGTCCTTCTCTTCATAAAATCAATTAATATTTCATTCATATCAGCCATGCAGACTCCATGGACTAAATTATTTTGTGTTAAAGAAATACAGCTATTCTAATACAACTCATTCTACATATTTTGCTGTTTACATTTTACATAAGTGAAAAATAGGCTTCGTTGTAGAAATAATCAAATTTGGATAATCATTTAAACTCAAATATATTGTATTTCCGTTGTTTCAGTATGTAGATGCACAGAATGTAAGCAAAAATAAAGTAGTTTTAAGACGGATACAACACTCAATATGAATTAAAAAGAACTTAAAATCACGATTTTGAAACAAGATGGATGACATATATCATTTTGAAGTTGGTCATGTGATCGTTTCATATAAGAGGTGTAATTATTATTTTAATTTTTATTTGAAAATCTACTAAATATATTTCGCTGAATTTTTTCTTATATATTTTATGGAACAATTTGAATATTACCTAAAATTTTCGAAGCAATTTGTGAATTTTAAATCCGCTTAAAAAATGTTTGAAAAATTAGGTCTCATAGGGCTCAATGTATTTCATTTTTTCAACCCGGGTTCAATGAAAAACTAATTGGGTGATATTATTTATTTATATTCCCATAGGTCCTACAGACCGTCTGAACAACATACTAAAATTTCATTTTGATTAAATTATTTTTAGGGCAGTTATCGTGCTAACGTCCAGACAGCAGACAGACAGACAGACAGAATGAACAAAGTCATAAACACTTTTCAACTTTGTTGTAAATTGTTAATGAATTACAGTGAACTCTATGGAACCTAATTTTACAAAAAATTTTAAAGCGAAGTTACAATTCAGAGATTGCTTCTAAAATTTTACAAAATATTCTAATTTTAACATAAAATATATAAAAACAAGAAAGATCAATCATGCTTAAAGCATTGATTATGAAATACTTTCCAACTTTAATGCAATTTTATTTAAACATGACTAAAATGCAACACATTCCTCGGTAATATTTTAAAACTTCTCACAATACTGCATTAATTTATTATATTTGAAAACTTAAACCTTCATCGAAAAAAATGAACTTCATTCAAATGACGGCATTGAAATATAAATTGCCTGGTTTAAACATCTCTAAAATGTTATACATTCCTCGGTAATAGTTTTAGAATTATCATAATACTACGATAATTTATTATATTTGAAAACTTCATCGAAAACAACTGAAATTAATTCAAATGACGTCGTAGAAAAAATAACACGCCTGGATCTCTCTATAAAAACAGGATTTCATTCATAACTTTCTCTCATTCATTTCATTCATCACAATACTATAAGCTAATTTATTTTATTTAAACATTTTGTTTAAGACCATGGAGCTACAAAAAATTAAACTCTATGCTTGAAACTTCATCGAAAAAAATCGTCCTTCTCTTTATGAAATCAATTAATATTTCATTCATATCAGCTATGCAGACTCCATGGACTAAATTATTTTGTGTTAAAAAAATACAGGAATTCTAATACAAATCATTCTATAAATTTTGCTGTTTACATTTTACATAGGTGAAAAATAGGCTTAGTTGTAGAAATAATCAAATTTAGATGAGCATTTAAACTCAAATATATTGTCATTGCGTAGTTTCAGTATGTATAGATGCACAGAATTTAAGCAAAAATAAAGTAGTTTTAGGACGGATACAACACTCAATATGAATTAAAAAGAACTTAAAAAAATCACGATTTTGAAACAAGATGGATGTCATATATCATTTTGAAGTGGGTCATGTGATCGTTTCATATCATGGTCACCTGATCGTTTCATATAAGAGGTGTAAGTATTATTTTACATTTTATTTAAAAAACTACTGATATTATACTGATATTTATTTACGTATACTGATATTTATTTAAAAAACTACTGATACTATATTTCGCTGAATTGTTTTTTATATATTTTATGGAACAATTTGAATATTACCTAAAATTTTCGAAGCAATTTGTGAATTTTAAATCCGCTTAAAAAATGTTTGAAAAATTAGGTTCCATAGGGCTCAGTGTATTTCATTTTTTCGACCCGGGTTCAATCCAAAACTAATTGGGTGATATTATTCATTTATATTCCCATAGGTCCTACAGACCGTCTGAACAACATACTAAAATTTCATTTTGATTAAGTCATTTTTACGGCAGTTATCGTGCTAACGGACAGACAGACAGACAGACAGACAGACATATATATAGACAGACATACAGACAGACAGAATGAACAAAGTCATAAACACATTTCAACTTTGTTGTAAAGTGTTGAAAATCAGCGAAATATGTTCGGTGATTTTTTAAAAAAAAATTTAAATTATAATTACACCCATATAATATGAAGACATCATTGGCCCACTTCAAAATAATATATGGCATCCAACTTCATTTCCCAGTAAAAAATCGTGATTCTTGGTAAACTATATATACATTTAAAAGTTTTTTAACACTTTACAAGAAAGTTGAAAAGTGTTTATGACTTTGTTCATTCTGTCTGTCTGTCTGTCTGTCTGTCTGTCCGTTAGCACGATAACTGCCGTAAAAATGACTTTATCAAAATGAAATTTTAGTATGTTGTTCAGACGGTCTGCAGAACCTACGGGAATATAAATAAATAATATCACCCAATTAGTTTTTTATTGAACTCGGGTTGAAAAAATGAAATACATTGAACCCTAAGGGACCTAATTTTTCAAACACTTTTTAAGTAAATTTAAAATTCACAAATTGCTTCGAAATTTTTAGGACATATTCACATTATCCTATAGAATATATATAAAAAAATTCAGTAAAATATGTGAAGTAATTTTTTAATTAAAAATCATTTAATATAGGAAAAAAAAAACAAATTCAATTGAATTCTGACTTTGGGATATCTTCCAGAAAGAAGAGAGAGATATATTATATAATAAATATCTTTCCATTTGTTTAAACGTTTTGCATATGGGAGAGGCTTCACATTTTAAAATAAATTTGGTTGATAACAATTTTTCATTTTTTTTTAAATTTTATATAACTCTTCATGATATACTTTTTTGATGGCATTTTTAATGCACTTTCCTACGTCCAACAAAGTTAAAATTTGGTACACAGCTTCATTTTGTTGAACATTTTATTCGACAAAAATTTGATGGATCTCTAAATATCGATCATGCATTTTTTTTCGAAATGGCCTGAAAATAATGCCCGTTCACTTCTATAAATCATTGTTGTAATATTGTTAAAAATTCTGATGTGGACAGCACATGTCTTTCCCTGCAGACTCATATTCGTTCTCTTTATTTATTCAATAATAATTTGAGTTTATCTGCACAAAATAACAACCATAAGTATTTTAAATGACATTGAATTTATACGTTAAACTTAAATTTGGTTCTCATTTGATAGCTGGACTTATCGTCAAAGGTGGCGTACTTCTATGAATCATTGTTGTAATATTCTTAAAAATTCTGATGTGGGCAGCACATGTCTTTCCCTGCAGACTTATATTCACGTTCTCTTTATTTCTTCAATAATAATTTGAGTTTATCTGCACAAAATAACAGCTATAAGTATTTCAAATGACATTGAATTTGCACTTTAAACTTAAATTTGGTTCTCATTTGATAGCTGGACTTATTGTCAAAGGTGGTGCAGCGAAAACGCGAAAAAACTAGAATATCTCAAGAACGGCTAGTCCTAGAGTAATGGCGTTAGTCTTATTCTTTTTATTGTCAAAAATCACGTATAAAATAGGAATTTAATTGATATAATTGAGCACACGTTGTCTTTCATTTTTATATATAACGATTTTTGCGGCCATTTCGCAAAAATAGCCCATTCCTTTTCCCGAATCGTACTAGAATAACCTACAAATGATTTATATACAAAATTTTGTTAAATTTTGGTATATAAATCACTTGTAGGTTATTGAAATATTATACACCAAATTTTGTTAAATTTGTTCCATTAGTTTTTAGCTAGAGTGGATAAAGGCAATTTCTGCGGCCATTTCGCAAAGAAGGCAGATTCTTTTATTACGAATCGTACTATAATCTAATGAACATCAGGATTTCCCACAAAAACATACCTACCAAATTGCATGAAATTCGGTCCATTAGTTTTTCATTTAGAGTGGATGCAATATCCTCACAGACACACAGAAAAACACACAGATACACCGTTACACACACAGACATCTTCCTAAAAATAGTTTTTTCGTGTTCTAGAAGTCCCAAAACCTGTAGATCCTTTGAAAATTCGAATTCCGATCTTCAGCACGATTCCAATAATTTGAGTACATACACATACACACATATATTATCTGTGTATTATATGTGTATCTAAATTCCGTGCCTATGCAATTACAATAGTTGTGATTTTAAATGATCCCTAAACTTTTATTATTTCTTCAAGGAAGCCTAATTTTAACATATGCAGAATGCAAATATCTCAAGCGATTGTAAGATGAATTACATAAGAATTGCTGAATTTTTTTCACACAAAATTATTTAGCTCTGGAGTCTGGAATACAAGTTATATGAATGAAATATTCATTGATTGTGCATAAAGAATCACATGATTTATATTTCGATACAGTTTTAAATATTTAAGTATAATAAATTACTGTAGTACTGTGGTAATGTAAAAGATATCACCACTGAATGTATCACATTTTAGAAATTTTTAAATGAAATTACATTTCAGTTGGAAACTGTTTCATAATCAATGCTTATGCATGATTGATCTTTCTTGTTTAAATTTATATTTAGTGTTACATCCGTCCTAAAACCTCTTTATTTTTGCATATTTTCTGTGTATCTATATTTTGTGCCAACTCCATTACAATATTTTTAAGTTTAAAAGATCATCAAACTTTGATTATTTCTACAACGAAGCCTAATTTTAATGGATGCAGAATGTAAACAAGTGATTGCAAGATGAGTTGTATAAGAATTGATGAATTGTTTTCACTCAAAATTATTTAACTCAGGAGTCTGGAATAAAAGTGTATGAATGAAATATTTACTTCATTTACACAGAGAGCCAGACGATTTATATTTCGATGACGTCACTTGAATAAAGTTCATTTTTTTCGATGAAGTTTTAAGTTTTCAAATATAATAAATTATGTTAGTACTGTGGTAATAAAAAATATATCAGCACTAAATATATCACATTTTAGAGCTGTTTAAATAAAATTGCATTTCAGTTTGAAAGTATTTAAAAAACAATGCTTTATACATGATTGATATTTCTTGTTTAAACAATCAATCACTTAATAGTGTGGCAACCGAAATAAAGATACATATAAAGTTTAACTTTATAATTAACATGAATTAAATATTTATTTTTAAATTTAAATTCATTAAGATGACCTGGCCGTTGATTCTCATATAGTGGAATTTTCATTTAATGTACATTGCTATGTTGTGCCGCTATTTTACCCTCCAATTATTTTACATTTCGTGTGAGTCCTGTAAAGGAATATTATTAATTATTAAAAAGATTAGACCAATTTAAACTTAACATATAACATTTATTAAAGACACAAAATACCTATTCAATTCCAATATATTAATTACTCTTCCTATTAATTATTTATTAAGATAGAATGTAAGAGGGGAGCACGTGAGACCCTGAACCATATACCTAACGTATTTATTCACCTATGGATCATTAATGAACACATACCTTCAATCTGGGCCTTGTTAGCAGCACTTGGTCAATCTCTTCTGTAGTTACCGCATCAACTCGCAGTGTAATGCCCACTCGTAACTTCATTGAATACTGCTAACTGACACACTCCACTTATTTCATGCTATTAGGCGGTTCTATCCACAATTCATCATAACATATCTGCACCAGTCAACTCTGAACAACTGTTCACCAGCTTCTTTCTTAAGTCATCTTAGTATATCGCATTTTTAAGTCAAAATCATGATTGTCTTATTTCTGGTCTGCTCTTGTCTCAAAATTCCATCTGTCTTCTCCCATGTCTGATCTCGTTCTCTTTTCGTCTTGATCTCATCTCGTTCTCTCTTCGTCTCTGGTTCCTTCGGTGTGGGGGGGGGGGGAGTTCCGCCTTTACTTCTTTGGCGCTCATTGGTTCTTCTTTACCCAATTGCACTATTGCACATTTCGTATGGCCCAGCTCAGCCCCTCTGGTATTGCACCCCTAAATGTATAGTATTTTGACCTTAAAGTTCAAGTCCTCATAAACCGTGGTGCCAGCCAGACTACAGCTTTGTTTGCCGTTCTGGGCATCATAAATTGCACAAATAAAAGTGTCTCATGTGAGAACACTTTCTGGTTTCACATATCTCCCCTCGGACAAAAAAACAAAAAAATTCACACCAAAAGAGTTCGAAAAAAAGTTCGATTCACATGCCACTTTTTAATTGGTATTTTTCACATTTTTGGGCCAAAGTTAGTCCAGAATTGTAGTTTAAACAGTCTTGCTGTAAACACTAACAGTTTTTTGAACACATATATTACAGTATATCAAAAGTTATGCACACATCAAATCCACCAGGTTAAGCTTCCAATTGAAAAACAATTAAATTTTGATAATTTTAAAGTATTTTAAATATATGCACATTCACTTTGAAGTGTTGCACACTAACTATCTACTTTTATATTTTTAACACCATTACACATTTTTTTAGTATGGAATATGCGATATCTGCAAAGGCAGCAGGGAACTTGTTATAAATCACAATTTTTTCAAATTTCTATGGGAGTTGACAAGTTCAATCTCTCCACGTGGTCGGCATCAACTGCATATACAATTTAGTTCAGTTTATACGAAACTGCAAAAGACATGTTCATAATAACAAAATCCGCCTGCTAGGCACGTTTCCAAAAATTCAGAAGACACATCCATTACAGATAACAGCTATGTATCTTGATACCATCGGAAAGATTGAATAACGTTCTTTCCAGTAATGTTTGAACCGAATCCGTAGGTCAATTCCTTCATATTTATTTACTTTTTTAAATACGCTGAAATTTGCATTTTTACATGATTTGATATACATATATCATCGCATATGGAAAACTAAGATTAGCACAATTCTATAATTTGGCTAAAACTTCCCCCAATATATCTCAACATTCTAGCAAAAAACAATTCGATTTCTTAAGTAATTTCAAATTTTGTATTTTTTTTAAGTGATCGTATTCAGTAATCGCAATGGACCACTTCAACGGAAAATCCTTGTTACCCCTTTCTGGGTCAGATCCGCTTTAAAAAAGAGAATATTGGATGTGCATAATAGGTGGATGCCTGACAGAGAATCTCTTAATTAGAGAAAATTATAGCTCCGAGTTCCTGTGTAGTTCTTTTCAGGGTGGTTGATGCGTGTCGGCGTTTATCCCTTTTGCTGTCCGATTTGCACGCAGAAGAGAGCAATGTGCTGAATGTTAATTAAAATATCATTGGGAATTTCTATAATTTTAAAGTTTCCTAATTAAGAAAAGGTTTTTTGTTAAACGTTATTTTGAATTTTATTTTTTTTAATATATGTACTCTTCGTATGTTGAAGGGAGTAATTCCTCGTGAAAGCCCCGAGATATTCTCATAGTGTTTCCATCGTCACATCGTCGGTGTAGCGGTGTTTCAGTTGTTGTTTGGTTGCTGTTATAAGCGGGAGTATTGTTGAAGCGTTCTTTGTTTTTTCAGAATTCGCTATGAGTTCCGGTGTGACTTTAATCATAGGTTTGCATCTTAAGTACCAGGAAACGCTGGTTACATTTTCTAGTACTGTATATGAATTTAATGTCGGCTGTGAAACTGGTTCATAGATGCTGATATTTGCAATGGGGGTGTTTAACAAATTTTGGGGAAAGCCCAGTGCAGGCAGGTTTCGTTATTATGCACTTGGCTTTTAATGCGTCTTATAGCTTAAGCTAAATTGTACTCTGGGTATGCTTCCAGAGCAGTTAAAGCCAAATCAGCTGAGCGAGTTCTTGAAAAACTAAAGCATAAATTTCGCCCAATTTTTTTGGATTTTGTAACCGGGAAGAAATTCGTGTCAAAGTTAAATGAAGTAGGAAAGAAAAATATTTTTGGAGTTTAATGAAAAAAAATGAAATTGCCGTGAACATAAGCTTGAATTGAAACTTTCAAATTATAGAGTATACTGAAACCTGAATGCATAGCAGATTCTAATTTTCCAGGTGCGAAAGTGCGATGAAAATTTCTATTATTTATCTTGCAATGTTTGCAATCGGCAAGTCGGCAAATTCGACCTTTTTCATCGGAAAGATTTTGTGATTCTTGATACCATGCAGTCGTGATTCTGGGAATGTCTCGATCCATAATAGCAGAAGGTGGACAGTCAGATTTTCAGTGCCAATCTGACATAAGCGAGCGAAGAATACAGAGTCTGCTTCGACGATAAGAGCTTGCAATTTCGTCCCATTAACCAAACGGTAGAGAGTTGGCTGGCCAGTCGAAGATCGTTGGTTCAATTCCCGGTTGGAGGAGCAGGGTTCTTTACACATTAACTTGTGTTTCATAAGTTAATCGATAGTACTTCAACCTGACTGAATACAGATTCTGTTTTGAAAGTTTTATGAAGTTTAGATAAGCCAATAAATATTTATAAAGAATTCAATACAACTTATATATGATAATTTTTTGCCATATATTACGTAATATTTGCATTGTACTTTAAGTTATGCATATTCCTTTCGACATCTACCGGAATTAAACTTTTTGTTTAATTCCAGCGTTTACATCTTCCCCCCACGATGAAACAAGTTATAGAAACCAAGTAATTTTTGCTGAAGTATTTGTGTCATGATACCGATCGGAAATTGTTTCTCAAATTCTTCGGTTCATTAGTTTCCCCAAAACTAAGATACAAACAAAAGTTTCAAAGTTTTTACCTCTCCTTCTCTGAGTAAATTCAAAAATGAAAAATTGGGTAATTTTCTATTATTCACCAAGATCCCCTTTTTGTGATACCACACTTGAATATTTCGATTCTTTTTTATTTCCCTCCCATCTTCTATTTCCCCCTTCCTCTCTTTTTAATCAACTTGGATCATCCGAGTTATTTCTTATATTAGTGTTGGGTTGATATATTACTGAAAAATAAAATCAGATGTTTTCATTTATAACTTTTACTAAAGTAAGGAAAACGAAATGTGACGTACCCCTCTCCCCATCCCTAGAAATAAGGTGATGCTCGAGGCACGGTATATGCCGGACTTTCTTTGAGTTTTGTCTTTAAAATCGTATATTTATTTTTGTATTTATTTTATCGTATATTTATTATTTTGATTGAATGAATTATTTTCGGGATCAACGTTTTACTTTCTTTTATACAGGATTCCTACGAAAATCCTTAAGCACCCAATGACTTCGTAAAGAAAGGTTTTATAGCATGTAATTAAAGCCCACCTTTAGTAAAATAACGAAGACCGATCGAACAAAAGTGATTCCGTTGCCTATAGAGGGCCATTTAAAAAGTTTGGATAAGGGTCTCGGCAACAACGCGAGATAAAAAAATGTGAATTCAAATTTTTGAAGGATTATCTGTTTAATAGGAATCGATATCATCTGTAACACGGTGACAACTGCGGTGCTTGTCACGAGGTAATATGTATAAGTACACGATGAAATTCTTTCTCGAACTCAAATATACGTTATTGTTGAGTGATTAGATTTCACACATTGGACTTCACTACATTGGATTTCTGTGTATTTAAGTGTTGTTAAATTTAGCATTCCCGAATTTGAAAGAAAATTACCAATGACTTATATTGCATGACATAAATGCCTTTGTTGCAATTTGATTGTCGCTTCCCACACTTGAGACAATAATCTACAAACTAGTAATTGGCTAGTTTCATCTACCTTGCTTTGTTGCCGAGTCCGTTATCTAACTTTTTAAATTATCTTCTAGAGGCACATCTATCACATTTATTTCATCGAGCATGGTCATTTTGCTGTAGATGGATCAAATGTGCATATTTATGGGCCTTCCCTTACAAATTTATCGGGGTGCTTAAGTATTTCCCTACAAAATTCTCTGCGCATGTTAGACATTTCCATAGAATTCCAGTTGGAATCCATAATACAATTCACATATAATTATACTATTCACAATAAAGTGCTTATATTTAGGAATTTAAAATGTACAAATGCCGTTGAAAGATGGTATACTTATTTTTTATTATTTGGCATTTTTCTTGTACAGTTTGATAGTAAAATAACGGCTTCCTTCACTATTTTTTTTTAAAAGATACAGTTAGGTAAAGTTAGTCATTTACCGTTAGAAACACAATTAGATAAAGCTAGTCATTTACCGTTAGAAATACAAAGCTAAAGAAATATTCTAAATAGGCATTCTACCTATAGTATATCTACAAGTAAGAACCCCTGTGATATAAATATGAATAAAAGCTCTTCATATTTCCACACATATCAATGTATAGACCTCATCTCTAATGAAAGCTTTTTAAAAATATATAGCAGATTATGTTGGAACCGATAGATAAGCATACCAAAACTTACGCAATACGATTAAAATTTTTAAGATATATCTTAAATAAAATTTATAATATCTCAAGAATGGTTCATGATAATGACTAAAAAATGGTGTCCATTTATTTGTAGTTAAAATTAGTTACACAAATTTTACTCTTGAATAATAGTACGTGCATTTTATGTTTATGCTTTTTTTCTATTTTATATAACTAAAGAGCATTGCATCATAAAGGGCATATATGTAAGTTATGTCATTTGTTTTGAAGGCTAAATTATATATATATATATATATATATATATATATATATATGGTGTCCCAAAAAGATTGAAACGCGCTTTAATTCTTTACCTGTTGGAGATAAGTGGGCAATGTAAATTGCAAAAATTTTGAAAGTAATGTAGGAAATAAGACTACGTTACTAAAATAGCCTTCCCATTAATTTTCAAAATGTTACACTTTTTAAATTTTATACGGCCCCTTAAACAATTTGTTCAAACAGAAATTTTTTATTTTTACTGCAACAAGATCATTAAAAGAACCGCATATCTGTATCCTTGAAATTGAGAGTGTTACATTTAATTGAGAATTGAATATTGGGAATGGGGACCATATATCAAATTAAAAACGTAAATTTGTGACATATCACACAAAAGATAAAACTGGATGATAATACATAGGATACCCAGCCGCGTAGTGAGTACCACTGCGTTATATGATCTTTGTGTAATGCTTTATTTAGATGCATTTGTGATAAAACATTTTGACACATGTTAACGTATTTTTGATCTAAGCAATTTCTATCGTCAATTTGTTTATGATCCATATTTTCACTGATGAAACAGCCTTACACATGGTACGGAAAAGTGGCATAAATTAGATTTTTTTTCTTTATCATAATGCAGTTGATTTTAAAGATACAGATATGCGGTTTTTTTAATGATTTTGTTGCATTAAAAATAAAAATTTTCTGGTTGACCAAATTTGTCTAAAGGGGTCGTAGAAAAATTTAAAACGTGTAACTTTTTTAAAACTAATGGGAGGATGGGAGGACTATTTCATTAACGTAATCTTACACTGTCCACTTATCTCCAACAGGTAAGGAATTAAGCGAGTTTCAAACTTTTTGGGACACACTGTATATATATATATATATATATATATATATATATATATATATATATATATATATATATATATATATATATATATATATATATATATATATATATATATATATATATATATATATATATAATAGAAGGAAATAATAATAAAAATAATTCATTCAAGTAATCATGAAATATTAATATTACCATAGAAGCAAAAACACTGCCATAATGCCGATAATAGAACAGATCAGCACCGGCCCAAATTCGAAGATTAAAAAGAATTAAATTCATCTTCAGGTCTGAGTATTTAATTCTAATTAACCCAAACAAATGCCTGTTTCAGATGGGACAATAGTACATTACTATAAATGTCCAAAGTCAAACTACAGTCACCAAAATATGAAAAAATGAAGATAAGAAACATTGGACAATTTGTATTACCATGTGGCAGGAACCCTTCTTCTTTCACCACGTGTATGCGATCAACCTCAACAGTATAAAATTCTAGAAGCACTGGAATGAACATGACGAAATACTACCTAGGAGGCAGTACGAACGTTCACAGCGACACTCCCAGACCCGTCCAGTGAATCAGAGCAGGAGACAAGACAATTACCCGTATAAGCAAAACAAAATATGAACATGAAGCAAAGATGAAAATTCTTTGAAGAAGATGAAGTGATTCTTAGAAGAAATGGATAAACGAGAATGCCACTAGACACCATTATAAGGGAGCTCAAATCGTAGTCTCAAACTGGCTATGGTTACAATTTTTTAGCGAAAATAAAATTCAAAAAATTAGATTATTGTATCTTATTTTCCTATTTTTTAATTTTTCTAATTTTTTAGCTCATTTAATTATTTTTCATTTTTATTTATTTATATAATTAATAAATAATTATAATTTTTTTTGTTAGCCACTATAATAAATTAACATCACTTGGTAATCTAATTGAATTTCAAACTTTTGATTTTAAAGATCTTTTTAATAATATTATGATCTCTGATCTTTATGATGTAATTTTAGCTTTATATAATGCTTATATTACTAATCAATCTACTATATTTATCAATTTTCCTAAACTTCTCCACTTTGTTCTTTTCAATAATTATATAATTCAAGGTAATAAATTATACTTACAAGTCTCAGGGGTTTCACAAGGTGGCTGAAGTAGCAGTAAGTTAGCTAATTTATACATTTATCATTATGAAAAATATTTTTCTTAAACAGATTATAAAATTTACAGATATGTTGATGATCTGATTTTTTTAGTATTTACTGATAACTATGTCATAAATATAGATTTCTCTCCGGATAATTTAGAATTAATTCCTACTGAAGCTACTAATAGTAATAATATACATTTTTTGGATTGAAATCTTATTATTGAACCTACTAATGGGATAGTTATTAATTTATATGATACAAAAGACTATTTTAAATTTAACATTAATAAAATATTACCATTTAATTCCAGCAACTAGATTCAATTGTTTTGAAATATTATACTTAATCAACTTTTTAGAATTTATAGATTATCAGATAAAAAATGTCATGCAATGCACATTAATATCCTAAAAAAACCCAGTAAATTATATAAATATCCAGCATATTTAGGTAATGGTATAGTTAAAAGGTTTGGATTAGCTAAATATTCTTAAAATTCTCTCCTTAGTATCTTATATTAGCCAAACATCAACATTCTCTTGAATAAGCATTACAATGTATTTACATCCCCTTCAACTGTAGTCTCTTTGTTTTCTATTATAAACAAGCCCCTTTATTTTGTAGCTTTTACAGTGGAATATCACATTTTATTGTATTTTTGCAATAATGTTATTATTTCTCACGAATGGCAACAGTAGATCTCTTCTTTTATCTTTTGCGATTGACAACATTGGTGTCTTCATTTATTACACGAATGCATTGGACATATGCAGTGTATTTCAGGTATTTTTGTTTCCTATATAATTTTTCAATCTTTATGCTTGTCATCCAAGTATTGAGAGTTTATAGATATAATCTATCTCTCAATTCAGAAACAAGTATGTTTTGTGCTCATTTTCATTAAATACTTGTACATGAAAAAGAATTTCTTCGAAATGAACAACTTTTTAGACTTAGTGCTTATCCTGGTGTATAGCTTTAATGTTTGGATATTTTTTGTTTTTCTATTTTCGAATCCACACCATTGATATTTGTTGATATTTGTTGATTAACTTTAGCTTGATGACTAGAAATATGCATTTATTTTCCTCTTGATTGATGATTCTCTTTTTAATACTTCTTTCTAATTTGTAAGCATATTTTAAGTTAGAATATTTTGAGTTGCAACTTCTCTCTATTCCATAATTGGATTTTCATATATATACATATATATATAAGATAGTGTATTATGAGTTACTTCTTCCATTCTACCATTGGATTTACTATTTGAATATTTTATATATATATATATATATATATATATATATATATATATATATATATATATATATATATATATACACTGCTCACAACTGAAATCGCAACACCATGGAGAAATTGATGTATCTTTATGAAATTTACAAAATATAATTATAACATTGAGATGTGCAAATGATTAAAAATCATACCTGTAAAATGATAGCATAGAACATTATTGACATTTGATCAATATAGAATAGGCCCACCGCAAGCGCCTATTCAGGATTGGATAGGAATAGGTACCCCGCCAATGAGATGGTCAATGGTATGCTGAGGAATGGCATTCCACACAACATGCAATTGGGCTTGTAACTGACCATGGTTTGCTGGAATTGGGAGTTATCTTAAACGGTGACTCATCAGATATGCTCAATTAATGACAAATCCGGAGAATATGCTGGCCAAGGCAGGATATCAAGACCTTGTAGACTATTCATAGTTACTCGTGCAGTATGGGGCCTGGCATTATCCTGCTGAAAAAGCAGTCCAGGCTTGGTTAACAGATATGGCTGCAGCACAGTCTCACAATGTCAGAGACGTATCGTTGGGACGTGATACTGCCAGCAACGTGAATCAATTGTGTTCGTTCACCAAATGTTATACCACCCCAAACCATGGTACCACTTAAGGGGGGGCTGTGTGGTTACTGGTAGAAAAAGCCTCCTAGTGGCGTTGCTGAAAGCGCCGCTATACTTGAGTACGGTCATCTCTGGCATGCCAAAACAGAATCGTGATTCATTCGTGAACAAAATGTTTCGCCATTCTGTCGACCAATTGCGTCTCATTTGACACCACTGGAGGCGACGTAACCGGTGAAGATGTTAAAACTATAAGTGTCTAAAAGTTCGTCTACCTCGGAGTCCTGCGTCATGCAAACGGTTTCGATTTGTTTGCGTCGAAAATACGATGCCTGTAGGGTGGGATAAATGTCGTTCAAACACTGTTGCTGTGATAAACGGCTCTCGCGCAACTCTTCTCAGTACACCTGGAAGCTCCACTACCTGATCTTCGTGTCGTTTCGTTGTTTCTCACGAACCGTAACACACACCGTTAAACTGTGCTCACATTACGACCCAATAATTCAGCGATCCTTTGAAGGCTCATTGCACCCTCACGTAAAACAATGATTTTTTACCTTTCCTTTGACGACAAGCGAAATTATGAGGTACGTTGACGAACTCTTGCCTTACTGTGATGACTTTTACAACCTGAAACCAATGACGCCACAATTTAGCTGTAATATCGCTTCTCCTTGACCTGACACTTTTATGCTTCTCGGCAAGGTGTTACGACGCTATGCGTAACGAAACTGTGATAATTTCATATCTAGGCTTGCTGTTTCCATTGCCTGATTTACATAAAGCTACATCTACAATTTTATGGTATTGCCATTTCAGTTGTGAGCAGTGTACATATAATATACTATATACTATATATATATATATATATATATATATATATATATAGTAAAAGTTTGAAAATCCAATGAAAGAATAGAGAGAAGTTTCAACTCATATAAACCTCAACATTAAAAAATGCGTTACAAATAAAAGTATAAAACAGAGAATCATCAATCAAGTGGAAAATAAAATGCAAACCTCTAGTCATCGAGCTGAAGACAAACAAAAAGCATCAAATGAAAGGAATCGATAAAATAAAATAAAATAAAATCCAGGCATGTAAGTTTTACACGTGGACAAGCCCTGGGCCAACGGCCGTACCGTGCTGAAAACACCGGTTCTCGTTAGATCACCGAAGTCAGGCAGCATCGGGCGCGGTTAATACTTGGGTGGGTGATCACCTGAAAGTACCGCGTGCTGTTGGCACATTTCGGGCGCGGTAGCCCGGTGGTTTGCGCTCTGGATTTGCACGCTGCCACAACTGCCGCCGTGTTCATGCGCCGTGTTCATGCATAACGATCACGTTAAACATGTGGGTCCGTAAGTCCTTCCGAGAGGTTGGTGGTAGGGGAAGGAGGGTACGGCCCCTGTGGATGCTTCCCCCACTGGGTTCCGGTCTAAATTGGGTGGCACTTCCCGGCCGTCCATACAGTTACCTTACACCTTTCTGGTAGGTCGGACGGTCTGGGTCTCAACAACAACAACACCTTTCTGGTAGGTCGGACGGTCTGGGTCTCAACAATGTGGACAAGCCCTAGGCCTAATAATGAATTGTTCATATCGATAAAACACTTTATCAAGTCCAAGTATTTTATAAAAATGAACACAAAATGCATATTTCAGATATTAGTTACAGATTATAACTATAAACACTGATACCTTGGACGGCATGCATAAAGATTAAAAAATAATAAGAAACAAGAATACCTGAAAAAACACTGAATACATCTGATTCATTGGAGCCTTGAATAAAGAGACCAATATTGCCAATCTCAAAACATAAAAAGTTGAGAACTGCTGTTGCCAATCGTGAGATTGAAATAGCAGTAATGCGAAAAGATGAAAAAAGGTGATATTCAACAGTAAAAACATGTAAATACATGGTAATGCTTATTCAAGAGAAAATAGTTATCTGGCTAAAATAAGATACTAAGGAGAGAATTTAAGTATATTCTACCATTCCAAACCTTTTAACTATACAATGTTCTAAATAAGCTGGATATTTATATAATTTGCTAGTAATTTTAAGTTTATTAATATGCATAGCATAATATTTTTTACCAGATAATCTATGAATTCTAAAAAGCTGATTAAATATAATATTTCTAAAGAATTGAATCGAGTTACAGGAATTAAAAGGTAATATTTTATTAATGTTAAATTTAAAATAGTTTTTTTTTATCATATAAATTAAGCTATCTAACTATCCTATTAGTAGGTTCAATAATAAGATTTAAGTCCAAAAAATTAATGTTATTACTAATAATGGCTTCATTAGAAATTAGTTCCAAATTATCCGGATAGAAACCTATATCTATGACACAGTTGTCTGTAAGGACCAAACAAATCTGTTGAAGTAAAAGATTTTTCATAATGATAGAGGCATAAATTAGCTAATATACTGCTACTACAGCCACCTTGTAGAACCCCTGAGATTTGTAAGTATAATTTATTACCTTGAAATATAACATTATTGAAAAGAACAAAGTGAAAAAGTTTAGGAAATTTGGTATATAGTATAGTATGAGTAGTATGGTAAGAAATATAAGCAATATACAGAGCTAAAATTACTACATAAAGATCAGAGATCTTAATGTATATATATATATATATATATAATGCAATTCAGATGAAAGTTTAAATTATTTGGACTTATGTATAGTTATTAAAGCTTATTTCAGAATTTTTGATAAAAGAAAAGATTTTAAATTTAAAATAAACTTCATTACACCTTGGTCAAGTAATTTACATAAAAATGTTTTTCGTAATATTATCATTAACCAATTAACTAGAAATCAACGTTTGAATAGTAGAGAGTATGATCAAAAGCATCACGATACAGAGTTTATAAATGAATCTGTAAAACACGGTTACCCCATGGGTTTTGTAATTAAAATACTTTCAGAATTCACTGGGTTAACTGTAACTGAATGTAAGGGCAAATATTTAAACAGTTGAAACATTGTCATTGAATAGCGACGACTCGCGAGTATTGAGTATGGTTATTTGTGAAGTGGACTACAAGTTGGAGTTTTATACAACGGACAGTTTTGGTAAGATTTTTGGAATTTGTTGAGACGGGTTATATCGGCACGTTCATTTGTAGGCACATTGAGTGAATTGAATAGTTTTTTCGTGTGTCATCCAAATAGTGTTTTTGAATTTTTGCTGTGGGTTTTTGCTGTTCAGTAATTGATGGTATTAAAGCCATTCCATGTATAAGTATCGGCTTCCGGGAGTGTCGCCATGGCATAAAGCATTGCTTAACCGGAGAGTGGGGGTCACAACTCCCCCCGGCCACTTGTGATACTTTTCGTTTTTCACATTCATCTTTTGCTTTTCTGTACTTAGGTATTCTTTTTGGAAAATATATTTGTAAATGTGTACAAGGGCAGCTTAGCGCCATGTTTGCATATTTTACGCATGAGAAATTTTTTCATGTAGCTATCTCAGAATACTTTACATTTGTAAATTATATATATATATATATATATATAAACAGATTTACCGGAAACAATGCTAAGGTTTAACGAGAGTTTGAAAATTTACACATTTTAAGGCAAAAAATTGAAATTTTAAAATTGGCTATTTGCCATGAGCTTTTATCAACCCAATCTCAAGTCGAATAGCCAGCCTTTGGCGATTTCTGGAAATAGCCAATATATATTAATATAAATCAATATATATTTTTATTCATTGAGCGATCGCCAAATCAGATCTCACGATAGAAATGAAAGACACTTGCATTCAATGAACATTTTGATTATATCGATAACTGAATTCGATACAATGGAGTTTACATTCAAAATGCAAAAGAACCTCAAAAATAATTATCTTTAATATAAAATCCTTAATGGAATTCTATTTAAAATTGACCTTTATTTTAATTAGAATTGAAGATGCATTATGATTTAAATACTATTTAAATAATGTATCTAACAAATATACACAACCTCTCGAATACCAAAATTTTTAATATAAATTAAGATTCATATGCAAATTCAAATTCAGCCAAAAATATAGACATTTCGCTTTGATCTACTCTAAAAAATCAGTCAAAATACATATAAAATGTAAATTAAAAATCCAGAATCACATTTATAAAATTATCTATAACCTTGACACACATGTAACCTTAAACACATTGAAAAAGTCGTCTTTAATGTTGAACTTTGTGTAATTATTAATTAAATAAAATACTAAGAGGCATAGAACATATTATAATATCTTATATTTCCCAATAAAAATAAAAATAACTCATAAGAAATTAAATTTAACTAATATAATACATACCATATGACTACCTGTTACTGATAAATGAAGTATTGCCATCGCTTGCCAACTTTTGAAACTATTATTGATAATATTAATAATATATAATACGTACAACAATCTCATGTAGATATTAATTAGAATACAACATTTCATATTTGTACAATCATTTTAAGCATAAGGAGCCCATAATTAAACATTATTAAAATTATTTAATATAATTATAACATGAAACCAAAATATATTTAATAAAATTACATAATGTAACATAAATCAAAAATTATTTAAGAGAATTATATAATATGATATGAAATCAAAATGTATTTAAGATAATTATATAATATGAAGTCAAAAAATCTTGGCACAAGCACAAGTCATTTTTTGACTTATTTATATAACTAAGAAAAATTAATTATAGCCTAGTTTCTAAATCAAAGCAATTATTTACATAAAAATTATTCACTACTTGATGTATTTCTCTGGATAAGAGAATTTTAGACATAAATTTCTTAAGTCCAAAATATTATGATTTATAAACTGTTTGAAACACAATCTATTAATTCTAATAAGTCATTGATTTAGAATATTTCTAAAAATTCCCTTCGCTAGATCGGAGGAGAAAGACTGCATATTAATAGTTTCAAATAGAAAAAGTTTATTTTTATTATAAATATCAAATATTCCGGAGGTTGTGCATACTTATTAGATATATTATTTAAATAGTGTTTAATTCATAATGCATCTTCAGTTCTAAATAAAATAAAGGTCAATTTTAAATAGAATTCTATTAAGAATTTTTTTAAGAAACTTATTTTTGAGATTATTTTTTATTTTGAATGTAAATTCCATTGTACCGAATTCAGTTATTGATATAATCGCATGCTCATTAAATTTAAGTGTATTTCAATTTTGTCTTGAGATCTGATTTGGCGATCGCCCAATGAATAAAAATATGTATTGATTTATATTAATATATATTTGTGGCGCACATTTTAAAAAAATAAAAAGAGTTAATTAAAGTTTTATTTAAGATACATATTTGATTCATCTTTGAACATGGTCGTACATCGTAATTCATAAAACATGGCCGTAATATCATATAGACGTGAAACACTTGCGTTGTGCCGCTAATAAAACCCACCATATTATCTTTAGCACGAGTTCCTAGAATAGAGTATATTAACATAATACTACTCATAATTAACTGCGCCCAGTTTAAATTTAAAATAGAATTGTTTGTTAAGAACATTTGGTTAATTATTGAATTTGATTACAACAATTATCATATTATTTGCGGAGGAGATTGTACATGTGTGACCAGGTAATTTATTTATGAAATGGGATATGACCTAATACAATTATTGGTATGTACGCATACCTCCAATTTCGTCTTTGTGCATTGACACACAGCCACTTTTGCCTCCATTACGACGGCACACTACTGTTAGGCATGTCTCACTACTTTACTCTGAATCTCTTACTAATCTCGAAAGACAACTGAATCTGATCTCATCACCTTTGCATATCTGTCGTTGAAGTTATACTCAAGAGCATTGCGCTCCAGATATCTGGTGTTGATCTCTCTGGATTGCTTACTCCAATCTATCTCACTCTGTTACTCAAGTGTGTACGGTATTTTTGTCTGGTACCACTTCTGGTTACTTTCTACATGCTGCCACAGCTTTTTGCCTGATGTTTGATACGCCTCTTTGACTACCATTGGCTGATCTCAGAGCGATGCGACAACCATCTTCCTTATTGGTTAACCTTTGTAACCAATCCCTTAACTTCACTTTAGCCTCCTCTTTTTATGGCCTAGTGATCTCTCGGGTCAGGGCCGCTGTAAAATTGGCATCCTTCAGTCTGATTCGATTGTCTGATGTTACAGACATCATAAATAATCAACATAAAACAACTGTCTCACATATTTCTGGTCTCATAATATTGATTTATATGAATATACATTTATTATTCCCAGAAATCGCCAAAGGCTAGCTATTCGACTTGAGATTGGGCTTGATGAAGGCTTAAGGCGAATAGCCAATTTTCAAATTTCCATTTTTTGTCATAAAATGTATGAAATTTTAAACACTCGTTAACCCCCGCCATTGTTTCCGGTATGTTGTATATATGTAAAGTTGTTCATGTCTTATATGAATATCAAAATCCCTTCCATATTTAACCATATTGAAACTTATTTCCATGTGCAACAAAATGATTGAATTGTTCAATTTAGTTGTTCAGTGAAAGGATATTCAATTGTAATTTTATGATTTCGGCTCATGAATAACTCGTATATCGTTTCTATGCAGCAACAATATTTAATTATTGTGAAATGATTTTTCACAATTAGCAAAATTAAATCGCGTGATATTTATAAAAAAAAAATTCAGTATTAATTATGTACTGCGAAAGGATATTAAATTATGCATGTATTACCTTTGAGAGATTAAGTAGTGTAAGTTTTTTGAAAAACCCATGAGATCATCTCCATCATCTCATTTAGTCAGTCAATTTAGTGCATATTACGTAGCTAGAAAAATATTTAATTCAGAATAATATTTTTAGTTCTTTTATGTTTGAGAATTTTTATTAACTTCCATGGTTCATTAATATAGATTGTCTTGAGTTGCATAATTTATAAAATGTAAACAAACGCATCGAGTCATTATCTAGCAAAAACATACTACAGACGTGGTGAAAATGACTTACAGATTGACATATTATAAATACTCCAATAGAAAACGCAATTTCATGCATTAATCATGAAGAGAGAAAGTCGATTCCTCTTACGGCCATACGTATCATGAAAGTTATCACGTTCAGCCCATACTCTTTCGTTAATGGTCATTAAAACCATTAACCCTCAAAAGTTTCGGATGTAGAAACGAATGATTGCACTTGCTGCTGAAAGATGAAAAAAATCGCACTTGAAAGTACTTTTTGTGAATTCAAAATTGAATTCGACTGATGCAAAACAACAAACAAGCAAAATCAATTCCATTGAGCTTTGCGTGATTTTGGAGCTAAAAAATACCAAAGAAGTTGGCAGATGAAAATAGTGAGAAGACATACATTTGTTCCGCCCTAGATGTTTAAATACAAAATGAAGTATTTCAAGCCAACATATCAAACCATTTACTCAAAAGCTTATAACCGATAAAAAACACTTGCTTTCGGAAGAAAAAAACTTCTGTTTTAGAATTAAATTTAAAAGTTGATTTTGACAAACTTCAGCACTGGAAATACAACTCCGTTTTCAGAATTTCATTTTATTGTAGTACTTCAGGATTGTCAAATATGTGCTCTAGACGGTTTCTCGAAGTAGTATCTTTTTGAAGTAAATTATTAAAAAACAAAATAGAATATAAATTTTTAAACTGCCCATTCTTAAAATATTATTCATAAAAGTTGTGTATCGTACGATATATTCAAGAATAAACAATTAGGTTTTCCTAGCTATAAAATTATCTCAGGATAAGTGGTATTCATGTTTAAAAAATTCTGCTTGGAAAACCAAATTTACTGTGTATAAGTTTTTTAAAAGTTGTGTTGCATGGGCTTTCTGATGAGAAATGGCTCGATATTTGCAATTCTATATATCCAATCGATAATATAGACAATCGGGGGGATGTCTCAAACATTTCCTTTTACAAAATGGCTTTGTCGAAGCAAGTTGCAGCAGCGATTACTGTACCAGAGCAGTGTTTCCCGAACTTGCAACAATAATGTACCCCTTGTGACATTTAAACCCATTGAAGAACCCCTGTCGAGTATTTCGAGGGAAGATTTTAACCTTTTGCTTACCGGTGGGACAGCGTCTATCCCAAACGAAGAACATCTCAAAAAGACAGGGATTCGACATACCCTATCCCAAACAGTTCGTCTCCCTTTGCAGATATTGGCGTCCATGTATATTTTTTTATTAATATATTGTACATTGCTTTATTAATAGATCGTATTAATATATATTATGCAGTGTTTTATTAATTTTATATATTAATTTCTGTCGAAGCATGTTTCTATATGACTATGTATGTATATCCTACAGGGTGTTTCACAAAGGACTCCCTAACTCTGAAATGAAACAACTTGGAAATGGTAGGGCGCGGTAGCCCAGTGGTTAGCGCGCGGGAATTGCACGTGGTAGGCTCTGGTTCGATTCCCGCCACT
This sequence comes from Amaurobius ferox, assembly GCA_951213105.1. NCBI lineage: Eukaryota > Metazoa > Arthropoda > Arachnida > Araneae > Amaurobiidae > Amaurobius > Amaurobius ferox. The sequence continues at coordinate 91,382,892 of OX578133.1, forward strand.
GCCGAAACTGCCGCCGTGTTCATTCGGAGTACGGTCACGTTAAATATGTGGGTCTGTAAATCCTTCCGAGAGGTTGGTGGTAGGGGAAGGAGGGTACGGTCCTTGTGGATCCCACACTGGGTTCCGGTCTAAATCGGGTGGCACTTTTTGGCCGTCCAAACAGTTACCTTACACCTTTCTGGTAGGTCGGACGGTCTGGTTCTCAACTCGGAAATGGTGATCGATAAAAGACTGAAAGAAGTGATATGTTTATTGAGAAAGCCGTAAAAATCTGATACAAAAGTTTCAAAATTAGCTACAAATGTTGTTGAAAGATGGCGCTGTACGCTGTAGTCGCAGTACAAATCCCTATAAAGAGTGCTCTGAAGCACAGAGCGATCAGTCTTTGGACGGTTCGGCTGTTGAAACGTAAAAGGAGGTTAGCGTACTGAAGGAAGTGGATGAAGTCATGCATTCCGTGGAGCAACGTGTCTTCCTGGTACTCGAGTATCACCGGTTAAATCGCAGTCCTGCAGCAACAAGTCACAGTTTTCAATCCCGATTTAAAGTTGCCAAAGGTCCTGCTGTGAAAACGATTCGCCAGTTTTTCGACAAATTTCAACGGACATGCAGCGTGGATGATGAGTTAGAGGGACATGTTGGTTCCAGGCAATCTGCAGTTACACCTGAAACTGTCGCGACAGTTGCTGCAGTTATTCAGTCTAATCCGAGGAAATCCATCCAGAGTTGCAGCTGAATCCAAATTAACGCCCTCCAGCACGTACAGAATCCTGAGGAATACCCTAGACATGTTTCTGTTCAAGGTCCAATGTCACCAAACCATAACAGTTTCAGCTGTGCGACAAAGAGAAGAGTTCGCGAACGATATGATCGCCATAATTGATGGTGATGGATTTGATGTCGGCTGCATATGGTTCACAGATGAGGTCCATTTTCACCTGTATGGTGTCATGAACAGACAAAATGGCGGTTTTGGGGTACCGAAAACCCTGATTTGTGTGAAGCATAACCACTACATTCCCCACAAGTTACCGTTTGGGCTGCAGTATAAAGCAAGAGCATCATTGGCCATATTTTCTTGCGAGAAACGATTAATATTGAACGGTACATTGCGGTTTTGGAACAATTTGTCGACACAATACAAGCGTTGAAGGATAGCTCAGACACTTCGTGGTTCATGCAAGATGGGGTCCAACCACACAGTACACCAGACGTTTTTGTCTTTCTTGTGGAGTACTTCGGTAATAGAGTCATTGCTTTCAGCTATTCCACATTTACTGGAACGAGCATGGATTGGCCCCCATATTCACCCGATCCTACACCCTGCGGCTACTTCCTGTGGGGCATATTGAAGGGCACTGTTTTCCGCAACCATCCTGAAACACTGGATAAGCTTGAAGAATTGATCTGTCAGGCATGTGAGCCCATTTCTGTTGACACACTACAGAAGGTGACTGCCAATTTCATTCGTCGTTTGCCCTATCTTTGTACTGTGCAAGGTGCGCATTTTTAATCGATTTTGATGTGATTGAAACTATTGCTTTACAAATGATAGCCTCACCACTATTTATAGCCTATTTCTAGGACTCCGTTCTGCGACTACAGCATACAGCGTCATCTGTCAGCAACATTTGTAACTAGTTTTTAAATTTTTTTATCAGATTTTTCAGGCTTTCCCAATAAACATATCATTTGTTTCAGTCTTCCATCGCTCACCATTTCCGAGTTGTTTCATTTGAAACTTAGGAAGTCCTTTGTAAAACACCTTGCATATGACTATCTATATATATTAGGTAGATTTTTAAAAGAACTTTTGTAATTATTGAGCTCTGAAATAAAGTAAAAGTGATTTTTTCATGTTTATATAGCACAAGTCTTCAAAACAATTTTATGTACTATATTAAATTCCATTTATACATTTTTTAAACATTGGGTAAGTTCCACCCAGCCTTTGAATTAGACCCCGAACTTGGCTCCATTCCAAACTGTTAAAAAATCTGGTCCTATCATGGCCCGATACATTTCAACGGTCGGATCTCACCTAGGACAAACCCGAGCTCTAACAAACCTCTATAGATAGCAAAGGAATTCAAAAAGGCATGTACAATTCTGAAGAGCACTAATAAACGCGAAACTGATCCATGGATTCTTGTCACTGCACTCACAGAGTAATATATGTCTTCGGAAAGACCCCAAAAGTCATGCTGTCAATATTGCTGCGATCTGGTTCAAAAGGTACACACATCCATTTATAATCTATGTTTGTTTCAACATTGTTTATTCACAGCAATCGAAATTTTTTGCATGTATAATTTTTTGCATGTAATAAGTTTTGCTATTGCTTATCATTATCAAATTGCTTTATTAGAAACGCTATTCATTTAAAAAAGTTTGTAGATCAAAAGCGTTTAGGTTTTATACAAATCTTACTATAAAAATACAACTGCCATTGTATGTATATTAATGGGATTGCAAAACCCTAGAATCCCGTATTCTTTGTAACATAGTTATCGAACCGAAACTTGACAATATCTTTCTTGATAATATTGATGTATTTTATTCCTCTTCTAGTGCTTTTAAAAATCATTGATTTTAAATATTTAGTATTTTAATCTATCTTACAATAATTTAAGTTTTCATATTGAGTGTCAAAATGGAAGAGTTGAAAAAGATATCATGATTCTCGCAATTACATATATACCTGTTCCATTCAAAAAGCCATAATCCCAAAATAAAAAGGGAATGCAAATGTCAGAAGCTATTGACGAAGCTATTGTTTTCATAGTTTCTTCCATACACATTAAGTATGGTGCAGTTTCCCTTAGATGGTTCACCTTAAGAGTTTGACCGCATTTTGTTCTTGTTTAATAAAATATGCCCCCCCCCCCTTTCCTTTTATTCTTTGCTGAATTACATAAGAATGTAGATTTAAATGAACTTCATAAAAATCATCTACCTTCTTATTACAAAGTAACTGACTGTTTCGTTTGAAAAAATTAAGCACTAATATACTAATAATTTTCTTTTATTTAACACTATTGTGTGTTTTCACTTAAATTAATGTGAAAGTAAAAATTATAACTAATGCAAATCTTAACAAGAAAGATCAATCATGCTTAAAGCATTGATTATGAAACACTTTCCAACTTCAATGCAATTTTATTTAAAAAAGTCGAAAATGCAATACATTCCTCGGTAATATTTTAAAACTTATCACAATACTACATTGATTTATTATATTTGAAAACTTAAACCTTCATTGAAAAAAATGAACTTCATTCCAATGACGGCATTGAAATATAAATTGCCTGCTTTAAATATCTCTAAAATGCAATACATTCCACGGTAATATTTTTAACACTATCATAATAATACGATAATTTATTATATTTGAAAACTTCAACGAAAACAACTGAAATTAATTCAAATGACGTCATAGAAAAAATAACACGCCTGGATCTCTCTATAAAAACAGGATTTCATTCATAACTTTTTCCCATTCATTTCATTCATCAAAATACTATAATAATTTATTTTATTTCCAACTTCAATGCAATTTTAATGCAATCATTTCCAACTTCAATGCAATTTTATTTAAACATGTCTAAAATGCAATACAGTCCTCGATAATATTTTAAAACTTATCACAATACTACATTAATTTATTATATGTGAAACATTAAACCTTCACCGAAAAAAATTAACTTCATTCAAATGACGGCATTAAAGTATAAATTGCCTGGTTTAAATATCTCTAAAATGTGATACATTCCTCGGTAATAATTTTAGAATTATCATAATACTACGATAATTTATTATATTTGAAAACTTCATCGAAAACAATTGAAATTCATTCAAATGACGTCATAAAAAATAACACGCCTGGCTCTCTCTATAAAAGCAACATTTCATTCATAAATAATTCCCCCATTCATGTCATTCATCACAATACTATAATAATTTATTTTATTTAAAAATTAAGACCATTGAGCTACAAGTAAGTAATCTCCATGCGTAAAACTTCATCGAAAAATATCGTCCTTCTCTTTCTAAAATCAATAAATATTTCATTCATATCAGCTAAGCAGACTCCATGGACTAAATTATTTTGTGTTAAAGAATTACAGCGATTCTAATACAACTCATTCTATATATTTTGCTGTTTACATTTTACATAGGTGAAAAATAGGCTTAATAGTAGAAATAATCATATTTGGATGAGCATTTAAACTGAAATATATTGCACAGAATTTAGGCAAAAATAAAGTAGTTTTAAGACGGATACAACACTCAATATGAATTAAAAAGAACTTTAAAAATCACGATTTTGACACAGGATGGATGCCATATATCATTTTGAAGTGGGTCATGTGATCGTTTCATATCATGGACACGTGATCGCTTCATATAAGAGGTGTTATTATTATTTTAATTTTTATTTAAAAAACTACTGAATATATTTCATTGAATTTTTTTTTAATATATTTTATGGAACAATTTGAATATTGCCTAAAATTTTCGAAGCAATTTGTGAATTTTAAATCCGCTTAAAAAATGCTTGAAAAATTAGGTCCCATAGGGCTCAATGTATTCCATTTTTTCAACCCCGGGTTCAATCCAAAACTAATTGTGTGATATTATTCATTTATATTCCCATAGGTCCTATAGACCGTCTGAACAACATACTAAAATTTCATTTTGATTAAGTCATTTTTACGGCAGTTATCGTGCTAACGGACAGACAGACAGACAGACAGACAGACAGACAGAATGAACAAAGTCATAAACACTTTTCAACTTTGTTGTAAAGTGTTAAAAACAATTGATGTTATTAGTTTTTGAAAATTTCATATACTCTTAAATTTCACATAATCCTCCAAAATCTTTTGTGGAAAATCCTAGAACATATTGAAATCGTTTTTCAATGTAAAATTGCAAAAGCATGCAATGCTAAGACCAATTGAAAGTAGCTACCTAATCTCGAATGGATTTCGAGTTGTTTATATCCACGCGCCTGCCCTGGGCAATCTAGTCTCTTGCATCTTCTTTGTACTTCCGAACATCTTGGAATATCCACAGAATCTTGGAATTTATATTAAACACTTTTTCGCTGACAGACAAATGCCAGCATCAAAATAACCGGGAATATTTATAACATAATGAAGTCGCTCTTTTTCGATATAGACGGAAATATTTACAGTAAAGATGGACAACAAATACATTTCTTAAGTTTAAAGATTGAATTCAAATAATAACCAGATCTCGAATACTGAAATACCTCAGATATTGAAATGCTTCGAAAAGTTCCTAGATATAATTGTTATGAGCTCAGTGACAGCTCATAATAAGTGTGGAGCATTTCGAAAATGCAACTTGTTGCATAGGGAAAATAGTGAAAACAATGTTTCAGAAAGGAAAAGACAAGGAAATACAAGAAATGAACTCCGGAATGTCGTATAGAAATGAAGGCGTTTCTGGAGACTGAACTTTTCTCTATTCAGCAGGAGAGCAACTATTTAAACATCACAAGGTTCTTATACATGAGGTTATGCCATTACAACTCCGGCTAATCACAAGACGCAACGTCAAGAGATTTGAACACCTAATACTATGATAAACTCAATACTATGATAAACAATTTTAATAGATACTTGTAATTGTTATGTCTAATCAACCTGTGTTGTATTATCTGCATTCCATTCTTTTTGTTTCTCCCTGCATCTGTAGCACCCCTCACAGCGTATGCCATTACATGTTCCTATGCAAGACGTGCTGATTTTTCTATACCTGACCTACCTTCAAGCTTGTCTAAGACCTTTTAAACCCTGTATATTAGTGTATATTCATGTTACTGTGTGTATATATTAGTGTGTGTATCCGTGATACTTTAAAAGTGATATCTCACAAAAAATATGGCGATTCAAACATAATTTGATGGAATTACTGCAATCGGTAAATATTGTAACCCTATATTTATTTAAAACCCGATCAAATGCTCAGAAACACCCCCCGCCCTCAAACGAATTTTTGAAAAAAAAATCATTGAGACATCAGAATCTTTAATCCCTTTTTATTAAAAAAAGTAGCTGACGCCTCTGTTTGACAAATTTCTCGTTTTCGAAATTCTTTGCTTCGTACCGCAAAAACTATTGTATATAAAAATATGAAATTTGTGCACTTGTAGAAAAAGCTTAGGTAAATACGCTTAAATAAACCATTTTTTAACACTTTACAACAAAGTTGAAAAGTGTTTATGACTTTGTTCATTCTGTCTGTCTGTCTGTCTGTCTGTCTGTCTGTCTGTCTGTCTGTCCGTTAGCACGATAACTGCCGTAAAAATGACTTAATCAAAATGAAATTTTAGTATGTTGTTCAGACGGTCTGTAGGACCTATGGGAATATAAATGAATAATATCACACAATTAGTTTTGGATTGAACCCGGGTTGAAAAATCTGATGTGGGCAGCACATGACTTTCCCTGCAGACTTATATCCACGTTCTCTTTATTTTAATTACATTTATTTCACTTTTATTCAATTTTCGTTCTCATTCGGTAACCGGGCTTATTTTCAAAGGTGGCGTAGGGAAAGTACGAAAAACTAAAATATCTCGAGAACGGCTAGTCCTAGTGTAATGGGGTTGGTCTTATTCTTTTCGTCGTTAAACATTACGTATTAAACGGGCATTTTATGGATATATCTGAGTATACCTAGTTCTTTAGTTTAGATTTTGAAGATTTTTGCGGGCCGTTTTGCAAAAAAAGGCAGGTTATTTTTTTCCGAATCGTACCAAAATCTAATCAGCACCAGAGTGACCTATACGTGACTGATCTACCGAATTTTGTGAAATTCGGTCCATTAGTTTTTCAGCTAGAGTGGATACAAGCTTTTGCGGGCCATTTCGCAAAAAAATGCGGGTTCTTTTATTCCGAATCGTACCCAAAACTAATCAGCACCAGCCCCGCCCACAAGTGACTTACCTACCAAATTTTGTGAAATTCGGTCCATTAGTTTTTTAGTTACAGTGGATACAAAATCTGCACAGACAGACAGACACACAGACAGACAGACAGACAGACACACAGACAGACAGACAGACAGACAGACACACAGACAGACAGACAGACACACGCACAGACGTCACGCTAAAAATGGTTTTTTCGTATTCTAGGGGTCTCGAAACGTGTAGATCCGTCGAAAACTCGAGTTGTGATTTTCGGTATGATTCCAATACTTTCCCTATACATTACCATGTATTGCAGGGAAAGTAAAAAATGAAATACATTGAGCCCTATGGGAACTAATTTTTCTAACATTTTTTAAGCGGATTTAAAATTCACAAATTGCTTTGAAAATTTTAGGTAATATTCAAATTGTTCCATAAAATATATAAAAAAAAATTCAGTGAAATATATTCAGTAGTTTTTTAAATAAAAATAAAATAATAATTACACATCTTATATGAAACGATCACGTGACCATGATATGAAACGATCACATGAACCACTTCAAAATGAGATATGGCATCCATCTTGTTTCAAATTCGTGATTTTTTAAAGTTCTTTTTAATTCATATTGAGTGTTGTATCCATCCTAAAACTACTTTATTTCTGCTTAAATTCTGTGCATCTACATACTAAAACAACACAATGACAATATATTTGAGTTTAAATTCTCATTCAAATTTGATTATTTCTACAATTAAGCCTATTTTTCACCTATGTAAAATGTAAACAGTAAAATATGTAGAATGAGTTGTATTAGAATTACTGTATTTCTTTAACACAAAATAATTCAGACCATGGAGTCTGCATGGCTGATATGAATGAAATATTAATTGATTTTATAAACAGAAGGACGATATTTTTCGATGAAGTTTTAAGCATAAAGTTTATGAATTGTAGCTCCATGGTCTTAATTTTTAAATAAAATAAATTATTATAGTATTGTGATGAATGAAATGGAGAAAGTTATGAATGAAATCCTGCTTTTATAGAGAGATCCAGGCGTGTTATTTTTTCTATGACGTCATTTGAATTAATTTCAGTTGTTTTCGATGAAGTTTTCAAATATAATAAATTATCGTAGTATTATGATAGATTTAAAAATATTACCGTGGAATGTATTGCATTTTAGAGATATTTAAACCACGCAATTTATATTTCAATGCCGTCTTTTGAATGAAGTTCATTTTTTTCAATGAAGGTTTAAGTTTTCAAATATAATAAATCAATGTAGTATCGTGATAAGTTTTAAAATATTACCGAGGAATGTATTGCATTTTCGACTTTTTTAAATAAAATTGCATTGAAGTTGGAAAGTGTTTCATAATCAATGCTTTAAGCATGATTGATCTTTCTTGTTGATATATATTGCAGTTTAAGAAATGTATAATGTTCAATTCAAAGACACAATATTTTTTTTTCCCAAGTGACCAGGCACTTTGACCTTCGTCATTCGCCTTTATTACAGCGGCCAGAGTGTGAACCATTTAGCCGTCCATTGACGTTGCCCCAGGCGCACCAGAGGGGGGCAGATCACATTGCGCCCACAACACAAACATCCATGCCTTACGTGGGGATCGAACCCACAACGTGAAGGTCAAGACACAATAATTGACCTGAGTATTCGTGTCCTGGAAAGACTAACAATAGCAAGACCACGAATTTTTGCAGGCAGATACTTACATGAGTGAATTTTTGTAGGGCGGATTCCCTTTTTAACACTTTACAACAAAGTTGAAAAGTGTTTATGACTTTGTTCATTCTGTCTGTCTGTCTGTCCGTTAGCACGATAACTGCCGTAAAAATGACTTAATCAAAATGAAATTTTAGTATGTTGTTCAGACGGTCTGTAGGACCTATGGGAATATAAATGAATAATATCACCCAATTAGTTTTGGATTGAACCCGGGTTGAAAAAATGAAATACATTGAGCCCTATGGGACCTAATTTTTCAAACCTTTTTAACCGGATTTAAAATTCACAAATTGCTTCGAAAATTTTAGGTAATATTCAAATTGTTCCATAAAATATATAAAAAGAAATTCACCGAAATATATTCAGTAGTTTTTAACACTCTACAACAAAGTTGAAAAGTGTTTATGACTTTGTTCATTCTGTCTGTCTGTCTGTCTGTCTGTCTGTCTGTCTGTCCGTTAGCACGATAACTGCCGTAAAAATGAGTTTATCAAAATGAAATTTTAGTATGTTGTTCAGACGGTCTGTAGGACCTATGGGAATATAAATAAATAATATCACCCAATTAGTTTTTTATTGAACCCGGGTTGAAAAAATGAAATACATTGAACCCTATGGGACCTAATTTTTCAAACATTTTTTAAGTAAATTTAAAATTCACGAATTGCTTCGAAATTTTTAGGAAATATTCACATTATCCCATAGAATATATAAAAAAAAATTCAGTAAAATATGTTAAGTAGTTTTTTAATTAAAAAAATTATTTAATATAGGGAAAAAAACAAATTCAATTAAATTCTGACTTTGGGATATCTTCCAGAAAGAAAAGAGAGAGATATTATATAATAAATATCTCTCCATTTGTTTAAACGTTTTGCATATGGGAGTGGCTTCATATTTTAAAATGAATTTGGTAGATAACAATTTTTCATTTTTTTTAAATTTTATATAACTCTTCATGATAAATTTAATTGATGGCATTTTAAATGCACTTTCCTACGTCCTAGAGAGTTAAAATTTGGTACACAGCTTAAATTTGTTGAACATTTTATTCGACAAAAATTTGATGGATCTTTAAATATAGATCATACATTTTTTTCGAAATGGCCTGAAAATAATCCCCGTTCACTTCTATAAATCATTGGTGTAATATTGTTAAAAATTCTGATGTGGACAGCACATGTCTTTCCCTGCAGACTCATATTCGTTCTCTTTATTTATTCAATGATAATTTGAGTTTATCTCTACAACATAAGTATTTTAAATGACATTGAATTTACACGTTAAACTTAAATTTGGTTCTCATTTGATAGCTGGACTTATTGTCAAATGTGGCGTAGCGAAAACGCGAAAAAACTAGAATATCTCAAGAACGGCTAGTCCTAGAGTAATGGGGTTAGTCTTATTCTTTGTGTTGTCAAAAATCACATATAAAATAGGAATTTAATTGATATAATTGAGCACACGTAGTCTTTTATTTTTATATATAACGATTTTTGCTGGCCATTTCGCAAAAATAGCCCGTTCCTTTTTCCCGAATCTTAGTAGAATAACCTACAAATGATTTATATACAAAATTTTGTTAAATTTGGTATATAAATCACTTGTAGGTTATTGAAATATTATACTCCAAATTTTGTTAAATTTGGTTCATTAGTTTTTAGCTAGAGTGGATAAAGGCAATTTCTGCGGCCATTTCGCAAAGAAGGCAGATACTTTTATTACGAATCGTACTATAATCTAATGAACATCAGGATTTCCCACAAAAAACATACCTACCAAATTGTATGAAATTCGGTCCATTAGTTTTTCAATTAGAGTGGATGTAATATCCACACAGACACACAGAAACATACACAGATACACCCTTACACACACAGACGTCTTCCTAAAAGTTGTTTTTTCGTGTTCTAGAAGTCCCAAAACGTGTAGATCCTTTGAAAATTCGAGTTCCGATCTTCGGCACGATTCCAATACTTTGAGTACATACACATACACATATATATTATCTGTGTATCTAAATTCCGTGCCTATGCAATTACAATAGTTGTGATTTTAAATGATCCCTAAACTTTTATTATTTCTTCAAGGAAGCCTAATTTTAACATATGCAGAATGCAAATATCTCAAGCGATTGTAAGATGAATTACATAAGAATTGCTGAATTTTTTTCTCACAAAATTATTTAGCTCTGGAGTCTGGAATACAAGTTATATGAATGAAATATTCATTGATTTTGCATAAAGAATCAGATGATTTATATTTCGATACAGTTTTAAATATTTAAGTATAATAAATTACTGTAGTACTGTGATAATGTAAAAGATATTACCACTGAATGAATCACATTTTAGAAATTTTTAAATGAAATTACATTTCAGTTGGAAAGTGTTTCATAATCAATGCTTATGCATGATTGATCTTTCTTGTTTTAAATAAAAATAGAAATAATAATTACACCTCTTATATGAAGCGATCACGTGACCAAAAAACGAAACTCTCGTTTGTCTCATCATCACGAGAGAACGGTTGAACAGAATTTTATGAAATTTTGTGGGTAGCCTTGAAATATCCCCCAATAAATAGTGTCCAAGTTTCGGGTTTCTAAGTCCAGGGGTTGTCGAGATATTAATGAAAAACTGAACTTTTTCCTAGGAGTTCTACTCTCTAACTCCGTGGTTTATCCAAACGGAAAGGATGAAAATCGTTTGTTTAAAACGTCAACGTGAATTAAAACTTCCTTTCTGAGTTTGAAGGAGGATTTTTGCGCAAATTAGTCACTGTCTGAAAGCATGAATTGTTTGAAACATGAACTTAAATGGAAAATCTATCTCCATGGTCTATTTTTACAATCGTTTACTCAACAATGAAAAGTATAAAAAAATCAAAATGGTAATGCATTTTATGAGGAAGATTCTATCTTATATCAAGTTGTTCAGCAACGCAATTAAATTAAATGTGTCTGTTAATGTTTATTATTATTTTTTTTATTATTTGAATAATAAATAAATAGATGTAAAAATATATTTTATAAATTAACGGTTTGATTTTTCTTTTAATTATATTAATTGCGGGCTGCGTACATCACTTTAATTTATTTTGGCAAAGAGTTTTCAAGCTTATATATTGTGTTTAGCTAAGAAACTTATACATTGTGTTTAGCTAAGAAACTCATATATTGTGTTTAGCCAATAAACTCATTTAGCCGATTGTTGAAACAGAGAAAGAGTAGAACGGGTACATCTTCTAATACAATTTTAGTGTTTTCATTTTGTATATACAAACGAGATCATGGTTTTTTTTTATTCGTCAGATATGCAAATTCAGATCTTCGAATTTGTCGGGATGTCGCTAACTTGGCAACTTTTCTTAAACGTTGACAAATTAACAAAAGTGTCGCCAAATTGATAAAATTACGCTAAATCAATGAAATTAATTTTGATTGGTTAGAAGAGAGTACTGAAAAGATGTTTCGCTAGCATTTGTGTGTCAATTCAACCGTCCTTCCTTGTAACACATTTAGCGAATTTTTAAAATGTCGCCGAACTGATAAAAATGTTTGTAAATCCTTAAAAATATCTTGAAATTGATAAAATTGCGCTAAATAAATTAAATTGATTGTGTGTTGTTAGGGGATAGCATTGTGGTGAAAATCGAATAACGTGATCCAGTAGTAAGTTATGCCTCAATCTCTAAAGTTATAGAATATAAATTGCCGAAATAAAAAGAGCCTTTTAATCTGCAGACAATAATAAAAATATGATAAAAATATGATTTTTGGCTTCTTTCATTTCAGTTTTTATCGTCTGGCATAATATTAAAAAAAACATTTTATTTTAATCTGCAGACAATATTAGAAAAAATAAAAATGTATTTCTTTTATTTAAATTTTTATCGTCTGTCAAATATTATTACTGTGTTTTTTACTGAGTGGCAATAATAGATTATTTGTTTTTGACAAAAACGTCATTTAGAATATCCTATGCATAAAGTAATCAATGTTTTTACCGACGACTTCGTTTAGAACATTCTATGAGTAAAATAGTGATATTTTTTTTTACAAATTCAGGATTATTTTAATTTTTATTGTTATAGATTTCATTATAATGACAATATATATTATTTAATAAGCATTATTCTAATTTTTCAAAATAATATTTTAATATAGTTAATATTTTATTTACTTGAGTTAATGGAAGAATTATATTTTTGGAAATTTGGTGAGGCTAACATGTACCACATCTTATTTAGTTCTTTTTAAATGCCTTCTCGAAAGCGTTCAAACATTGGTTCTTCAACATCGACAGCAAAAAAGAAGAGACTTTCCCGGGAAGCTAAGAATCAGGAAAAAAGAGAGGTCAGATTGTATTATCAGAGAATTCTGCAGTCTACATCACCGGCAGTTGAATCTTCAAGTAAACATGATCAACGTTTGGTAGTTGACCGTGAACGCCATGATGCATCAAGAGAGTCGAAAACTAACGCTAAAAGACTGGAGCGTCAGATAATTGACCGTGAACGCCATGATGCATTAAGAAAGTCAGATACTGATGCTACAAGACTGGAGCGTCAGATAGTTGATCGTGAACGCCATGATACATTAAGAAAGTCGGAAACTGACGATAAAAGACTGGGGCGTCTGACAGTTGACCGTGAACGCCACGATGCATTAAGAAAGTCAGAAACTGCCGCTGAAAGACTGGAGCGTCAGACAGTTGACAGTGAACGCCATGATAAATTAAGAAAGTCGGAAACTGACGATGAAAGATTGGAGCGTCTGACAGTTAACCGTGAGCGCCACAATGTATCAAGAACGTCTGAAACTGACGCTAAAAGACTGGAGCGTCAGACAATTGACTGTGAACGCCACGATGCATTAAGAAAGTTGGAAACTGACACTGAAAGGCTGGAGCGTCAGACAATTGATAAAGAAAAGCAGGCGATACGAAGAATGAAGCCTTGGAGGGATAAACTGAACAGTGGTTATTTTCATGAACCTTCATTTGACTATGTTACAGAGGGAAATATAGGTAAGATGGAAGAAATCTGCATCCACTGTCAAGCTCTGAAGTGGAAGGGGGAACCTAGAGGTATTTGCTGTTCTTCTGGAAAAGTGAAGTTGGATTCAATGCAAGAGCCGCCAGAGCCTTTAAAATCGTTACTAAATGGTGAACATCCTAAGTCAAAACATTTCCTATCCATTATTAGGGCTTACAACAGTGCATTTCCAATGACTTCTTTCGGGGCAAATAAAATCTCAGAAGGCAACTTTATGCCCACCTTCAAGGTTAAAGGAAAAATTTATCATTTAATTGGCTCATTATTTCCCCCAGAAAATCAAGATTTCAAATATCTTCAACTATATTTTGTATCTGATGTGAAAAGTGGAACTGATGTAAGATTAAGTTATTTTCCAAATTTAAACCCTCAAATAGTTCAGGATTTGCAAACCATGCTGTATGAAAACAATTCATATGTGCATAGTCTAAAAAAATCTTTGGAGTCGTACCCTAATGATAGTTCAAATTATAAAATAGTCAAAAGACTAAATTTCTATCAAACTGCATACAGAAAACGGCACTCCATTGAAGACCAGCTTTTTTATTTAAGCCAGTCTATTATAGATGGCTTTCAGGAAACACCTACCAAAAAGACCACTGCTGTCTTCCTGGACATGTCCTCAGCATTTGATACAGTATGGAGGCAAAAACTCATACAAATCGCATATCTACATGGAATTAGAGGCAATGCCCTGATATGGATTGCTGACTTCTTGAGAAATAGAAGAATTAGAGTGCGATATAACGGAATAATATTTAAAGACAGGAAAACTTTTGCAGGTGCCCCCCAGGGCTCTGTACTTAGCCCCCTGCTTTTCTTGATGTATGCAAATGACATTAATCCACACCTTACTAAGGGTACAAGGGTTACTTACTATGCTGATTACATAGCTATATGGCATACTGACAACAGAATTTCAGAGTCTGAGAAATCAGTAAACAATTCCTTAAATGGCATTATGAATTGGTCGAAAACATTAAAGATGCAGATGAATACCCAACAAACAAATTTCAGCATCTTCACAACAGCTAGAAAATATAGAAAACAGTTGGATCCTAAAATCTACATTAACGGCACCCCGCTTGTTATGCGGAAAAACGCTAAATACTTGGGAATGACTATGGACACAGAACTTCGTTTTACTGAGTACATTAAAAACTATGCCAATAGATCTCTTAAGAAATTGAATATCATATCATTGTCTATGTGGCACAGGCTGGGGAGCTCGGCCTAAAACTCTTAAAACTACTTACACTTCGTTAGTGAGACCTATTTTGGAATATGCGTCTCCCATTTCGGCCCACGCCTCTAGGACTGCCCTGGAAAAACTAGAAAGGGTCCAGGCAAGAGCTGCTAAGATCATAGCGGGAGCTGTCTCCTCTACATGCAATGAAAAAATTGTGCGCGAATGTGGTCTTGAAACACTTGAAGGAAGGAAAATGTATAATACCATCAAATTTACAAATAAGGCTAGTAGTAGCACTTTGGAACATATATCCAGACAAACTTTTGAAAATTGCACAGGTAAGATGAGACTCAAGCGTTCATCCCCTTTTCAATTTGACTAAGAAATAAGGAGAAACCATGACCTCGAACACAGCAAATTTGAGATCTATCAAGAACCGGTTCTTCCTTCTTGCCTCCCTGATAATACCAAACTAAACACGCAACTTTTGGACCCCTGTTCAAAGAAAGAATTGGCAGATACCATCAATGCCAAAGGAGCTAAAACGATTGAATCCCTTTCTAGGGAGACTCTTGTTCATGCCTATACTGATGGTTCCTCTGATGAAACCATTTTAAATGGAGTATCTGGAATGCACCTTATTTTACCAAATGACAAAATTATACAGAAAAAAATTGGAGCGGGCCTCATTGCATCCAATTACACCAGCGAACTTATTGCAATACAGGAATCTCTGAATATCTATATCTCTCTTTCATATTTCGATAGGGCTAATGGTCTGGTTATCTTCAGTGATTCGAAGGCTGCCATTGAGGCAATCCAATTGGTATGCTCAAGACTTGCTGGTGATAAACATCTCCTCCTTGACAGGATCAAACAACTAGAGAAAAGTTGCACCCTGCAATGGATTCCTGCACATGTTAATATCGAAGGAAATGAGATTTCCGATAATCTGGCCAAAGAAGCGAGACAACTAAATAGTGGCCACGTAAATTGTGCCACCTTTGATGATGCGAATGCAATGGCAAGATTCAGACTTAGGGAATGCTCAATTCGATAAAGTGACCAAATCCGTGAAATAAATGAAGAAAGAATCATCACAAAAACAATTGTAAGGCTTCGTACACGTCACTACAGGGGTATGAAAATCGATGAAACGATCGGGTCTATAGGGACTGTAGAAACTGTCCCGAAACTGAACTCTCTCCTGAACATGTCTTTACATGTCCTGACATTTTGGCAGCACTTCAAAACATTGTGGAACTCCCACAGGAGACGCTCTACTCCCATAGCATCATTGCGATCGCCAGGGCCGTGGTCTTCGCACATGGATCTATTTAAGCGACTGACTCGTGTGGACACGACACCACCACCACCAATTATAAAATAGTTATAAATGCAGACAGAAAACCTGCTCAAGAGCACATAGATATTTTTAATGCTCCCACTACAGATGAGGTGGCGGTAGTTCTGATTAGCCAAGAATGCAACAGAAGAGACATTGTGCTACACCAGAGGTCGCCAAAGTGGTCTATATAGACCCCCAGGGGTCTATTTAACAAAAGCGGGGGTCGATCTGAGCCAGGGGGTCGATTGGGGGTCGAAGAAAAAACAGTTCTTAATACGAAAATCACACATACGTAATCGCGATGATCGTAAAATTTGTGAATTTTTTTATAATTGACTTAATATCAGTTTCTTTATAGAACATAAATTAATCAACGAATATTTATTCGGGTGAAACAAGTATTGACGTACCAGCGCGCAGTGGCACGAACTCTGCACTTCTGGTTTATTAGTCATACTCATATGTTGAATCTCCACTGTTAAGCTGTTTATTATCGGATCTTGAAGCAAAGACGCTTCTTAGAAATTTAACAATAAGCAAATTTTGGACAAATATAAATATAATGCAAAAATATGTAAAACTTTGTGAAATAGCTCAACCGTTTATGCTAGCATTTCCAAGTTCCTATATGGTTGAAGCCGGTTTCAGTCACGTAAATTCAATCTTAACCAAGTACAGAAATAAATTAAATGTGGAGCTTCGAGGGGATTTAAGATTAAAATTGACTAATTTTGAACCAAATATAGCGAACCTTGCAAAAATACACCAGGCACACCTATCTCATTGATTAAGAAGCAATAAATCTGTAGTTACTTTACTTATTATTTCTACTTATTTATAATTACTCATTATTTAATAAATATTAAGGTTTTTTAAATTATATAGGGGTC
Organism: Amaurobius ferox; assembly: GCA_951213105.1. Lineage (NCBI taxonomy): Eukaryota > Metazoa > Arthropoda > Arachnida > Araneae > Amaurobiidae > Amaurobius > Amaurobius ferox. The sequence continues at coordinate 91,400,077 of OX578133.1, forward strand.
GATGATCAAAAAAGTTTGGTTTTTTAAATTATATAGGGGTCGATGATCAAAAAAGTTTGGCGACCCCTGTGCTACACACTCGAGACAAAGGGTTGAAAAGAATATCCGAGACACACCGATCGTATGACGCGCTACAATACCCACTCATCTATTATTGTGGAGATGATGGTTACAATTTTGCTGTTTATCATATTGACCCATCTACAGGTCTAAACAATAAGAATGAGAAAACATCTGCTCTTGAGTTTTACTCTTACCTCATGATGGTTAGACCATTATAATCATTTACACTTTTTCAGACAACTTCTCAACCAATTATGGGTTGACATGTATGCTAAAAAAGAAACCGAGAGATTGGCATTTATTAGAACCAATCAAAAAAGTTTGAGAGTTGAAAATTACGTCCATCTTCGGGATGCTCTTAAACACGATAAGAACACAGAAGACATGGGCCGCCTGGTAGTACTGCCATCCAGTTTTACTGCAGGCCCAAGATACATGCACGAAAGGACTCGGGATGCCTTTTGCTATGTTCAAAAATATGGTAGACCTCACCTTTTCATCAGCATCACCACCAGTCCGAAATGGAAGGAGATAGAAAACGAACTTTTACCTGATCAATCATCTCAAGACCGTCATAACATTATATCAAGAGTGTTTCACTTGAAATTAAAGAAACTCATGGCCCTTCTCAGAAAAGCAAATATCTTTGGAAATTGTCAATGCTATATGTATTCTGTAGAGTGACAGAAACGTGGTCTTCCTCATGCCCACATTCTGCTATGGCTCCAAGGGAAAATTCGACCCACACAAGTTGACGATGGGATTCGAGCTGAACTACCAAACCCATCCAAAGACCCATTTATTTATAATATCGTTAAATCACATATGGTACATAGTCCCTGTGGGGAATTTAATCAGAAGTCCCCATGTTTGAAAGATGGAAGTGCTCAAAGCGGTATCCTCGACGATTCGTTAACGAAACTATAACGGGCGATGACGGATACCCAACTTATATGCGAAGAAATCCCTCGGCAGGTGGATTCACTGCCACAATCAGAGTTAAGAATCAGTACGTTGTAGTAGACAATAGATGGATAGTACCTTATTCACCTATACTTTTAAAAACATTCAGTACCCATATTAATATAGAATACTGCAGCAGCGTCAAGTCCATCAAATACATATGCAAATACATAAATAAAGGTACTGATCATTGCAGTACAGAATGAGTATGATGAAGTGTTGCGATATCAGTGTGATAGATACATTAGCACATCGGAAGCTGTTTGGAGAATCCTGTCTTTTCCCATACATGAAAGATACCCACCTGTAATTCATCTATATATACATCTGGAAAACGGACAGAGAGTGGATTTCACACCACATTATGTCCAAGAGCATATGGAGAATCCTAGAAATACCACACTTATAGCATTTTTTAATCTTTGCAAGGAAGATGATTTTGCTAGAAACCTGTTGTACGAAGAAGTTACTTCCTATTACATATTTAATAAACTAAGGGGAGTTTTTGTCGTAGAAAACAGGGTAATCCTATTGAAGGGTATCCTGGTGTGCTAAGAAAATCTGTTATTGGAAGGGTTTATACTGTCCATCCCAACGACAGTGATTGCTTTTATCTGAGAATGTTAATTCATACTGTCACTGGATCTAAGTCATTTAGCGAACTAAAGCATGTTGATGGAATTGAAAGAACCAGTTTTCAAGAAGCTTGCGAGGCATTGGGCCTGCTTGAGAATGATTTGCACTGGGATAACACCTTGGAGGAAGCAAGTGTGACTGATAGCTTACCCAAGTTACGACAACTATTTGCTATCATGTTAGTTTTCTGCAGCCCTTCTAATCCCATGCGTTTGTGGTCATCATTTAGACAGGACTTCTTTGAAGATATCTTAAATTATATTCAGAGGCATTTTCCCGACACAGCACCTAATGATGAGCATGTATACAATAGATGCCTCGCATTGATTCAAGATATTGTTTTATCTATAGGGGGAAAAACACTTGAGAAGTATGGCTTGCCGCTTCCCCAAATATCTGATGGAAAGGATCTTAATAAAGATTATAACAGAGAAATATCTTTCAATCATGTATGTAAATGAAAATGAACCGAAGTTGACTCAAGAACAGAGATGCATTTATTCAAAAATACTAGATTGTGTTAAAAATAGTTCAGGATAAATATTTTTCATAGACGCCCCTGGTGGAACAGGGAAAACATTCTTAATAAATCTTCTCCTTGCCACTGTTAGAGGTGATGGCAAAATAGCATTGGTGGCTTCTTCCGGAATCGCAGCGACTTTGTTTCCGGGTGGAAGAACTGCCCATTCAACTTTCAAGATCCCAATTGAAATTGAGCATATGGAATACCCTGTTTGTAATATATCAAAAAATAACAACATGTCTGCAGTTCTTAAAATTGTTCTCTGATTATTTGGGACGAATGCACCATATCTCACAAGAAATCTGTTGAGGCATTGGAGAGGACATTGAGGGATATTTTGAACTCCAACCAAGTTATGGGAGGTATCACAGTTTTATTTTCCGGAGACTTTCGTCAAACTCTACCAGTAGTTCCAAGAAGAACAAAAGCCGATGAAGTGAACACCTGTCTTACACGATCGGGGCTATGGCCTCAACTAAAGAAGTTGGCGTTATAAAAAAATATGAGGGTTTTTCGGGCAGCAAACTCTGATAATGAACAATTTTCTGATTTATTACTTCAAATTGGCCAAGGAAATATTCATGAAATAGGAAGTGAAATATATCTAACTCCTACTTTTTGTACAGTAGTGGATACTCTCGAGCAACTGATATCATCCGTTTACCCTGATATCAACAACCTTGCATCTAAATCTAACAGCTGGGTATGTGAACGCTCCATATTAACCCCAAAAACGATCAGGCGGCTACAATACGATCAGGCGGCTACAATAGCACTCTCATATGCCGTCTTAAAGCACAAAAAATGGTATACATGTCTGTCAATACTGTAATAAATCAAGATGAAGCGGTTCACTATCCAACAGAATTTCTTAATTCTATTATCGCACCTGGACTCCCCAGCTCATAAAATTGTATTGAAGGTTGAGGCTCCAATTATGCTACTCAGAAATTTGAATCCACCGAAACTTTGTAAGGGGACACGATTACGAGTACAGGTGTTGTACAAACACGTTATTGAAGCTGTAGTTCCTACAAGATGCGGTAAAGGAGAATCCGCCTTCATTCCCAGAATACCACTTATAACCAGTAACTATCCTTTTGAATTTAAGATACTTCGATTTCCAGTGAGTCTCTGCTTTGCAATGACGATAAATAAGTCGCAAGGGCAGAGATTCAACACTGTAGGCATAGATCTAAGTACTTGCTGCTTTTCACATGGCCAACTGTATGTTGCCTGCTCAAGGGTCATAAATGAAAGATCTCTCTTTATTTATGCCCCTAATAAAAAGACCAAAAATGTAGTCTACAAAGAAATAATTGTTTAACTGTAAAAGTGTTACTATTTAACTGTAAAATCATTATTGTTTGTATAAATACAATTGTTGAATGGTAATGTATTGTTCTTTTTTGATTGTGATAATTATTATAAAACTTCATAAAGGACCCCAAATATTAAAAGTTTGATGCAAATTGTGATTTAAGATTTTTTGTATTATATATTCCGTACGAAGAACGGGTATACTGCTAGTACGCAATATATTATTATCAAACAAATAGTACCTACTTTAAAACTCTAGCATGCACCGTTCTTCTGATGTAGCACGTTGTCAAAAAAAATTATTGATAAGCTGCATAAATTAAAAAATAGTAAGTATTATTTAATATATCGACCGTGGCGACATTTGAAATGGATGGAAATATCGCCAAAGTGGCAAAAATAACGCTTAATTACCAAAATGATGACACATTGTTGAAAAGTCAATAATTTGGGAAATGAAGTTTAGCGGATGCTAGCAATATTTCTAATTGTCAAGTTATATCTGAGCGAAATATAAGTTAATTTGATACTTCGAAGTTGTATTATGCATTGTCATCCAGGAAAACACAAAACGTTAATTCATCGTTAAACAATAGAAACAATGTACCGTTTATTTTGTACATCATTATAATGCTTTGGAAGCAGTGAAGTATTGGCATTAGATAGTGAAAGTCATCTGCTGCTCACACCAGCTTTTTTAACCTTTAAATGCACTCTCACGTAACAAGCAATTTTGCATATCTACTAATCTAAAATACACGTTTAACTTCTCTTTTGATCTGGAATAAAGATTTCAAATTTGTAAGAGAAAATTTAGACTCCACAGGCTAACCAACATATACGAGAATTAACAATGAGTTCTTTTGATTGCAATTTACATATTTAACATGTGCAGAGAGAGCGAGCAAATGATCACGCAAAACTTTAGATTCGCCGCGATTAGCAGCAGATAATAGAGGGCGCTACGATCATGTTTTGGGGGAGTTCAAGAATTGAAAGTTCATACTCCGCGCTGTCTCACTTCTCTTCGGACGGATATGATGGACTGACAAATATGAATGTAAAATTATGGTATTTTACTGTGGCACTTAAATATCTGCATTATTGTGTATACATGAGATGAATGTAGAAATAGGTTGAATAATGCAGCAGAAAGAGACATGTAGTTACAACCTCAAAATTTCGAAAATGCTAAGATATATGGCAGAAAATAAAAGTTAAGGAAAATATTAAAAATTAATATTTATTATTAATTTTTATAGCAACTTATTAGAGATTTTAAAAGATTGCATGCTATTGTTGCTGACAAAATTATGAAATATGTTGATAATATCAAAGTTTTGGAAAGAATTAAAGCGTAATTTAAAAGATGAATTTTATTGGTAAAAATTAAATTGTTTGCAACATAATGATACTTTAATAAATTTGCCTTAAATACAGAGAATCCATATCGACTCATTAGTGAAATTTCGGTTTGTTTTTATTGGAGTGTGTCAGAGAAATATAGTATCTATGTACCAATTTGTAATATATTTAATGAAACACACAAGTACATAATTTGTGGACCTCTACAATGCGTGAGCAGTATGAAGTCTACAATCTTATTTATTCAATTTTATTTTCTACACGTGTTCATAGAGAAACTTGATGTTATCCGAATGCAAACGGCACCATCCTGGATTCTATTGTATATAACAATCATTCTAGTACAGAGTTGTTCGTAAGTACAAAACTTTTACAGATATATTTGCCTCTTTTGTTGTTATTAGCGTATTTACGTAAACATTTCTTTAACTGGGAATATAATTTTAGTAAGAATTCCGTACTTCTAGATTATATATATATATATATATATATATATATATATATATATGTGTATATATATATATATATATATATATATATATATATATATATATATATATACATATATGCATATATACGTACATACATACATATATACATACATACATTCATATATATGTATATATATATATATATATATATATATATATATATATATATATATATATATATATATATATATATATATATATATATATATATATATACATATATATATATATATTGATTACACATTATCCTATGATGTGCTTTATTATTATAACATGAATAAATCTAAAATGTTTGAAGCTTTTTTCTAAGTGAATTAACCAGCATTGGTGAACTGATATTGTTTTTGTTGGGACTCATCAGTATCGGTTAGCTGTTAACACTGCACTGACATCAATGACATTAAAATGTTGGTGAAAATATGTGCTAAAATTCTTATATTCTCATTAGTTCATACGTACTTATTAGCTCATAAATTTCATTAATTCATAAGTGTAGTATATTATAACACATATAGTACTTACATATTTACGTAGAAAATATTTCTAAAAGTTTTAAATGTATATAAAATAATTATAGTTTATTTCATTTTTCTGGATTTCGAAACATAACATGCAGATTTGAAACGTATACTGAATTAGAGTTGGTTTATTATAGTAAAAAAAATTACACTTTCAATGTTTTTCAATTTTCACTTTTTAATCGTATATTATTTGTTCATTAACGTATATAATCATTCATAATAACAATAATTATAAACTCCTCAGAGCCACCATCCACACAAATGGATGTAGCAAATTTTTTCTTTCTATTTAATTAAATTTTAAATGCAAAATCCGCTGGTTGTAAAGTGTATTCATAAGAACGCTATTTATACTTCTGTATATGTATGTTTATATATCGTGTGCCACTCTGAGAAATAATACACCCTCAAAAGTTCAATTCTTTTTAAATCTAAAAAGTTTTACAATCTTTGGATAAAAAAGAATAAAAATTTAAAAAAAAACTGTTTTTGTTTTCCCATTGCCCTCAGGAGGATAAAAAATGCAATACTTTTCAACTATCGTAAAAGTGTATAAAACAAATGTAATTTTATATCCCTTTTTTTTGTGTGTTTATACAAAATGTTGAATTTAGATAAAATTACAGTATTTTTACTATAATGAATTAAATAAATAAATCACGAATATTCATCAACTTTCAAACCGTAATTCAGATTTTACTGTTTACATATAAAATAACTTGTTTAGAATAAATACAGTATTTCATAACGTTACTGATGCGAAAAATTATTTTCCAAGACTTCAAATTATCTGAACATATTTAAATGTATAGGAACTATTTTTCTTCTCTAACGTAAAAAACAATAAATTCCGTCTTTAAATCACATTTTATTTATTTTTAATATCCGCTAATATGAATATCTATTTAAATACATAAATATAGATACCCATGTAAAATATGTTAATTTTCTTATGCAATTTCTTTCGTTACAGAAATAAAATATACGATATTTCCAACACTTATTGTGGATGGGAATATATATTGTGTATGGAGACATATATCGGTGTTTGAAATTGTAGAAAAACAACATCAGTTAAAACTTTATTATTGCTAGACTTTGCCGTAAATTAATAGATATTTTGTTGTTACCGATTAAACTAAGTATAAAATATTTCATGTGATTTGCTTGATAGTTTGAGATATATAGGTAAAATTGTAAATTGCCCAATATCTTGAGAATGGCCCATGATAGATATTAAATATAGGTACCCATTGATTTCTTTTTGATATTAACACAGTATTCACACTTTTGATAATATTGAAATAGTTATTTTATAATTATTTTTCATTTTTATATCAAGAACATTCAATAACACTATCCTTTTGCAAATGTTACCATTCGCTTTTAGATAAAAAAAATTTAAATAAAGGGATTTTTAGGGCAGAAAATATGATTCTAATCATTATTTGTTTACTTTTTCCTTTATTTTCGAAAATAAATGTACGAAAAATTGAAAGTGTTCTCCTGGAGAGAGTCTAAAGGAAATAAATAGACCTCTCACGTTTATTTATTTCAATATTCATAGCAAATATTATTGGATTTGCTTTATATGTGTGTAAGAACTATAACTCTCTATGTTGGTAAAGTGACCACTATCTCGATAATGGTTTGCTATAACTCCTAACACTATCAATTCATTTCATGTTAAAGGAGTTTACATAAAACTCATTCATTTCAGACTAGAGTATATTATGTTTCTGGATTTTTTTTGCAGTCCAAATCAAAACCGTGAAACATCTCGGAAACATAATATGTTAACAACCTAAAACCGATGGCATTCACTGTTTTTAAAAATCGCTTAGGAAATAGATAATTCATTAATATTTCATGTGAATTTAAAAAAATCCTCTAAAAATCAGACTCTTTAACTCTGTTACATAAATAACTCTTTCTATTAACTCTTTTCTGTTTACTATTTTAACATGCATTCATATAGATGTATGTGAAAAAAAATTGAAGAACCAAATTATAATTAGACAGTAATAATTTATTAAATTTTTTGTATTAAATGTAAAATTTATTTACGCTAAACGTCTAATTTTGGATTTCTGAAAGTTGGAAAATGTAATTTTATTTTAAATATTGATATTCAGCGATTACCTATGAATTTCAGCATAGTCTGTAATTTAAAATTATTTTGTGAGTGGGCCCCCTCTACTCTCGTTGATATTCGATGCATCATCAATATCAGCCATCATCCAAGATTTATCTATAGTCTATCTTGAAAAATAGATGCATGAAACATGTATTTTCCATCGTAAATAACATATCCAGAATCAAAAGTGGAAATCCTTACTGGTCCCCCCTTATCCCCTCTAAAGTGTGATGTTGTATCCATATCAGTGTGATGTTGTATCCATCTAAGTTCTATTTATAGCCAATGTTTTTAAAATATAAATGTTCTAAAGAAAGTTCTGAACCGGATCTGCAAATTTTTAGTTAATCACCCTACCTCCTCTAAAATACGACGCTGAATCTGTATCATCTATCTCCTAAGCTTTATCTATAGTCAATATTGAGAAATAGTTTCAAATAAAATGAAAATTTTTGAATCGGAAAAATAATAAAAGTCCCGAATGGAAGTTCATTCTGAATCCATATAAGCCCTCATCTTAACTCTACCTACAGCTGATTATGTGAAATAAATGCTTCAAAATTAAAACAAGAAAGATCAATCATGCTTAAAGCATTGATTAAGAAACACTTTCCAACTTCAATGCAATTTTATTTAAACATGTCTAAAATGTAATACATTCCTCGGTAATATTTTAAAACTTCTCACAATAATACATTGATTTATTATAGTTGAAAACTTAAACATTCATCCAAAAAAATGAACTTCATTCAAATGACGGCATTGAAATATAAATCGCCTGGTTTAAACATCTCTAAAATGTGATATATTACTCGGTAACAATTTTAGAATTATCATAATACCACGATAATTTATTATATTTGAAAACTTCATCGAAAACAACTGAAATCCATTCAAATGACGTCATAGAAAAAATAACACGCCTGGCTCTCTCTATAAAAGCAACATTTCATTCATAAATTATTCCCCCATTCATGTCATTCATCACAATACTATAATAATTTATATTATTTAAAAATTAAGACCATGGAGCTATAAGTAAATTAACTCTATGCTTAAAACTTCATTGCAAAAAATCGTCCTTCTCTCGGTAAAGTCAATGAATATTTCTTTCATATCAGCTATGCAGACTCCATGAGCTAAATTCTTTTGCACTAAAAAAATACAGCAATTCCTATACAACTCATCCTACATATTTTGCTGTTTACATTTCACATAAGTGAAAAATAGGCTTCGTTAGAGAAATAATCAAAGTTGGATGCTCATTTAAACTCAAATATATTGTCATTGCGTTGTTTCAGTATGTAGATGCACAGAATTTAAGCGAAAATAAAGAGGTTTTACGACGAATACAACACTCAATATGAATTAAAAAGAACTTTGAAAATGACGGTTTTGAGACAAGATGGATGCCGTATTATATTTTGAAGTTGGTCACGTGATCGTTTCATATCATGGTCACGTGATCGCTTCATGTAAGAGGTGTAATTATTATTTTAATTTTTATTTAAAAAACCACTGAATATATTTCACTGAATTTTTTTTTATATATTTTATGGAACAATTTGAATATTACCTAAAATTTTCGAAGCAATTTGTGAAATTTAAATCCGCTTAAAAAATGTTTGAAAAATTTGGTCCCATTGGGTTCAATGTATTTCATTTTTTCAACCCGGGTTCAATCCAAAACTAATTGGGTGATATTATTTATTTATATTCCCATAGGTCCTACAGACCGTCTGAACAACATACTAAAATTTCATTTTGATTAAGTCATTTTTACGGCAGTTATCGTGCTAACGGACAGACAGACAGAATGAACAAAGTCATAAACACTTTTCAACTTTGTTGTAAAGTGATAAAAAAAAGCCTCCGCTGCTGTTTTATAAATTTTACGTCATCCGAGTTTCTCTGCTACGTACCGCAAAACTATACCATACAAAATTATTAAATTTGGTACATTTGGTAGATAAATTTTGGTAGATAATTTCTATAGATAAATATTTGGAAAATGCGCTTAAATAAACCGTTTTCCGATTTAAACTTTAGTTTAAGAAGTATTTATTATCAAAATCAAAGAAAGCGTACTAGAGCTGCGAGTTCGTATCTTGAACAGGCTAGCAATGGCAAGACCAAGAATCTTTGCAAGCATGTACCCTACATAGTTAAATTCTTGCAAGACGGACGTATTTTTTTTGTTTCGATTTCGTTTATGAGTTGTTCTATTTCTTATGCACTTCTAAAGTGAAATTTCATTTTAAATATGAGAAAAGATTTAATTGATCGATCCTATTGAGAGCAGGAATAACTGCCATTTGCGCCGACCGGGATGAATAAACTAGCGAAGCGATTTTTGGGGTTTGGTGAGTGAAAAAAAAAGAGGCGGACCCCAAACGAGTGTATTACGCCTGGGTAACAGGTGGTATGGTAGAGCTCGCGATGTCAGCTCATCGAGCGCCAGCGAATAAGGAGCGAAGCCTCTCGTCCCACGAAGTGAGTTATAGAGGTCGCCAAGCGTAGGAAGCAGGTAGCGGTTCCCCTAGTATTTAAAACTATAGTATCGACAATTTCTTGCGACCAACAACCTACTACATAATGGAATTAAGAGTTTGTATTTTAGAAATATTCTATTCATCTTCCGAGTAAAAAGTTTTAAAATGATGCAGCTTGAATATTCTTCTACATCTTAAAAACTACTGGAAGGAATAATTTTGGCACACCTGAAATTCACCCGGCCGTCCAAATAGCTGCTCTTAGTCCTCAGGACGAGTCGGACGGTCTGGGTCTTCAACACCTGAAATTCAAATATTTCTGAGGAAAATGCCATCGAAATTTGCACAGATTTATATTAATACATTTTTAAATATGAATTTCATAATAAAAATAATTACCAAATGTTGTACGCAATGTGTATTGACAATGCTGAAATACCAATTTATTATTAGGAAATCCAAACTGAAAACACTCAATACCTCAATGGATTGGGGAAAATAGATTCCCATCATTTTACTTCGTGCGACTTTGACTTGGAAAATGAGATTATGTAATAAAATATGGTTGATGCCCTTTAAAAATTCGTCTTTGTTCAAGTTTAAATATGAAAGAAAGATCAATTATGCTTAAAGCATTGATTATGAAACACTTTCCAACTTCAATGCAAATTTTATTTAAACATGTCTAAAATATATTATTTAAACATGTCAATACATTCCTCGGTAATATTTTAAAACTTATCGCAATACTACATTAATTTATTATATTTGAAACCTTAAACCTTCATCGAAAAAAATTAACTTCATTCAAATGACGGCATTAAAGTATAAATTGCCTGGCTTAAACATCTCTAAAATGTGATACATTCCTCGGTAATAATTTTAGAATTATCATAATACTACGATAATTTATTATATTTGAAAACTTCATCGAAAACATCTGAAAATCATTCAAATGACGTCATAAAAAAATAACACGCCTGGCTCTCTCTATAAAAGCAACATTTCATTCATAAATAATTCCCCCATTCATGTCATTCATCACAATACTATAATAATTTATTTTATTTAAAAATTAAGACCATGGAGCTACAAGTAAGTAAAACTCTATGCGTAAAACTTCATCGAAAATTATCGTCCTTCTCTTTCTAAAATCAAGGAATATTTCATTCATATCAGCCATGCAGACTCCATGGACTAAATGATTTTGTGTTAAAGAATTACAGCGATTCTAATACAATTCATTCTACATATTTTGCTGTTTACATTTTACATAGGTGATAAATAGGCTTAATAGTAGAAATAATCAAATTTGTATGAGTATTTAAACTGAAATATATTGTCTTTGCGTTGTTAAAGTATGTAGATGCACAGAATTTAGGCAAAAATAAAGTAGTTTTAGGATGGATACAGCACTCAATATGAATTAAAAAGAACTTTAAAAATCCCGATTTTGAGACATGATGGATGCCATATATCATTTTGAAGTGGATCATGTGATCGTTTCATATCCTGGACAGGTCATCGCTTCATATAAGAGGTGTTATTATTATTTTAATTTTTATTTAAAAAACTACTGAATATATTTCGCTGAATTTTTTTTTATATATTTTATGGAACAATTTGAATATTGCCTAAAATTTTCGAAGCAATTTGTGAATTTTAAATCCGCTTAAAAAATGCTTGAAAAATTAGGTCCCATAGGGCTCAATGTATTCCATTTTTTCAACCCGGGTTCAATCCAAAACTAATTGGGTGATATTATTCATTTATATTCCCATAGGTCCTATAGACCGTCTGAACAACATACTAAAATTTCATTTTGATTAAGTCATTTTTACGGCAGTTATCGTGCTAACGGACAGACAGAATGAATGAACAAAGTCATAAACACTTTTCAACTTTGTTGTAAAGTGTTAAAAACGAACTCATATGCAAATTAGATGCATACTTATTTATTATATGCTTTATTATGAGTTTATTGATACTTGATTATACGGTATTTAATTTAGAATTCAATCCAATTAGTTATTGATAGAGTGAATGCCCGCCCCCTGTTATTTTTTGTCTTTTTATTTCAGAAAATATAATATTCCGGAAGCTAATAAGAAAATAAACAAGCTACATTTTATTCAGATGTAACAATGTAACAATAGGCATACAAAATGATTAAGATTGCTTACAATAAAATCGTTTACAAAAACATATACCAGTTTTTATAAAGAAACATCGTTCCCTAATTTAGCCCGATTTCGTGCATAATAGATTTGTATGTATTCAATAGTTTTATCAATTAAACTAAAAATGAAAGAAATAATAAATACGTATTAAAAATAATAGGATATGCAAACAAGTGGGCAAAAAGTTGAAATGAGCGCCTTTTGAAATTATAGAATGTGTTTCATTGAAATGAAAAAGAGCAGAATAATCGCAATAATGACGTGGAAGGTATAGGATTTTGTGACATGCATGATGAACTTAAAAATATCTTTCTGTAGTGAAGGACTTCAAGAATGCTTGAAAAGGAACTAATAGGCTGTTCTTTTCATTTCTTACCTTGCATTGGTGGACAGTTTATTTTAACGCAGGAAGTATTATTATTTTGTTCAACATTTAAAAATAAGTAGTAAGCTGAAATGGCTTGGGTGTTTCATTTTATTTATGTAATAAAAATATAAAATGTGGGTTATATCTTTTTATTCCCATATTGATACAAAAAGAATTTGAATCAAGATTTCTGTACATATAATAGGCTTTAACTAAATGACGTGATTTGCTATGTTACTTTTGGTAGCGGATTTGTTATTCTATAAGGAAATGAAGACTCCTCCTCTTTAAGTCTAGAAGAAAAGATTATATTCCTAGTAGGTTAATGGATTGTCAACGCATTCATGGATAATCAATTCAGTGATCACTGACTTAGTGGACTGTCAGTCCAATAGATTGTCAATCCAGTAGATCCATAGACTATCAATCCAACGGATTGCCAATCACCTGGTAGGTCATTGAATTACTAGGTTTTTTTTTACATTGAATTACCGTAATCCTAATGTCTGCTTTGACATTTTACAATGATGATAAGATTTTGCATGGCTCCCGAGAAATCTAACACTTAATATTATTTGCAATAGATCCCTGAGGTTTTACAAACGCGTTTTAGATTTTACAAGGATCCCACAATTTCAATTTTTAATTCAGGACTGTTTATACTAGCAGGATGCTGTATAAAACGTAGGAGTAAAAGGGTCGTGCAGATCTTAAGTTTAGGGTCTGATGTTAGGGTCCACTTAAACTACAGAAGTAAAGATTATTGTCCCAATTGCTCAATGATTAAAGCACCAATGCGTCAGGCTAAGATACGTGGATAAACTTTCGGTTATGAAATGATTTCATTACAAATATTCTCTGTTGGTTTATGTATGATCCATGAGGTTTCCTCCATCCATTAACTACTTCCTGTCTCATGGTGGTGTATTCATTCAGTTTGATTCTGACATTGACCGAAAGTCTCACTGTTTCTTCTCTGCTGTCTTATGTTCGTATTTAATAAAACTAACCCATGTATGCAACATTATTAGATGATATAAATGCAACATTATTAGATGACAGATAGTCATGATAAAGAGAGATAATAACTTTATATAAATCTTTAATGACAATATTATTAAATAGGTCTTTAAAATCAAAGGTATGGAAACCAAGAATTTGTGGAAGCTTGCTAAGGTGATTTACTAAATCAAAACTATTGTTCAAAATGAAATATATATATATATATATATATATATATATATATTATAAAAAAATTCTTGCAAAATTTTACAGAAAACAAACTACTTAAAGATGAAGGATTCTGGTATGAGAATATCGAGCTGAGCCATGTTCCAGCTCATTTGTTTTTATCTTCGAACAATATTTCACCTGAAAATATTGAATTTTTTTCAGAAAAACTATCCATGCTCCAAAACTCCCAGCAATTCAATAATTACGAGGTTTATAAAGCAGCTCTCAGAAAATAGACCTTTTAGAGACAAAGCAAGAACAAGCAGGCCTTCCATTTTATCTCAGATAAAGTACCTATAAAGAAAGACTGCGTTGTTGAGCTCCTCAATGAATTTTCTCTTCAATTACTATTCAATTGCACGATCATATGACTAGAGAATTAATGCTCTAAAAAAGTATACCCTTCTGGGAAAACCCCATGTTCTTCTATTGAAAAAAGAGTTATCTGAGAGTTATCTAGAGAGTTATATATATATATATTGAAATTTTTTAATCGAAAACTGTGCATAAACTACGGTAAGTACTGGAACACCCATCTCTAGCATATCTGTTACAAATAAGTAACTATAGACCAAGACTAATGATAAAAATAGTAGGTAACGTATCACTATATTGGTATGGGGACGGGGGTATATTAATATACATAAATCACAATTAAATAGGTATATTTAAGTATATATAAAATGAAAAAGCAAACATGGCAAAAATGATAAAAAGCAATAATAATTAGCTCAAGATTAAAGATCAAGACAAGGAGAACAATCAGTTGAAACTACATAAAAAATGGCGGTTAGTTCGAAATTGCATTCTCATCAGGACAGCCATACAATTTGAATTAAAACCGATAGAATAACCAGTTTCTGACAATGGCCATAATATTTGACTATGGACGCCATTGGATCTGTCTACTGGCTAGTGGAAGGAGAAATAATAAAAACCAAATGAATAAACAACTGGAAATATATAAAACAAGAATATAAACTTACTGGTACAGTTACCACGTCTGAGTCGAACATACGACAGAGCATTTTACATCTCTTCGTTAAAGCGAGTAGATTCAGGAATGAATATAATATTGAACGTGAACGAAACTTTTTTTGAATGAAGACTTTCAAAAACAGTAATCAATATAAGACTAATGTCAAGTGAAAAGTAATCTTTCAAAAATAGTAAACAGTATCAGACGCAGACCTTTGTGGGAAATTATGTGATAAGAATTGGTGAAACTCACAAAAATCAGTTATCCAATCTAGAATAAATAATGCAATTGTAAAATTACTACGTGGTGTATTTGAAATTATTAATAATATTATTTACCAATACTTCCGGATAGTGATAATTTTGACAAATGCGTTTAAGGTTATTGATGAGGAGATAGTGAAACTGAGGATCAGAAAGTCGATGTATTCGAGATAGCTGATTTAAAATAATGTTTCTAAACAATTGAATAGAGTTACAAGATCGATATGATAGCAGCTTAATGATAGTGAAGTTATAAAAATATTTTTTATCATATAGATTGGTAATAACATGATTATAGAGGGTATCTAAATTTAACTTTAGATCATTTACAGTCTGACTAATACTAAGCACATTAGGGATTAATTATAGGTTAGAGGGGTAAAAATCAATATTAATTGGATAAGAATCATCAATGATAATACAATTAAGTCGTCAACATATCGATATATAATATATGAATTAGATAAAAAATGACATTCATAATAATAAAGATATAAGTTAGGCAGCATACTACTACTACAGCCTCCTTGAGGTACATCAGATGTTTGTAAATGTATGTTATCACCTTGGATAATATAATTGTTGTATAACACAAAGTGCAATATCATGGGGAAGTTTTTGACATTAAATGGAACTTTGATGGAAGAGAGATAATCATGATAAAGAGATATAATAACGTTATATAAATCTTTAATATCAATATTATTAAACAGGTTTTTAAAATCAAAGGTATGGAAACCAAGAATATGTGGAAACTGATTAACTAAATCAAAACTATTTTTCAAAATTAAATATCCTGAATTCTTAAATTTAAGAGATTCATTAACTCTATTTAAACAGTTTATCAAGTACTTACTAGCAGTAGTGGTTAAATTATTATGTCCACAAGTGACCATTCTAAAACTGAGAGATGATTTGTGGAATTGTGGAATCAAAATAGCATATGGAAATTTATAAAATTTACAATTAATATTTAATAGTGTATATTAGAATTAATATATTAGAATTGTGTATATTAGACATTAATATTTAATTGCGTATATTAGAAGATTTATCTACATAAGTTATGATAAAATGTTGTTGTAGTTCTTTAATAGCAGATAGGAGTTATTTATAAGGATAATTATGCATCGTAAATTTGATGTTTATAATAACATTTTTAAGAAGATGTAGGGTAGTATATTACCATAAATGGAATGCTTCAATAGGAATGGAATGTGAACGAGCTTGTTGGTATATGAATTTATCAAAATCAAAAGATAAGACTGAAGAAGAAGTTTGGGGTGATGGCAGAATGGAATGCGAAATTTAGACCCCTTATGCATAATATCCCTAAGTATATCATCCTGAACTATACTGAGATTCCTAGTAATAATGTGTCCATGAGATGAGTTGACATAAGGAGTAAAATTCGTATCGCTGCATACACATGATGTAAGATGATCCGAGTTTAATGATTTCGAAGCTTCATTGTAATTGTAATTAGTTCTACCTATTGGTAAATTATTTTTGAAAGATTTTTGTCTTTTGATATCACTTACTGGTAACAAGTGCTCATGTTTTGGAAATAAATTATTAAAGTTAAGATAATTAAGAATTGGATGTTTAAAAGAAATCGCGCAGTAAGCTAGTAGGTGGATTGAGTGAATGGTGTAGTAGGAAATTTAAGAAATTCGTACGAGAAAGAAGCAAATCTTAAAATAAATGTTTAAAATACTCATTAGTTAATTTTAATTTTGAAAAGTTAGCAGAAACAATATTTAATTTGCATTTTCTGACTTTATATAGTCAAGTTCTAATTGGTAGGAAATTGAAAGTTTGAGAATAATTATATTGTAATTTCAATGTGTCTGCATTGTAATAATACATTTACTTGAGTAACATTTTGCTTTGCCACGCTTATATCGCTTTTTACTAGGAGTTTATGACTTTGAATATTGAAAAAGATTATAGACTGAAGATTTATAGACTGAAAATTTATTGGAATTGTATTAAAAACTATTTTTAACTACATTATTATTATTATATATTTGATTTAAGCCATAGAGGAAGAGAGTTTTATGTTTTTACTATAATAATTTTCAAATACTAAGCTATCAGTTAGTGAAATTTTAATTTCTAACATTTGAAGGAATACATTTTTAAATCCTTGGATAGCAAAGTGCTGATATTCAAATTGATCTTTAGTAGGGAGATCATTTCTTTATGATCATTTTTTTTTAATATAATCCCTGTGGACATTAATTCTAAGATATAAATAGTTGCTGGTTTGGCCAATATAAGATAAGTTACAAATTGTACAATTGAGTTTGTAAATGCAATTAAATACTTTGCAGAATTTTTGTGAGGTGGAATTATTATTAATTTGTAATGGGTCAGCATACGGACAAGTTTTACACTTATTATTGATGCATCTATTGAAGGAATAAGATCTAGATTGAGAGTTGGTATAGTATTCTTCCAAATTGTTTATAACGCCTAATTGGTCAATGTTTGTCAATCTATAATTATCATACACACATACACACACACACACACACACACACATATATATATATATATATATATATATATATATATATATATATATATATATATATATATATATATATATATATATATATATATATACACATATATATGACAACACAGTCCTGATGTACGATATCCAAAGCTAATGTTCTCAACTCATTATAAGCCATTTTACAGCTGTAGATGGTTTATAAATAGTAATTAAGATAGAAAGTAAATTTTTTCAGATGTACAGATATCCTTTTCTTTATTTACAAATTGTAACCAGTAAGAATTGCCTCAGTACAATATAAAGGCAAGAATGTTTTCTTTTTATATCATATTTGACTACATTCAATACATTTAAATTTTGTTTATTTTATTTATGTTCGGTGTTGAACTTCCATATTGGGCACAATGGACCACAACACCTGAGGTACAATGGACCATGGTCCATTGTACCAATATTCTTATATAAGTTGGATATCAGTCCTTTTTAGTAAATACTGATGAATTATTTGGCTTTAATGAATTAATTTACGCGTGGTTTATGTTCTAGTTTACACACTTGAAGTATTATAACTCAAAATTCCAAATCTTGCAAGTGGAAATGGAACTAATGAACTAATTAAGTGTAAAAAAATAATGTTAAAGATTTGATAAGATGATGCCTTACATATGATATTTTGATATTTTAAATCTAGAATTGAACAAACAGAATCTTAAAAAAATAATATTTTAAACTAATTAATATACTTCTAGTTCTATATATATATATTGGATGGATCAGTGTAAAGTGAGTGAAATCAAACTTCTTACAGAATAATAATTAGAACTGTTTTTTTAATCTTGCAGCCATTCATAATAAGTATACTCAATTCATTATAAGTGTACTTGTAATGAATTCTTTACTAGCTGCACTTAAGCTAACTGAACATTACTAAATCGTAATGTACGAAGAACTGCAATAATTTCGATAATATACATATTAAAAACTAACTAAACTTTGCTAAAATATAATGACTAGATAGCAAACAATGCAGAAAACTGAACGTTAATAGATAAATTATGTTTATGATGCTAATTTTTAAATTAATTTGAAATCACCTACTTTAGCAGTTATGGTTTTAATTTTTAAATTGTAATATTAAACTTAGCATTTCATGCTTATTTGTCGCGAATGCAGTATTATATTGCTTTGGAAACATGATAAAATGTTTGTTAAAAAATGTCTAAAGCATGCTTAAAAGTTATTATAAATTACTTTAATTTGCATTTCTCGGGATTTACTGAAAAATTAAAAAAAGTTCTTACCAACAAAACGCAAATATATTTTACCTTTATGAAAAGAAATTCCATAATGAAAATGTAATGTTAAAATTCTTCGAAACCAGCGCACAATTTTTATGTTTATTTATTAACTGAATTCTAAAACGCTCTCGCAAATACCGGGAAAGAAGGAACTATTAACGTAAAAAGTTGAAAGATTAATTCAGCTTCATTTAATGAAGCTTTAGGATGAGATTACTGAATAAAAACTAGTAAATACGAGTTAATGAATTCAGGTAATCGAAAATTCTGTGGTTCTGCACGAGAAACAAAATAATAATTAAGACATTTTAGTTTTTTAAATCCTATTCTTTACTATATGATTTTAGAACAATTTTTGTTTACTTATAAACAATATCTATGATATCACATAATTTATATTTCTTTAAAAGCCATATATTTGTAAAATTGTTAAATGTGTTTTTGTCTTAGAGAAATGCAGTTAGTGCTAATTTGGCACATAGTGGATTCATTCAGAAATTGAAAGAGCTCCTATAGTTTCAAAATACTCTTTTGAATATCAAATTAATATGGAATAGATCATTAGAGGTTACATTTTTAAACTCATTAAATTAAATAAACTATTTGCTAAATTTAGTTGTATACAATATATTTCAGAGTTTTTAATAGCTTTCTTTCAAATAAATATGTTTTACTGCTTACTTCATCAAAAGCGTTATACTGATTTATTGAACTCAAAAATGCGTTTTTTAGAAAATGTTTTCCTTCCGCAGGACATAATGTTTTAAGAAATTATCATTTCTATTACTTTCCCTACATATATAAAATAATGTATGGGGAAAATATTGTGACTGGGAATTCGAATCCGAGATTTCGTCAGATGAGTACGTTTCAAACATACCTGAACTCGACTCAAACGTTTTTGAAGTTATGTCCCTCTCTGTGTGTATGTATGTTTGTGTGTGTGTGTGTGTGTTTGTGCGTGTATGTATACATGTTAGTCTGTGTGTATGTATGTTAGCGGATGTATCCGTGAGACTATGGATGCAATATCTCACAAACGAATGGAATGTTTCAAGCAAAATTTAGTATGATTATTATAATTATTGAATACTGGCACCCTATTAATTTTAAAATCACTTCTTCTCAATTTTCAAATGAATTTTCGAAAAACTCATTAAAAATCGAGACTTTTTAGAATGATAAATAAAGCATTAGTTCAGACTTAACCTTTTGTTTACGGGTGGGATAGCATCAATCCCAAACGAAGAACTTCTCAAAAAGACAGGCATTTGACATATCCTATCCCAAACAGTTCGATCTCCCTTTGCAGCCATTGGCGTCCTTGGACGCCAATGGAGGGATTGACGCTGGGATTGAAATTGGGATTGACGCTGTCCCACCAGTAAGCAAAAGGTTAAATTTTCATTAGAAAACGAATGACACAAACTTTAGAAATCTAACACTAGTTGTTCTTGAGTTGTTGCATGGTATTCAAATAAATAATTCACAAAATATATATAAAATTAATAAATTAGTATCATCAAATAGATTGACTTTGCATATGCAATGTTATGCAACAAATGCTCTAATATCTGTTTTATAAATCTATAATTCACCCCATTCACGAAAAAGTTAATTTTTGCGAGTTTTGTATTTTGACTCCAAAGAATTCATCAACCATTAAATAGTTATTTATTTCATGGAATATAAATGAAATGTCAATGGCAGTTTGAAGAAGGTTTTACACGTGAGTGGAAAATAAGTTATTCTGTTTAGATTAAAAAATTCTCAAAACTCCCAATTTCAATTTACGTGATATTAATTCAATACCATTCATATTGTGCTATGTATTAATAAGTTACCTATGCGTCCAATTTCAATTTCCGTAGTGTTTATTCAATACCAAAAATATTGTACTGTGCATTTATAAGTTGCCAAAGCAACCAATTTTAATTTACTTGATAATAATTTAATACCAAAAATATTGTGCTATGGATCTTATATGCCATTGTTTCTTTGTGCAAGAAGTATAAAGTCACTGCATTATGCAGAAAAATCATGTGCTTTGGTCACAATAGATACTTTTTGAATTCCTTTGGCTTTTGAGTTTGGTTTCCATTTTGTTCTATTGGATGTCTGTTTTAACAAATGAAAAAGCATGTAACAACCAATTATATCTATACAAATTTTATCGGACGTTTTTGCTACATTGTAAAAATTATGCATCCAGTATAGTCCTGTCCTCTAGGAGTCAGAAATCCAACTGCCCGGTAGAAAATAGAGAGTATTCTTATTTCATAAAGAAATTAAAGCATTTGATTGGATATTATTAAGTAGGTGATTTTCTTTTTCTTATGCACAGTAATACTGAATTTTGGCTGAGACCTTAAGTTGTAAATTAACTCCAAGTAATTACTGGCATATATGCATACATATATAGCTCGCCAATGGTATCGGAAACTCCAACTCGGTACCTATGGATCTGAAAACTAGAGAGTGAACCGTTTGGTACAAATTGACATTGCAGCTCACAAAAAGCCTCCCATAAAAAGAATGACTGCATTTGTAATTTTGGACAATTTTTGTTAAGAGGTTTGGTGGGACGGGGAGTATTTCATGACTCATTAATTTATGTTTTTAATAGAAAACTACTGTCTTCTAATGATTTTTTTTATTATTCATGAAATTAAAAAAAAATATTTACAGAGTATATTCGTGCGGTATTGCATCAACGTCAAACGTTACCTTTGTATTTAACAGCAACTTTCACTCTACGGAATGTTTTTGTAAGTTTTGAGATTGTTCGCCAAGGGTGCATTTATGCGAACGAAATGCATCATGACTTCTTTTTGACTGGATAATTTAACTACAATAGGACAAACTCTCAATATGACACGCATATACTTTGAGGCCCAGATTATACTTTAGACTTGTGATTCTCAACGTGTGTGGTACTCGTTCCCCTTGGGTATGCGTCGAAAAAGTTTTGAGTGCACGTCGTGACATATCTCCAACAATTGATGATCTGTGCAACCTAAAACAAATGCAACTACACTGATTACCCAGTAAAATGTTTATAATTTCATAAGATTGGTAAATTATCTTTCCATTTAACTTGTTTTTGTGTTTATATATATATATATATATATATACATATATGTATATATATATATATATATATATATATGTGTATATATACAAATATGTATATATATATATATATATATATATATATATATATATGTGTATATATACATATATGTAGTATATATATGTATATATACACATATATAAATGTATATATATATATATACATATATACATATATATATATATACATATATATATATATAATACACACATACATATATATATATATATATATATATATATATAATTGAAGATTTTTATGATTACTTGTAATATATATATACCCGAGAAATACCAAAGAAAATTGCTTGTAAACTGAATGTAAAGGTAAAAAAATTTTTGTAAATCAGAAGCCAAGTGTAGCACGATGAGCTAGGCCTTTTATAGCTCCCAAGAAGTTTGGAAATTGAATAAATGAAATCTAGTGAATATTAAAGGAATAAAATGAATATGAAAAGCATTTCTGAAGCCATGTACGTTATCAAGGGCCATACATGTTTCATTAATGCTGATTCTACGTTTCTGTGTACACAACTGTAAAATGTATTAGAGAAATAATGTACATGGCCCGACGTAGAAGAAAAGACAAAGTGGATCGAATACACAAAAAAATCAATCATGAATATAAAATATTCTGTTACACCAGCTTGTGGCTAATTATTGAAATGAGGATACAAAGTATTATAAAGAAATATCAAAAGAATATAATGAAAATAAAATGAAAATATATCTACTCCTAGTACTGTGCTACTTCTGGAAAAGCATGTGTATTACCAATCATCTCAGAACAGGTTATAGTGAATTTTTAGTTACTGACTAAGCAGTTTTCGCAAAGCAGGTTAAAGTGAATTATACGAATTGTTTAACTGTTAGAAGAAGACATGGAGATTATGAATAATTTAGAAATGCTTATATATATATATATATATATATATATATATATATATATATATATATATATATATATATATATATATATATATATATATATATATAC
Organism: Amaurobius ferox; assembly: GCA_951213105.1. Taxonomy (NCBI): domain Eukaryota; kingdom Metazoa; phylum Arthropoda; class Arachnida; order Araneae; family Amaurobiidae; genus Amaurobius; species Amaurobius ferox. The sequence continues at coordinate 91,423,561 of OX578133.1, forward strand.
ATATATATATATATATATATATATATATATATACACACACACACATATATATATATATATATATTGTATCGCACATATAAATACTAACCCATAGTTACACTTATAACTAATAGAAACAAATTCCCTGACCTCAGCTCAAGAAACGCATTGAAAATAATGAAAAAAGTCACATCGCAGGCACTAAAAAACACTCAATTCTTGAGAGCTAATACATACTATAGGAAAGCTGTATTTCTAAAGATATTTCTAGACTTTTTGACATAAAGAGAATAGAAATGTCATGCAAAATAAGTCTAGAGAGATATCTCATAAAATTTTCATAGAATGATGCCTTAGGATTTGCAGTTTCTACGAGGATTTCTGTATCTTTAGTGAATATTTAAATTTTCGTAAATTGGGGTATAAATAAAAAATGTTCATTATAGAAGTAAAAAAATACGACTCAATTGCAAAATAATTTATTAATATATAGATAAATATATGTATAGAAGTGACACATAAGATTTGAGTTTAACATTTCCAGTAGTACATCATTCAAAACATATCATATGGCTTTTAATTTGTAGCGTACGTGGAGACGTATGTAGTTTAAAGCTATAATACGTCGTTTTGGCCCCGAAATTAAACCCGGAAACTGTCAAGTTGGTGATTTTGTGATTTCGCTACATTGGTACTTTGTTACTATTCCTTATTTTCAACGTACATACAACTCGCACACCTTATCTGCAACCCATCTACCGCTTCACTACATTGGTAACTTTGGTTAAACCCGTGGTTAAGCTTCGTTGGCACTATTATTTCCAGTTAATGACTTTTCTGAGAATTATATATGCATTGTAAAGAAGTACTTCCCATGAGATGGCGCCACCACAAACAAGTTAATTTATCTATTAAGTTGCTCTCTGAAGCGACTTACTGTAAGTCATCGGACTTTATAACTCTCTACGAATCTTCTTTGTGACTGTTCCTTCCTTTTAACGTACATACAACTCGCACACCTTATCTGCAACCCATCCATCGCTTGTCTACATTGGTAGCCTTGGTTAAGTTTCCCGTAGTTAAGTTTCGTTGCCTCTTTTATTTCCAGTTAATGAACATTCTGACAATCATATATATGCATTGTAAAGAAGTACTCCCCGTGAGATTGCGCCACCACAAACGAGTTAATGTATCTATCAAGATGTTCTCTGATGCCGGCTCACTGTAAGTCAGCGGACTTTATGACTCTCAATTCGCACACCTTATCTGCAACCCTTTCTACCACTTTGTTCGGCTTCTACGAAACTCTACGAACACAGAGGCAATACTGTAGTTAATGCTCATATAGTATTTAGCTAGTTGCTGTACTAACAGTAGTGACTGTAATAGTGGCTAGTATTTAGCACAAGTACTATAATCCTAGCTACCACATTTTGCTCCCACGGCACTGCTAAGTTGGTGATTTTAGGTTCTCGCTACATTGGATGTCATATGAACAACTGTAGCTCGAGAGCATAGCATTTAGAAGTATTAAATGCCTAATAAGCGTTTATTACAAATTATATCTGTACTCAAGAATTATGCTCATAGTAGTTGTTCTGTAGTATGAAGAAGCATATCTTCCCCGTAGGAAGGACAAAATTTTGTCACTCAATAAAGAATTTAGCAAGAAGGAGGGTACTTTGACAGTAAAATACATGTTAAGGTAAATTACGAATGAATAACTATGATGCTAACTGGTGAATAGAATTATTATCTTATTTAAAGTAACTTTATTATAAGAAAATTAATTTTATTCGAAATTCATTAACGAATAGCAACTTCATCTTGACTTTACAATACTTTGTATCTAGGAATTAAACTGTCCTATATCTTCTACTGTACATAGAACACCACGGATACGCTCCACTGTAAGAGAACTTCATTAGTAGGGAGTCAATAAGTAATCATAATCAAATCCAATTATTATTTACATTTAATTTTGGCAATATAATACATTCATAGTTAAATCCTCTTACGGGATTTGGAAATATGTAATGCTAGATCACTGTTATAATTGAATATTTGTATTGACCGTAATTTATCTCTCACTAGAACGAATTACCCGCCGTTGCCCGAGTCCTAAATAAGCGTCATATACTTAAATTACTTAAATTATACAGATACAGATAACGCCACTCAATTACCAAATTGCTTGTTTTGAACTAAAACCATTTCCGTTTTTCGTTCTCTCCAGGTGCAATCATTCCACTTATGCAAAGCGGGTATAATACGCTTTAAATAAGCTCCATTGATACTCCCTAAATGAGCGCTCAATCGCCGATCGTTGGTAGAACGACACAATTAAAATATTTTAAGTCGCAAAAACAAAAATGTTCTTTTACTCCCAACGTAAAATTGAAAGAATTATTGCCATCTCATCGCATTTTCTATCAATTTAAGTTCAAATTTTGCACAATACTCATGATGATAAAATAATATCAAATTGAAAAATAACAGGAGTGTTTCTCAACTCGACCTTTTCGCAACAGAATCCACTTTTAGCAGCTCTTTTTTTTCTCAAATTTTATAAGAAAATTTTTGAAAAAGCGGTATCATTTGTCCAAATGATTACAATTATAGTGTGTTATCAATCACATTAAAGGGCGTGAAAAAAAATCATTTGATTGATACCATACCTGATATTGTATCCCCGAGGGGGTTCTAACGACGTCACGAACAAAAAATTGTTTCGTGTCTATTTTGCACAACAATGATTGAAACTATGAAGTCTCGTGCTTATTGAGCCATAAATAAACCCTTTTAAGCATTACTATATCAAATTTTGTCCTTGGCAGCCATGTTGAAAAAATATAAAATTTCGAATAAACAAGGAAGTTTTCGCTCGATTTAAAAAACAGTCTATCTAGTTATAGATTTTTTAATAACAGAGCCGGATATAACGTTTCGTGAAAATCCATTGATATTTATGTCAGCTATTGCGTACACAAGAAATCGACCACGCACACACGGACATCACTCAGAAATAGTTAAAACGTGTTCAGGAGGTCTTAAAACATATATTGGTATCAAAATCTCGAATTCAAATACTTTCGATAAAACAATACTTTGTCTATACTATGGTGCATAGTATGAGATAATAAAAATAGAACGAAATCTTTAAAATTCGGAAAACTAGAAAACCCATAACTTAAATGCACTTAAAGTGCCATCAACTATTTTTTCGTCAAGACGAAACGAACTCAAAACACCTACTCTCGAATACTCGTCTGCGGCGGCAAATGAAAAATAGATTTCATTTGACAAAATGGAGTAAGTATTGATTTTCGATTTTTAAAAACTCAATTACTTTTAAACTAATTTGAATTAAAAAAAAATCTTGCCAAGCCATATTTTCTGGAAAACTGAAGTAATTACATTTCATCCCTGATGGAAGGTTCGGTTTTCCGCTACATTCAGCAAATACATCTTTTTTTTTATAGTGTAAGATAACGCATTAAAACAAGTTAAGAACTAGGTACATTATGCTACATTGTATCCTCAGTTTTTGTTTTATATTTGTACACTGCGGTTGGACCCACTCCCTGTCACAATTTCGGGATCAAAGCTGCCCACAGTCACTTTACGGTACAGATTTTTGGTTCCTCGTTTGGCTATTTTTTACTATTTTCCGTATCTGCATCCTTTCTCACCAGTTTCATCTCGATCACGACACTCTGTCATTTAACTCCTCCCTTTTGAATTGTTTAAACGACCTTCAACAGCTAGTTCCTCCCACTTTTCTGTAGGTCAAGGACTGGTCATGGATATCACGGCGTTCAACTCTGGTTGACTAGTGAGTCAGTTACGTGATATGACACTGTAGAATTTGCTTGTGAGCTTTCCATTTGGGATGAAGTTCCGGGTGACTCTCATTGTCCCTTTATATTAAACAAAAAAGATCAATCATGCATAAAGCATTGATTATGAAACACTTTCCAGCTGAAATGCAATTTTATTTAAACATCTCTAGAATGCGACACATTCAGCGCTGATATTATTACAGTAATACAACAGTTTATTATATTTGAAAACTTAAAACCTCATCGAAAAAAATAAACTTTATTCAAATAACGTCATCGAAATATATATCGTCTGGCTCTCGTTGTAAAAGCAATAAATATTTCATTCATATCACTTTTATTCCAGACTCCAGGGCTAAATAATTTTGCGTGTGAAAAAAATTCAGCAATTCTTATACAACTCATCTTACAATCACTTGTTTACATTCCGCATTCTTTCAAATTAGGCTTTGTTGTAAAAATAATCAAAGTTTGATGATCATTTAAACTAAAAAAAAATTAATTGCGTTGGCACAGAATATAGATGCCCAGAAAATACGCAAAAATAAAGCGGTTTTAGGACGAATGCAACATTAAATATAAATTTAAAAGAATTTTAAAAATCATGATTTTTACACTGGGCAAAAAAGATGGATGCCATATTTTATTTTGAAGTGGGTCACGTGGTCTCTTCCTATAATATGGGTTGTTGTTGAGACCCAGACCGTCCGACCTACCAGAAAGGTGTAAGGTAACTGTACCTATAATATGGGTGTAATTATTATTAATTTTTATTTCAAAAACTACCTAACATATTTTGCTGATTTTTTTTTATATATTTTATGGGATAATTTGAATATTTCCAAAAATCTGCGAAGCAATTTGTGAATTTTAACTTTGCTTAAAAATGTTTGAAGAATTTGGTCCCATAGCGTTCAATGTATTTCACTTTTTCAACCAGGGATCAATCCAAAACTAATTGGGTATAATTTTCATTTCCATATGTTCCAAAGACTGTCTCAACAACATACTAAAATTTCATTCTGATAAAGTTATTTTTACGGCAGTTATCGTGCGATCGGACAGGCAAAATGAACAAAGTCATAAACAGCACTTTTCAATTATGTTGGAAAGTGTCAAAAAGTGGCTGATGCCACCGTCACCGCTGTTTGATAGTTGTCTGTCTCGTACAACAACAACTAAAGCATACAGAAATATGAAATTTTATACATTTGTAGAGTAACGTTAGAGGGACACGCTGATATAAACCGTTTTTTGATTTACATTGTAGGAGATATTCAATGGCAAAATATAAGGAAGAGTTTTAGTGCTGAGAGTTCACATCCTGGACAGATTAGCAATTTCAAGATCGTGATTTTTTGCAGGCATGTATCTACGTACTTGTATTTTTGCAAGCGTCCTGTTTTAAATGTCGATTTAGTGCATGGGTTATTGTATTTTTATGGACATCTGAAATACAAATGTTTAATCATTATGGGCAGATATTTAATTGGTCAAGCCGATTAGGAGTATGAGAGCGAAGTGTTCTCTGGACAAATTGAAACAGTTCGCAAAGCGATCTCCAGGGGTTAGTGAGTGCCAGTGAAAATTGGGATAACCCCAAAGGGCGTATTACACCTATGTAACACGTAGCACTAAAGAGTTTGCGAATAAAGTTAATCGAGCGCTTACGAGTAGTAAGCGAAGCCTCCTATTCACGAAACAAGTTATGGTGGTAGGCGAACGTAGAAAACAGGGAAATGAACCTTTTAGTGGTGTACATATCAACAGGTTATAGTGTAATTTTAAGTGATCTGAATAGAGCTATTATTGCATTTTTTGCTGTAGGCGCTCATTGTTGAGTACAATGGCAAACAGCACATATAACACATCCACTGTATACGAGATTATCCATAATTAGAATCCATAATTAGATCCATAATTCGAATTCGCACACTTTCTGACATCACAATATCTATGGGCGGCTGGGCATGTATCTTTACTTATACATGGGATAACAGTATTTAGCAAGTGACATTTCTAGATGCAGAATGGTTGAAGGATGATTGTATGGCTCACGGCCAGTCCCTTAGAAAAGGGTAAGAATGAAATTGTAGAATGATCGTGACTCTTGAAAATCTTTTGTACAGAGGTGTATTTGCTCAGAAAGCGTTATTTCCTAAAGTAACACATTTCCTTAACATTTCCTTTCCGATAGATAAATACCAAACACAGTGTTACAGAGTATTTTACAGATAACATGTCCCGGCAATAATTTATTAAAGTTGTTTGAGAACTGTATAGAAACTTTATTTTCCTGTTTCCGTAGAAACGTTAATCCCATGCATCTAGCTTTTAATCAGGGAAAGACCTTAAGTACTCAAATAAATTTTTAAGGACATGTACATGAGTGTTGCGTTATGTATATCTAGAGTAAAATGTCTATGCCCGATCGAATAAAAACGAGTACAGTGCTTCTAGTGGAAAATTTAAGAAGTTAATATAATAAATTTGGCAATAAAGTAATATAGACGAGAAAAGTCCATAACAGAGTTATTAAGCATCGTCTATGTAGTGATACAGTTGCACAAAAGATAGTTTCATATTCCAGATATAGCTTGGTGACAAGGCAACGCCTAATTTTATAATGGGAGGACAATTTAGACAATTTATTTACAAGTAATAAATGAAACATAGACAATTTATTTACGAGTAATAAATGAAGCATAGACAATTTATTTACAAGTAACAAATGAAGCACAGACAATTTATTTACAAGTAATAAATGAAGCATAAACAATTTATTTACGAGTAATAAATGGAGCATAAACTATTTATTTACGGGTAATAAATTAATCATGGCAGTATGAGAGATACAACGATGGACTCAAGCGAGTCCGTTGGCATCATAAAGTAACCAATGAAAGGCAATGTAGATCACGCCTAGATGACTGGAGCGGATTGACACACAGATACGGTAGAGCGAATGAGAGCCAAGGAAAGAATCAAAGCTACACCTGTGCATCAAGGAAGGTTGAAGATAACTCAATAAATTTTGGTGCGAAATAAGCACGTAAAAATGTGCTTCAACACTCTCGACATAGTTCCTGTGATATAAGCACGTAAAATGTTCTAATAGTCTCGCGCTAAAATAACATGGTTAATGACGCACGAAAATGTCTAGGCGGTTGATATGCGCGTAAGAGGTGCTTTTAGTGTAGGATATTTAAAGATGACCTACTGTACTCCAAAGATCAAAAAGGTAAACTTTTCATATCCCAATATGATATGAGGAAGATTGTAACCCAACAAGAAGTCGGTGAGAGAATGCAAACTGAATCAATACCGAATCAGTTAAGTCAATGAAACTATAATTTTGTGCAAGATAATAAATTGTAAATATAACTACTGTTGTAAATATAGCTAAAATTAAGCTATTCTAAAATTTAATATTAAATATAGTAATTAATAAAGTTTTGTTTGAGCAATTCAATTAATGTTTATTGGATAAGTGAAATTAATTTTATATTATTAATCAAATTGCTTTTCAGAAGAAACACCCAGCATAGTAAATTAACTATGGTGAGTTATCACTTCGGCGATGTACAGAAATTTACGATTAGCGGTCAATTCTAATCTTATAATTAAGCCCAGTAATTAATTTTATTTGTATTTTCGCCACAGTTAATTGTTAGAAATCAACACCATGATGAACGAAACGTGTATATGGAAGGAAAGAAACATCTGTTAAAGAGTTGTATTAGGGCCTCTAACAAGGTGACACCTACAATACTTGTCAAAGTAAACGGAAATATTTTCTTGAATTAAAATGTGCACTGTATCTGACGGAGATTATTTTGAAAGGCTCTAGATTAGATTTATAGCCATGTAAATGTTGCTTATTTTATCATTCTTGACTAAGGCATTCATTCGCCCAATAGCCATTTGCGCCACCTTCTGCAAAAGTTTTCTTGTCGATTCCTAGTGCTATACAACTTTGCTTTACAATGCTTTACAACTTTGTCACTAACGTGGTGGACCTAACATGTATATTCATCAACCTTTCTATACAAATGTATGTGTGTAATTAAGGACTTTTCAAGTAACCCTGTATACATGAATTTCACTAAATAATGGATATCACAGCTTATTTGAATAAAATTGCAAAAATTGAAAAATAACTATATACTTTTCAATAATTAATTAGTAGGCCATCTATTTACTGGATTTATTGGAAACTCCATTAGGACTTAATTCAAGTTAGAATCTTTTATTAATTTAATTCCACCTCGTTTTGGGTCATTTATATTTTTTTAGATATATTCTAGTTAAAATTTTAGCGCTAGAATGCACTTAACAGAATAGTCATTCTACCAAGGAAACATTCTATTTGCCGGGATAACTGATTAAACGGGAAATCTTAATTCGAGAGATTAATTCGGGCTGTTGTGAACTACCCTCACTTTTAGAACTTCGAAGTTGAACGTTGAAAACCCGGACCGTCCGACTCAGCCAGTGGACTTGAGCAACTATTTGGACGGCCGGGAAGTAGAACTTCGAAGTGTCTTAACTCAAATATTAAACTCACTGAAAGGTAAAAATGAAACACTCTCATGCCAGGAATATACACACAGAATAAAATTCAAATTACAAATTATTTATCTTAACTACCAGACTCCTTGCTTGCATAACAAACTAAAAAATACAACGATATTACTGTATACCCAAACAACACTTAAAAATAATTACGATACAGTGGTTTAAAACTAGGTACCTATAGTACCATATCTATCCAAGTGAAACCTAATATAAAAGATTAACATTACCGACATGCTAAATGACTGATTCACACTCGGATCCTGCACTATTTCTCTTTCTGCCGAACAACTCACAAACTCACAAGTCGAGATCGCTCCAAGAATGAGCACCAAAACATTTGATCCCATCCCTTTTAGAATCAATCCCACAATATTCAAAAACTCCTTAACTGATCGTAAACAACTCGTCCAGTAACGAAACGTATGCTCTAGCTAAGAAACTATCCGCACTGGTGTCTCTCAAGGCTCGACCTTATAGGTCCGATTCTGTTTTTTATATATATGTAAATGATATATCTTCTATGTTCCATCTCGTGCTTCCAAAATAAAGTTTACTGATGAATTCTCAAATCCAAAACTTTATAGACTGGTTTGATCAAAACTATCGAACTTGAGATACTGAGAAAACTAAGTATGTTCCTTTTGATAGGAACAAATCTGCTCCTTATATAAATTACATTTAAATAAATGACTCCCGTACTCATATTTCTTCTGAAGTTAAATTCTTGGCTGTGCTTTTACAGAATGACTTAAAATAGAATAAATATGTTGACCATATATTCGCAATAAAGAAAAACATTGGATTAGTTACAACAAAATTATCTTTTTCACCTAAGACTCTTTTAATTGAGTCCTCTATTACAGTTTAAATTACCCTCATCCGTCTTATGGTAATCTTGTTTGGGGAAACACTACAACCAGAAATATAAATAGGCTTCGCATTGTGCAAAATAAGTATATATAACTTCTTAAAGATTCCCTTGATTCAAATTTCATCACCAATCACCATGATATATGTTCTTGCTCTAAATTTTGTCCGCCACTAAGATTCTTTTACTATCGTTTAGCATTATTTATGTTTCAGCATATTCATTATAATCAGCATAGTAGTATCTTTTTCGCTAATTTTCACCATCATAATTACACTACTCGAAATATAAATCAACTCTAACCTTCTTTTTCTTAAAGAAATAGCTTATACGTAAATATATATTCCGTTTGTTTAAGATTATGGCAGTTATTTTCCACCTTTCTTATAATTCCGGAACGTCGAAAATAGTTTTAAGTACTTAAAATTATTTCTCTTGAAAGTTTGATCGGTTTGCTGATCTAGTATTTATTTATTTTATTTTTTGCTACTCGTATCCCTACTTGTTGTTTCTAGTCTATTTTGTTGTGATTTGCTGTGACACTGACTATTGATTCTATGCTAGAGTTTTACCAGTTTAGCTGGAGACTATCGACTCGTCAGGCTCAATGAAAGATAATTTTCCCACAGTTCTTTGCTCTACTGTTATACATTCCTTTATAAGATGAAATTGTACCCATTTTATGGTAAAATAAAGTTTATTTATTTTATTTTTTATTTAAACCCCTTTTGGATCTAGATTGCCAGGCTAGCGTTGTGACTGGTCCTTTAAACTGAAGTGCTAATAGACTATTAATTTAATGGTAAAACATACCTTAACAAAAATCTCTATACAGGGTGTCCCAAAAAGATTGACACGCGCTTTAATTCTTTACCTGTTGGAGGTAAGTGGGCAATGCAAATTGCTGAAATGTTGAAATTAAGGTAGGAAATAAGACTACGTTAATGAAATAGTCTTTCCATTAATTTTCAAAAAGTTACACTCTATAAAGTTTTATACAACCCCCCTTAGACGAATTTGGTCAATCAGAAAATTTTTATCTTTAATGCAACAAGATCATTAAAAAAAAACGCATATCTGTATCTTTTAAATCCATTAAATTATGATAAAGGACAGAAATCTGACTTATGCCACTTTTTCATACATGTGAAAGGCTTTTCATCAGTGAAAATAGGGATCATAAACAAATTGAAGATGGAAATTGTTTAGATCAAAAATACGTTATTATGTGTCAAAATTTTTTATCACAAATGCATCTAAATAAAGCATTACACAGAGAGAGATCATATAAAGCAGTGGTACTCACTACGCGCTTGGGTAATCTATGTATTATCATCCAGTTTTATCTTTTTTGTGATATGCCACAAATTTACATCTCTAATTTGATATATGGTTCCCATTTACAATGTTCAATTTTCAATTAAATATAACTCGCTCAATTTTAAAGATACAGATATGCGGTTTTATTAATGATCTTGTTGCATTAAAAATAAAAATTTTCTGATTGACTAAATTTTCCTAAGGGGGTCGTATAAAAATTTAAATAGTGTAACTTTTTGAAAATTAATGGGAGGATTATTTCATTAACGTAGTCTAATTTCCTACATTACTTTCAACATTTTTGCAATTTTCATTGTCCACTTATCTCCAACAGGTAAAGAATTAAAGCGCGTTTCAATATTTTGGGGACACCCTGTATATTAAAACATATCTAACTACAGCCACTTCCGCCGCCTGCAAAAGTATTTTAAACTTTCCTGTCAAGGCTAGCTCCCTTCCTATAGGATCAAATCATTTCTAATTTTATATGATGAATTAGAATACTGTGCCTTGTGTCAATGCCTATTTTGGTACCAATTGGATTAAGAATTTTAATTTTTTAATCAATGGTGAAATTCATATTTAATATTTTCTTTTTGTTATAGCGAATGAAGCATTTTCCTAAATTTTTAAGCTTTACTTAATCAGAAATCCCAATTAATTATCTTTATAACACAGGTAGTTTGGTAACTGTAAGTTTATCACGTATCATTAAATTACTTTTAAATGAACATGCGGTAGATATCAAAGAAGTAAAAAAAAAAAATCAAACGCTGAATATTTATATTCGTAATATTTATATTCGTAAATTAGTGATATATATATATATATATATATATATATATATATATATATACATATATTTATTTTAGACATATATAATAAATTACAAAGTTGCGTAAAAAAAAGTACAGAATTTTATGAAATCGATAAAAATTTTCAGGGGATTAAATTTGAAGAAATGCAAAATTTAAATGTTTATACGGTCCCCGTATAAAAACACTTCCAATGAGTAAAGTATGCCCCATACACTAATAAGGTGATGTACAAATTTCAGCATTTTATCATAAAAAGTCCCAGAGATATGTTTAAACAAATTTGGTGAGGGATTAATCACAAATTAAAATGTAAATGTTTACAGCAAGAATGCAACGCAGAAATGCATCATAGGCATCTGCCTCTTATCTTTAATGGATCTTTGGCATATATGGAAAACATTTTGAACAATCTTTGTAATCTTTGTGTAAAGTTATAATTTCTACACAGAGTATATACATTTAACCAATAAATAGCAAGATTATTATTTATTTATGTAATCATTGTTTTCTTTCGTAAGTTGTGTACAACCCCTGAATCGCGATCTGCCGACATGATATTTCCCGTCTGAGAATCCCTGTCGATGCACCGAAAAGTGGTTTAAGTCAGCATTTTTGTGTTTTTATATCTCTGGGATTTTTTATGATAAAATGCTGAAATTTTGTACATCACCTTCATAGTGTATGGGGCTCATTTTACTCATTGGAAATGTTTTTGACCTTTTTTTGCGCAACTTTGTAAGTTATTATATATGTTTAAGATCAATATATAAGTAATAAAAATCGAGTTCAATATTTTTGGGACACCCTCTCTCTCTCTCTCTCTCTCTCTATATATATATATATATATATATATATATATATATATATTAATTAGTGACATTTATATTCGTAAAAAATTCTCCAATAGCTTTAATATTTGTAGATTCTAACGAACTTTGTTTCATAATTGTATGTTTAATACAGGCTTTGAAATTAAATATTAAAGTTTAACCAGTCCCTGAAATACAATTTCATTTGCAAATCACCACAAATTGAGCAACTGAAGGAAAATTGACATTTTAGACCATGGATGTGATATTGTTATGGCCTCAGGTTCCCATGAGAAGATGGGCTTGATATCTAAGTTCTGAAACACATGTGACTACGCAAAGGGAATTGAAACATATTCTGTAAGTGTGATTCATATCTTTACGATCATAAAGAATCAGGTTTCACATGAAATTTGTCATATCATAAAGAATCAGGTAACATGAAATTTGTTAAGTCGCAGTCTTTTGCAGTATTAATTGTTTTGATTTTGAAGTTTGCCCGTGCTTGATCCTTCATTGCAGTAGTTCTTAAACATCTTAGTGATCGGCACCCCCTTGAATCTAAAAGTAATTTCTCGCACCCCCTTAGAGAATATGTTTCTATTTCTTTATTTAGTAAATTACATCTATTGCAGGATAATTTATGTATTGAAAAATAAACACATGCATATACATGCAAAACAATATCTCAATTTTTAATGGCTACGTTGTTGTTTATTCATAATAATTTTGAAGTGATGCGGCCTTTTTGAAAGAACCACGCGTAAATCATCACTTGCATTTAAGCGATTTCTGGCTTATGTTGTTTTTGCAAAAGTGATGAAAATCCCATTTCACACAGGTTGGTGGTTTCAAATGGTAAAAGTGCCTGCAATGCTGCTTTTGCCAACTGTGGATAAGGTTCTAATTGTATACACCAGAATTGTTCTAAATCCAGTTTTTCAAATTCCATTTGAATATGTGCATTAGCTCGTATTTCAATAAGATCGTCTTTTATGAAATCGGTGTCGTCAATAGAATCTGGGTCAAATAGAAATATAATAATTCATATATAAAATTTCATGGATCCAGTATCCATGAAATGATTCACTCAATCGTTGACCATGTGTTGTAATTTCATGTATAATTTTTATTTTCTCATTTTCCAGAACGATTGAATCAAACAAAGGAAAATTTGCAAAATTTCCATTTTCAATTCGACATTTCCAAATTTTTACTTTTAATTTATCACTAGCTGTTATAATGAGTTTATTTATATTAATTATATTAATTATGTTATATTGATTATTATTATCCTTGCAGTGAAGTATTTAATTCATTTAGGTGGCTAAATATATCTGCTAAGTAGGCTAGTCGAAGTATTGCTTCTCTCTTTACAAAAGCTTTAACTAAATCATAATTTTGGTCAATAAGAAGTTGTATAATTTCCTCGCCCAATTCAGAAACCCTGATTAGCATGCGACCCTTGGAGACGCATCATACTCCAGTATGGTAAAGAAGCACAGTGTGAACAGCACCGATTTCTTTACACAAAGCACGAAAGATACAATGATTAAGCACTCGTCCTTGGATATACTTAACTACATTTACAGCAGTAGTTAAATGTTGTTTTAAATTCTCTGGCAAATCTTTCGATGCAGGTTCATGACGGTGCAACATTCAATGAGTTATTGTAACTTGCGGTATTTCTGTCTTGATGTATAAAAAAATTCACACTTTTTGGCCTAACATTGCAGGGGCACCATCAGAGCAAATTGAGCCTGTAATATTTTCATATTTATGAGTATTTGATGTTTCAAAAAAAGATTTTCGATATGATTGAAAGTGGAAAACATAATTAATACAACCTAAAAATGTGATTATTTATTCAAAACAGAAGATTTTATTACTGCAGAGTGAAATATTTCACAGTAAATAGGGTTTTCTAGCCTGCTGCATTTTGGTGCCGTCTAAGACAAAGGTAAAGAGGGAAAGAGTTGGGGTCCCAAATTTCGAAGTAGTGTTCACTAGTTTCTCACAGGCGGTCAAGCGGTAGTTTCAATCGAAAATTTAGAAACTTCTTTCGCACCTCTGAAAAGGCATTCTCGCACCCCCAGGGGTGCACGCACCCCTGGTTAAGAACCACTGCTCCATAGGAATGTACTCGTTTCTCAGAATTACTCAATAGTCGTTGTCTTTCGTAGTATATTTTAATTCTTTAGATCTTAAACCTTATCGGGCTAGTTCTTCCTGTGTTCGTCACAGAAATTTACTCGTGACGGTGAATGAGAGACAGCGGACAAGGGTAGATCCCCCGAGATCAGAAAAATGGAAATACCCGCTCACGTAAGTGAAAGAGCTTACGAAGCTATTTCAAGAGATTGATAATCGTTAGTGTACAAGAGGCGGAGCATCAGCAGGAGTATACGTCCAAGTAGCAGACCACAAGCTCCTGTGGTGAGTGAGCAACATGTGGCAGAGCATTCTATTGAGGAAAATAACAAATAGGTCACTGTGGCCTCATACAGTGAAGATTTGTATGAATAAAAATATGTTTAAAGGCAAGAAAGTGTTCAATTAATAATCCATTACTGTCGCTGAACCATAGTTTAGCAATCATTGCCGCTCGTCAGCAAGGTACAGCTAACAGATGATGAGTTGATCAGTGAGTACAAAACTTCTATAAGCATGGAATTTAGAATTTTTCTGTAGAATTACCTCTCAGGATTACAATGAAGCAACATCTGTTCTAGAACGTCGCATTGTAGTTACCAAAATCAAATTAAAAATACAGTAACTTTCAAATGCGAAGTTATTTAACTGCTAAAGTTATGTCACTAAATTTATGTGGGCAGGCAATTTAACTTCTAAAATTAAAGTAAATATAATCTATATTATAGATCTTGAGTGTGAATAGTGTGTACTATTTGCACACCGAGATATACACTCAGACATAAAGGCATCACGGTAAGCTAATTTTTAAATTCCATGGGAGCATTCCAAAACGTATAAATTAATCAAAAACTGGAATTACTACAATTAGAAAGTAAAAAAATATAAAAAAATTAAAAGAAAAATTCGTTTCCGAAGTTTAAATCGTTATGTTGACAATAGAGCATCTTTAATACGTTAATAACGAAAATTTTAATTCAATTTAAACTGAAAACTGGGTTTTCTTAAATATTAAAAGTTTTTACAATATGTTCTATCTGCAAAAAATGACATACATGTGTTTTCCAGGAAAATTACTATCATTTAAATCATTTTGATATGTGAAAAGAATAATCTCATCTTCCATAAAAAATTTACTTAACTGAACAGCAGTGAGAAAATTATTGCATTCTTGTTACAAGTACAAAAAGAATGTTGCAAAATATTAATAAATAATAAAAATAAATGAGGTTTTCTCTATAAATCTTAAAAGAAAAGTCAATTCTATCAATAAATCAAATTTGTGATACATCTAAATAAAATATCTCCGCCTATGTTTTCAAGATTTAACATTCCATTCTTCTCTATATTCATGTCATCTATAATTGTATATCTGTCAAAAAGCGTATAAAAATTTCATATTTTTTTACGTATTTTCAAAAATAATTCCCATTTATTATTGTTTGGTATCCTCAGAAGATCTGTTTATTGCAGGTTTTAAAAAATTGTTTCGCAGTATTTTTTTTCGCAATATTTGAAGGTGATATCTTCAATTTCAAATTCCATTGCAGTTGAAAAGCTTCCAGGTTATCATTCTACTAAGGTGGTCTGGCGTTAAACATGAAATATTATTCAAGATTAAAATATTACATTATTCAAAATTATTTAATATATATGAGCAAGAAAGGGAAAGAGAAAAGAAGGCAGATAGATAAATGATATATTCCAAAGGTAAAAATAATAAATATCAGGGAAACTAAAAGGCAATTTACAAATATTTGGCATCTTTCAAAATTGGGCAATTGCATACTTGCTAATTAAAAATTACTATAATATATATATATATATATATATATATATATATATATGCAGGGTAATTAAAAAAAGATGGGAACAAATATTACGAGGTAGTAGTACACACTGAACCAAGCATTTTTCGTTATAGTTTACCGGGTCGGAAATGAAACGTAAAGGCGCCAATGGGCGCTTAATGGTGAAACCAATGAGGTAAGATGAAAACACAAGAATGACTTAGAAGTTAGAAAATGACATATAATAAACAATAATTACAGTGATGGCCCTAAAGAGCTACCGCCAACCTGAATACACGTCTCACAGCGACGATGGAGGGATTGGCGAACTTTCTCGAACAGACCAGGCATGTCGCGCGCTGCGGCAGCAGAGGCTGAAATTCTGGTGATGAGTTCCTCTTCAAATTTAAGGGGAGTGTCATAGACGAGACTCTTGAGATATTTTCACAAAATAAATCAAGACACGACAGATCTGGCTATCGTGGGGGCCAAGCTATGGGACCGCCTCGCCCAATCCATCGGTCGGAAAACTGACGCCCAGTTAGTTCTTTACCTCACTCCAGAAATAGGCTGGGGCTTCATCGCGCTGGAACCTAATACACTGCCTGATGTCTGTTGAAGCATCCTTCATCAATTTCAACAATACTTCCTGCAGAAAAATACGGCACATTCTCCCATCAAGTCATTCCTGCGTAAGATACGCCCTATAAGGCGATCACCGATGATTCATGTCCACACATTGATGAAGAATTGTCGCTGATGTGCATTTGGATATGTTGCATGTGGGTTTACACTCACCCACACATGTTCATTGTAAATGTTAAATGTGCCATCACGCCGAAGGATGGTTCATTCCACCGGAAAGACTGGCTGCGCCGTACTCTGTCCCAGGAACCAGCAGGCGAACTCCACGTCACGAGGATAATCCGCTTCAGTCATTGCTTGGATTCGGATATGGTATGGGTGTAACCGTTTCCCATGCAGAACCCGCCATACCGTGGATTGTGGCATACCAAGAGCTATATACCCCATTGCTCTTGTGCTTGCGCCTAGACGAACTGCTACCGTGTCCGGAATAGCTTGTTCCACACTTGACGTTATAGCACTCATTGCACGACCTGCATCAGACCAGGTAGCGAGAAATGATCCCGATTCACAGAGCTGCCGATGCAAGCGCTCGAATGTTTTAAGATTGGGCAACCACCTATGGGTGGAAATGTTCTCCGTACAGTCGTTGTGCTTCTCTGCCATTCCCATTTGTAGCTGCATACATGAAATGCATATCAGCTTTTTCCTTATCTGTAAATTCCACCATAGTCTCAAAAGTTGGAGCTGCGAATAACTGCTGCAAACTAATAAGGCCATACATTCGCTGTTACAAAAATGTGCATAAGGGTTCTTTTTCTTCCCCAGATGAAATTTGCATACGTGGTATTCTTCTTCAACCAGAAAATAACAGCCATAATGACGCTTTTATGTTTGCGAAGCGGTCTCTTCCCAACAAATAGTCTGTAACGTCTTTACGTTTTATTTACGCCAAGTAAACTATGCGAAAAATGCCTGGTTTGGTGTGTATTATCACATCGTTAAGTTTGGACCATATTATTTTAATCATATATACCGGGTGGTCAGAATTAAAACACCCCTACTTTGAGCTCTCTATAGATAAAACTACTCAGTGTAAAGGCTCCAAAATTGTTGAAGATATTATTCAAGACATGGGGAAAGAGATTACGCGAAAAAAAATTAGTTCCAGAAACACCTATAGGTGGCGTTGTACAACAGAAAATATGCTGAAAAGACAAAAAATACGCATTTGTAACACATTTTATTCGAACATTCATATCACAAAGACCTTATCGATGCAGGGAATGCTGCGTATAACTTTATCCATTGATTGTTCAACAATAGCGGTGGCAACATCGTCAACGACATCTGAACGAGTCGATTTGCGTCCTCGACCCGGCTGAACCCCAAGATGACCAGTTTTCTCGAATCGAGGGATCATTCTCCTGAGAGCTTGTGCAAATAATGGTCCTTTGCGCAAATTCTTAAGTCGACGAAACTCTCAAAGTGCAGCTGCAGCATGCCCTTTGTTTTCATAAAACAGCTTCACCAGCAATGCGCATTCAGGCAGTGTGACAGCCATCTCTGATAAGAATGAAAATTTCCCAGTTTTATCCCCTTTTATGCCCAGAACATAGTAGCTACAAACCAAGGGTTTATGCAAATTTTTGTGCTTACAGTGCGAAATTGCAGCTACAATGACAGTTTAAGTTTCTTCACCTTTTTATCTTCTTTTTTTTCATATCAGCAAAAGAAATTAACAAGAAAGATCAATCATGCTTAAAGCATTGATTATGAAACACTTTCCAACTTCAATGCAATTTTATTTAAAAAAGTCGAAAATGCAATACATTCCTCGGTAATATTTTTAAACTTATCACAATACTACATTGATTTATTATATTTGAAAACTTAAACCTTCATTGAAAAAAATGAACTTCATTCAAATGACGGCATTGAAATATAAATTGCGTGGTTTAAATATCTCTAAAATGCAATACATTCCACGGTAATATTTTTAAATCTATCATAATACTACGATAATTTATTATATTTGAAAACTTCATCGAAAACATCTGAAATAAATTCAAATGACGTCATAGAAAAAATAACACGCCTGGATCTCTCTATAAAAACAGGATTTCATTCATAACTTTCTCCCATTCATGTCATTCATCACAATACTATAATAATTTATTTTATTTAAAAACTTCATCGAAAACAACTGAAATTAATTCAAATGACGTCATAGAAAAAATAACACGCCTGGATCTCTCTATAAAAGCAGGATTTCATTCATAACTTCCTCCATTTCATTCATCACAATACTATAATAATTTATTTTATTTAAAAATTAAGACCATGGAGCTACAAGTCATAAACTTTATGCTTAAAACTTAATCGAAAAAAATCGTCCTTCTGTTTATAAAATCAATTAATATTTCATTCATATCAGCCATGCAGACTCCATGGACTGAATTATTTTGTGTTAAAGAAATACAGTAATTCTAATACAACTCATTCTACATATTTTGCTGTTTACATTTTACATAGGTGAAAAATAGGCTTAGTTATAGAAATAATCAAATTTGAATGAGAATTTAAACTCAAATATATTGGCATTGTGTTGTTTTACTATGTAGATGCACAGAATTTAAGCAGAAATAAAGTAGTTTTAGGATGGATACAACACTCAATATGAATTAAAAAGAACTTTAAAAAATCACGAATTTGAAACAAGATGGATGCCATATATCATTTTGAAGTGGGTCATGTGATCGTTTCATATCATGGTCACGTGATCGTTTCATATAAGATGTGTAATTATTATTTTAATTTTTATTTAAAAAACTACTGAATATATTTAGCTGAATTTTTTTTTATATATTTTATGGAACAATTTGACTATTACCTAAAATTTTCGAAGCAATTTGTGAATTTTAAATCCGCTTAAAAAATGTTAGAAAAATTAGGTCCCATAGGGCTCAATGTATTTCATTTTTTCAACCCGGGTTCAATCCAAAACTAATTGTGTGATATTATTCATTTATATTCCCATAGGTCCTACAGACCGTCTGAACAACATACTAAAATTTCATTTTGATTAAGTCATTTTTACGGCAGTTATCGTGCTAACGGACAGACAGACAGACAGACAGACAGACAGACAGACAGACAGACAGAATGAACAAAGTCATAAACACTTTTCAACTTTGTTGTAAAGTGTTAAAAAGGAAAAATTCCATATCGCATGTATTTGTTTTTTTTGCGATTATTTTGTGTCTTTTCAGCATATTTTCTGTTGTACAGCGCCGCCTATCGGTGTTTCTGGAACTTTTTTTTTCATGTAATCCCTTTCCCCATGTCTTGAATAGTAGATATAACAATTTTGGAGCCCTTACACTGAGTAGTTCGATGTATAGAGAGCGCAGAGTAGGGGTGTTTTAATTCTGATCACTCGGTATATATATATACATATATATATATATATATATATATATATATATATAGTGCATTATTTCTGTATTACAATTTACAGTAATGCGCACAGAAACGTAGAATCAGATTAAAGAACCAGGTATGGCCCTTGATAACGTACATGGTTTCGGAAATGCTTTTCACTTTTAATCAATTTATTAATTTTCAAAAAAATTCTAGAGAGCCAGAAAGGCCTAGCTCCACGTGCAAAAAAATTCTGTTTTCAACTTTTCGTCTTATACACTTTTCTTGCTTTTACATCATGTATGTTTATGCAGAGAACAAGAGGATTAGTACTTTAAGTACTTCTATTACATATATGATTTATAACGTAAAAAATTTAATCTAAGGGTGTAGTTAAGGGATTATATTCACCAATCTTTACCGCATGTCATTCTTTTTAACACTTTACAACAAAGTTGAAAAGTGTTTATGACTTTGTTCATTCTGTCTGTCTGTCTGTCTGTCTGTCTGTCTGTCTGTCTGTCTGTCCGTTAGCACGATAACTGCCGTAAAAATGACTTTATCAAAATGAAATTTTAGTATGTTGTTCAGACGGTCTGTAGGACCTATGGGAATATAAATAAATAATATCACCCAATTAGTTTTTTATTGAACCCGGGTTGAAAAAATGAAATACATTGAACCCTATGGGACCTAATTTTTCAAACATTTTTTAAGTAATATTAAAATTCACGAATTGCTTCGAAATTTTTAGAAAATATTCACATTATCCCATAGAATATATAAAAAAAAATTCAGTAAAATATGTTAAGTAGTTTTTTAATTAAAAATTATTTAATATAGGGAAAAAAACAAATTCAATTAAATTTTGACTTTGGGATATCTTCCAGAAAGAAAAGAGAGATATATTATATAATAAATATCTCTCCATTTGTTTAAACGTTTCGCATATGGGAGTGGCTTCACATTTTAAAATAAATTTGGTAGATAACAATTTTTCATTTTTTTAAATTTTATATAACTCTTCATGATAAATTTATTTGATGGCATTTTTAATGCACTTTCCATCGTCCTAGAGAGTTAAAATTTGGTACACAGCTTAAATTTTTTGAACATTTTATTCGACAAAAATTTGATGGATCTTTAAATATAGATCATACATTTTTTTCGAAATGGCCTGAAAATAATCCCCGTTCACTTCTATAAATCATTGTTGTAATATTGTTAAAAATTCTGATGTAGACAGCACATGTCTTTCCCTGCAGACTCATATTCGTTCTTTTTATTTATTTTTTCTATGACGTCATTTGAATTAATTTCAGTTGTTTTCGATGAAGTTTTTAAATATAATAAATTATCGTAGTATTATGATAGTTTTAAAAATATTACCGTGGAATGTATCGCTTTTCAGATATATTTAAACCAGGCAATTTTTATTTCAATGCCGTCATTTGAATGAAGTTCATGTTTTTCAATGAAGGTTTAATTTTTCAAATATAATAAATTAATGTAGTATTATGATAAGTTTTAAAATATTACCGAGGAATGTATTGCATTTTCGACTGTTTTAAATAAAATTGCATTGAATTTGGAAAGTGTTTCATAATCAATGCTTTAAGCATGATTGATCTTTCTTGTTTAATTCCTTAACTTATAGATAGAACAGGAAAAAAGAAGTATTTCATACCAATTTGGTACCTGTTTATAATGTTTTTTTAACACTTTACAACAAAGTTGAAAAGTGTTTATGACTTTGTTCATTCTGTCTGTCTGTCTGTCTGTCTGTCTGTCTGTCTGTCTGTCCGTTAGCACGATAACTGCCGTAAAAATGAGTTTATCAAAATGAAATTTTAGTATGTTGTTCAGACGGTCTGTAGGACCTATGGGAATATAAATAAATAATATCACCCAATTAGTTTTTTATTGAACCCGGGTTGAAAAAATGAAATACATTGAACCCTATAGGACCTAATTTTTCAAACATTTTTTAAGTAAATTTAAAATTCACGAATTGCTTCGAAATTTTTAGGAAATATTCACATTATCCCATAGAATATATAAAAAAAAATTCAGTAAAATATGTTAAGTAGTTTTTTAATTAAAAAAATTATTTAATATAGGGAAAAAAACAAATTCAATTAAATTCTGACTTTGGGATATCTTCCAGAAAGAAAAGAGAGAGATATTATATAGTAAATATCTCTCCGTTTGTTTAAACGTTTAGCATATGGGAGTGGCTTCATATTTTAAAATAAATTTGGTAGATAACAATTTTTCATTTTTTTTAAATTTTATATAACTCTTCATGATAAATTTAATTGATGGCATTTTAAATGCACTTTCCTACGTCTTAGAGAGTTAAAATTTGGTACACAGCTTAAATTTGTTGAACATTTTATTCGACAAAAATTTGATGGATCTTTAAATATAGATCATACATTTTTTTCGAAATGGCCTGAAAATAATCCCCGTTCACTTCTATAAATCATTGGTGTAATATTGTTAAAAATTCTGATGTGGACAGCACATGTCTTTCTCTGCAGACTCATATTCGTTCTCTTTATTTATTCAATGATAATTTGAGTTTATCTGCACAACATAAGTATTTTAAATGACATTGAATTTACACGTTAAACTTAAATTTGGTTCTCATTTGATAGCTGAACTTATTGTCAAAGGTGGCGTAGCGAAAACGCAAAAAAACTAGAATATCTCAAGAACGGCTAGTCCTAGAGTAATGGGGTTAGTCTTATTCTTTTTGTTGTCAAAAATCACATATAAAATAGGAATTTAATTGATATAATTGAGCACACGTAGTCTTTTATTTTTATATATAACGATTTTTGCTGGCCATTTCGCAAAAATAGCCCGTTCCTTTTTCCCGAATCGTAGTAGAATAACCTACAAATGAATTATATACAAAATTTTGTTAAATTTGGTATATAAATCACTTGTAGGTTATTGAAATATTATACTCCAAATTTTGTTAAATTTGGTTCATTAGTTTTTAGCTAGAGTGGATAAAGGCAATTTCTGCGGCCATTTCGCAAAGAAGGCAGATTCTTTTATTACGAATCGTACTATAATCTAATGAACATCAGGATTTCCCACAAAAAACATACCTACCAAATTGTATGAAATTCGGTCCATTAGTTTTTCAATTAGAGTGGATGTAATATCCACACAGACACACAGAAACATACACACATACACCCTTACACACACAGACGTCTTCCTAAAAGTAGTTTTTTCGTGTTCTAGAAGTCCCAAAACGTGTAGATACTTTGAAAATTCGAGTTCCGATCTTCGGCACGATTCCAATACTTTGAGTACATACACATACACATATATATTATCTGTGTATTATCTGTGTATCTAAATTCCGTGCCTATGCAATTACAATAGTTGTGATTTTAAATGATCCCTAAACTTTTATTATTTCTTCAAGGAAGCCTAATTTTAACATATGCAGAATGCAAATATCTCAAGCGATTGTAAGATGAATTACATAAGAATTGCTGAATTTTTTTCACACAAAATTATTTAGCTCTGGAGTCTGGAATACAAGTTATATGAATGAAATATTCATTGATTTTGCATAAAGAATCAGATGATTTATATTTCGATACAGTTTTAAATATTTAAGTATAATAAATTACTGTAGTACTGTGATAATGTAAAAGATATTACCACTGAATGAATCACATTTTAGAAATTTTTAAATGAAATTACATTTCAGTTGGAAAGTGTTTCATAATCAATGCTTATGCATGATTGATCTTTCTTGTTTTATAATGTTTTATTTATATTCTATTTATCATCTCTACAAGCTTGTCGTATAGTCATAATTGATATGAAATTTTCGCTTCAAAACATCTTATATTCATTTTAGCTATATAGAACAATTTCAATAAATGATCAATCTCTGGTATATAATATAAGTAAATTAAAATTCTTCAATTATACTTATACTATATATATATATATATAGTATATGTATAATTGTACATATATATATATATATATATATATACATATATATACATATGTACATATATATATATATGTACACACACATATATATATATATATATATATATATATATATATATATGTGTGTGTGTGCGTGTGTGTGTGTGTGTGTATATACAGGGTGTCCCAAAAAGATTGAAACACACTTTAATTTTTACCTGTTGGAAATAAGTGGGCAATGTATAAAACATTTTGAAAGTAAGGTGGGAAATATGACTACTTTAATGAAATAGACCTTCTATTAATTTTCAAAAAGTTACACTTTATAAATTTTTATACGACCCTCTTAGACAAATTTGGTCAACCAGAAAATGTTTATTTTTAATGCAACAAGATCATTAAAAAAAACAGCATATTTGAATCTTTAAAATCAACTGATTTATGATAAAGGAAACAATCTGACTTATGCCACTTTTCCGTACCATATGAAAGACTGTTTCATCACTGAAAATAGGGATCATAAACGAATTGACGATGGAAGTTGTTTAGATCAAAAATACGTTAATAAGTGTCAACATTTTTTTATTACAAATGTATTTAAATAAAGCATTACACAGACATCATATAAAGCAGTGGTACTCACTACGCAGTTGGGTATCCTATGACTTATCATCCAGTTTTACCTTTTTTTGTGATATGTCACAAATTTACATTTCTAATTTGATATATGGTCCCCATTCACAATGTTCAATTTTCAATTAAATATGACTCGCTCAATTTTAAAGATACAGATATGCGGATTTTTAACACTTTACAACAAAGTTGAAAAGTGTTTATGACTTTGTTCATTCCGTCTGTCTGTCCGTTAGCACGATAACTGCCGCAAAATGGACTTAATCAACAGGAAATTTTAGTATGTTGTTCAGACGTTCTATAGGACTTATGGAAATATAAATGAATAATATCACCCAATTAGTTTTGGATTGAACCAGGGTTGGAGAAATGAAATTCATTGAACCCTGTGGACCTAATTTTTCAAACAATTTTTAAGAGGATTTAAAATTCACAAATTGCTTCGAAAATTTCAGATAATATTTAAATTATCCCATAAAATATAAAAAAAAATCAGCAAAATATATTCAATAGTTTTTTAAATAAAAATTAAAATAATAATTATACCTCTTATATGAAGCGAACACGTGGCCATTATATGAAAAGATCACGTGACCAACTTCAAAATATAATATGGCATCCATTTTGTCTCAAAATCGTGATTTTTAAAGTTCTTTTTAATTCATATTGAGGGTTGTATCCGTCCTAAAACCGCTTTATTTTTGCTTAAATTCTGTGCATCTACATACTGAAACAACACAATTACAATATATTCGAGTTTAAATGATCATCCAAACATGATTATTTCTACAACGAAGCCTATTTTTCACTTATGTAAAATGTAAACAACAAAATATGTAGAATGAGTTGTATAGGAATTGCTGTATTTCTTTTACTCAAAATTATTTAGCTCATGGAGTCTGCATAGCTGACATGAATGAAATATTCAGTGATTTTACAGAGAGAAGGACGATTTTTTTATGAAGTTTTAAGCATAGAGTTTATTTACTTCTACCTCCATGGTCTTACGTTTTTAAATAAAATAAATTATTATAGTATTGTGATGAATAATATGAATGGGAATATGTTTATGAATGAAATGCTGCTTTTTTAGAGAGATCCAGGCGTGTTATATTTCGATGGCGTCATTTGAATAAATTTAAGTTGTTTTGATGAAGTTTTCAAATATAATAAATTATTGTTGAAAACTTCATCAAAATGATTATGATAATGTGAAAAACATTACCGAGGAGCCAGTCGATTTATATTTAATTGACGTTATTTGAATGAAGTTCATATTTTTCGATGAACCTTTAAGTTTTCAAATATAATAGATTAATGTAGTATTGTGATAATTTTTAAAATTTTACCGAGGAATGTATCGCATTTTAGAGATGTTTAAATGAAATTGCATTGAAGTTGGAAAGTGTTTCATATTCAATGCTTTATGCAAGATTGATCTTTTTTGTTTTAATGATGTCGTTGCATTAAAAATTAAAAAATACTGATTGACCAAATTTGTCTAAGGGGGTCGTATAAAAAATTAAAAAGTGTAACTTTTTGAAAACTAATGAGAGGACTAGTTCATTAAAGTAGTCTTATTTTCTACTCTAATTTCAACATGTTTGCAATTTACATTGCCCTATCACCAACAGGTAAAGAATTAAAGCGCATTTCAATTTTTTGGACATATATATCTTATATATATATATCTTATATATATATATATATATATATATATATATATATATATATATCTTAATATAATCTTAGTATATAGAATTAACTGTAATCTGTTTTGAGTTAAAATGCTTAGTCAGTATTACGTAATCTGCTCTGTTAAGAAGCACAAGGGGTACATACATTTAAATTAATATACATTATTATTCCCCTTCATTACATAGTATTCTCTTATGAATACTTAGCCACACGCTGATATATTTGATTTTTATATATGATTTCTTATATATCTGATCCATTTTATATTTTCTTTTACGTCGGGTCATGTGCATTATTTCTGTAATACAATTTAAAATAATGCACACAGAAACGTAGAATACGCCTTAACGAAACATATATGGCCCTTGATAACGTAAATGGTTTCCGAAATGCTTTGCACTTTATTCAGTTTATTCATTTTCAAAAAAAAATTTGGGGAGCTAGAAAAGGCCTAGCTCATCTTGCAAAACAATGTTTCTGTTTTGTAAATTTTCATCTTTAAACACATTACTTGCATTCACACCATGAATGTTTATGCACGGAACAAGGATATTAGCACTTTATGTACCTGCATTACATATCTGATTTATATCAATACTTTCATCTTAATGTGTTGTTAAAAAATTTTATTCACCCCTCTATACCACATGTAATTCTTATTTCATTCCTTAACTTATGTATGGAGCAGGGAAAAAGGGGTATTTTATACCAATTTAGTACCTGTTCTATTTATAATGTTTTCTTAAACTTTTTTTTTAAATATCCAACGGCTTGTCGCATAGTACTTTTGATGGCACATTTACATTTCAGTCCATTTTCCTCTCACTTATGCCATACAGAACATTTTCTATTAATGATCTATCTCAGGTATATATAATACAAGTAAAATAAAAATTCTTCAATTATTTATATATATATATATATATATATATATATATATATATATATATATATATATATATATATATATATATATATATGTATATATATATATATATATTAGAAAAATCTAATAATAAAAAATTCAAGTAATATTAACATCACCATAGAAGCAAAATCACGGCCATAATGCCGATAAAAGAAAATAACAGCAACGGCCCAACTTCGATGATTAGTTAGAATTAAATTCCTCTTCAGAACTGAGTATTTAATTCTAATTAACCCAAACAAATGCCTGTTTCAGATTGAGCAATAGTACATTACTATAAATACTCAAACTCAGACTACAGGCATCAAAAAATGAAAAAGTGGAGGTAGGAAACATTAAGAAAATTTGTATTACCATGTGGCATGAATCCATCTTCTTTCACCACGTGTATACGCGATCAACGTCAACAGCTTAAATATCTAGAAGCACCGGAATGAACAAGTCGAAATACAACCAGTGAGGCAGTACGAACGTTCACAGTAATACTCCCAGACCCGTCCAGTGACTCAGAGCTGGAGACCGGATAAGCAATTCAGAATATGAACATGAAGCAAAGATAAAATTTTTACTAAACAAGTAATTCATAGAAAAACTGGATGAACGACAATACCACTATACACCATTATAAATGCGCTCAAATCGTAGTTTCAAACCTGCAAAAATTACAATTTTTTTAGCCAAAATAAAATTCAAAACATTAATATTAATGCATCTTATGTTCCGATTTTTTTATTTTTCTAATTTTTTTAATTTATTTTATTATTTTTCATTTTTACTTATTTATATAATTAATAAATATATCTTTTAATTTATTTATTATTATTATTATGTTAGCCACTATATTTGGGAAAGATTTCTTGGATGTTATCGAGTGGAAGTTGATACACTGAGTTGATAATTTTAATAACGAACTTGGAAGGATATGCATTATTAGTCGCTGTACTCAGTAATTCCATAAAATGTGCTAATTTATAATTTTCATCAAAAATTTTATTGATTCTAAGAGCCTTGTTAATTATAATATTTCTAAAAACAGATATATGCAAACAAGAGTCAAAATGTTGAGTTTTTGATGTATTAAATTTAAAATCCTGTCTTTTATCATACAAGTTTATAACCATATTACAATTTTGTAAATTTAAATTTAAATCTAAAAAGTTTGCAACATTAGAGTCATTATTACTTGCATTTAATTGTAAATTATTAGGATAAAAATTAAATACTATAGGGATATTATTAGGGGATACACATAATATGTCATCAAAATATCTAAACATGTGCATATTATGCAAGCTTGGATTAATGTTCTTTTCATAGAAGAATAAATACAGATTAGCTAACAATGATGAGGCACACCTGCCTTGTGGGATACCAAACTGTTGTTTAAAAAAAGTACCAAAATGTTGAATATAATTCTCATAAAGTGTCAAATTATGTAATTTATTAAAAAGAAAATTTGAATATTTTAAGTTGATATTATATTTTTCAAAAATTCCTAACCTAATTCTCTACAGATCATGTGTATATGAATATTATTAAACAAATCTTTGAAATCATAAGTATAAATACTATGAATATTGGTAAGAGTTTTTAATTTCTTAACTAATTCAAAACTGTTTTTCACAATATGACAATTATTAGAGATTTCATCTGACAAGGATACTTCATGCAATATTTTAATAATAATTTTCCAGCATTAGTAATGTAAGAATTATGCACACTAGTAATAGTTAGAAAAAACAACAGGGTATTTATGAAACTTGGGTAATAAAACAATATGTGGAATGTTATTACAACTATTTTTTAGATGGATTCGCTTATATTTGGCATATATTCTATTGGATAAGATTTTAAGATTAGTATTAAGTAAATTATAGATTTGATTATTAAGTAAGTGTGACTGGAGGGTACTTATATAGTAATATTTACAAATGATTGAGTAGTTACTACTTGCCTTATCGACATGTGTAATGACAAAATCATTTTGAATTCATTATATCCCTTTTAATTGAATTAAGTTTACATGATTTATTAAAAAATTTTCTGATTATATAGTGGTTTAAGTATTGCTCTATTTAGACACTCTAGGGTTTGAAGGCTTCTACAGGGATTTGATATTTATAGCTGATTTTATAGATAAATTTATTTAAGTCAAGAAATAAATCCTTACAAATTAATTTATGTTTAAATTTAGTAGGTATACAGTACTTAGTACCAAGTAACATCAGTGATCTCAGTGCATCATAATTAATAATATTTAGATTTCCCGTTATAACATGCCTGTAATGCCAGAAATGTAAAGTAATAAATATTTGGAAGGATTAAAAAATAATGGAACCAGGAATGCGGGCGGATTATCCCCACGCTAAGCAGATGGGCGATAATATACAGGTGGCCCCATATCTTACATACCACGCCCATGTTTACATACCACACTAAGCCGGTTGGCGGCAACCGAGACGGCGACGCCATGTCTACGGATTAGCTCTCAGCTCTACATTTCAGCACGTGGACCGCCGACCGAAAAAGGGATATAAGTGAGAGTTGCTCGAAGTGGGAGTCAGAATTGGTCAAGGCAGTCTGTTGGAGTTAGACTAGTCAAGAAGAAGCGACGGTAGCAGAGTTAAGAGTTGTGTGTGCGTCTCTGATATAGGAATTCGAAGGAGAGCTCATGTTCATCTGGTATTGCAAGTGTAAAGTGTGAAAAAGCATCGGTGTTACCCAAGTTATATGCAAGAAGATCAGGTACCGTACAATTAAACTATATGAGGATAACCTCTTTGTCTAAATTTGTGTTTTTAAGGAAAAGCTAATTAATGCATCCCACCACGTGCTCCAACCAAATATCAATTCATCTGGCATTACACCCCCCGAACTACCATTGAGATGTATTCCACTATTGTGATATTTATTTAATTTGTAAAACTAAAGAGTGTAAATTGAGTATGTGATAAATAAATGTTTGTTCCTTTACTATTAACCTTAATTTTTAGTTTGTTAACTTAGTATCCCGTTAAGCACAGAAATAGGTGGGTTTTGCGGCCACCAACGCAATGTACACAGCAGTAAGTTTTAGGACAGATTACATGTATAATTAATATACTAATAAATAATTAATTTAATGTAAAATGCATTTTTTGACAATATTAATTTTAATCAACAAAATTAATAATCGGCACAATGCCCATGGTGTTTATCTACGAAGTCTGTGTATTTATCTAAATGACAGTGGCAGTATGACTCTTTATCCATTTCATAATTTTGTTGATATCTATTGATTTGGCAATTTGATTATAATTGAAAGTATAACGTCCTAGCGGTTTATCATATTTATATGCAATTTTAGGATTTACATGTTTGACTGTAAAGTAATAGAAAACCGATTTTAAAAAATCATTTATCTTCAGATTATTTAAGACAGAATTAGTGAAATTCAAGGTACAATAATCGTTTATTTTAGTATATATATTGTTTTGATTCGTCATTAAAATTTGAGTCCGTGACATATAAATAAAAATTAAGATTTGTACTTCTGGTAATGAGCAAATCATAGAATAAATGTTTAAAATGAATGTTACCAAATGCACTAGTTATAAAATGCTTATATACCATATTTAATTGCTGTTTTTTAATGGCAAAAATCCAGTTTTTACATTGTTTCCAATCAAAAGTAATTTTAAAATTTGCATGTTACTGTCGGATAGCATATTTTAGTTCAGGTAATGAGGGCAATTTTTTATTATATTTACTTGCTCTTTTAGTTCTTTTTGATTTATTTTTAGGATTGTTAAAGGAATTATAAATATTGTGGTCTTCATTAGGATAATTAAAGGATTTTTTAACAATGTTATGATGATTAAATAATTGATTGAGTCCATATGGAATAATAGTTTTGTGTGCACAAATGAATTCATTTTCAAGAAACAAGCTGTCATAATAATTTTTTTGAATACATAGAATACTAATTTCAATGATGTCGAACCCATGTATAGAAAAATGTTCGAATTTGAATTATCCGGATAATTTGAAATTAATTCCTAATGAAGCCACTATTAGTAATAATATCAATTTTTTAGATTTAAATCTAATTATTGAACCTACTAATAGGATAGTTACAAATTAATATGATGAAAAAGAATATTTTAGTTTTAACATTAATAAAATATTACCATTTAATTCCTGCAACTCGATTCAATTGTTTAGAAATGTTATACTTAATCAACTTTTATAATGTATAGATTATCAGATAAGCAATTTCATGCCATGCCTATCAATAATCTAAAAATTACCAACGAATTATATAAATATGTAGCATGTTTAGTAAATGGCATAGTTAAAAATTTTGGATTAGCTGATTATTCTTAAATTCTCTCCTTAGTATCTTATATTAGCCAGACATCAACTTTCTCTTGAATAAGCATTAGAATATATTTACATACCTATTGTATTATACGCCTCATTATTTTGTAGCTCTTACTGTAGAATATCACCTTTTATTGCCTTTTAGCATTACTGTTATTTATTTCTCACGATTGGCAACAGTAGTTCTCTACTTTTATCTTTTGCGATTGGCAACATTGGTCTCTTCATTCAAGGATCCAAATGGTATGACTATGCACTGTTTATTTCAGGTATTCTTTCCTATATAATTTTTAAATCTTTATGCATGTAGGCCAAGTAGAAAGAGTTTATAGATATTATCTATCTCTTTCTTCAGAAACATGCTTACTTTGTGTTCATTTTGATTAAATACTTGGACTTGACAAAGAGTTTTTTTCGAAATGCACAATTTATTTAGGCCTAGTGCTTATCTACGTGTACAGCTTTCATGCTTGGATTTTATTTGATTGTCTATTATCGAATCCACTCAGTTGATATTTGTTGATTATCTTCAGCTTAATGACTAGAAATTTGCATTTTACTTTCCACATAGTTGATGGTTCTCTATTTAATACGTCTTTGTATTATGTAGTCCTATTTTAAAGTTAGGGTATTTTGAGTTACAACTTCTCTCTATTCTAACAGACTAAATAATTTTTATTATATATATATATATATATATATATATATATATATATGCAGCGTTATCCTGCTGATAAATGGCATCGGGCACCCCCCTGAAGGAAGGGTAGTGTCACCGGCCGCAGCACGTCATCCACGTATTGTTGGGCAGTCAAAGTGCCCTCCATACGGACCAGGTGATCTGCTATCGTAAGCGATGACTCCCCAAACCATGATGCCGCGTTGTCGAATTTCACAGATGCGGCCGGATTGGACCTGTCACCACTTCGGCGTCACACTCGTACACGGTGACTGCCATTGCTAAAACAGAAGCGTGACTCGTCTGAAAACACGAACCTGTGCCATTCCGCCGTCCATGTGGCTCTATCCCGACACCATTGCAAACGGCGGCTTCTGTGCTGTTGGGTCAATGGCAGTCTTTTTAACGGGCACCATGAGTGTAGGTCGCCGACGAACAATCGGCAGATAATGGTCCTGGTCGATATGGGAGCATCAAGGGTGGCCTGCACATGCTGCAAAAGGGCGACGGAAGTGGTCTGCGGGGCCGTCAACGCTTGCCAGTGAATGCATCGATCCACGCTTACTGACATCACTCTGGCCGTACCGAAACCCCTCAAACTTCCACATTCCTACGTTCCAACCATCTTCATCACAGCCGGTGCACCGTGGACACGTGTAGGTGGCTGTCTACTGAGATTTAACGTATATGGAATAACCTGCCCTTCTGAATCCGATCCGCAAACACCTCGTGAAATCTTCTGTCGGCTGGAACTGTCTCCGTTGGCGACAGCCTGGCATTCTCTGCATTTCCCTGGCATACAGTGCGGAGCGACTATTGACGATTCTTTCGAGTTCTTTCCCTTATATCTCACTCAACGTGCGCGGGACGCCTGCGCATTTCGCACCATTTACTGAAATCGGTAAGCTGCGTGTACTCTGCAATTTGCATATATTTTCCACCCCTTCTTGGTCTTGGTGTCTCATTTTCACTGTTACGTAGTGTATATATACAGAGTGTCCCAAAAATATTGACTTCGGTTTTTATTCCTTAAATATTGATCTTAGATATATATAACAAATTACAAAATTGCGTAATATAAGGTACAAAATTTTATGAAATCGATAAAAATTTTTAAGGGAATTACATTTTAGGAAATACAAAATTTAAATTTTTATACGGCCCCCGTACAAAAACATTTCCAATTAGTAAAATGTGCCTCAGACACTAATAAGCTGATGTACAAAATTTCAGCATTTTATCATAAAAAGTCCGAGAGATATGAAAAGACAAAAATGATGACTTACTACACTTTTTGATGCATCGGCATGGGTTCTCAGAGGGGAAAAATCATGTCGGCAAATCGCGTTTCAGGGAACATACACAAATTACGAAAGAAAACAATGATTACATAAATAAATAATAACTTTGCTATTTATTGTTACAAAAGTATCTATACTGTGTAGAAATAATAATTTTACTCAAAGATTACAAAACTTGTTCAAAATGTTTTCCATCCATGCCAAAGATCCATTAAAGATAAGAGGCAGATACTATTTGCCTATGACGCATGGCTGCGTTACGTCATTTGCACTCTTGCTGTAAACATTTTGATTGTTACATTTTGTTTTGTGATTAATCCCTCGCCAAATATGTTTAAACATATCTCTGGGACTGTTTATGATAAAATGCTGAAATTTTGTACATCACCTTTCTGGTGTATAGGGCACATTTTACTCTTTGGGAATGTTTTTGTACCGGGGCCGTATAAAAATTTAAATTTTGTATCTCTTCAAATTTAACCCCCTGAAAATTTTTATCGATTTCATAAAAATCTGTACTTTTTTTTAAGCAACTTTGTAATTTATTATATATGTCTAAGATCAATATTTAAGGAATAAATGCTGAGGTCAATGTTTTTGGGACACCCTGTATATATATATATATATCTTTAAAAATAATTTATAAACACTTTTCATAGTCAGTACTGTTTATAATGTTAAAAGCTAATATATTTATCAATGCTTGGTACGTAATCTTTGTTAACTCAGGAAATGTATTTATTTTGTGCTGAAATGTTCAAATTGGCTTTCAGAGCTATTTGTTCAAATCCCAAAGGTTCTTTACTGACAGAATTCAATACATTATTTTCATTTAGAATTGCAAATGTGTCCTATCATTCCCATTAGAAAAGTCTATTGTTGTAGCTGCACGCCTTTTATTTTGTCACTTTCATTTATGTTTGCTCCTTTAGACTCACATTATGTTGTCTTCATCGTTTTCTCATTATTAGTTTAGTTTGAAATAAAACCAAATTAACCATTTGAATGCATAAAATTGAAAACTACGACCAGGAGTGATATTAAATGAACATTGAGATTGGTGTAAACAAGAAAATTATTATTTGTTAAAATTATTATTATTTTATTATTAATTAAACAACAAAATGTATAGGTAGCTATTTTACAAATTTTACAAGTATTTTTACCAATTAGACGTAATAAAACAATCAATTCTTAAAAAATTAAGTTTCACCTTTTTTTTTGAAATTTTTTTGTTCTATAGTGTGCATGAAGCTTAGCAACAAACACAGTTATCTTAATCGAAAATGGGATCAATTTGTTTATGTCCATTTGTCGATATTATAAATATGCAAAGTTTAAGCTTTCTAGCTTACTGCTAGGCTTCTGGAGGAACTGGAAATTATATTCACGCTCTACATTTTATCCACACCGTGGGAGAAATTTAAAATGCAACTCTATTAGATTATTTTCCCGTGGATGATACTATAAGTGTGCGATAGATTCAGCATTCTAGGTACCTTGGAATTTATGCAAGATCTAACAAGAAAGATCAGTCATGCATAAAGCATTGATTATGAAACACTTTACAACTTCAATGCATTTTATACAAACATCTCTCAAATGCGATACATTCCTCAGTAATATTTTTTAAATTATCACAATACTACATTAATTTCTTATATTTGAAAACTTCATCGAAGAAATTGAACTTCATTCAAATGACGGCATTGAAATATAAATTGCCTGGTTTAAACATCTCTAAAATGCGATACATTCCTCGGTAATATTTTTAAAATTATCATAACAATACAATAATTTATTATATTCGAAAACTTCATCTAAAACAAATGAACTTTATTCAAATGACGTCATCGATATATAAATCGCCTCTATATAAAAGCAGCATTTCATTCATAATTATTTTTCCAATCGTTTAATTCATCACAATACTATAATAATTTATTTTATTTAAAAATTTGAAAAATTGTTATCTACCATATTTATTTTAAAATGTGAAACCTTTCTCATATATAAAATAATTAAACTCTTGGAAAGATATTTATTATATAAAACATCTCTTTTTTCTTTCTGGAGGATATAACGAGAGTCAGAATTTATTTGAATTTGTTTTTCTCCCTATATTAAATAATTTTTATTTAAAAAACTACCTAACATATTTTACTGAAATTTTTTTTATATACTTTATGGGGTAATTTGAATATTTCCAAAAATTTTCGAAGCAATTTGTGAATTTTAAATTTGCTTAAAAAATGTTTGAAACATTAGGTCCCATAAGATTCAATGTATTTCATTTTTTCAATCCGGGTTCAATAAAAAACTAATTGGGTGATATTATTCATTTATATTCCCATACGTCCCACAGACCGTCTGAAAAACATACTAAAATTTCATTGTGATAAAGCCATTTTTACGGCAGTTATCGTGCTAACAGACAGACAGACAGAATGAACAAAGTCATAAACAGTTTCAACTATGTTGTAAAGTGTTAAAAATACATTTGAAATTCCTCCATTTTTGCCGTCTCTGGGATGAATTAAAAATCCTGTTCCGTTAGGTTCTATCCCGTGGTTGTGATTATAAATGTGCAGAGATTTAGACTTCTATGTGACGGAGGATCATCTGGAAGAACTGGAAATATTTTTCAAAACTCAGCATTTCTCCGTGTTAGGGTAAATCGAAAATTCGTTGGATTTTGTCCCGTGAACGATAATGTCCCATGAAAGTGTGGAAATATTAAACCTTTCAGGTTATCAGTTGAGTTTATAAAGGGTATGGAAAGACATTTTGAAAAAAACACATTTTCTTGTTCCACAGGGAAATAAAAACAAGAAAGATCAATCATGCATAAGCTTTGATTATGAAACACTTTCCAACTGAAATGTAATTTCATTTAAAAATTTCTAAAATGTGATTCATTCAGTGGTAATATCTTTTACATTATCACAGTACTACAGTAATTTATTATACTTAAATATTTAAAACTGTATCGAAATATAAATCATCTGATTCTTTATGCAAAATCAATGAATATTTCATTCATATAACTTGTATTCCAGACTCCAGAGCTAAATAATTTTGTGTGAAAAAAATTCAGCAATTCTTATGTAATTCATCTTACAATCGCTTGAGATATTTGCATTCTGCATATGTTAAAATTAGGCTTCCTTGAAGAAATAATAAAAGTTTATTGATCATTTAAAATCACAACTATTGTAATTGCATAGGCACGGAATTTAGATACACAGATAATACACAGATAATATATATGTGTATGTGTATGTACTCAAAGTATTGGAATCGTGCCGAAGATCGGAACTCGAATTTTCAAAGTATCTACACGTTTTGGGACTTCTAGAACACGAAAAAACTTCTTTTAGGAAGACGTCTGTGTGTGTAAGGGTGTATCTGTGTATGTTTCTGTGTGTCTGTGTGGATATTACATCCACTCTAATTGAAAAACTAATGGACCGAATTTCATACAATTTGGTAGGTATGTTTTTTGTGGGAAATCCTGATGTTCATTAGATTATAGTACGATTCGTAATAAAAGAATCTGCCTTCTTTGCGAAATGGCCGCAGAAATTGCCTTTATCCACTCTAGCTAAAAACTAATGAACCAAATTTAACAAAATTTGGAGTATAATATTTCAATAACCTACAAGTGATTTATATACCAAATTTAACAAAATTTTGTATATAAATCATTTGTAGCTTATTCTACTACGATTCGGGAAAAAGGAACGGGCTATTTTTGGGAAATGGCCAGCAAAAATCGTTATATATAAAAATAAAAGACTACGTGTGCTCAATTATATCAATTATGATATAATCTATTATGATCATTTTATATGTGATTTTTGACAACAAAAAGAATAAGACTAACCCCATTACTCTAGGACTAGCCGTTCTTGAGATATTCTAGTTTTTTCGCGTTTTCGCTACGCCACCTTTGACAATAAGTCCAGCTATCAAATGAGAACCAAATTTAAGTTTAACGTGTAAATTCAATGTCATTTAAAATACTTATGTTGTGCAGATAAACTCAAATTATCATTGAATAAATAAAGAGAGCGAATATGAGTCTGCAGGGAAAGACATGTGCTGTCCACATCAGAATTTTTAACAATATTACACCAAGAATTTATAGAAGTGAACGGGGATTATTTTCAGGCCATTTCGAAAAAAATGTATGATCTATATTTAAAGATCCATCAAATTTTTGTCGAATAAAATGTTCAACAAATTTAAGCTGTGTACCAAATTTTAACTCTCTAGGACGTAGGAAAGTGCATTTAAAATGCCATCAATTAAATTTATCATGAAGAGTTATATAAAATTTAAAAAAAAATGAAAAATAGTTATCTACCAAATTTATTTTAAAATATGAAGCCACTCCCATATGCAAAACGTTTAAACAAATGGAGAGATATTTATTATATAATATCTCTCTCTTTTCTTTCTGGAAGATATCCCAAAGTCAGAATTTAATTGAATTTGTTTTTTTCCCTATATTAAATAATTTTTTTAATTAAAAAACTACTTAACATATTTTACTGAATTTTTTTTTATATATTCTATGGGATAATGTGAATATTTCCTAAAAATTTCGAAGCAATTCGTGAATTTTAAATTTACTTAAAAAATGTTTGAAAAATTAGGTCCCATAGGGTTCAATGTATTTCATTTTTTCAACCCGGGTTCAATAAAAAACTAATTGGGTGATATTATTTATTTATATTCCCATAGGTCCTACAGACCGTCTGAACAACATACTAAAATTTCATTTTGATAAACTCATTTTTACGGCAGTTATCGTGCTAACGGACAGACAGACAGACAGACAGACAGACAGACAGACAGAATGAACAAAGTCATAAACACTTTTCAACTTTGTTGTAAAGTGTTAAAAATCCTGCT
Source organism: Amaurobius ferox (assembly GCA_951213105.1). Lineage (NCBI taxonomy): Eukaryota > Metazoa > Arthropoda > Arachnida > Araneae > Amaurobiidae > Amaurobius > Amaurobius ferox. The sequence goes on from OX578133.1 coordinate 91,462,217, forward strand.
CCATTAGTTTCTATCCCATGCTTAATACTATGCAAATATTCAGCCTTCTATGTTACCGAAAGGCTTCCAGGGGCTCTGAAAAGACAAAAACACTTCAGAAAATAAATATATAGATACACTCTAATTTTTCTAAAAAAAATGCAATATCTCTGCATTCACGAGAAATATAAAGTCATACAAATAATCAAGAAAGGGCAAATTAATGCAGACGTTACATTACATAAGACATTTTGGATAATAAGCTGAAATGAAATGTGAGTAAGAAAAAGCACCACTTTTATAGGTCTTTGCGAAAGACGGTGTATCTGGGGAAATGAAAAGCGCTCTTTAGCGGCAAACCGTTTCACTTGCGACCATGTATTTTTTGACGAAAAATGTTTATTTCGATATTCGTTTTCGAACTATCACCCCTTAAAGTTTGTTCCATCACTTTTGAAACACCCTGTATATAAGAGAGGAAATTGTATACAAAAATCACTATTAAATAAATACATATGAAAGAGCAAACATAGTAAAAATGAGAAAATAAAATTACGATTAGCTCAAGCTAAAAGATCAAGACATGGAGAACAATCAGTTGAAACTACATGAAAAATTTATGGTTAATTCTGAATTGGACACTCTTCAGGACAAACACATAATCCAAATTAAAATCGAAAGAATAGCCTGTTTCTGACAATAACGATAGTATTTAACTATAGATTCCATTGGAACTGTCTGCTGGCTAATGGAAGGATGAATAATAAAATCCATAAGAATTAAAAAGCAGATATATAAACTTACATGTACAGTCGCCGCGTGTGAGTCAAAATATTTGCAGCTGGACCTGCAGCAACTGAACACTACATCTAACCGGAATGATCATAATAGAGAACGTGAATGGAAACGTTTTAAATGGAGTCATTCAAATATAGTAATTAGTATAGGACTCAAGACGAGGGGTAAGTGGTCTTTCAAAAATAGCAGTCAGTATAAGACTCAGGATAAGTGGAAAGTTAGGTTATACGAATGGGAGAAATTCACAAAATGAATTATCCAAGCAAGGATAAAAAATGCAATTGTAAAATTACTATGTAGTGTATTTGAAATTATTAATAATATTATTAATAAAATTTTCCGGATATTGATAATTTTGACAAATGCTTTTAAGATTTTTGATGTGCCGATAGTGAAACTGAGGATCTCAAAGTCGATGTTTTCGAAATAGCTGGTTTAAAAGGATGTTTCTAAACAATTGAATAGACTTACAAGATCGATATGATAGAAACTTAATGATAGTGAAATTATAAAAATATTTTTTTCATTATATAGATTTTTAATAACATGATTATGGAAGGTAACTAAATTTAAGTCTAATAATTTACGGGTTGACAAATACTATGCTCGTTAGGAATTAATTCCAGGTCAGAGGGGTAAAAAGCAATATTAATTGGATAAGAATCATCAATGATAATATAAATTAAATCGTCAAAATATCGATATATAATATATAAATTAAAGACAAAATGACCTTCATAATAATAAAGATATAAGTTAGCCAGAATACTGTTACTACAGCCCCCTTAAGGTACACCAAATATTTGTAAATATATGTTATCATATTGGATAATATAATTGCTGTATAACACAAAGTGAAGTAGCATAGATATATTATTGATTTTAAATGGAACATTATTGGAAGAATGATAATCATTATAAAGAGAGATATTAATTTTATATAGATTTTTTTTATCAATATTGTTAAAGAGGTCTTTAAAATCAAAGGGATGGAAACCAAGAATATGTCGATGCTTGCTAAGGTGATTAACTAAATCAAAACTATTGTTTAAAATGAAATATTCTGAAGTCTTAAGTTAAAGAGAATCATCGATTTTATTTAAACAATTTAGCAAGTACTTACTAGCAGTAGTGGTAAAGGTATTATGTCCACAAGTGACCGTTTGAAAACGGAGATGTAATTTATGAAATTTAGGAAACAAAGTAACATGTGGAAATTTATAAAATTTACAATTAATATTTAATTACATATATAATTTTAGCATTTTAATTTTAATTTTGATAGACTGATTATTACTAATGGGTTTAAAAATATGATTATTATTTAAATATTTCTGTCACAGTGAAACGTAATATTTTTTACAAATAATGGCATAATTATTAAAAGCTTTATCTACATAAGTTATGACAAAACGTTGTTGTAGTTCTTTAATAGCATATAGGAGTTTTTTAAAAGGATAACTAGGCTTCATAGATTTATTGTTTTTAATAACTTTTAAGAAGATGTAGGGTAGTATACTTAAATAGATGGAATGCTTCAATAGGAAGGGAATGAGAACAAGCTTGTTGGTATATGAATTTATCAAAATCAAAAGATAAAGTTTGAAGAAGAAGTTTAGGATGATGGCAGAATGGAATGCGAAATATGGACCCTTTATTCATTATATCCCTCGGAATATCATCCTGAATTATACTGAGATCCCCAGTAATAATGTGTCCATGAGAAGAGTTGGCATAAGGAATAAAATTTTTATCACTGCATACACATGTTGAAAGATGATCAGAGTTTAATGACCTGGACACATCATTGTATTTGTAAATAGTTCTACAAATTGGTAAATTACATTTGAAAGTTTTTGGTATTTTGATATCACTTACTAGTAATATATATATATATATATATATATATATATATATATATATATATATATATATATATATATATATATATATTATAGAGTATAGAGCGGCTTGGCGCCTTTTCCTGAGTAGTGCCTTTGATTTTAGTGGATATGCATAGGAATTCTTTTTGAATTTGTTTACTGGCTATTATATGATATATATATATATATATATATATATACTATCAGCATACCCGTTCTTCGTACGGAGTATATAATATAAAGACACTTATAATTCAGAATCATATGCAAATTATGTTAAAATATTAAATTTATTGCTCCTAAAGAGAAGTTTATTAATATCTGTTCTCATCATGCAAAATTATCTTCACGGGCAGATCTGAAGAATAAAACATCCTGGCCCCTTTCGAAAGGAAATATACAAAAAATATGAAATTGAATCAATATATTCAAAATAAAAGTGCTAAAATTGTATGGGACCCGTAGTATTTATATACTCGAATATTAGAAGATATAACCTGTATTAGTAGATTACATGTATAAATTTAAAATATCAATAAACACGTAATTGATTCCAATATATGCCAGAATGAGAGCACTAAAATCATATGGGAATATATATATATATATATATATATATATATATATATATATCCCCGTACTACTTATATTGTCGCAGATTAGAAAATATGCCTGTATGTTAGTAGAAGATTACCCTTATCACAGTATGATTTTAAAAAATATTTGCCGAAATAAAACAGATGACATAATAAATTGAAAATTTCAATTATCCCCATAATCTTTATACCAGAATGTCGTAATTGATTCCAATATATACCAATATATATCAAAATATATGCCTATATACCTGTACTACTTATATTCTCGTAAATTAGAAGATAACCCGTGCATTTATAGATGATTACTCGCACAACGTGCAATATGTGAGTTTCAACAATTTTTGTCATAATAAAACAATGGCATAGAATTAATATGAAAATATCAATAATCCCTGAATAAACAGTCCACGAAAATACCAATAATAATAATGTTTCAACCTGAAGACCGTAATTGATATTATCCAGTCAACAATGCAATGTCAATGAAATTTAATTTATATATATCTTTGTTATTCAAATCGGAAAAGATTTAATAAAAATCGTATGCCGCATAAATACATTGGATTTACATCCGTTGCTGAACTACATGACATCATTTGTTTCAAATGAATTGATGGGAATCTTATCGTTTGAATAATTCTATCTCCATGGAAGGTTTGGCGATATTTTCGTCTATTTAGCGACAATTTAAAACATCGCCAAATTTAACACCAAGTGGGACTGTAGAACTGACAGTCCCATTTTGCGACACATTGACGAATAATCATCACAATACTATGCCCTAACAAAACATAATTAATTGTATTTATTAAGCGCAATTTTATCAATTTTATTATATTTTTATGGATTTGAAAACATTTTATCAATTTGGTGACATTTTAAAAATTAGCTAAATGTATTACTAAGTAGGATGGATGGACTGGCCGACAAATGCTTCCTAAACATCATTTTAGTACTCTCTTCTCAGAACAAATTTAATTGAATTGATTTGCGTCGTTTTTATCAATTTATCGACATTTCCGTCAATTTGGCAACGTTTAAGAAAAATTGCCAAGTTAGCGATATTCCTCGAAATTCATAGCTCTGAATTTGCAGGTCTGAAGAATAAAACATCCGATCCCGTTTGCATATACTAAATGAAAACACTAAAATTGCATTAGAAAATATACCCGCTCTACTCTTTTTCTGTTTCAACAATCGGCTAAATAAATTTATTGGCTAAACACAATATATGAGTTTATTAGCTAAACACAATATATAAGCTTGAAAACTCTTTGCCAAAATAAATGAAAGTGATGTACACAGTCCGTAATTAATAGAATTAAAAGAAAAATCAAACCGTTCATTTACAAAATATATTTTTACATCTATTTATTTATTATTCAAATAGAAAAAATAATAACAAATATTAACAAACACATTTAATTTAATTGCGTTGCTGAGCAACATAATATAAGAAAGAATCTTCCTCATAAACTGCGAAATTAAATAACCATTTTGATCTCTTCCCCATAAAATGCAAAAATAATAACCATTTTGATTTCTTTATACTTTCCATTGTTTAGTAAATGCTTGACCATGGAGTTAGATTTTCCATTAAAATTCATGTTTCAAACAATTCATGCTTTCAGATAGTGACTAATTAATGCAAAAATCCTGCACTAAGCATAGAAATGAAGTTTTAATTCACGTTGACGTTTTAAACAAACGATTTTCATCCTTTCCGTTTGGATAAACCACGGAGTTAGAAAGTAGATCTCCTAGGATAAAGTTCCGTTTTTCATTAATATCTCGACAACCCCTAGTATTAGAAACTCAAAACTTGGGCAAAATTTATGGGGGGCTATTTTAAGGCTACTCACAAAATTTCATTAAATTCGATTCAGCCGTTCTCTCGTGATGATGAGACAAACGAAATATTCGTTTTTCACTAATATCTCGAGAACCACTGGTTGTGGAAACTCCAAACATGGACTAAATTTTAAGTGGGGCTATTTCTGGGCTACCCACAAAATTTCATCAAATTCGGTTCAGCCGTTCTCCCGTGATGCTGGGACAAACAGACAGACAGACTGACAGACAGATTTTCAATTTTATTTATATAGATATATATATAATAAAATGCATTAACATCTCTGTATACCTACCTATACCCTAAACATTTTTACTATACAGGTAATGAAAAATCACGGATAAAACTGTAATGCACTTTATTATGTCTCACTCACTATAGAATTTCAATCATTCCCCATTTACTCCCTATTATTTACAAACTGATACTTATGGTTCAATTTTCAATTATTACACATTTTTTTATACTTGCATCATTTAACACTGCATTTTGCCCTGAGATAGATGCAAAGAATCATTGGAAGGCCTTGTCTAATTTCTATAATTGATTAATATTTGATTGTCTCTTCGATACATATTCCATTAATTCTTTAAATTATTTTATAAGGTTAATAATGATTATCATTTTTATCTATATGTACTAGCAGCATACCCGTTCTTCGTACGGAGTATATAATATAAAGAAACTTGAAATTCATAATCATGCCCAAATTCTTATAGTATACTAAATGACATGTTTAATCAAAATATTCTGTTAAAATATTTAATATAATGCTCCTAAAAAGAAGTTTAAGAATCTCTGTTCTCGCTATATAAAATTATCTTCATGGACATATCTGAAGAATAAAACATCTTGGACCCCTTATGTAAGCAAATTTAAAAAAAATATGGAATTGAATCAATATATGCAAAATAAAAGCGTTAAAACTGTATGGGACCCGTACTAATTATATACGCGAATATTAGAAAATATAACCTGTATTAGTAGATTACATGTATAAATTGAAAATACCAATAAACCCGTAATCTTTAAATCTGAAGACAGTCATTTATTCCAATATATGTCACAATTAAAGTGCTAAAATTATATGGGAAGATATACACGTACTACTTATAATGTCCGATTATTAGTAGACGATTACCCGTTTTGCAATATGAGTCACAAATGTTTTTTGGTAAAATACAACAGACGACGTAATAAATTGAAAATATAATTAATCCCCTTAATCTTCATACCAGAAGACTGTACTTGATTCCAATATATATGCCAATATATGTCAAAATATATGCCAATATACCTGTACTACATATATTCTCGTAGGTTAGAAGATATACCCGTGCATTCCTAGAAGATTACTCGTACAACGTGCAATATGCGTGTGTCAGCAATTTTTGCCGCAATAAAACAATGGCGTAATAACTTAAAAATATCAATAATCCCTGAATCAATAATTCCGGAAAATATCAATAATAATAATGTTTAAACCTGAAGAGTATAATTGATATTATCCAGTCCAAAATGAAATGGCAATGAAATTTATTTTATATACATATCTTTATTATTCAAATCGGAAAGGATTTAATAAAAATCGTCTTCCGCATAAACACATTGGATTTAAATCCGTTGCTAAGCGACATGATATCATTTGCTTCAAATAAATTGGTAGAAAAAATATCGCCTAAATAGTTATATTTCTATGGAACATTTGGCGACAGTTTCGTCAAATTAGCGACATTTTAAAAAATCGCCAAATTTATCGCCAAGTGGGACTGTAGAACTGACAGTTCCACTTTGCGACATATTGACGAAATATCATCACAATACTATCCCCTAACAAAAAACAATTAATATCATTTATGTAGCGCAATTTTATCAATTTCAAGATATTTTTATAGATTTGAAAACATTTTTATCAATTTGGTGACATTTTAAAAATTCGCTAAATGTATTACTAAGTAGGATGGTTGGTCTGACAGAGAAATGCTAACCAAACGTCATTTCAGTACTCTCTTCTAACAAAACAAAAAAAAAAATCATTGATATGTAGAAGACCCAAGCCACACGACCAACCCGAAGGTTTATGGCAGCTGTTTGTGTGTCGCTTATATCAATTTGGCGACATTTCCGTCAATTTGGCAAAGTTTAAGAAAAGTTGTCAAATTAGCGATATTCCTCCAAATTCGTAGTTTTGAATTTGCAGATCTGAATGAAACATTCTTATCCCGTTTCAATATACTAAATGAAAACACTACAATTGTATTAGAAGATATACCCGCTCTACTCTTTTTCTGTTTCAACAATCGGCTGTATGAATTTATTGGCTAAACACAATATATGAGTTTAGTAGCTAAATTCGATATAAGCTTGAAAACTCTTTGCCAAAATAAATGAAATTGATGTACGCAGTCAGCAATTAATATAATTAAAAGAAAAATCAACCCGTCCATTCATAAGATATACTTTTATATCCATTTATCCATTTATTTATTACTTAAATCGAAAAAAAATAATAAAAACATTAACAAACACATTTAATTTAATTGCGATGCCGAGCAACATGATATATCCTCCTAAAATGTTAAAATTTATTAACCACTAACAGCACACCCGTTATTCGTTCGGAGTGTATAATTTAAAGAAACTTAAAGTTCCCAATCATGTGCGAATTCTGTTAAAATATTAAATTTATTGCTCCTAAAGAGAAGTTTAAGAATATATGTTCCCACTATGCAAAATTATCTTCACGATCAGATCTGAAGAATAAAACATCCTGCCCCCTTTTGTAAGCAAATTTACAGAAGAAAAAATAGGAATTGAATGAATATATGCAACCCCGTACTAATTATATTGTCGCAGATCAGAAAATATGCCAATGTGTTAGTAGAAGATTACCCGTATTACAATATGCGTCTCAAAAATATTTGCCAAAATAAAAGAGATGAAGTGATAAACTGGAAACATCAATAATATCCGTACTCTTTATACCAGAAGGTCGTAATTGATTCCAATATATGCCAATATATATCAAAACATATGTCAATATACCTGTACTACTTATATTCTCGTAGATATTATGATATACACGTGTATTTGTAGAAGATTCGTACAACATACAATATATGAGTTTAAACAATTTTTGTCATAATAAAATAATTGCATAATAACTTGAAAATATCAATAATCCTTGAATCAATAATCCCCGAAAATATAAATAATAATAATTTTTAAACCTGAAGACCGTAATTGATATTATCCAGTCAAAAATGCTATAAGAAAAATCAAATCGTTCTTTTCTAAAATATATTTTTATATCCATTTATTTATTATTCAAAAAAATAATTATTAAAACTAACAGACAGATTTAATTTAATTGCGTTTCTGAGTAACATGATATAAGATAGAATCTTATAACATGTTAAATATGTCATGTCTTATAACATAAACCGCGAAATTAAATAACGATTTTGATTTCTCTATACTTCTCATTGTTCCGTAAAAGCTTGTTTTAAATAAACCATGAACCATGGAGATAGATTTCCCCTTTAAATCATGTTTCAAACAATTCATTTTTTCAGAAAGTGACTAATTAACGCAAAAAATCTCCCATCAAACTCAGAGATTAAATTTTAATTCACTTTCAAACGATTTTCAAGCTTTTCGTTTGGATAAACCACGGAGTTAGGGAGTAGAACTCCTAGGAAAAAGTTTCGTTTTTCATTAATATCTCGACAACCCCAGGTCTTAGAAACCCGAAACTTGGACAAAATTTATGGGGGGATATTTCAAGGCTATTCACCAAATTTCATTAAATTCGGTTCAGCCGTTTTTCCGTGATGATGAGACAAACGAAAATTTCGTTTTTTACAAATATCTCGAGAACCACTGGTCGTAGAAACTCAAAACACGGATATAATTTTAAGTGGGGCTATTTCTGGGCTACCCACAAAATGTCATCAAATTCGGTTCAGCCGTTCTCCCGTGATGGTGTGACAAACAGACAGACAGACAGACAGACAGACAGACAGACAGACAGACAGATTTTCATTTTTATTTATATAGATTAATTAATAGGCACTCGTATTTTTAATGCAGTTTATCTGGTTTTGTATACTGTTGAATATACTTCATAATGGATTCACTATATACAATTTTTAAGAATCGCAAAATGGACATTACTCTTTAGGTTTGGCAATATCTTCGTTGCACATTATATTGAGATCGTTTTGCTGCTATAACTTCTACACATGTTTAAATTAGGGCGCGGTAGCCCATTGGTTAGCGCGCTGGAGTTGCACTCGGTAGGCCCGGGTTCGATTCCAGCCGCTGCCAAAACTGCCGCCGTGTTCACGCGGAGTACGATCACGTTAAACATGTGGGTCCGTAAGTCCTTCCGAGAGGTTGGTGGTAGGAGAAGGAGGGTACGGTCCCTGTGGATGCCTCCCCCACTGGGTTCCGGTCTAAATTGGGTGGCACTTCTCGGCCGTCCAAACAGTTTTCTTACACCTTTCTGGTAGGTCGGACGGTCTGGGTCTCAACAACAACAACAACATGTTTAAATTAGATCTATTTTAAAAATTTATTCAATTCTATTATGTTTTTCAAATTTCTCATTGTCTATTTTTACACATAGGGGCTATTATTGACATTTTGTTCACAGTAACGGGTCAACAAATGAAATGTTCTAATTGAAGCTGGTATATTAGTCTCCCCCTGAAGATTTTGCTATTACATCACCTTCATTCCATTATTTGATATTCCATTTTTAACACTTTACAACAAAGTTGAAAAGTGTTTATGACTTTGTTCATTCTGTCTGTCTGTCTGTCTGTCTGTCTGTCTGTCCGTTAGCACGATAACTGCCGTAAAAATGACTTAATCAAAATGAAATTTTAGTATGTTGTTCAGACGGTCTGTAGGACCTATGGGAATATAAATGAATAATATCACCCATTTAGTTTTGGATTGAACCCGGGTTGAAAAAATGAAATACATTGAGCCCTATGGGACCTAATTTTTCAAACATTTTTTAAGCGGATTTAAAATTCACAAATTGCTTCGAAAATTTTAGGTAATAGTCAAATTGTTCCATAAAATATATAAAAAAAATCAGCGAAATATATTCAGTAGTTTTTAAAATAAAAATTAAAATAATAATTACGCATCTTATATGAAACGATCACGTGACCATGATATGAAACGATCACATGACCCACTTCAAAATGATATATGGCATCCATCTTGTTTCAAAATCGTTATTTTTTAAAGTTATTTTTAATTCATATTGAGTGTTGTATCCGTCCTAAAACTACATTATTTTTGCTTAAACTCTGTGCATCTACATACTAAACACAATGACAATATATTTGAGTTTAAATGCTCATCTAAATTTGATTATTTCTACAACTAAGCCTATTTTTCACCTGTGTAAAATGTAAACAGCAAAATATGTAGAATGAGTTGTATTAGAATTACTGTATTTCTTTAACGCAAAATAATTAAGTCCATGGAGTCTGCATGGCTGATATGAATGAAGTATTAATTGATTTTATAAACAGAAGGACGATTTTTTTCGATGAAGTTTTAAGCATAGAGTTCATGAATTGTAGCTCCATGGTCCTAATTTTTAAATAAAATAAATTATTATAGTATTGTGATGAATGAAATGAATGAAATCCTGCTTTTATAGAGAGATCCAGGCGTGTTATTTTTTCTATGACGTCATTTGAATTTATTTCAGTTGTTTTCGATGAAGTTTTCAAGTATAATAAATTATCGTAGTATTATGATAGTTTTAAAAATATTACCGTGGAATGTATTGCATTTTAGAGATATTTAAACCAGGCAATTTACATTTCAATGCCGTCATTTGAATGAAGTTCATTTTTTTCAATGAAGGTTTAAGTTTTCAAATATAATAAATCAATGTAGTATTTTGATATGTTTTAAAATATTACCGAGGAATGTATTGCATTTTCGACTTTTTTAAATAAAATTGCATTGAAGTTGGAAAGTGTTTCATAATCAATGCTTTAAGCATGATTGATCTTTCTTGTTCTTTTATATTTTTGTTTTAAATATATGGGTGGTTTTTGACACTTTCTTGAATTTTTGTCTGATTGGTATTTCGTATTTGAATATTTCTATTTGTTATGGATGCTTTAGTATTTCTCTTCAATAATTCTACTTTAATTCATCCTTATTACTTATAAATTGCACCTTACGTATATGCTGCATTAGCACAGTAAGTAGATGTATTTATAATTGTACTTCTTTTTTTAATACATTGGTATCGTTAAACTTACTAGTTTCATATGCTTAGTACATGATTTTTAAGCTCTTCGATTTATATATATATATATATATTGTGTATATATATATATATATATATATATATATATATATATATATATATATATATATTGTGTATATATATATATATATATATATATATATATATATATATATATATATATATATATATGTATATGTATATATATATATATATATATATATATATATATATATATATATATATATATATATATATACATTCCTCTAAACAGCCATTTTACGATGTTTGATTCAAAGGCATTAACTCAGGTAATCACTCTTTCCGTTAAAATATGTTTATTTGCCATGAATCACAGCTGTCTGACAAAGTGACACTCTCTTAACACTTCCAAATTTAAATCCCAAATAAATTTTATCCACAGTAAAAATATTTCTTCTGCCTCAATAAACAATGTCTCCAGAATTCCAGAGAAGCTCTGAATAACCTGGAATGCACAAATTTAAGGAAACTGTCAAATTTATTCTGAATTTATGGCTACAGCTCCCATAAGCATGAAAACTGTACATGTAATACATTACATTTAATTCTGAGTATGTTTTGATGGAATTTTCGCGAATTTCGTTATAAAATAGAATAAGTTCCATTTTGTTGAGTTGCATAACGATAAAGTTTAATAAAAAACAAGTTTTACGTTATTTGTTTAGTTCTTAATGTCTGAGAGATATGTTTTTATTTATGACTTTCACATATACAGTTTCCAACGCCATTTCACACCGTATGAAGCAATGACATTTTGATTTGTATATTGTCTAAAACTAGTACATGAATAAAACAGAACAAGACCGAAAACATCTTGCAAGCAAATTTCCTCTTGGAATACACAACTGATTTTTAATGCAATGAGACTTTCTCAAGAAACAAACAATAAGTTCGGGAAATGTCGATAGAAATTTCATTTCTCCATATTTGCATGCAGAACTAGAACGAAAACATGTTTCCGTCTGACTGACTTTAGTTCTTATAACTTGGTAACGGTTTGACTAATTTATATGGAATTTTTACTGATTTAATTAGACTATTTTCATTTACGGTTGAGATGTAACGCAATATGAAGTGAAGGATATTTCAATTTCATAAACAAAAACAAATCTGATGTGGGCAGCGCATGATTTTCTTATATGATGCAGTGAATTTAATTTTTTAACAGTGAAAAAGTGATGGAAAAAATTCACGGCACAGTTTTTGTAGCGTTAAATTGTACATTTGGAGCTTTTCCGAATCAGAACATGTAAGAAGTATTTCGTACCCAATTAACTTATATTTTACGCAGCTCTAAATTAACAATTATCAATATTGATATCATTCTCAATAAGCAATATAGTCCATATATTTAAATATTTTAATAATAATAAATGGTTTAACTAATTTATATGGAATTTTTACTGATTTAATTAAACTATTTTCATTTATGGTTGAGATGTAATGGAATATGAAGTGAGGGATATTTCAATTTTATAAATAAAAAACAAATTTGATGTGGGCAGCGCATGATTTTCTTATATGATGCAGTGAATTTAATTTTTTAACAGTGAAAATGTGATGGAAAAAATCCACGGCACAATTTTTGTAACGTTAAATTGTACATTTGGAGCTTTTCCGAATGAGAACATGTAAAAGTATTTCGTACCCAATTAACTTATATTTTACGCAACTCTAAATTAACAATTATCAATATTGATATCATCCTCAATAAGCAATATAGTCCATATATTTAAATATTTTAATAATAAATTCATCAATTAGGCATCATTTTCATTAACTTGGCATCATTTTTGCAATTTTGACGATATTTTGGTCAGTATGGGGTTAAATATCACCAAGTTTGGCGATATTTAGAAGAGCATTTCATATATAATAAAAGGTATGTCCATCACATGACGGAATTAAAAATTTGTCCCATTTGGAGTCATTTTTATCAATTTGGAGACGTTTCTATCAATTTGATAACACTGTTATCAATTTGGCAACATTTAAAAAGTCGCCAAGTTGACAATATGCCGCCAAAATTTGTCGCCAGAAGTTCACCAAAGTTACAGACGGAGAAATCGGTCATTCTTATGTTCTTTGCAAATAATGAATTTTCATCAATTAGTTGTCGTTTTCATTAATTTAGCTTTATTCTCATCAATTTGCCGACATTTTTAACAATTTGGAGATTTTTATCAATTTGGCGACATTTAAAAACTCGCCAAGTTGGCGATATTCCGCCAGATTCTTCGTCAAAATATTATTAAACATTATGGTCGGAGAAATAGGTTATTATTAAAGTAGATAAACGATCAATGGCGTCCTAATACAAAACTATTTCCCAATATATCTTCTCTTGTAGTAAATTCTTATATTCTTTCCCAGACATTGAATTTTCATCAATCAGTCTTCATTTTCATTGATTTAACGTCATTTTTATCAATTTGGTGACATTTTTATCCATTTGCCGATATTTTTGTCAATTTGGCAACATTAAGAAAACTCGCCAAGTTGGCGAAATTCCGCCAAATTCGTCTCCAAAATTTCGCCAAGCATTGTCGATGCAGAAATAGGCTTTTCTTATAGTAGATAAACGACTAATAGCGTCAAATTATAATGCTATTACCCAAAGTAGCTTTTCTCGTGAATGGAACGAGATCAATCTACGAGAATGATGATAATAAGTTTATCGCATAATAGCACATACAAAAAGTGAACAGATTTCACAATAGTTAGTACTTTTTATGAATTTTATGTGATTTTTTGAGAAATGTATTTTAAAAATGTTCAATATCTCGAGAACGGCTCATGTTAGCGTTCCAAAGCTTGCTTCAATCGTTTTCTAATGAAAAATTACATTAGAAATGATTATTTTTGTAACCTTATTGAATGTTTTAATTTTTTGATGATTTTCTCAATATTTCATTTCAAAATTAAGTGGGTTCTGAACATTCGATTGCGTGTAAAAATAACAAGCTTCTAGTATTCACTAATTGTGATTTTTGTACCAAATTTTGTTCGAATCGTCTCATTCCTTCGTGAGATACCGTCTCCACAGTCTCAGACGCACACACACACACATACATCATCTCAAAAACGTCTGATTCGTGTTCAGGAATGCTTAAAACGTGCTATCTCCTCGAAAAGTCGAATTCGAATTTTCAACCCCGTCACAATATACTTTTCTTAGAGAATGTATATATAAGGAAAGTAATACTGATCATTCATTAAATTAGAAAAACAATTTTGTAGTTCAAAATTTTCACAATTCGTTGGAATTATTGCAGAGGTATCATAACAGATTCTGGCAAGTTTATCGGGCATTTTATACATAGTGTTTACTTTTAATTAATTCAAATTTGAACATTTTTAATTTTTTAAATAATTTAAATTTTAAATTGTTTGATTTCTAATATTTTACAGATTTGCTTTAAAAAATTATAGTTTAACTTTCGGAGCGCTTTATTTGAGTATATTTTCATTACCTTTTATGATTTAAATTTTAAAATGCTTTGAAATAACATTTAAACAGGTTAAAATTTATTTTTGTTACTGAATTGCAGATGTCATCGTTACTGAAAGAACCCTTAACCTCTTCGGGCGCCATATGCCCATCACCAATTAGCATGAGAAAAGAAAACATTATAAGTAATATTAAATTTTGCATATGACAAGGATTTATTAATGAATGCGAGTACAGTTACAAATATAAAATGTAATGCAACAAGAAATTTATAACAAATCTTTCATGTGGTGGCAAGAAGTGTGTACACTGCATTTTAGACCAAACTATTAAGCATTTTTTTGTTTCTTTGTACACCTATTTCGTACAGCTGTACAAATTCTCGGAAAATCTAAAAGTGGAAGTGGAAAACCTTGGAAACCATTCCTACACACTCTGAAATTTAGTCTCATATTTCTCACGGTACCAAAATATGTGGAGATGAAATTATTGTTATTAGCTGCTTAATAAAGATATAATGATATTTTAAATCTTTTCTTTTAACCTGCTAACTTAGTAAGCTGCGCTATAAGTGTAATAACCCCCAACTTCCTCATCAGTAAGGTATAACTATTTACAGCTACTGCAAAGTAAATTTAAATATTCTGGTCATTAAAGACCTTTTAGTAATATTTAAAATCCATTCTTAATTACACTGACAACTCACGTTATTATTTACAAACTGTACATACCTTATTACTCACAATATCACTCCATTATTTTTAACAATGTGGCATCAGAGTTTTATTATTTCGGAAGATCAGAGCCAACCTTATTAATCCGAAATCAAATTATGTAATTACTCTGATTATGTAATATCTGACTCCCACACTATTTAAACATCTTAACACATCTGCTCGTTCATTTCGTACCTTAGAACTAACGCCACGCTACTTTACGAGGATTGTTATCAGTCTCTCTTGATATTGGGTTTTTCAAACGACTGTCTAGAAACAATATCTTAATTTTTGCTACCTTCTTTAACATGGCTTTTCATTCCAGTTTCTTGATTGGTCGTTGCTTTGCCCTTCATAAGTAATTGCTGTTCCAGGAGCTGGTCCCAGGTTGGGTGCTAGTTCACCTCCCCTTTGTGCTTTGTGGGGTTTGTCCAAAGCGTGGATTCAGATTGCGTCTCAGTTTTAATTTGTATTTGTTTGTTATAAAAGATATATAAAACACATTATATAAAACAACGTCAACATTAGTATCAATTTCGGTGCCGTTGTGTTGTTGTATTGCTCACTACTCGATTCCTACTGTCGTTTCTATCTACAAATTTATGACATATATCTGGTCTAAATTTTAAGTCTCACATTTTCCTCTGTGTAGAGTTCTGGGAAAAACGCGTAACTCATAAAGTTCTTGGCTAATCTATGATATTAGAGAAATTATCAGAACTCGCCAAAATTCGCCAGTTAGCAACATTTTGCCAAATTGGACGCTAAAGGCATCAAATTTGTGGCCAAGTTCCAGTGACGCGGACCTTCAAATTATAACAATGGTTTCTCCTTAAGTATTTGTAATAATCTGAAGTTACTTCCGTTGCATACATTCGTTTCATCCTCACATTTGTTTCATGATTTACTCCGTACCCCGCGCTGTAGCATGCTTCATATAAAACAAGAAAAATTAATCATGCATAAAGCATTGATTATGAAACACTTTCCAACTGCAATGCAATTTTATTTAAACATCTCTAAAATGCGATACATTCCTCGGTAATAATTTTAAAATTATCACACTACTGCATTAATTTATTATATTTCAACACATAAAACGTAATCGAAAAAAAAAATAAACTTTATTCAAATGACGTCATTGAAATATAAATTGCCTGGTTTAAACATTTCTAAAATGCGATGCATTCAGAGGTAATATTTTTAAAATTATAACAATACTACAATAATTTATTGTATTTGAAAACTTCATCGAAAACAAATGAACTATATTCGAATGACACCATCGAAATATAAATAGCCTGGCTCTCTATATAAAAGCAGCATTTCATTCATTAACTTATTTCCATTCCTTTCATTCATCACAATATTACAATAATTTATTTCATTTAAAAACAACCATGGAGGTACAAGTAATTTAACTCTATGCTTAAAATTTCATCGAAAAAATCGTCTGCTTCTCTATGTAAAATAAATGAATGTTTCATTCATATCAGCTATATTGCAGACTCTAGAGCTAAAGAATTTTGTGTTAAAAAAATGCAGCAATTCTTATACAACTCATCGTCCATCTTTTGGTGTTTACATTTTCCATAAGTGAAAATTAGACTTCTTTGTAGAAATAATCAAAGTTTGATGATCATTTAAACTCAAATAAATTGTAATTGCTTTGTTTCATAATGTAGATGCACAGAATTTAAGCAAAAATAAAGCAGTTTTGGGACGGATACAACACTAAAATTAAAAAGAACTTTAAAAATCACGATTTTGACACAAGATGGAAGTCATATTTTATTTTGAAGTGAGTCATGTGATCTCTTCATATAATAATATTTTAATTTTTATTTAAAAAACTACCAAATATATTTTGCTGAATTTTTTTTCATGTTTTTTACGGGACAATTTGAATATTTCCTTAAACTTTGGAAGCAATTTGTGTATTTCAAATTCACTTACAAAATGTTTGAAAAATTAGGTCCCATAGGGTTCAATGTATTTTATATTTTCAACCCGGGTTCAGTCCAAAACTAATTGTGTGTTATTATTCATTTATATTTCCATAGGTCCCATAGACCGTCTGAGCAACATAAAATTTCATTTTGATAAAGTCACTTTTACGGCAGTTTTCATGGTAACGGACAGACGGAATGAACAAAGTCATAAACACTTTTCAACTATGTTGTAAAGTGTTAAAAAACCTGCAATATCTCAAGTATATGTTATCTTTCTGAAAATTATGCCATTTCATCCTGGATAAAACATTGCATTTAAAATGGATATTTTTATAACGAATTTGAAAAGACTTATAGTTTTATAATGTTTTCTAATTTGTAATTATGTATTTGAAAAATGAAAAACCCTCCCCTAGTTTAAGCACCTGAAAATTAATAAGGCTCTGACAATTATCTATTGGAATTAAAGTACACATTTTACTTCGATTTGTTCCATTTGTTCAAAAGGTACAATAACGCCTCACATCCAAAAGCAACGTTTCCAATATCTCGAGAACGGTTCGAAATAAATTCTAAATAATGACGTACATATATATATGGTTATAAAAAAAATGTGCAATATTGCGAGAGTGACTATTGTTAACATTCTATAAATGATTTCGGGAGTTTTTTAATAAAAGTACATACGAAATGGCTAATTTAGTAACAATATTTAACATATTTATATTTTTGTAATTTTTGTCGTTTAAAAAATTGTCGTCCCTGCCTTAATCCAATTATTTTGAAAATAAAAATTACTTAGATTATCTGCAATTCAAATAATTGTGCCATATTTAATTCGATTATTTTAAATGGTTTGGCAGATACCTTCTAAATAGCCTCACATACACACACGTACACAAACGCACAAATGCATATACAGAGATATCATTTAAAAAAGGGTTGATTCCTTTTCAGAGCTGCTTAAAAGCATAGATCCAGCAAAGCACGAAGGTAGGATTTCGAACTTCATCACAATACTTTTCTTTTATGCGTGGGTAATTCTGCAAAGAAGGAAATATGTGAAATATCTCAAATTCAAAAATTTAAGTTTGTTTTAAATATATGAAAATGCCACTAAAATACTTCAAGATATACTTAAATATAATAATACACCAGCAGAGCTTTAATGCATGTATTTTCATGTATTTGTGTATGTTATATTTTCCTAGTTATGTGAATGACGTAATGTTACTGTCGTTGCAAGCAAGTAAATACAAGATATGATTTGCAAATAATTTACACCCCGAATAATTATACTAAATTTTTAAAAGCAACAAGTTGATAAGGATGTATATCTACTAACAAGAAACCTTCTCAGAAACAGCATTCCAAACAATACTAACCGACATTCGTCATTCACATAGCCTGTGGAGTCATTAACATTTCCCTTATTGAGGACATGTAGATGACATGAACAATTGGGCATATGGATAACAAAATATAGGTTTAATGGTTATCAACAAACCATTCCTGAAGGCATTTTAGTATTAACTTCAGTCAATTGCCTTCAAGCGTACAGTTCATAAAAGTATATAATTAGAATTGATTTATATAACCACATTTTACTTGCTATTTAATCGTAGTTTTATAATAAGCAATAAAGAAACTTACTTTGAAAATAAAGTAAAGAACATAGCTAATCATAAAATCTATGAAAATCAGCAAAATGCAACCCCATTCTATAACAACAAGCTGTCATGCTTGTTTTTCTGGACTGTTGTCAGTTCTAAAAATTCCTTTTCCTAGAGAAAAATAATTCCCCACTTTTCAGCTATATAGAAGACCAAAAATCCTTAGGACAAACTTTAAGTTAATTTTGGAGGGGAAGTGATATTTTCATTTCATTTTACATTTTAGGGATTTACATTCTTCACATATACATATTTAGTGGTAGAAAACAATTGAAAAGGACGTAACTTTTTCTTTATAAGATAAATTCACCAATATGTGTGTGTCCTGTCCCATAGACATGCGACAGGACATGTGGATGACATTTTATTGAACTAACTTTTTTTGCTGCATCAGAATTTCAATTTTGGGATATTAGAAGGCCAGACATATATATAGTTCTAAAGAAACAGAAAAATATTTACAAAAGAGTTTTTAAAAATATTCAAAATAAGACAAGATATATCGCTCTGAACTTAATTAATAATATTTTTGCAGGATCACCCATATAAACTACGGATTTATTGTGAGAAAAGAATTAAAACTCAGTCAAGGTATATGGATAAAAATTAATAATCATTTCTTTAATAAAATAATAGCAATAAATTTATCTTTCACACCAAATTAAAAAAATAAGTTCCAAATGATACATGTCCAATTCAATTACCTGCGGAATTTATGATATAATTTTACTATTTTTGGTTAGAAAAATCTTTATTCCAGGTCTTTAAATCTGCTACAAATGGACATATGAAATCAAGTGCACACAAACTTGACTTTTTATCAAATCTATTTTTGATGAGTCTCTCGCAATTTGTTCCATTTTTAGGAGTTAAATTACTCCAAATAGCGCAAATATCATGTCACGCAAGAACCGAAACGGGCATCAACTACTAAAACAATTGATAGATGTCTCTGGGAAAAAAAATACGAATGGTCTTTGATCTTTGAGGTTTTTTTCCTTCCAATCATTGCAGTTACACATTTTTTTCCCTTAAGAGTTCTAACGGCACCTTTTTCGTTTCGTGTTTCGGTGGAATCAAATGTTAAATAACATTTTGTGGTGGAACGATGTCACGTAATTGAAAGATAGTTCAGGCTCTGTGCGGTAAGTCTTACCATTTGAATCATTTTGTTGATTCAAATATTTGAATAAATTTATAATTTTAGATACAATCTTTGAAAATTCTGTTTTAAAAGGCAGTTGTTTTCATGAATTTGAATTCCAAAATTGATATTTAGTGAGATGATAGTGTGGTACACATTTAAAAATAAATATTTGGTTGGAGTTTACTCCTTTATAAGTAATAATTAAATCTTATTTACTTGGGTTGACTTAAATTATCAACTTTAAATTGCCCGTAAATTGTATAGCCCTACGTTGCCGCATAATACCCCACCATAAATTCTTTGTGCGAGTTCCTAAAATATAAGTATATTAAATACTGCAAAATTAACTTCCACCATTTTCAACTTTAAAATCAACATTATTTATAAAACATATACATTTAAAATTTACTTACATTAAATATATAGATATCCATTTAAGGAGGAGACTGGGTGTGTGAGACCAGGCATTTATTTGCCTAAAACCACCATGACTTAATTTTAATGTTAATTGGCGCATACTTCTTTTCTCGTCTTGCAGACTGAAACGCACAACAGTATTATGAAATCAATTTGTACATTATACATTATGAAAAAAAAATTGTCCACGAACGCCTCTGCGACGGTCATTCAATGTTGACTGCCACACTACTTCTCAATATCTAAATAATGACTGCATATTGACTGTTAAACCACACTCTTGGTCTGTATCGCCTCTCAATTCTTAGACTCCGAATGTGACTCTTCACATTATTTCTTAAAATCCACTGTTCATTGAAGGAATGTGCATCTTAATGAATGCCCCTTCTCTATGTGAATAATAACTCTTGTCTGTTGAATTTTCTGTCTGTTGCCACATCTTTTCGCCTGAGGTCTATACGCGACCACCGTATCTCATTGGTTGTCCTTAGGGCGATGCAGAAACACTTCTTCATTAGTTAATTTTTAACCAATCACCATGGTTTCAGCTTTGGCTTCCATTAGATTTTCTGACCCAACCACACCTGTAATTTAAGTGCCTTGTATTTATTGCTTTCATGACCTCTCGGGCCAGGGTTGTTGTAAACTGGTGCCTACGAGTTTGGACCTTTATCTGGCTTAGTAGATATCATAAATCTATATACATTAACACTGCCTAAATATCTCCTGTACACCACAGCCAGATTAATGTGATGCTGGAAATATTTGATATTTGGATGCTATATCAAATATTTTAAATTTTAACCAAGGATAATATAAATGCCAAGTGGAAGTATAAGCATTAAAAGTAAACTTGCTGCTAATAATGCAAGCAGACTGGCTAACGCCATGAACTGGCGCTGATTCAAATTAATGTATGTTGGGGCAATAAAGCTTTCCCCACGCTTTTTCAAAAATCACCTGATCGCAGTGGGTATCGACAGTTACACTCAGTGATCTCCAGTCAATGAGTGTGTTCTCGCACAAGATAGCTCAGGACAATAGAAACGAAGTTGTTAGGGCTGTATGGGGTTCTGCCGGCCGTTGGGTCAATGTTATGCAAGTGTAAAACAAAAGGCAGAACCAGCAGAGAAATTTTGAGAAAGATTTCAGATGTACGATTTATAAAATGATAGAGAGTTCCAGAGACAGTTTTTGAAGTAGAGTGATGGAATAGATAAGTGTAGAATCGAGTATAGATTTGTCCAACAAATACTGCGGCCAAAGGTGCCTCATCCTGTGACTACACTAATGCTGTGCTGTAGATAAGTACTCGTTTAGCGTCCATGAAGACTCTTCATAAATTGACTTTAAAGTCACTTTTCAAAATATCTGTCATCACACGCACATCAAATTCAGAGTGAATCAAAATTTAATAAGAACTATAAAGGTGTAATTGAAAATTGGAAAACAATTGCAAAATTATAAAATGGCAATTTTGGTGAAAAGAATATGTTTTTAATAAATAATTAGGTAAAGATAAACAAAGTGTTATTTAGTAGTTTCTGCATTTTAATGTTTTATATTTCAGGAATTATATTTAGGAAAATTCGCATGACTCTATAAAATAAGTGTTCAAAATAGTATAAAATAGCTTAATAGCTTTTTTGAAATTGATGTACACACGATTTGCTATCATATAAAGGCTGCTTCAAAATTTTATATTATTAATATTTGCATTATTAATATCAATAAAAAATACATTCATTATAACTTGATTACATCGAAAAACATTTATGAATCACGATTTTTTATATAATGACGATTTTATTATATAATTAAATTTAATTGTATTAATTTACCTATTAAAGCACGCGTATTAAGTTCCAACTCATACAAATTATTCAAATCGTTGAGGTAAAAAGTGATCATTCCAGATGTCAAAATAAAGTAAAGTAATAAATTTCAACTACATTATTATGCACAAAAAGCAAATTAAAAACCATTTCAATGTAGATTATCGATCGTCATTTCATGTGATTAATTGCTTATCCTACGGTATATTTCTTTGTAACCGATAATCTCTCTTTCTTTGGACCAAGACCGTCCGACCTGCCAAAAGACGTGAGGTAACTATTTGAACGGCTGGAAAGTGCTACCCAATTTAGACCGGAAACCAGTGGGGGAGGCATCCACAGGGACCGTGCGCTCTATCACCAACCTCTCGGATGGGCTTATGGACACACCTGTTTAATGTGATCGTACTCCGTGTGAACACAGCGACAGTTTACGCAGAAGCGGGAATCGATCTCAGGTTGTCCGAGTGCAATAATCCCCGCGAGCTAAACATTGGGCTGTCTCGCTTCAACCGATCATCGTGAAATTCAATCATAACCAATATTTTGTATAAATAAATCGATATACAAAATTTGGGGTAATTGTAAGTTAATTATAAGTTAGAGAAAATCCAAACGAGCTAAACTGTTAAGTTTAATGTGATACTTTCGTATATCATATGCTTGTAATTACTGGTGACCTTTCAAGAATCACGTTTTATATTTTCCTCATTTTGTACTAAGCTTCTGGCATTACATCTAATAAGCAAATAGACACAGCTTATACAAAATGTAATTGCTGTTCGAAAATAGTTTACATTGGAAGTTATCTTTGAAAGTCCTTACACAACGTTTATTTCCTAAATATTCAATCATATATATATAATGTATAAAATAATATTTAAATACTTCAGGATATTTGCGCAACATTTCATTTAATGGCATATCTTTAAGATTTATCACGGTGTCCTAGAAAGTTCTATAACGCCAAATAATTTGTTTAGGAAGCACATTTTATTTTCAGTGATTTGTTGACATAATGACATGTCTCGCAACTCAATTTATGTATAAGTCCCAATTTTACCTCCAAAACTGCTGCAAATTGGAGCTGCCATATGACGATAAATTCTGTTCGTAAAATACTGAAACTTTTTGGAGTTTTACATGTAAATTCATGAAGTATTCATTTTTCAGCAACATCACATTTTTTTATTAACAAACCGTATAAACAATCAACTTTTGTATTTTTCAGACAAATGCGTATTTCTATGTCAAATTGTTATACGATAAATTCTACCTTATTTGAAATGATTTTGTAATCAGAAACATATATCTACGACTAATGGTTCAGGATATAAGACTTCTAAACGTCATATCTTAAAAATTCACTTGAAAGAAATATCTTAGAGTGAGCAATTCTTTTAAGCGTAAAGCCTGACTTGAGTAATAATAACATGCAAAATCCCCCTTCGGAAGCGGTCGTAGCAACGTAAAAGTAAATTGCCAAAACAAACCTCTAAACAAAAGAACTCACCACGCCCAATTTTGTATTTCGCAGATAGCCCCAGCTAATATTTTCCAAATTGTTTGGATATATTTTAATCTTTTAAAGTAATTATGTAAGTTGTGTAAATTACTTCTGTCCAAATGAAAAATTATATTATTAAAATTATACTAATTACTAGTATTTAAGACTGTCAAAGACAGAAAAAAAAGTGCTTTTAAAAAATAA
Organism: Amaurobius ferox; assembly: GCA_951213105.1. Lineage (NCBI taxonomy): Eukaryota > Metazoa > Arthropoda > Arachnida > Araneae > Amaurobiidae > Amaurobius > Amaurobius ferox. The sequence goes on from OX578133.1 coordinate 91,486,561, forward strand.
GTTGCACTGTTTTAATAAATGTTATTTTGCTTAACAGTGTTAGTCCCATGGAGTTAGAAAGAAGGAGTTAAAACTCCTATAAATGAAAAGCTTGAAAATAACATAATGCTTTGAGAATTATATCTAGGTGTCTCTAGTATTAGTAAAGTAGCCGCTATTGTTAATTGATACATCAGAAATGCGTAGTATTTAGTATATCATTTTTGTTTATTTTTAAATTCAGAGTTACCTAATTGTAAGTATAATTAAACAGTATTTTTTCATAGTTGTAGGCTAGCTTACAGAATATATGGAGATGAAAACAAATTGAAAGATAAAATAATTTTGAATACGTAGGAATATTCTTTATTGTTTCATTTCTACTCTGCACTGCTCCAATGATCTATTTTTGCAAAATTGACAGTTTAAATAAATATTTTAAGCCTTTCGCCATAGAAATGCATACAATGCAGGACTATTTTTCCTATCCTAGAGCCACCCGAACTATTGTCTCAAACGATATTATCGTTTTCTTAATATGACGTTTCAACTTCTTACTTTTACCTCTATGGTCAGTTTCTTAGCGTCAAAAATAATCATCTTCGCAGGATATTGACTATTGGTGCAAATTCTCGTCTTCTAGGTCACCAGTCAAAATGAGATTGGAACTGGAAATACATTTTGACCCTCGATTTCGTTCATCCCAGGAAAGAGAAAACAAAAATATGGCAAAAATAAGGTTATATCCATGGTCGATACTATAGGTATACAAAGATTCAGACTTCTAAGTCAGGAGGTGCTTCTGGAGGGTATGGAAAAAGTTTTATATCCCCCTTTTCACCTAGCCAGGTGAATTCAGGGTAATACAGGATCTATCCCATTATTGATTCTATAAGAATGCAGAAATCCAGTTTTCTAGACGCTTCAAGAGGATCTGAAATAGCACAGAGACGACTGTTATATAAACTGTAAAACCCAGTTAATTAAAATGCAATCATCTTTTTTTTTCATTTCTATGCATTATATATGTTAGATAGAAATTCTGTTTTAGGTTATACATATTTTATGCAAGAAAAAAACGTTAATCCTGGTTTCTGACATTAATTCTTTTGACAGAGATGAGAAAATTGTATAACCTTTTTTCGGATATTATCCGTTATTTTCAAGATTAAGTGTAATAAATGGAAGTAGTATTATGAACTAACAATTGTCGTGGGAGATGTTTTATAAAATTTCTTATTATAGCCCCACAAATCATCAAAATACGTATTATATATATATATATATATATATATATGTATATATATATATATATATATATATATATATATATATATATATATATATATATATATATATATATATATATATATATATATATATATATATATATATATATATATATATATATATACTGGTAAAGCTAGATATGAGAGTAAACCTAGCTTTCGGACTTTGCGCGGGTAATGTGCGAATTATCCAGGCAATTCTGTGTATTACTTCAATCATAAGGTTCTGAGCATGCGTTGCGCATTTTTATGGTTCCTTGTGCATTTATGGTGCGTTTTTATGAAACCTGGCCGTTCTACTTGCATTTGATTAATTGTTAACAATAGCTGTGGAGAAAAAATCACTTGTATCGTTTAAAAACCGTTTTAATAAAAGTTTTAACGATTTAATTGTTTCAATTGACTCCAACAGATTTTATATAAGTAATTAAATATACTGGTAATTTTTACAGCCTCTGTAACCACCACTTAATTTTACAGAATATTTTGCAGAATTATTAAAAAAAATTCAACATTCTTAGTATCTGTAAAATTAATTTATCCATGCAAAATGTGATTATCAAATTATCTAAGTCTAAAATTTAAATGAAACTAGCTACGGTGCCCACAGTTCCTTGCTAATTAAACAAAAATAATTGATTAAAATTACCTGACACAATCCCGGTTCTCACTAGCTATGTGGGCATGTCACCGTTAATGTTAGAAACCAAAATCGCTGATATCCGTCTAATCTAAGTAGATAAATCAAAGTAGATAAATCTTTATCCCGAGCTGCCCGCTCGATACACCGGCAGGTCCCAGCTAACGAGAGATACCAAGATGTACGATTTCGAGCAAAGAATGTTTATCAGAATGTATGTCAAAGACGTTTTCATGCACACATGTAATGGGCGCAATATACTTTGAAAAAGAAAACATGAATTCAAAACATGTTTGAGCCAACCACTTGAATTTATCCTCAATTGTTTTACTTTGTAATGAAATTAGGCTTGTTATAAAATTTACGAAAAGTAAAAAAATCACAAAATCAGAATCTCGAAAAATGTTCTTTCTATATATTTGTCATTCAAAAATGCATCTTACAGAACACCTGGAAAAGACAGATGGTTACATAATCTCTTTTGACCGACCGCAGAAAAATTAATAAAAAATAAAATAATATTATGAAAATTATTTAAGAAATAGATCTGCCATTCTCCCATTTTGGCGGCCTTAATACTTAATTACAACACATATTTTCTTTATGTTTTGCCCTATTTAACATTCAGTATGAACTCAATGTTTTGAAAGTTCTCAGTAAAACACATTTGATAATAAACTGATGGAATTTGTGTTAGGAATTTGAATAACTTTGTTATTTACGATCTAAATATATTTGATAAAATTTAAAATTGTTTTAAATTTTACTATAGTCAGTTCAGAGCCACTATTTAGTTAGACTTCTCCAAGACATTAATACATGCTCCATAAATGGGCCAGTATGTCACTTTTCCTAAAAGTGAAGTGAAAACAAATACATATATGTATATAATAAGTATATATATATATATATATATATATATATATATATATATATAATATTAATAGTTTGAAAGTCCAATGAAAGAAAAGTGAGAAGCTGCAACTCGAAAAACCTAACTTTCTAAAACACCCAAAAAACAAAAGAATAAAACAGCAAATCTTCAATCAAATGGAAAAAAAATACAAATTATGAGTCATCAAGTTAAAGAAAATCAACAAATTTCAGTGGTCTGGAAACGATAATAGAAAAACATAAAATATCAAACATTATTCCTATACACGTAGACAAGGGTTAGGCCTTAAACAATGGACATGTTCAAATCAATCATGTTCAATCACGCAAAACTCTCCTTCGGGTCCAAGTATTTTGACGAAGCAAACACAAAATATGTATGTTCCTGGAGAAATAGACTATATCTATAAAAGAAATATATATATATATATATATATATATATATATATATATATATATAAAATATATATATATATATATATATTTATATATATATATATATATTTATATATATATATATATATATATATATATATATATATATATATATATATATATATATATATATATATATATATATATATATATATATTAGAAAAATGTAATAATAAAAAATTCAAGTAATATTAACATCACCATAGAAACAAAACCACGGCCATAATGCCGATACGAGAAAAGAACAGCACCGGCCCAAATTCGAGGATTTATCAGAATTAAATTCATCTTCAGGTCTGAGTATTTAATTCTAATTAACTCAAACAAATGACTGTTTCAGATTGAGCAATAATACATTACTATAAATGCTCAAACTCAGACTACAGGCATCAAAAGATGAAAAAATGAAGATAAGAAAATTTGTATTAACATGTAGCATGAATCCTTCTTCTTTCACCACGTGTATACGTGATCAACCTCAACAACTTAAATTATCTAGAAGCACCGGAATGAACAAGTCGAAATACGACCAGGGAGACAGTACGAACGTTCACAGCGACACTCCCTGACCCGTCCAATGAGTCAGAGCAGGAGACAGGACTATTACCCGTATAAGCAAAAAACAATTTGAACATGAAGCAAAGATGAAAATTCTTACTAAACAAGAGATTCATTGAAGAAATGGATAAATGAAGATGCCACCATACACTATTGTAAGGGCTCTCAAATCGTAGTTTCAAACTGGCTAAAGTTACAATTGTTTTAGCGAAAATGAAATTTAAAACACTAATATTAATGTATCTTATTTTCCGATTTTTTTTTTCACTTTTCTAATTTTTTTTTTCTTTTTTTTTTAATATTAGCTTATTTTATTATTTTTCATTTTTATTTATTTATATAATTAATAAATAATTATATAATTTATATATATATATATATATATAGGTGAATGTTTTTGGGACACCCTGTATACATATATATATATATATATATATATATATATATATATATATATATGTATACAGGGTGTCCCAAAAACATTCACCTCGGGTTATATTCCTTAAATCTTGATCTTAGGCATATAAAATAAATTACGAAGTTGCGTAAAAGAAGGTACAGAATTTTATGAAATCGATAAACATTTTCAGGGGATTAAATTTAAAGAAATACAAAATTTAAATTTTTATACGGCCCCCGTATAAAAACATTTTCAATGAGTAAAATATGCCCTATACACTAATAAGGTGATGTACAAAATTTCAGCATTTTATCATAAAAAGTCCCAGAAATATGTTTAAACAAAATTGGTGAGGGATTAATCACAAATTAAAATGTAAATGTTTACAGCAAAAGTGCAAATGACGCAACGCAGAAATGCTTCATAGGCAAATAATATCTGCCTCTTATCTTTAATAAATCTTTAGCATGAATGGAAAACATTTTGAACAAGCTCTGTAATCTCTGTGCAAAGTTATTATTTCTACATAGTGTAGATACTTTTGTACCAATAAATAGCAAAATTATTATTTATTTATGTAATCATTGTTTTCTTTCGTAATTTGTGTATGACCCCTGAAACGCGATCTGCCGACATGTTTTTTCTCGTCTGAGAACCGATGTCAATGCATCGAAAATTGGTTTAAATCAGCATTTTTGTCTTTCCATATCTCTGGAACTTTTTATGATTAAATGTTGAAATTTCGTACATCACCTTATTAGTGTATGGGGCACATTTTACTCATTGGAAATGTTTTTGCACGGGGGCCGAATAAAAATTTAAAGTTTGTATTTCTTAAAATAGTATTCTCTTGAATATTTTAAAATTTTAATCGATTTCATAAAATTCAGTACCTTTTTTTACACAACTCTGCAATTTATTATATATATCTAAAATCAATATTTAAGGAATAAAAGCCTAAATCAATGTTTTTGAGACACCCTGTATGTATATATATATATATATATATGTGTGTGTGTGTGTGTGTGTGTGTGTGCGTGTGTGTGTGTAAGGAAATTTTGCCGCTACAAAGAGGAGATCTGGGCGGATTTTGACAAATTTTACCCAAATAATGGCGACTGAAAATTTACGCAGTTTGGTGCATTTTATACCAAAAATCGAGCGTTTCTATCAGATGTATGAACTGATAAATATAAACGGCATAACGCTATGTCTGTCTAAATAGTTTTAATCACAACAAACCAGAAATTACCGCAGAATTTAATGAATTTTAAAATGTTAGATGCAGTGGGCGCATTTTGCATTAAAAAACATTAGATGCACAATTTTATTTTCACGTGCGCTTGCAGCTGTTAACTCAGGTATTTAGGAACTTGCCATCTGGAGTATTTAAACTTATCATGGAATTTCGTGGTCATCTCAGCATTTAGTTAATGCCACTATGTTTAGTGAGAACATTTTGCAAATAACAGTAAGTAGCTTAACAAGTGAGGCTGGATCTGTTCAAATATGACTATACTCAGCTCTGTGACAATTTTAGAGATGGCTACGATAATTAATTTCAAAATATTTAGTTCCAATGCGTATAGTTTTAAAACATAATTAAGAGTGTATTATAAATACTTTTTTTATTTAAATGGCTTAGATCAAATAGTTTCTTGTTAAGACTTTTACAGGACATTAATTTTATTTATCATAAACAAGACATTTAGCAAGTACTTTTATCTACATCAATTCTTATTAACTTCACGTTAGCTCCCCTTGCCTGTATTTTCGTTCAACATCTTGAACGAGCTCGTTATCGGCTCCCAGAGAACGTAAAGAGCTGAAACTTGACACACAGTTTTATCTCGTGGAATTTTTTCAACTATCATATTTTCACGTCATTGAGTTACGTTGTTACATCATTTACGTACGTCACGACCATGTTTTCGCACTTTGCATGCATTTCTTTGTGCATCACGGTTCAGTGTCTGCAGATGAAATGTTCTACTGGTTGTAACTGGCCTATTCATGTAATACTATATAAATACGTACGTCAATTACGTTAAAAAGTAATAATAAGGCGAATGGAGCAAAATCTGAAACTAGAAAGAAAAATATATAGTAAAAAAATAAATTGTGAGAAAGAGTTTTTTTTTTTAATGACATCCCCTACACAACAGTAGCAAATGGAAAACTTGAAAAATAAATTAATCACACACAAAATTAAACCAAATTGAAGGTGTAGGAAATTCAATTCAAAATAATATACAAATCTTACCATTATCCCAAATTGATATTATGTCAAAAATTTTATACTATTCATTTGCCTACACACTCAATTTGCTTCAGTTTTGAGTTTTATTGAAATTCATTTTCTACTTTTCAAATCGCCACTGTTGCTTAAGAGAGTACTTTGAAAAACTTGTTTTTCTCATAAATGCTTTTTTGATTTATTTTGCTTAACGCAATTATTTCTTTGCACGAATGTGTAAATAAAACAATTGCAATCAAGTCACATGATTAGAATGGAGAAATCTAGAGCATCGTAGTAAAAGAGGAAAATAACTGAACTCATGTTTTGTATAATGCAAAAGCTGTAGCGATAGATATCTGTTGCGAGTCACAGAAGCTAAGTGTTTTTGTTAATAGCACGGAAACCTCAGGAAACGTGAAGTAAATCATTAATGAGGTACAGGTAGCTATTCATCTACTTGATGAGCCAAAACAATTCGTTTATGTCCTAGAAAAGATTCCCGTGCTTTGCTGGACATGAATGATAACACTTCATTGAGCTGGATTTTTAATGACCCTACTTCAGACGCAAATCTATATAAATAAAATTGAAGTTCCGCTGTATGCGTGTATGTTTGTGTATTTATCTTATCATCACGAAAGATTCATACAAATTTATGGCTAGTTTTGGAATAACCTCACTTAAAATTTAGAACCATGTTTCTAGTTTCTCAAACTAGGGGGTCATCGAGTTATTAATAATAAACGAATATGAACCTTTCTCTTGAGATAGAGTTATGCAAACAATGTTATGCTATCTTCGAATAATTTTAGCAACTTTATTTGAAGATAGCTTATTGATGCATTTAAATCAAATATGTTTATACGGCCGACGATTTTTATTCATGTGTTTCGGATTTGAACAATATATATATGTTTATAAAAGTAAATTTTATAGAAATTGCATTTTTGACTGTATTATATCAATTGCTGCCTTCGGGTTATTTCGGGGTATTTTCATTTTTATACGTCATCAGTTTTATTTTGGTAAATGTGTTTCAAACTCTTATATTGTGTTTAGCCAATTGTTGAAACAAAATAAAAGTAGCACGTGTATATCTTCTAATACCGTTTTAGAGCTTTCATTTTGGTATATATTGATCAAAATTCATACTTTCTGTAAATTTGATTATAAACAGGACCCGGATGTTTTACTTTTTGGATCACCCTCTGAATTTAATTTTTTTATAGAAAGAACAGAGATTCTTATACTTCTTTTTAGGATAAATTACATATTTTAATTAATGAAAAATAAAATAATACACCGACTTCCAAAAGTTAAGCACGCAATGCAATTTTCATTTTTCGAAAGCGTATTTGAATTTGAGTGGTTGAAAATCGTTGCGGATGTAGATAGCAGAGTGCAAATATCTTATGTTACAGCCAATCACGAATGAAGACGCCGAAGAAGTCGTTGAAGACGCCAGCATTCTGAAAGGTTTCAGGAGGTGCATTTAAATGCTGATACGAAGTGTTTATAACGTTTGTACATTAATTTTTGACGATATTCGTGTTTCTATGGCTGAGAGAAGAGGAATGACAGATAGTGAGCGCTGGCATGCTGACGGACGCATTGAATCCGGACAGTCAATCAAAGAAGTCGCTATTTTCTTTGGCGTTGATCATTCGGCAATTTCTCGATTATGGAAACAATTCCAAACAAGTCAAACAGTTGTCCGGAGACCTGTGCCCGGTCGTTCAAGGGTTACCACCTCCTCTGATGATCGGTATATTGCTATAGTATCCAAGCGGAATCGACGAGCAACCTCCACAACTGTTACATCCATGGTTGCAGCGGCACTTGGCAAGACAATATCTGCCAGTACTGTGGGCCGAAGGCTCCACGTGAAGGGACTGTATGCCCGAGTACCACGTTTTTGTGTTCTACTAACCGTCCAAGCCAGAGGGGCAAGATTAAAATGGTGTCGTCAACATGTCAATTGAATTGTCTCAGATTGGTGCAACGTCCTGTTCACGGACGATTTCAGATTTGCCCAGAAATCAGATGATAAGCGTGAAAGGGTCTGAAGAGAACGAAGCACACGCAAGCAGGCCAAGAACATAATCAAACATCACGCATTTAGAGGTGGCATGATGCAAATGGTGTGGGCTGGAATTTCAATGGGATATCGCACAGAGCTGCACATCTTTAAAGGCGGTTCTGTGACGACTGCATGGTATCGGTATGAGTCCTAGACCCCATTGCGAGACACTACGCTGCAGAAATTAGTCCTGATTCCCTCTGTATGGACGATAATGACCGTCCCCATCGTGCTAATGTCGTTGACGAATACCTGGAAAGTGAGGGCATTTCTCGTATGGAGTGGCCAGCGTATTCCCCCGACCTTATCCCATTGAACATCTACCTTTGGGATGCCCTCGGGCGTGCTGTTTCTGCACATTTGCCTCCTCCAGCCAGTCTCGGAGAGTTGGAAACTGCCCTATTGGAGGAATGACCATTTGCATCATCAGTTTTCTCGCATCTGTAATGGTTGATCACACCATTGAAGACATGGAAAACATTGTAAAATTTGTGTAAATGCCAAGGGTGGCCACATACCATATTTATGTAAGTTTTGTTTGGTTTGTTTGTCTTAAAACATCATTTTGTTAATGACCCAAATGTGACGTCATCATATAACTTAAGAAAAGTAAATATTTTTTTCATCTTTCTACAGAATTCTTGTTTTCTTTAATACATAAATACATTTGCTACCTTTATGTACAATTTTGATTTAATCAAGGCTTTATTTTTCCATTTTCATTGGTTTAACCGTCCGTGCTTAATTTTTGGAAGCCAGTGTATTTAGTATAAAATATTATTTACATTTTTAAATATTTTAATTACATATTTTAATTATTTTTTAAATGATGCTTTGAATTACAATGTCATTTATAATACTTTAGGAATTAGCACATAATTCTGAATTTTGAGTTTCTTCACATATTTCGTACGAAGAACGGAATATAATAATAATAAGTAGAATGGTAGTTAATTAAATAAAATCCACTTTCTACAAGATCTCGCTTATTGCACAGTAATTTAACGTTTATTAACCCTTAACATTCCTTTCAGTAACAAAATTCTCAGGTTAACAGAAAATAATTTCATATAATACTCCGAGTTAGTGTATGTACTAGGTACTGCAAACCAGCAGAGTAGACCACAAGATTAAAGTTTTCTGGTATAAGAAATAATCAAATTTCCATTATAATGTATGGTTTCATTATTAATTTTGAATTTTGAAAATAATGAAAAGGTGTGTGGGTGGGTGGGGGGTAAAATGCCGCGAAAAGGAACTTGTTGAATGGTTACGCGTACCAAAACATCGATGCACAAAGAAGTTTCGTGCCAGCTACATCTTATTACAAACAGGTCCAGCGCAAATCTTTTTTGATATTTCAATAAATATTGCTGGTCTGATGGCACCTACTAGGTCTATTCTCAAAAGAGATAGATTGAATTAGTTGTATTATAAAGTATTAGTTGCAAATATATATTTTTAATAACTGACTGCTATTTAAGTAAATATATAATTTAAGTAAATATATAATATTGTGGTCAGTGACCAGTGATATTCTCGTACTTTTCAGATTCGATAAGCTGACTTGTACTTTAGAGATAAATTTGGCCGATTATTCGCGGAAGAAATGCAATGCACGCATTTATCACCATGCGCACGGATATATTATTTAAAACCTTTAAAGGGTACTAAATAAATGACTTTAATTATTTCGCCACATTTTTAGTGCAAAATATTTTTTATAAAATTCATTTCATGACATGTTGGTACGCGTCAGCATTCAATAGTTATAATTTCACCCCAATAAATATTACTAAAAGCTGTGGTCTTCTCAAGCAAAATTAGTCTACAAGTTTATACTAATTGTGTAGCGTACAGGTGTAGGTGGGAACGTGTTGGAGAGAATTTTATGATTTATAAATTTTTTGGCAATGAAAATAGATGCCTGAAAGACTGTTAACTTTTGAGGTGTTAAGCAATTTTGTGTATGTAATTTTGTGGTCACTCAAATATGAATTTGGATTTCTTTTATGTATGATATGATTGGTTATAAGTCATTTTATGAGTAATCGCAATTGACGACAGTGAATTTAAGTAGCTCCAAAGCTCTTAGGTCGACTCTTACTAGGGGTTAATGGCGCTAATGGGAAACACACAACTGCTATTTTAGTACGAGATAAGCTCTTCTCCGTATAGGTAAAGAGCTTACTCGCACTTAATGGACGACTTTATTGAATGTAAAGATTTAAGCTATGTTATGACTAAGAAATTAGTCAAATCAGAATTTGATGCATATTTATAGATTTATTTCTTTATATCTCTCATAACTTACCTTTAGCTTTCTTCAAGTATTGCATACTTGTATATATTTCTGACAATAATTTTAACAACATAACATGTTTGGTAATGAAACAATGCCAATGCGCAATTTTTATTGTTGGACAGATTTACCATAAGTATCAAATTCTTGTATTCATAAATTTTTTATTATATCGCAAATCAAGCCTTAAAAATAAGCCATCTTTTTCTAGATAAAAGAGGCAATTTAGTTACGCCAGTAAATATGTCTGTAAGTAGCTGAGAAAAGATATACCGAATCCAGAGAGGGTGCTGCGGTGAGCAAACACTTCCTCCTCCTTACTGCTCACTTATTTCCTCCATCCTTTTCTTCTCGTCCTCTCGGTATTTGACCACATACTTCCTCCGACTGAAAACGGATTCTTCTAGCAGATTAATATAGTAGATAACTACATTTTTTGAAAATATATATTTACTTCTTCTTTTAAGAATATTTGGAAATTTTTAAGACATCGATTTTTTTAATCTGCTGGCGTCCTTTGTTCATGGACAATAAAGCTACTATTTTTTATATTTTAGTAATTAGTATTTTGAGAACAAATTCTTACACTTACTTAATGAGCGGGGATCAAACTGCAAAACCCTACAGTTTTTTCTCAATCAATTTCTGGCGTATTATGATATATATGTGAATGATGAGGTACTGGATTACTTTTGAAGAGTGGTTATCTGAGACTGTCATGAAAAGGGGTCTAACTTTCAGTTCTAAAAATGTGTGGCATGTATCTTGAAATAGGGTTTTGCTGAAGTGTAGTGCATATTAACTTTTAAAGACTGTAATGATTTAGAATGTAGGTTAGTCTGATAGTATACATTACTGGCATGGTTTTTATGAAAAAAGTTTCAATATTTACATTTGTTTTCATAATTCTATGTTTGCATATATTTTAAAGTGTTAGGTTTATGGGTATGTTTTATATTTTAAAGCTAAGGTGGACCAAAACTAAGCTCATTTTTACTCCTAATTCCTTTTTAAAAATTGCCTTTCTTGAAAGTTTTTCCATTGCTTCTCAGTCAAAATCCTTTGTAAATAATAATTATACTTTCTTCCCTTCTGCTTCAAAATATCTGGTTTAATTTTTCGATTTCGTTTGCTATCTTCATATTTTTGTAATTTTCATCCTTTTAATTTTTTATATTGATTGAGATTTATGAGCAAGTGATTTGAATCCGCTGTTGGACGTTCACATTCCTACTTAGTATTTAACCGTTCATTCATTATTTGCCACCTCTGGTTTCTGTCTCCTGGGTTTTATACCTCCTTGTTCTTCTCTCGCAGTTTGCAACGCCCTTTTCTTGCTTTTGCAGCGTTTGATGTTCCTGTATCAGTCGCCGATCTTTCTCTAACACGTGTTATGCTTCTTGTGTGTCCTGACGAAGAAGGCTGTTTTTGCCTTCGAAACCAATCGATACTTTTAATTTTTCATTATATGTTGATTTTAACGAAGTTATTTAAATTTTATAAAATTAACTGAGTATACTAAACTGAACACCATAAAGCATATATGCAAACATGCAACTATGAAAGATAAGTATAAATATAGAACCTAGCTCTACAAAAATATGTCAATATTGCAAGCTGCAAAACTAACCTATACTATACATTCTTAAAATTTTTAAAGAAAATTAATATATCCTATACTACAGTAAAACCATCTCAAAATATATGCTATACAAAATACAACTGAAGATTACCGCGACCAATTTCATGACAGTTCGTTATACAGGGATCTATTTTAAAATCAGTCAATTTCCTTATCAGTCAGATAAATATCCTAACACACCCGTATTTGATCAAGAACATGTGGATATGTCGAAAAATATTCAGTAAAGCAGTAACAGACAAAATTTTGTCTCCTGGTTCGATTGCCAACCGTATACCAAGTTGTTGTTGTTGAGACCCAGACCATCCGACCTACCAGAAAGGTGTAAGGTAACTGTTTGGAAGACCGGGAAGAGCCACCCAATTTAGACCGGTACCAAATGGGGGAGGCATCCACAGGGACCGTACCCTTTTTTCCCTGCCACAAATCTCTCGAAAGGACTTACGGACCCACATGTTTAACGTGATCGTACTCCGCGTGAACACGACGGCAGTTTTGGCAGCGGAGGGAATCGAACCCGGGCCTACAGAGTGCAATTCCCGCAAGCTAACCACTGGGCCACCGAGCCCAATCGTGTGCCAAGTGTAAACATTTCGAAGGGTCTTAAAATTTTAAATACTAAAAATTTAAAATACTGAGTAGTTTCATTACTTGCCATCAAAGGGCGTCAGCTGATTTAAAAAATATGTGTCTCAAAAAGTGCTGCATGTCTTACAGTTTCTAATTGTTTTAAAAATATGAAAAAAATCTATGTTTCAAAAAATGTCTATGTCCTTTTTATACTCCTAATCTTCTACAAGAATATAATCCAATTTGGAGGAAATACGCAGTAAAGCAATTAAGTCCTTATACAATCATCTCCACCAGGAGAGGTAGATTTGAAAAAGATAAGGAAAGGAGAATATTTGAAGGTAGGAGGAGATAAGGAAGAAGGATTGGTAAGAAGACGGCTAGAACAGCTTCTACCACTCTGGGCACAGAACACGTATTTCTCAGCTACTATCTATTTTCAATGTTTCATTAATATATAACTGATCTGTTATTTTTCCCTAATCCAAACACATCATATATTTCATAAAACTATATGTTTCTTTAATATGTTTTCCCTATTGCATACATGTCACATATTTTGCGAAACTAGTTGTTTCATCAGAAAAAACAACAGATCATTTATATATATAAATGATCTGTTGTTTTTTCTGATGCAATAAGGATGTTATGAAACTAAGTTTTATCTTTAATATCTAACTGTGTGTTTTTTCTAGATTCAATCAGATCATGTATTTTATGAAACTAATTGTTTCTTTTATATGTAACTACTCTGTTTTCTTCTTCTCCCGAGACAGTTAAATTTACTTAATTTAAGAATAATTCTTTGATTAGTAACTGTTTAACTTTTTATTTTGGTTACAGGTAGTTTCTTTTGCTTTTGAAAGCAGTTGTTGCCTTTATTTGTAACTTTTTCTTGTTTTTCTTTTTTTGTTTTTGTTATTTCCTTTCCAAATAATAATAGCATACACGTTTTTCAACATCTGGTGGAGGGTCTGTCTCCTTTGTGCTGATGAATGTATATTTTGACCTCTTAAACCAGTTGAAATCTTTAGTTTAATTTTTTTTCTGCTTTACTAACGAGTTGTTTTCGCAGTAATTCTTTAAAACAATTCGAAATACTTATTTTTTTTTTTACATTTCAATTTTAAATAAATTTATATTAAATAAACCTATAAGATCGCAACGTCTTTAAAATGCGTGTTCAACTTTATGTTTCTGTCGCACATTTGTGTCTGTTTGTTATTTATGCTGATCTTTTTCAACAACCCTCATGCATATAAAATATCCGCAAATTATTCACCCTATTATAAACCTGAATAATATCGTTATTATTTCAAAAGCTATCTTAAAATGATTTGCGGAAATTAATAACACAAGTCAAGACACTTTTGTTTTAATAAATGAACTACCATAGTTTAATCAATTCTTCAGTAAATTAAAATAATTAAATTAACATCTACATTATCCTCAGTAACAGCACGCAGAACATCAATGCTGTAGATATTCTTATTGCAAACATTAAAACATTAAAAGTTAACTGAAAATTTGTAAATTTTCTTCCGCTGTGTTATTAATTACCACACGCTGTCTTAATGGGGCGCGGTAGCCCATTGGTTAGCGCGCTGGAGTTGCACTCGGTAGGCCCGGGTTCGATTCCAGCCACTGCCAAAACTGCCGCCGTGTTCATGCGGAGTACGATCACGTTAAACATGTGGGTCCGAAAGTCCTTCCGAGAGGTTGGTGGGAGGGGAAGGAGGGTACGGTCCCTGTGGATGCCTCCCCCACTGGGTTCCGGTCTAAATGGGTGGCACTTCCCGACCGTCCAAACAGTTACCTTACACCTTTCTGGTAGGTCGGACGGTCTGGGTTTCAACAACAACAACGCTGTCTTAATGTATATCTCATAATAATGATTTATCAAGGTTTAGAATAGGCTGAATAGTTTGTGAACGTCTTGTGTATTTTACATTATTTATTACCTGTTGTTGAATTCCACGGTTTCAAAACTACTTACATATGTAAAACATTGTGTTAAACACTTTTGTTTTCAAGAACTTTATTCCATGTGTAATTTCTATAGCTATGGCTATGAATTATTACTTTTTTCTTTCAGAGCAGCTGAGAAAAATGATTTTATGACGAATACTTTTGTTTTAATAAATGAACTACCATAGTTCAATCAATTCTTCAGTAAATTAAAATAATTAACTTAACATCTACATTACTTCAGTAAGAGCACGCAGAACATCAATGCTATAGATATTCTTATTACAAACATTAAAACATTAAAACTTAACTGAAAATCTGTAAATTTTCTTCCGCCGTGTTATTAATTACCACACGCTGCCTTCATGTATCTCTCATGATAATGATTTATCAAGGTTTAGAATAGTCTGAATAGTTTGTGAACGTCTTGTGTATATTACATCATTTATTACCTGTTGTTGAATTCTATGATTTCAAAACTACTTACATATGTAAAACATTGTGTTAAACACTTTTGGTCTCAAGAACTATGTTCCATGTTGTTGTTGAGACCCAGACCGTCCGACCTACCAGAAAGGTGTAAGGTAACTGTACTATGTTCCATGTGTAATTTCTATAACTATGGCTATGAATTATTATTTTTTGCTTTCAGAGCATCTGAGAAAAATGATTTTATGACGAATACTTCAAAGTTACTGGATAGTTTGCTTGCACCCGAAAACTATGACCGACAAATTAGGCCAGGGTTTGGTGGTAAGTAATTACCTTATAAAATATTTTTGAAAACGATCATGATAAAGAAAATTTTCTTTAATCTATTATAGAATTTACATAAAATCCATATATCTCTTTATGATAATATATAGGAATAAATAATTAATTTATACTAAATAAATGAATTCAGGTATAATTTTTTTTTCTATTAAAAACGTATGCGTAACCTTTCTAAGGATTTTCCAACGGTGTTTTACAATGTGTTTTCTTTTTCGATCAATAAAACTAGTTTTCCATTCAATTAGGATCTAATTTAATCTTAAAATAATTAAGCCATTGATGAAATTCCTTGTTAATCTGTGCCATCTTATAGAGATCAAGCAAATCGAATTTTAAAGCATTGTTTTTAGAAATCGCTGATGAACGTTTAATCATCGATTTAACTTTCTATCTCCCACTATCGTTCAAAAGTAATCACCAATGCTTCATTTCAATTTTTTTCTTAGCATGTCATAGCAATAAATATTCTAGAAAACTAGTTCATGATTTTCCTATAACAACTTTGTTCTCTATGTTATTATATGTCCATGTTGAACTTATCTCTCTCCCACTCTATCCTTTACTCTATCCCTTTATCTCTCTCCCTCTCTCTTTAACTCGCTCTTCTCTCACTCCCCTCTTACTTTTACCCCTCCCACAGTTTATCTTTCCTTTATTTTATTTCTACTCGGCATTCATTCTTTCCATTTTTTCTAGTTCGTTGCTTTTGTTATTTACATCATTTTTTAGCATTTTATTTTGCATGTGGTTTGTATTTGCCCTCCAGCATTTGGCTTGTTCGTACGGAAAAAGAAAATTATGTGGTTCTGAAACGATCGTAAGATTATTTTATTATTGTAATTGCGCAGCAGGTTACGTTGCATTTACTTCCTTTATTTTTACTGAAAGGCACGGTCTTCACTTAATTTAAGCATCTTATTTTCACACCATTAAGTAAGTGTTATCGTGGTACTTATTTTAACCGTAATATCATATAAATGCCCGTTTCCAAATCATTACTGTATCTTTATTTATATTAATTGAATTCGCATTAGTTTGACAATTAATTTTTGTTGAGACCTAGACCGTCCGACCTACCAAAAAGTGTACGGTAACTGTTTGGACGGCAGGGAAGGGCTACCCATTTTAGACCGGAACCCAGTGGGGGAGACATCCATAGGGACCGTACCCTCCTTCTCCTACCACCAACCTCTATGAAGGACTTGCGGACCCACATGTTTAACGGGATCGTACTCCGCGTGAGCACGCGCAACAATCATGATAATTAATTGTGTAGAGATTGATCGCATACAAAAAATACTTTGAGAAATCTGTCTGTGCACCACGAAGCATTAAGTATTCGTTGTTTTTGTGGGAAATATTTAAACACAACTCTAAACAATAATCATAAAATAATATCTTATTTTTGTCAGTATGTCCTACTCTGGATGTATAATAAATATAAATCCTTACCACCGAAAACAATAATATTCATATGAGTATTAAAATCGGTAACAAAATGATAATTTTTAATCGAATTGTAAAATAAATATATCTTATATATAAAAATTGCAAACATTTCGTTATATTTTTATAATTTTGCGATTTTCTAGCCTATCATTTTTTTTCTTTACATGATCGTCAGCATTTTTACAATGTTTACACTGCAATAAATTTATGAAATTACACAGGAGCTATAGAAGATAAATGCTAACTTCAATTGAAAATGAAATATCTACTCTATAATAACATTTGCGTGAGGTGAATTAAATGCCTCACAAAACTGCTGAGAACGTTTTGTTTCTGAATATTTTCTATGCTCCTAAATGCATTAAAATTCTCATAACAAATAAGTTTATTTATTCCTTGTAGTTTGAAAAGTGTAGTTCAAATATTTTCAAAGGATATTGTTGTTTAACTCATTTGCATTCCGATCTTAAATACCTTTTACGTTTTCTATTTAAACGGTGCAGAATTCAACACTTTAATATATCTCTTATGTTAAATTATTAGTATCAGTTTGAGTATAGAAATTTCACTCCAGTAAATAATGACTTAATTGCCTATATATTTTCACCTTAACTATTAAAGATCTTTTTTAAAGAATGCGTGAACGGTCTAATTTCGTTATGACTCATTTTTGTTATCGTTATTTATATCGTTACTCATATTTGTTATCGTAATAACATTAGTTTTAAAATATAAAAATCAAGTCCTCAAATTCTCAGTACGTATGCTGACAGTAAACAAGCCTTGCCTTACACTCTGAACCATATGACCTTACGAAGTGAATACTGAAAAGTGCTGAGGGGCTTGAAGAGGCAGGTTCAAAAACAGAATGGCACCATATGGAGAATTCACTAAATAAAATTCTAACAGTAATACCACGCTATATATCGTTAGATGTACTTTATGAAGTTCCAAAAAATGTAGTTTTTTCTGATGCCTATTCCTCAGAAACATACTTTCAAAATATTATTTATTTAATTTGTTTCATTTTTTACTTTTGTTTGAGCGACTTAAAATAAACAAAACTTTCAAGTCTTCAAATATCCAAATTTATTCGTACATAAAATAAGGCACTTCAATATTTAGTACATTCATTTATTACTAAAACATTTAAAAATTTAAATGATATTTAAAAGTAAATAGTATTTTCAAAATTTTATATGCATGTAAACAAATTTAAAATATATTACAGTAAACAGAAACGAATTACAATTTAAATATAGACAATTTTTTAAATTTGAATGCAGGCAAATTGCAAAATTCGGATATTTTACAGTACGTCCTGGTTTGCGTCCTATCCCGCAAGCGACAAAACCATAACGGTCATCCATAACCGCTGTTTTTAGAAAGAAGGCATACTAGTTCGTTGATTCCATGATTGAAGGAATTATTTTTTTTATCAAATGGCCAGGCACTTGACTTCCATCATTCGCCTATACATCGGCCAGGAACGTGAACCATATAGCCGTCCTTGGACTTTGCCCCAGGATCACCAGAGGGGGCGGAACACACTGCGCTGTTTGAAGGAAATCGATTCCTGATACTTGTTTAGTGCTTTTACATAAATAATAAAATATATCACATAGCTAGAAAAAAATGCACATTATATTTGATATTTCCTTACATGCTCTTCGGCATTGAGAAAAAAACATTGCTGGATTTATACAGCAACTTTTTGACAGAGAAAATATATCCACTGGATAACTAAGCCCGCACCAAATATGGTTAGAAGCTTCTACTTAAAAACGATAAAATTTATCTTTTAAAGAATCCTTTTCAATTGCTGATCTTACATAGGATGTCATTACATTATTGAGACGTTTCTCGAAATTATATTTAGAATTTATAGTTAACTAGCTTGTAACAGTTCATCAAATTCTGATATTGTATGTTAATAAAGTCATACTGTAAAGTCCCTTGGCCCAACAAGTGGCACATATATAGTTTGTTATTCTTTTACAAATGAGAGAGCAGTATTAATAAATTATTTCCATGGTACAATGAAACCAATGTCGAAAGCTCCTTCAAAATAGGCTGCTCTTTGTAATGATTCAACATACATGGTAGGCCTGCATTGAGCATCGTTCCAAAAGATATATTAGGAATAAAAGCGGTTAATTAGCTTATACATTTATTATAATGCCGTAACATTGATGCTCCCCTTCATTCACGTGACCTTAATAGCTAATTTTTAATAAAATTGATACACTAGACAAATAAATAGATTTTATTACGATCATATTATCTTTCAATTTTCTCAAATATGAATCCAATTGCATCATCATTTTGCCAAATTCGAAATACTTTTATAGATGCCACAGGTAAAACTGAGCAGTATTCAGTATATTTCAACTCATATCTCTATCTAATTCCATGATTCAAAATCAAAAGTGTATTATAGTGATCACTAAATGTTTAAACAAACATTTTTTTTGTCGTAAACACATTTTACTCAAAATAAATCTATTTCAATTTTCTGATCTATAAACATAAGTATTTTATTTTGACCATTGAATATTTAAAATGTTCTTATATCTTTAGCAAAAAATTGATGACCTTGTTAAAATAGACAAGGATTTTTATATTTACATTTTATTAAGGGGCATTTTATTCATGTTATCTCCAAGGAAAATTCATCTGTAATGTACCGCAAAGTCTGTGATACAATTCGAACACAAAATATTTCTGAACATTTAGAAAAACGTTTAAAAATAGAGTGACATTTAGTTTTATTCCATGGAATCAAACTTTTCAAATTTACTAAATTCGATAAGCACACGTATATAGAAAATTAGCGTTTTTTATTTAGGGACTCATTCATTTTTATATACGTATAGCGTTTACGTAACGAATGTAAATTTGCCAACTTTTCTAATAAAAACAAATACAAGTAGTTGCTATTGAAAACTTTTTTATCTTATCTCAAAGGTCATGTACTAAAATGCAGAATAAAAATATATGTAACTAAAGGAATTTAAATCACCAACATATCTTTCGTTCTGGACTGATAGACTCTATTTTAAAAGTAATATTTATTTGATACAGAATTAAAACTAAATATGCAATTTTACACATAACATGTTATGCATTTAAACATTAAAGTTTCTTAAATATAAGATATTAACGTATTCTACACTTTTTGTGGTTTCCTGTGGATATCATTAAATATAAAACTACAGTTACTGACCACCAGTTTGATCATTATATTAACTCTGTATCGACACATTACAGTTTAAAATATGTATCCTAAATGATTTCTTTATTTATTAATAGTCTACCCATTTGAAATATTAATATCAATTTCATTTAATTTTTAATATTCGGTTTATAAGCAAACTAATGACGTTGTACATTAAAGTTTATTAAACGATTTCACATTCAGATTTTTGCAATCAAATAAAATGCATACAATGACTATAAATTCTTATTTTCGAAAAGTATTGCTCATTATCAATTTACGTTTAAATCAATAGACATGTATTTTAGAATTAGAAAATGTGTCTCTAATCTCACTTTAATGACTCACAAATTTCGCCAGTCGCTGCGCCATAAAACAAACTTTTCCATGGCTAAAAAATAAATTAATCAAAACCCATTACCTGGATTCTTCCCTCTTACCATGTTCTCTCTTCATATTATGTCTAGCCTTTACACGCCTGGTCCACACATAATGTCTGGCCATAAAAATTGACCCTAGTAGGTATTCAAGAATATTGAAGACTAATCAATAGACCGGTGTCAACATACTTGATTCACCGAGCCACAGATGATAACTTTCCGATCATCCAAACAGATACATTACACTTTCGAGTAGGTTGGACGGTCTAAGTCGTAAAAGTAACTTCATCGCCCTCCCTTTTCTAAATTAATACCAATTCTCCTGGGGCTCAACTAAACTAACATGTTTTTCTCTTGTCTAATTCTAACAGTTTTGAACATAATCTCTTCATTTATCCCTCAATGGTTTACAACATCGCTTAGGCGTCAGTAAGTAATCATACCCTGGTAGAGATTCAAATTCTACATAAATCTAGAGATAAGAGTTCAACTGAGCTACTAGGGCAATGGGAAGGGAGAGTCGCAGCATATACTATGCAATGAAGGAAAATAAATATAATAGTTAATAAAAGTTCACATATTTTAAGCATATTTCATGTCACGAATTGCGCTTAAGCAAAATACGTTTTATTTATTTTTATACATTTTTCAAAACTTATTATTCAAAAGCGTCTAAACAAAGTATCTGCAAAATTCCGAAAATACTGCAGTGGTATTTGCGAAAACTTGCGTTTAACAGGCGAAATAGATAACAAATTTGTATGAAATGACGCAAAAATATGTTGATGTGCTAATAATGTGGGGCGGGGAGTGCTGAAGGTGCGATAAAATGTTAACAAAGGAAGTCTTATTGTTGTAAACCTGGCCAACAGCCAGCTGTATTTGAAAAAGCATTTATTATAAGTATTTCACCAATTTCTGTTTCCAAAATAGTGCAGATCTGCTTATTTTTTACTTCCTAAATTTAATGTACTTGTTTTGTCTGACAAATATAAAAGTAGTAATTTTGAGTTTAATATGGTTACATTAAATTGAATTACATATCTGTATTAATACAGACTTCAAAACTTACCTAAAACACTATTAAGTAAAAACTCTTGAATATAAAACATTTAAAATGGATTTATTATTTGCAGTAGTTACCGAAATAAACTTTGATGTTGTAATTAAGAACATTTAAAACGCTTCATGGATTTCATAGTTGTTTTTAACAACCAACGCATTTTAAAATATTTACTTAATCTTAATATACTTTTGAAATCTTCTATTTATAAATTATCCCAAGATAAAATATACCAAGACTGCCTTAAAACTTAATTTCCAAAATTTTGCATGCATGTATAAGATTATTTGAATAAAATACATTAAGTTAACAAGAGTCTTTTGGAAATACAAAACACAAACAGCTTGGAGTAACAGAAGTGTAAACAGTTTTATAATATTAGCATATGTTAACTTCAAACTTTAGAAAAACAAAAACAATTCATAATACTTGAAGCTAATACTGAATTTTCATGACTAAATAATTTACCAATAGTACGCATAATTTATGGTATATTATTCTCTTTGCAAAAGTCTATAAGTTGAACAAAAGTTTGCAACAAACAAAGTTCATAATTTTTATTAAATGCTTGTTTTTATCCAACACAATAGTTAAAATCCGCTGTTTACAAATCAGACAAAACATTTATGAAGTCTTCATATAATATATATGTTATGTACCCTTCATTTTAGATGGAAATGCAACTCATTACTACAATTTTACCTACTTATTTCGTACAGTAATACACATTTTCGGAAAATATATACTTCTCCTGATTGGAAAATTCAAATCCTTAGGGAACTCTCTACACTTTCTGAAATCCGATTCTTAATTCATATCAGTAATTATCTAAGCTCTATCTACAACCAATCTTGAGAAATAAGCGTTTCAATTACATTTTACAACCGAAAGGGGGAAAACAATTGGATGTGGAAATAAATCCTTAATAAAACAACTATTCTCCTCTAAAATTCCAAGCTGAACCCATATCAGTCATCGTTTAATTTATATCTATGGTAGATCCCGAGAAATAGATATTTCAAAATAAATGTAAAATTTTACAAAAGAAGTGAGATCTCCAAAACCAAGAATGGAAATCCTTAGTGAGTCCCTTAACTCCCTTGAAATTTGATTTTGAATCATGTCATTATCTAAGCTTTATTCACAGCCGATTCTAAGAAAAATATATTTCAAGGAAAGTTTTTGAATCGGAAGTGGAAAGCAAAAATCGAAAAATAAGTTTCTTAGTGAACCAACAAACCCTTTCCAGATTTTCATGCTGAATTCGTAACAGGTGTCATCCAAGCAATACGTGTAACCAATCTTAAGATATAGATGTTTCAAATAAAATAAAAAAATATTTAAAAAAATAAAAGTGAAAATCCTTATCAATCCCCTTCCCTTCATTCTCCTACGGAATTTGAAGATGAATCCCAAGCTCTATCTATATCAGATCGTGAGAAATAGCTATATCTACAGCAGATCTTAAGAAATAGACGCTTCATGGACGGTTTTTTTTTCGAAAACCAATAGAATAATAGTGTGGCAAAATTTTTGCCATCAATAAAAATGAGATTTAGCTTTCTTTTAATTATTTTATTTGACGAGCTATACTTTTTAAATTCATTAACTAATAAAAAATTTCTACATTGTCAATCTCACGCGCTCATTCCAATAATAGAGCTTTTGTTTTTAACTCGTTCTTTACAGTTCTTTCTCTCAGAGCATTCACGGCGAGAGTTTCTTTGATTGCAAAGGCATTTCCTCCTTCTCCACCCCTAATACATAGAACTTTGAGTATCATTAAATTTAATGAGTATCCGAACTTTTTAGAGGATGTTACATGTAGCCACATTTACAGTATTTTACACAAGAATAGATTTAAAAGAGAATGCGATTTGGGGGGGGGGGCGTCAAGTTACCGTCCTACTATTAATAATTATTATTATATTATTATATTCAATTCATTATTAAAAAGCTGGAAGTTCTGCAAAAATTGTTATTGCAATCTTGACTAATCCTGCTCTTAAAATTGGCTAGTTGGTATTCAGTTTCATATACGGCTAGTTGCCTTTAATATTTGGTTAGTTAGCTACACGGCTATTCAGGCTAGTTGATAGTTAAGCTTCATATACTTCGCCATTAGATATTTAGCAAATATAAAACTTTAAATGGTTCTGAAATGGCGATTTAAATTGACGCTCCAGTAAGATCAGTGCTAACCAGTAATAAAACAACAACATGAAAACGTGATTTATAAATTATTATATAGGCCGTAGTATGTTTATCAACCCAGGTTTTAAATTTTAAAAAATCCTCCAGCAGAGGCGGCTCGTGGGGTGACGCAGGTGACGAAGGATAAGCGCTGCTTCAATTAAAGTAATCTTTTGAATGGGTTATTATTAATATTTGATGAATTTTTCGTTTGGCTCGTTTGGTTTCGTTTGGCTCGTTGAACTCGTTTGGCTATTTTTAGATGATATTTGACAACACTTGTGTCAGTAGCGTCATGTGTTTTGATGATGTTCGTTGTCGAAGAGGAGGGGGAATTCCGCCACTGAATGCGATTCGCCCATTCCTGAAGTCAAGAGCCGCCACTGCTCACCAGATTGTTAAAATGAATTAAAACTGTATATATAGTGGTAAGTCTTACCAGCTTTGATAGAGAGATCAAAAGTTCAGAATTTTCTACATTACTAAAACAGAGTATGGATTCCAATTTTATTAAACAAAATTGATGAAATCAATAAACAAAATTCATATTACGCTAAATTGTCGAAGGGAAATAAGGGTGTAAGCAAATAAAATAGTTTCAGTTTGTAATTTGGAATTGAACCTATAGCTGCCCACATCTTCAATTTGCTTCCATTTCGTATGTTATAAAAAATTATTTTCTACTTTCCCGCATCATTATTGCGCGGGAAAGAAAATTGAAAAACTTGTTTTTCTTATAATTGATTTTTAATTTTTAGTTTTCATTTTTAACACTTTCCAACATAGTTGAAAAGTGCTTACGCTTTGTTCATTTTGTCTGTCTGTCCGTATGTCTGTTCTCACGATAACTACTGTAAAAATTACTTTATCAAAATAAAATTTTAATATGTTTTTGAAACGCTCTGTGGGACATATGGGAATGTAAATGAATAACATCACACAATTAGTTTTGGATTGAACCCGGGTTGTAAAAGTGAAATACATTGAAACGTATGGTACCTAATTTTTAAACATTTTTAAGCCAATTTAAAATTCACAAATTGTTTCAAAAATTTAAGAAATATTCAAATTATACCATAAAATATATTAAAAAAATTCAGCAAAATACGTTCTGTGTTTTATTAAATAGAAATTAAAATAATAATTACACCTATATTATATGAAGAAATCACTTGAGCCACTTCAAAATAAAATATAGCATTCATCTTTGTTTCATAGTGTCAAAATTATGATTTTAAAAGTTCTTTTAAATTTATATTTAGTGTTGCATTCGTCCTAAAACCACTTTAGTTTTGCTTATTTTCTATGCATCTATATTCTGTGCCAACGCAATTGCAATATTTTTTAGTTTAGGTGATCATCAAACTTTGATTATTTCTACAACGAAACCTAATTTTAATGGATGGAAAATGTAAACAAGTGATTGTAAGATGAGTTGCATATAAGAACTGCTGAATTTTTTTCCTGCAAAATTATTTAGATCTGGAGTCTGGAATAAAAGTGTATGAATGAAATATTCACTGCTTTTACGTAGAGAGCCAGGCGATTTCGATGACGTCATTTATATTTCGATTATATTCATATATTTCGATGACGTCATTTAAATAAAGTAATTTTTTTTTCGATGAAGGTTTAAGTTTTCAAATATTATTAAGGTTTGTAGTACTGTGATAATTTAAAATATATCAGCGCTGATTGTATCGTGCTTTAGAGATGTTTAAATAAAATTTCTTTTCAGTTGGAAAGTGTATTCTAATCAGTGCTTTATACATGAATAATCTTTCTCGTTTAACATAATTTACATTCAAACCTATGCAGTATTATTCATGGAACAACGAATTAAAGCCAGAAGAACATTTCAACTGAAAACACTGAACCGAAATTCGCAAAAGGAAATGCATGACAAAGGTATTTTAGTAAATATATATTCATGACGTAAACGATATAGCGATGTAATGTAAAAATTTGGTAGATGAATATGCTATGCAAGACGAAACTGTGTACCTAGTTTAAGCTCCCAGAGGAATCTGCGATACTAGAATGAGGCTGTTAACAATGTTGAACTAAAGGGAGTGAAGTTATAAAAAGTGTAGGGAATGAAATAAGAACAGTAACAGTTGATTGTTTTCATTAGCAGCCAATGATACTGTTATAATTAAAACGATACTCGTTTTCATAAAAATAAATAAATATTAGATATCTTAAAATACAGCAGTAAAATGCTCGTATGTATGATTCTAATCCCGTCTTACTTTAGTTTGTACATAATAAAGTAAAACAAGAAAGATCAATTATGCACAAAGCATTGATTATGAAACACTTTCCAACTTCAATGCAATTTTATTTAAACATCTCTAAAATGCGATCCATTCCTCGGTAACATTTTTAAAATTATCAGAATATTACATTAATTTATTATATTTGAAAACTTAAAACTTTATAGGAAAAAATAAACTTCATTCAAATGACGGCATTGAAATATAAATTGCCTAGTTTAAACATCTCTAAAATGCGATACATTCCTCGATAATATTTTTTAAATTATCATACTACTGCATAAATTTAGTATATTTGAAAACTTCATCGAAAACAAATGAACTTTTTCAAATGACGGCATCAAAATATAAATCGGCTTGCTCTTTGAATAAAAGCAGCATTTTTATTTAAAAACTACTGAATATATTTTGCTGATTTTTTTTATATATTTTATAGGATAACTTGAATATTTCCTTAAACTTTCGAAGCAATTTGTGATATTTAAATCCGCTAAACGGACAGACAGACAGAATGAACAAAGTCATAAACATTTTTCAACTATGTTGTAAAGTGTTAATAAAAAATCAAAACCACAGAACCCTATAATTATTCATTTATTGTAACATTTTGAAATATTTAAACATGAACTGTACTACATTTACAGAAATGAATACTTTAGCTCACGATATATATATATATATATATATATATATATATATACATATAAGGATTAGAAATGAAAGCAGATAAAAAACGGGAGTGACCATATGAATTACATAAAATGGCAGGGATGGATGGCGACACCCCTTTCCCGTTTAAAGCAGCTTTTACAACCCGGGAAACGCTCACGGCACCAACATAATTCCATGGTCAGTCTCCCTAGTGTGCAAAAACAAAAGCACCCGAACGGACTCAGAGTCAAAGATGAAAACGATGTAGAAAAAAGAAAGAAATATCCTTCAACCTAACCCAGTGGAACATCTCCTTTATAAGGGTATTCTTATAAGGGTACCCTTATAAGGAGATGTTCTATTGGGTTAAGTTGAAGGATATTTCTTTCTTTTTTCTACATCGTTTTCATCTTTGACTCTGAGTCCGTTCGGGTGCTTTTGTTTTTGCACGCTTGGGAGACTGACCATGGAATTATGTTGATGCCGTGAGCGTTACCCGGGTTGTAAAAGCTGCTTTAAACGAGAAAGGGGTGTCGCCATCCACCCCTACCATTTTATGTAATTCATATGGCCACTCCCGTTTTTTATCAGCTTTAATTTTTAATCCTTGTATTCTACTATGGAACAAAATCAGCATATGTGCCTTCTCCTAAGTAGTGGATCGAAATGTTGTTAACCAAAGATTAACCAAAGATTAACCAAATAATTGGATGGAAGTCGAATTTGTCTAGGAATATTTTCCGTAACATCATAACAGGACATCTGAGAAGAAATCGTTATAATAATACTTTCAAAAAAGACTGTCTCACATGTAACAAACTCATTTTACAGGAAGCACTTAAAAATCATTACCCACGGAATTTCCTTAAAGATATTTACAATTCTTTCTTTAAAGAAGAGGATTATACATTCTTTGATGACTTGTGAATATGACATCATATTTGAAGAATCGAGGTACGCATGCGTATGGGTACATACTATATATGGCGAAACGGACGATACGTTTTAGTCGGTAGCATCATTGCCAGCGTGATTTCGTCGTTCCATTTCTGTCTTCTTTCTGTCTGCATTCTGAGGCCTCCTTTTCTGCATTTCGGAGCTTTCATTTTTGCACATGCTACGGGGATCTGTCATTGAATTGCATTGGTATCCGTGGGCGTTGTCTAGACGGAAAGTACTTAAAACGGGAATGAGAGGTCGCTATCCCTCTCAGCCATTTTTATGCAATTCATATGGTTTTCCCCTTTTCCTTTTTTCAAATCGTTTAAATTAGTTATATATATATATATATATATATATATATATATATATATATATATATATATATATATATGTATATATATATATATATATATATATATATATATATATATATACATGTATATATACATATATATATATACATATATATATACATATATATACATATATATATATATACATATATATATATATACATATATATATATATATATACATATATATATATATATACATATATATATATATATATACATATATATATATATATATATATATATATATATATATATATATATATATAAATATATAAATATATATATATATATATAATACCCCAAGGTACCTCTTATCATTTACAATGACTTTAAAGCATCATTATGCGAGTTGAATTGATGTATATCTGAAATCCTTTTAGATGCTCTCGACCATTCTGTCATTACCTCTTACAGAACTTAGAAGAAACAAAGCACGATTGCTTTTTCAATCATCCATCGTACTCCAACTCTGGGGATATAAATAAATTAAAATAAAATAAAAACTTCGATAATTAGTAATATTGACAGATCTGATAAATACTCCCCAAAAGCATTTTATATACCTATATCCCATTCACGTGTAATTATTTGAAGAATACCCGTCTGTATAAAAATAAATTGTGTTTTTACAAACTAATTTTAAGTACATTTAAACCAGTTAATGCGGTCTTCATTGACAGACTTGCTACTTTTAAAGAATCCCGTCTTATCGCGATCAAAATGAAGGACGCATAGCCATTACAAACATATGGTAGCAGACATTTAAATCAATTCTGCCAGATAAAAACAAATAAAAAAAGAGTAGCGCACTAAGTGAAGAACAAAAAAGTTCACCAAGAAAAGTTCCGCATTTACAATTTTAATCCGCAACAGCGATAAAAGCAAAAATAGCATTTGGTCGTTTATATCTTTTGAAAAGCTGCTTCAGTAATGAGATAATTTCTGAATTAAAAATAAAATTGTCACAAGGATGATTTATTAGTTCATTGATAATTAATTGAATAGTTTTATACGTATTACGCAACTAGCCGCTTCACCCTCGCATCGAGCGGTCTCAATGGCAAGTGTTCACAGAAATGTGACACATGCACGCATAATCAGAGGCGTTGCTGAACAGTTTTAATTTTTGGCTGCAAAAAGATATCACGTTGTGAATTTATTGTCTTTGTGAGACAAAGTGGTACACGTTTTTTAAAAATCCCTTTGTGTTGTCACATCTTATTCGAATTTTCGAAATTTTAGATTTTCAACTTAGTCTTGGAGCCGAGACGGCTCGTATAACGTCAAAACCAAGATTCTAGCAATAGTGAGAATGCTCAATAAGTTGTCCGTCCAGTGCATATTGTATATATTTTAATGATAAAAGCAGGGATAGAATTTACTATGATAATATAGCAGGTAAAATAGTACTTCAAAATTTATCCTTTCGTACTAGATGTCACAACCTGTACAATATTTTGTTTAATCTAGGAGAATCTAAATCCTACAGCGCAAGTAGGATTCCTATCTAGAAAATTTTACACATTCCTGGGATTTAGGAGTTTAGATTTTTTTAATCCCGAGAACCTAAATCCAACGAGATTAGGAATGTCATAGGAAAGCTATATTTTATGTTCGTACGTTTTGATAAATTTGTCATTCTATATAACATGTATTTAAACTATAATATCACTTGAGATCTCAATATAGCAATATTTCGATACAAGAATCACTTAGATATAATGAAAATCTCTCTATATTAAAAAAAAGTAGCTACCGCTGCCGTCGCCGCCGCCTCTGCTGTTTGACAAATTTTTCGTTTCAAGGGAATCTTTGCTTCATACCGCAAAAGCTATTGCATATAAAAATATGAAGTTTGGTACACTTGTAGAAATAGCTTTATGAAATACACTGAAATAATCCGTTTTTTATATATATTATAGTTTAGGACATATTTAATCTTAAAGACAAAATATTTGAGCTGCGAGTTCGCTTCCTGGATATAACAATAGCAAGACCACGCAGTTTTGCAGACAGGTATCTACATAGGTGAATTTTTGCAGGACGGAGCCCTTGCTTTTAATTTCGATGTAGTTTTTGAGATATTTTACTTTCTATGCAGTTCTGAAGTGAACTTTTTTTTCGTATCGACACGTTTGGCGTTTTCTCTGTCTCCTACCCTAAAAACTATAGCATACAAAACTATGAAATTTGGTACATTTATAGAGAAATAATAAGGTAACACTGTGGAATAAATCGTTTATCAATTTAAACTTCAGTTTGGCATGAAATAGATCGAGAAACGGGCTCATGATCAAGGAATTCAGTTTTGGGATTGCCTGGGCTAAGAAAAATCCCTGCTTTTCCCTTCTGCGGAAAATATGCAGGGATAGAAAGGATATTTATGAAAGTACAATTTTTAGGAAAGATAGATATGAAGCGAGTTTTGCGAGCGCAGCGAGACTCCCTAAGGAGCTAGCGCGAGAGGAGCGTCGCCTAGTCTTTAAAAAAAGTGCAAAATATTTAGTTCATTTTTTTGTGTTTGTAATAAGCACTAGCCATACTCATAAAAGTTATGAATAATAATACGGTCTAAAATAATATATTATAAACTAAACAATAAAAATGTATGAAAAAATATTGGTAACTTAATTTAAATGCGCATGTGTACTATACAACAAGAACGATCAATCATGCATAAAGTATTTATTGTGAAACACTTTCCAACTGAAATGCATTTTTATTTAAAAATATTTAAAATGCGATACATTCAGTACAGATATAATTTAAATTATCTCAGTACTACAAAAATTTATTATATTTGAAAACTTAAAACTTCATCCAAAAAAATGAACTTCATTTAAATGACGTCATCGAAATAAAAATCGTCTGGCTCTCTATCTAAAAGCAGTGAATATTTCATTCATTAACTTTTATTGCAGACTCCAGAGTTAAATAATTTTACGTGACAAAAATTCAGCAATTCCCATACAATTCCCATTTCCCATTCTTAAAATTACTTGTTTACCTTCTACATCCGTTAAAATTAGGCTTCGTTGTAGAACTAATCAAAGTTTGATGATCATTTAAACGTAAAAATATTGTAAGTGAGTTGGCACAGAATATAGATGTACAGAAAATAAAACGGTTTTAGGACGGTTGCAACACTAAATATAAATTTAAAGAACTTTAAAAATCACGGTTTTTTCACTGGGAAAAAAAGATGGATGAAATATTTTATTTTGAAATGGGTCACGTGATCTCTTCATATAATATGGGTGTCATTATTATTTTAATTTTTATTTAAAAAACTACTGAACATATTTTGCTGAATTTTTTCTGATATATTTTACGAAATAATTTGAATATTGTCAAAATTTTTCGAAATAATTTATGAATTTTACTCCGCTTGAAAAATTTTTGAAAAATTAGGTCCCATAGGGTTCAATGTATTTAACTTTTTCAACCCGGGTTCAATCCAGAACTAATTGGGTGATATTATTAACTTACATTCCAATATGTCTCACAGACAGTTTTAACAACATACTGGAATTTCATTTTGATAAAATCATTTTTACGGCAGTTATCGTGCGAACGGACAGACATACAGATAGAATGAACAAAGTCATAAACACTTTTCAACTATTTTGTAAAGTGTTAAAAATGAAGATAGCTAATGTTAAACTAATTGCATATAAAATTATATAAAAAGCAACATTAAGTTAATAAATGTTTTTAACCGGCTATTAGTTTTATTATTAAAAACAAGAAAGATTAATCATGCATCTAAGAAATCTTTCATTGATTATGAAATTCTTTCCAACTGAAATGCAATTTTATTTAAACATGTCTGAAATGCGATACATTCAGCAGTAATATTTTTTAAGTTATCACAGTACTACAATAATGTATTTTACCTTGGAAACTTAAATCTTCATCAATAAAAGCAATGCTGTAAAATCACATGCTTCTCTATCTAATCAAAATCAATTAGTATTCCATTCATATCACTTATATTCCAGACTCTAGAGATAAACAACTTAACTTTGAGTTAAAAAATTCAGCAATTCTTATACAACTCATCTTACAAACGCTTGTACTGTTATCATTCTGCATACGTTATAATTAAACTTCGTTGTAGAAATAATCAAAGTTTACGAAATAATCAAATCATTTAAAATCAAAAATATTGTAATTGCGTAAGCACAGAATTTAGAAACACAGATAATATGCAAAAATAAAATGGTTTTAGGACGGATGCAACACTAAATATAAATACAAGAAAGATCAATCGTACATAAAAGCATTGATTATAAAACACATTCCAACTCTAATTTTATTAAACATCTCTTAAATATGACAGATTCAACAGCGATATTTTTTAATTATCACAGTACTACAATAATTTATTGTACTTGGATAATTAGAAGCATGGAAATAAGCGTACTTTCTAACTCCATGCTTAAAATTTCTTACAAACTGTATTCAAATGACGTCATCGAAATGTAAATCATCCTACTGTCTATGTAAAAGCAGTGACTATTCCATTCATGAGCTTTTATTTCAGACTCTTGAGTTAAATAATTCTGCGTGAAAAAAATTCAGCAATTCTTATACAACTCACTCATCTTACAATCACTTGTTTACATTTTACATTCATTAAAGTTAGGCTTCGCTGTAGAAATCATCAAAGTTTGATGATCATTTAAACTCAAAAATATTGTAATTGCGTTGGCTCAGAATATAGATGCACAGGAAAAACACAAAAATCAAGCGGTTTTAGGATGGATACAACACTAAATATAAATTTAAAAGAACTTTAAAAATCATGATTTTACTCTGGGATGAAAGGTGGATGCCATATTTCATTTTAAAGTGGGTCACGTGATATCTTCATATTACATGGATGTCATTATTATTTTAATTTTGATTTAAAAAAACTACCGAACATATTTTGCTGAAATTGTTTTTATATATTTTATGGGATAATTTAAATTTTTCCTAAAAATTTCGAAGCAATTTGTAAATTTTAACTTCGCTTAAAAAATGTATAAAAAATTAGGTCCCATAGGGTTCCATGTATTTCATTTTTTCAACCCGAGTTGAATCCAAAACTAATTTTGTGACATTATTCATTTACATTCTCATATGTCCCACAGACCGTCTCAACAACATACTAAAATTTTACTTGATAAAGTCATTTCAAGGGCAGGTATCGTGAGAACGGACAGACAGATAGACAGAATGAACAAAGTCAGCAACATTTTTCAACTATGTTATAAAATGGTCATAAACATATTCAACAAAACTGAATATTACTTCTTATTTGTAAAAACAAATAAAAGTATTCTTTTCTCGAAAAAATTATTTCAATAGATGTATAGAGCTTTTTCAACTCTTTAAAAATTAGTCTTAAATTATACGATTGTCAAATTGTAGAATATTCGGTATTAAAAAAATTGTTTTTTATCATTACATTCCATAAGTCAGGCAGAACAGTTAGAAATCTATCTTACAGAAATTTAAAGTATTTTTTTTTTAATTTATTGTTTGCAGAGGATATCGTATTCGAACTATTTTAAATTGAATACTATTACGTTTTCAGATAATTTTTGAAATCTAAGTACTATTCTGGAGTATTCTTCCATGAAATAGATGACAGAAATTATATAACAATTTTGACATAATTTCAAAACTGAGAAAGTATGATTTCGTAATTTAAAATAAATGAGATAAATCCCGATTATACATACGCAGCATATAATCCTAATCAGACACATATAATATGGACTTTCCCGGCCGCCCTTTTGGTTGCTCAACTCCTAGGATGAGTCGCACGGCTTGGGTCTTCAACATACAATATGGAAAAATAGTTGATTTGTATTCTGGAGGTCATAGAATGCGGTAATACATCGAAAATCCAAATTTGAATTTCGACCCTTTACAATAATTCCCCTATACATGTACCAACAGTATCGTAGGCAGGGGGATGACCCCCTCCCCCCATCCATTGCCTGAACTGCCACATTGGTTCCCCATTAAAGTGAATGTAAAAAAATCATTTAATAACAGTTAAAGCTATGACATTAGGGGTTACATTTTCATGTCTGAGGAAATCAAATCGTTAATAGCTCCCCACATAGAAAGTGCGCCGAAATGCATTATATCCCTTTTCCAAAAAAGCTACAAATCATCAATGGAAAATCATTTTTCTCGTATCCTTCAAGTTTTATCATATAAATATAAAGGAATTTCTTCGCAATTTAACATTGGGGAGATGCTAAAATGCATAATTTATTTCAAGTCATCCGGAGTTAAATGACCCATCGGGGCATAAAAATTTATACGAGTTTTATAGAATTTATGTGATAGTTTCACTTGCTAAACGTACAAAAAATTTTAGTCGCTGTATCAGCAGGTATGTGGCAAAACCACAATGCTACTTTTAATATATTTTTTCAAACAATTTAATACAGACCAAACAAAAGGTTCATGTACTTCTCAAATCAGCAAGTTATGAACACGTATGCACAGTGCATTACACCTTTTAGTTTTAAAGTATATATTTATAAGCAAAGTTCGGTTATATATATAAATACACACACACACACACATATATATATATATATATATATATATGTGTGTGTGTGTGTGTGTGTGTATGTGTGTGTGTGTGTGTGTGTTGGCGTATGGTGGGAAGTGGGGACATTCATATGTTTACACACCTTCCAAGTGGGGACGCACCGGCAAGTGGGGACGTCCTCGCTTTGGATTTTTGCAGAAATGTGCTATTTAAAGACAGATAATATTCTGAAAAAAGTTTGGTTGACTTTTGGCATAGGTCCCCAGTTAGGTTGTATAGGTATATAGTCTGTGTATAACTGTGTATAGCTCGCGAATATCTGTGTGTGTCTTGCAAAAAGACACGTCCGCGGTTTATCAGAATTGCAACATATTGTGTGTATGCGGAACTGGTTTTCAGAGGGAAGGCGTTAACTGCCCTCTAGCTAAATCTGCGAAACACCCGTGTTGGTATTTGAGGGAAACCGAGGACAACTCATAGAATTATCAAATTGAGGTATTAGCTTCTTGGGAGCCCCTAGAATCACTAGAGCCCCCCTTAAAGGATCCCCCCCCCAAGGAGATATGCATACATTTTTTTAGCAGGCACAAACCCCTCCGCAAATTATTGTAATTTTGATTTTGAAATATATTTCTAACTCGCCGAAAGAGAAAAATATTACACTTCTGAAACTAATGTATTTTTTTTTCTTTTGAGGTCCCATTTATAGTTTGGGAGCCAATGTTATAAGAAACAGATTCTAGCCAGACTGTCTTTTATTATTTCCCATATGTCAAGAAATATTCCCGTCCAAGAAGCTAAAAGTATTTAAAAATTAAGTATACACAACCGTCTTCACAGCATATTTTTGCATAGCATTTATAGAAATACAGTGTGATTCAGTTTTTGAAGAGTTGTGTAGTTGTAAAATACAGTATTTTTCTCTGTATGTATATTCTGTATCTGTGTAAGCATTTGCCTGGTAATAAATGGAGCCCAGGTTCGGAATTCAAAACACGGATAAACTCAAACCGCGAAGGCAATTTTATTTTTTTTTAAATTCAATTAAAACTTATATTTCAAATACTTTCTTTTATTCTCTTTTAATCCTTAGACTCTTGACACTGCATTTTCTCTTCAGTGAGTTAGAAAAGCATCTCTCCTGAGATGGTTCAGCAGTTTATTTGTTGCTGTTAATGCGAGTTTTAAAAAGACTTCATAAAATCGGGAAAATGGATGTACTTTATTTTAAATGTAAGCAGTCTGAGAGCAAAAATTTTGATCTGACTTTAATATATACACTTTTAAACTTGCTTATACACTTTTAAACTTGCTTATACACTTTTAAAACACGGACCATGCATATACACCTTTAAAACGCGGACCATGCGAATACACCTTTGAAACGTGGACGGTGCATATATACCATTAAAACGCGGGCCATGCGTATACACCATTAAAACGCGGACAATGCATATACACCGCTAAAACGCGGGCTATGCGTATACACCTTTAAAATGCGGACGATGCATATACACCGTTAAAACGCGGACCATGCGTATACACCTTTAAAACGCGGACAATGCATATATACTTTTAAAACGCGGACCATACGTTTGTATCTTTTAAATGTGAATTATTTTTAAAAAAAAAATAAAAAAAAAATATCTTGAGTGGGGCGCATATTATCATCTTGTGTTTTTATATTATTTATTTGATTTTCTAAAATAAATATTCAGAACTAGATTGCTTTCTACTTGGTTCGTTTCCTCCGAAAATTAATAAGTCTCTGAGTGATGTTCATCGATTGAAAAATGCTCACCAAACTTTATTCGATTTATTCAATTTCTTCGAAAGATATGGCACTACATTAAAAAAAATATAGATGAATAAATGTTTTAATATCTCGAGAGCAGATCGGGATAATTTCTAAATAATGATGTCCATTCATTTCGGATTTAAGCTGTTTGTTTATAAAGCATTCACCCATTTGATAATAGGGAATTTATATATTTTTTTTCGAATTGCTCCATTTTTGACCAAAACCATAAACTATCTCAAGAACAGTGCATATAAACCTCATGTAAATGATGACATTCGTGTTAAACAGCTGACATTATAAATACATAAATATTTCTCTAACATTTTCATATGTTTAAGTTTAGTTATTTTTCCGAATTTGAAAAGCATGATAAAAAAATAAGATCTATTATTTGATCCGTTTACTCCGACAGGTAATAGGCTTCTAACATTTACCGATTGAAATAATCGTACTAATTTGTTTTCCGTATTATCAACTTGTTCGATACTGTTGTACCCACAAAGAAATAGACAGATGGTTAACATTGGTTAATTCGTATTCAGGGATGCTCCAAAACGCGTATAACCTATAACCTTCAAAATAAATACAAGAATTTGATTTTTGACTCATCAAAATTGTTTTTACATATAGTCATATACTATGTGCTGAAAGGAAAAAAAAATAGTCATATGGGATTAATTGATTTTAATGAAGGAAAGGGTAGATATGGACATACTAATAAGAGAAAAATTACTTAATAAGAGAATATGCACCACCACGTTCATGCTCCATACTAATAAAACCACAGAAACCCAATGGGCACAGTCTTTTAATGCCATCTGAGTTGAGCCCCTTCTCACAATTTTGCATATCCGTTTAATTAGAAAAGTATCTATGTTTTAACAATGGAAGCCAAAATATAGAACACTAAACGCAAAACACATATATTTTAATATGCGGAAAAAGTACAAATATTGCTAAATTCCCCTGAATAGATATTTAAAGACACCATATGTACAAATTTGTTATGGCAATTCTGCCCACAATAGAACAGAATATTGAACAGAATATACGTATATAGAGCAAATAGCTGGGGTTTGAGAAGTTAGTCGGTATGAGTAGAACTGCCTATTGCACGATAATTTATATGAGTATTCTACCAACTAAACAAAAAACTACTTTCTGACAAGCGAATATGATAAAACTGCATACATTTAACACAAGCACATTCTCCTGATAGTTTAGAGTGCTTGTCTCGAGATCAACAGGCTAGGGTTTTAAATCCTTATAGTCGGTACAAGACTTCATACAGACTCATGCTCGGTATTGTCGACTCTGGTATATTAAATGAATATAAGTGCAAGTATGTGATAATTTTTAAAAAATATATCCATTTGTTAAGTCCAAGAAGTATTTTCATCGAATTAGTAGGAATATATTCTGAAGTGTTTGTTATGCGGTCAGGATAGCTCAGGCAGAGGCATATATGAAAAATATTTTTAAAAAGACTGAGTCACATGTACGTGACCTCAATTTTTGCATAATATATCCAGATAAAACATGCTTTTCTGGAAAAGTTTGTTTCCTACTGTAAACATATAGCATATATATATGATCATTGTATAGGAGTGGAGAAAATTTTAGTCTCAAGTTCCAAACAAATATATCGATTGATGGGAGTAGCACAATGTACCCCAGTTTATTCCCAGTTAAAATTGAGACGGAAATACTTTGATCTCAACTCATTTTTGATTCGAAGTACTTAAAAAGCATCGACTTACTTTATAATACTGAAAGTACTTAAAAATCATCCATTTATTTTGCAATACTGATCATTTAATTATACGATCTTCTCATTTCAGAACAAAAAACGAGCAATATTTAAAAAAAAAAGGCACATCTTTGCATCCTAAATGATATTTACTTATAAATGAATAATTTTATGTAAAATGGCCAATTTCAAAAAGTTTTTCAATACAATTATTGTTTATAAGGTTATTTTAATTATCGAAACAAAATATGTTTGAAAGATTGAGTATACCCTTCCCTTGTCTAATCTCTCTGAATGCTTATCAGTCAAAATGTATCCGTCTGTTACAGATTATAGTCAATTATAGAATATATGTTTATCCAATTTATGAAAATGAAATAGATTAGATCTTGTTTATCTGATACTGGAAATAAAGATTAAATGGAAATTTTGTAAAATTAGAGTAAAATAGCTTTTTCTTTCTATTTTTTTTTACATAAAAATGAAAAAGAAAAGTACAAAATCATGAAGGATACAAATTATTGTGTAAAATTTGTTGATCAGTAAAATTAATGGGCCACTAAAGTTTACTGATTGAAATAGCATTACGAAATTCCGTTTGGATAGCATAATTTTCCAAGGGATATCGTGTCTACAAGGAAGCATCATTAAAATGATTGATTTGCATTCAATAATGCTCAAAATGTTTAAATTCATCCAAATCGAAGAGTCTAATTACTTACCTGTATGTAATGTATAGTAGGATAAGTAAAAACAAAGAAAATCTTTATAGATTCTGTGGAGAATCAATTACTTGAATTTTCATACATAAGCGAAAATTACTTCTCCATACAAAGAATACTGTGAATCCTCGATTGTACAAGTAATACAATTTGATATAAAAATGCCAAATATTGTTTTCATTTAAGTGTCCAAATTTAGTGTACTTATACGACGCTAAGAATGTGCCCAATATTGATGATCAGAATTTTTTCAAAGAAGTTTTGTAGTTAGAAATGTTTGCTTTAATAGTTCGAAATGTAACAATTGTGCAAGTTTGCTTCTTGCTAAGCCCGCGAGGTGCCTTAACTACAAAGGGATATATAAAGTTCAAATTAATGTATTGTGAACAATGAACTTGATTCGAGGGTGATGGCCCGTTCTTCTATCCCGATTCATATGGTGCTTTAAATATGTGAAAGTTTAAATATTTTTATCGAGCAATGTTAATCTTTATTTCTATCCCTCATGGCGCCTTAAATCGAAAGGAAAACGATATTATTTAAGTTAATTTGTTTCCTGAAATCTAGTATTAATTCTTCGTGCTTTAATTTGGGTATCGTCTTAATTTGAGGAAAAAGGCAATTTTCAAAAGTTATAATTTCCGGAAGGATTACATTTTTTATTATTATTTAATTACCTAATTCAAGTTGAATCCCAGTTGTTAGAAGAAATACTATTAAAATTATATGTTTGTATTTTCTTATTACTGAAGCACTGTATTTCTGTTGACACTCCGGTTTTAGAACTAATATGTGAGAAAGTAGAGTGCTTTGTTTAAAAACAATTTTTAGTTTTTTAAACTATAATAAAAATTTCAATTTCGACGCCCCTGTAAGACGGCGCCTGAGGAAATCACCTCGCCGTCTTACCTCTCGTCACGGCCCTGAAGCATTTACTATTATATATTCCTTTTTTACTTTTAAGAAGGCCGGCCACTAATTTTTCTTTAATTTATGGGGTTTTATCAATTAGTTTTGCGATTTTTAATTAATTTATATTCTTGTTTCTACCTTTTGATCACTTACTTTTAAAACATCGCGATTTCGATATTTCGGTCATTTTCCCCGTTATATTATCGGACGTTATGAATTGAGTAACCCTTTAATTGTAAAAATTCCCCAATATGTTTATTTCATAACAATTAAATAAATTCTTTATCCTTTTGAAGGAATTTGATTTTTCTTAATATTTCGACGTTTATGAATTTAAAAATATCACTTTGTATCGCTAAACACATATGACATTTTACTAATTTACTCGAATTTTACTGATCAACAGAATGGGAGAGGGGGAAGGGGAGGAATAAACCAGTTTTGTCTGTGTATGCAGGTAAGTTGAAAATCGATCGAATTTAACTTTGAATTTCTGAAATTTCTCCGAGCAAGAAACTGTCGGACACTGAAACTTAAAAAAAAATGCGAAAATCTTACGATCTATAGCTTCAAGATGAATAGAAAGTATGGCTGGGCAGAATAGTAGCCTTTAAACGCTTTATTTTTACCACCCTCCTTCATATTTACCGTATAGTCGTTTATGGACAATACATATGTAGGATAAAGTAAAACAACAATACTTCGTCACAATATCAGCAATTTGGCTCGGAAAAGCTCCCCCTCCCCCCCTCCATTCCCAAGGTTGATGTCCTTTATTTGCTTTCGGCTGCAGCGTATACTCAAAACTAAGGTACCTTATTCAAATATAGGAGTTTTACCCGAAACTATTGCATATAGATTATTTTTTTTTAATTTATCATAATGCAAAATATGTTACAATGAATATTTAACCAATAGATAAATTCACAAGCCAAAGATTGCGGGTTTGATTTTCGCGCAACATTTTAATTTTGATGCACAACTTTAATTCCGATTACACATCCGCTTTCGGAAACCCTTTAAAATTCGAGGCAGTTATAAAAACGATGAAAGCCCTTAGTACATCGTGTAAAGTTCAGCAGGGCGCTGGTGGGGTCAAAGGATAGAATTGCGACTTCCGCGCCAGGTCATGTATCAAAACGCATCCTATATATCTAAGGAGTTAGACGTCTATAAAATATAAAACGGATATATTAGACGAAATATCTACGGATAGAATATCTAAGGACTTTGGCCGGTCATTTCGTTAATCGCTAGTTTTTTAAATTGAATCGCCGACATGGGAATACCTTAGAATTAGAAGTATGTCTTCGTATCTCTCCTCTAAGGGGAATACCTGGGCTGGGGAGAATGAATGTTCCACCCCAGGCACGGGAACAATGAAAACCCTTTACGATAACGGAGTGTATCCTGCATCTTGAGTGGTCATGCTCAGAGGGTTATGATTTCACCCTGCGGGACGAAGAAAACCGACAAAGGGCGTAGCACTCACCACTCATTTGGTTGTAAATATTGCTGTAACTCTGCGTCGCTTTCAGTGATCGATAGGTATCCTTACAATTCTTTCTCCCAGATACTTCTGAAAACATTCTATTGTAAGTCTTAAAAGTGTTGAACATCTTAAGCTGTTCACAGAAAAAAAAATTGACTTAACTACAAATGTGGCGTCCACTTTAGCCGGTTCATATCAATAGCTCGTGAAAATGTATTTTATGCATAATTTTATGCAAAAAAAAAAGGTGATGATTTTTAAAATGCTAGAACTGGCTATTTTGTAGGAATTCTACACATATAGGCATTTAGAAAAATAGTTAATGTGACGGGATCCTTCAAAAGCAAAATTCGGCAACTATTAATTCATTTCTGCAGTGCATATGCTTCAAAATGCCTTGTTAAAAATCCATTTAAATTTTTTTTAAAAAAACTCGTTTTAAAAACAATCACAGTCAAAAAATTTTATAAAAATATTAATTTGTAAAACTAATATATTGATAATGACTAAAACTGGAGTTATATGAAATTCCATATTTGTATACGCAATTGCATATATAAACACTTACAGAACATGTAAATGCATAAAAGGCCTTTAAATGCATATTTCAAGTGTTTTATTTTCTTTTAGCTTGCATTTTTTTATTTTAACTATCTTTTCACCTTCTTTAACACTTTACAACAAAGTTTAAAAGTGTTTATGACTTTGTTCATTAATACTTACAACAAAGTTGAAAAGTGTTTATGATTTTGTTCATTCTGTCTATCTGTCTGCGTGTCCGTTAGCACGATAACTGCCGTAAAAATAACTTAATCAAAATGAAATTTTAGTATGTTGTTCAGACAGTCTATGGGACCTATGGGAATATAAATGATAAATTTCACCCAATTAGTTTTGGATTGAACCCGGGTTGAAAAAAATGAAATACATTGAACTCTATGGAACCTAATTTTTCAAACATTTTTTAAGCGGATTTAAAATTCACAAATTGCTTCCAAAGTTTTTGAAATATGCAATTTATCCCATAAAATATATAAAAAGACTTTCAGTAAAATATATTCAGTAGTTTTTTAAATAAAAATTAAAATAATAATTACCCCTTTTATATGAAGCGATCACGTGACCCTTATATGAAGAGATCACATGGCCCACTTCAAACTGAAATATGGCATCCATCTTGTGTCAAAATCGTGATATTTAAAGTTCTTTTTAATTCATATTGAGTGTTGTATCCGTCCTAAAACCGCTTAATTTTTGCTTGAATTCTGTGCATCTACATCCTGAAACAACGCAATTATAATATATTTGAGTTTAAATGATCATCCAACTTTGATTATTTCTACAACGAAGCCTCCTACTTTTCATTTATGGAAAATGTAAACAGCAAAATATGTAGAATGAGTTGTATAAGAATTGCTGCATTTCTTTAACGTAAAATTATTTAGCTCATGGAGTCTGCAATATATGAATGAATGAAATATTCATTCATTAAGATGATATGAATGAAATATTCATTGACTTTACAGAGAGAAGGACGATTTTTTCGATGAAGTTTTAAACATAGAGTTTAATTACTTGTACCTCCATGGTCTTAAGTTTTTAAATAAAATAAATTAATATTGCATTGAAATGAATGGAAAAATGTTTATGAGTGAAATGCTGCTTTTATAGAGAGAGCTGTTATATTTAGATGACGTCATTTGAATAAACTTTATTTGTTTTCGATGAAGTTTTCAAATATAATAAATTATTGTAGTATTATAATAATTTTAAAAATATTACCGAGGTATGTATTGCATTTTTGAAATGTTTAAACCAGGCAATTTATAATTCAATGCCGTCATTTGAATGAAGTTCATTTTTTTCGATGAAGGTTTAAGTTTTCAAATATAATAAATTAATGTAGTATTGTGATAATTTTTAAAATATTACCGAGGAATGGATCGCATTTTAGAGATGTTGAAATAAAATTGCGTTGAAGTTGGAAAGTGTTTCATAATCAATGCTTTATGCATGATTGATCTTTCTTGTTCAATAGCTATATAAGTTAACATCGGACGAAGCTAAACATATTTCTCATTCAACACTCAAATTCCGTGAGCTACTAAGGTCATGCAATTATCCTAAGAAATGGTGAAATCCTTCTAGGGTAAAATGACAAGAGGCATGTCTGGTAAAAGAGAGGGAAAATCACCTTATACGAGTATCTGAAGTTTTGCATGCGTCTTTTTCAAATAGCTGTTCTGTAAATGTTTCTGTATAAGCATTGTGAGTAAAAATGCCTAAAATTAAATCTAATAAATCAATCCGAATAAAATCTTGTATTTATATTCATAGAAAAATCTGCATACAGATGGTGTTATTATATTGTGTAATATGCGAGAAAAAATTATTCAGAAAAATATCAAATCAACATGTAATAACTGCTATTTACATTTCAGAGAAAAAAAAAAAAGAAGAGTGAACACGCAGTTATAACTAAGCCGTTTTCAGCATGAAATACTGAAGAACTAAATATCACTTTCAGTTCAAAAGATGACAAGTACTGTTCAATAATATCAGTTGATATTAAAAGAATATTTTTGGCATTAAAATGACAAAGCAAATAAACGACAAAGTCTACGTGTCAAGAACTTAGAAAAGCACATTAGTT
This sequence comes from Amaurobius ferox, assembly GCA_951213105.1. Taxonomy (NCBI): domain Eukaryota; kingdom Metazoa; phylum Arthropoda; class Arachnida; order Araneae; family Amaurobiidae; genus Amaurobius; species Amaurobius ferox. The sequence continues at coordinate 91,530,750 of OX578133.1, forward strand.
GGTTACAGCAATAAAATTTACTCACTATATGAAATTTTTAACTACATTTGAACAATGATATAAAAACTTTTGATTTGCAATAATAGTTTGCTTAAGTTTGGGTGAAATTCCCCGTTTTTAAATGCCTTCAGAAACATTAATGATATTCGAACAAAATATATAAATATATGTATTTTATCTTATAACGTTATAAGTAATTATTTATTAAATTTTAGGTGCATATTTTCATGCATATTTTGACAAATTTTAGTGCATATATTAGTTATGGAATTAATGTAGTATTGAATGAGACATATCTGTGTCTGCAGTTACGTAGGAAGCGTCATAAGCATTCATTGATTATGATTACGTTAGTTCTCCATATATAATTGCATTATATTCTTCACAGAGTATTGGTGTATTAAATCCGACACTGTAAACAACCACATTTGATCTTCGACCTCCCTTCACTGTTCGAGATCCTGACGACACCAATATACCAATCTTGCCACTTTTTAAAAAATAAAAAAAATTTGATTTTCATAAATTTCATTGAAATGTCGGCAAAAAATCAATATTTTCCCTAAAAAGGCTCTCTCTCTCCCAAGAATGCCTTATCAGCAAACACTATTGATAGGGAAATTATACACTCTTATTAAACATGGTGTTTTTGCAATAAATTAATTTTTAGCATTTGGCAACAGAAGTTTGGATTCTTTAATCTCTATTGTTAAATTATTACAAGATATTTTTAGCTATCTATCTATCTATATATATTAATTGCCAAGTGTCCATCTGTCTGTCACGTTTTTTCAGGCACTTCCCGGATAGATAGAGACTTGCAATTTGGTACACAGGTCGATCGTTCGATAAAACCCCCTGGAAAAATCGAATTTTTGGAAATGTTCCGTAGAGGGTATGCTCCACACCAAAACCTTCGAAAAATGCAATGATAGGAAAGCATACTTTAAGATGAGATAGAAATTTCAAATTTAGAGTATGTGTAAACCATTCTAAAGGAAGAAAATGCGTAATTTCAGATTTCAATATTTGCTACTTTAGTGGGTGCCGTGCACAGAAATGTTCGATTTTCCGAACGAATGAGAAGCGTTTGCTTTAAATTTAATAGAGGCTTAAAATTTGGTATACGGGTTAATCATTTGATGAAAACACCCAAGACAAAAGTGTTTTTCAAAAATGTTCGTTTAAAGGGGTGCTCCAGAGAAAAGCAAAATGATGAAAATTCATGTTTTAAGATGCAATAGAGACTACAAATTTGGTGTGCGAGTTGATAGCTCGAAAGGAAAAGCAAGTATAATTTCAGTTTTTCGATATTTTCTACTTTATGGGGGTGCCGCAAACTCAAATTTTCGATTTTCCGAATAAATGAGAAACGCCTCCTTTCAAAATGTAGTAGAGGCTTGATATTTGGTATTTGGGACAATCATCTGATAAAAAACACAAGAATAGAGTTTTGAAAACTGTTCATTTAAGAGGGTGCTCCATGTAAATCGTTCGAAAGGTGAAATGATGGCATTGCATGCTTCAGAATGAGACAGGGACTTCAAATTTGGTGTACGAGAAGATAGTTCGAAAGGAAGAAAGTGAGCAATTTAAGTTTTCCAATGTTTTCTTCTTTAGGGGGTTCCGCACACGAAAATTTTCGATTTTCCGAATAAATGTGAAACGCGAATTATTAAAAAATTTACTTTATTGGGGGGGGGGGGGGGGGTGCTTATTGTGGGACTGCTGATTTTCAACCGGTATACGGCTAGTATATACTAATTTCCAAGTGTCCGGTCACTCTTTTTTTAGGCACGTATTGAATAGATAAATACTTGTAATTTGGTACACGGCTCGGTCATTCGATAAAACCCTCTGGAAAAATTGAATTTTTCGAAAATCTTCTCTACAGGGGGTGCTCCATACTAAAACGTTCGAAAAGTGAAATGATAAATAAGCATGCTTAGCAATAAGAAAGAGACTTCAAATATGGTGCATGGGTTAAAACTTCATCAAAAAAGTCAATGCTATAAAATCGCTTGCTTCCCTATCTAAGTAAAATCAATGAATATTCCATTCGTATCACTTATATCCCAGACTTCATAGCTAAATAATTTTGCTTTGAAAAATTCAGCAATTCTTATACAACTTATCTTACAATCGAGTTTACACTTTGCATAAGTTAAAATTAGGCTTCGTTGTAGAAATAATCAAAGTTTAGTGATCATTTAAAATAAAAAATATTGTAATTGTAAAGACACAGAATTTAACACTAAACACAGATAATACGCAAATATAAAGCGGTTTTAGAACAGATGAAACACTAAATATACATATAAGAAAGATCAATCATGCATAAAGCATTCATTATAAAACAATTTCCAACTGTAATTTTATTTAAACATCTTTAAAATACGATACATTCAGAGATGATATTTATAACACTTTACAACATAGTTGAAAAGTGTTTATGACTTTGTTCATTCTGTCTGTCTGTCTATCTGTTCGCACGATAACTGCAGTAAATATGACTTTATGAAAATAAAATTTTAGTATGCTGTTCAGACGGTCAGTAGGACATATGGGAATGTAAATGAATAATATCACAAGAATAGTTTTGGATTAACCCGGGTTAATAAAATGAAATACATTCAACCCTATGGGACCTAATTTTTCAAATATGTTTTAATCGAATTTAAAATTCACAAATTGCTTCGAAAGTTTTAGGAAATATTTAAATTATCCCATAAAATATATAAAAAAAATACTTAAGCAAAATATATTGAGTAGTTTTTAAAATAAAAATTAAAATAATAATTACACCCATATTATATGAAGAGACCACGGGACACACTTTAATATAAAATATGGCATCCATCCTGTGTCAAAATCGTGACTTTTAAAAATCTTTTTAATTAACACTTTACAATAAAGTTGAAAAATGTTTATGACTTTGTTCATTCTGTCTGTCTGTCTGTCTGTCCGTTAGCACGATAACTGCCGTAAAAATGACTTAATCAAAATGAAATTTTAGTATGTTTTTCAGACGGTCTGTAGGACCTATGGGAATATAAATGAATAATATCACCCAATTAGTTTTGGATTGAACCCGGGTCGAAAAAATGAAATAATACATTGAGCCCTATGGGACCTAATATTTCAAACATTTTTTAAGCGGATATAAAATTCACAAATTACTTCGAAAATTTTAGGTAATATTCAAATTGTACCATAAAATATATAAAAAAATTCAGCGAAATATATCCAGTAGTTGTTTAAATAAAAATTAAGATAATAATTACACCTCTTACATGAAGCGATCACGTGACCATGATATGAAAAGATCACATAACCCACTTCAAAATGGTATATGGCATCCATCTTGTCTCAAAATCGTGATTTTTTAAGTTCTTTTTAATTCATATTGAGTGTTGTATCCGTCCTAAAACCACTTTATTTTTGCTTAAATTCTGTGCATAATATTGTGTTGAATGAAATGAATGGGAAAATATTATGAATGAAATGCTGTTTTTATAGAGAGATCTAGGCGTGTTATTTTTTCTATGACGTCATTTGAATGAATGTCAGTTGTTTTCGATGATGTTTTCAAATATAATAAAATATCGTAGTATTATGATAGTTTTAAAAATATTACCGAGGAATGTATCGCATTTTAGAGATGTTTAAACCAGGCAATTTATATTTCAATGCCGTCATTTGAATGAAGTTCATTTTTTTCGATGAAGGTTTAAGTTTTCATATATAAAAAATAAATGTAGTATTGTGATAAGTTTTAAATTATTACCGAGGAATGTATTGCATTTTACACATGTTTAAATAAAATTGCATTGAAGTTGGAAAGTGTTTCATAATCAATGCTTTAAGCATGATTGATCTCTCTTGTTTATATTTAGTATTGCATCCGTCCTAAAACAGCTGTGTTTCGCGTTTTTTCTATGCATCTGTATTCTGCGCCAACGAAATTATAATATTTTTTAACTTAAATGATCATCAAACTTTGATTATTTCTACAACGGAGCCTAATTTTAACGTATGCAGAATGTAAATACATCAAGCTGTAAGATGAGTTGTATAAGAATTGCTGAATTTTTATAAGGCAAAATTTAGCTCTGGAGACTGGAATAAAGCTGATGAAAAATGAATATAACTGATGTAAAATGAATAAAGCTAATGAAAAAATTAATGTAACTGATGCAAAATGAATAAAGCTAATGAAAAATGAAAATAACTGATGAAAAATGAATAAAGCTAATGAAAAATGAATATAACTGATGAAAAATGAATAAAGCTGATGAAAAATGAATAAAGCTGATGAAAAATGAATAAAGCTGAATAAATCCGATGAATGAAATTCATCAACTGTAAAATCATCAAAAACAATCATATGTAAAATTAATGAATGAAATTCATTATTTTACATAGAGAAGCAGACGATTTTTCAGCATTGCTTTTTTTGATAAATTTCAAGCAAAAGTTTTAAGCATAGTAGAGTTAGAAAGTACTTTTACTTCCATGGTTTTATGTTTTTAAGTAAAAAATATATTATAGTATTGTGATGAATAAAAGGAATGGAATAAAAGATTTTGAATGAAATATTTACTACATTTACATAGAGAGCCAGGCGATTTATATTTCGAAGACGTTATTTGAATAAAGTTCTTTATTTTTTCGATGACGTTTAAGTTTTCAAATATAATAAATTGTTGTTATATTGGGATAATTTAAAAAACATTACAGCTGAATTATAGCGTTTTATATATGTTTAAATAAAATTGCATTGTAGTTGGAATGCGTTTCATAATCAATGTTTTATGTATGATTGATCTCTTTTGTTTTACTTATCACAGAACTACAATAATTTATTTTGCATGGAAGATTAAACCACGGAGATAAAAGTATTTTCTAACTCCATGCTTAAAACTTCTTTCAAACCTTATTCAAATGACGTCATCGAAATATAAATCGCTTAAAAAATGTTTGAAAAATTAGGTCCCATAGGGTTCAATGTATTTAATTTCTTCAATACGAGTTCAATCCAAAACTAATTGGGTGATATTATTAATTTACATTCCCATATGTTCCACAGACTGTCTCAACAACATACTGAAATTTCATTTTTATAAAGTCCTTTTTACGGCAGTTATTGTGCGAACGGACAGAGAGACAGACAGACAGAATGAACAAAGTCATAAACACTTTTCAACTATGTTGCAAAGTGTCAAAAATAATTTCATCACTTGAATGTTGGATACTATTCCATATCTACTTATAAATAATGTGAATGTAAAAGAAACTTGCGCAATATAATTCTGCACTATACACATTACACATAGACCAACATTAGTAGATGTAGAAGATGGTAGTTTCATTTTATGCAGTATGCATGGCTTGCAACTTTCTGATGTCACAGAACAGGTTTCCCTTTGAAGTATGGGGTTGTACAGGTGATAGCTCTGAGCCCTGAGCGTCGAGAACCAGATACTAGATATCAGCAGTATTGTTCACGAAGACATCTTCCACTAAGGGGACCATAGCCTGGAGGCGTGCTCTACCTTGTGGCAGGAGTATAGAGCGTGGAGGGACTCCACGCTATAGAAGTAATGGGTTAGGGCTTAGCACCTTCTCCCTTGAAACTGGAAATGCTTGTTAATGACGTCAATACATTGCATGAGGAAAATTGACATTCATAGGATTTAATGGAAAATTTGTATTCAAAACTAAAAATAAGCTCATGAAGAACACAGAAAATGAAAATCAAACATTTGTAACTAGAGCTCCAAATGAATTCTATTGTTAGGGCAATGTCACTTGCGTTTTCTTGACACGAAACAATATTTTTAATTGTTTTTTTTTTTAAACATTTTCAAATATTTTTTCAATCTGGTTATTACAATTAAAAAGCAAGTTACAATTAAACAAGAAAGATCAATCATGCTTAAAGCATTGATTATGAAACACTTTCCAACTTCAATGCAATTTTATTTAAACACGTCTAAAATGCAATACATTACTCGGTAATATTTTAAAACTTATCACAATACTACATTGATGTATTATATTTGAAAACTTAAACCTTCATCGAAAAAAATGAACTTCATTCAAATGACGGCATTGAAATATAAATTGCCTGGTTTAAACATCTATAAAATGTGATACATTCCTCGGTAATAATTTTAGAAATATCATAATACTTCGATAATTTATTATATTTGAAAACTTCATCGAAAACTACTGAAATTCATTCAAATGACGTCATAGAAAAAATAACACGCCTGGCTTTCTCTATAAAAGCAGCATTTCATTCATAAATAATTTCCTATTCATGCCATTCATCACAAGACTATAATGATTTATTTTATTTAAAAATTATGACCATGGAGCTACAAGTAATTAAACTCTATGCGTAAAACTTCATCGGAAAAAATCGTCCTTCTCTTTGTAAAATCAATGAATATTTCTTTCATATCAGCTATGCAGACTCCATGAGCTAAATTCTTTTGCGTTAAAGAAATACAACAATTCTAATACAACTCATTCTACATATTTTGTTGTTTACATTTTACATAGGTGAAAAATAGGCTTCGTAGTAGAAATAGTCAAATTTGGATAAGTATTTGAACTCAAATATATTGTAATTGCGTTGTTTCAGTATGTAGATGCACAGAATTTAAGCAAGAATAAAGTGGTTTTAGGACGGAGACAACACTCAATATGAATTAAAAAGAACTTAAAAAATCACGATTTTGATACAAGATATATCATTGATACAAGATATATCATATACATATATCATTTTGAAATGGGTCACGTGATCTTTTCATATCATGGTCACGTGATCGCTTCATATAAGAGGTGTTATTATTATTTTAATTTTTATTTAAAAAACTACTGAATATATTTCGCTGAATTTTTTTTAAATATATTTTATGGAACAATTTGAATATTACTTAAAATTTTCGAAGCAATTTGGGAATTTTAAATCCGCATAAAAAAATGTTTGAGAACTTGGATCCCATAGGGCTCAATGTATTTCATTTTTTCAACCCGGGTTCAATCCAAAACTAATTGGGTGATATTATTCATTTATATTCCCATAGGTCTTACAGACCGTCTGAACAACATACTAAAATTTCATTTTGATTAAGTTATTTTTACGGCAGTTATCGTGCTAACGGTCAGATAGACAGGCAGACAAACAGAATGAACAAAGTCATAAAAACTTTTCAACTTTATTGTAAAGTGTTAAAAATATCTGGAACGTGGAGATATATTGACGTGGGTATAAAAAATATATATATTTCAAATTTTGTATCCAAGTTATTCTTCTAAAATATAACATAGAAATACCACTTTAAAAGTTATGTTTTTAACACTTTACAACAAAGTTGAAAAGTGTTTATGACTTTGTTCATTCTGTCTGTCTCTCTGTCTATCCGTTATCACGATAACTGCCGTAAAAATGACTTAATCAAAATGAAATTTTAGTATGTTGTTCAGACGGTCTGTTGGACCTATGGGAATATAAATGAATAATATCACCCAATTAGTTTTGGATTGAACCCGGGTTGAAAAAATGAAATACATTGAGCCCTATGGGACCTAATTTTTCAAACATTTTTTAAGCGGAATTAAAATTCACAAATTGCTTCGATAATTTTAGGTAATAGTTAAATTGCTCCATAAAATATATAAAAAAAATTCTGCGAAATATATTCAGTAGTCTTATAAATAAAAAATAAAATAATAATTACACCTCTTATATGAAGCGATCACGTGACCATGATATGAAAAGGTCACATGACAAACTTCAAAATGATATATGGCATCCATCTGGTCTCAAAATCGTGATTTTTTAAGTTCTTTTTAAGTCATATTGAGTGTTGTATCCGTCCTAAAACCACTTTATTTTTGCTTAAATTCTGTGCATCTACATACTGAAACAGCCCAATTACAATATATTTGAATTTAAATGATCATCCAAATTTGATTATTTCTACAACGAAGCCACTTATACAAAATGTAAACAGCAAAACATGTAGAATGAGTTGTATTAGAATTTCTGTATTTTTTTAACACAAAATTATTTAGCCCATGGAGTCTGCATAGCTGATATGAATGAAATATTCATTGATTTTACAAAGGGAAGGACGATTTTTTTCGATGAAATTTTAAGCATAAAGTTTAATTACTTGTAGCTCCATGGTCTTAATTTTTAAATAAAAGAAATTATTATAGTATTGTGATGAATGAAATGAATGGGAAAAAGTTATGAATGAAATGCTGTTTTTATAGAGAGATCCAGGCATGTTATTTTTTCTATAACGTCATTTGAATGAATTTCAGTTGTTTTCGATGAAGTTTTCAAATATAATAAATTATCGTAATATTATGATAGGTTTAAAAATATTACCGAGGAATGTATCGCATTTTAGAGATGTTTAAACCAGGCAATGTATATTTCAATGCCGTCATTTGAATGAAGTTCATTTTTTTCAATGATGGTTTAAGTTTTCAAATATAATCAATTAATGTAGTATTGTGATAAGTTTTAAAATATTACCGAGAAATGTATTGCATTTTAGACTTGTTTAAATAAAATTGCATTGAAGTTGGAAAGTGTTTAATAATCAATGCTTTAAGCATGATTGATTTTTCTTGTTTTAAATTAGCAACAGCTTAATCACGTCGATAAATGTACGTTTATCTTAGTAATATTTAAACATATACAACTTATACATTTAGTATAATTTAGGGAATAATAATTATATTAAAAACAAAATATTGCTATAAAATCTTAAAGTCCTAAAAAGTTGAGTTCTTTCTAGGAAAATTATAAAAACATGCTATCTGATTCCACATAATAATTGATTAGTAGCTGTATTCCTTATTATTGTGTTCTTATCTCACACATTCACTAGTATTCAAGATGGGCTCAAAAAGTTTTGAAACCTGCTTATTTGTAAATATCTCGAATTCGAATTATTTCGAGGGAAAGAAATTATTTTTATACAATTAGAGAAAAATATGTCATTTAAAAGGAAAATTATTTCAAATAGAAGATTTGTTCCGTTTTTTAAATATAAAGGATATGGAGTTTAAGTGTCCAGGGGACTTTTTTTGTATATTCGTAATATCGCATTGGTTAATTCTACTTCTCTTGCAATTGTCATCAGAATACAAAAAATATGTTTCATTTTTACATACTATTATATAAAATAGGTACTGTTTTCTTGAGAATTTTCGAATTCAAAATTTTGATGGAAGATATCCTGACGGAAGACAGTTATTGAATTTGATAATTTGATGAGATAATTTCTGAAAATAAATAATATATTAATACTAATCAAATTGTTTCTGGCTAAAAATATAATTTTGAAAAATATATGAAAGAAAAGAGGGCACCATAAAATATTCTTTACATAAAAATCCAGAAAAATTGAATGCTTTAATGACATATATTAAGATAGTTTTTATTATTTTTTATGCTATTCTGTAAAATAAACCGAAAATATACAATTGTTTAAAGAATATGATACCCCTTATGAATGAGAGGCTATGGTACAGGCAGAGGCTATGGTACTTAAATGACAGGTGTTATAATGACTTGGAATATAAATAGAATACATATAGAATATAAATAGAATACATATAGAATATAAATAGAATACATATAGAATATAATTAGAATACAAGTATATAATTTTATCTATTGCTATATTAGCTGCAAATATTCAGTGGGACGGTCTATTTGGACGGCAGGGGTAGTGCCACCCTATTTAAACCATAACCCAATGGGGCGACATCCACAGGGACGGTGTTCTCCTTCGTCTAATATCAACTTATCGGAAGAACTTTCAAACCCACATATTGAACGTGCTAAATTCTGCGTGAGCAGAGGGTCAGTTTAGGCAGAGCTAGGAATCGAACTCGGGTTCTCCTAGTGCAATCCCCGTGCCTTAACCACTGGACTATCTCACCTCGAAGTTCATTAATCTGTCCTTCAGACCATATACAGCAAAATCCACCTGGTTCGTGAATAATAATATGTATATAGAGCATTTAGCGAAAGTTTTGTCATGCCAAAATAACATTTTTTAAATAAGTTAACATTTTTTAAAACATTTTTATATAGGAGAGAGACACTTCTCATTGCAGATACTATCTTCCACGGACGGGTTTCGCTCTTAATATGCACTCGTCAGCAGAGAATAGCAGAAATCTGTAATGTTTGCAAGAAATATGTTACAATTTTTTGCGAGCTTCTATGGGAACTGACAATTTCAGTCCTTTCGATTGGCATAACATTTTCTTACAATTTAACTCAGCTGCAAAGGCAAATTTCATAAAACACAAATCCGCCTATAAGGGATGTTCTCAAAAATATGAAATACACCCCAGCCACATTTTTTAATCAATTTTATGCCTGCCATATGGAAGGATTGAAATTGTCATTTAACATAAAAGCTTGAATTGTGGATTTTAGCAAGTTTTGTACAACCATTGCATCTAACGAGCTGTAACTTCCATGCTGACGAGCGCATAATAAATGCGAAACCGGTCCATGGCTGTTGGTATCTGCAATGAGAGATCCATCCTTATTTTGAGGGGCGCCCCTTATAAGTGGGTTTTGTGTATAATACACTTTTATATGTTTAATCTTTTTACTCAATATTGCATTCATTCAGTTATGTGTTAGAGCATATGTTACAGAATGTATAATTTCTTATGTTTCTTATCTTCTTATTACGAACGCATCTTTTTTAGGTAAATTTAGCTCACTTTTCAACTAGTTTTGAATTAAAGAAGTTAGAACACATCTAGCGTACATATATAAATATTACACAATTATCAGTTTTAAATACAGTGTCCTCAGTAAAAATGTGTATTCACGATCCTTAGTTAATAGATATACGGACCCTCGTTTTCTTAGTTATTAGATATACATACGGTAAGAACATGTATATCTAATGCCAAGCATTGCCCTCATTCTAACGGTGTATACGCATGGACCTCATTCTAATGGTGTATATGCATCGTCCGCATTCTAACGGTGTATATGCATCGTCCGCATTCTAACGGTGTATATGCATCGTCCGCATTCTAACGGTGTATATGCATTGTCCGCATTCTGACGGTGTATATGCATTATCCGCATTCTGACGGTGTATATGCATGGTCCGCATTCTAACGGTGTATAAACATGGTCCTCGTTTACCTTGCAAAAATACATACTTGAAATTAACCTATTTTTAAAATTTTCTTATCACATATGTCATTAACTTCCTTCCAGGATGCATAAAATGTAAAAATTTTATCAGAAAAATCATTAATTCGGGAGGTCCTCAGTTTGGTGGGTTTCCCGCAGCGTCCTCGTTTTCCACCAAAAACCAACCTGTGTGTGTGTGTGTGTGTGTGTGTATGTTTGTATGTGTGTGTAAATATAATGTAATGCAAGAAACAAAAATCTTTGCATTACTGATTCTCCCAACAAGTTTTTGATCCTATCAATGTTCTTGTATGGAGACAGACTACTTCTGTCAGATGTACAGTTCAACAACACTTAGAAACACACGGCTAATAATCACACATAGTTTGGAAGAGTGGACCAGCAAAAACAAACAATCTGACAGAATTTCTAACATATTCCACGTCTAAACGTTGGAATCCATTTTAAAGCTTCAAAGGCGTAAAATACTTCTTCAGACTAGAAAACTTGAGGGTAGGAGTATTTGAGAGAACTCATCAATCCAATGCCTATCAGTACAAAACAGATGAATCACTTGAGGAATGCAATAGATGAGACGAAGCATTTTACCAGATTTCAATACTTATCTTAAGGTATGGCCACGCTAAGTGTGCCTTAGTTTAAAGTGCCCCCTTGATATGGTGCCAATTTTTCCAGTACCTAACCATGTGGTGACAAGTATGGCTTCCTTAAAATTTAGTCTACTCTAGATCTCGACTACTGAAGATTCTATCTCCTAACCAGGAACGTTATAAGCTATCTTTTATATAATTGCAAATTATGACTTTGAAGCACAAGCAGTAAATATATAGATCACAACGTAAAATACTGAGCAAATAAAATATAAAAAAAATCAGACAACCGTTTCAGAAAGTTGTTATGCGGTTTCTTCTTCAGTGCAAGCAAGACAAGAATTACACACAAAATAAGTTTACTGCGTGCTGACGACTAAGTAAATACAGTGTTGGAGTATAAGGATTTAAATGCAGCCAGAAAAAATGAACTCTAAAACCAGAACTATAGAGCCAGGAATAAATGGACGGGAAAGTAGGATAAAACAGATAAAATTCAGTTAAAAGTAGTTAAAACAGAAATGACAGACATACCATAAGAAAAAATCCTCTATCCAAAAGTGTTCGCCAGATTTAACCTAGATAACTTTCACATTTTTCATATCACACATAATTCCAATTATCTGATTAATATTTTGTTAATAATTCCATATTTTTTATAGTTATGGCTTGATCATACTTAGCTAATTTCTCTCTATCTTATCCTTCTTATTTGTCAATGTCTTTTCATTCTGGTTTTCGCATCCGCAATTTATTTCATTCTTACTTCTACCTCTCACTATATAGTACTGCTGCTGATCCTGTATTTAAACAGTCACCAACACATTATTAGTTCATTTGGGGTATAGCTCTTGCACGGATTGAGGAAGATTTAAATGTCAATTAAGCTTCATTAATTTAAATTTTTCAGTGGATATTATAAACTATTTTTTATAATCACTTCAAATATTTTATTATTTTTTATAATTTTAGTTTAAATAAAAGTGTTTCTTTAAAAGTAAAAGATATAAATATAACTGTAATTTTTTTTACAGGTCCTCCTACCGTTGTTCGAACAGACATAGAAATAAGAAGTTTTGGTTCAATATCAGAAACAGATATGGTAAGATCAAAACTTTTCTTTTATCTTGTTGTTGTTGTTGTTGTCGTGTCACTAACATTACATTTAAGGAAGAATGTGTGCACTGCTTCTGTTTTCTTTTATCTTTATGCCTTTAAGTAGAATTTTCGAGTTTATAGATGGTTGTTAGTAAAAAATAAAAATAAATATGTTACAGCAAGGGATTTATTAAGACTCTTTTATATGGTGGCAAGTGGTGTACTGTATACTTCAACTTTGACAGAAATAAGGATTACGCATTTTTATATTATTTTCGCACTTATTTCGTACAGTCACACAAATTTCGGTAAAACCGGAAATGACATCTCACCAGAAGAGGGCATTCTTAGTGAACCCTTATGTTCCTTCAAAGTGCGATAGTGAACTATATCAGTCATTATCTAAACTATATCTATAAACAATCTTGAGAAATAGATGTTGCAAGGAACATGCAAATTTTTTAATCGGAAATGACATCTTTAGACCCAGAAATTAAAATCGTTAGTGAGACCATTTTCCCCCACCAGAATTTGATGTCTAATCCATATCAGTCATTATCTAAGTTGCATCTATAGCTGACTCCGGAATTGACATTTTAAAGAAAATGTTTAAATTGGGAGTGAAAATGATACGGAAGTTCTTTAGTGAATCTACCTAATCCCTTAAAAAATTGAAGCAGAATCCATATCAGTCCCTCATCTAAGCTCTCTCCATACCCGATTATGGGACATAGATATTTGAAAGAAACTGGAAATGTTTGTAGCTGAATTAGAAATGAAACCAAAATTGGGAAAAGGACCGAAACAGAAATTCCTTAGTAAAAACTCCTCAAACCTCTGGAATTCAATTATGAATCCAAATCAGTTATTATCCAAGCTATATTTTTAACCATTACTGAAAAATAAGTGTTTCAAAGAAATTTTTAAACAGTAAATTAAAAAACTGGAAGTGTAAATCCTTCGTGAAATCCCTTATCCCCTCCAGTATTTGATGTTGAATACAGTTCAGTCGCCATCTAAGGCCTATCTATAGTAAATCCTGAGAAAAAGGAGTTTCAAAGAAAATTTTAAACCGTAAGTAGAAAAAGAACCAAAGTAAAATTTCATTTTTAGCAGCTCTATTTCTGGGGCAACTGATGCTGAAGCCCAGTCAGTTATCATCCAGCCTGTATTTACATCGAATTTTGAAGATTGGTTTCAAGGAAACTGAAATTTTTTGAATCGGAAATGAAAAATAAACCAGAAGTGGAAATCCGTAGTGAATTTTCGTATGTCCTCCAAAACTTGATTCTGAATTCATATCGGTTATTATTTAATTTCTGTGTTTATGTAGTAGGTCCTGAAAAACACTTGGTGAATCACTTCGTGAAACACTTTATCGTAAATTTTTTTCACCAATAACTATGGATAAAATTATAAATATTTAGTTGGATATTTTTATTTAAATACTAACGATTGATTACGTGAAGATGTAAAAACATCACTCATTTTTGATACGATTTCATATTCTTAAATTTTATGAAAAGCAGACTGGATCAGTATATTGTATTCTAGTTTGACAAATGTTCATCTCATTTTATTTTTGCATTCTAGTTTGACAAATGTTCATCTCATTTTATTTTTAAAAATTCTCTTAAAACATACTTGGCTTTCACTAGAATATAAAACTAAAATAATTTATAATCTAGTTTCCATACTTTTACATTCGTTACAATACATGGTAATGTATAAAGAAAATATCGGGATTGGACAAAATTTACGGGAAGATGTGAAAACATCACTCATTTTTGATACGATTTCACATTCCTAAAATTTTATGAAATGCAGAATGGATCAGTATATTGTATTCTAGTTCGACAAATGTTCATCTCATTTTATTTTTAAAAAATCTCTTAAAACATACTTGGCTTTCACTAGAATATAAAACTAAAATAATTTATAATCTAGTTCCCATACTTTTACATTCGTTGCAATACATGGTAATGTATAAAGAAAGTATCGGGATTGGACAAAAATTACGTGGAGATTTTGATCATCACTCATTTTTGTGACATCACTCGTTTTTGACATCACTCATTTTTGATACGATTTCACATTCTTAAAATTTTATGGAATGCAGAATGGATCAGTATATTGTATTCTAGTTTGACAAATGTTAGTCTTATTTTATTTTTTAAAATTCTCCTAAAACATACTAGGCTTTCACTAGAATATAAAATTAAAATAATTTATAATCCAGTTCCCATAATTTTACATTCGTTACAATACATGGCAATGCGTAAAGAAAATAACGGGATTGGACAAAAATTGTAATTATTGTTTACGATGAATTTACTAAATATACTTATTTTCAAAATGAAACGAAAAAATCTATAAACTCTAAAACAAACATAAATATTCTTAAATGTATTAATAAAATAATTGTTTTATGCTTAATTTGAAATGTGGAAACAAATAAAGTCACTTTCATTGCTGCAGCGAAAACTGCTTTATACAATTCGGGTTTTTTTGAGGGGGATGAGGGGGGGGTTCAACTTGGCGTCATTTGAAAATGCACCGAATCATTAAATTAGAAGAAAATTATTTCAAAGTGTTCACTAAATTTTAAATAAGCATCCATTTCATTCGTTATTTTATGGAATAAAACACTCATCAATGTATATAAAGAAAGACAAAATGAATTTGCGTCTGTAGGAATAGTGATGGGCGGGTCAACTTGGCGTCATTTGAAAATGCGCCAAATTAAATGAAAAGAAAATTATTTTGAAAGTGTTCACTAAATTTTAAATAAGCATCCATTGCATTCGTTATTTTATGGAATAAAACACTCATCAATGTATATAAAGAAAGAAAAAATGAATTTGCGTCTGTAGGAATAGTCATGCGCTGTCCACTTTAGATTTTGTTTAAGATTTTATGATCAAATATTAATCCAGAAAGAGAATATTTACTCAAGTAATTAAAAATATCAAATGAAATTTTAATTCCCACAATGAACGCTTTACAGACTAATTAAAAATCGTTAGTAATCCTGTCTCTATCCCATAATATTATCTACCGGATGATGATTTTTCAGCTTCGCGCAAATTGAGGAATCTCAGTTTCAAAGAAAAAACAATTTTTCCAGTTAATATGTTCGCCAATAATTTCTGCCGGAGAAAGATCACTGTTCTGAAGCAGAAAGACATCAATAACTTAACGCGAAGAATTTTAATCAGATAATTATGGTGAAAATAATGAGATAATGGCTGACGATCCAATAAGAACTCCAGTGAAATTAATAATTATCGCTGATCTATGGACCTCAGTAATTCAGCTTTTAGGCCACATTCCGTGTATTCCCGAAAACTTATAATACTAGTACAGTATGTCACGTGAATTTCAAAGCTGCACAATCTGGCAGCTCAAGTGGTTTCCAAGGAAACTGAAAAACACAGACTGCACCTGCAGGCTTGGAGATCACGCTAACTCGACCGAGGACTTTTTATATATGTATATATTTATATTTTACAGGAAAGAGGGATTTTCTTGAGAGCAGATCAAACGACAGCCTTTAATAATAATGGGATAGATACTGTGCGTGTCACCATCGCAAACTACCGCGGATGTTATTAAAATCTGGAACCCTTTTCCGGAAAAATGAGAAGGATTGCATTTGCGTGGCACACTGGCACACTTGCGTGCGAGTCGCTGTTTGCTTCTTTTGATTTACAAAACGATGCTTGAAGCATATTTAACCCTACATTTCCATAAAAAAGAATTTGCAAGGCAATCGTTAGCCGGATTTAAGAAACAACTTTTCAGTAAATCACATTATTTTCTACAATTACTCAAGCATCACTGACTGTTTAAGCACCGCTCCTTTCTTTTGTGTGCAGTGGTGCAGCCTGAGACCATAAAATCTCATGCACGCGGCCAGTGGAAAGCGAAATACTAATTTATTTCAAACCAGATTTCGTATGGCGGTCTAAAATTGAAGTAGTTCGCATGTCTTATTTTAGTTAGTGGAGTTTCTTTCTTTAGGAATAATCCGTAAAATGTATGATGCAATAAATAAATCATTAGGGTTTTAATGCACAGTTATATTTGTAGGATAAATACTCTCACACTTAACAATCAGAAACAAAATCTGGGTTTCTTACACAATAAAAATTACATTAGCTTGCAATAGTTTTGTGGTAAAGAAAAAACTGTTTTATAAGTAATTTGCTGTGCTGAAATAGCATTCTTGCTTGAGTAACACGCACAATATTCGTGCAATTTGTATTTTTCTAAATTACTTAAATTGAGAATATAGGAAAAACTAGTCAAAATGGACTAGCATTATTTTGGATCAGTTTCTTGTGGTATTGATAAAAAGAAAGCATATAGAAATATATAAAGCAGTTTATTTGTTCATATATAAAAGAGTTTATTTAAGTACAGTATATTATACACATTCTTTTATCACTTTAAGTTATCAAAATCTAATATATATATATATGTGTGTGTTTTTAATCAAATTATTTTTGTCCGTTCTGCCCTACGACTGTGAAGACTGGAATAATCATAGATGAATCAGAAATAAAAGTAAAAAATACGTTAAAATTTAAAAAAATAAAAAGTTTAAAATAAAACTTAAAGAACAATACATAATTTAGCAACGTAAACGTTACGTTTATGCGTAATTTGGCAATTTTTGCATATTCATCATCAATATTAATTATACTCCCTTGTTTTACACTGAATGCAGTACATCCTGAGCCTTCATTAAATTTTAAATACAATCCTCTAGAATATAAACAATTCGCGTCCTCTGTTTTGGAACTTTATATCACCGCCACTTATGTTCTTCATTGTTTCTTTAACTTCCACTTCCTTTATGTTTTAGCACTTTTATCTTACATTACTTTTCTTTTGATTTAAGCTATATTAGATATTTCTTCTAGATACGTAGTATAAGAAAGAACATGTTATTAATATAGTCGTTTTGCATCGTTTCTTTGCTGCTCACATTTAGACTTAATTTACTTTAAATATCAGTAACATATTATTTTCCTTATATATATATAATATAATGTATAAGGAAAGTATTGTGAAGGAGTCGGAAATTCAAATTGGCGGGAAATTCATTTTCGGCGAGAGAACACGTTTCAAGCATTCCTGAATACGAATCAAACGTTTTTGTGGTGATGTGTGTGTGTTTGTGTGTGTGTGTGTGTGTGTGTGTCAGTGAGTCTGTGGAGACAATATCTGACGAAGGAATGGAGAGATTAGAACGCAATGTGGTGCAAAAATTACAATTCGTGAATGCTGGAAGCTAATTGTGTTTAAACACAAGCAAATGTTCAGAAATTTACTAAATTTTCAAGTGAATTTTTAAAAAAATCATCAAAAAATCAACACCTTTCATAAAGTTACGTAAAGATCTATTTCTTACGCCATTTTTTATTAGAAAACGATTGATATAAACTTTAGAAAGCTAGCATTAACCGTTCACGAGATATTGCACATTTTTCAAATAAATTAAACAAAAAATCACATAAAATAAATAAAAATATTAACTATTGTGAAATATGTTCACTTTTCATATGTAATATCATACGATAAATTTGGTAATATCATTCTCGTGGATCTAGCTCATTCCATTAATGAAAAAATATAATTTAGGTAATACTTTTGTAGTTGGACGCTAATAGTCATTTATCTGCTATAAGAATAACTTATTTCTCCATCTATAATGCTTGGCAACATATTGGCAATGAATTTGGCGGAATATCGCCAAATGGCGACTTTTTTAAATAAAGTCAAATTGACAAAAATATCGCCAAATGTATAAAAATGACGCTAAATCAATGAAAACAACGACTTATTGACGAAAATTAAATATCTTGGAAAGAATATAAGAATCTACAAGTACTATAAGGAAAACCTATTTTTCCGTCTGTAACGTTTGGATAAAATTTTGGTGAAGAATTTTTCAGAATATCTCCAACTTGATAACTTTCTAAATGTTGTCAAATTGACGAAAATATCACCCAATTGATAAAAATTAGCCAAATAGAAAAAACGGACGTTGTATCAATGAAATGACGACTAATTGATAAAAGTTCAATATATTGAAAAGAACATAAGAATAGACTATAAGAATAACCCATTTCTCCATTCGTAACGCTTCGCGAGAAATTTAGATGAACGTCGCCACCTGTGCGACTTTTTTCAAAACGTTGCTAAAGTGACAAAAATGTCGTCAAATTGATAAAAATGACGCCTAATGAGAAGTAATGTTCACAAATTCTGATTTCAATCATATGACGGGCATACATTCTAGTATATAAGAAATGCTCTTCTCTCCGTTTGTCTAGAACACTGGTGACGTATTTAGCAAACCTGGCGATATAACTAACAAAATATCGCCAACTTAACTATATTTCGCCCCAGATTGACAAAAAATTTGTCAAAATTGCTAAATTAATAATAATGACGCTAAATTAATAATAATGACGCCTAATTGATGAATTAATTATTAAAATATTTTAATATATGGACTATATCGCTTATTGACGATGCTATCAATATTGATAATTGTTAATTTAGAGTTGCGTGAAATATAAGTTAATTGGGTACTTTGAAATAGTTTTACATGCCGTCATCCTGAAAATCGCCAAATGCACATTTCAACATTAAAAACACAGCACCGTGTATCCTGTACATATTTTTTTTTACTGTAAGTACTGCTATTTCAAGGCTACCCACAAAATTTCATCAAATTCGGTTCGTCCGTTCTCCAGTGATGATAAGACACACAAACAGACAGACAGAAAGACAGACAGACAGACAGACAAACATATTTTCAATTTTATTTATATAGGTGACTGGAAGCATCGCCGTTCTCCGGATGGAGTATATAATAAAAAAAAAACTTATAATTCACAATCATGTGCAAATTCTGTTAAAATATTAAATTTATTGTTCCTAAAGAGAAATTTAAGAATATCTGTTCTTACTATGCAAAATTATCTTCAGGGGCAGATCTGAAGAATAAAACATCCTGGCCCTTTTTGAAAGCAAATATATAAAAAATATGCACTAAAATTATATGGGAATATATATATATATTTGAAATATGTAATAATAAGAATTATGTAAAAATAAAAAAACAATTCAAGTAATATTAACATCACCATAGAAGCAAATTCACGGCCACAATGCCGATAAGAGAAAAGAACAGCACCGTCCCAAATTCGATGATTAATCATAACTAAATTCATCTTTAGGTCTGAGTATTTAATTCTAATTAACCCAAACAAATGCCTGTTTCAGATTAAGCAATAGCACATCACTATAAATGCTTAAACTCAGACTACAGGCAACAAAAATTGAAGAAATGAAAATAGGATACATTAAGAAAATTTGTATTACCATGCGGCATGAACCCTTCTTCTAACACCACGTGTATACACGATCAACCTCAACAGCTTAATCTAGAAGCACCGGAATGAACAAGTCGAAATTCTACCAGGGAGGCAGTACGAACGTTCACGGTAATACTCCCAGACCCGTCCAGTGAGTCTAAGCTGGAGACCGGACAAGCAATTCAGAATATTAACTTCCCAAATATGCAATCCTGAATATGAATATGAATCAAAGATAGTCACTATAATTGGGAATGTTTTCTAGGATGTTATCGAGAGAAAGTTGATACACTGAGTTGATAATTTTAATAACAAACTTGGGGGGATATGCATTATTAGTCGCTGTACTCAATAATTCCATAAAATGCGCTAATTTATAATATTCATCACAAATTTTATTCATTCTAAGAGCCTGGTTTATTATAATATTTCTACATACAGATATGTGCAAACAAGAGTCAAAATGTTGAATTTTTGATGTATTAAATTTAAAATCCTGTCTTTTATCATACAAGTTTATAACCATATTACAATTTTGTAAATTTAAATTTAAATCTAAAAAGTTTGCAACATTTGAGTCATTATTACTTGCATTTAATTGTAAATTTTTTGGATAAAAGTTTAATACTATAGGGATATTATTATTTGGGGATACACATAAAATGTCATCTAAATATCTAAACATGTGCATATTATGCAAGCTTGGATTAATGTTTTTTTCATAGAAGAATAAATACAGATTAGCTAACAATGATGAGGCACACACCCCTTGTGGGATACCAACCTGTTGTTTAATAAAAGTACCACCATGTTGAATATAATTCTCATAAAGAGTGAAGTTAAGTAATTTTTTAAAAAGAAAATTTGAATATTTTAGGTTGATATTATATTTTTCAAAAATTCCTAAATTAATTCTATACAGATCATCTATATTTATATTATTAAACAAATCTTTGAAATCAAAGATATAAATACTATGAATATTAGTAAGAGTTTTCAATTTCTTAACTAATTCAAAACTGTTTTTTACAATATGACAATTATTTGAGATTTCATCTGACAAGGATACTCCATGTAATATCTTTAATAATAATTTTCCAGCATTAGTAATGTAAGAATTATGCCCACTGGTAATGGTTCGAAAAGCAACAGGGGATTTATGAAACTTGGGTACTAAAACAATATATGGAATGTTAATACAACTATTTTTTAGATGGATTTGCTTATATTTGGCAGATATTCTATTGTATAAAATTTTAAGGTTAGTTTAATGTAAATTATAGATTTGATTATTAAGTAAGTGTGACTAAAGGGTATTTTTATAATAATATTTACAAATAATTGAGTAGTTACCACTTGCCTTATCGACGTATGTAAAGACAAATGCATTTTGTATTTCTTTAATATCATTTTTAATTGAATTAAGTTTATATGAATTATTAATTTTCTGATTATATATATAATGATTTAAGTATTGCTCTATTAAGACTCTCCAGGGTTTAAAGGCTTCTACAGGGATTTGATATTTATAACTGATTTTATAGATCCCCGTACTACTTATATTGTCGCAGATTGAATGAAGTGAGTAGAAGATTACCCGTATTACAATATGAGTCGCAAAAATATTTGCCAAAATAAAACAGATTACGTAATAAATTGAAAATATCAATAATCACCGTAATCTTTATACCAGAAGGTCGTAATTCATTCCAATATATGCCAATATATATCAATATATATGCCAATATACCTGTATCACTTATATTCTCGTAGATTAGAAGATATACCCGTTCATTTCTAGAAGATCACTCATACAACGTAATATAGATGAGTTGCACCAATTTTTGTCATAATAAAACAATGGCATATTAACTTGAAATAATCAATAATCCCTGAATCCACACTCCCCGAAAACATCAATAATAATAATGTTTAAACATGAAGACCGTAATTGATATTATCCAGCCAAAAATGCAGTGTCAATGAAATTTATTTTATATACATATCTTTATTATTCAAATCGGAAACGATTTAATAAAAATCGTATGCCGCATAACACATTGTATTTACATCCGTTGCTAAACGACATGATATCATTTCCTTCAAATAAATTGATGGAAATCATATCGTCTGAATAATGTATTCTCCATGAAAGGTTTGTCGACATTTTCGTCAATTTAGCGATAATTTAAAAAATCGCCAGATTTAGAGCCAAGTGGGACGGTAGAACTGACAGTCCCATTTTGCGGCAAATTGACGAAACATCATTACAATACTATCCCCTAGCAAAATACAATTAATTTAATTTATTAGGCGCAATTTTATCAATTTCATGATTTTTTATGGATTTACAAACATTTTTATCAATTTGGTGACATTTTAAAAATTCTCTAAATATGTTACTAAGTAAGATGGATGGACTGACCGACAAATGCTACCGAAACATCATTTCAGTACTCTCTTCTAAAAAAACAAATTTAATTTCATTGATTTGTGTCGTTTTTATCAATTTGACGACATTTCAGTCAATTTGGCAACGTTTAAGAAAAGTGCCAATTTAGCGATATTCCGCCAAATTCGTAGGTCTAAATTTGCAGATCTCAAGAATAAAACATCCTGATTCCGTTTCTTTATATACTAAATGAAAACACTAAAATTTTATTAGAAGATATACCCGTTCTACTCTTTTTCTGTTTCAACAATCGGATAAATGAATTTATTGGGTAAACGCAATATATGAGTTTTATTAATTAAACACAATATATAAGCTTAAAAACTCTTTGCCAAAATAAATGGAAATGACGTACGCAGTCCGCAATTAATATAATTAAAAGAAAAATCAAACCGTTCATTTATAAAATATATTTTTATATCCATTTATTTATTATTCAAATCAAAAAAAAAATAATAATAATTAACAGACAGATTTAATTTAATTTTGTTTCTTAACATGATATACGATAGAATCTTCCTCATAAACTGCGAAATTAAATAACCATTTTGATTTCTTTATACTTTTCATTGTTGAGTAAAAGCTTGTGAGAAATATACCATGGAGATAGATTTTCCATTTAAATTGATGTTTCAAACAATTCATGGTTTCAGATAATGACTAATTAGCCCAAAAAATCTGCCACCAAACTCAGAGATAAAGTTTTAATTCACTTTCAAACGATTTTCAACCTTTTCGTTTGGATAAACCACGGAGTTTGTGAGTAGAACTCCTGGAAGAAGTTTCGTTTTTCATTAATATCTCGACAACCCCTGATCTTAAAAGCTCGAAACTTGGGCTAAATTTATGGGGAACTATTTTAAGGCTATCTACAAAATTTCATTCAATTCGGTTCAGCTGTTCTCCCGTGATGGTGAGACAAACAAAAGTTTTGCTTTTTACTAATATCTCGAGAATTACTAGTCGTAGAAACTCCAAACATAGACTAAATTGTAAGTGGGGCTTTTTCCAGGTTACCCACAAAATTTCATCAAATTCAGTTCAGCCGTTCTCCCGTAATGATGGGACAAACATACAGACGGACAGACAGAATTTCAATTTTATTCATATAGATTGTAGATATAGGAATAAAGCGAAAAATTAAACAATTTTACTCACTTTAAGTAGAATCGTTGCATATACAATACTTAAATTTTAAGATGGCAATTTTTTAGCAAATAACTTTCATATTCCATCTATTTAACTATGCATATGAGATGCAAAATTGCGTGCTTAAAACTTTATTTTTTACTTTATACTGCTTTTTAATTTTCAGAACTAGCAGTTCTCAGTAGAAAATAATGAAAACAAAAACTGGCTATGAAATTTAAAAATAAATTTTATCTTATAATGCTTTTGTACTTTGCTACAGCGAATGTTGGAAGATTGAAAGAAGAAAAAAATGATGTTTTCAGAGTAACAACAAAACTTCACCATGTAAAGCAACTCTGAGTTGCTATTCGCGTTATTTTATATTACGGTCTTCAGTGTTTCATTGAAAGGGTTCACGAATTTTGAATTCTTAGCATATATGAGTAACAAAGGGAGACAGCAATATATTCTACAAAGTTGTTTAATATTTTTATTCGTTCAGAAATATTGTTTGAATCTTGAATAACTATTAAGTACAATCCGAAACGAAATACAGTCTTCGAAAATATGTATATGTAATGTTTAGAATAAATCTGTCCATGTCGTATGCACTCATATTATAATATGGATAATATTCTACTAACATATGGACATATCTTCTATTCTACGGCATTATAAGTAGTACGGGTATATCTTACCATATAATTTTAGCACTTTCATTTTGGCATATATTGCAATCAATTACTACTTTCAGGTTTAAAGATAAAGATAACGGCTTAATTGATAATTTCCATTTATACATGCAATCAACTAATACAGATTATACCTTCTAATATGTCGCCGCGGTGGTCGAAAGGTCAAGGCAAGCGTTTCCTAGCAATCGTTCGACTGCCGGGTTGTGGGTTCGCGTCCCACCTTCAGGCATGGATGTTGTGTCGTTGGACGCGATGTGTCCCGACCCCCACTGGTGCGCTGGGGCAACGTCATGTGACGGCTAACAGGTTCACGTTTCTGGCCGGTGTGTAAGCGAATTGATGAATTTCAAAATGCCTGGCCATTGGAAAAAAAAATACCTTCTAATATTCGCGTATATAAGTAGTAAGGATCCCATACAATGTTGCACTTTTATTTTGCATATAGTGATTCAATTTCACATTTTTTGTAAATTTGCTTACAAAAGAGGCCAGGATGTTTTATTCTTCAGATCTACCGGTGAAGATAATTTTGTATAGCGAGAACAGATATTCTTAAATTTCTTTTTAGGAGCATTAAATTAAATATTTTAACAAAATATTTTGATTAACAATGTCATTTAGTATACAGTAGGAATTTGCACATGATTGTGCATTTTAAGTTTCTTTATATTATATACTCCGTAAGAAGAAAGGGTGTGCTGCTAGTAATACATAAATTTGATAATTTTGAATATCAACCTCAAGTTATGCTAGAGCATAGTTTTAAAAACTATATTGCTCAACTTGAGCAAACGAAAGCTGTGCACATAGAATGCATGCGTATCGCATAATTAAAGCATATTACGCCTGCGCAGCAAGTTATGTATTTTTTATACCAAGAAGGTGTATTGTAAAAGCGTTCTTCTGGTTTCGAGAAGCCGTTGTATATTATATGGTCGTTGTTTGGGAAATATACGCATCGTACAGCCATGAAATTTAGTACACATATACTTTAAATGTCAGGAAAGTGCACCTTGGCATTATTTTTCTAAAGTTTGGATTATTTTTTTAGTTAATTTATGTTTTAACTCAATTACAACGATTTTGGGTGATATTCACATATGTCGGTTCTTTAGCGACCCAAAATATTATAATAAAGTTTTGATCTTGAAACCATCAGAAAGATCGAAAAATTTCTCATTCAAACACACTTTGAACAGAATCCATATGCTTAACTGGCGCATTTCAGACGCTAATGAAGCAGTTTGCGTGGAAATTACTCAAAATCGTGCTAAATCGTGATAAAACATACAATAACTAAAAAACAAATTCAAATTTTAACAAAAACCATCCCGAGGCGCATCGTCCCTTGTCTTGAAGTACTTATGTACCAAATTTCATGACTGCGACATTTAGATTTTTCCCTGTAGACGACACAAACAGAGAGAATGAGTAAATTGAGAGAATATGTACATAATTAGTGGATATTGAGATACATTAATAATGTGGGAGCGGAATCAGTACCAACAGCATCTACTGACTCCACTACACACAAGGACGTGATCGTAATTTCAAAATGCCAAAGAGAACAATTAATTTTAACATAATAAATTTTGTCAACATTACCAATAAAAACACCAGGTTCAAATTTTAAAGAGTTTTCCCAGTTTAGGAGAATTAAATCCTAAATGATTTACAGTGAGTAAAACACAAAGGCAACACAAAAATCAGGCTCATTTATCACACAAATTACTATTTATTTAATATTTTCAAAATTGAATATATGCATTTTAACTTCAAATTTTAATTCAGAGACTTCAGAGCTATTCTATTATGAACACATTCAACATTACTGCTCTGGTCAAAATAATATAACAACCAATAATTAAGATATTCAAAAATCATCTGATTTTATCAGGAATCTAAATTAATCACAATATAATCTTAACATGAGCCAGTCATATTAATAGAAATTAGTCCTCGCTATGCCAGTGCTGTATGGCACTAAATTTTCCCGAAAAGAAAAGGTTACCTGAGCCTTTAAATTACAATTTTGGATGCACAGACTTTCCTCAGGTGAGCATGGTTTAAGCTGGATCAAAAAGTTCCAAAAATGGAATGGCGAAGGATAGTCCAACAAAATTTAGAATACAGGACATCAGTCCATTATGCACCAGCGTGAATCGTTTGCGGAATAACTACTCCAAAACCCGAAGTCGATGTCAGTTTCCTGGAAAAAAAAATATATTTTAGAAAATGTACAGAAGAGTTAATGTAGGTTTCCAGGATCTTCTTCAATCATCTCCAGAAATGCAGGGGCGGTTTCCTTTAGAACCAAATGCCCATCTCCGCCAGTTAGCCATTTCGGCCAAAACGCCTTTGTCTAAAACCTTAGACAAATTCTTCAAGCGACTCTGCTCGTCGAAATCTCCAGCTCCAAGAGACAAAATTGTGGGTCGCTCGAGCCCACGCAAAAAGTTCTCCTCTCCGCTGCGCCTCTTCCTGATTGGACAGGCGCGCTCTCCTAGCAACATGCGAGCAAACGTCACGCATCTCGGCCAGACACAAATCCTAGACATTCCCAACAAATTCACGACCAAATGCGCTTTTCAATGCGATTTCAATAGAAACAAGTCTTAACGAAAAACACAGCACAGGCACGGACGGAGAGAAGGATGTTTCTCTCACAGAAAAATACGAAAAGGCTCATGGCGCAGAAATGCGACATGACAATAATAATGGAAATTGGGAGAATATGTAAAGATATATTTTTAAGTAAAGATATCAAAGAGTTAATTGCTAATAGCTCTTTTAATGAACACGGTATTTCTATTTTCTTAGTGATTAAAATTTAGAATATAGGAATTAAGTACACATGAGCTAAATTCGAAAACTTTACACTGAATTAACTTGTGCGAGCAGTGTGATTCTTCGGAATAACCAGATTGCTGTCCGATAGTTAACGTGTTCTCATGAGTTATTCTCAAAATATTAGAAATATTATTTTTCCATAGAGGGAACAAAATAAGTTTTGGAAGAATGAAGCAATTTCCATTTGCGTTTAGCAGCAATTTAGCAAAATCAAGTTCATAAAAATTTTACTTTTTGTGTCGTTTTTCTTTAAAATATTCAAATTTCTTAATGTGTTACAAAAGTGTTGTATACATCAGATTGTTTGAAATATTTAAGAAAACCTCGGAATTTTTCGCATTTTAGAATTGATCCCTTGATTGACAGCATTTGTGATTTTGACTGTATTTAAAATTATAAAATGTTCTCACTATTGTCCGGGATTTAAGGAGTAAATCTCTGATCCAAATTACAACGGAACATACAAAGAATTTTTGAAAACCAAACTACATTTTTACAATGCGCCTGTTTTGAACAAAAAATAAGCAGCTTGCTGTGTAGGCGTAATACGCCCTAAATTATCGTGCGAGGCACATACAATCCTGGTACACAGCGACTGTTAGTTAATACTAAAAAGTACAGATATTAAAATTATGCTTTACCATAATTAGTAACTGAGATTCAAAATTATCAAACTAATCTTTGAATACACAAAGTCAGAAAAACAATAAAGTAAATACACTTCTTGAATGAAAAACAGCTGTCTTTACGTTTAGACAAAATATCTGCCAATTAGTCAAAACATTAGCATTCGGACACTTGCATTCTTTTGTATTTGGAAATGGTCTGCTAGAATAATTGTGAGTTTTAAACCGAAATTTTGACGTATATCTTTTCTGAAATGTGCATAACTTTTAAACTAATCCAAATTTTTAAAAAAATCTGGACGAAACCCATCGTCCGGAGATATGAAGAATTTCTGTAGCGAATTTCGGCACTTACAGAAGCTTCGCTTTTCCGCTGTGAGCGACACATACACGCAAATATCTTCTTTTACTATGAAATATACAACTTTTAATGGTAAAATCGAAGGCATTCCGATAAAAATAAGAAACAAGGCATAGATTTTAAATTTGTAGTGCATGTCATATGTCGGGCACTTTAAATATTTTCCGAAATAAGTCATTAAGTGAGGCTATTATTTTTATAGTATGTTCTGCCAGTTTCACCAGACAGCATGTAACATTTCAATCTTTTTATTTCTGATTACACTCGCATTCGCATCTATTTAGAGATAAATAATTTATATTTAAACCTCTGTAACGAGGATTTTTGGAGGATTATGTTATTACTTTGCAGAATACATTTAACTAAGAAAGGGAGATTTTCTTGAATTTTAAAAGATTTTTGCTTCTTTCAGTCTACATTTAGATAAAACGTTCTTCATTTAATATCGCCCCATTTGAGGAATTCCATGCATTTTCAACTAAGACTCTCATACAATTGTAACACTTTTCTTAATACGATAATTTATTTTTCAGTGTCTTTTTACTATATTTGGGATTTTCAAGCCGGAATTTTGTTTAAAAATTCGTATTTTCATTTATGCATAGTACTAATATTTAGGTATTCCGAGTTCAACAACAAAGTCGAAATTATTTGTTCTCCGTTTTAATGCTCCCTCCATGTTTTAGCCATATTGCTCACCTCCTGAGCCAAGAACATTCTTATTTAATAAAATAATCATTGTTTCTGTTAGAAATCAAACCTGTATTCTAAGTTTGGCCCAATGACTGACTATTTATCCATTAAGCAACAGAGATAATTGCTTTTTATTTTATATATGAAGTGAACTCTACCCTCCTATAAGTTTCAGGTCTATTTGCAACCTTGCACATTCATGACCTAGCCCCAATACGCGCCCAAGGTCGCTAGAAAACCGGTTTGATCAGTCGTCGCTTCTAGAATTATTTTGAAAATTTATGAGATTTTAAATAATAATTCATAATTCATGAACAGAATATAGCAGAAACATTATTTTCTACTGGAGCAGTGTGCAGTGTGTAATATTCAAAGAAACATCCGGTAAATTATAGAGATGATGGTATTGTCAGCCAATATCGCACTTTTAAAATTGGGTACGTCTTTAAAACTTAAAAAGTATATATTTCTTTAAAAATTCACAAAAACTCGCCTATTAATAGTACGGATTCTGTTTAAAGTTTGTTTTAAAGAGAATTATTTGATCTTTCCAATTTTAAGCAGTAAACATAAATTGATTATTTAATTCATTCAATAAGTCAGGCAGATCGATCTAAATGAAAATATGCATAATTTAAAATATTTTTTAATTTACTTTTTCAGTAGAATTATTGATTAGAATTTATACTAATTTGAAATGTATGTCATATGTTATCTCTCAATTTTTGCGGTGCAGTTCTTTCCATTAAACTAATGGCACATTTCCTTATAACAATTTTGACACAAGAAATTCGTGAAGAAACCTTGATATGGTGGCAAACAGTGTGCACACTTAATTTTTGTCGTAAATGATTCCATTCTCTTTTGCATAATTTCGTACAGTTATAGGAGTTTAAGAAAAAGGAAGTATTATATTAAGAACCGGAAATGAAAATCCTTAGTCATCCCTCCCCATTTCTTATGACATTTAATAATGAATACATAGCATTCGTCATACAAGCTCTGTCTATAGAGATTACTGAAAAATATATGCTTCAAGGAAATTTTTTTAATCGGAAATGAAAAAATTCCGAAAGTGGAAATTTTAGTGACTTCCCTCTCCCTGCTATGAAATATAATGCCAAATTCATACATTCTTCATCTAAACTCTACCTGTAGCCGTTCTTGAGAAATAAACTGTTCAACAAAATGTTGTAGATCTTTGGTAGAAAATGAACCAGATGTGAAAATCCTTAGTAAACACCTCTACTCCCTTCAAAATTTAATGCAGACTCCATATCAGTCATCATATAATGTATAGCAGATTCCAAAAATATGTGATTCAAGGAAAATATACGTTTCTGAATCAAAAACATCACCAGAACCGGAAATGAAAATTCTTAGTGAATCACTTCATTGCCTCCAAAATTTACTGTTAAACCATTATCAGTCATTATCTAAGCTCTGCCTATAACTAATCCTGAGTAATAGATGATTCAACGAAAAACTTTATATCTGAAGTGGATAAGAAACCGGAAATGAACATTTTTATTGAACCTAACCTTCTCCAATATTTAATGCTGAATCCATGCTGAATTAAGTCCTATATATAGCCAATCCTGAGAAATAGGTGTTTCAAATAAAATTATAATTTTTCAACCATAAATGGAAAAATAACCAAAAACCTAAATCCCTAGTAAATCCCCCTACTCCCTCCAAACTTTTGATTCTAAATCCATGTCCATCATCATCTAAACTCTATCTACAGCAGATCTTTATAAAAATATGTTTCAAGGTACAAATTTTTCAAAACGTAACAGTATGGCAAAATATTTGCACCAATATCAGCAAAACCAAGGAAGTAGTATTTCATAAATTTAAATAACGAAGATGAATCCCGAAAACCCTGGATTTTGGTATTTCTAATCCCGCGATTGATGTTTTCGACGGGATCCAGGGATTATCATCCTTTCTCCCGCTTCAGTCAAACTGATAATCCATTGTCAACATGTATTAATTTCCAGTCGCTTTTAAAGTTTTAATGAATATTGTTTTTATCCAGCAATCAAAAAACATCATTGATCATATTTGTATATAAAAAATGTTGGAAAGTTTAAATGTTTATTCAATGGGGCAACCTCAAAATTTTCCACATAAACAAATTTGGAAGTAAAACCATAACCTATACTGATCTTTAATTTAAGAAATTATTTGTAGTACTCACCATGCAAATCAGATCAATAAAATCCATATTTAATTTCACTCCATGTAATCAATGAATTAATTTAACAAGTTTCATGTGAACCCTGAACGAGAATTTATGACAAATGATTCCTTGCTTTTTACACCTTTCATAAAAACTCTGTATAACTAGAAAGCTCGCTTCTGTGTCCATAACATTTTATATCTTGCTATATTCTTGTCATCAGAAAAGTAATATTCAGATTTAAGTGCTTCAGGTACTTTTACGTCAGCTGGAAATCGACAATAAAAACTTATAAAACTGAAGCTTATGCCCGGATTTAGAAATGTAATAACTGAACTTGAAAGTATGTATAATATGTGGTCTGTGTGTTTCAAAGCTGTAAATTTTGAATTTAAAAAATAAAGTACTTTGCAATATTTTTAAGTTTTCAAATTATACATTTTAGGACTGTTATACACACTTTAGGTATTAAACAATACTTCCTCCGTATACAATATATTTTCTTGTGATAGTTTATGTATTATGGATTATACAGCATACTTTCAGTATTTCTGACATGCTTAATACTCTTGCCATCACATCTGAGGCAAATTACAGTGTACTACGAAATATTTCCTTGAAATTTCTTTACTGACAAAAAAATCTAATGTGGGCAGCGTATAACTTCCTTTATATAATGCAATAAAATTTACTTCTTTCACAGTAATAAAAGGATGTATAAGAACAGTGTTTTAATGTTGAATATACATTTGGTGTGTTTTCAAATGACAACACGTAAAACTATATTGAAGTACCCGATTAACTTATATTTTACGCAACTTTAAATTGACAATAATGAATATTGATAGCATCCTCAACAAGTAATATAATCCCTATATTAAAATATATTAAACATTAATTCATCAATGTGGCGTCATTTTCGTTAAATTAGCGTCATTTCTGCAGTTTTGACGAAATTTCGTCAATCTGAGAAGAAATATTGCAAATTTGAAGATATTTCACTAGATTATTGGCCAAGTCCACCAATTGTATCACCAAGCGTTACAGACAAACGAAGGGAAGAGCATTTCTTTATACTAGAAGGCATGCTCGTTGTATGACGGAATTCGAAATTTACAAAAAAATTTCTTCACATTAAAGTCATTTTTCTCAATTTGGCGGCATTTTCGTAACTTTTGCAACACTTTCGTCAGCTTGGCAACATTTACAGAAGTCGCCAAGTTGGCGACTTCACACCAAATTCCAGGCGACTTCACACCAAATTCGTTGCCAAATTTTTCGCCAAACGTTACATACGGACAGAGACATGGGTTATTCTTATAATAGATTCTTATATTCCTTCCAAGATATTGAATTTCTATCAATGAGGCATCATTTTCATTAACTTAGCGTCATTGTTATTAATTTAGTGACATTTTCGTCAATTTTGCAGCATTTAGAAAAAAGTACCAAGTTGACGGTATTTGCCAAATTACTCTCCAAAATTTCGCCAAGAGTTACGGGCGGATAAATAGCTTATTCTTATAGTAGATAAATGACTATTGGCGAATTGTTAAACATCAAAATACAAAACTATTACCCAAAGTATCTTTTTCTTGAATGGGATGAACTAGATCTAAGAGAGTGATGTTAACAAATTTATCGCATAATATTTCATATGAAAAATGAACATATTTCAGAATAGTTAATATTTATTTTAATTTTATGCGAGTTTTTGATAAATTTATTTGAAAAATGTGCAATATGTCCTGAACTGTTCATGCTAACATGCTAAAGTTTGTGTCAACTGTTTTCTAATAAAAATTACATAAGAAATGATTATTTGCGTAACTTTACTGAAGATTTTTATTTTTTGATTATTTTTTCAAAAGTTTATTCGAAAATTTGGAATCTTTCGAATATTTGATTGCATTTAAAAACAATAAGCTTCCAGTTTTCAATGATTGTAATTTTTGTACAAAATTTCATTCGAATCGCTCAATTTTTTCATGAGATATCATCTTCACTGGCTCTCTGACGCACACACACAGACATCACCTCGTTCGATCCGTGCTCCAGGATGCTTGAAACGTGATCTCCGTCGAAATCACAAATTCGAATTTTTGACACCATCACAATGGTTTCCTTACACATTATATTATGTAATATAAGAACAGTAAAAAGGTCGGGAAAGTTAGTTATTTTCTCTTAAGAAACACAGAGATTTCGTGCCACTTAATCCAAAGAGAAAGATATTTGTTATAATCTTAAATACATACGTCTACTCATATGAGTCTTTACAAGCACTGCAATCTCCACCTTTGTCCAAGCAGTTAACTATATGGCATTCATTTCCATAAATACTATGTTTAAAAATCTGATTTGTAAACCCAGTAATTGCAGACAATGTGTTTGAATTTACGCTCAAAGTGGTTAGGAGTGCACTTAAAAATACACATCACGGTTAAAGTAAACTACGTATGCATAAAAAATAATCACATCCAGTTCAATCTGAGATCTGCAAACTTCGACTGAAAAATTTCCCATCTATGTTTCAAAAAAAATTTTTCGATGTATCGCATAACATATCGAGAACTTACGAGATACGATTTATTACGAGCATTTAAGAGATACGGTTTATTACGAGAATTGATATTACGATTTATTACGATAATAATATTACAATAATTTACGATTTGCATAATATTATGAGAGCGCATTTACTATAGATAAAGCTAAGATGATGATTGATACAGATTTAGCATCGGATTTTCAAAGGAGGTAAGGATTTGACAAAGTGTTTCCACTTCCGGTTCGTTTTCTATTTCCGGTTCAAAAATTTTCATTTTCTTAAAATACATATGTTTCTAGATTCGCTATAAATAGAGCTTAGATGTTAACTGATATGGATTTAGCATCAAATTATTGAAGAGACAGGATAGTTCACTAAAAATTCCCTCTTCCAGTTACATTTCCACTTCGGCTTTAAAAAATCTCCTTGAAACTTATACTTCCCAGGATTGGCTATAGATAAATATTATATGTTGATAAATGTGGATATAGCATCAAATTCCACAGAGGAAGTAATGGATTTATTAAGGATTTACATTTTTAGTTTTTTCCAATTCTTATTCATTTTTTTTTCATTTCCTCTATACATCTATTTCTCAAAATCAGATATAGATGTAGCTTAGATGATGAATGATATGGGCTAGAATCCAGTTTCTGAGGGGATAGGGGAATTTACTTGAGATTTCAACATCTGGTCATTCCTACGTCTGGTTCAAAAATGTTATAGGAGCATCCATTTTTTTAAATTTGACTATAGATAAAGCTTAGATAAAAACTGATATTTATTTAGCATCCACTTTCTGGGAAAAATAAAGGAATTTCAATTTCCGAACTTTTCTAATTCCGGCTCAAAATATTTTATTGAAACATTATTTTTTTTTCAAATTCAGCTATATATAAAGCTAATATGATGGTTAATATGGATTTAACACTAAATATTAGTGGAATTAGTTGGCATCACAAACGATTTCCCCTTCCGGTTCTAGAGATATCACTTCAGATAAAAAAATTACATTTTCCTTGCAACGTTTATTCCTCAGAATTGGCGATAGATAGAGCTTAGAGAGGATGACTGGTATAGATTCAGCATCGAATTTTAAAGGGTGTTTGAGAGCTCACTAAAAATCTACGTTCGGTTGGTTCTGAGATATCACTTTTGGTTTTTTCGAAAATTCGCATGACCGTACGAAATAAGTGTGGAAAAGAGTATGAAAATTATGAATATTTCCCTCGAAAATAAAGTGTATACAACAGTTGCCACCATATGAAGGTGCTTTTATAAATGTCTTGTTATTAGATAATTTATTTAACAAGAGAACTTTCTTATTAAACAGAACGGCTAGATTTTCCCCGTAGAACTGCTAGGTACATACTCTTACGGTGTGAAAACTTATTTGACTGCTATTCTTGCTACCTTAAAATAGTCATTACTGTAATTTTAAATCTGCTGTCCATTATTCATGAGGAAAACATTCAGCTTCACCCCATGTTTTTGACATTTCTTTTTATCATGGTTATTATTTTAATTACTCTTTGAACTCATGTAGAATATATTTCCAGCAACAATTCAAAATAAGACTCTCTTGGAAATAGTTAATTTTACATCTTTTTTAATAGTTTATTTTAAATCATTTTCAGTTTTTGGTAAATAAATCTTCTCTTTTTTGCAAAAATGTCTTTAAAAATTGCAAAATCATTAGACAAGTTACTATTGACTGGTTCTACATTAGAGATATTGTAGCAAACGAATACGGCTACTGTGAGATAGATTCTGATTTGTTCTGTCACATTTCGTCAACAAAGATACCGATGTCACATTTTCAAAATAGGCAGTTCCAGTTTTATGGTTTCTAAAACACAAAAAACCATTTGAAAAAAGTTTTCGTGGAAACGTAATGTAACTCATAAAATATCGAGATTATTTTATTCACTTTGGATCTCAATTTATGTAAATTGCAATCCCCAACTGACAATTGTGAATAACTGAAGTATAGTCATATTTATATCTGCATGGTGGACTTCGTGAGAGAATGTTTTATATAGACTACGGCCTGAATGTTGAGTTTACGGTGTGAAAACCCCTTTGACTATCTGGGCGCAAAAGCTAATTGAAATGTAATATAGATTATAAGCGTAGCAAAGATCTTGGGAATTCGAAGGTTCCAAGATCAGAAAGAACACCTGCATTGATATATGTATATCGTTAAGCACTAAATTCGATTAACTATTTCAGCCAATGAGGGTTTATTACCTCTGATATCCTATCCTAGTCATTGATCTAAATACATTATTTGATATAAGACAATAGGTTAGAGTGAGTGAGTATAAATAAATACTATATGCATTTTTGCTAATTTTACTTGCGTTCTGCAGAATCAAGTTGATTGTATAATTCTGTTATAAATCTGTTTTACAATGTTTAAACCAGTGGTAAGTCAGAAATATTTTTGATTAAAAATTAAATTAACATTCATATTATTTTATCTTTGTGCACTTCTTGTTACGTTACTTAAGGGTGAACGTCAGTAAATCTTCTGCCCTATCCGCGCTTTGTTAACTTTCGCGGCACACATATTTCGCCGAAATTCTGCTCAAACAGTTGCGAAACACTTTCTGATAGATAAAATGTTATGTTTAGATTATATTAAAACTAAATACCCAATAAAACATAGAATATATGTTTTATTTTAATTTAAAATATTTTTGGTGCTGCCATCTGTTGTCGTAATTAAATTCATACCGACTATTTTTATTTTTTAATGAACATTTTTAACTGTCTATTCTTTCTAATACGCTATTAAATACAACAACAGATCATATATAATGCCATAATCACGGAAACGTAATTGAACTTGGACTTGAAGGCAAAGGAACTTGAAGACAAAACTGCAGTCCTCAGTGATGTACATTCAGATCCCTTATTAAATTTATAGGATGATAAATTACCTTTCCGTCATTCTGTCATTATTATTTATGATCTGTTGTTGTACGAGTATACGTTGAATACTCGTATTTAACACTGTATTAGAAGGAATAGATATTTAAAAATGTTTATTAAAAAATAAAAATAATCGGTATGAATTAAATTACGACAACAGATGGCAGCACCAAAAATATCTTGAATTAAAATAAAAAATATATTCTATGTTTTTGGGGGCATTAAATTTAGTTTTAATATAATCTAAGCATTGCATTTTATCTTTCAGAAAATATTTCGCAACTGCTTGAGCAGAATTTCGGCGAACTATGTGTGCCGCGAAAGTTAACAAATCGCGGATAGGGCAGAAAATTTACTGACGCTCACCCTTCAATTGATGTGTTTCAGGGGGTTCAAATTTACATTCTTATGTACTAAAATGTACACCAGTATTCTTTATAGAATTCTATTTAACGCGTAGCAAATGGGGCACCCCATCGTAAAAATAGGGATCTTTTGCGATTGAACGATAGTGTGATTTTTGTATTTCTATTTGTTAAGCGTTTTAACATCGCATATCTTTTCTTCAAACATATACTATTTACGAGAATTAATTACATTTGAAAACTGTTTGAAATATATAACGATAATTTAAGTTACTTTCAGTGATTCATATAAGTAAATAAATCCACAGCTTTTATTTTTAGCTTTTTTCCATGGATTGCTATTTTCGACAGACGTGGCTCGATCGCCGTTTGAAGTTCAGCAGTGGAAACTTGTCAGTGCTGTCGATGGACTGGAAATTTTTACAGCGCGTTTGGACTCCTGACACTTATTTTTTGAACGGGAAAAGCTCCTATCTTCATAAAGTATCAGCTCCAAACAAATTTGTTAGGGTTAGGAACGACGGTCAGCTCAAATACTCGATGAGGTAAGCATATTGTCTACATTTAAAATTTCTAAGCTAAGACATATTACTTTATGTTCCTTCGTCATCCAATTAAAATATCAATTAAACAGGTATCTTTAATTAACCTTTTTTTCAATATTTCATTCAGCATCTAAATATAAATTACATTTAAAGCTCTGCACAATTTAAAAGAAAATCTGATGTGGGCAACACATGACTTTCCTTATATAATGTAATGAATTTACTACTTTTCAGTAAAAAAAATAGGTTTTTTCTTATAGTAGATACTAATATTCTTTCCAAGCTATTGAATTTTCGACAATTAGTCGTCATTTTCATTGATTTAGATTCATTTTTATCCATTTGGCAGAGATTTTCGTTAATTTGGCAACATTTCAAAAAGTCGCCAAGTTGGCGACATTCCGCCAAATTCGTCGCCAAAATTTCGCCAAGCGTTATGGACGAAGAAATAAGTTGTTCTTACAGCAGATAAATGACTATTGGCGTTCAAATACAAAAGTATTACTCAAAGTATTTTTTTTCATGAATGGAACGAGCTAGATCCACGAGAGTGATGTCATCCAATTTATCGCATGGTATTACATATGAAAAGTGAACATGTTTCTCAATAGGAAATATTTTTTTTTCATTTTATATGACTTTTTAATAATTTTTTTGAAAAATGTGCAATATCTCGAGAACGGTTCATGTTAGCGTTCTAAAATTTATGCCAATCGTTTTCTAATGAAAAATTACATGAGAAATGTCTATTTGCGTGACTTTGTTAGTGGTTTCGATTTTTTCAAAATTTTATTCGAAAATTTAGGGGGGTTCTGAACATTCGATTACGTATAAAAACAATAGGCTTCCAGTGTTTACGGATTGTGATTTTTGTACCAAATTTGGTTCGAATCGGTCCATTCATCGGTCCATCGTCTCCAAAGACTCACTGACACACACACACACACACACACACACACATACTTTCACACACACACACACACACACACACACACACACACACACACAGACATCACTTCAAAAATGTTTGATTCGTGATCAGGGATACTTGAAACATGCTCTCCCGTCGAAAACTCGATTTCGAATTTTCGACCCCGTCACAATATTTTCCTTATACATTATGTATATAAGGAAAGTAAAAATTCTCAATTACTATATAAACTATTTTGTTTCCTACGGCAAGGCGCAATTTAACTCTAAATTTATTACATTACATGTTCATATGATCATTTACTGCAAGTTTATTATGGTTATTAAGCTGAAAGTTTTTAGTAAATTGTATTTTAATTCCATTATTTTCATTTCAATTAATCATAACTAAGTCCCTTTTATTTTATTTCGATTAAAAATGTTAGGATACAAGCATTTTAAGTTCCGTTAGGCTATATTTAAAGATAGACAACCCTGTTTTTATTTAACGCAACTATTTTAATATTTTATTCTGTATTTAAGCGCAAGCACCCTCCCATTTCTTCATTATGCATTTTAAGACAAAAGTATATAGTAAATCTATAATCAATTTGTTTCGAAAAACATATTCTTATTTAGATATTTAACTTTTATAATTATGCTGGTGATAATTTATTTTTAGATTAACTATACAAACAAACTGTCCGATGCACTTAAGGAAGTATCCACTAGATAAGCAAGCATGTCCATTGGTCATTGGAAGTTGTGAGTATCTGAATATTTACTGATATACTCTGAGCTTTAGTAAATCCTTATTTTTAATATTTATGTAGCTAAGGATATAGCAAATTGAATTTAAAATCTTATTCAAAGAAGTCATTAGAGTAACCATTAAATATTTAAAGGAACCGTTTAAAGGTTTGTAGAAAAAAGTAGAAAAAGAAACTGAATACATATATATTTATTAAATATATATTTTGTTTATGATCTAATATTTATATGCAATAGATCCTAAATTAATTTGAACATATCCTGAATTGCCAAAGAAGGTTAAAATGCGACAAATTGCATTTAAATTGGCAGGTCAAAAATTAGCTCTGATGAAATAGTTATAATAGCTAAATCATGTAATGATCGTAATTTCATTTCATCATAATATTTCAAATTTAATATAAAAGATCAGGAAATTCAACTCATTTTATCTTGCTTATAGCCCAAAAGTGAGAGAACTCAGTGAAACCGAGGGAGTTTTACAATAACCGTTGAAGAATATGTAGTGCAACACAGAAAATCGTTTAAAATATTTAATAGCTATTCCGGTTATTGTATATGGCAATGCAGTATCATTATATTTAACCCATGTTTCCCGGACTGATAACATATCTAAACGACAAAATACGAATTGGCCAAAATATCAAAACTTATCCCATAAAAGTGATGTGATATTTGGCATAAGTCATAGGTTAATAGGTAATGACGGCGCAATAGCTTTTCTCTTTAGCTGGTATGTCCTTCACTTTAATGAATTAATTGTATAGTCTCTTCTGCTAGTTCTTAAAAGCTCTGTTGGGATGTAATCTGAAAAAGATATGTAAAAATGAAGATCACAAAAGTAAGCAAAATTTTAATTGTCTATGAGAAACAGTAGTAACATCTCAACAAAGCATCAAGTTTCAGTCTGGCTACTGTATATTTGGCATGTTTACGTCTGTAAAAATATTCATATCGTAATTTTAGAAATTTCCCTGGACTTGGTGGAGGCTTAATGATGGGCATCTTTCCCTGTGTTTTTAGAGGTAATTTTTTTTAAATGCTTTAGTCTGTTCAGGCTAATAAAAGACTATATAAAAAGATAGAAGTTGCGTCTAATTAAATTTTCAGGTAAGTCTGTGCTACGTTGTGCTTTTAAAATATTAAATGATCTTTATGAATCATTAGGCATGTCTGCGAGAATAAGGATATCCACATATGAAAATATATGCATCTTTGCAGATATTTTTTTATATAATATGTTTAGAAAGCGTTAAATGATCTTTATAAATCATTAGGCATGTCTGCGAGAATAAGGATATCCACATATGAAAATATATGCATCTTTGCAGATATTTTTTTATATAATATGTGTAGAAAGCGTTAAGGATACATTTAGGACCGTGTTCAGGTATTTTCTATAAGCTTTCAAGATTTCCAATGTATTGTCTCAAAGGTAAGAGCTCACAGTCAATGATTCGCAGTCAATAAATTTAATAGCTATTCTAGTTATGAAACATGGAGTATAGTTTTCAGACGTGAACATTTTACAAATTAATAATCTAACGTATATAAAACAACTAGTTCCCACTACAGCAGAGATTACAAAACATATATTTTCGCAATAATTGATTCACTTATTACATATCACTTTTGTAGATGTACTGCCCAGCATAAATATCTGATCTGTATAAAAGTGTATGACAATTAACTCTTCTAATCCACTTAGTTATTATAAGAAGTTTTTATTAAA
This sequence comes from Amaurobius ferox, assembly GCA_951213105.1. Classification (NCBI taxonomy): domain Eukaryota; kingdom Metazoa; phylum Arthropoda; class Arachnida; order Araneae; family Amaurobiidae; genus Amaurobius; species Amaurobius ferox. The sequence goes on from OX578133.1 coordinate 91,571,865, forward strand.
ATTTAATTTTGTTACACTTCAATTTAATTGTGTTTTGAGCTCATGTATTTAGTCATCTCATTGTGCTAATATTTTAGGTTCGCATAACTAACCATATCAGACAGAAAATAACCCAATTACCATTACACGCAAGAAATTAGCCATTCGTTTTAAAACTAATATGTGGTTTAATTTTTTAATGGTTATAAATATTCTTGTTTTACCACATAATGCTATTGAGAACTAATATTCTAAAACAATTAAAAAATAAAAAAATTCAAACATTCTTTTCTAATAGTAATATATTATAGTTTTAAAGTAGTGAGGTAGCAAACAAGGTACACATTTGATCTCAAAACGTTTCAAAACGCCTTGGCAATTTCTTTACGGATTTTATATCACAGAGCTTCCAAAAGCACACAATTTTCTCCAATATGTAATACATCACTTAATAAGAATCGGATTTAATAGTGTTACACGTAATAAAATATTATATACAGAATTCCTAGGAAAGTCCTTAAGCATCCAGTAACATTGTAAGGAAAGGTTCGTGAGTGTATATATATATATATATATATATATATATATGTAAAGTAGCTATCTATAATAAAGTAATACAGTGACAATACTTCACTTGCAACACCCTTAGTGAAGAATATTAAAAATTGGGATAACGGACTTTAACAAAGTATGATAGACGAAAAAGCTAATTACAAATTTGTAAAGAATTGTTTAATGAACAAAAATCGAACAAGAATCGATAATAAAACTGTCACGGAAGACATCTATTTAACACAATAGGATTACTGGCGAATTGCTGTCCTGTTCAAGAATGCTAAAATAAACAACATTTACATGCCTATTCAAACTGTACTCATCAATAATTTAGCAACAAAGTGCATTTAAATTCGAGAAAGAATATTACCTCGCACTATGCAGGTGTCACTATAGGGTCTTGTGATACGACATTTTAACAGTTATCTATTGCCTTTCCTTTACGCATTTCGTGCGTACCTGATGCCTATTTCTACGAATTAGACAATACTCTGCAACTTTATGTGGTGAAATACCATTTACATATGGTGAAATGGTATTTATTATTAATTTTAATTTACTAGCAACGTATGACCAAACATGTGGTTAGCAATGAAACTTGATTAATTGAGTTCTGCGACCATCTAGAAAAAACTAGATGTCCTAAAACTAAATCAATAACATGCTGGATACTTAAATGAAAACTCGTTTTAATTGTGCTGCTTGGGATTTATTTATTTATTTAATCACTTAACTTTCGTTTTAAACTTATAATTAACAATTACAAAAAACTATTCAACAGATTTACCAGTGGCAAATGCTGAGGTATAGCTAGTATGGCGCCGCCAGACCATTAGAAATTGGATGTATAATTAAAATAAAATCTTCTGCGTTGACCAAAAATTGTAACACTTTGAAAATTTCAATAAGATATATGCTTCTGTAGGCTAAAGAAACAGTTTATTGGCTCTTTCATTTATGCCTTTCAACTCTCTCAACCCATATCAGCCCTCACAATGAAGCGAAGAATGCAGTGCAATATCTCAGGGAAGTGACGGAGATTCTGCCAAGCTTCGGACCAAATTACTGTGTATACGCATGTGACTATAGGATGAAGAGATTCGCTGTCCACATCTTGTCAAGGTGTTACGTCATGCGGCCGAACTTCCGCCCTACTGAATCTCCGTTAGTAGGTAGCGCTTGTTAGTAAACATTATTTGCATCGTTGGAATATTATATGTTATATTGTCATTTTGGTGATGGTAAATCAGCTTAATTTTATCCTGCTTTTAAGCATCTTTAATTGGAAAATGAGTTTATGCCAGATCGATAAATATGTTATTCAAGAATTATGAGAAATATACTTTTCAAGCAGAAACTTAGCAAACAAGATAAAAATAATAAAGGACGGTAAAAAAACTCGAGAAAGTTTATAAAATTAATGTACGTAAGAATGAACATAAAAGAACTCAAAATGTACATAAGGATAAAAAAGGCACTTATACTCGGAATTTTCAGGTTGCTCAATATGATTTATACCCATGATTAATACGATACAAAAATCTGAAAAAATCATTTTGCTGACTTTCTTGCTTATTTTTGAAAATGAGAATACTTCGAGGTTTTATAATTCAAAATTTTCACAAATTTAAGTTTGATATTGAAAAAGTTTAGAGTTAGAAGTTTATTCACTATTGGAATTAAATTTAACATTTCGTGGATTATGGGCAAATGTATGGAATTTTCAGTGAATTCTCTGTGAATTTCGTTATTTTTATCCGTCACAAAATCCCTAATCAAGTTTGAATGAATAGCACAATCAGTAGTATTATTTATTACTATTACTATTATCGTCATTAAATCCCTTGAGTATTGCAGCGCAAGTGGCAGCCTGGGGTTTGGAAACAATATGCATTTCCGCATGACCTACGTTCTAGAACAGGATTCGCCACTATTTTTAAACTTATTCGGTGTCTAGTGCAATGATATGCGTTATTAAATTCGGTGTCTAGTGTAATGACATGCGTTATTTTTATGGCAATCATTCTTTAAAGTTGATTAAAATAGATTTTATGTTTGATAAATTGTGTTATACCTGTTAACATTTGCGTAACATATCATATGGCTGTCATAGGTATCCTTGACGGGTGACTAGGCACAATGCTCGCACAGGTTCAACTTCTTCGGCAACACCAAACTTATCATTTCCCATTTTGTACCACCTTTTGCGACCGTTCATGTCTAGAACTTTTTAAGGGTCTATATATCGTGTAACTTTTAGCTATTCTTGTTGCTTTTCCTTTGATGTATTCCCTGGAGACATCGAAGACCCATTGGTTCCCCTTTGACCCACTGGCTGACGTGACCCCCATAACTCTTCGCTCATTGACTAGAAAGACATTAGAGCGTAACTGCCTGCGGTCAGACTTGTCAGCAAGGATTTAGTCCTTGTTCATCGTGTTGTTGTTATTGTTAAGATCCAGACCCTCCGACCTACCAGAAAGGTGTAAGGAAACTTTTGGGGCGGTCCGGAAGTGCCACCCAATTTAGACTGGAACCCAGTGGGGGAAGCATCCACAGGGACCGTACCCTCCTTCCCTACCACAAACCTCTCGGAAGGACTTACGGACCTACATGTTTAACGTGATCGTACTTCGCGTGAACACGGCGGCAGTTTTGGCAGTGCGGGAATCGAAGCCGGACCTACCGAGTGCAATTCCTGCGCGCTAACCACTGGGCTACTGCGCCCTGCTTGTTCATCGTGTGTGGCATTTTTTATGATGCCCAAATAAAAATTAATTTATAACTTCAACTTTGACGCCCAATTGACTGCGTACATTTTTCGAAGCATTGTAAAGTTTATTGCTTGTACTTCTGACTTCGTACCATTTTTTTGGCAATAATATCTCAAATTTCAAGAATTCTAGAATAGCTCATATTTATCATCACAATTTGTAATTGGCATTTTTCCTTTGTAAATGGCATCTCACATTTTTTGAGTTCGTTAACCTAATATTTAAAATCATTCCCTATGTGTGAGAGCAAGCAGCAAGCACTTTTATTCGATCGGACAGGGCCACATTACTCTACATAGACCTAACGTGCACACATCGGCATTTAATTACAACATTATTAAGATGATAAATGACTTTCCTAGGAATCATGTATAATCCACTATTTCAGGTCGAATTCATATCACAATGTTTTTTTTTTAGTTGCTTACACGTCAAGAGAAGTGATTTACGAGTGGAAGTGGCCCAACCCTGTAGCTGTAGCCAATGATGTAACTTTGTCGCAGTACGACTATTTAAACATTACTCTAGCTAATCACACAGAAACTGGACCTAGAGGTAAGTACGACACCAACACTTGCATAAAAGGAATGGTAAAACTTTGAAATTTCGTACAAAACGGGAGGAGTTATGGTCCAAATTACCATAGATAAGGTATAAACTAAAAGGAAGAATCATACTAGGGTTATTCGGAATATAATGATACTGATAATATTACTGAATGGATAATATTAAATAATGTAAATGACACATACCACAAATTTTGTTCAACAAACTTTGGAACTCGCTTTGCGTGTCGAGGATCACGGTTTCTACTCACTGGCGCTCGCTAAGCTCGCTTCGCAACTTTTTTTGTGCTGTCTGCAACGCAGGCGTAATACACCAGTTGGGGATCCTCCCTTCTCCTGTTCGCTGCCGTTCACTGATCAAAAATTAATAAAACACAATGTATAGCTGTTTCCAAGATACGATGAATCCCCTTCTTCAGTGCAAGGTAGATTTACAAAACCGAAGTTAAAAATTATGGGAATAGATATCTAAATTATTTATCTTATGCATATTCATTTATACAAGTTATTGCACATCGAATCCTATCATTTAATGAAGGGTTTCCTGAATTTTAATCAACTAATACTGAAACATTATGATGTACACGCTGTAGTTCAAAATTCCTATATATGAGAAAGGATTACATAATTGTGTTACATCCATTTCTGTTATTTTCATGAGTATTATGATATTATCAATATTATTTTTATATACATTAATATTGATATTGGTGGAATTATTTTTGCAGTTTTCGGATTATACGAACTCCGTTTTATCTGTATCAATTCTGGTCTAAGGATTGAAAAATTATGCCATCATTTCCCTCCAGTTTTATTTTACATAAAATTACTTTTCACATTTGCTCTTTTAATTTGTCAATTGCAATCACACCCAGATATCAAACACTAAAAAATCTCACCAAACACCATTCAAAGTAATTACAAAACCTCATTTCTGACTTACATCTCAGTATTTGGAGATTGCAATTTAACTTTTCGATTGCTATCACTCCCGCGGGAAGAATTTGAATGCTGCTCCTAACAAATTTCTGCATGTCAACTTCTGAATGCTGTTACAACTAATCTTTTGGCTGAGTGAAATCATTGGGGAATGCATTATGAATTACAACACTTTCTGAAGCAATTATTCTCAGGGTATGCCTTTCAGGGACTTCATCTTTACTGGCCCGTTTTATCCTCAGACGACGAAGGGGTTACTTCATTCTTCAAATCTATGCTCCGTGTGCTATGATCGTAGGGGCCTCCTGGGTATCATTTTGGATCAACAAAAGTGACGCCCCCGGCAGGGTGGCTGTCGGTAAGTTATTTTAGTGTATTTTTAAAGAATGCCGGGTTATGAATAATGGCTCTCATTAATTTCAAATGATGAGTGTTATCAACACTAAAATTTTCAGCATAAATATCGTTTCGTAAAAAAAACTTAATCTATGGTGTTTGAAATTAAATGTGAAGGAACGAATTAAATACATTTACTACTTTTTATTTAAAATTTATATCTATAATAATAAAAGAAAGAATCTGTCTGTGCGTTTGTTCGATATCTAATGCACCTGCAAGTCTGTTTTACAGTCAGTAGACTTTATACCTGAACTAATACGCCTCGAATTCCTTTCTTCAAATTTTTAATTATATTTTTTAAAGCATTTTTATAGTCTAAAATCAGCTAATCTCGATCTAAGAACTACTATCACAGTCTGTCAACTAATGACCCTCCAGCTACCGATACGGTCTAAAAGCTATCCATACGACTGCTACCTTCATGATCTATTACCACGTTCCTCTCCTAGAAGTTGTGAATCTTTTACTTATTTTTTTCAAAGCGCGTTTTTTCCCCTGTTGTTGTTTGCGGACAGCGTGCGTGGGAATTTAGAGACAGTTTTTAGAATTTGAAGAAAATTAAAATGTAATATATAAGTATCGGGGTATTATTTACGATGCGAGCAAGGTCGGGTTTTTCGTTCCAGTTGAAACATGAAATACGTGAAAAGATAATTTATTTCATATTAAACGGGAATTTCGTCCGTTTATTGAGATTTTGTTTTTAACCATAAATGCAAAATGATAGTCTATGATTTATTCTAAATTCATATAGTACTCATAACTTTCTAATAGTTCCTAGAAGAAAGCAGGCATTGGAAATTTAGGTGACGTACAACTATTCTATATACATTATGAGTAGGCCTCTTTCTCAATCCCCAAACAGTGTGTTCGTCAGAGAGGCCAGAAACAACTGCTAATAAATTTAAATTGTCTACACTTAAGCAGAAATTTCAAATGATAAGTATCTTTCACATTTTAATCTAAGCTTGCAGAACTTATAATGGCTAGAAGAGATCAAATTTAAATGTTATTATACTTAAGTAGACATTTCATATTGTTAAGATATCTTTCACGATTCTGCTTAAGCTTGCAGAAACTATTAGGCTTAGAAGAGATTATAAATTAGAATTTTATACACGTAAGCCGAAATTTCGATTGCTTAAACATCGGCCATGCATCTTTCACATTTCAGCCTAAACTTTCAGAACCCATTAAGCTTAGAAGAGATCAGAGTGCTTTAAGGAGCTACTACAGCAGAGCTCTAAGAGGTCAAAAATAGTGCACTTTTTAACAGATGCTAAGCTCTATTCCCCTTAGCATCTGTTAAAAGTACCCTATTTTTGACCTGAGGATGAGAGCTCAAAAGGTTGAGACAATTAATAGTCACCTAATGTCCATATGATTATTTTCTTCAAAGGAATAACGTTTAATATCAGAAGCAGCAGTTATATTCATTGCCATATAGTGCTACTTTTACCAAAGATAACGCTCAATAAAACTTACAACTGCTGCATGTCAAAGATATGTGTAATATTTAGAACAGCAATTAGGTTTAAAATGTTAAAAGTACTCATTTCTGTAATTTTTCAGTTAATGGTAACTACAGAACACTCTGTATAATTTCAAGCGTCTATCATTTCAAACTCTCAAGCGTTAGTCGTTATCTGGTTAAATTAAAAATTTAGATTTTTTTTTAAATTTAGAAAATTTTAAATCCTAACAGGCAAGGAAAAGCACGCACACATACACACAGATTTAAAGAAGCCAAGGAACTGCGTTTATTAACTGAATTACAACTGTCCCAGTTTAACATAATCAAATTAAAAGTCGTATTTCTTATACCCTTAAACAGACTCAAAACTATATATACATAAATAGACAATTAGATGTAAGGTGTCAATACCAACGTAGAGATCCTTATTCATAATACTTGTTTGACCCGTAAGAAAGGTTTCATAAAATATGATTACCAGCGAGAGCTCTATCAATCAATGTTAGCTTCTTCAACAACTTAGAATTGCTATCGTCTACAAACCTGGTCTAAGCATCAAGATCTATAGTGTGATAACTAAACTATAGTGTGATAACTACCGATGATCATCCAGACCGCCCTCTTTTGGAAGAGGGAGATTGTGCGGTAATTCTAGTAATTCCTTACAAGACCAGAGTGGTGAAGTAGATAACACATTTGGGCGAATCACAGGAGGTCCGGATTGAATCTCCGGTTCTAGCTGGGCGTTGTTTATCTAAAATTACATTTAATATTTACAGTAGATTTATCTGCAAACATTGCGACAATTAGAATTTATATTTAATCCTTTAGAATTTTACATATGGATTCGCGATGCGCCCAAGTTTGGAAACAAATTCTAATTTGACAGTATAATGTTCATTCAATAAAATGTTTTAGCAACGTGTTATACCATGTCGTTATAAATAGATGATGATGTACAGCTTTCTATTTGACACTTTTTCAGTATCATACTCATCCAGTTTAAGATTCGATCAGAACATCTCAAATTCTCCAGAAGGAATCAGTATCTTACATTTCAGTCTATAAAAGCAGCACATCACGAATTCCTAGATAAGTTTGGTAAAAATAAAGCACCAGACAAACGTTAAATTGCCATGTTAATGAAGAAATTGGAGCACCTCGTTCGAGTGTGTATGGCTATCGGTGGTGGACATAATCAGCATTTATTGTGAATGGTAATATGTTTCCATGAACTGTCCACTTATAAAATAAACGCCACGTTTCTATGTAGAGCGGGAAGAAAAATCTAATTGGTTGTTTGGATGGGATACCTTGTGAATCACCATACATAATGCGTCGAAAACCCAGACCACCCGACTCGCCCTAGGGCACGAGCAACAGTTTGAGGGGCAAGACCATGCATAATGCTTGTATTATACAACCATGTATAATGCGTGTGACCATACATAATGCGTGTATTATACAATATCTCTGATGTCTAAACCGTCAGTAACTGGTGAAATTTCGTAACTTTTATTAAATCCAGTATACGGATGTTTGCGCATTCACAAATAAAATTTATAAAATACTATTCCTACTCTCACATTTGTTAATGCATTTACCATTATGACTATTAATCTACATTTTAAACAATCTTTAAAAGTTAATTTATTATATAATTGATATATTGCAGGAGCTACGACAGTCTTGACATTAGTGACTATGGGATTTGGAGGCAGAGCATCCCTTCCACGAGTTGCATATGCAACAGCAATAGATTGGTTTGTGATTTTATGCTTCTCCTTTGTATTTGCTGCAATGGTGGAGTACGCATGTGTCAATGTTGTAGACAGAAATGACTTTGTAAAATTGCAGAATGCATTGAAAGATCAACAAGAACAAGAAAATGCACAAGTAACTATAATCCATTAGATTTCACCATACATTTTTATGAAAGTTTTCCCTTTGCAGCATATATTTCTTAGGATCTCCTATAGATAGGATCTGCTATAGATCTCATGTGATGACTGGTTTGAATTTTCAAATTCTAGAGGACAATGGAGATTCACTAAGTATTTTCACTTCCGGTCTTCTTTTTATATTCTCATTTGAAAATTTTCATTTTAATTAAAACATATGTCTCTCAAGATTGGATATAGATAGAGATTAGATGATAACTAATATGGATTTAGCTATAATTTCTAGCGGACGTCAGGTGGTTAATTAAGAATTTCCACTTTAGGTATTTCCGCTTCAGGGTCGAAAATATTCCATGAAACATATATTTCTCAAAAATGGCTATAGACAGAGCTGAGATAATGACTAATTTTCTTTGTACAATTTATTTTGATCTAATATGGTTTAAACAACCCAACCAGATTGGACCCAATTTTGCTTTTACACTGATTTTTACAAGGTTTGAACAAATTTTACTTGTCTGTTTTACGACCATTCAGGTTATTTTTTTTTTAATTTTAGCGTCAAGTCTGCTTTTATATAGATTTTTTACAATATACAATTAGAACTATCTATCATACAAAAGCGATCTTTAGTTTAATTGCCATGTAAAAACAGACAAGCAGACTGAAGTTTGATTTCACACTGATTTATTTTTTACACGTTTAGAATATATCTACCTTAAGTTCAGTGTAATTGCCATGTAAAAACAGACAAATAGACTACAGTCTGATTTCACACTGATATCTGTTTATTTTTTACACATTCAGAATGTATCTACCATTCAAACTACTTTAAAAAAGTAAGATTTCATATTCCTATGAGATGTGGCTATGATCTTAGAAACCCCTTTTAGATGTTTAATACTATTTTATAGATACATCATAACTTTTTGCTACTTTTTTATTTGACAGTCTTTTATTTCATTTTTGTAGTCATTAGATGGCGCTATATCCTTATCTGTCTATATTTTCTAGTATATTGGGTCGTTGGAATTATTTGGTACTTGCGACGAACTGAAGGAAAAAAAGTCAGTTTCAACGACAAGTACAAACTTCAAACGGATTTATTTTTCACTCTTAGAATGTAAAAATGTAAACTGAATTTCTAAGTTTTTTTAATAGAATGAGATTTAATAATTTTATGAAAGATGTAGCAATGCCGTTTGTAGACTCCTCTCAGGTGTTTGATGCGATTTCATACCAAAATCCCAACTTTTCACTGCTTTTTATTTGGCAGATTTTTATTTCATATTTTTATCATTAGATAGCGCTATATCTTAATTTTTCCATATTTTCTAGTATATTGAGTGTTTTCAGACATTTGTCTGCTTCGTCGTCCATATGACTCAGTGTCTTACTGTGTATTGAAGAAAGGCAAAGTGGACTCCAACTAGAAATACAAATTAAAGACTTGGAATACAGACAAAAATAACAATAAGTGCTTTCTGCACATGTTCCATCCTTAACGGAAAGTTAAACTCTTCAACAGGGCAGTTCATGACAAAACCGAAAAGACACCAAAACATCTTTCAGAACCGATTTAAAAGAACTGATTGCTTAAGTTGGGGATGAAAGTTATATTTTCCAATAAAACTTTATGTAAATTGATTAAGAATCCAGCTATAATTAAAAGAACGATTTTTTTAATGCAGGTTAAGCTGTTTCCTTCCACAGGTTTGCCATTGCTTCCTCTGATTACTTTTAATAAATTAAAATCTACGGACAAAACTTATAACACTCAACTTCCACTTATGAGTAGAAATCCATACCCCCTGCTTTCATAATAATTTTTTAAAATACATGAAAATCCTCGCACTGTGTTCTGCTATATATGCTGTGTATAAGACACGGCTGTTAAGTTCTATGTTAAAAAATTGTAATTTTTCCAAACAAAGTTATATGTTATAATGTTAACGCTCCTTTGTACCTTCAAAACGGGATTATCCGTCACGAGCCTTAAGTTTTTATTGCTGCAGAGCAAATTTTGAATCACAATCGAAATGTCTACTAATTAAATTTTATTAGACGTTACGGATCAGACCTCCGATGGCTCTACGCTCTCCACCAATGCAGAAAACGTAGACCAATATAAGAGGTATGTATCTTTCCCATGGATACCTGACATTTTTTAACATCATTCTGCGCTTGATTTGTGGGCTGACAATTCATGCGCATTTTCATAAAAATTCCATCAACCTATCCTAGGTAGTGGTTACCAGAGTTGTCGCTTCCACACAGATAAATGTTATAAAGTGTCTAGAATATAGATCAGTATTCAAGCAATAATAACGTAATGGCAATTAATCAATATCAAATATATATCTCATGAACTACGTTCTTTTATACTTAAAGTAATTTAAATCTGACAATTTGAAGCTAGATTTAACTGTGCCAAGTTCGGTAAACGAAATGCGAATTTCCATGTTATTAGTTTAAAATACAAGATTTTGAATCATCATAGATAATTAAAACATTTATATCTTAACAATTTGACAAGAAAACATATTTTTTTATGTAATTCAATATTTAATCTCAAAATCGTTCTGTAATTTGGCAATGAATAATCTCCTAATGACGCCAAAGTCTTGTCTTAATACACTTTGATTTGAACCTGAGCTGACGGCAGACTCTTATATTAGTGGACCTTAGTCTAAGGCGTCTGTGAACTAACCATTTACACAGCAAATTCCCGAAGTGCTCATGATATTGTTTCACTGCGTGTGTTTACGATATATTCTTCTTATCCACTATCATGCTGTCTTTCATGTAAACTATTTGGCTATCTCTCAATGCCGTTTGTTTGATCATCGCTAATGAGCCTCGACTTTTAGCTCGCGCCTTTTGATGCCAACTTAGGACTTTTAATTTAGGACATAAAACTGTTTTTTGTTTCTCTAAGTCCAAATTTCCTCATTTGTTAGGGATACAACAAATCTATGGAGACTATTTACCATCACACCACTGCTGACAATGAACGTCCTGCAGCTATCTGAAGAAATGATGTTTGTATCAAAAGTTACATGCTAAATAATGCTATAATTCTATATGGCGTTAAGAGCTAAGGTGTTAGGATCTTCAGGCATTCCAAATGTAGGCTGTATTTTTATGGATTGGCATTTGGAGGCTTGTTCTGTAGAGAGAATATGAAAGACAAACTTGGAAGAGACAAAATTTGATCCAAGGTACAACGAGGCATGGTAGACGGATATTATAGTCTTCAGATAAAAATGTGTTCCGCTTTAAGTCATTTGATGTTGCTTTATAAGTATTAGACATAGTTCTTTAAAAGCGATAATATTAAAGCAATGTATAAGAGTGGTAAACTATGTAAATAATTTCCGTTTTAGTTATATGTATTTGTATTTCAGACTATTAACCTGTATAATTTTATTATTCTTAAAATTTCTGACTTTGTGTATAACTTTTGCATTTACGGTAGATGTAAAAATATAAATATAATTAACAGAGATGGATATTCAGCTAATTAAAGGTTGATTAAAACAAGTACGTGTATATAAAAATGAGCAAGCAAAGAAGGAAAATTTAGTTAAATGGACTTTATAAATGACAACCGGAATTCATAAAAACTTTTTTCAATGTCTCGCACTCGAAAATATTGTTCTCACATATATCACAAGGCTTGTTGTTCTCACAAATCAAAAATATATAAGTTATTTCTAATGTATCTGTACTAAATGAAATGAAATTTTAACTCTGTGATTTTTCTTAATAAATCTGATTATATTATGAGTAAATGAACTCAACATTCATATTTTATTATTTCCTTTAGGCAATTGAAGCGCACAAGGAAAATGGGGAGGATCTATCCATAATATCCGAACAATCTGACTTTGAAACCCCGAGACCACGAAGTTGTTCTCGAAAAGTCCGTCCGTTTCGATGGAAGAAGAAGAAACGGTTTCGAGAAGTTGTTCAGTACACAATTGATGAAAAATGGAAACCAGACAGAGGAAGCCGTATTGACGCATATGCTCGCATTTTATTCCCATGCGCCTTTGGTTTGTTTAACGTTTTGTACTGGACGTTGTATTTATACACAATTGATGATGAAATACCTGAAAATATAACATTTTAATCCATACTGAGTACGGTGACTGTACTTCCTTCAGCATCAAAATAACCTGTAACTTTGCAACCAGCAGAGAACAGTTAGGTTCAATAAAAAATAATGATGTCATATCGATGAATATCTCATGTAAAATCTTTGAAAATGAAAGCACCTAATTTGAATGGCGGGAAGAACGTTTTTTTATAAACTCTAATTATTTTTTGAAATTAGTTAATTATTTGTTGAATTTAGTTAAAGATTGTGCTTAAATCGAAATTAACGAGCTCTCTGATGTAAAATGGCACAAATGAAACATAAATACATTATAACTGAATTGGAGACAAATCCATGATAAAATATATTGAAAGAACTCATAAAAGCTATTATTTCACAATTTAGGACGTAAGATACACACAACTGCTAATTTTTGAAGAAACTTTTCTTTTAACCCGTTGAAATAATCCTCTCTATCGCATCCCTAATTTATCTTTATCACAATTTATCTTCAACTACGATCCAATTAAAAAACTTATTTTTGCTCGGCATCTCATCCTCAACTTAGTAGAGGCTAAACCACTGCCTATATACCTAACCCTTTAAAATTTTGCTATATTTGCTTTTTCGGTATATTTCCTTTATATTTTAAAATTAGTTTTTCTTGTACTTTTTGTTTATGAATCTTCAATTCTTACTAGATATATTTTACCGTTTTATTTCATGAAAATATGGGTATTCAGTTCGTATTTTTACTGTTTGGATATTTCCAATGTGGTTGTGCTTTTCATATGGCTCTGATGAAAGGTGTTTTACACCTGAAAGTACTTAGGCCAATCGTATGCATTTTACGTCATTAATTATGAAATAGAAACTTTTATGAGCTTTTTTAGCCTACAAAAATTAACTTTGTTTAGCAATTTTTTTTCATTCTTTACGCTACAAAAATAACTTCTTCAAAATTATAATTACTTGACTTTCAATAGTTCACTAAATAGGATAGATACTTAATTTTTTTCATCTAATATAGATTATTTTTCATAACGATGCTTAAAAAGTTGGAAAACGAAGTAGAAAAATTTATTTATGACTTCTGTTGCAGAAACAAAAGATTTTTTAAAGAAAATATTTGCTTTCCTTTATAAATGAGAGATGTCAGCACCAGTGTAGTATTCATTTTTCGGGGATATATTGTTCTATTTTTCAAACTGATTGGATTTGAAACACATGTATTTTCATCTTTTCCAAGCTTGTCGTGTGATCATAAAACATATGTTCAAAATTCCGTACATAGTGGAAACTTGAATTAGAAAAGGAAAGTAGGAAAATTACATTCTTTCACAAAACATACTTGCAACTAAAAACAATATTTATTAGTGAAATGTGATATAAATAAACCTCCCCTTGACGGACTATATCATCTCAAAGAATACCATCTGAGTGTTCATTCTGAAGTGTTTCTGTCTATGCCATCACTAACTTTAATATAGAAACAGTCCCATCAAAACAATTTTAATCTTGTATATTTTTAAATTTAAATTGTGAAAAACAATTTTAATCCTGTATATTTTTAAATTTAAGTTGTGAAAAACAATTTTAATCTTGTATATTTTTAAATTTAAGTTGTGAAAATATTGTATATTTTTAAATTTAGGTTTTGGAAAACAATTTTAATCTTGTATATTTTTAAATTTAAGTTGTGTTAAATTACCTTCTCATTCTGAAGCAAACTGCCATATAAAACAATCTTACATCTGTGACTTAAATTATATTTGCAAATTTTACATTCTTGCCCTACTTATCAATATATTTCAATTCTAAGAAATATTTTGCAATACTTCAAATCAACCCACTTATTCTTTTCTTTGTAGACTCAAAAAATTCCCTAAGGGTGAACTCCATGCGGTTTTCTCTCTGTTTCCTCAAACTGCAGTATCAGACTGACTGCACTTTGGACCAGGCATGATAAAAGAATTCTCATAGAGAAATTCTGCTAATGGGGGACTTTCCATGCACTGTAAGATTCTTCTGTAGCCAGGCTTTGGTCTTCATATTCATAGAATGCGAGTTTGAAGGCCGCTTACGGATGAAGAAGATAATTTATACAAACATGCTTACATCAGTATAGAATCCACTTGAAACCATACCTCCCGGTAAAAATAGGCCTAGTATAAAAAAATGTGTATAAAAAATAAAAATGTATCAAATTAATCTAATCTAGTCTAATCCGAAAGATGAAATCATAAACAAAAGAAAGCTATCCGGTTAAATTAAGTAATAAAAAACTTTTCACTTCTAATCAGGCAGCTGGATCTCTGATTCCTACCAGCTGGGTAAATATATTTTATAATGCATATAAACTATGAATTAAGCCTTAAGAATATATTAACAATTATTATTTAAGTTTTTAAAATATACTATATACTTATCTCTATAGCAAATACTATACTCTTTTTCTATCTCTATTTGTATATGCATCGATACGGAGATTGCACTGTAATGCAATACAGTGGACCAAAAGTTAAGAAGAACTTAAATACATAAAAGTAATCCACCACATAGAAGAATCGTGCATAAAATGGCCCCACTGTGTAGCATAATCGGAGCCTTAAAACCAAATCTACTGTTGAAAAATTATTTTGTCTATATATATTCTCTATACTCCGTTGTTGAAAATAGTTGTCTATATCTGTATTATCTGTTTGATGTGGTCAAATTCATTTTAGTGCGGTACGAAACCTTTAGATTTTCTTTTGAACAAAGCGTACTGAC
Organism: Amaurobius ferox; assembly: GCA_951213105.1. Classification (NCBI taxonomy): domain Eukaryota; kingdom Metazoa; phylum Arthropoda; class Arachnida; order Araneae; family Amaurobiidae; genus Amaurobius; species Amaurobius ferox. Next base: position 91,587,326 of record OX578133.1, read on the forward strand.
ACTTAAGTTAAACACAATAACTGAAAGACATAAATTGACATATTTATTTTTAAAAGGTGTTATTGCGATGAAAGTGTTCTATATTTAAAAAAAACTTGAGGATCGGTGCAATTCAGAAACCTTCTACGCAAAACAAGTGGACATTTGACCTCTGAGCCTAATTATGTACATTTTTTAAAATTTCATTTCTGTTTTCTTATTTACACAATATACACAGTACACCACCCAAATTGGGTAAAAATCATTTCAACGGTTTTTGAGTTTACGAAGGATCATTGTTTTTTTCATAAAATTTTTTATAAGACTAGGTGACAATTAAATGGACACGCGAACGAAAAGTTCGTTAAAAATGGGCAAGTGTATAGCACCAAAATGTGGGGACTTGATATGAAGTTATTTTAAACTAATTATTCTTTATAAAAGTATTTATTCTTAATTACTATTTATAAAGATATTACTCTATATTTAGGTTTAAAAAATAATATTTATTTTGAAGATTTTTAATTGTACATGCATTTATATAGTGTACATTGCACGTGTTCGCACTAACTCACCCTTTGTGCAGCCCGGCATCAACCTGTGAATAACATAATTCTTAAAAGGTAAACATTAAAGTTCAACAGACTAAAATGATGGCACATTTAACCTCAACTTAAATGTTTATTAAAATTATTATTCAATATTTTTAAAGTGATTATTCAAATTGTCATTTACAATTTACAATAAACATTTGAAGCTGGTTGTGATGACAAGCAGAATTTTTGATCGACTTTAGAGCCAAATTCATAATTAAATACAAATGTCCTTATGTGATCTGAAGGCGTGTTTGGACATACCAGCTACTGACACTTTCACCACGATCTCTTCATCCAGACTGTCAACAGGAGCACTTTCTCATTTCACATGTTCCGCATCTGCATGGCATGCCAAATACTCTGTTATATGACTAGTGTCTGACTTCAATTATTGTTCGTATCTTATCTTAATTGTATTTTTTACTCAGATTCTGGCTCCGCCTTCATCTTCCCATTGGCTGATAAGCTAGTGAGAAGAATTTTTCACTTGCTGGAGATACATTGGCCATAACAGCCCAAGATCCACAGAAACATTTGACATTTCGTCGTGTGTGGGACTTTTTATATGCCTCCATCATAAATTACTATGGGACTTTTTATGGCTCTCATAAATTATTTGGAATTTAACTTAAAGTCTTGGCATCAGATGGTGTGCTTTACTGATAGCAGGAGCTGACCTTTTATCGCAGAGTCCTCGCCTTGACGTTTATTCCTTAGTTTATTCTAGTCTGAATTTAGTCCTTAGTTTATTTAGACGTTTATTCTGGTATGAACTATTCCACCCGTCACAGTCCGTCATCACAGTTTTAAAAAAGTCTCGTTTTATAGCTAAACTATAAATTTTTCAGAGCTTTTTTCTACTTTCACATCTAGATAATATACGGAGTATAATACCATAAGAATTTAAATCAAATCGCAAACAGTTTTCGAGAAAAATCAGTACAAATGATTTTGACAAAATTCCATTTTATATCTGAAATATATACATGATTTTTTTTTTCTGCTTTCACATTTGCTATATGAAACCCTCCACACAAATTTAGACCAAATCGCTTCAATGGCTATTGTGATTACGCAGCGCTTACGATTTAAACCCCATGCCCATCCACACGCCCACATAAAAATATTTTCTAGTATCCCATCGATATATTTAGGGAGGAAAAATTCGATTTGAGGTTAAATGCCGATCGCTCTACTTTTCTCATGCCACATTTGTTTAAACTAAAAGTTTAATTAATCTATTGCTAAAAGCATATTTATCATGTAAAAGTCACTTTCATAATGCTTTCATCTAGCTCTCCGCGCAAAGAAAGTAAAAGGTATAATTTGTTAAATTTATTTTAAAAAGTTGTTATTGCAATGAAACTTTCTAATTTAAGACAAATCACCACTTCCAATGTCAATGCGAAGGGTAACGCAACACGCCTTGCTGCTGAAAAGTCCTCCGTGATCGCCGTGCACCTTTATAGGATAAACCGAAACTGCCAAATTAATTAATGTATCTATGCGATAACTTTTCTAAAATAGACGTCACTTCAGTGTCCTTCTTTCACTTCCGGTGAATAGGCATACCTCACATTTTAAGTAACCTGAGTTAACCAGTTGATATTTTGACGTACAACTACATCTAATTCCGCGAATAGTATGGGGTGACTTACGCCCGACTGCCTGTGATGAAAATGATCCCAATTCAAATAGTAAAAATACGTGCTGAACAGAAATCGTATTAGCACATTTGTAAATAGTAAGGAGTCCAATTCTAGGACTGCGCAATACTTCGTGCTCTGAACGCCTCCCTAGAGCGGGGGAGTTGATGCATCATTTCTAGGTTTGGCTCCGCAGTCCGAATTTGACTCAGTTTATCTCGGCAACCGTAAGTGCAACACAATTATGCGGGTACCGTTTTAAAGCTCTCGATGAGATATATTCAAATATATGAAAAACAATTCGTAGGGTTTTGAACTACATGTTTTGAAAGTTGTTTTCCTGTGAACCGGTGAACGCTTTCGACAATGTAGCAGTTTATCTAGACAGCCATGAGTGCTAAACAACTGTGCTTGGTATCGTAGTTCTTGGCGACATCTATTTAAATGCATCGCAGTGGTTTAAACTAAAATTGTTAAAAATTATTTTCGTGTGAACGGGTCGTCCTTCGACAACACCGCGGAATACCCAAAATCAACGCAAACAAAAAAGGAGAAAATCAAAACGAGAAGCTTGTGCAAGTAATAAGGCATGTAAAAAGTCTAAGAAAACTACAACGCAACAAACTAGAAAGTATATAGTACGACTGAAAGCAACAGCCGCCAAACAAAAATGCAGCATACGATCAAACCCGTACCCGGCCTATCTCGAACTCGCGCAAAGAAGCATAAATCGACAGAAATGATTTCTTAAAAAATGCATAATCTACTTTCCCTACCGTAGACCCTGCTTGGCTACAACAAATTAAACACTGCAAAATCATATTCGACTAGCTAATTTCAACTATTCGATCAGCAAATCGTAGTTCTACAGTCCAAACTGACGGCTCAGTCTAAGAGCCTACCTGGTTTTCTTCCTCATATCAGCAGAGAGCTAAATAAATTGGAAGCGGACTGATAGCGTGCTCTTACATCAAATTCAATGTTTTTTCTCTGAAAATGAACGTTAAATACTTATTGCTCTATACTTGATCTTCCATGAATATGATATCCAATGACGTGAGTGCCGAATATGACAGTCACATGAAAAAATCAGCAGAAAAATCAAACGATATGACATAACTGCAAGACATTCAAAAAATCGGTTTCCATATTTCGACAAGTACTTTTTTTATAATGCGCGTGTATTAAAGTTGGTAGCATCACACACAATGAAAATAGGATCGTCAAACGTCACGCAATTCTATACATTTATGTAATACAGAGGTGTTTCACGAGGTGTGGCCGAAAGGAATATAATATTAATGGTTAGTTGTAGAAGTAAAGTGAAATAAGAAAAATAAGCAGCAAACAGAGGAGAGTTTAACTATAACACCCACAAGAAATGAAAGTTTCATGAAAACAGAAAAATTAATTTTTACACTACTCCCAAATAAAAAATGTCAATTAGTAAATATTTCGCCACGCTTAATTAGAGCGAAAAATTTTACCCACTGCGTTTTGATGAAAAAATTGCTGAGATATCAATAATTATAATTTAAGTAAATATGGACCTCATCTATAAATCTATTTTAAACTGGAAACCGCCCATTGGAATTTGCTACCATTTAATTTTGAGTAATTTATTTGCTGCTGGACCAATGCAATCGAACGAAAAATATCTAATAACAATAATTGGAATATCTCTTAACTTAGCATGTCTAACTTATCTCTTAATCTAACTTAGCATGGTGCACATTTTACTAATTAACATTTTATGATTGAAAGGGTCGTATAAAAAATCAAATTTAGCATTTTCAAGAAATTATCAGTTCTAGAAAATTCGACGATCATAACCAAATTATCATCCGTATGCTGATTAATTGTCATTTTTTACTTTACTTCTACGACCAACCATTTACTTTGCATTACTATCGGACGCGCTTTATGAAACACGCGGTATATCTATAGATACATATATGAAGGAAATACAAAGTCACTACAGTTCAGGTAATACTAAGATCTGGCATGTGGTCAACAGTATGCATTGTGATGAATTCTGCGGACAAATATTGTGATGATATATCACATAATATTATTTTTTTAAAGCACTTGGAACAAATTTAGTATCGCATATTAGATGATTTTAGACATGAGAAATTGTATTAGGATTTGGGCAGCCTGTATATACTGAGGAGATTCAATGACTATATATATATATATATATATATATATATATATATATATAATACTTTACATTCAGATATGTTTATTTATTTACTTCAGTTATAAAAATAAATAGTGAAACCTGTAAGGAGCTATATAATAGAATAGGAAATTATAGAGATTTATATTATATGACAGTAAGTTTTATAATATTGTAATAAGGTAGGTGTTTACATATTTACCAGTGTTTAAAAATTTGCCACCCATAATGAAAGCATGAAGAAGGCACAAGAACCACTAGGATGGTACATGTGTGCAGTTTGAAGAGAGAAAGAGCTTCGATTCACATCGTATCAGCCACAAAATGCAAGATGCTAATTAGGTAGTCATATTTGTTGTAAAAACAAAATGACTATCTAATTGGCTGGCTAATTGCACAAATTAGCCAGCCATAATGAACTCATGAAGAATGGATAAGAACCGGTAGATTTCATAGGGTTCTCAGAGTGTGAGCCACAACGTGCAGCGTATTAATGAACAGTAGTCATTTCTGTTGATCTTACGTTTCTGTTACATTTCGCTTAGTAAGAACGTCGTATAACTTATGAACCATAAAATTTAACATTAATGTTAATATGTTACTAAACTCAATGTTAACTTCTGTATTTGAAATTCTAGTTATTTTTTTATTTTACAGTCTATGTGATTAGTTATTAGCTATAAACGAGTACTGCTGCTTTATTTGCAATTTCTCTGCTAGAGATAATAATGCGTTTGGCTGATGATTCATTTCCAATAACGCTAAATGCACTCAAGAAGATTTACTACTCAGTATAAGACATAGTTACTCCTACTACTGTTAACAACATTTCTAAGGTATTCTTATACTTCCAGCAAGACTAATCCTGCTAAAAAGAAATAGAAAGCCATTAGCTGCCGTGCAACTGTGATTTAAAGATATCTACACCCTACAATTAAAGATATCTACACCCTACAATAAAACAACGATTTTGTTATTTTCCATCGAGTTTTACTTAATTGGTTGTACGTTTGCAGTGAACATTTTATGCAATTTCATTACATCATGGAAAAGTTGTAAACGCGGTGTACGATAATTTCGTCAGCTGTAATATGTATTAATTTTGTTCCAGTCTAGTGAAAATTATTTTTAGGCATTAATTTATTTCAGGCAACAGCAACTAGCGTAAATTATGTGATACATTGGGAAAATTCACTAAATGGGATATTTACAAAAATGATAAAACATTGCAAATGTTAGACTGGCAAAAATATGCACACCTACCTTAAGTACAAAGTTATATGTACCTCTACACAAATTAGATAGTGTAGAACTAGACACATCATAAAAACAAAAAATTTTTAACAATTCTAAGCATAATTATTTTTACTTCGTAATATATAATCTCTGCAAGTTTTTGTCATTCTAAATATAAATATCTTGCAATAACATTTTGTGCACAATCATTTAAACAGCTTACAGTATTTATTAAATTTTATTTGTAAATGCTATATTATAGTAAGCGTCATTGGTTTCAACATTTTAGAACTTCCAAGAAGTAAATAAATCGGTGGCAAATCAAGTACTATAATGTATTAAAATATTCTTTACATGTTCTTTGAGTAATCTATAGTTTATAAAACCACATACTGACAAGTTCTGAATTAAATCATCTCTAGATATATCTTATAAAAATGAAATAGAAGATATGTTTTGGAGGAAAGAGCAATAAAAACTATAACGCCAGATCTAACAGGATGCATGAAATAAAATAATTCAAATGTTTATCGCATTCCTAATGCACCCAGTAGCACTAAAATATTTGATTCTGACAAAACATCAGCATTATAATTTTAAAATTATTATCAATTAATGATCCATCTTGAATGAAATATTTTGCAAATGTAAGAATTTTATTGGAAATGTTTCGTATTTAATCAATATTGGGTCAATGTTTTCAGCATATATTGATTCCTTATTTGGCTGCGAAATTGACATAACATATAAATTATGTCCAATGAAGAAGTAATATTGGCAAAATATCGTCTATATTTTAGAATATTTTTAATATTGGCAAAATAGCCAAATGACAATTTTAATATAGCATAGTCGTTCAATATGCTTTTGCAACTTAAGGTCACAGTAAGAGATAAAAATAGTATGGCTAAGTTACTCTGTAAATACCAGTATATCGAAATTATCCGAATGTATAAATCTGATGCTTGTGAAAATATAACTTTGTCAATAGACCAAAGAATGTTTAATGAAGGATTAATAAAATATTGTGTAATTATTTTGAAATTTGTTTAACAAAAAATGTATATGGTATACTTATATGTATAAAGTATCAGTTCATTTTAGTTGTTCATAATTAGAAAATCTTAAAAGTATTTAACAAAAATTGGTCTTTGGTTTCATAGCTGTTTCACAAATGCTAGTTTAAGAAAATTATAAAGAAAAACACTCTTGTTTTTGTGCTTTAAATAAAACATTCGATAATATCCTATGTAATATATTGTAAAATTCGTAAATTTAAACGGTTTTATACAGCATTTATTTTGAAATTTGATAAGTAGTGCGAAATTTTTAGTTTTGTAAGAGAAGCATCCTTACACAGATGCTATAAATACAAGTATAATAATCAATTTAATTTGTAATTCTACTATTATGTAATATTCAAATTTAAAACTCTTTACTCAAAAGAAATGTTAGGATATTATATTTATTTCACTTACCAATCCTTCATGAACTTTTTGAAAGAATATTTTATCAATGTGAAATCAATGATGTAACAAATCTGTGTTTGTGAAGATATGCTTCACATGCTCTTTCTATTATAGTTTCTTCCTGGTAGTTTATTGTAGTTCATAATTTTGCAAAGTAGACATTTTGCATTTACTTTTCAAAATAATTTTGAAATGCTAAAACTTTATTTTCAGTAAAGTATATTCAGAGTTAAAATTGTAAAGTAATAATACAATTTAATACATTGAAAATATTTGTATATACCTACAATCTTAATATTTGTATAAAAATCTAACAATTATATATCATTGAATACAGTAAATCTTGGTGATGAGGTACACTCCTTTAAAATAATATAATTTTTATACCAGAGTTATTGACTTACTAGGTTCTAGAAATCTTAGAATTTTATTAAACACTATTGTTTTGCTTGTTACAAAATCTGGATTCATGACACGATCATGCTCTTCTTCCTTTTCAATTTTATAATTTACACTACAATCACTTTATAGAAATATGCTCTAAATATACTGTAATATTAAAATATTGACTGGCAGATTTACGTTTCCGCATTATAATCAAATTAATATTAGTGTCGCCTAAATCTAAGAGATTGCATAATAAAATCATTATCATCTTTATATATAACATCATCTATATCTATATATCATCTAAAATATATAATCGTCTGTTCATACTTTATCCAAGATTTACTGTAAGAATTTTAACATATTTTTATTTGAAAAAAATATTAATTAGCGCTACACTGTAATCAAAATATAGCATACAAATACATTTAATAGTCTTTTATATATATTGTTTATAAGAAACTGTGTGTTCTTTGAACAAAATTCAAGAGAAATTTTCAGAATTCCGAAATAACACAGTGTAAATAATAACCAATGAAATAAAACATTTTCTCAGTATAAATGGAAGTGTACACTTATTTTCTCATGTAGCATTGTGTGTATTTTTTCATATTTTAAAAAATCCAAATACATAAATTAATATACAGTAACTGTATACAGGGGAATACAAAACTATCTCTGCAAACGTTAATGTCAATAAATGTATGTCCACAGACGTCACCCTTTGCAGCAGAGAGGGTTTTTGGACGGCTATTGGATATATTTCGCCGTTATCGTTCTCATCACTGGCTTTGTACGTATAACAGAGTATTGCGCAAAATCCAAGATAGCTGACTTATATCTTACACCTTCAGGTAGGTTGGACGGTCTGAGTCGAAGAAAAAGAAGGTAGCCGACTTGCATCTACCGTATGAGGATGCCAATAGAAAGTAAAGATCTGCTGTAAAATTATCCGTGAAACTTACAGCAACTCTTTCTCTTTTATTTTGATTGATAATCCCATACACTAGACGCATGGCAGCAGTACTACCCAGACAGTCCGACCTACCGGAAGGTGTCAGGGATATGTTTAGATGGCCGGGAGAGAGTCACCTACTTAAGTCCGGAACCAAATGGGATGGAAACGTCAGGATTCGTACCATCTTTCCCTAACTTCCAACATCTTGCATGGACTTTCGTGCATACAGATTTATCGGGACCATACTCTGTAAACATAGTTTTGCGTGTCTACAGGATCGAGCATAGGACTATCGCGTGCGACCCCACTGCCATACTCACTGCGCTTTACCAGGCCCAAATGCATGTCAGCTATATCAGCATTCGTGAAATGCTCCAGTTTACACGTAGGAAGTCCACGTTATGATCGACGACTGCGAAAAATAGCCATTTTCCCGGTCGCCCAACAGAGCCCTCTAGTACCAAAGAGTGACGGCATACATTCATAACGAAAATGCTTGCTTTAGGGTTCCATATATCCCATTAAAGTTTATGCACAGAATTTAGAATCATCCTGTAGACATAAGACGATATTTTTATCTAAAATTTAATTTTCAATTTAAGTTCCATGCTAACTATTCTTACAAATCTTTACATTCTAAATAAATGCATAATATAAGTATTTGAAAAGTTATCGTGATTTACATTTGTTTAATGTCGTTTTTCCAATTCGTCATTTCCATTCAATACGAGTTATAATCCGTAGATATACAAGGTTAATAAGAAAGTCTTTAAGCACCCTCATAGCTATGCAATGATAGATCCCAAAAGTGTATACGTTGGGCCTGCATATAGGGAAGTGATCATGTCCAATTGGATTAAAATGATTGCAGCGCCCCTAATGGAGGAAGTCAGAAATACGTAAAAAATACGCAACAAAGGGAGATAGATGAAATATATGAATTGCCAAATTACAAAAGCATTAGTCATTTAGTAGAAATTGACACTAGTATGGTTACAGAAAACATTTACTTGACACTGTATAGCTTTAAGTGTATTTCTGTCGTTTTTCACGACTGGTAAAATAAACCACATTTATTTCACGCAATTGGCTTATAAGCGTATTTCTGTCGTTTTCAGGACTGGTAAAATAAACAACATTTATTTGACGCAATATGCTTATAAGCGTATTTCTGTCGTTTTCAGGACTGATAAAATAAACAACATTTATTTGACACAATATGCATATGAGCGTATTTCTGTCGTTTTCAGGACTGGTAAAATAAGCAACATTTATTTAACGCAATATGCTTATAAGCGTATTTCTGTCGTTTTCAGGACTTATAAAATAAGCAATATTTATTTGACACAATATGCTTATAAGCGTATTTCTGTCGTTTTCAGGACTGATAAAATAAACAACATTTATTTGACACAATATGCTTATAAGCGTATTTCTGTCGTTTTCAGGACTGATAAAATAAGCAACATTTACTTGACACAATATGATTATAAGCGTATTTCTGTTGTTTTCGGGACTGATACAATAAACAGCATTTACATTCACAGGAATCTAGTCTAGAGCCTGTTCAAAACGTCATCCATCAGTAAAAATGTATATTTGAATTTATTAGAGAAAAAATATTAGCGTATATTTTGACAAGCATTACAGGTTTCACGTGTTAAGGATATGAAATATGACAGGCATTTACTGTATTTCATGTACACGATTCGTCCATTCATTTTGCCGATTATTAGTAATTCCACAATGCTCTACAACTAGGTGATTGACATATTTATTCTACTCTGTTGTTTCGTGTTCCTAACTTCTTAAATTATCCTCTACGGGTATTTAAATCCCTTTTATTTGATCTGCAAAGGTCACTTTGTGATAAATGGATCTAACGTGTGCACTCATGAAAATTTTCAAAAAAGTTGTTGGGTGCTTAAGAACGGTCATTAGGGACTTTGTATATATTTCTTTTTTAAATCTGATTTTTAAAGGATCTGATTTTTCTGATTTTTAAAGGAAAGAAATTATCTTCTAAAAACAAATTCACCATCATTAAAGTAATTCCAATTCTGTCAACAATATTTTCTTTTATTTTTATTGCATGATGGAAACGCATATATATTGTACCTTCATCTTTCACATATTATTGACTTCTGAAGCTTAATACCAAGTATAGTGAATCTCACTATTCATGGAACAGCTAGTTATTTCACATGAGTGAAGCGTCCGGCCGTCCAAATGGTTGCTCACGTCCTAGGTTGAGTCGGACTGTCTGGGTCTTCAACATGAGTGAAGCGTGGGAGAAATGACCATTAATAGCATCACATTAATAATTACAATCTTTATTAATGTGATGACGAAAAACTGATATATTTAAAACTATCAGTATACCCGTTGCATATACCGAAAATATAATACAAAGAAATTTAACATTCACAATTATGTGTACATTCCTATACTATTCTAAATAACTTTGTTACTCAAAATATTCCATTAAAATATTTAATTTAATTCTTCTAAAAAATGTATAAGAATCTCTGGGCTCGATATATAAAATTATCTCCACAGGCAGATCTGAAGAATAAAGCGTCCTGGTCCAGTTTGTAAACACATTTAGAAAAATATTTTTAACTCTCACAAAATGGAAGAGATTATCTAGAAAATCATACTTAATTATGCAAAATATTGAATTTTCATCGATTCGGTGTCATTTTGATAAATTTAGCGTTATTTTATTAATTTGACGATATTTTCGTCAATTTAGAGACATTTTAAAAAATCGCCAAATTTATCGCCAAGTAAGACTACAGAACTGACAGTCCCACTTAGTGATGAAACATCAGCAAAATACTATCCCCTAACAAAACGCAATTAATTTAATTTATTTAACACAATTTTATCAATTTCAAGATATTTTTATAGATTTGCAAATATTTTTATTAATTTTGCGACATTTTAAAAATTAGCTAAATGTTTTACTAAGTGAAAAGATTAGACTGACAGACAAATGCTATCGAAACATCATTTCAGTACTTTCTTCTAACAAAACAAAATTAATGTTATTAATTTCCCGTCGTTTTTATCAATTTGGCGACATTTCCGTCAATTTGGCAACGTCTAAGAAAAGTTGCCAAGTTAGCAATATCCAGCCAAACTCGTAGACCTGAATTTGCAGATTTGAAGAATAAAACATCCGGATCCCTTTTGTATATACTAGGTGAAAACACTAAAATTATATTAGAAGATATACCCATTCTACTTTTATTATGTTACAACAATCGGATAAATGAGTTTATTGGCTAAACATAATATATAAGTTTGAAAATTCTTTGCCAAAATAAATTAAAGTGATGTGCACAGTCCGTAATTAATGTAATTAAAAAAGAGATCAAACCGTTCATTAAAGAGATATATTATTATATCCATTTATTTATTATTCAAATCAAAATAATAATAATAATAATAGAAATTAACAAACATATTTGATTAATTGAGTTGCTGAGCAACATGATATAAGAAATAATCTTCCTCATAAAATACTGATAATTAAATAACCATTTTGATTTCTTAATACTTTTCATTGTTGATTAAGAGCTTGTGAAAAATAAACCATGGTGATAGAGTTTCCATTTAAATTCATGTTTCAAACCTGCGATTTTAAATTGTGACTGATTAGCGCAATAAATTCCAACCAAACTCACAGATAGAGTTTCAATTCACTTTCACATTTTAAATCAGATATTTCCAACCTTTTCGTTTGGAGGAACCAATGGAGTTAGAAAGGAGAACTCCTATGAAATATTTTGTTTTTCATTAATATCTCGACAATCTCTGGTCTTACAAACTCGAAACATAGACTAAATATTAAATGGGGCTATTTCAAGGCCACCCAAAACATTTCATTAAATTTGGTTCAGTCGCTCTCCCGTGATGACAAGACAAACATACAGACAGACAGACATATTTTCAATCTTATTTATATAGATGTTTTAAATAATGTTAAGAATAACTAACATTGTGAAAATTAAGCCAAGAAAAATTACGAATATATTAAGGAACGGAATTTACAAATTCAAGAAACTATATGATTTCTAAGTAATAATAATATGAATAGCTAAAACAATGGACGAGATCTTTGGAAGATGAAAAAGAAAATTAGATGGGAATACAAATTTATGAAACCAGCTGTAAAGGGAGTGCTTCTAGATGTCGGAAAACTGATGTAAAGTAAATATCATCTGACGGAAGGTCAGCTAGCGGATTCAGAGGCATTATATCTTGTACAATCTAGCCATCCAAATAGTATGAGAAGTAATAAAGGTGAGAAACTATGTTCAGGCCAGCTGAAAGCGGAACTTCATAGTGACTGTGCTTTGTGGAGAAAGAGAAAAATAAGGCCTTGACAAACCAAAAGAAAAATCTTTAAGAAACCAAGAGAGAAGGTTTTCAGAAACCAAAACAGAATTTTTTGAGTATTAGAAGGATATGGTAACTACACTGAAGGATTTAAATGATTGTGAGTGTGTCCCACATGAAAAAGGCCATGGCATTCTGGTCTTAATAAGCATCCTGTCCAAGCCAAAACAGCAGCTCACATCTCAAATCTACACCAACGAAAATGTACTGTAATTTGTGACACAGATTTTATTAATTACGACGAAGAAATAATTAAGATCTATAATGGCAATAGGTTAATTACGTGTCATCACATTTTTAATTACTCATCATAAATCTTGAAGTTATTAAATGGTGTAAAATTTTAGAATTGAATAAGAATTTTGATGGTGTTTGAGAATAAATAATATTTTATGAAGAAAAATTGCTTTCATTTAATACTTCAAAAATAGCGTTTAGTTTTCAGCAATTTTTAAGTAGAATATTTAAACATAAAGAAATTTAGAAGATAGGTTATTGATTTTGTTCTTATTAGTCACATAATGCATCTAAAACTTATTAGTTACATAATGCATCTGTAGTTAAATAGGCCATTTTAATTTGCTTAATTAAATACAATTATTAATGCCCCAAACTTCAAATTATTGCTATGTCCTTTTAACCATACTATTAATTAATGAACAGAAAATCATGTTTGTATGGCAATCGCAGTTTGTTTGCAATTATGTGTTTGAAAATATATCATAAATAAATAATATTGAAAAAACATTTATTGAAAACACATTTATAACAAACGAAGTACTTACTAATTCAACACAAATATACGACCAGAAAATTTAAAACACGGGATATCAAAATTGTCTCATTATTTTTAATCAAAACTCGATTGCTAATGTACTTTACATAATAGGAAAATCAAGGAAGCCCATCTCAATAAACTTGTTGGGAATCTTCGAAACAAGATCATAAGGAAATATATATTTCTAGTGATGACGGGTTAAAAATTTGTGGGTTAAAAATAAACTATTAGAATAAGTAAGAACAAAATTTTGAAGGGAATTATATACCTTCCTCCTTACATGTTTAACAATGTAAAACTAGAAATATCTCTGTTATGCATTGAAATATCGTAGTTAATACAATTCTTAAACATGAACCAAATTATTCGACTGTAAACAAAGAGTAGGTCCTTGTGAGAGCATTGGAACAAATTAATATAAAATTGGCTTCTTGAGGTAAGAACTTGCAGAGACATGGCTAAGAAATGAAAAATACACCACGTTTCAATATCTGGCTTTAGATAACAACTTCGCAAAATTTCTTTCAAATGTTCTTGAGCACGCAACTGAAATATTTCTAGTAGTATCTGAACAATTTATTATATTGAATAAGTATTTCTTTTAAAGAGCAACAGAAATCTCGAAATTCCATGTCGACAAGGCTTAGTGTCAAATCAGCGTAATATTTTGAAGCCTTACCGAGAAAAGAATATTTTATCATCATTGGATCATTTCATTTGAAATAAATTGAAAGTCAGATTAAAATAGTGTAATTTAAGCTTCTAACATCTGCTTTTTAAATAAGTATTATTTCTACAGAACTTGACATTTGCTTTCTATTAATGCCTAATACCAGTGGCGGCTCATGCATTCAGGAATAGGTGAAGCAGATTCAATGGCGCGGCCCCATAACTAATAAATGTAACATTATTACGACGTATCCTCTTGTACTCGTGGGGGTGTTCTCTGGATACAAAAATGGGTCCTAATTTTTGGATAGCAACCATTTTTATTTAAAAGCACTATTAAGCGGGAATACGAACAATATACGCCTAAAAACACTATAGGTATCTTACAGGATCACAAAACAACTGTCGGATCCAATAAAACAGCAATTAAATACTTAGCTAAATCACAAAATTGCGAAATCTGTTCTCAAAACGCTGACGTATATCACAATTCAATTTGACTCGGATTGCGTCAACTCTGTCCAACTTAACGATGACCTCCTTATATACTCTCCATAAAAATCTCTAGAAAGTGCGCATAAAATGGGAAGTTCTGGAGCTGAGAAAATTCCAATGACTTCGAAAACTCCCCAAAAAGTCGTCAAGTTAGCGATATTTCACCAAAGCTGGCGTGCTACGAAAATGTCACCAATTTTGACCAGCACTTTCCTTCACATAATAATGATGGTTGCCTGTAAAATTGCTTTCTCCATGGGAGTAAGCAAAATGCCATGAAGTATTTAATATATTCGTCACAATACCTAAACACTTTGTAAGATGCCTGATTCCGGGGGTGGGAGTCTTGCTGCATACAATTGAAGGCATTCATAATTGAAGGCATTCGTCTTACTGCTGAAAGTTCTACTATAGGACATGGGCCGTGCTGGTTACTTTTCTTTTGGTTGTGGTTCAGTGAAGTCCATTTTTTGGATTTGCTGAGCAAACTCAGAAATTTGCTGTATGTGATCCCAAGCAATTGCAGCATATCGTGGAAGTTTCCCGTCACACATTGTAATCTATAGACTCTACATAAATCAAATACTAATTATCCAACATTCATCATATACTTTGAAGATAGATTAACTGCCTAATTTAAATCAACCAGTGAGTAATAATATGAAAATTATTAATTAATTCAATGAGCAATAATAACCTACTCATGTTACCTACCAGCAAATACACCAAATTTTCAATTTATATTCTCAAATTTTATTACTTTATATTAAAAATAAGTGTCATTACTTTATATTAAAAATAAGTGTTATTTAAAAAAATACGTGCTATTAATTTAAAAAAAAATTTAATAGCACACGAAACAATTTCAAAAATATTACCTTATTCAAATAGACCGCACGATTATTTCCATGAGATTATCAATAAGTATTTTAGATATTATTAGAAAATATACTCGCACATGAGATATTACATATAACTTGCAAATATGTCAAATATCTACATTAATTCTATCCTAGTATTTAGTTATTATAAAATCTCATAGATGACAGCAGTTGAAGTAAAGTAAGTCTAGTAAAGCAAAGTAACAACCTGCTTCACTTACCACATTGACAAGTCGTCGTCATCATGGCAACCATCCGCTAGCAATAACGTTAGATATAGCAATAGTGATAGAGAATACAGTTGTCCTGTATCCTACTTCGTTACTCTTGAAGTGTTGATAAATTTAAAGAATGCGTCGCGGAGGGGAGTTAGCTGTTTCGATGTTAACATTACGTGGTCGCTAAATGTAAATATAAGTAATTGTAATTCTAATAAAGGTGTTAAATAACAAAAATATAATTTTGGCTAAGGTCAAATAAAAATTTCGAATTTTAATTTTTCGATTACATTTTAAAATTGACAAAAAATCAAAATAATTCAGAATAGTAAAAAAATATTTAACCGATAATTTAGATGAAGACTTCGTCTGCGTCATCTGACGAGGTCGCCACTGACTAATACTATGCAGGGTATTTCGAAAAGATTGAATGACTACATATATCTTAAACAATTGATCGCAGACCTATGGTTCTAAGAAATGCTTCAAATAAGATGGACATTCAGACTATGGCGTGTTCAGTCACGTGACAAGTTTTAGTAGATTTGTACAAAATTTAACTTTATATACGGGCCTTCTACAAAGAAAGTTCCAATTAGAAAATTGTTCCTCATTTATTTTAAGATATTTTGAAGGGGAAACTCCGGTCCCATATCATGCAAAATTCTTCGTTAAAAATTGGCAAAATTAAAGGACTTAAACAACTTTGAACCGATCAACAGAAACAGCAAAAACTTAAATTTCAGGTGTCGTACAAAAATTGAATTTAGTTAGATAAAATTTCCATTCGAAAACTTACATGTTTATCTACTTCTAGCAAAAGTTTTATCAGACACCAAATTATCCATCAAAACCTTTTATTAATGACATATCGAATAATTGTGATTGCATGGCAATGGAACTTTGAATAATTGATCTAATTTATTTAACTACTTTAGCCTGGAAAATATTAAAACGAATTCTAAGGGTCCCGTATAGTAATTTTGTACTTTTTACTAAAAGGCGTCACATGATAAAAATTTACACAGGTTGAGAGTCTATCTTAATTAAAGTATTTCTTAAATTAGAACCATGGTAATACGGTAGAGTAATGGAATAGTGTAATAATAATAATTCAAAATTGTTTTTATGGCGTTATTACCATTTCAGTGTTGGCGTTATTACCCTTTTAGTATTGGCGTTATTACTCATATGTTTTGCTAATAACCCCAAATTGCTACATTTTACAGATCCCGCCAGAAAACTTTATGAACTATTGAAATGATTTGATTTATTTATGTAGTCAATAAGTTTCTATATCAAATCGTATATTCTGAAATCTGGCCACGAAAAGTAGTAGAACTTTAACGTGGTTTTATTAATCCAGGATACCTTATGACTAGCATTAAGTGGATCTATGACTAGCGGAGTTTTTTTTTTATATCTCTTTTATTTTTCTATTTATTAATTTGAAATATTTTTACTTTTTTAAATAAGTGTGAACCAGAAGTACATAAAATTTCGTTCAGTTCCAATAATAATTTTCGTCACAATAACTAAATAACTATGCATATCTAGAATTACCAAGATCGGTTAATGAGACCGGTTTAAAAATATTCTATTTTCACACAAATTTACTTCTTTTGTCATTTTGTATTTAAACTCAGAATAAAAACTTGACTGGATTTCGACAATAAAACACCTGTTCGCCGAAACACGTGAGTTTGGACACCGAAGTATTTGGCCATATTGAAACACAGAGCGAAACATCTGGTGTTCCTCTTATATCTCACAGAGTGGAATAGGTGTTTAAAGGATGTAAAAATGTATGTTCTCTAGCTGCATTTTGTCCATGTGTCTTGTTCATCGTATCATTTTTTTTTGTTCGAGGCATTCTTTACCTTCCATTCATTTGCTTACTGGAAGATTTTCTCAATCATATGTGATTGAGGATTGTACTGTTTGAAGGTATTGTACAATGTTGCGTTGAAGAAGCCTCAGTCCTATTGTTCCTAGTGAATCCGAATTTTAAAGTGGAGGAGATTCTGAAAATTTCTGTGATTAGATAATTAGATTAAAAACCAGATTCAAGGATTAAGAAAATATAGAGGACGGAAAAGGTGATTAGGATGAAAAAGAGGAATTCTGTGACGACGAAAAGGAGCTACAAATAGGCACAACTTGGCTAAGAGTAAACTTCGGATGAAATCACATGGAAAATGATGAACGGACTCACTTGTGACCGCTTCTAGGAGGCGACTAAAGTATAACATCATACTTGAAACTAAAGGTCCAATACCGCATGCAAAAAGAATTGCCACCACCAGAAGCCCTGTAAGTCCATGGAGGCCTTTTGTCAGTGACAAAATATTCCACATTAGACTGCAGCAAGATATCAGCTCAAAAATGAAACTTGGAGCTTGTTGCTTGATGCGTTGGATGTATTTATAACATTGTTGTATGTGAGCTTTCGGGGCAAAGAGGCTCTCTATTTTGTATATGTCCCTAAACTTAATGTTCACAATTCCTTGTGGAATCATGAGTATATATATTAAAATATTTACGTTTCTATAAGAAAACAACAAGACATACACAACAGAAAAATTTGCTTTGATATCGGATGCGTAGATGGACTTTATTGAGAAATGTTCCATATGCTACACACCAGTAGAAAAAATTACTGTGAATGATCAGTTATTTCCTATAGGAACACGCTGTCGGTTTATGCAAAACATGCCAAGAAAGCCACACAAATTCGGCATGAAATTTTGATTTTCTAGCTCCAAATATCTTCTAAATGAGTTTCATTACTTAGGCAAAGATAAAACTCAAGATTAATACGTATATTACAAAGATTAATACGTATTTTATTTAACTGAAAAAGTTATAAAAGAGGTGAAAAATAAAGGAATACATTTTATAGAAACTATGAATCAGGGGAAAAGAGAGGATCAATAAACGCTGAAGAAAATGCTGAAATAACTCTACTCAAGGACTGTGAAGAAAGTTGGTAACATTTTTCTGATATCATATCAGAATAAAAGAAATAAGAATGTGTTACTACTGAGCACCTATTTTTGACTACTGCATTAGCGCAGAATACGAAAAAGCTTCCAGATGTACCACACTTTTATAACTCCACAAAGTTTGGTGTAGAGGTACTGGATCAAAGGGCGCGAAAATTTGCAGTAAAATCTTCGACGTTGGTCAGTGAAAGTATGTTTTAACATTTTAAATCGCGCTGGTATATACTTTTGGATTTTATACAAAAATGTTACATCAATCAAAATAATTCACTGAAATTACATTCTGAATGTCGCAGAGGATATCATAAAGTACTATTTCATCACTAAGAGCAGTAATCAGCCAGTAGAAGTACCACAGAGAACTATTTTAGAAAGAAATAAAGTGCGTAAAAAATATGTCAAGTTAATAACTGGAAAGAGAGCAAGACCATTAACTTCTGTGACAAGTGTAAAAGAGCTGTGAGTCCTTTCTGTACAAGGAAAATAAGAAATTTGACCATTTGTATATAGTACAAAGATGAATGAAACAGTAAAAATTGATTGTGAGTTTTTCGTATTTTTAACTACCTTAACTTATTTACATTTAAGTGTTTGCATGTTATTTAATTATTATTTAAAAGTGTATATGTTAAGTGTTTAAATCATTTCATTTTGTAAACAACAAATTTAAAGTTAACGGTTAAAATGATCTCTCGTGATAATTATAGGTATAGCGAAATTGTGGTAATTCTAATGTTATAAGAAATAGTCTGTCAATCCTAAGTTTTTATTCTGAAACAAAACTACTTCGTTAGTGACATCATAAGCAGCAGATGTAAAGCACCAACCAGTTTCAGACTCAAAAATTTGCCCCCTTTCTGAATTATGTTAACATTAAAAACTAGTCTAAAAAGAACGGATATTTAAAGACTCACATATGTTTTACAAAATCCATAGTAAAGTTGTTACGTGTATGTGATAGTAATACGTTATTATCACCGTCACATGCGTTGCAACTACCGACATTTAATTAAATAGCTAAAGTTAGACATTCTAAAGGATCTTCCTTATTAAAGATTGTCTCAGTCAATTTGGGTCATAATACTTCAAAGCATGTTGTGAATTGACATCGACTTTCACAAGATAATTCCCAGTGTCTAGCCAGTTTTCGGTTGACCGAGCGGACCAACGAAATTAAATACGTTTCACGCAATTACCAAATTCTGCTCATCATTCACTACAAACCGTGATATTAAATAATCCTCTTTTTATCCGCACAGTATCCCCAATCATTCTCAGATCCATTTCCATACCCAGGTTCCGAATCTCTCTCGTCCGGGAGTGAAACCCCAGGATGACTTGCCCGACATACCAAAACACTATAAAGCAATAACACTCTTACCTTGAGTGAACGTCATCTTCATCGGCTGAAAACATATGATAATGCATAAAATAAATGATACAAATAAACACTCAGAATATTAACTTAATATAATTACTTTTTATTGAAGTTATATCTTAAGGAGTTACACAACTAATCATAATCAATTATTAGCTACTGGACTTAGGTCTCGTAAATTATTAGATTGCCACCGGCTCATTGCCACAGTAATAAACAATTGCAAATAATATGGCAAATGTGGCAAGACATTAAATAACATTTCACTTAACTACTTAGAATAGTATGGTCAAGTTAACAGGGGAGCGAACTGCACTCAGAGTAAACTAAATTTAGATAATAAATATACTAAGCAAAGTAATCAATTTAGAGTTTATGAATTTAATCAGATAATATAATTCATGATTCGGGAGTCAAAATTTAATGTTCCAAAAGTTCTACTCATAACCATACGTCAAGACCCCCGAAGATACTTGGTTTGAAAAGAATGTACGCTTACCTCCGGCCACGGAGATGTCGAAGAAGATTTGTTGCGCTAACATCAGCCCCATACCCACGGTTGTAGATGCCGTTTCATACGAATGTCCGACTCATTCTTTACATGTTCCAATAAATGCCCGGCCAGGGCAAGGCTTGATCAATGCGCTCCTTCCCGCTAGGATTCTAACCCGACCCTGCAGTCGGACCTCGGGTCAAATTCCAGTAGTGTCGTCGTTGGAGAGGTATCTGGCAAAATCCGTGTCGATGTTCTTCACCTGACCCAGCAGTGCTTCGGATCATCCTTCGATCGATGTGGCTACATTTCCCCGCGCTCACAGAACCAGGAATCGACTTGGGGTTAGATTCTCGATTCCGTCGTGAGCAACGAAAAATACGGAGCTCGACCAATCTAAAGTCGTTGGCAGTCAGATAGGGAAATGCGCCCCGAGCTCTCCAGGTCCACCATTATATACACACAGAGCCATCCTGGGCTCAGAATCCTTCCAGGGACCTCTAGGAGTGCTATCAACAAAATATCAATATATCTTCCTGCCGAAGAAAATATTCCCACGCCAGCCACAGAAACTCTCGACAAAAGTCCCGACAGCCATCTGCAGTTACCTCGCTGCAGAACCGATACATTGAAAATCAAATCTTGCACTTCCATTGCGTCAGCCGAAAATATATACAGAGAGCTATTAAACCTTTACATTTAACTTCCGCTTTCGCAGGCAAAGATGACCTCGAGCAATAACGGTCAAAATTCCTTCTTCGAGTGCGTTCGCTAGAAAATACTTTTAATAAAAAGGGCTAAAGATTTTTGGATAAAATATATATATATATATATATATATATTTAAGATATGGATTATATAAATACATGACAAAAGGGTGTTCCAGGGCAAAATTAAATATACAAATATAGAGATAAATATGCAGGACAGAATTACATTATATTTTAAGCATGCTATATAAAAGTGATGACAGATTCCTAATCTCGTCATCACAGCAGTAACTGTACAGAATTGGTTGCTGTATCACTACACAAAATGAGATTTCCAATGTGATTTCTTAACCACTTTCATTAGATTGATTTCTTCATTTGCACAGAATGCTTTCGATATGATTACACTATATATACCTTAAATAAGTAGTTCCTAATCTATTGGGGCTTATTTATCAGACAATTTTCAATCACTGTACAGAATGTTCTGCTATACCATTCCTCAAAATATGCTTAATGTCAGTGGCTCAAAATTTGTTTTGAGTCAAAAACCACTTTCACCAGATTATTTTCTTATATCGTACAAAATTAATCTCAAAAAGCATAACATGAAATACGTCTTAAGTCAGTGATTCTCAATCTATTGTGATTCACGAACCAAATTCGGCAGATTATTACTTTCCTTATATACTTAGTGTAATGTATGAGGAAAGTATTGTGACGAGATCGAAGATTCGAATTCGAGTTTTCGACCTGAGAGCATGTTTCAAGCATCTCTGAAAACGAATCAGACGTGTTTGCGGTGATGTCTGTTTGTCTGTGTAGGTCAGTGAGTCTGTAGAGACTATATCTCACGAACGAATGAAGGAATTCAAATAAAATTTGGTACAAAAATTACAGTCAGTGAATCCTGGAAACTTATTGTTTTTAAACGCAATCGAATGACACGCACTCCCAAATTTGAAAAAATCACCAAAAATCAAAACCTTAAATAAAGTTACATAAATATTATTTCTTATGTAATTTTATCGTAGTAAAAGATTGAAACCAAATTTGGAACGCTGGCATGATCCATTCTTGAGCACATTTTTATTGCACATTTTTCAAATACATTTATCAAAAAATCACATATAATTAAAAAAAGTATTAACTATTGTAAAATATGTTCACTTTTTATTTGTAATATGCTACGATAAATTTGTCGTCATCATTCTCGCTTGTTCCATTCACTAGATAATATACTTTGGGTAATAGTTTTGTATTTGGAAGCCATTAGTCGTTTATCTACTATAATAATAACTTATTACTCAGTTCTTAACGCTTATCGAAATTTTGGTGACGAATTTGGCCGAATATCGTCAACTTGGTGAGTTTTTTTAAATGTTATTAAATTTACGAGAATGTCACCAAATTGATAAATTTATCGACATTTGTAGTTGATAAAAAATGACTCTAAATAAAAAAATGATGAAAATTGATGAAAATTCAATATTATGGATAAAATATCAGAATATACTATAAGATAAACCTATTTGTAACGTTTGCCGAAATTCTGGGGACGAATTTTGGCGGTATATCGCCAACTTCTTGAGTTCTTGAATGTTGCCAAATTGACGAAAATGAGTTATTCTTATAGTTGATTTTTATGTTCTTTCCAAGATACTGAATTTTCATCAGTTATTTGTCATTGTTATTAATTTAGCGTCATTTTTTTATCAATTTGGAGACAATTTTATCAGTTCGGTGACATTTTAACAACATTTTAAATAGTAACCAAGTTGGCGATATTCCGCCAAAATTCGTCGCCAAAATTTCGGTAAGCGTTATAGATGGAGAAATGTTATTCTTATAGTAGATTCTTATATTCTTAAAATATTTTAAATTTCCATCAGTTAGCCGTCATTTGGTTTGATTTAGCATTATTTCTATCAATTTGGCGACATTTTCTTCAATTTGCCAGCATTTTAAGAAGTCGCCAAGTTGGCGATATTTCGCCAGATTTTCTTCATGTGTAACGGACGCAGAAATAGTAGATTCTTATATTTTTTCCAAGATATTGAATGTTCACTAATTAGTCATTATTTTCTATGATTTAGCATTATTTTTATCAAATTGGCGACATTTTCATTAATTTGGCAACATTCAAAAAAGTTACCAAGTTGGCGATATTCCGCCAAATTCGTTACCAAAATTTTGCTAAGCGCTATGGACGGAGTAATAGGTTATTCTTATATTACATAAACGACGAATCGCGTCTAAATACAAACTATTTCCCAAAGTAACAAAGTAATCGCATAATATAGTATGTGAAAAGTGAACATATATCACTATAGTTAATACTTTTATTTTAATTTTATTTAATTTTTTGATAAATTTATTTGAAAAATGTGCAATATCTCGAAAACGGCTGGAGTTCTTAAGTTTTTGTCAATCGTTTTCTAATGATAAATTACATAAGAAATTATTTACGTAACGTTATTGAAGGCTTTGATTTTTTGATGGTTTTTCAAAAATTCTTGTCATAATTTCCAAAAAATTTGGGGGATTCTGAACATTCGATTACTTTTAAAACTATAGACTTTCAGTGCTCACAGATTGCACTTTATGTACCAAATTTAGTTCAAATCGCTTCATTCGTTCGTGAGAAATCGTATCCACATACTCACTGACAAACACATACACACGCATACACACACATGCATACACACACACACACACACACACCCTCAAAGACGTTCGATTTGTATTCAGGGATTCTAGAAATGTACTCTCCCGTCAAAAACTCGATTTCGAATTTTCGACCCCGTCGCAATACTTTCCTTTCACATTATACAATGCATATAATATTCAAAGATACAGCTATAAAATATAATATGAAAAGTAGAAACTTTACTCGTGAAACTTGTAAAGCATTTTGACAACGCCTGCTAAACTAATAATGCTCATGAAGGAAAATATTAAAAGCATTATCAATAACGTTTCACTGTACAACATTTTGGATGTGTCCTGAAGCAAAGAGTCAAAGTTGCAAAAACGGAATCTAAATCTCCATTTACTGATTCTTAGTGACATAGAAGGGTAAAATAGAAGAAGCATGTAATACACCGTAGGGCAAAGTGCATAAGTGCTTTGAGATGAGAAAAATGGATTTCTAATATAATGATATGGTGTAAAATACTACTGATTTTAGAAAGTGTCTCTGCACACAATCAGTGATAATTAATCACGGCATAAAATGCAGAAAACTTAAAGTTGCCTTAACTTAATTTCTGCAGCACTTACGTTGTAATTTGTTCTTTAATAAAGTAATATTGGTATCACAGAGAGCATCTTTGATTGAATTAAAAGGCAACTAAAAGGGTATTCTGAGTTTGTAGGTATTTTGATGAAAAGTCATATAATTATCTTTTGATAATCATTTTTGATTATATCTAATCAAATGTGTATGAACATTTACTACATATAACCACTTATATAGTATACGCACTTTTAGTCTAAAGTGGCAATTTTAACTGTACAATACGCTAGCTATGTGAAATATGCTAAAAATTAAATAAAATTATATTTGTATAATAGAATGATAAACAAAGATCCAGTTATAAATCTAATAGTAAATATCATATGGCAAACACACGAAGAGATTTTAATCAAAATATTTATAATGGGAAAATATATTGTCGGCAGCACATAACGTTGTTTTTAACGTTGAATCGTGCATTTCGTGGTTTCGTAAAACTGTTTCGAAGTACTCAATTAACTTATATTAACAACTTTAAATTAACAATTATCTATATTGATAGTGTCCTCAACGCTCAATAGAATCCATATGTTAAAATATTTAAATAATTAATTCATCAATTTGGTATCACTTTCGTTTTCTTGGCATCATTTTCGAAATTTTGGCGATATTTTCCACAATCTGAGGCGAAATACCGCCAAATTGACGATATTTCGCAATATTATGCTCCAAATAGCCAAAGGTATCGCCAAGTGTAACAAACAAACGGAGAAAAGCGCATTTTTACTTTCCTTATATACATAGTATGATGTATATAAGAAAAGTATTATGACGGAGTCAAAAATGCGAATTCCAGTTTTCGACGGCAGAGCACGTTTCAAGCATCCCTGAACACAAATCAAACGTATTTGAGGTGATGTCTGTGTGTGTGTGTGTGTGTCAGTGAGTCTATGGAGACGATATCTCACGAAGGAATGAAGCGATTCGAATGAAATTTGGTACAAAAATTACAATCAGTACACTAAAAGCCTAATGTTTTCAAACGGGATCGAATGTTCAGAACACTCTCAAAGGAAATATTAAACAAATCATCAAAAAGTTAAAATCATTAATGCAGTTACGTAAATCATTATTTTTATGTAATTTTTCATTAAAAAACGATTGATATCAACTTTAAAACGTTAGCATGAGCCGTTCTCGAGATATTGAAAATTTTTTAAATGAATTTATCAAAATATCATATAAAATTGAAAAGAAAGTATTAACTATTTTAAATTATATTTATTTTCATATGTAATATTACACGTTATCATCATTCTCGTGGATCTAGCTCTTTCCATTCACGAGAGAAGATATTTAAGTAATAGTTTTGTATTTAGAAGCCTTTAGTCGTTTCTCTACTATAAGACTAACCTATTTCTCCGCCGCCCAAGCGGTGAAGTGGATAGCGTCTTCGGCTGCTGACTTGTGGGTTCGGGTTCGAATCCCGAATAAGGCATGGATGTTTCTCGAGGATAAAGTCAGTCTTTCGCCTTCTGGGTCCTTGTCTAAATGTGAAGCTGCACCCCCTCCGACTTTCGTCAGTGATGCATTCTTGTAATAAACTTTATTCTCTCGTCTTTCTTCGTACTTTCCTGCTTCCTCATCACTGGTCCTGAATCGGCTCCGCCGAAACAGGAGGTCATCAGTAACAACAACAACCTATTTCTCCGTCCTATGCTTCACGAATTTTGGCAAGGAATTTGGCGGAATATCGCCAACTTGGCAAGTTTTCAAATGTTGCCTAATTGACGAAAATGTCGCCAACTGATAAAAATATCGCCAAAATATTCAAAATGACTCTAAATCAAATAAAAAGTGACGACTAATTGGTGATAATTCAAAATCTTGGAACGAATATAAGAATCTACTATAAAAATAAATTTTTTCCATCCATAACGCTTAGCGAAATTCTGGCGACGATATTTGACGGAATATCGCCAACTTGGCGACTTTTTCATATGTTGCCAACTTGATAAAAATGACGTTTAATCAGGGAAAATGACAAATAATTGATGAAAATTCAATATCCTGGAAAGAATATATGAATCAACTGTAAGAATAACCTATTTCTAAGAATGCAACGCTTGGCAAAATTGTGTAGAAAAATTTTGGTGTCATATCGCCTACTTGGCGAGTGTTTTAAATGTTGCCAGATTGACGAAAATATCTCCAAATTGATAAAAATGTAGCTAAATCAATGAAAATGATGACTAACTGATGAAAATTCAATATCTTGAAAAAAATATAAGAAACGACTATAATAATATCCCACTTCTCCGTCCTTCCTTAATGTTTGGCGAACAATTTGGCGGAATGTCACTAATTTGACGACTTTTGAAGTGTTGCCAGATTGACGAAAATGTCGCCAAATTGATAAAAATATCACCATATTGATAAAAATGACACTAAATAAGAGGCAACAAATTTATAAAAGAAATTCAAAGAACTCAAAAACTGAATAATATCTGAACCGGACAGGGGTCTGCGTACGCCATAGACAGAATGCACTATCAAGCACCTGAGCGTGCTTTCTTGAGTTGATATTTCCAATTGTTTGCAAACACGCAGCGGACTTATATGTTGCCTCATATAATTCCGTTGTTATATATAATTCCGTCATATGACTGGCATACTTCTTTTGATGATGATACATTTGGTGAACTCAAAGAATAATCTAGCGAAATATTTCCATCTTGGCAATATTTAGCCACAAATTGACGAAAGTATCGTCAAAATTGCAGAAATGACGCCAAGTTAATGAAAATGACACCTAATTGAGGAATTTATAATTAAATTATTTTAATATATGGATTATATTGCTTATTGAAGATGCTATCAATATTGATATAATTGAAAATTTAGCGTTGCTTGAAATATAAATTAATTGGGTACGAAATATTTTTACATATTGTCATCCAGAAAAGCGTCAAATGTACAATTTAATTTTACAAACACTGTGCAGTGGATCTTTTCATCGTTTTTTCACAGTAAATAAAGGAAATTAATTGGATTATGCACTACGTGAGAGTGAAAATGAGACACCTAGAAGGAGTGGGCAGAAAAATATGCAAATTGCAGCGTAGACGCAGCTCACCGAGTTATATAAATGATGCGAAATGCGCAGCTGTCAAGCGCGCTTTGAGTGAGATATAAGTGAAGGAACCTACAAAATCGGCAATAGTCGCGCCGCTCTGTCTGCCAGGAAAATCATTTTGCATTTTCTTTGGTCTCAGAGGAAACGTGTAGTAGCAGAGGATGACAGAGCCGCCGCCAGCAGTTCCAGCAGACAGATGATTTCACAAGGAGCATGGTGATCGGACTAAGAAGGGCAGGTTGATCAATACGTCAAATCTTAGAGGACAGCAACCTACACGCGTTCACGGTGCACTGGCTGTGGCGAAGATGGTTGAAACAAGGGAATGTGGTACGTTTAAGGAAGTACGGTCAGAGCGACATCAGCAAGCGTGGACCGACGCATCCGCCGGCCACTTCAGTCGCCCTTTTGCAGCATGTACAGGACACCCTTGATGCTCCCATATCGACCAGGATCATTATCTGCCGATTGATTGCTGGCGACCTGCACTCATGGCACCCGCTAAGAAGACTGTCATTGATCCAACAGCACAGACGCCTCCGTTTCCAATGATGTCGGGATAGAGCCTCGAGGACGGCGGAATGACACAGGGTAGTGTTCTGAGGCGAGTCACGCTTCTGTTTTAGCAATGACAGTCGTCGTGTACGAGTCTTACGCCGAAGTGGTGACAGGTCCAATTCGGCCACATATGTGGAACGTCACACCACGCGACAACGCGGCATCATGGTTTGGGGCGCCATCGCCTACGATAGCAGGTCACCTCTGGTCTGTATTGAGGGCACTATGAAGGCCCAACGATACTTGGATGACGTGCTGCATCGGTGGACTACATGGATGACGTCGGTGATACTACCCTTCTTTCACGGGGTGCTCAATGTCATTTATCAGCAGGATAACGCCCAACTACACCCGGCACGCATCAGTCAACATACCCATCAGTCAACATCAGTGCATGCATCAGTCAACATCAGTCAACATGCAAGGTACCTAGGTGCTTCCCTGGCAACAGTCACCCCTGATCTCTCACCAATCGAACACGTCTGGGACGCGATTGAACGTCGCTTGAGTGCACTACTATCGCCACGTTTAGAAGACGAACTCTAGCAAATGGTTGACAGGGAATGGGCAGCCACCCTCAGGATACCATCCGCACGCTCTTTGACTCTGTACCTGGAATAGTTGCCGTCTGTATCGCCGCCTACTCCTACAACCTACTAATCATACGGTGTTATCGCTTGGTGTATAGGTGTATCATGTTGCAATAAACATCACTTATTGTTCGTTGCTGTCTCTCTCTGTTTGATGATTTTCATCACTTTCTACCCACTCCTTCTTGGTGTCTCATTTTCACTGTCACGTAGTGTATAGGGAAAATCATGTGCTGCCTGCATCAGACTTTTTAAAATCATTGTACAAAATTATTTTCTACATCATTACAGGAAATGTGCTTTAAGTTAGTGCGTTCCCAACTGTTTTGACTAAGGAATCAGTTTTAGCACATTGTTTTCAGTAATTGAACACAATTGGTTGGTATACCATTAAGCGAAACATCATTTAAATCAGTGATACCTAATCTGTTGCGATTCGAGGATTCATTTCACCAGATTACTTACTTTCCTTTTACAGAATTGGTTGCTATACCATTGCATGAAACATGATTTAAATCATTGGTACCTAATCTGTTGCGATTCGATAATTCCTTTCAACATATTATTTACGTTTATTATACAGAATTGGTTGCTATACCATTACATGAAATATGCTTTAAATCAGTGATACCCAATCTGCTGTGATTCGACGACCAGATAATTTTCATTCCTCACCAAATTATTTTACCAGATAGCACCTGGTCTGGATCTGTAGTTTCAAACTAGTTTTTTGTAAGTCGACCCTACATATAAAGAGTTAGTTAATCAAAGTATAGTATATGACGATTCTTGGAGCGGGTCCTTTAATACTGCAATACAATGAGTGTTCCGTACAGTGTAATAAAGCACACATTTAAAAAAATGTAAATAAATTTGTCAATAAAAATGTTGCTTATTTTTCCTATACTTTGCACAGTGCAGAAACAGTGCATGTACCACAGAAACGTTTCACTAAGCTTATGAAGGGGCCAGTTTACCAGTTTATGATTTGTCTCTTCTATTCTATATATTCTGCTTCAATTTATAAAATAAGCAATCTTAAATAATAAATTATTACAAAGAGAATATTAGAGGTGGGGTCAGTTTTACTTTCTCTACATGATAATGTATATGGAAAATATTGAAATAGGGCCTCTATAGAAGCTCGAGTTTATAACTGATTTACACTCTTTTGAAAAAAAAAAAAAAAAAAAAAAAAAAACATCCCAAAATCCGATCATCTCGAAATTTCGCATGCAAATTTCTTTATACCAAGTATGCAAAAGATTAAATTTGCAAGGCCAATGAGTGTTAACTTCGGTCATAGCGCGCGTTTCTACTGCGCAACTAGCATCCTACAAAACAGGTTAAAAATGTGGACGGTTTATCTTTGCTCGTTATCGGCGTTGCAGTTCCGTGGAGACACAACCAATAATACCGTTACGACTGTGCCGAAAATCTTATAAGCAATTAGACAATTTCGAACGTGATCGTATGTTCGAGATACCTGAAGCTGGCTGGTCATACCGAACAATAGACCGCCACCTGCACCGAACGGACATTGCTGTGCAAATGCGCTGGCAGCAATGGTTGCTGCAAGGAACTAATCGGCGGAATGAAGGCTCTGGAAGGCCAAGGTGCACAAATACGATTCAAGATTGGATGATTGTGCGAACCAAACTGGCCCAACAGCAGGAACTGACCCAACGGCATCATTGTCCGCCATCCAACTTGCTACAGTCTCTTCCATACTATCCGTGGCACCTTCCACCATCTCAAGGCGCTTCGCTGAGGTGGAGTTACGCTCACGGCGGCCTTTAAGATGTCTGCCCATAACTCCACAACATCGACAGAGTCGATTGGAGTGGTGCGTAGCCTAGCATCATAGCTGCCAGCAGACTGTCATCGCATAGCGTTCAGCGATGACTCACGCTTCATTCTTACAGCAGATGACCATTGGGTATGTGTGTGGAGGCGCCAGGACCAGCGGTTCCAATCAGCCTTTGTTTTACACAGGCGCACAGTCGGGGAGCGGTTGCCCAGTGGTTAGCGCACGGGAATTGCAATCGGTAGGCCCGGGTTCGATTCCAGCCACTGCCAAAACTTCCGTCGTGTTCACGCAGAGTACGATCACGTTAAACATGTGGGTCCATAAGTCCTTCCGAGAGGTTGGTGGTAGGGGAAGGAGGGTGCGGTCCCTGTGGATGCCTCCCCCACTGAGTTCCGGTCTAAATTGGTTGGCACTTCCCGGCCGTCCAAACAGTTGCCTTACACCTTTCTGTTAGGTCGGACGGTCTGGGTTTCAACAGCAGGCACACAGACATTACCCCTGGTGTGATGGTGTGGTGTGCTATCTCTTACAAGAGCAGGTCGCCCCTAGTCATCCTGCGTACAACTTTAACAGCTCAACGATATGCTGATGAAATCCTGCGGCCGTTTGCATTACCCTTCATCGCATGTCAGTCTGGGGCCATTTTTCAACAAGATAATGCCACGCCACATACGGCTCGCATATCTGTGGACTGTTTCCGTGCTGTTGATGCTGTTCCTTGGACAGCAAGTTCACCAGACCTTTCGCGAATCGAGCATGTATGGGACATGATAGGCCGTCAGATTCGGGCACCACGAAATGTAGCAGATCTGGAGCAACAACTGAGGAATTCCTTGCAGAATGTATCGCAGGGTGACATTAGGAAACTTTTTCACTCCTTACCTAGACGTATACAAGCATGCATTACCGCCAAGGGGGTTTGAATTACTGATTTGAAAATTCAATGTTCAATTGCTAACTATTGGTGGGTCCTGCGGCCTTGATATTTTAATTATTTCATTACCTGTGTATGAGCTGTACGCATATTTAATTTCAATAAAAACAGTCACTTTTTTCATGGTGCTTCGTTTTTTTTTTTTTTGCAAAAGAGTGTATATTTTTGGTGTTAAATCCATGTGTGTGTATCTATGTTTGCATGTCTATCTATGTGTCTGCATTTTTATCATCCTGTTTATTTTTTATCCACTTTAGCACAAAAAAGTTATCCACGAAATTTATAAAATTTGTGAATTAAGTTTTTTGTACATTACCATAAGGTTGTAGTACGATTTTAGTAAAGCTTCGAATAAATAGAACCGCCCTTTGTTTTTGCAATGGCTCTAAAATATCGTTAAAATCTGGAATAAAAGTCTAAATAGGTTTAAATATAGAAATAATTACATATGTCTAAATATAGGACATGTCTATAAGTGTTTGATTGATTTATATGCAGTGTTTAATGACAAAGTGAATAAAACTAATCACATTATTCTATAATAAACAGTTCTTGATATATTTTAGGATTTTGAAAACCTAGCGTCATTTTAAAGGTTTCCAGAAGAAAAGGGAAATATTTTATAACTGCAGATCACATATAATTTCAAATCGAAGTCCAGTTTTTTTTTATGCGATAAAACTTGAATTAATGAATTGCGAAATATATGACGAACAATTAGTATGATTGTAGAGAAAATAATGTGCTACTTACATCAGATCATCAGATTAAAAACTCTAGTTAGCTCAACGCATCATTAAGTAATTAAAATAACTTTTAAAAATGTATGTTGTTGGTGCAGTTTCACTGACCTCTGCAAAGATTTCATTTGCTCCCAATCACGTGACACAAACACAGCACTAAATCAGACAGCTTATCGCTTTTTTCATTAAAGTATTTCCAACAAATCTATTTTTAGCGTACACATTTACGTTGAATTCCGATTAGTTATCTGTAAAAAGTACTCCGAAGCTATAATTTGCAGATATAATTGAAATTTAATTCGATTTGGAAGAGAATTGTAAATGCTTTGCTGATTCTTTTTTCTCCATTTGGATTAGTTAAAATGCTGATAGCAGCTGCAAAAATCAATTTTCTCTTGGCGCGATTTTTGGCATCAATGCGGCTCAGTAAACAGTAAAAGCAAAGTGATAATTTGCAAACATTTTTATTAGTACCGCGGTTTCTATAAAAAAAAAAAAATATCGATACTTTATTTCCAACATTTGCTTTTTATTATGATGTCGTTGAAAGATAAATGAAATGGTGTAGCTATAAAGTTATTCATTTCCTTTACTGGGATGTTTCAGATACACCACGGATGAATAATCATACTTTGTGAATGTTTAATGCTAGTTCAGTGTTATTGTATCTGCAATAAATTGAGCTAAAATAATTTCAGTGTTATAAATTTTATGCATTTTTGATTACATATTTTTATACTACCCAAACATGTATAATTTATAAATAAAGAAATTTGAAACTATGAAAACTTCCCTCAGTTTACGTGGTATCTAGCTATACTGCATACTTAGTAAAATTGTCGATGCTACAACATTACACAGGGTGAAGTGGAGTAAGTGTAACTAAGTTCTTACTTAGCTCAACATTTAAACCACTGTTACTTAGTTGTTGCAAATACAGATTTCAAATTATACATGAATATGTACTTACTATATTGGCCAACTGGGGGCAATATTTAAAATTTTCATTTTTTTTATTCTAGTCTTATATCTTTCGGCTAATAGACACCTAACTACTCTACAGCACGAAGTTTAAAAGGAGAAGTCTTCAGATGCAAATGGTAATACTCTTGAAGTGACAGGAGGCTACCAGCGAAGGTGATATATTCTACACATCACAAAGATGACTGTTGGCGGAATTTGACGTCCAATTCCATTCGAATGTTGTTAAAAGTAGTCATGTCATGTTAGTGTTCTGAAACAGGCAACCCCAGCACTCCGAGATAGGTAGTAAGAGTTTATGGCAGCAGCCGACTCTGCTCCTGCAAAAGACATTGATCAAAGATGCTAAGAATCAGTACTCGAATTATAAGTTCGAATCCGAAATTAGCTTTTGGTCTAACCTTATAATGCCGGTCTTGTGAGCTTCTAGTCTCGAGTTCGAGCCTGGCTCAGGACCAACATCATCAATTCATACAATGGTCAACTGAACAATTAATGCACACAACCAACACGAGTTGGCAGCACCCATACTAGCCAGAGTCGCCGACCACTCATCCCTCCAGTATGACTATGACTGAAGTCAAGACGCAGCACGATGAGGTACGACACGTCTCCAGGCTATCCAGCTTCAGACTTAGTTTCAGCTTGGGGACGCCTTGGGTTTTTCCGGCTGGCCTCTCCTCACTGAAATTCGACCTTCTCGCTCGTAGATATCTTATCTACGTTCTCACCAGGAAAGGAGTGTGTGGCGGGGCTGCAGCATTACGTCACTCACTGCTACGAAAGACATCGATCGAAGATACTAGGAATCAGTACCCGAATTATAAATTCGGATTCAAAACTAGGTTTTGGTCAAACCTTATAATGTCAGTCTTGTAAGCTCCTGGTCTCGAGTTCTAGCCTTCGCTGGGGAACAACATCATCAATTCCTATAAATTATAAGCTTCTTGTCAAAGATGGTTTCATACCGCTTATCGTTCAGCAAGGATTTAAAATTGTCAAAATAATATTTCTTACATGTACTTCAAATTAGCTTGACAGTTGTGTTTAATGATAGTGAAGGATTTTGTTAAGGTAGAAACATACCAGTCTTGGCCAGACGGTCAGTCTCCTCATTTGTAAAAAAATTGCAACGACTCGGAATCTAGGAGAAAAATCGAACGGTTAAAAAGTCGATTTATTTATCTCAATACTCACGTTAATAATAGCTGGGATTTCAGTCTGAAATTTAACAAAAATAATTGCTATTATATTTGCTATTTGTTAATTTAACAAAGTGAATCAACAAACTGAATTCACAAAAGTGAATCAACAGTGATTTTCTTTAATTCTTCGATATTTTTCTTTTAGTTATTTAAAAAATTGTTTTACACTTACCCTAAAAAAATTTAAAACCTCACATTATTGCGACTTTTAGCTAACTGATTTAGTTATGTTTTCAAAATGTGTTATTGAGTTGAGTAGTCACTCTCTTGTATCTCACATACTTATTTACTACCAGTTGGCTTATCGTAGAGTTGAATTGTGTTGTGTGACTCGTTCCTTCACCTGGCAACGTAAACTCACACTTTGTAAACCAACTTCGCGACATGAATTTATTTGTTGTTGTTTCTAATCCCCGTGATGAAGGAAAGCCTTACACCACGTCCACATACCCCTGGTCCCATGGCGAAGGGTAATATGTAGCTGCACTTTAATGAGGCTCCCCAAGGGCAGAAGACTGACTAAACCTCGGCAACAAAACATTCATGCTCGCTGGCGGGATTCGAACCCACAACCAGGCAATCGAGCGATCAGACGAAAACGCATGCCCCTGACTGCTCGACCACCGAATCGGCTGACTTTATGTATTTACCTATTTGAATATCCTCCGATTTTCAAACATTTTTATTTTTTTTTATCGCGGATATATTTATGCAGCCTTACTTACGACATTTGTAAGAGTTGTTTATTTATATATATTTTAAATAACTTCCAATACTTGACACTCTTTATGAACTTTCATAGCGTGCTGTTAAATCTCATCATTCTTACCTAACATATTATTATATAATTATTTATTATCTTATATTTTAGTAACTGCGGCTGACCTACTTTTCAGCTGTTACATGTTACTTTTTACTTATCTACTAATTTATATCTTGCTACTCATGACATTTATTACAAATGTATTATTTGTATTTACATAACCTTCCTCAAACTTATTCAGATATTTATTTATTACAATTATTAGTTGCATTTACATCTATCTAAGCATCATTTTATATGACATTACTATCAAACATTTTTACGTATATTATTTTGTTTACACGTTTTGCTCAGTTGATATCGTACCTTGACATCGTTGACATTTTTATTTATACCTCAAATGACGTATTTTACAACTTTTATCATTACATTAAATTATCCTTTCATATTTATTTATATTTAGTTTCGTACAGTTTTCACACATGAATATTTACATTTTATTTTCATAGCATTACTTATATACACAGGATTTTTCGTAACCTTTCACTGAGTTGTAATATCAATAACAAAAATATTTTTATTAGCACTCAATAACCTTTCATTGGTTATTTATTTCAAATTACTTCGCACTTTTCATGAATTTATCATTTATTCATTTAAACAAATCTTTAACTAAATTTAATTTATTTTTCCTGTCACTTTAGGATTAATTCACAATTTATATTTCTCAAACACTTACTTACTTTAGCAAATTTCAGTTCTTATTTACATTATACATTTCAACATCCCTCCAAGATCTATCCTGTTCTCGATTGATGGGTGATTTACAGCTATCTTAACCGTTCATAGTGACTTTATTTCAAATTCAAATTGATTAAAAATTTTCAATTATTTATGCAATTCATTTATGTTTTAGGACAAACAAAGTTATACCATTAATGACTAATCCTTAACATTATAATTTTCAGCTCATATCTATCCTTTTCACTTTACTTAATCATGTCTTACAATTTTTTAAGCCTCAAGATTCAAGATATATCTAAGACTCATCATGTTTCCTGAGAGCTAGTTGTACCTTAGAAAATAAGAAGACAATGTGGCTTGGAATGCCACCACAATGCTTGAACTGCCTCGATTTCGACACAGACCTTTCAACCTTTTTTTAATTAGGTAACATATTTGATTCTACCTTTCATTTTTGTAGATCATTTGCATAAATATTTTTGCTCAATATTCGTATAACACATGTAAAATATTTTGTAATTATCATTATTGTATACATATCGTTATTTTTAAAAAAAATGTTGTACCATTATTCATTTTCAGAAAGTCATTCATTGCCAGATCATTTTTCCTTTAAAATAATTGACTTGTGTTTTAGATCTCTCTCATTTTACAATTCTTCAATACCATTTTTCCTGTATATTGGAGTTCACGAAAATTCTTGGTCTCAAGAAATATCTTTGACTCTGATTGTCATTACGATCTTATTCCTTGGTGCTATCAGTTATATTAATTTGATCTTCATTTCTTTTATTTAATTCTTCATTTTCGTTTGAATTTTTCTCATTTCTGTTTTTTAAATACTCTCTTCTTTCACTTGCAGTAAAACACTTATTAATATGTATATTATAATTTTGCCTTTATCTCTTATCATTATGTTTTTATTACTTATTTTTTTTAGTACTCTCTATGGTCCTGTAATATTGAATGAGACAGGTGAGTAGCTAGAGTGTATCTGTGGATATTGTATCTGTGTATATTGTGTCTGTGAAGCTGTAACTGAGCTGTTGAAAAATAATATTTTGCAACTGTATGGATAGCGTAAGGGAGGTAATATTTGCCAGATTTCCCCATCTTATAACTGTGTTAATCTACTGGTATATATATATAAGAAAGAAAGAGACATATTTTACCTGAGTTTAATCAAAAAGCGATTGCTTATCCCGAAGGATTGTTCATCAGTAAATTGATAAGTTGCAGTTATACTCGCACAGCTGATTGCAACCCGTGATTCTGAGGTATTGCTATGTCACTACTTCACCGTTTTGCTTTCCTCCTTAGAGGAAAATTCTGCTTTCGTGTCGAAAACATTTTTCTTTTCTTCTAAATTCAAAATCCATGCATCTCAGAAGGTGCTAATTACAAAAACAACATTTACCATTATATTTGTCTGTACAAAATCCATGTAGCTGCGTTTTTCAAGGAAAGACTCAAATAAGAGAAACTAAAATTTTTACAATTATAAAATACTACACGAAGATAAATACTGCATGAAGATAAAAAAAATATGGTGTGTTTTTACTTTTTGCAAATCCTGCGTAATATGTTCTAGCACAGTTTTCATGTCATTGCAATATTTTGGAAAGTACTCAACTGAAAGTACTCAACTGTAAAAAATCTTTGAACAAATATAGCCTCTTATATACATAGTCCTTTTTATACAGACAGTTATATGTTTGGTATTCCTGGAGGTGTAACATGGGGCGTAGTGCCCTATATGCATATCACTCGAATTTTCGCAGACTTGTTTTATAGAGTTAGCCTGTACAGTGGGTTACATGGCTGCAAAACAGACTGTCGGGTATAAGGACTACGCATCCCCGTAGAGGACTTTCTGTAAATAACGCAGAGTTTTTTTTTTAAACGAAACTTTTTAAAAAGCGACCGGGCTCATTGCCGAAAGCGAAATGTATTAGTTATTACATTAAAACAAACTGCTACTTTCACAAGAACTTTCATTTCAGAACTTTCTTGTAGAAAGCAGCCATAAGTCGGTTAGGAGATTACAATTGCTTCGAGGACGTTATAAGCCCCCTTCTCATAAGAATAACTAGAGAGATATTGCTTTTAAATAAGAATTATTAAGCAAAATTTGATATTTTTTTATTGATAAAAAAGAGGTCTGTAATACTCGTTTGACATATTAAAAACAGAAGACGATAACTCCGATATATTTTTGACAGTATATTAATACCACCTAACTGGAAAATTTTATTATTTCTATTTCTACGAACACTATGAGATTTTAAAATTTGATGTACGCGATTTTTTGATCACCTTGTACATTTATGAAAAATCCAGTTTATTAAATATATAATATTTTCGATGTTTTATCAGCCTTTATAAATCCAAATTTTAAAACTGACGCACAGCCAAGGCGAGTAAAATATTTAAATGTCAAAGTTAGGTCTTGCGTGCTGAAAGTAAATTCTGAGTAACACCTTCCAGCATAGATTGCATGACGAATGGATTTGGGTCCTCGCGGTTTCGTGACATAAATTATCAGATATGTGTGTGATTGAGAAAAAAAGTACAGTCCTCAAATCTTTCTTAGAACTTACATCCTCTCTCTTATACGACAATATTTGAAGTAAATGTGTTTGCTCCTAAACTGCCATATCAAACATTTTTAGTGCTTTAAGTAACAAATGTATTATGTATGTTTTGTCTTCCTTTAACTTTTTGACTCAGTTTTTTTTTAATTTAACAGTAGTATACTGGGAGATTACACGACTGACTGTCTCTTGAACGATTGGTCGTAGACCTACAGTTGAACTTTAAGAAATGCTTTTATTTTGGTAGACTGTAACCGTATGCAAATTTTAAATCATATGAATATGTAAATTTCCGCCATGTGAGTATGCAAATGTTGATCATTTAGTTAAAAATTACAAAATATAACTTTTTACTCAGCAATTCTAGAAAAAAAAAGCTCAAAATAAAAAAAAAATCCATAGATCAATTAGTCAAACAAAAAATGTTCCATTGTCACACGTTCAAAATTGAACCGAGATTATTAATGGTCTGACGGGTAATTTAGAATGGTATAAAACTTGTGCTAAGAATAAGTACACATAGGCGTTTTCGAATGCAAATTTTATCAAACATAATTCCATTTTTGTACAACCACTAAAATCGATGTTTTTCTTTTTAGTTTTGATTGGGTGAAAGTGATTTAATTCCTATAATTTTGGCAATTTTTTCATGGCATTAGCTTAGAAAGCTGAAACTTTGTGCGTTTATAGTATCGTCTACTGGACCGAACCTAACAGAACCGGATTTTCGGTTTTCCTATCGAAGTCTAGAAAATTGGGGAAGAGGTAAAGTCTACCAGAACCTCGCCAAAGACTCCCCCCCCCCCACACCGGGGACATAAAATGCTGAAACTCAACCACAAGGGCCTAACTGAACTAATGTTCAATTAAGACAAGTAATTCCGACTGTAATTACTACATATTGTTAAAACAAAATAAAAACATTAAAGTTGCAGTGAAATATATTAAGATTATTAGATTCCTTGTTTTTGATAGATTCAAATACTAGTTTCAAATATTTACCAAATTTATTGTTGGTACAAGTTGATTTATACAATTATATTTCCGCTAAATATCTCTGCATAATAATACTTTTAGGGCGGGAGAGAGGGAGCATGAATTAGTTAAATTATTTTTTCACAAATGCCGCTCACCGCATCCATTGTACCATATAAGTAAATTTTAGCTGCAGTCATTTTATTTCAGCAGTGACTTTCTTTAGCAATCACGGATCACGATATACATCTAGATTGCTGAAATTCCACCAAGCGCACTGAAAATACAGTTACATGCCCACCACATTTTGTTAAATTTACCCATCCCAATTGATAAAATACTACGCTTATTTTACAACTATTATTTATATTTACAGCAATATTAATGAGCTACGGATGAAAACAAAATTGTATTTATTTTAAATTTCCAAATTCTACGCTGAGTCTCCACTTACCTTTCAGGCCACTGCACAAGAACATGAAATGGATAAACAGGTGTATATAGAGATCAATGATCACATAACACAATTTTAATTCCTGATTAAACAATGTTTTTAGAGAATATTTACAGAATTTTTTTACACAATTAATATTGGGTATTCACTATTACCTCATCCTTTAATAAATTGAATTTATCATAATGATAAGAAACATTGGGTCAGTCTCGAGGGATGACAAAGCATGTTAACTGAAATAATAAAAAAAATATCGAATACAATTTTTCTTACTTTGGATATTCCATCGAGATATTTGCACAAGATGCACATAAATGCATGGTTGCTTCTTGGTTTTATGGCCGTTGGTGATGATTGACACACTAGTTGCTCTTATTTGTACATTATCAACTAACAGAAGCATTGTTTTTGCAAGGAATGAAGAAAAATACCAAGAGTAATTGCGGATCCAATGTTGGGGCGGGATTTTCAGTCCAGTCCTTGCTTTGATATTGGTCGAATAACTTGCCTGTCATTGGACAGTCAGATCTTCTAAAGACTCATGCTAACCACTCCTCTGTCCCCTTGCAGCATTGACTAGGCAAGGTTCTTAGGCATCTCAATCCCTGAAGATGTCATACATATCGAGCAATATAAGTACGTGTTCGATTGCAATTCCAAAATATTGTTACTTCCAGACCTGCTTGTGCTTGGCTTTGCCCGCATGTGCTGTGTGTACCCCTATTTTATCTGTTTGTGTATTAGTGAAAAAATATCAAATTTCACATATCACAAACTACGAATAAAGCTGTTATAAGAACAATGTACTGCTGACTAACTTATTTTTTCATAAACTAGGGTCACCGTCCTCTGCTCGCTAAGCTCACTAACCTCCGCAACTTGCTTCGCGAGTCGGGCGCTTCGCACCCCAGTCGATAGCGCCCGATAAGCTCATGCGTGATTTTTCAATTCACCAGCTACGCAGGCATAATACGCCCGTTGGAGGTCCACCTCTTGTTGGCTGGCACTTCATCCCGACCGGAACATATGGCCAATCTCGTGCTCCCAATCAGCTAGACCAATTAAATTATTCCCATGGTCAATAACACTTTTCACTTCAGAAATGCATAAAAATAGTATAACTCGCAACTAAATTTAAACTAAAAAATAGGTTTCAATCGTGCAAACATTCAACTATGTAAGTACAGACACTGGCCAGTGAATTAGAAATCCAGGTTCAATATTTTGTTGAACCGCCTTTGACCCGAATTACAGCACGTATACGGTTGGGAGTCAGAGTCATGCTCCGTGCACCTCTAATGCATGGTTCCTGTGCGTTGGATGGTCGCACTGTCGTCCATGGAAAACCCGTCGTAACATTTTACCCCTGTGGAGTAAAATGCTATATTGTACGGCTAACGGGATCGACGCGAGTGTTTAAATACGTCACAGATGACGCCCAACTTCCCAAAAACACCAGGGAACCATTACCAAACGAGAAAAACATTTCCTACGACATGATATCCCCACCTCAGCCTTGAACAGTGAGAACAAGGCAAGATGGTTTCATGGTTTCATCGGGCTCTCGCCACTCTCTTCGCCTGCTATTGGTACAAAACAAGGTGTAGCATGAATCGTCTGACCACATAATCTTCTTCCAGTCATCGGATGTCCAGTGACGCCGTTTCGGGCACCACTATAAACGCATTTTTAGGTTCTATGCAGAATTGAGTTTTCCGCACAAGCATTCGACTGGATACACCGGTTTGCTGCAATTCCTTGCGCATTATTCTGACCGAGATCGGTTAGGACGAGCCTTCATTGAGGTCTTCCGCCAGTTACCACACAGCAGATCCCTTTTTCTGCCGCACAAGCCGTCTAAGATGCCACCTATCACGGGCTTGATTAGTGATTTTCGATTCACAGTTCCGTCTTTTAGACAACAATTGGGGGTTCTGTTTCCAACTGTTATACACTTTGGATATCTCATTTTTCGAGAAGCTAGTAAGTTTTTCTGTTCTGGCAATTGTGGCTTCTGCCAAACGGACCCCTACAATAAGCATTTTTTTAAACGAAAACAAATCGGTCCTGTTCCCCATTTTGGTCCCTTCTCTTGGAACACACACAGTCAGTATTTTTATAGCGATGTTGCGATCACGTATAAATCCCATGACCAACGTAATTTACATACATTCGCCTGTGACCGACATTTGCATACATGTTCCCATGTTTCTAATTCACTGGCCGGTGTATGCACATGTCGACAAAAGTGCATAGTCCTTCTATAGCTAATATATCTAGAGCGCGAACTCGAAACTTAAGTAAT
This sequence comes from Amaurobius ferox, assembly GCA_951213105.1. Taxonomy (NCBI): domain Eukaryota; kingdom Metazoa; phylum Arthropoda; class Arachnida; order Araneae; family Amaurobiidae; genus Amaurobius; species Amaurobius ferox. The sequence continues at coordinate 91,629,843 of OX578133.1, forward strand.
TTTCCTTTGACATTGGCATTAAGTATATCTTGCACAAAAATTTAAATCGAAAAACGGTTTATTTTACCGCATTCCTCTATCATTCCTCTATAAATGTACCATATAGATCTCATTTGGTGTACCGAATTAAGGTATAGAATTCTGTGTTAGTGAATGAAATTAATTTTATTAATTTTTAAAAAAAGGAAATTTTATGATTGTTTAAATATTATTGCTATCATTTGTTTTAAAAATATTTTTGAAGTAATTGTTCGTTAATTGTATTTGTGAAGTCAATTCTCTTGTTAGTTAAAAATATAGAAAGTGCATAACGTTAAATTTGGAATTAAAGAAATGAATTTTCTTGGTAAAGCTCGAAAAATTGATCTGCAGAGTGTTGCTGAAGTGCTAGGGGAGAAAATTACTCAAGAACGTAAAATTGTCTACTTGAAAAGGCTAATTTAACAAAACGAAAAAAACGAAAATTATAAGGAGAAATTCGTACGACAGATGTTAGAAATAATCACACTAGAAAGAGAAAAGGAATTAGAATGACTTGAGAGGGAAAAAGAGAGGCATTCCGAGTTAGAAAAAATGAGAATGGAAGCAGAAAATCGAACAAATTCTAGAGATGTAAGCACTTCGGATATTGCAGAAAATCAGAAGTTTCATCATATGGATCTACACAAACTTATCCAAAAATATGACTTAAAGGAAGGAGACATAAGCTTATATTTAATACTGTTCGAACGACAGGCCAGGCGGGGGCAAATTGATAAAAATGATTGGGTGTATCATTTGTTAGGACTTATGCCTTATAAACAGTTGATAGCTCATGAAGCGGAGGATAAAGCTCAGGACTATGAATACGTGAAATCGCTGTTATTAAAACGATTTAGGTTAACACCGGAAAAATTTCAACAATTGTTTGTCAGAGACCAAAAATCTCCAGATTCAACGTGGTCAGATTTTTATTACGAGCTGCAGAATTACTTTATCGGCTGGATTACAGGACTTAAAGTGAAAAATTTTTAACAACTGAAGGACCGCATAATTACTGACCAATTAAAGAAAAGAGCACCTGATGAATTTAAGGAACATTTCTTGGATGAATGGACCGGTTTAATTTCGCCAAGAGAATTGATGAAAAAGATCGAAGATTTCGAAGATGTTAGGAAATCGGTGAAACCTAAACTGTATTTCACCAATCAAAAAGACAAATTAGAAAAAAAGTGGCGACCCAAAAGCACAAATGAGAACATGCAACAGTATGGGAATGGAAGTAATTGTTGCGTTTTTGTCAAGAAGGAAGATCATTCAATGAATAAAAGGCACGAAAATGTGTTCTAGAGGAAAAAACAGTTCCATTATTATGAACGTGGTTCAGTTGATCACTTCAAAGCTCAATGTCCAAAATTAAAGAAAATGGCAGCTGTTAACCGAATTATCGAGAAGTTGGAAGACAAGTTATTAGTCCCTTACACCACTATTAGGAAGATAAACGGAGTTGAGATGTCAATTCTCAGGGATACAGGAACGACAATTGATGTCGTATATAATAAATTTGTCACTTCTCAGATGATAACGGGAGGGTAAAACACCTTTTGAATGATCAGATCGTTTCTTTACCATTAGCAGAGGTGGAAATAGATTGCGAAATGAGACATATTGTCACGAAAGCAGCAGTAATATCAAGTCATTTGGATCAAGGTAGATACATTTTGTGCAACCAAACTGCGGCGATCTTGAAAAATACGAAGTATACAAATCGAAAGTATTCTGAAGTAGTATATGCCGTCATGACTAGATCTCAACAAAAACATAAAGAAAGAGATGAAGCAAATCTGGTAGATGAACCGCTCATGAGATAAGCTGAAGCAGAGGAAAATTAAGAATCTGAAAAATAACTCCTACCCTTATTATAGTTGAATCTAGAATTTAGAATTGGTAAGAGTAGACTCAGATAAATTTATAGCATCTCAGAAGCAAAGTCTAGAATTAGCACCACTAATCAAAGATACGGAAGCAGCTGAATATAAAGAGGCAAATGGTTACACCTGAGCAAGAAACAATATGCGGATAAAGAAAAAGATGGGTAAAACGGGAGAAGAAATAAATTTGCTTGTCATACCTGAAGAATTTAGGGAGAAGATCGAGACTTTGTGTCACCTTGGGGTTTTCAAAACCAAAGACCGATTTTCCAAATATTTCTTTTGACCCAAGTGTTTTAACGAAATAGAAGAACACGTAAGGACCTGTGATCCCTTCCAAAGGGCAGGAAAAGCTAATAATAAAAGAAAAGCACGTTTGACATTAGTACCTACCAATTATCCATAAAGATTTTTCGAAGATCAATATTGATGCATGTGGTCCGTTACCGACCTCCCTACAGGAAAGAAATATCTGATTACAGTTATATGTCTAGCATCTAAGTATCCAGATGTAGTTCCAGTGGAGGATATTGGATCTGAATCAGTGATATATGCCTTACTTAAGATTTTTAGTCGCATGGGGTTTCCTAAAGAAATTCAAATTGATTGAGGAACTTCATTTATCAGTGCATTGACTGTAGAATTTTTTGAAAGATTTGGAATTCTTGTAAAATGAAGTTCGGTTTACCATCTTCAAAGTAATCCAGTAGAGCGTTTCCATAAAACTTTGAGGAGAATCTTGAGGGTATTGTGTAATTGTGTTCTGATTGGAAACGTAAGTTGCCAGCCGCACTTTTTGCCCTGAGAATAGTGACTTATGAAAGCACAGGGTTTAGTCCATCTGAGTTAGTATTCGTAAAAAATTTGAGGACTCTTGTTACACTATTGTATGAAAAATGGATAGACACACCTGACGAACGAAATACAGTAGTAGAATATGTGTTTGAGCTTAAAAGTAAATTAAAACATTGTCAGCATTTAGCTATTAAAAATGGGGAAAATGCAGTTATAACGAAAAACATGGTATGACCGAAAGGCAATTAGGAGATATTTTCATGAAGGAGATCAAGTTTTGGGTCTGTCAACCTGTAGACCTAATAAATTAGCAGTAACATGGAGAGGACCTGGAACAATTGAGAAATAGATATCTGAAGCGAATTATGTTGTCAGTTTGGAAGGAAAAAATTCGAGAAACCAGGTTTATTACACCAACATGTTAAAACCCTATTATGCAAGACCAAGTATTGTAAATAATTTATTCTTAGAATCTAATGGAATAAAGGAACTAGAGGAACACTTTCCAAAAATTGAAACAAATCCTAATATTTTTGATTTACATGAGATCGTCCAAAATAATAGATAAGTAGAACGGTTAGTTGAAAAACAAATTGATCAACTACAAGAAGTATTATAGCGGTTTTCTAAAATTTTCTCTAATGAACCAGGACGAACACATCTTGTAGAGCATGATATTGAGTTGACCAGTAATACACCAGTAAGATTAAAACCATATAGACTGTCGCCAATACAGAACGACATTTTAAAGTCAGAAATACAGAAAAAGTTGTAGTTTAAAGTAATTGAAATTGGCGTGTCAAATTACACTTCATGATTCTTGTCGAAGCTCCCATAGAGCGAAGAACATAGAAAAGAGGGAAGAGATCATAAAGCGTATATCGACTACCGAAGGCTAAATGAAGTTACGAGAACAAAATTTTTCCCTTTGCCTAACAGTGAAGAACTAGTTGAAACTGCAGCGACTGCGGGATAATCAAGAGTGGCACCACGTCTGCATACAATGGACAAAACCAAGAACAAAACGTTTTTAAAAAAGGAAAGGTATTTTATTTAACATCCTAAAAGACGCACAAAAATTGTTAAAAACAGCCAAAGCGCTTTCTTAAAAAACGAAAGGTCTTTTAAACATCCTAAAAGACGTACAAAAATTGTTAAAAACAGCCAGAGCGCTTTCTTAAGAAACGAAAGGTCTTTTATTTAACATCCTAAAAGACGTACACAAATTGTTAAAAACAGCCAGAGCGCTTTCTTTACTACTCATGTAGCCATTTTACTACTCATGTAGCCACTGATGAAGGACGTATATGCGTCCGAAAGTGCTCTGGCTGTTTTTAACAATTTTTGTGCGTCTTTTAGGATGTTAAATAAAAGACCTTTCGTTTTTTAAAAACGTTTCGTTCTTGGTTTTGTCGACTGCGGGATATATTACAGTGTTGAACCTGACCAAAGGATATTGGCAGATTCTGCTTACTGCGAAAGCTTCTAGGTTAGCATTCTTCTGTACAAGTTTGGTACGTCCTCTCCGAATGCCACTTGGGCTTAAAAATGCACCCTATTATTTTAGCAAACTGATGTCTGGACTAATACAGGGAAGTGATATTTGCTGTACCTTACCGGGATGATGTCGCCATCCTCTCAGATACCTAGGAAGAACACCTTAAACACTTAGAGTATGTCTTACAGCAAATACAAAAGGCAAATTTGCATATTAAACCGTCTAAATGCCGATTTGGCCAGGTTCATGTACTGTACCTAGGTCGTGAAGTTAGACAGGGGTATCGAAAACCTACCGATCTAAAGGTCCAAGAAGTATTTGATTTCCCAATTCCTAAAACTAAAACATACATAAGAGCGTTTCTGGGTCTGGCTGGGTACAATAGCCATTATATACCAGTGTTTTCTGCGACAGCTGCGCCATTAACTGATGCTTCGAGGGGGGAAGTCAGAAAGGGAGAAATGAATTGGACTCGAAAAGCTGTTAAGCGTTCGAGAAGTTAAAAAAGAAAAATTGATTCATTCTGTTTGCTCCGGATTTTAATCAAGATTTTATAGTGCAAACTGATTCATCGGGCCTCGGTATGGAAGCAGTGCTATTTCAACTTCATAAGTAAGAAGAGCACCCTATTTTACATCTTAGCAAAATATTTACAGAGTTAGAACGTTGTCATTGCACTATTGAAAAAGAGTGTGCCTGTATCATCTTCGCAGTCAAAAGATTGCTTTACTATTTAGACGGAACCAATTCGTAATACAAAAGGATCACAATCCTTTGACTTGGTAGAAAACTAACGCAAGTGACAATCAAAGATTGTTGCGTTGTGCCATAGCACTACAGTCATATAATTTTAAAGTAATCCATCGTTCCAAAAAAAAAAACATGGAAATGCAGATTATTTCAACAGAAGTTTACCTGACTAAGTCATTGAATGAACTCTTGAAACTTTTTCTAAATCAAAATCTGGTTAGTTTATAAACGGATTTACAATATAAATTTATTCAAATTATTATATTTTTGCAGATGTTGTTGGTATAAATATTATGTTGATACTTGTATTTAACTTTTTTTTTAGTTTAAGTGTATTTCAAGTTTCCTATAAGTATTAATTTTGCTTTGCTGTGGATGTAGAGACCTTTAACTTTGGGAAAGTATTCCTAGTGTGTAGTGACTTTAATTATGTGATTTTCATTTTGTGTATTTATATGACCATTTTGCCAAGAACGTTCCCCATAGGAAAAAGTTCCTCCGAAGGAGAGAGGAGACAGTAGCGTACGGGACTTTGCCAAAGAATGAGAGCTTTGTGTGAGCAGAAGGCGATGCGCAGAGAGAGAATCTGTGTCAGGGAAGAAGCAAAATATGTGCGGATAGAAGGCACGTACGCCAAATTGAATAAAAATATGTATTTAAAAGTGCAAATAGGTGTACATGTTAAATGTTTTCTGATATGAATCTGAGTTTGTCGTCTGAATCCGGTACAGTATGCATGTATTTGTCACAACACGGATAGTAACGAATTGCTGTCATATTCAGAATCATAAAATGGGAAACTTTCACATGAACAGAAATTTAGTGTAGAACCTGCGTAAAGTGTCATCTAAATGCACATTGAAAGTATAAACCGGGTGCTTCGATAAACATTGTAGGTGTCACAATGTTAGAGATAAGGATGATAAAACTTTTTTGACGGGTAGTTTTTACCTTCCGCACACCCTTGTCGCTCCTTCCTGGCGTCGATTTCCATTTTTTAGCTCTAAAACTTTTTAATCAGCTTTTTTCATTTATCTCGGCTTAGTTGCTGAATTCGCTCCTAACTTTTTTAAATATCCGGTAGGGGGGACTCTAATTACTTTTATTTAATCGAAGGTTGTCACTTTACTATAAATAGATCTTGCGTGTACACTTATGTATCTTTCCTTACAAAGCTATTAGTGTGCTTAGAGACTTCCATAGAAACCCTGTATAATTATTTTTGCCGTAAATGCTTCCACATTAGTATTCCATGTTTGTTTCAAAGAAGAACGCATTGCCTAGTTTCAAAGCAATTATCTATTGATATTTTAAAGGAAAGGGCTTTTGAAGGCTAATGAAATATTTATTAAGTGAAATAATACATATTGACAAGTTTAAAGGCGCTTATCGATCTCCGGCTGCTACTGTCATTCCTTAGCATTTCGTAATGAATTTCGCCATTCCCCACGAATTGTATCTGTTAAATATACAAAAGTAAAAATTGCTTTTGTTAAAAGTTCTTAAAATGTTTGCTGTTAATATCATAAATATTCTGAAGGGAGACAAACAACTCATGAATTTTCTCAACAGACCAACAGTCTGTGCTATTTATATACATTTGAATGACATATATCAATTGTATAATCGAAAAATACTTACGCTGTGAATTCACATTTAAAAAGATAATGAATGTTCAGTTTTCCAATAACGGGAGTAGTCGTCAGACACTAACGAGAATGAGGTATCTTGAGAATAATTTTTCTAACATAAATCGTTTAACTATACTAATGTACCATACGAAAATTAAATTTAAAAAATGCTAGAAAACAGCTTATGGAGGTAGTAAATAAATAGTTCCAATTAATTTGTCATGTTATTTTTCTTGTAAGTCTTTTAAGATGATAACTCGCGCCTAATTTTATCTATATATAAACTTGAAAGTGAGTTTATTTGTTTGTTTATTCTGTATACACATCCACAGTTCTTGACGGATTTTGTACAAATTTAGTATGGTTATATTCTCTACGCCAATGCGAGTGATCACGTTCATGTTTCTGTAGGTCAAGTGGTTATTGCGATATTAATAAAACTAGCCTTATGCAGATGGAGGGTTTTTTTTCGAAACTTTTCCGAAATAAAATGATATAATGTTGTTTAATAACGGAATTAAATCAAATGTATTTATGTGGCAGGCAATTTGTGTTCAATTTATCCTATTTTAAAAATAAAAACTTGATATAAAATAGCTGATGTGGGCAAGAGATGGATTTCTCTATATACTGATTGAATTTACTTCTGTCACCGTAAAAACATAATGTATAAGATCCACAGTTCAATCTTTATAACCTTAAATTATACATTTGGCTCTTTTCTTGATGCCAACATGTAAAACTATTTCGAAGTATCCAATTAACATACGTATCCAAATAACCAACTCTAATTTGCCAATTATTAATATTGATATCATCAGCAACAGGCAATATTGTCCATATATTAAATAACTAAATCATCGATTTAACGTCATTTTCTTAAATTTAGCGTGAATTTTGCAATTTTGACGGTATTTTCGTCAATCTGGGGCGAAATATAAGTCAACAATATTTCGTTAAATTAGTCACAAGTTTACCAAATGTATTTCCAAGCGTTACAGACAAATGGAGAGAAGAACTTTGCTTATATATAAACGACTACTGACGAATTGTTAAGCGTCAAAATACAATACAAACCCAAAGTATCTTCTGCCGTTAATGGAACGAACTAGATCCACGAGAATGACGTTAACAAATTTATTACATAATGCTACATATGAAAAGTGAAAATATTTCACAACAGATGCTACATTTTATTTATTTATTTTTTTTTATAAATGTATTTGAAAAATGTGCAATATCTCGAGAATAGCAATATCTCGTGCTAGCGTTCTAAAGTTTGTGCCATTCGTTTTCTAATGAAATATTATTGAAAGTTCTGATTTTTTAATGATTTTAATGATAAAGTTAGAATAATAATAAAGTTAGAATTGGATATGGAATATGTCAACGAATTCTCACTGAAGAATTGGGAATGCATCGCATCGCCGCCAAATTTGTTCCCAGGCGGTTGACAACAGATCAAAAGCAACACCGAATTGACGTTTGCGCGGAGCTCCGGCAGCTCGTTTTGGATGATGAAACCTTCATGTCTAGAGTAATTACTGGCGATTAGAGTTGCATTTATGGATATGATCCCGAAACTAAGCAACAACTAACTTGGTGAACTAAGCCCAAGTTCACCAAGGCCAAAAACATGCAGACAAGTGAGAAGCAATGTGAAGAAGAGCATGTTGATTGTGTTTTTTGACATTAAGGGAATTGTGCATAAAGAATTCATGCCGGTGTGTCACACTGTCAATTTACAGTTCTACTGTGATGTTCTGAGACGCTTTCGTGAAGATGTCAGATGGAAACGGCCGGAATACGGCGAGCAAAACATTGGGTTCTTCATCACGATAACTCGTCCGGTCATTGTTCATTCAAAACACAATAGTTTTTGACCAAGAATTCGATGACTATCATCCCCCACCCACCTTACTCACCAGACTTAGCTCCCTGTGATTTCTTTTTATTCCCAAAAATGAAATTTAAGCTAAAATTCCGATGCTTTGATACCATTGAAGAAATTCAAACAAAATCGCAGGCCATGCTTGATATGCTTCCAGGCATATCAAGCATGGCCTCGAAAAAGACTTCCAGAAAGCCTTTCAGCAATGGCAAAAACGCTAGGACCGCTGTATAGCTGCAGGAGGAAGCTATTTTGATGGTGACAGTGAACATTAGCTGATATAGTTAGTTTTCAAATTTTCACAGCGCCAATCCGGGAAATTTTGGATGTCACGTGTATAAAAAATTATTTAGGCAAACAAAAAAAGCAACCATTTGGCAACGTTGTATGTATTGTACTCGTATGTATGTTGTACTCATATTGTTTTAACGAAAATTTTCGAATTCAAGATTTTGATACCAATATGTGTTTTGAGACCTCCTGAACTCGTTTTGACTATTTTTTGTGTGATGCCCGTCTATCTGTCTGTGGTTGATTTCTATTGTACACTATATAGTGGTCACAAATATTAATGGATTTTCAAGAAACTTTATATCCGGCTTCGTTATCAAAATATCTAAATAGACTTTTTTAGATAGACTAGATATACTTTTTTTAAAATTCGAACGAAAACTTTGCAATTTATTCGAAATTTTATATTTTTTTAACATGACAGCATAGGACAAAATTTGACTTAATCATGTAGAAACGGGTTTATTTATGGCTCAACGATCGTGAAACTTAACAGCTTTAATCTTTGCTGTGAAAAATAACAACGACACAATTTTTTTATTCGTGACGTCATTAGTTACCCTCGGGGGGACAAGTTACCCCCCCCCCCAACTCAGAGGTACATTGTCACGTATGGCATCAATCAAAAACATTTTTTAAACCCTTTAATCATTTGGACACATGATACTGATTTTTCAATTTTTTTCTTGTAAAATTTGAGAAAATAAAGCTAATAAAAATGGATTTTGGAATGAGACAGTCGAGTTTTTGGTATGAGAAGTCGATTTTTTGGTATGAGAAGTCGAGTTCGCTCCAGTTAATTTTATATTAGTATTACAACATCATGATAAATAAAAGTTAGTATGGATTTTGAAATTAAATAATTAGTTAAAGAAAAATATATATATATTGTGGCCATATACAGGGTGTATATAAACTGTTTTGACAAAATAAGAGGGGCGATTTGTACCCATCAAGACGAACAATATTTACTATGGAACCTATGGTCGCATTTCCACTCTGAGTGTCAGAAAAGAGTAACTTCGAAACACGTCCAACAAACACAAGTCGCCACTTCGGACAACAAAGCTGTCGTGCCGGAGAAGTATCACATCTCCAGAATATCACCGTCACTTCTCGCCATCCGACACTTCTTGAATGCCACATATCCCGGACGGTGGATTGGACGTAGTGGACCTGTGGCTTGGCCTCCACGCTCACCGGACTTCAACCCACTGGACTTCTTTTTGGGGGCACATAAAATCATTGGTGTACGAGACGCCTGTGGACTCCGTAGAAAATTTCGTCCCAAGAATCGTTGTTGCAGCGGACAGGATAAACGTCGCCACCAGGTGTCTTCGAAAGGTTGCGCCAGTCGTTCATTCGCCATTGTAAATTGTGAAACGGCACCCTTGGATTTCACTTTGATCATCTACTTTGAGTCTTTCTCTGGTGTAAATAAATAGGATTGTGCAACTTATGATTACGTTAATTCTCCTCATTTTCACTGTTGAAAGTTCAACTTTAACTTTACGCTTTTCTGACACTTAGAGTGGAATGCGACCCTAGGTTTCATTGTAAATATTGTTCGTCTTGATGGGTACTATCACCCCTCTTATTTTGTCAAAACAGTTTATATACACCATGTATAGAAAAATTATACGAGACACTAACTTCTACATATTAAGTGTGGATTGTTTTCAAAATCCACACCAACTTTTATTCAACATTTCATTATAAAAATGCGTAGTAAGTTTGTTGCTGATATATAAAGAAGTAATGCTCATGGGACACGGCTTGGTCGTTCGATAAAACCCCCTGAAAAAGTCGAATTTTTCGAAAATGCTCTATAGAGGGGGTGCCCCACACCAAAACGTTCGAAAAGTTAAATGATGGGAAAGCATGCTTTGCGATGAGATAGAGACTTCAAATTTGGTGCATGGGTAAACCGTTTGAAAAGGAAAAAGTGTACAATTTCAGATTTCGAACATTTTCTACTTAAGGGGGTGCCGCACACCAAAATGTTCGATTTACCGAATAAATGAGGAACGACTACTTTAAATTTGAATACAGGCTTGAAATTTGGTATATGGGCTAATCATTTGAAGAAAACACCTAAAACGAATATAGTTTTCTAAAATGTTCGTTTACGGGGTGCTCCGCACCAAAATCTTCGAAAAGTGAAATGATAGGAAAGTATGCTTTACAATAAGATAGAGACTTCAAATTTGGTGTATAGGTAAACCGTTTGAAAGGAAGAAAGTGTACAATTTCAGATTTCGAATATTTTCTACTTAAAGGGGTGCTGCACACCAAAATGTTCGATTTAACGAATAAATGAGAAACGGCTACTTTAAAATTTGATAGAGGCTTGAAATTGGGGGTATATGGGCTAATCATTTGATGAAAACACCCAAAACGAATATAGTGTTCTAAAATGTTCGTTTAGCGGGTGCTCCACACCAAAACGTTCGAAAAGTAAAATGATAGAAAAGTATGCTTTGCGATAAGATAGAGACTTCAAATTTGGTGTATGGGTAAACCGTTTGAAAGGAAAAAAGTATACAATTTCAGATTTTGAATATTTTCTACTTAAGGGGGTGCCGCACTCCGAATTGTTCGATTTACCGTATAAATGAGAAACGACTACATTAAAATTTGATAGAGGCTTGATATTTCGTATATGGGCGAATAATGTGATAGTAAACCTAATGAAAATGGATTTTTTCAAAAATGCATATTTAAGGGGGTGGGTACAGTACACAAAAACATTCGGAAGGTGAATTGATAGAAAAAGCATGCTTTGCAATGAGATAGAGACTTCAAATATGGTGTAGGGGTAAATAGTTGGAAAGGTAGAAAGTGTGCAATTTCAGTTTTCCAACATTTGCTATTGTAGGGGGTGCCGCTCACTAAAATATTCGATTTGTCGAACGAACTGAAAACGCCTCCTTTAAAATGTGATAGAGGCTTGAAATTTAGTATATGGGCTCATCATTTGAAAAACAAACCCAAGATGAATACGGTTTTTCAAAAAAATGTTCATTTAAGAGGGTGCAACACAGAAAAACGTTCAAAAGATGAAGTGATAGAAAAACATGCTTCGCGATAAGATAGAGACTTCAAATTTGGTGTACGGGGAGATAGTTTGAAAGGAAGACAGTGTGCATTTTCAGATTTCCAATATTTGTTACTTTAGGGTGTGCCGCTCACCAATATGTTCGATTTTCCGAAAAATGAGACACTCTTCATTTTAAATGTGATACAGGCTTGATATTTGGTATATAAGCCAATCATCAGATAAAAAACTCAAGATGAAAAGAGATTTTCAGAAATGTTCATTTATGGGTCTGCGCCACAGAAAAACATTCGAAAGGGGAAAAGATAAATTAGCATGCTTCGGGGTAAGATAGACACTTTAATTTGGTGTACGGGTAGATAGTTCTAAAGGAAGAAGTGCGCAATTAAAGTGTTCCAATATTTTCTTCTTTAGGGGTTCTGCAAATATTCGAGTTGCCAAATATTCGAGTTGCCGAGTAAATGTGAAATTTTTCGAAAATTTACATTATTCAGGTATTGCTTATTGTGAGACCGTTGATATTCAACGGGTATTCTTCTAGTATATACTAATTGCCAAGTGGCCATCTGTCTGTCTGTCTGTCTGCCTGTCACGCTTTTTTCAGGCACTTCCCGAATAGATAGAGACTTGCAATTTGGCACACGGCTCGGTCGTTCTATAAAACCCCTTGGAAAAATCGAATTTTTCGGAAACGTTCTATAGAGGGGGGGGGGGGGGTGCAACACACCAAAACGTTCGAAAAGTGAAATTATGGGAAAGCATACTTTGCAATAAGATAGAGACTTCAAATTTGGTGTATGGGTAAATCATTCGAAAGGAAGAACGTGTGCGATTTCGGATTTCCAATATTTTCTACCTTAGGGGGTGCCGCACACCAAAACGTTAGAAAAGTTAAATGATAGGAAAGCTTGCTTTGCGATGAGATAAAGATTTCAAATTTGGTGTATGGGTAAATCGTTCAAAAGGAAGAAAGTGTGCGATTTCACATTTCCAATACTTTCTACTTAAGGGGGTGCCGCACACCAAAACATTCGAAAAGTGAAATGATGGGAAAACATGCTTTGTGATGAGATAGAGACATCAAATTTAGTGTATGGGTAAACTGTTTGAAAAGAAGACAGTGTGCAATTTCAGATTTCCAATATTTTCTACTTAAGGGGGTGCCGCACACCAAAACGCTCGAAATGTGAAATGATAGGAAAGGATGCTTTGCGATGAGATAGAGACTTCAAATTTGATGTATAGGTAAATCGTTCGAAAGGAAGAAAGTGTGCAATATCAGATAACCAATATTATCTATACTTAAGGGGGTGCCGCACACCAAAATGTTCGATGTATCGAATAAATGAGAAACGTCTCCCTTAAGATTTGATAGAGGCTTTAAATTAGGTATATGGACTAATCATTTGATGAAAACACCCAAGACGAATATAGTTTTTCAAAAACGTTCGTTTAAGAGGGTACTCTAGAGGAAAACTTTTGAAAGGTGAATTGATAAGAAAACATACTGCTGGATGAGATAGAGAATTGAAATTTGGTGTGCGGGTCGATAGTTTGGAAGGAAGAAAGTGTACAATTTCAGTTTTCCAATATTTTATACTTCAGGGGGTGTTGCTCAAAAAATGTTCGATTTTCGGAATGAAATAGAAATATCCCTTTTAGAACGCGATAGAGGCTTGATATTTGATATATGGGCGAATCATTTGATAGAAAACCCAAGAAGAATGGAGTTTTTCAAAAATATATATTTAAGGGGGGTGGGTACTCCACAGAAAAACATTCGAAAGGTGAAGTGATAGAAAAAGTATACTTCGCGATGAGTTAGAGACTTCGAATTTGGTATACGGGTGTATAGTTTGAAAGGAAGAAAGTGTGCAATTTCAGTTTACAAACATTCGCTAATGTAGGGGGTGCCGCACACTAAAATGTTCGATTTCACGAACAACTGAAACACGTCTCCTTTAGAGTGTGATAGAAGCTTAAAATTTAGCATATGGGCTAATTATTTAATAAAAAAAACCTAAGATTATTACCGTTTTTCAAAAATGATCATTTAAGGGGGTACAACACAGAAAAACGTAAAAACGTTCGAAATATGAAGTGATAGAAAAACATGCCCCACAATAGGATAGAGACATCAAATTTGGTGTACTGGTAGATTCTTTGAAAGGAAGAAAGTGTGCAAATTTCAGATTTCCAATATTTGCTACTTTAAGGGGTGTCGCACGCTAATATATTCGATTTTCGGAATAAATGAGACACTCTTGCTTTTAAATGTGATAGAGGCTTGATATTTGGTATATGGGCCAATCATCTGATAAAAAACACAACACGAACAGAGTTTTTAAAAAATGTTCATTTATGGGGGTGCTCCAAAGAAAAACGTTCAAAAGGGGAGATGATAAAATAGTATGCTTCGGGATGAGATAGAGATTTTAATTTGGTGTACTGGTAGATAATTCGAAAGGACGACGTGCGCAACTTAAATTTTCCAATATTTTCTTCTTTAGGGGCTTCTGCACACTAAAATATTCGATTTGCCGAATAAATGTGAAACACGATTTATTCAAAAATTTACATTATTCAGGGTTTTTTTATTGCGATACCGTTGATTTTCAACGGGTATTCGGCTAGTAATTAATCTAAAATCTCAAGTTTTCTTTTTGTGTGTGTTTTTAGTTTCCTTATATACATAATATAATGTACAAGGAAAATAATGTAATGGGGTTGAAAATTTGAATCCAAGCTTTCGGCGGAAGAGCGGATTTCGAGCATCCCTAAACTCGAATCGAACGTTTTGACGTGATACCTGTGTGTATGTGTGTGTGAAAGTACGTGTGCATGTGTGTGCATAAGCGCATTAAAGTATGTGTGTATGACAATTGTGTGTGTATCAAAGTATGTGAATGTATGAAAGTGTGTATATGTGAAAGTATGTGTGTGTGAAAGTATGTGTGTGCGTATATGTGTGAAAGTATGTGTGTGCGTATGTGTGTGAAAGTATGTGTGTGCGTATGTGTGTGAAAGTAGGTGTGTGCGTATGTGTGTGAAAGCGAGTGTGGGTGACAGTATGTGTGTTTGTGTGCGAAAGTGTGTGTGTGATTGTGTGCGAAAGTATGTATGTGTGTTTATCCGTGAGACTATGAAGATGATATTTCACGAACGAATGCAGCGTTTCGAACGAAATTTAATAAAAATAATTACAATCAATGAATACTGGGAGCATATTTATTTTAAACGGAATCAAATGCATGGAAGACCCCCCCCCCCCCCCAAAAAAAAAAAATAAATAAATAATTAGAAAGGAATTTTGAAAAAATCAATAAAAAATCAGAAAATTAATGTAAATAATCATATCTTATGTAATCTTACGTAAATTATCATATCTTACGTAATTTTTAATAGAAAACGATTAACACAAACATTAGAAAGCTAGCAGAACCGTTCTCGAAATATTGCCCATTCTGCAAGTAAATTTATCAAAATATCAAATAAAATAAAAAAAAATATTATGTATTGTGAAATATGTTCACTTTTCATATGTATTATTATGCGAACATCATTCTCGTGGATCCAGTTCATTCCATTTACGAGAGAAGATACTTTGGGTGATAGTTTTGTATTTAGACAGCAATAGTCATGTATCAACTAAATAATAATCTATTTCACCATCCATAATGCATGGCGAAATTTTGGCGAAAAATTTGGCAGAATATCGCCAACATGCCGACTTTTATTAAATGTTGCCAAATTGATAAAAATGACGCTAAATCAATGAAAATGAAGAATACTTGATGAAAATTCAATATCTTGGAAAGAACATAAAAATCAACTATAAGAATAGCCAATTTCTTCATCCATAATATCTGGTGAAAAATATTGGGAGGGTGTCGCTATATTAACGACTTTTTGAAATGTTGTCAAATAGCCGAAAATATCGCCTAACAGATATAAATGTCCTCCAATTGATAAACATGCGGTAAATGGGGGGAGGGGGGTAATGTTTTGCTAACTTTGAATTCCGGCATAATATATAGTATATATATAAGAAATAATCTTCTCTCTTTGGCTGTAACACTTGGCGATATATCTGAGAACTTCACGAACTTACCAACTTGGCGATATTTCGCCCCAGATCAACGAAAATATCGTCAAAATTGCAGAAATGACACCTGGTTGATAAAAATGACGCATATGATGATTTAATTATTAAAATATATTAATATATGGACTCTATTGCTTATTGAAGATGCTATCAATATTGATGATTGTCAATTTAGTTTTGTATGAAATATAAGTTTATTGGGTATTTCGAAATAGTTTTACATGTTATCATCCGGAAAAGCGTCAAATGTACAACGTTAAAAACACAGTGCCGTGGACCTTATACATCATTTTTTCACTGTGAATACAGTAAATTCCTTACATTACATAAGAAAAGTCATGTGCTGCCTATATCAGATTTTTTTAAATGTAGCTTTCGAAAGTTGCAGAAAACTTTCGAAAATTCGAAAAATGTAATGGCTTTTTAAATATGGTAAAAAAAAAACACCTGAAATGAGAAGTGAGAATAAACTTGTTCTTCCTCAATTTTTGATTTGCAATTTTAAATTTTTAAGGGAGTTAAAGGTTTAAAGGAGTCAAATTTTTACGGGAATTAAAGGTTTTTCGAAGAGAGTTGAGGAGCTAGAATTTCGGAAAAATCGATAGCGTTTTTTCGAAGATTTTTAAATGGCAGGCAAATTCTAAAAAACTCGCGGAAAAGGCGACGGAGACAGCTATGTTAAAAATCTAACTCACATCTCAATTTTATGGCTGCGAGTTCAGCATTGTTCTTTTATTTTAACTGAAGCTAAAAGTTCCAAATTTTTTGCTCAAGTGTCGAAAATTTTAAAAAATCGACAAAGTTGTTTGTTATAGAGTTCTTAATTCCGGAACGTGGAAAAAAACCTGATGTGGACAGCACATGACTTTCCTTATATAATACAACGAATATACTTCTTTTAGAGTATAAAAATGGTGAAAAGATCCACGGCATACTGTTTGCAACGTTCATTTGGCGCTTTTCCGGATAACAACATGTAAAACTATTCCATTCCCAATTAACTTACACTTCGCGCAGCTCTAAATTAACAATTATAAATATTGATAATTATCCTCAATAAGCAATATAGTTCATATATTAAAATATTTTAATATTAAATAATGAATTAGACCTTATTTTTGCAAATTTGACGATAAGTTTGTCAAATGTATCGTCAAGTGTTACAAACAAACGGAGAGAAACGCATTTCTAATATACTAGAAGGTATGCCCGCCATATGACGGAATTAAAAATTTGCAAAACATTACTTTCTATTTAGTGTCATTTCTATCAATTTTGTGATATTTTTATCAATTTAGCGAAATTTTTGTCAATCTGGCAATATTTAAAATCGTCGCCAAATCAGTGACATCTCGCTAAAATTTCCGCCCTGCATTACTGACGGACGGAGAAGTGGGTTATTCTTATTGTCGTTTCTTATGTTCTATCCAAGATATTGAATTTTCATCAATTAATCATCGTTTTCACTAATTTAGCGTCAATTTTATCAACTTGGCGACATTTTTATCAATTTGGTGACATTTTCGTCAATTTGGCAACATGCAAAAAACTCGCCAAGTTAACAATATTCCGAAAAATGTCTCGCCAAAATTTAGCCAAGCGTTATAAAAGGTGAAATAGGTTATACTTGTAGTAGATAAACGACTAATGGCGTTCATATACGAAACTATTACCCGAAGTATCTTCTCTCGTGAATGGAACGAGCTAGATCCATGAGAATGATGATAACATATTTATTGCACAATATTGCATATGGTACGTTAACATATTTCACAACAGTTAATAATTTTTTTTAATTTTAAGTGATTTAAAAAATCTGCAATATATCGGTAACGATTCATGTTAGCGTTCTAAATTTGGTGTCAATCTTTTTCTAATGAAATTGCATAAGAAATAACCATTTCCTTACCTTTATTGAAATTTTTGATATTTTGATGTTTTCTTCAAATATTCATTTCAAAATTTGAGGGTGTTCTGAACAGACATACATTGCTTTTAAAAACAATAGGCTTCAAGTATTCACTGATTGTAATTTTTGTACCAAATTTCATTCGAATCGTTTCATTCGTTCGTTAGATATCGTCTCCAAAGTCTCACTGACACGCAGGCACACACACTGACACACACACACACACACACATATGTCATATGACTTACATACAGCCTGGTATATAAGAAATGCTCTTCTATCCGTTTGTCTGTAACACTTGGTGATGCATTTGGCTAACTTGACGAATAATCTAGCAAGGTATCGCCAACTTGGCGATATTTCGCCCCAGATTGACGAAAATTCCATCAAAATTGCAAAAATGACGCCAAATTAATGAAAATGGCTCCTAGTTAATAAATTAATTATTAAAATATTTTAATATATGGACTATGTCGCTTATTGAGGATGCAATCAATATTGATAATTGTTAATTTAGAGTTGTGTGAAATATAAGTTAATTGGGTACTTATAAATAGTATTACATGTTGTCATCCGGAAAATCGTCAAATGTACAATTCAATATTAAAAACACAGTACCGTGGATCTTATACATTATTTTTTGAATAAGAGGAGTAAATTTAGTGCATTATATAATTAAAGTTATGTATGGCCCAGATCAGATTTTCCTTATACAGTATTTATACACGAATTTTCAAAAGTAAAAATTTTATTTTTTTCATCATTTATGTTCAAATTCTGACATTTCATTATTGCGCACGGTGTTGCCATTTCAAAAGAAATAAAGGTATTAAAATCATTTAAACAATTAAAAATAATTTTATTTTCTAGCTCGCTTACACTGATTTCATGAAGTTAAAGAGACGTTTATCTCCATGACTGTGTCTATTGGTGAGTCTTTCGTTATCGTTGGCGCTTGACATTATGAACAGAGCTGGATTAGGTTTGAAAGAAATTTGTAATTTATATTCGGCGATCAAATCAGAAGATTAGTGAAAAAATAAAAACTATGTGTGCAATTGGACGAACTGTGCTGTGATTTTTGAATTTAAGATTTCATTTTTATGCGTCAATTCCGATCATAAGTCCCCCCTATTTTTTCATCGGCATTTTGATCTAATTTAACCATTGTAGCTCCTATTAATATGAAATTTTAATTATCATATCATGTTAGGATTGTTGAAATTTCGATTTAATCCAATCTAAATTTAGACCGACATGTGTTGCTTTACGACTTTTGCGCCCATGCAAGAAGGGGGAGCAGGGGGCCCTGTTAAAAATATTCGTTTTCACCTATTTTAGAGACACTTGTTCTGGTTTTGATGCAGGTTTCACGTTGTTTTTTCTACTCTGCAATGGACCCACTCGACTTTCTTACGCTAAATTTTAACCCACTTTTGTTGTTTTGCGATTTTTGCATCCGCGCAAAAAGCGCAGAACGTACTGGTTACTATAGTTAATAACCGCTGGCGGGCAAATCTCGTTAGTGTCTATAGAGTATATGAAAAATATTCAGCCTGATATATTAATGACTTTTTAAATATATTTTTTTTTTTATTAGAAAGTTATCGTGGATCAATTGTGGTATATCAATACTTTAAAAGTAATCAGAAAGTATCTGTCTTTGATATCCGAAGACGTATAAAATTTGTGCTTTATATTTTAGAACATTATTTAACAGGGATATTCATTAAATGCAAAACCTAGATTCGTTACAATATATAAATTTCCACAACTTGCTAAAATCCCAGAAATATCCGTTTGTATTTGAGTAGTGGCGACATCTATATTTGAAATATGAAACTGTTGTGAAGGTATTGAAAACTGAAACCATTTGGTAAAAGAAATTTCTAAAAAAGTAACATAATATGTACTTTTATTTGTAATATCAAAGCAAATTTTTTTTAAGATAAAATAATAAATCATTTTTCATTTTTATTTTCTTTTTGTGCGTATTTGATAGCGTGAATAAATGAATTATAACAAATCATGTGATCATCAGTTTAATTCATAGAATAAAAAGAGCCGTAATTAGAAATGAAATCTAAGTGGGGCTGGAGTAAAATTCTAAAGGGGCTTAAGAGTCCTGATGGAAAGGAATTCAAACAATATTACATTTTAGTCTTAATTTGTTTTATTAATAATATTTCAATTAATTAAAAGAAAATACAGTACTTTTATTAATTTTATTGGGAACAACTATTATCATATGTTATTGAGTCAAAGTCTATGAATCCTATTAATCATTACCATCTGTAAACTTTAATAGTTATTATTATATATTTCAATCCACAAAAAGTATTAACAAATAGTTAATTTTTGCTATATTTCCAATATTTGCAATCAATTTATTATCATATTTGCAATATTTGTATAGCTAGATTTGCAATCTAATATTTGATTATGAAATTCATATAGCTACTAAAATTCAATATTAATGTATAATAACTACAATGGCTTTTAATATAAGCATTAACTAGTAGCGAAGCTACTATTTAATCGGGTCACGCACTAGCTGTTAACGCATAATATTAACTTTATAACTACTTATGCGTTGATTTTAACTCTATATAACAGTGAACCCCCACAATAATAAAAAGTTCCCTAAATATTATATCTAAAATTAAATTTTAAAACTCTTAAATATTTTAAAATTAAATATGCAAATAAATTGATGATCATTAATATAACTCTAAATCTAGATAAACTAAAAACTGTTACTCTTGTACTATCAAAACGAAGTAATCTATAAAGAATTATCAAAAAGCAACTTTCCATGTAAAATTTGAATGACATGTTGAAATAATTTCATATCACTTCTAAAAGTTCAGTATTTTTTCGGAGGGGGCGGCGAAGTAGAAATTATGGAGGCTTACCTCAGCCCTTAGCTCCTGCTTAGCTATAGGCCGGGATATTCATGCAATAGTTATATTTTTTGAAAGAATTATTAAAAATTCAATTGACTATAAGTGAAATGATAACTTATTTCAAAACTATTTTCATAACAAAACGTAAAATTGCACAGCCTAATCAATTCAATATATCAGCTATTTTAAATTGCTCTCTCTCTCTTACAGCTTATAAAAAAATTTAGTATACTAGTGTTTGTAAAATTTGTAACACCATGAAGGAATCGTTAGAATTGAATGCAATTTATTCCACAAACGACCTGAAATGATACAAATGAACGATTAAATTTACAAAGAAAAAAAAACAATATTACATGTTGAAAATCAGCATTTGGTGAAACTACCAGGCGCTGCAGTAAGTTTTTCAATACGACGTAGCATCGAATTAAACAGATTTTGAAATTGTACGTGAGGAAGGCCATTCCAGATTGCTCCTATTCAAACCCAAAATTAATCTGTTTTAGCTACGGGACAAACGTCACGAGCGAGACAGCGACCGACGAAATCCCAGACATGTTCAATAGCCGACATATCTGGTGAATAGCCAGACCAAGGAAAAATATGTATCTGTTATGCTGAAAAAAAAGTCTCGGACATTCCTAGCAACATGTGGACGGGCATTGTCCTGTTGAATTGCAGATCCAGGAATGCGTTAAAGGAAGAGTACTACTTTGGGCCGCAGAGGTTCTCTGATGTACCGGTTGCTTTTGAGTGTACCCACAATTCTTAGCAGCTGAGATTGTCTAAAATACCCAATAGCGCCCCAGATCATTATGCTTGTACAATATGACGTTGGATAAAGCACTCCGGAAGGTGGCGTTCGCCGCTATATAGTCTAACGTGGATGTGGCCATTACTGTGCCCCAAATTAAAGCTGGGTTAATCGGAAAAGACGACTTGTTGCCAATCGGCACGCCAGTGTTTATATTAATGAGTACATCGTAGCCGCAGGCGTCGATGGTTTTGCGTCATGGTAATCCTATATAAGGGAGTTCTTGCACACAGTCCACGGTGCAGCACACGCAGACGAATTGTTGGAGCAGACAATGACACCCCTGTAGCAGTGCTCCAACGATCTGCAACTGTCGAGATAGAGTTGTACGATCCATCACTACCATGCAGATGAAGTGCCTATCATCCCGTGCTGACGTAACATTTCGTAGTTCACTGACGGTTTTGAGACCCGTCCGGTTCTCTTTAGTCCACTACTTCCACACTCGCATCACTGTCGTGGCATCGCGCTCCATACGAGTTGCTATTGCTCGTTATGAAAAACCTTCACGAAGGCCTATCATTCTTCCTTGTTCACATTCCGTAATTTGCTCATATAGCGTCCTCTGTCTTCGTAGAGGCATAGTGACTTCTCCTGAAACGTTTACCGCTGGCGGACAACCATATACTATTTTCAACGTCCCGCTACAGCTCTCTATTTATACGGGACACAGCAGTTCAGATGGCGCTACTCAGTCCACGTATGCGCGGTGACTCCGAAATTCAAATTTTCAAACGCTAATTTTCATCTGCTGTAATTTTCAGCTCAATCGCGTGATTCCTTCATGGTGTTGAAATTTTACAAACATGAGTTTATAAATATTTTTATTTGGGGATTAATGATAACGGTGTAATGCAGAACATAGTTTCATTTAGTGGCATATCTACGCCAATGCAGTCGATAGGGTGTGAGCAGTCTATGACCAAAATGGGGTCTACATCCCTCTTGTTGAAATAGAATAAAAATAATTAAGTAAAAAAAATATAGTTTTCGATATATATTTATGGTAACATTTATGACCATTAAAAGAAACAAAAATCCCCGCAAGCATATTTTTTGTTCCTGAGAACTTTGTCTTGAATATATACTATGTTGAAAATAAAACCACACTGCTAAAAACAGAGCGAGGGCCACGAAATTCGATATGCAAATGATTTTCAGATAGATATACAAATAATAAAAATTTCATTTTCTTTGAACGCACGAGAAGACAGGAGAAAGACACATCCTATGGCCTACACATAGATAGAGTCCACACAGAGAGAATTTGCCGTACTCTGTGATGCACACACTCTTGCACGAATGAATGTGCGCGTGAAATATATGTTTTGAATTAACACATTATTTGGTGTCAAAATACAAAACTATTACAAAACGCAGCTTTTCCCATGAATTGAACCGACTTGAAAACATGCAATATGTCGAGAACGGTTCATGTTAGCGCTTTAAAGATTGTGTCAATCGCTTTCTAATGAAAAATTATGCAAAAAATGTGTATTTATTTAAAAGTGTTGAAAGTTCTAATTTGTTAATGATATTTTTTTTTCAATACCTAATTTAAAAATAATGTAATATCTGACGAATGGTCCATATGTTGCGTTCTACAATTTATATTAATTCTCAAAAGAAAATTTACGTTTGAAATAATTATTTTATTATCATTATTGAGCGTCTTGGTTTTTCCATCATTTTTTCAAAAATCCATTCGAGAATTGGAGGTCTTCCAAACATTTGATCGCTTGTAAAATCAGCAGGATTCCAGTATTTACTAATGTAATAATCGTACCAAATTTTCGTTAAACGATCCATTAGCTCGTAAGATATCGTATCCACACACACTATCTTATACACATACACGAACTTATACACACGCACACACTAACTTACACACACACACTCTAATTTATATACACTCCCACACTAACTTATGCACTCTCACATCCACACATACACGCAAACACAGATATCGCTTTAAAATTATTCGATTCAACGTCAGGGATGCTTAAAATGTGCTCTTCCGCCGAAAACTCGAATTCGAATTTTTGACTCCGCCATAATACTTATACTATATAATACTTATACGTTATACTATGTATGTTGGGAAATAAAAACGAAATACCTCAGAAAAATCGGCGCTGTATAGCAAAACTTACAAACCTTATATTAACGAAGAATTTTGTGGTAAATTAATCAAAAATCAAATTATGATGTTATTAATATTTATTGTTTTTTTGTTAAAGTTCATTTCGACTGGTATTAAGGCCGATCGGAAACAGGGAATCGAACTCACTTAAAGAAATTTGCAATTTTCTTTTTATACGTTTTATTTTATTTAAAAATGTGATGCACTTACTGTAAAAAAAAATAGTCTTAATCGAAAATTGAGCAAGTTATGCTCTGTTTCGTGGTCGATACGGCAAGTATGAAAATTTTAAACCTACTTGTTTACCTTGAGAGCTTCTGACAGGCCTGGAAAATACTTCATGACTCTTGTTTAGCCATTCCCCCGAGAAAAACATTGTAACTTCCCACTACTTTAGATTTTGTTCCGCATTCAATGTTATGATTGTGCAAATATTCAACTTTCTATGTCAACGGCGGGTTTCTGAAGGGCTGCAAAAAGCTTTTCGAAAATTCTTATTTTTATCTACTTGGAACGGAATCAAATATTCGGCTCCATTAGGTTCTGTCCCATGATCGATACCTTTCTTCTTTAAATCCAAACTGCACGATGTACACGAAGTTAAAAGGTACGTGTTTGGACAACTGGGGCTGTGCCAGATCCCAATGAGGTCGACATTCACAGGGGCAGTAACCTCCTTTCCCTGACACCAACCTCTCGGAATGACTTTCCTGTCCCCAGATTTATCAAACCCGTACTGCCCGTAGATATGGGGACAGTTTATTCAGCGTCGAGAATCGAACTCGGATCCTCTGAGTGCAATCCCCAAGATTTAACCATTCGATAATCTGGCCTCATGGTTCATATTATAATGTGAAAAAATTAGAGCCTGGAAAAGTCCCTTGTAAGGTCGTTTGAGGATATTGAAAGTTCGTTTCTGTTAAGATCTGTCCCGCAGTCGACACTGTATGTCAGAAAATAATCAATTATCTATTTCACTAGAAATTCTGAAGGGTCTGAAACGACCAGCATACGTTAGACAATTACATAGATAATTGATGGAAAATGGATATATTAATTATGATTCTCCAGTATATTTCTATGTCCTAAATATGTTTAGAGTTGTTTTATGTGTACTTATTTGTTACAGTAGTTTTGTCAGACTCGGCGATACTTAAAGATCATTTTTATTTTATTTTACTGCTTAATTATGAACTTTTGTTATGAGTCCGATTTTTCTGAATTTACTTTTAAAGTGGAACTCAAATTAAGAGAAATAATTTAATTCACATGCCACTTAGGAGTTTCTCTCTTATTTAATTAACATAATTTAATGGCCAGCAAATTAAGACACTTTGTCAATTAAAGTTCAATACTATAAAATCAATTCATAAGATTTTTTTCTAAAAGTAAAGAAATATAACCCTTACTTTGAAATATATTTTCTAAACGATACAACACATTTCTTCAAAGAAAAAATAAATAAATCATTTTTCTTTGAATTGAATTTTCTATGAACTGTCCCAGGTTACACTCTTGAATAGCCCTGTTAACGACTTTTAACTCCCCAAACACATGATGTGAGCGAATTACTTTATCAAATTCTTGAATCAAGTCTGATGTCAGCAGAACCTATTTCATCAGCAAACGTGTTCAAGTTAAGATTTAATACCGTAAACACTATCATACTTTAAGTTTTCAAAACTTATTTTCAACCCTCATTAGGTATTAGATGGGAAATTTTTCTTACATTTATTCATTTTATATATTTTTTTATCTTTTTGGTAAGCAGATTTCGTTTGATATCTGTTAAGAAAAAATTTATTATTTAACAAACATTATTTTAAGATTAGAAATTAGGTAATGTTTCAAAATATAGGTATTTTATATATTTGCAATGCTGCACAAGTCTTACAAGATATAAAAATATTACAAGAATTACATTTTTAATTTTTAAATTAAATGACAATTTCATGCATACAGAAATGTTTATGGTATATTTAAGAATATAGAATTTTCCCAGTTTTTTCATTATGGAAACAATGTTAAGGGTATTTTATTCTAATTTCTATAATTTTTTCCATAATCAGAAATAATTAAACAGCTATATAAGTGCATAGAATAACCTAATGAAAATCTATATAATAAAAGCATAAGGTAATTTAAAGAATTCTTTACAAGGCTAAAATGGCATAAATGATAGCTCGTATAGGAGCAACCGCGATTTCAGATTACTTTCTTTTTAATTCAAATTAGTCTACAATCTTTCCCAAATTAAAACAATATAGTATAGTTATGGTCAAAAGGGGAGGGCTTAGCACGATCTGTCATTGTTTGGAAGGGGTATAATGTAAGCTCCGGATACTATCCGGAACAGGGATCTGCTGTAATAAAGGTAACTCATGGAAATTCCTTACATGTCTGGCAACAAGTCTGGATGCAATCCAGGACACACAGCCGTATTGTATTTTAAATATATAGAAAATAGCTATTTGAGCAAAATGTGAAATTGTCTCAAGCGAGATCTGAACCTGGGTTTTCTGAAACGAAACTGTACGACTATATCAACCATACCACGGAGAACTTATCAAAGCTGCATAGTATAAAAATAAAATAATTTAGAGAATTTTCTTGCCATCCCTTTAAAATTTCTGGGAATATGGAGAAAAATTTGATACCCTTTGCTCATACGGAAAATATTATCTGTCGAATAAAATAATAATTTTGAAAGGTCCTCAGAAATTAAATAAAACATAAAAGAAAGAAAATACGGCGTGTGTTTTAAATATTTAGATAAAAGTTGAGACAAATGTAAAACATTTTTTAAAACACTTTTATTTGAGCGAAAGGTAAAACTTCAAGTCAGCTCCGGAACAGGGGACTTGCTGTAACAAAACTGACGTTTTATCCATACCACAGAAACCTTCTCGAAAACGTACTGTATAAAGTAAGTTGATGAATTTTCTTATACCACCCAATTTAAAAATCTGGGGAAAATTCGATACCCTATACTCATCCGGAAAGTGTCAGCCATTAAATAAAAAATAATTTTAAAAATTAGTTCGATAAATTCTCAGAAATAGACTAACAGGAACAACTGGTATTTCAAATACATAAATACTCTATACATTCACGAATTAAATAAAATGTGTATAAAAATCAGAATCGGCGTACTAATTAGATTAGCTCTGTTCCACCTAAGCCGTGATCACGACACATGGTCATTAAACCTCACTTATCCAACTCCAAACATCACTGTCCGTCAATTGCCTTCTTAGTATGTGAGGATGAGTCTTGAAAGCGCATACTGATTACCTCCATTACCACTTTATTAGAGGCAAACAGGAGTCAGCAATATTCATTTACAATGGCCAACCACTAAAGGGATCTTTTATTGTCGTTAAAGCTTATTTGGTATGGAATCCAAATATAGTAATGAATTTTTCCCAGAAATTTCATTAGCTTATTTGCAAATTACTTTTGAAAACCTATAGCTCACACATAAAGTATAACAATGTTTATAATATTTCTAAACTTGTTCTAAAACTCATTAAATCAAATTACGCATAACAGCTGCCGACTAAAGACTGCCTTCATTAAATATTATGTCTAAATTGTAAAATCATTTAAAGACTGTCTTCTTTAAATAGTATGTCTAAATTGTAAGATCAGACATGCTGTTTAGAAGATTTTAAACATTTGGATTACTCTTTTCGACACTATTTTAAAATGCACTACCTGACACAGAAAATGCAACACCATGAACGAGGGCCAACGGCCGTACCGTGCTGAAAACACCGGTTCTCGTTAGATCACCGAAGTGAAGCAGCATCGGGCGCGGTTAGTACTTGGTGGGTGACCACCTCGGAACGCCGCGTGCTGTTGGCCATCTCGGGTGCGGTATCCCCGTGGTTTACGCGCTAGATTTGCACGCTGCCACAAATGCCGCCGTGTTCATGCGGAGTACGATCACGTTAAACATGTGGGTCCGTAAGTCCTTCCGAGAGGTTGGTGGTAGGGGAAGGAGGGTACGGTCCCTGTGGATGCCTCCCCCACTGGGTTCCGGTCTAAATTGGGTGGCACTTCCCGGCCGTCCATACAGTTACCTTACACCTTTCTGGTAGGTCGGACGGTCTGGGTCTCAACAACACCATGAACGAGCAAATAGAGTGTAATGATAAAGGACACACGGACAGAGATAGCATGTATAAATACCTGATGTTAGTTTCAGAAGGATAATACAATACCGCAATGACAAAGCCAGGGTGATCAATAGGCAGTAGGACTACCTCTTGGGGCGATACAAGCAGCAACCCTTCGAGTAACAGCTGCAATGAGCGTGCGGATAGTTTTCTGAAGGATGGGTGATCATATGCCTTCAATCATCCTCCACAGGTCGTTCTCTATTTGAGGCGGGGGCAGGGCAATCAAACGATGACCAATCACATCCCATACATGCTCGATGGGTGATAGATCTGGAGGCCTGGATAGTTTGTAAGGCTTGTCTGCTGATGGTTACCGAGTGCGATCGTGTGTTATCTTGCTGTAAAAAACCATTTTGCAACCGCTGAAGGTAGGGCAGTGCAACCGGCAGCAGCACCTCATCCACATATCGTCGTGCGTCATTGTGTCTCTGACACGAACCAGAGGATACTGGCTATCAAAGCCAATGACACCCCAAACCATGATGCCGCGTTGTCGAACAGTATGGCGTTCAACAGTCGCAATAGGAATAGATCTGTTTCCACGTCGCCTCCAGACTTTTATACGGCGACTGCCATTCGACAAATAGAACCGATACTCGTCGCTAAACACTACCCTGCCCTATTCAGTCGTTCAAGAGGCTCGGACCCGACACCATTACTATCTCTCACGTTGGTGTCTTGTCGTTAATGACAGTCTTCGTAAAGAACGGTTTGAGTGCAAGTCGCTTTCGGCCAATCATCGAGAAACTAGTTTCGCTGATATTAGAACATTCAATGGACCCTGCAAATAATGCAGAATGTCGACAGTCGTCGTTTGTGGGGTCGCCACCGCATGCTTTCGAATGCGTCGATCAACACGTGCTGACGTAGATCTCAACGGACCTGCACCACTGCGATGATTCACTTGCCTTTCTTCATCCATCTTCTCCAAATCCTTTATACAGTGGGCGCATCTGCGAGTGTTTCAGCGACTATACTTTGGTACGACAGCCCAGCAGTAGGTAGCCTTAAATTGAATCCTCTCGCAGGATCGTCCAAATGCTGAAACGGATTTCGGCGTCGACGGCCATTCATCTCTTCAACATCACGTATCTTCTGAAAAGAAAACCAGCTCGGAAAACGGGTTTCCGTAGGCGATAGAGAGTTACAATTTCTGGCTCATCTGCCGTTTCCATCCCTTTTACCCCGAGCTCAAATTACGTGACATATTTACATTCCAGATCATTTGCATGCATCGGCTAGCTGCGTTTGTTTTGCAATGTGTATAATCATACGGCCAAAGCATCGTGATATTGCATTTTTTATGTCGGGTAGTGTATTATGATGTTACAGTGGTACTAAAAGAATTTGCATCACCCAGAAAAACTTAATATTTTCAAAATAAATGTTTAACATAGAGTCACAAA
Source organism: Amaurobius ferox (assembly GCA_951213105.1). Lineage (NCBI taxonomy): Eukaryota > Metazoa > Arthropoda > Arachnida > Araneae > Amaurobiidae > Amaurobius > Amaurobius ferox. The sequence continues at coordinate 91,659,134 of OX578133.1, forward strand.
CCCGAACGTTACATCCTATTTCTAGTGCATTGAACGTTATATGAAACTTTTAAGTGTCCCCTTCCTCTACCCATTATCATGGAACAATATACATCATTACACGTCATATTAAAAAAAAATTAAAACGAATTTTTTTCAATTATGAAAATCACTTTATTATTAAATATTTAATAATATAAGAAAATATCACATATTTCACTTTATTATTGAATTTGTAATCACACAAAAATTTCAAATATTTCTCAATATTTCCGAATGTTTCACACATGGACATTTTAAAATAAATAATGGTTATGCATTACACATTTTCCTCCTCATCAGCACTGAACCCTTTAAATATCACTTTAAATGTGTTACTATCCTTTCTTCCATCAAAATCATGGAAATGTGTGATGCAATTTTTTAGCACCACTGTATCTCAATATATTTAAATTTACATAAGTGAAATTTATATCTGCAGCTCTTCCTTATATTTAATAAATATGCAATAGTATAAATAATTTCTATTTTGATTTTTTTTATATAAGAACTAACAAATCGATTGAACTTAAAATAATATTTGCATGAATATAATTGTTCTATTTAATTTTTAGAAAGTATTTTACCAAATAATAAAATCATTTTTGCCTAGATTTTTAATTTCTAGTAATTATTTAAGTAAGTTATTCTAGTAAAGTTATTTCTAGTAAGGAAGCTAACTAGAACCGCAACACTTATTACTGATAAAGGCTTTTAAAAATTCTTTAAAGTTTAGTGGTAGTTCTGTGGTATCAAATGATTTAAAAGTTTGCATAATGGTTTGGAATACTAACACCACGTGCCCTATAATAATTTAGTTATAATCCAATTTAAATTTCTATTTCTTTATGAAATTCTGAATGGCAAATTTCATTCATTTTATTGGCGACCAGACCATTACCCGGTCTTTCAAGGGTGTTTTTAATTTGAATTATGATCAATACTCTCACAGGGAATATTCAATTATACTTCAAGAAATAAGTTCACTGATTCTTAAGTATGGTAAAACACGTCTAAAATATTTTAAATATTTTCTACCAAAGACTACAAGTATTTGTAAATTGCCTTTATTTAAAACGCCATCTTGATGTACAGAAACAATTTTCAAAGTGTCATAGCTCTTTCAGACACCATAATGTCCACCATCAGTGGCAATATTAAGGATTTGACAGAAATGTACCTTATACAACCCGAAATCTTGAATGCAAAATTTGCATATGGTAAATCGGATAAACCGATACTAAAAGTATCATAAATTACAAATAAGTACACAAAATTCAACAAAATGGGTTTTGAAATGAATTATTTTGGCTTGCATTTTTATGGACTCATTTGTAATTTATGATACTTTTAGTATCGGTTTATCCGATTTACCATAAGCAAATATTCTATTCACGAACCTCGGGTTGTATAAAGCTCATGGCTGCCAATTCCTTAATATTGATACTGAAGGTGGACATCATGATGTCTGGAAAATTTTTCCGGTACGTCAAGACGTTCATTGATTTTGAAATGTTGATGCTTTCACACCAAAATCAAGGAAACAGGAGAGAAAGAACCATCTAGAAATAAATTTAAAAAAAGCTGATGTGGGCAGCACATGCCTTTCCTTATATAATGCAATGAATTTCCTCCTTTTATAGTAAAAGAATAATTTTAAGATCCACGGTACTGTGTTTTTAACGTTGAATTGTATATTTGACAATTTTTCGGATGACAACACGTAATACTATTTCAAAGTACCCAATTAACTTATATTTCACACAACTCTAAATTAACAATTGTCAATATTGATAGCATCCTGGATAAGCGATATAGTCCCTATATTAAAATATTTTAATAATTAATTCATCAATAGGACGACATTTTCATTAATTTAGCATCATTTTTGCAATTTTGACGAAATTTTCGTCAATCTGAAGCGAAATATCGCCAATTTGGCAATAAGTTGTTAGATTATTTATCAAGTTTGCCAAATACACCACCAAGTGTTACAGACAAACGGAGAGAAGTGCATTTCTTATATACTAGAATGTATGCCCGTCATATGACGGAAATCAGAATTTGAAAAACAGTACTTCTCATTTGGCGCATTTTTATCAATTTGCCAATATTTTTGTCACAAAGGCAACATTTAAAACAGTCGCCAAGTTGGCGACGTTCCGCTAAATTTCTCGCCAAGCGTTACGGATGGAAGGACGGGGAAACTTCTTACAGTCTATTCCTATTCTTACAGTCTATTCCTATGATCTTTCCAAGATATTGAACTTTCATTAATGAGTCGTCATTTCATTCATTCAGAGCCAGTTTCATGAATTTAGTGAATTATTATCAATTGGATGACATTTCAACAATTTGGCAACATTTAAAAAGTCACAAAGTTGGAGATATTCTAAAAATCCGTCACCAAAATTTTATCCAAATGTTACTGACGGAAAAGTAGGTTATTCTTATAATACTCGTAGATTCTTATATTAGTTCCAAGATATTGAATATATCGTCAATTATCGTCATATATGTATGATTTAGCGTTATTTTTATCAATTTGGCGAAATCTTCGTTAGTTTAGCAACATTTAATCGTCATTTTCATTGATTTAGCGTCATTTTTATCAATTTGGCGAAATTTCCTTTAGTTTGGCAACATTTTTTTGGCGGAATGTCTCCAAGTTGGCGACATTCCTCCAAATTCGTCGACAAAATCTCGATAAGCGTAATGGACGGAGAAAAAAGTTATTCTTATAGCAGATAAATAAATAATGGCGTCCAACTACAAAAGTATCACCCAAAGTATCTTTTCTCATGAATGGAACGAGCTAGATTCACAAGAATGCAGTCACCAAATTTATTGTATAATACTACATATGAAAAGTGAACATATTTCTCAATAGTTAAAATTTTTGTGTTATTTTATGTGATTTTTTGATGCATTTATTTGAAAAATTTGCAATATCTTGAGAACGGTTCACGCTAGCTTTCTAATGTTTATGTCAATAGTTTTCAGATAAAAAATTACATACGAAATGAGTATTTGCATAACTTTATTATAGGTTTTGATTTTTAGATGACTTTTTCAAAATTTCATTTGAAAATTCAGTAGGATTTTGAATATTCGATTGCTTTTAAAAACAATAGGCTTCTAGTAATCACGGATTGTAATTTTTATACCATATTTCGTTCGAATCGCTCCATTCGTTCGTCAGATATCGTTTCCACAGACTCACACACGCACACACACACATACACAGACATCATCTCAAAAACGTTTCATTCGTGTTCAGGGATGCTCTCCCGTCGAAAACTCGAATTCGAGTTTTTTTCCGTAACAATACTTTCCTTATACATTATACTATGCATATAAGGAAAGTAATTATAAACAAATATATCATATACATTTATAGATAGAGAGAAAGAAAATTAAAAATTAATGAGATTTAGCTGCATTAAAAATTGAATATGAATTACAATGAAACAATATGTGATATTTTCCTCTGAAAATGAGATGCAAATCTTCATTCTGAATTGTTTGGGATATGAGCAGCAAAAGCAAAGTAGTCATAACGAAATATTCAATGCCAAAAATAACTATGGTGATAAAAATATTCTAAATCAAGCTTATAAATATTCACCATGATTGAACAAAATAGTAAAAATAACAAATAAGTCACCCCAGATTTTTTACGTATTACACGTGTGTGGCCGTGAACTTTTATCTTGGCTATAAAAACGATTAATTAAATCTGTGGAAACAAAATACGGGCACTTGTCTCGGTCTGTTAGCTTGAAATGCTCCACCAGTTCACCAGATCTAATGCTAAGAAAGGTTTTAACTTGAAAAACTCAAATCAAATACTTTAAGACATTTTACTTCTTTTTGGAATATTAACGATTATAAAAATATATATTCTTCCTCACATTTGACTATAGAGATTTCCAATGAAAACCATGTAAATGCTTCAGTGACGATGTATCACTAGAAAAACTAGATGATTGGACCAGTCCCATGCAAAACGATTGGCATCGAGGCCATGAGCCAAACTATATTCCCTTTCTGTATTCACATTTGCCCAATATACATAGTATAACAGCCAGATTTGTTTTAAATTGTTTCAGCAATTTTTGAGATTACGAAGAGTCACTGATTTTGACAAAAATCGCTTTTTATAGCTAAACTACATTTTTCGCTTATACTTTCCTTACAATATTTTTTTTTACACAACCCGAAAAAACTATAGTTAGCGTGACATCTGTCTGTGTGTCTGTACGTCTGTCTGTGTATCTGTTTGTCTGTCTGTGCGATGTATGTGCCCACTCCATCTTAACAACTAATTGACCAAATTTCACCAAATTTGGTAGCTAAGTCACTTATGAGTTATCCTGGTGCTCATTCGATTTTGCTACTATTCAGAAAATAGAGCCTGCCTTTTTTCGGCATGCGCCGCAAAAATCATCAAAATCTAAAACAAAAGACTACATATGATCCAGTGTATCAATTAAATGCTTGTTTTGTATGCAACTTTTAAGGGCAAAAATAAAAATATCAACACTTTAACACTATTGCTAACTGTTCGCGAGATATTTAAGTTTTCATTTTTGCAACGTAGCCTTTGAAAATATGTCCTGTCGGCAAATGAAAACGAAAATTGAATGGAACTGCTAATTTAGTGTATGGTAAAATATAGTAAAGCCCGGGTTCTAAATAGACCTGGGCGACGACGGTTAATTTGTTCTAATATCGAATAAAAGGAGCAGCCTTATTAATTTCTAATCCACCGCAACTTAATGAAGGCATAAATTATTTGTAATGGATTTATGGCATTTTACACAGTCAAAAATGTTTATCGAACTGCTTTTATGGCAAAAAATATATAAAAATAATTAAATGACTCTGGAACATAATGGTGTTGCAATTAGCCCCGAGGACTTTCCCATTAGTGAAATATAAATATTTTAAAAATAAGTACGCCAATAAAACATATTTTGTTTATTAAAATCATTAATTACAATTTACATTTTAAAATACCCAAATATGTTTTATTAGAGTGATACAGTAATGTGATACAGCACCTGTTTTAATAACTGTTGAGTTTAACGATTTTTCGCTACTTTAATGCCGAAATATTGCATCTGATTTCGATTTTATATTACTTACAAAGTATTGTAATTAAAAATAATATCGGTCATTAATATTTTAAACCATTAGGTATTAAATTCAATGCCAGTATCACATCTAAGAGATAGGTAAAAATAGAATTTCCCATTCATAACTACTTTAATGCATAATTGCATAGATATATTTTTTTTTGCATTCGGGGAAAAAATTAAAAGTGAATATAGATACTTTCTAAATTTTTAGCCTTTCGTAAAAGAGAAAAATTTATCGAGTTTAAGTACTAGAACGAGTAAATTAAAGATTCTGTGATTCATTTGTTCAAAAAATAGGCTTAAAACTTGTCCAAAATATAATTATCTGTATCGCATAAACATTTATTTTTCCACATTTTAATCAAATATACAAATTCACATATCATAAACAGACAGCAAAAAATAAGCACAAATAGCAAAAATAGCAAAATAAGCATAAATAAGCACAAATAGCAAAAATAAGCACAAATAGCATAAATAGCAAAATAAGCACAAATAGTATAAATAAGCACAAATAGCAAAAATAAGCACAAATAGCAAAAATAGCAAAATAAGCACAAATAGTATAAATAAGCACAAATAGCAAAAATAAGCACATTGGAACAGGGTTGATAAAACATATACAACATCCACATATTTCCGTTACTTTAATGGAGAAAAAAGACACTACCATATTTAAAGTGATATTTAAAGTGTTTATTATTAGTGAATTCATTGCCGAGTGTGGTATGGAAATATGCACAAACATTATTTATTTAGGAGCGTCTGTCTGTGAAATATTCGAAAATAAGAAATATGTGACATTCTTCTTTTATTAAAAATTTAATAATAAAGAGAAGTATACGAATTTCTGATTTTTTTAAATATATTTAGTAATAAAGAGTTTTTTATCGTTAAAATATGTTTTAAATTTTCGGTATCACATGGAGTAATGTCTATTGTCCCATAATAATGGCTAGAGGGCATCAACAAATGCATTTTTCATGTAAGGGTTAATTTAAAAAAAACAGGATGCAATATGTGAATTTATTACGTTATAATAAACATTTACTTTGAAAATGCTTTATTTTTCAAAGCAAGGCCATTTTTGATTACTACTATAATTATTAGCTATTACTATTGATAAATATTAATAGTGGTTACTATTACTATACTATATTGTACATTATTATTACTATATATATTTCTAGTACTATAGTGTATTATATATAGTATATATATATATATATATATATATATTTACTATTTATAATTGCCAATTATTCAATCAAACTAAAATAACTGAACAATATATATTCAACAAACAATGTATTAAACAAACTAAACAACGTGCAACATAAAATTAATAGTATTGACCGGGTAAAGGTAAGAAACAACATTTTTCTTCAGGAAACATAAGAAAAGCAACCTTCACTTTCGAAAGCTAGATCGGCAATTGTTGATAGAACAGTAAACGCGACTAAAGCAGGGGATTGCCAACGACGAGAGCAAAAAAGAAGTTAAAGAAACAAGAAGTAGGACCCAATGAATGAACAGTAAAATACCAAAAGGGAAAGTGAACGTTCAACAAAATATTCAAAGCACTTGTTCAAACTACAAAACTATTGTGTGCCCTATTAAATTTTAGCATGAGTTGTCCAACCCAGCAGTCAAAATAACAGTTTCTAAACAAAAACGAAAAATAAGTAGAACAGAAAATGAAGGAAATAACTTTTCTTTGGAAAATAACATCGTCAGCAGATACTTCGGCAAAGACAAAAATGTAGAAGCTGGAAGCAAATTGCCGAAATAAGAAGAAGGAAGGAAACAAAATGGAAGAATTTAGCCGGTTATTTCCTAGCAGAGGAGAAATACGAACAATTGCCGTTCATACAGCAGTTTGAATGAGAAACATTCAAAAAACCTTCAAGAAAGTACAATTTAAACCTGAATTATTGAAAACGTCTCGAAATTGGCTATAGAGGATAACTGATATGGATTCAACATCAAATTCTAGAGGAGGTAGACGGTGCACTATGTATTTTCACCAGTTTCTTGTCCCCTTCAGTTCAGAAATTTTCCTTCAAATATCTATTTCGCAGGATTGGCTATATATATAGAGCTTATATAATTATGACTAATATGGGTTTAGCATCAAATTTCGGAAGAGTTGGAGAGTTCAATAAGGTTTTCAACTAACAGCTCTTTTTACACTTCCGTTTCAAAAAGGTTTCTTGAAACATCTGTTTCTCGCGATTGGCTATAAATAGAACTTAGATGATGACTGATATGAATTCTGAACTGAATTTTGGAGGAGGTTGGGTGGATCACTAAAGATTTCCATTTCCGAATTGTTTACACTTCTGGTTTAAATGTTTCCTTGAAATCTTTTTATCTCAAGATTGGCTATATATAGAGATTAAATAATGACTGATATGGATTCAGTATCGATTTTCAGACGGGATCGTATGGTTTGCTAAGAATTTTCGTTTTCCGATTATGGAAATGCCACTTCCGTTTTTTCTAAAAATCCGTATGACTGAACGAAGTAAGTATGCAAAATTAAATAAAAACACTTAATAACCCCGTCAAAAATGAAATGTATACACTATTTGCCACCATATGAAGGCTTCCTTATAAGTTTCTTGTTGGAACTCACTGACTAAATTGTCCATTATTTGCATCACAAGCAGGAAACATTTACATAAATACATGTCTAAGCTTCTATGAAATACGTCCATAAAAATTGGCGTTACAGTGAGCGAAACAATGTAATTAATGTACCTAATACGCAACTTGCCATATGTATTAAAAAATTGTGAAATTTGGATGAAGAATGAAAAAATGTTGACCTTTCAATATAAAAAACTCAATCAATATAAAAAAAACAAAATATTAATTGTTTTTGCTGCATAAAATAAGCATATTAAGTTTCATGTAAATTACCTTCTTACTTTTGATATACTTAGCGCTCTCCATGGAAAAGTAAACTTTCAAACATCTTGAGAACGAGCAAAATTTTAAATGAAAGTTCATGTCAAAAGTACGCGACAACCTAATGGTTAGCACACGGATATTGTACTCGGACGACCTAAGTTCGAGTCTCATCTCTGCCCAAACTGTCACCGTGTTAACGTGGAGTACGGGAACGTTAAATATGTGGGTCCGTAAGTCCCTCCGTAAGATTGGTGGTAGTGGAAGGAGGATACATACGGTCGTTGTAGATGCCTCTCCCACTGGGTTCTGGTTCAAATCGGGTGGCACTTCCCAGCCGTTCAGATACATTGCACCTTCGGGTAGGTCGGATGGTCTGTGTTGAAGAAGAAGCCAGACATCACTCCAAAAAATAATCAACATGTGTTCAAAAGGTCTTAAAACATATATTGGCATTAAAATCTCGAAAATTTTCGTGAAAACAATACTTTCTCAATATTACGTACGAGAAAGTACAAATTAATTAATTGGGTAGGTAAGAGTAAATAAATGAACATTCTTATTTTTGCTTATCAAATGTAAAAAAATAAATTTGGGAAAGAAAGAGTAAATAAACACCTTTAATCTTGCTTACCAAATGTAAAAAAAAAATACGCAAGCTAGAGTAAATGAATCCTTTTACTTTTGTTTATACAATATACACATTTTTGGAACTTTACTTGACTGTCTTCTACTTAAAATCGGTACCGAAACGATTTGACTTTGCCAAACTTTCAATACAGTGCCATGAAATGCAAAAAGTTATCTATTTAGCATATTTTGTTCACTTTCAATACTGTTTTCTTCCATAACAATTTTTGATCAATTGTTCCTGCTAATTTCAAATTTATTTAACGGAGTTTAAAGGAAAACCACAAAGGAAACCACCGTTATTTCATGCTGCTCCGCCTCTTCCCATCTGGCCGGAAACTTCCAAAGAAACTTTTTGTACAAGAAACAGAAATCTGTTTCGATATATTGTTGCGGAAGAGGTTTTGCGCAACTGCTTAAGTCTTCAGCCCCCCAAAAGCAAATAAGCGGCGACTGAAAACAGAGATCTGAATTATTCAACTGCTAGTGAACGGCCCTGGCGCAAATCGCTCCAATCTTGACAATCAGTCGCTTCAGTAGAGATAAAAATCGAATGAAACCTTTTTTCGAGGAATCAGCATTTTGTTACTCAGTCTTTTAATCTTCCCTCTACGCGTTTTTTCAATACCCTCCCAAGTTTCAGATCGTAGAGAAGGCTATTTTTAGCCAGTTTCACGTTGGGGTCCTATGGAATTATTTTTTTTTCTTTTCCCGGATTTCTTAAAAGGAGATGATGATTCTGAAAAACAGATAAAGTTATTATCTATCAAGTGGTCTTATGATCTGTTCCTTTTTCCATTTTTTAAGGATCAAAGCACATTACAATGGAAGTGAGATTTGAAAATAATTTAAATAAATCGCTTTTATCAAAGATATTTGCTTTTAAATAATATGTACTCACAACAAAGGACGTTATTATAAAACTGTACTGTAATTCTCGATCTGTGTGTCAGCCCACGCGTATTCCTTTTACTACATATATATTTTAAATGTATTTCTTTTGCATTCTTTTGCATGCATTTATTTAGGGAAAGATTGGGTAAAGTGGCAACTCAACGAAAAAATTAATTTTTAAAAATACTAATCAATTTTACATTAACTGAATATTGGCCAACGGCCCTATCGTGCTGAAAACACCTGTTCTCGTTAGATCACCGAAATCAAACAACATCGGGCGCGGTTAGTACTTGGGTGGGTGACCACCTGGGAACACACGTGCTGTTGGCACATTTCGGGAGCGGTAGACCGGTGGTTTGCGCGCTGAATTTGCACGCTGCCACAACTGCCGCCGTGTTCATGCGGAGTACGATCACATTTAGCATGTGGGTCCGTAAGTCCTTCCGAGAGGTTGGTGGTAGGGAAAGGAGGGTACGGTCCCTGTGGATGCCTCCCCCACTGGGTTCCGGTCTAAATTGGGTGGCCGCTTCTCGGACGGTCTGGGTCTCAACAACAACAATATTAACTGAGTATGGCTCAGCTCGACTTCCTCATTCCAGAATCCATTTCTAAACAGCTTGTGATTTTCCCCAAAAATTTACAACCGTACCAGGTATAATTTCGATCATTTTGTTATAATTGTGATCATTTCGAACAAAGATTTTTCCTGATACGATTGGACTGACAGACAAACGCTACTGAGACATCATTACAATACTATCTCCTAGCAAAATTTATTTCATTGATTGCAATTAATTTCATTGATTTAGCGTCATGTTTATCAATTTGTTGACATTTTTATCGATATGGCGACATTTTTGTTAATTTGGCAACATTGAAAAAAATTCGCCATATTGGCGATATCCCGCCAAATTCCTCACCAAAATGTTTACTAAACGATATGGAGGGATGGATGGTAAAAGAGGTTATTAAAATATTAAAATTAATAATTCCTACAAAGTAACAGAGATCATCAACGAAATTGAACTTAATGTTGCAAAATTTTGAATTTTCATCAATTAGGCGTCATTTGGTATCATTTCATGAATTTGGAGATATTTTCGTTAATTTTGGGATATTTTGATCCGTTTGATGACATTTAAAAAAAGTCGCTAATTTTGTCGCCAAGTGTGACAGTTGGACTGACGGACAAACGCTATCGAAATATCATTAAAGTACTGTCTGCTAACAAAACACATTTATTTTTATTGATTTGGCGTCATTTTATCAATTTGGCCACATTTTCCTCATTTTCGCCAAGTTGGTTGGTTTTCGAAAAGTCGCCAAGTTGGCGATATCCCGCTAAATTTTTTGCCGAGCATTATAGAGACGATAATGGGGTTATTCTTATAATAAATTTTAAGAAGTTTTTGACCCGCTTTTCTTTTGTACATTTTGTAAAAAAAAAATTTGAAAAATCTCTGTCGTTGGTCCAAATTATCACAATTATAACATGCTACCCTTCACTTGGGCTTCAAAAAATCTTTCAATTGATACCATATTTGACAATGTACCCCCGGAGGAGGGGTTTATTTCCACAAGGAGGCTAATGACGTCACGAACATAAAAATTGTACGACGACTATCTTTCACAACAATGATTGAGACTATGAATTTTCGTGATCATTGAGCCATAAATAACCCCTTCTATGCATAATAATGCCAAATTTTATCCTATACTGTCATGTTAAGGAAACATATAATTTCAAATAAACTTCGAAGTTTTCGCTCGAACTAAAAAATAATTCTATCTAGTTCTAGATATTTTTATTATAACAAAACTGATATAAAGTTTCGTGAAAGGTCATTAATATGTGCGGCAGCCACAGTGTATACAAGAAATCAACCACAGGCAAACAAACAGACGGACTGCACTCCAAAAATCCTCAAAACGTGTTCAACAGGTCCTGAAACATATCTGCATCAAAATCTCAAATTCGAAAATTTTCGTGAAAACATAACTTTAGCTATACTATATTACATAGTATGAGAAAGCAGAAATTAAAATAATACTTTTAACTGATATTATGATTCATGTATATTAATGTTTTTATATGAATGCAATTCTTTATCGTTTATGTCTCGTATAAGAAGTAAATGAATATAGTGTAATCAAATGGTCACATTACTCGGCATATGTGGGCTAAGTGACTATATAAAATAAAAAAAATAAAATACCTAAAACCGCAAAGAATTATGTAAGAAAATTAAAAAAACTCCAGAAAATAATTTTTGGATAGTGTCTGACTCTCGAGAAGCCATAGTATAGACGGCAACGCAGTTGTGAATTCCAAAGCAAAGCCATTAGGTTGTCATAAGAGACGAAGGAGCTAAGATTCCCAAGAATTGAGTTCGAGTGGTAAATAGAGTACCACCGCGGATGTCTGGCGTCATGAATTCCCAGACCAAATTCGAAATAATAGGTTAGGGTATATATATATATATATATATATATATATAGGTCATTTTCTCTAAACGGGATTTTTCATCTTTCTTGTTTATATTTTTTTTCTATTTTTCAACCTGTTTTCTGCATTATATTTTAACATGGGTGGCTTAAACTAAAAACATACACTATTAGTGATCATAATTCGATGAAGTGATGCGAAAAGGCAAGAAAAAGTGATAATATATAATCAGAGCTACCAAAACGAGATGCTAATAATAGAAAGGCTATATTTAAGTGGATTTAAAAATAAAATATTATTAAAACAAGAGAATGGCGATATCAGGCTAATATAAAGAACTATGAATAAAATTATGAAAATCCAGCTAATCTAAATTTTTTAACTATACCATTTACAAAATAAGAAGGATATTTGTATAAATTGCTGGTAAGTATAAGATTATTTATATGTATAGCATGAAATTTTTTATCAAGTAATCTATAAATTCTAAAAAGCTGATTAAGTATAATATTTTTAAACAATAGAATCGAGTTACAGGAATTTTTTTACATTATACATATATATATATATATATATATATATATATATATATATATATATATATATATATATATATATGTATGTATATGGAACAGCAACAGTCTTACATACCTCTCGCCAACCCAGAGTTGTATTCAGAATTGTTTTGCAAAGAATAAAGCATTCGTGCGATCTCAAGCTCCGAGTCTGATTTAATTGCATCCTACTACTTCATTCTAGATTACTCAACGCTACGAATATTTCCTGCTATGTCCGAAGAAAATGAGTCCAGTCCGGAGCCAAAAGGCCCTTATCCACGGGTGACTCCCATGACTTCGGGAGACCCAACAACGTGTCTGAATTGTCATAAACTGCGATTTGATTCACATTTATCACAGTTTATCACAAATTATTCACACAATTTTTAAAGTATTATAATAAATAAAAGGAAGAGATGTTGTTCATTATAAGTATGTACGTAATCAGTTAAATCTTTCCAGTTTTAAATATAATGATGACACTTAATTGAAAAATGCTTTACGTAATGACTAAATAAACAAAATGTCAATTTACGCATAAAAAATAAAATAGCAACACACAATCTGGCAGATGTTCCTTTGACGTAGCGAGTCATTCATCCTCATAATAATCAGTTACTGGCCAGCTTGGCGTTCTAGAAGCCATTGGAACTAAAAGCCACCAACACCATATCTATGAACATTGTCATTGTTCTAAAAATGAATTTTCATACAATAAAACATTAGGTTTCTATAATTACTGAATAAAAATTAGTAAAGTTGAACGTTAAATCAGTAATAAACATTAAAACCACACTTACCTTATATTAGTCAGTGAAGTATGCTTTAATAAATGTAAAACTTAATTAAACGTATCTTAAGTGGTTCGGGGTCAGCTTAAAAAAAATTAACTTCCGACAAGCTGTTTCACCTTCTTTTCAAACGGTGGTAATACAATGAAGATAAAAAAGTGGCACGTGACCACTTTACCCACCTCTCCCCTACCTCTTAGGTTTCACTGTTTGACAATGATAATGTCTTTAGGTGTCGATTTTTCGTTTAATAGATTCCGAAATATTTTAATTAGGTATGACATGCTTATGATCAATTAATTCGAAATCAAAAGGCGAAAATTGAATAATGAAAATAATATTCATAGAACCCGCCAATAAAGAGAGTTTCTAAATTTAAGAATACGCCCCCATTGCAGATAGCATCAAATTTGAACAGCCTTACACTTATTATAGGCTCTTCATCCTCGAATTGCGAACACAAGAAAACATGAACCACAATTTATCGAAATTCCATGAACATAGCTTCAGCAATAGAAGTGCGATTCTTTGAAATATAGTTTCCACTTTCTCAGAATTTCAATCTCCATAATTTTAGATAAATTGGCCTGCCGGATTGTAAATTCCAATTTTAGATTTTTCTCTTATTCTGCAAACTATGTGTTTAAGTTTTCAAATAATATTTCCGAAATATATCTTAAGAATATCGAATTAACCAAACACATTTCGGGAACCATGATAGCTTTTCATCAAACTAACTAATGGGTTAAGGATTTAATTTTGTGTGATTAGTAACATGAACAGAAACCAATTTTGCTCGATAATAATAGTTAATAAAGCTCGAGTAAAGTCTCATTAGTAATATGAAGAAAATACATTGTTTTTATCTTAAATATTTCCATAATAATCTTTATTTACTTGGAAGGTATATTGGGAATATTTTATGTCAGTAGTGTACATTCTGTGCATTTAAAATGCATTTGCTACACAAGCGCAGACACACAAACTACTTATAATTTTTGCACTTTATTTTATCATTTCTTTGGTTTAAATATGTTTATTTATTTATATTTTAATCTAAATTTAAAAAATTTGAAACAGTGCGCCTATTTGCAGTTAATACAGCAATAAATATCTGAAATAAAATCTGCAGGGAAAACTGTAGAAATGTTTAAGAATTTGAAAAGGGATGCTGTAGATTTCTGCAGATACGTGAGTAAGGACGGATGTTACAAGGCCCGAACCTTGGACCCGGTGCTTACAAAACCGACATTATAAGATTAGAGCAAAAGCTAGCTTCTACTCCGAGCTTATAATTCGGGTACCCTAGCATCTTCGATCGATGCCTTTGGCAGGAGCAGAGTCGTCTGCTGTCACATACTCCCCCACCTGATGAGAAGCCCCGGTCGAATTTCGGCGAGGACGGGGCCGCATAGAAAACCCCCGCGCGTCCCCATCCGAAACTCAGTCGAGGGGCTGCATGGCCGGGAAGTGTTGAAGACCCAGACTACACGACCGACCCTAAGGCTTATGGCAATTTTATGTGTGGCCGGTGGCCGGGAGGCGTGTCATACCTCGGGCGTGACGTCTGTCTTGGTCAACCAGGAAGGGAGTAGTAGGGCCTCTGGCTCCGTGTGGTGCTGCCATCTCGTGTTGAGAGGTGAGATCGTTGGAGAGAGAAAGTTGCGTGTTTCAAACGTCCAGTCATCATTATAGGGACGGATGTTGCCAGGCCCGAACCAGGAACCCAGTGCTTACAAGACCTACATTATAAGATTAGAACAAAAGCTAGCTTCCACTCCAAACTTATAATTCTGGTATCCTAGCATCTTCGATCCATGTCTTTGGCAGGAGCAGAGTCGTCTGCTGCCACACGTGTAAGAAATTGAAATACGAATTCTGCAAATTTCTGCAGAAATGTTAAGAAAATAAAGAACAAACTCTGCATATTTTCTTCAGGTATTTTGTTCAAGAAAAAAGGATAAAAATTTAATTAAACTTTAAGATAAGAAATAGCAGCTCTTCTGTTGTCTTATCTAGCATCGAACTGTAGACGTTTTGAATATTAGACACATGCCCTTCTATCTATGGGTTATACTCACTTATATCTGTAAGTTAAATAAATTTTATTCCCTGGCTTTTAAGTGATAGTTAACATTACTGTGAAGTGTAACATTACTGCGAAGTGTAACATTAATGTGACGTGTTTTGTAAATGAACGCTATTTAAAACTTTGGAATATAAGATTACTGGAGTTATTCACAATTTAAATTTCTTAAATCATCTGTTTTATTTTGGCAAATATTTTTCTGATTCATATATTTTCTATTATGTTTAACCTATTGTTATATTATAATAACAATTGTACGAGCATATACTTTAGTCTTCATTTTGGCATACCAAATATCTTATTTTTTGTATATTTATTTACAAACGGAACCAATGTATCTCCTCTCAGTGCGAACAATTAAAAAGCTGGACATGAAATCAATTTACTCATGATGTGAAAATACAGCAATAGTAGTGACATACAATTAAAATACAGTGACGTTTACCGTGTATTTCGGATTTGTACAGGTTTGTGTATGCCGAGTATATAATTTTACCATAAAATTTCGACTAAAATAGAAAACCTGTATTTAAGAAAATCCCCTACTTCAATAGTTGAAGAAAATTAAAAAATTCTCGGCTTCAACACGGAAATATACGTGTATATTTACGAATATAATCCAATTCGTGCATAAGCCAAGTATGTTGTAAAGTAACTGCCTCCCTCGACTCTTTTTGATTACTTTATTCTATGGATAAGTATAATTATGCTGCGTGATTACGTATTCGTACTTATCTCTGTTACCAAAGTGACTTAACTGAAACTTCAATTCTTTGATATTCTAACCGTTTGGTCTAAGGGCAGTAACGCAGGACTGCACTGAGTAAATCAAACTAAATCCATTGTGCACTTCTCATAAATAACAGCATCTGCCTGTTTAAAGCAATTGATGACATAGACAGTGATTATTATTGCATACTCCCTGAATAATTTACAATATATACAAGATACTACCATTAACTGCCCTGGTGATAACTCGTAACTGGAGAAGATTCTAAAGCTTTTATGCTTACCACTGGCATTATTTTATCTCGCCTCGTATTGTGGCCAAACCCCGAGTACTAGACCTTTCCTAGTCATTGTTGTATTCACTGGGTTTTCCTTCCACCCACTCCCTTAAGACAAGTACACTCAAGACACGCACGACCTACTGAACTCTCCCGATCCGAAACTTATTCCTACTTTCCCGTAGGAACGCAGACAACGCTGATTGGGTCGGTGATTCGTCTAACAACCGAACCAGTTAGGATCGCTAGTTTAAGTAAACATGAATTATAATGAAAACAGAGGGAAATAATTATTGAAAGGTTATTTAGACCTCACACACGACCCAACCAACATAAAATTTTGCGGCTAGATCCATCTAAAAGCAATCGATCGTGCAAAATTTTTTCAACTTGCCCGATTCCTCGACAGTCAAAAACTAAATTCCAACATCTCTGAGTCCGTCCCGCTTATTTCCTATCGGAGTGAGATTTGATTGCGGGACCTCAACTATCACCAGGTTAGTTTTACAGAGCAGAGTGGCAAATCTATGACGGGTATTAATATCTTCCATCGCCACTCTCTGCATCGACCCTTTCGTCATTGCGTAAAGACCCCACGTGATCATTTCTTAAATTTTGGAATAATCCAAGGAAAAAAACCTGCCTCAATACAGGACAAAATTAACCTTATTCTTGACTTATTTCACGATGGGTCAAGAACTGGACCTTTAGACGATCTCTTAAAAATGATCACGAAATATAAAGCAACAAAATGCACGTAAATCATAATTTTTTTATGCAAATACATCCATTGACAATTTTTTTTTATTTTGTGCAGTCCCTCATGTCATCCACAACTACAAAAACATTTTAATCTACATTTTATAAATATTTTAAACATTTTCAATTATAAAATATTACAAACCTACAATTTCCATTTTTATTATTCTTCGACCTCACCTACTTGAAAATCAACTACATACATATATTTTTATGATTATGTCACTTAAAAAACATAAACACTTTTTCTGCTCCAATTGACTTCAATCATGAAATAATACATCCACCTAATCCGATCCCTTTAATCAAGATATTTTCATGATCCGCAAACTTCCCATTCCTAACATTTTTATAATTTAAACCACAGGAAAAAAATCCTTAGATTCGCGATTTAACCTCAATGTTCCTCAACCCTCTTGATCAAGCAAACGCTTATCCGATCTCTAACCCAAACTACATCCATTCTTCTTTCTTACTGCAGAAATACCGGCATTACTATACAGTTTTAAATACTTTAAAATCCTAATATCAAATCGATTTAAAATACTTTAAACTTACTTAAACATCAAATAAATTTCAAATACTTTAAAATGTCTTAAACATCAAAAATCAATGAACTTTTTTACTCTACTACATACATTTCAATTGTAAATTTTAATTTCTAACTACTACTTAAAGCACATCAATACAACTTTAATTTCTCAAACTTATTCAAAATACATTAATATCATTTTCTAATATATAAATTTGTTCAAAAGACACAAATAGCAATTACTAATTTCAAAAACTCAGCCAAAGCAAAATACAATACAATTTTAACTCTAAAACTTCTTCAAAAACATCAATGCAGTTTTAAATTCTAAAAACCTTATGTCAAATATAGCATACAATATTTAAAAAAAACTACATTTTATACACCTCACCATATCAAACTTATACATTTAAGATCTACTTTTATAAATGTGCACTTAACTTATTCAATTTTTTTGCTTGTAAATATCTTTCCATGCCGGCCAATCTGGGTCTCGAAATCATCTCTTTTTGTTCCTTTGTTGTTGTCTTGGCTCCTGGATCCACTCGTTTCGTCTACATGGCGATCTGTTCTTCTATGATTGCTCTCTTGATTGTTGACGCTCCCAATCTGAAGATTTGCTCCATCGAAGTTCTGTTTGTACTTGGTCCTGGCTTGGCATTCTTCTTCTGTCAGTCCATTCTTTTGGTCGCTGCTGACTCTATTTTATCATTTCTTAACTCAGCATGATTCACTTTCGCTGGTGGTGTGATATTTCCAGTCGCTTGCCTGTTTTTTCAACTTCACTTTATTTTTGAAACCGCATTTCTTTTTCGATCTGAACTTCTATACAACTCCACTAGTTGCTGAAACTTCTTTTCAACTGGTTGTTGAACCTCTAAATCACATTTTAACTTCACTTCCAACTTTTCATTCTCCACCGGCTTAACTTCAATTTTTGACATAATATATTTTGTTTCAAATATTTGCGTCCACTCTCCTACTTCCTGTTGATTGTAGCTTTCTTTCCGCTTGTTCCTTTCTAATTTCTTTCAATTGAAATAGTCGTTTACTGTTCCTTCTTTCAATCCACTTTTCGTCTGCATCATCTAGTTGAGAAACTCTTACCTTCTCAACAGGTCGTTTCTCCACTTTCTCTATTACGGGCAGCAGCTTACTATCTTTTACATTCACTGCATGTATGGGCTTAATTGGCCTTTCTTCCTTCTTGAATTGCCATTTTCTTAAATTCCTTCTTTGATCACCTCTCTCTTGCAATACTTTTCTTTGGGTGTCCTGTGACCCCCCCCCCCCCCCCTCATTCTTGATTACCCATATATCTGTTATTTGGACCTACTTGTGGTCTTTGTTGGCTCCTAAACCCTTGACTTGAATTAAATACGTTTACTTCCCTCCGTTAGATCGAATGTTGTGCATCGTATTTAGTTGCTACTTCATAAAACTCATCAAAAGATCTCGGCACTCTGCCAAAGAAAAAATTTTGAACTGGTTCTCAGTCTCTCATAGACTAGCCCAATCATGTTTTTCTCACTTACTTCTAATTCTAATCTATCCATCAGTTCGGCTTTACTCATTATAAACTCCTTCATGGATTCTATCGGCTGTTGTTTTGCACTATATAACTCTATTTCTAGTTCAACTTTGTTCCACTTTTCCTGAAAGTTTCTTTCTATTTTTTCTTTAAATTCCGCCCATGTTTTGCACATTTTTTCTGCGATAATATTCCACCACCGCTTTGCCTCGTCTTTTAACCACGGTTAACTTTTGTCCGTCACTTCTTGATGCATTTTGAAAAAAAAATCTAAGTTTTTCACATATACCTTCGTTGCCAACGGCTTTACCGTGCTGAAAACACCGGTTCTCGTTAGATCACCGAAGTCAAGAAGCATCGGGTGCGGTTAGTACTTGGATGGGTGACCACCTGGGAACACTGTGTGCTGTTGGCACATTTCGGGTGCAGTAGCCCGGTGGTTTGCGCGCTGGATCTGCACGCTGCCACAACTGCCGCCGTGTTCATGCGGAGTACGATCACGTTAAACATGTGGGTCCGTAAGTCCTTCCGAGAGGTTGGTGGTAGGGGAAGGAGAGTACGGTCCCTGTGGATGCCTCCCCCACTGGGTTTCGGTGTAAATTGGGTGGCACTTCCCGGCCGTCCAAACAGTTACCTTAGACCTTTCTGGTAGGTCGGACCGTCTGGGTCTCAACAACTACAACATATACCTTCGCTGCCGGCCGCCCAATTTGCTGCTCTATGTCTTAGGATGAGCCGGATAGTCTGGGCTTTCGACATATACTTTCGTTGATCCTTTCCCATTAAAACTGAATTCTGGCTTCCTTGACATCGCTAATCCTGTGATTAGTTGCACCGCAATATTTCCCATTTTTCGAATTTCCTTTCAACCCAACTTTTGTGAAACACAATTTTCCTGTGTTATCGGTTTTTCTTATATTAGGCGCCATTGTTAAGTACCTAAATTGGCCCTTTGCTGAACATAACATTCTTACTACCCTAATATACTATATATGCACTTTCAATACAAATTGTGAACACAAACATCTTTCAATTTTAATTCTTGCCAACATCTGCTGTATTTCTGAACTAGATACCTTACTAACCACTTGTATTTATCACGGCCATAATGATAATATAAATATATGAGATACTTATAACTTTACGTAGTATGGTGATAAAGAATATACTGAAATTGCAGACGAATTCTAAAGCGTTTATGTTTACCACTGGCATTCTTTTATCTCGCCTCGTATTGCGGCCAAACCCCGAATACTAGACCTTTCCTAGTCATCGTTGTAGTCACTGGGTTTTCCTTCCACGCACTCAAGACAAGCACACTCAAGACAAGAACACTCTCAAGACACGTACGACCTACTGAACTCTCCCGACCCGAAACTTATTCCTACTTTCGCAGGAATGCGGACAATGCTGATTGGGTCGGTGATTTGTCTAACAACCGAACCAGTTAGCATCGTTAGTTTAAGTAAACATACATTATAATGAAAACTGAGGGAAATAATAATCGAAAGAATATTTAGACCTCACAATGTAATCCTACTATAAAAAATTCAACCTGAATCGGAAACCTGTTTATAAGCCAGTCCCTACTTAAATAGTGGGGAAATTACTGAAATTCTTGGCTTATACACTTAAATATATGGAATATAATAAAACCATAAAATATCGTTTAGGCTTTTCAGCTTAATATTTCAACAATTTAGTCTATGATTTTTCTAGACCACCATATTTTTCCTAATTATAATGTGATCATGTTTAATTCGCGTCTTTCTTAACTTCTTCAACGCGTTCATTTTTCTGTTTTTACTTTCCTTATATACATAATGTATAAGGAAAGTATTGTGACGGGGTCGAAAATTCGAATTCGAGTTTTCGACGGGAGAGCACGTTTCAAGCATCCCTGATCACGAATCAAACATTTTTGAAGTGATGTCTGTGTGTGTGTGTGTGTGTGTGTGTGTGTGTGTGAAAGTATGTGTGTGTGTGTGTGTGTGTGTGTCAGTGAGTCTGTGGAGACGATAACTGACGAACGAATGGACCGATTCGATCCAAATTTGGTACAAAAATCACAATCCGTAAACACTGGAAGCCTTTTGTTTTTATACGTAATCGAATGTTCAGAACCCCCCTAAATTTTTGAATGAAATTTTGAAAAATTCTTCAAAAAATCAAAACCGCTAATAAAGTTACGCAAATAGACATATCTTATGTAATTTTTCATTAGAAAACGATTGGCTTAAATTTTAGAACCCTAACATGAACCGTTCTCGAGATATTGTACATTTTTCAAAAAAATTATGAAAAAGTCACATAAAAAAAAAAACTTCCTATTGAGAAACATGTTCACTTTTCATATGTAATACCATGCGATAAATTGAGTGACATCATTCTCGTGGATCTAGCTCTTTCCATTCATGAAAAAATATGCTTTGAATAATACTTTTGTATTTGAACGCCAATAGTCATTTATCTGCTGTAAGAATAACTTTTTTCTTAGTGCATAACGCTTGGCGAGATTTTGGCGACGAATTTGGCGGAATGTAGCCAACTTGGCGACTTTTTTGAAATGTTGCCAAATTAATGAAAATCTCGCCAAATGGATGAAAATGATGCTAAATCAATGAAAATGACGACTAATTGTCGAAAATTCAATATCTTGGAAAGAATATTAGTATCTACTATAAGAAAAACCTATTTTTTTACTGTAAAAGTAGTAAATTCATTACATTATATAAGGAAAGTCGTGTGTTGCCCACATCAGATTTTTTATATTGTAGAACTTCTCTCTCTTTCACAAGATGGTATTACCACTGCTACAATGCAGCATTATCTCAGTAGCTCCAGATTCAGTTATAAGTAGCTCCTAGCTTGTTCTCACTAACGATTGAAATCATATCGTATTTTAGGAACGATGTTGTGCATTTTTATTTATTTATATTTTTAGCAGCATCTTACGTTATCACCTTGTTATTCCAACAAAATGTATTTGTGTTTTTAAATATAATATAAAATAATAATCAAACATATATTTCCATAAAAAGGGACTTGATAAATAAAAAGATCTAAAATATTGTGAAGAATGACTTGTGTGTGACTTGTTTATTAAAGTAAACTCAAAGTTAGTATGTGTTTATATAATAAAAAAATCGTCTCCTTTAAATAATAGCGTTTTAAAATAATGTAGTGTTCTAAAATTTATCCTCCGCAGTTCAAAAGACAGAAAATAAAAACAGACTCTAACGGCAAATAAGCATCAATCAGTTTCGTATTAACAACTCAGTTGGTTTTGTTTTGGTTGCTTTCAAGCAGATGCCGCCAAGTAACCCTTAACAGATGAGGTAACTGGAGTAATGTAGTTTCCGGCAACCAGAACCACATCCTTTAACAAGCTGCTGTCCATTTTTTTCTTCAAAATTTAAAGGTACGCAAGAAAATTGCTTAATAAAAGTTAACAGAATTCGATCATTCTTTCAAAGCTTTCCAGTATTTTTAGGTTGCTGGATTTAGTTAAATGTCTATTTATTACGCCTGTAAAATATTTAAAAGTAATAAACAGATGGAAACTTCATAATTTTGTAATTATTAGTCATGTAAGATAGATTTTTATATAAAATCAAACATGAATTTTCTAGTTGAAAAGTAGGCTCTGAAATTATTCGTAAATGAAAATTTAAAAAATAATTGCTTTTGGGCCATACATGGTCAATCGTAATATGTTAAGATCTCGTAAATCGGATGTTATAACGAAAGTTGATTGTACATGTAATTTTAGAAACACATGCAGCGACGAAGCGTTAAATCCCACCTCGTCGTCATTTCCAAATCCGTATTAATATGACATACCCTTATTTTCGTGGGTGTATCACTCAGACCCCAATATATCAAAGAACTTTAAAATTACCTCATTTAGGATTTTTACTCCGGCCATTTAATTCTTCGATGTCGACAAACCTACAGCCTTAACTACTGAACCGATTTTCATGAATAACGGCTCGTTTTGTGTGTTCTGGAGGAAGATACATATGTTTTAAACTTGCAGATAAATTTGATTTAGAATTACAAAAATTAAAAAACATGATTTTTCGTCCATGTTTTCCGTATTAACAAACTTACAGTATAAACAGCCTAAACTACTGAACCGATATTAATGAATGATGGCTCATTTTGTGTGTTCTGGGGGAAGGTTATTATTTTTTAAGGTTAAAAATAAATTTGATTCAGAATTTCAAAAATTGAAAACATGATTTTTCAGCCATTTTTTCCGCATTGACATACCTACAGCCTAAACTACTAAACCGATTTTATTGAATGATGGCTCATTTTGTGTGGTTTGGAGGAAGATGGTTATGTTTTAAGTTTGAAAATAAATTTTTTTTAGAATTTCAAAAATTGAAGAAAGATGAGTAGATAGTGATCGTCGGTAAAATAAAATATCCAATGCTATATTATTACTGCGTAATCATGTAAGTAAATATTTCTACAAAAAATTTTGAACTCTCACAAAAACACAATTTCATGGTAAAAAACACCTCGCCAAGTGCAATAGTGCGATATGCAAAAATTTTTAAATCTCACAAAAACACAATTTCATGGTAAAAAACACCTCGCCAAGTGCAATAGTGCAATATACAAAAACTTCACTCCAAACAAGTTACGAAATCTCAAAGTGGGTTGTGCCAAGTTTCCGCAAACTTTGAGCTGCACTTTTAGATCTGGGCACCATGCTGAAGGATCCTAATCCTCCTTTAAATCACACGTAGCCGTTTGTAGTCAATTAAACAAGAAAGATCAATCATACATAAGCATTGATTATGAAACACTTTCCAACTGAAATGTAATTTCATTTAAAAATTTCTAAAATGTGATACATTCAGTGGTGATATCTTTTACATTATCACAGTACTACAGTAAATTATTATACTTAAATATTCAAAACTGTATCGAAATATAAATCATCTGATTCTGTATGCAAAATCAATGAATATTTCATTCATATAACTTGTATTCCAGACTCCAGAGCTAAATAATTTTGTGTGAAAAAAATTCAGCAATTCTTATGTAATTCATCTTACAATCGCTTGAGATATTTGCATTCTGCATATGTTAAAATTAGGCTTCGTTGAAGAAATAATTAAAGTTTAGGGATAATTTAAAATCACAACTATTGTAATTGCATAGGCACGGAATTTAGATACACAGATAATATATGTGTGTGCGTGTATGTACTCAAAGTATTGGAATCGTGTCGAAGATCGGGAATCGAATTTTCAAAGGATCTACACGTTTTGGGACTTCTAGAACACGAAAATCTATTTTTAGGAAGACGTCTATGTGTGTAAGGGTGTATCTGTGTATGTTTCTGTGTGTCTGTGTGGATATTACATCCACTCTAATTGAAAAACTAATGGACCGAATATCATACAATTTGGTAGGTATGTTTTTTGTGGGAAATCCTGATGTTCATTAGATTATAGTACGATTCGTAATAAAAGAAAATGCCTTCTTTGCGAAATAGCCGCAGAAATTGCCTTTATCCACTCTAGCTAAAAACTAATGGAACAAATTTAACAAAATTTGGTGTATAATATTTCAATAACCTACAAGTGATTTATATACCAAATTTAACAAAATTTTGTGTATAAATCATTTGTAGGTTATTCTAGTACGATTCGGGAAAAAGGAACGGGCTATTTTTGCGAAATGGCCGCAAAAATCGTTATATATAAAAATGAAAGACTACGTGTGCTCAATTATATCAATTAAATTCCTATTTTATACGTGATTTTTGACAACAAAAAGACTAAGACTAACCCCATTACTCTAGGACTTGCCGTTCTTGAGGTATTCTAGTTTTTTCGCGTTTTTGCTACGCCACCTTTGACAATAAGTCCAGCTATCAAATGAGAACCAAATTTAAGTTTAGCGTGTAAATTCAATGTCATTTAAAATACTTATGGTTGTTATTTTGTGAAGATAAACTCATGTTATTATTGAAGAAATAAAGAGAACGAATATGAGTCTGAAGGGAAAGACATGGTCTGTCCACATCAGAATTTTTAACAATATTACAACAATGATTTATAGAAGTGAACGGGGATTATTTTCATGTCATTTCGAAAAAAATGTATGATCTATATTTAAAGATCTATCAAATTTTTATCGAATAAAATGTTCAACAAATTTAAGCTGTGTACCAAATTTTATTTCTCTAGGAAGTAGGAAAGTGCATTAAAAATGCCATCAAATAAGTATATCATGAAGAGTTATATAAAATTAAAAAAAAATGAATAATTGTTATCTACCAAATTTATTTTAAAATGTGAAGCCTCTCCCATATGCAAAACGTTTCAACACTTGGAAAGATATTTATTATATAATATATCTCTCTTTTATTTCTGGAAGATATCCCAAAGTCAGAATTTAATTGAATTTGTTTTTTTCCCCATATTAAATAATTTTTAATTAAAAAACTACTTAACATATTTTACTGAATTTTTTTTTATATATTCTATGAGATAATGTGAATATTTCCTAAAAATTTCGAAGGAATTCGTGAATTTTAAATTTACTTAAAAAATGTTTGAAAAATTAGGTCCCATAGGGTTCAATGTATTTCATTTTTTCAACCCGGGTTCAATAAAAAACTAATTGGGTGATATTATTTATTTATATTCCCATAGGTCCTACTGACCGTCTGAACAACATACTAAAATTTCATTTTGATAAAGTCATTTTTACGGCAGTTATCGTGCTAACGGACAGACAGACAGACAGACAGACAGACAGACAGACAGACAGACAGAATGAACAAAGTCATAAACACTTTTCAACTTTGTTGTAAAGTGTTAAAAAGTGACTACAACTAAGAAGGTCTGCGTGTAATTACGTGCAGGATCTTATAGTAGGGTATCCTAGACCTGCAAGTGCAGCTCCGTTTCTGCGGAAAATTCCAATAATTTGAGATTTCATAACTTTTTGAAGGAAGTTTTTGATTCTTGCACTTATAGGGGAGTTCTTCACCATGAAGTGGTCCCTTTGTGATAACTATTGCGTTAAAGAGTGAATTCGAATTGACATTTTTAGCAAAATATTTACTGAACTACACGACCGATTATGATGTAACTGTTATCAGGTAATTAGGTTCAGACCAGAGAATATTCTGATATAAGTTTTATTCCTTACAGCAAAGCGAAATGTAACTGGATTACTATTTTGTATATCTGTAACTACTGCTTATGACTTGATTGATTTTCAGACAATTTTACTTTATTCTTAACATAAATTAGTGAAGAATCATGATATAATATTTTGTCGTGATGAAAATTTACAACCATTTACAAATAAATACTCGAGAATTATTTTAATCTTTGCACACTTATAGTATCAATAATTCAATATATATTGTATCAATTCGAATCTTTGCACGCGTATAGCATTAATCATGGTACAGAACCAAACGGTGTCGGAATTTATTTCTTCCCTTCCCGGGGAGCCAACAAAAGGGGGAAGGAGAGAAAACTACGTTTCAGACACTCCAGAACCCGTTTTTCGGTGACCTAGATGGCTGAATCTTTGCAAACATGGGAGACAGAAACTAACTGAGGCAAGCTTCGTTTAAACTGACTATTTTCGAGGCTAAGCAACATGCATTGTGAAACAAAAAAAAAATATTAAAAACATTCCAACGAACCAACAGTCTTAACTACTAAACCGATTTTCATGAATAACGGCTCGTTTTGTGTGTTTTGGAGGAAGGTACATATGTTTTAAACTTGCAGATAAATTTGATTTAGAATTACAAAAATTGAAAAACATGATTTTTCGTCCATGTTTTCCGTATTGACATACCTACAGCATAAACAGCCTAAACTACTGAACCGATATTAATGGATGATGGCTCATTTTGTGTGTTCTGGGGGAAGGTAGTTATATTTTAAATTTGAAAATAAATTTGATTCAGAATTTCAAAAATTTAAAAACATGATTTTTTGGTCATTTTTTCCGTATCGACATACCTACCTTGGCATTTTTAAAAGTGTTAGTTTTCTTATCTTGGGCAGGTTTAATAACGAGTTATAATTTATTATCAAGAAAAGTTAATTGTTAAAGTTTAGAATATTCTGAACTCCAAAAATCCAGGATTTTTAAATACACATAAAGATCAAACTCATAGTCACTATATATATCTAAGCATATTATGCTTAGTAACAATTACAAGTTAGACACTGCAAAGCAATTAATAGCATTTTAAGTGACTCACAAATATTTGTTAAACATAACCCAAATCTAATAATATATGGATATAATGTCGAAATATGATAGAAATATAAATACTTATACATATTTTAATTTATAAGAAAATATGCATTAATATTTGTAAAAAATCATTTTATTTATCGTTAAGTCAACATATGTATAAATTTAATGCGATACATGAAGCTGAACTCATTTTGTTAATACATTATCGTTTCTTTGAAAATCATGTGGAAAATCATGTGATGTAATGAAATGCACCCCTGCTTATTTTAAATTAATTCCCTTCTAAATTTCATATTTGACAAATTATATTTTTGTTTCGATTCTAAAACGTGTTCTTAAATATTTTATTCCAAATTGATAAAGCGCCAATTGTGTATTTCGGCTTCTTGATATTTACCCGCCTGTTTCGGTAAACCTTGGCGTAATGTTACAATCCCGTCCTTTCTACGTGTACCGCGGATTCGCATTTCATATTGAAATGCATTGGAACTCTTTTCTGTTTCGTCATGAGCAAACGCGCAATCACACTAAGACGCTTCAGTCAGAATATTGTAATTAGTTCAGTTGGCGATGTAACTTAATAGCAGTAGGACGTATTCTTGCCAGCAGGGCATAGAACAAAATGTAATTCTTAAAAGGATGTATTTAAAATTAAATTAATAATGAAGTAAATTGTTTAAGTCGCGATTTTAATGTAACTTCGAAGAGTCACGAGATGTTTTCATCACAGATTGATTATTCCGAGATGCCCAACCGGCGCAAACCAATATCGAATCCGCCGATGTATTCAACGAATTTTTGTTTCATATGCTAGAAATCTATGTGTATCTTCAAGTATCATCGTCAGTAATTCTGATGTCCTATATTCCTTGATGTATATGATTTGAAACATAATAATTCTTCATCAAATCAAGAAAAAGGTAAATTTAAAGGATTCGAGTCATCATTTCTTATCTTCTACCATCACGCCACCTCAGTTCCAGTCGGTGTACACAACGCATTGGTACCCTCGCCACGTCAGCGCGGATCTCCCATCTTTTCCGATGTCAGTGAGAAACCGCCCGCAGCGATCGCGCTCCAGTTGCTTGTCGTGCAATCCAAATGCTGTTTGCAATTCTAATACGAACCGGTGGCAGGGAACTTATTACAGTGATATTGGTTTTTCCATATAAAAATAGAGAATATGTATATTAGAGGTAAGAGGAAACTAGGCGAGACACATTATAATTGCCTTTTTCGACTATTTGGCTTGAGTTAGTTATCCCAGATTTTTAAATCCTCAACTAGGGTCAATGCAATCACTTTTATTCGACTGGGCATAATCACTTTACTAAGACTAGACCTAACGGTTACACCCATAGGCCTTTCCTTCCAAAGTTAATGGGAGCTCTGTATATAATCGTCGATGTCAAATATATTTAGGGAAATTCTTTTCTGAATAATATCTCACTAGAAAGTGATAGATCAATAAATTGAGAAAATTCCCTAAGACAACATTCCTTATATTTACTAAAATTATTACTGACTAAATACTTCAAAAGTGAGTTGGCACCCATTTCGTGCAATTATTTTCTTTAGAATTTTTTTTTTCAAATATTTTTATATTAAAATTTACCAACGTTATTATACTACAAAATTGTCTTCTTATGCAAATAATTCGTCTTACTTTCTCGTGAGTGGAAAAATATTTTGTATATATTTTTTCGTTATTTCTCGGATATTTAAAATATTTACGTGGCTTTATTCTTATTTATCGCACATCTTAAATTAAAACCATGGATCTGCGACCAATCGTTCAAGATATATGCATTTACGCGTGCAATCTTTATGAAACAGCGTACATATTCGAGTGGTCAATGATTTCTAAGAAATGCACATTCAGTTAGGCTGTCTTTTTATTGACTGAAGTGTTAGATAGTGAGAAGTTAGGTTTAATTTTATTTAAATTGAAGTTCATATAGATGCAATCAACAATAAAACTATTGTTATATGTTTCGAACCAAAATGCCTAGATACGCTACAATGCCAAACGCCGCTACAACGCTAAAAATTAGATACGCTACAATGCCAAAATACTGAATTTGGTGCAATTAGAAGCGTGATAAACAAGAAATATATAAATCAACTTTACTACGCATTAAGACGAAAAACAATCCACAACATATTTTTTACTGAAACAGTTTATTAACAGTTTGAGGCAGTTTGTGAATATAAATTGAGACAAACTCAAATTTCCATTGTGGTTGGCATAATCTTTGAATCGTACTGTATTAATATTTTTATACGGCCCCTACGTTCAAGAAAAGTCATCCACCCTCTATCTTCCGCATCTTATAACCGTATCCCGAGGCAAGGTGGTGAGCGGTATTCCCTCTCGTACAGAACATCGGAAAAACGAAATACATAAAATAAAATTCTTACCAAATCATTTCTCATTATTCAACCCCCTACCCGTGCAAGAGATAGGGAAGGTGAGTAAACAGAATCTAATGCAACCTCGGCAATTTTGCAAAATTTAAAATTGCATTACGGCTGGGTTCCGTAATTTTTCCCGTTTCGATTTATACCTGATTTGTTGGTAAGGTTGATGGTATTTATCAGAGCAGTCACGTGAAAATGTTTCACTTAGGGAAATAAATTCTGCAACTATATGTATCAGATTTGGACGTAAAAAACGAGACGCGAGATCAAAAAAATATATTTTCAAGATTGGCTATCATTTAACAAATTGATGAAGTACGTGATGAACATAAAAAAATTATTTTTTACAAAGTAATTAGTTTTTACCAAATAAAACTGTTCAAAATTTTTTTACAATGTATCAGATTAAATTTGACGAAATTATCCCATTTAAGATTTTTATGTTTCTTAATGCTTAATTATGATAGCTGTTAAAATACACATATATTTAACCACGACTGGCTAGTACGTGAGTCAAATTAAATTTATCAAATCCATTCAATTTTAATTTCTTCGATATTGAATTATTGTATCTTTCCAACGTTTCCCCAAAATCACCAATTTGGCGCTATTCATTTTCAAATATAATGGAAATTTGGCCAAATTGCCACCAAAAGAGATAAGTTCGTAATATATATATATATATATACACTGCTGGCCATCCAAAATGCAACACTATGAAGGAAGCATCCAATAAGCATGAAATTTGTACCATACGTAGACCTCGACAGAACATACAAATGATTAGCATTTTAATTCTTATGCAAATCATGTGCGCTAGTAGCGCCACCTACAAACGGTCCTTCACCTGGCGTTATGTTTTGTGGTGGCATTGGATTTTACTCCCGCACCCCCCCTAATACGCATTGCCGGTACACTCAACAGCCACATCTACATTTCTGAAGTTTTGAAGCCTGTTGTCTTACCTTACCTTCAAGACTTGCCTGCGGCCAAGTTTCAACAGGACAATGCGAGACCACACGTGGCACATATCATTCAGCATTTCTTCATTGCCCACCAAGTTCCACTGCTTCCTTGCCCCGCCCGTTCTTCAGATCTGTCGCCCATTGAACACGTCTGGTCGATGATTGGCAAACGACTGGCCTCGCAAACACCACCAGCTGCTACGACAGATGAAGTTTGGCAACGTATGGAAGCAATATGGACTGACATACCCCAAGAACACATGCAAAGTCTCTTTCTTCCAATGTCGAGGCGTGTATGTAGCAGCAGTTATTGTCAGCCATGGCGGCTGCACAAAATACTGATTTCTTCGTGTTACGCAAGTTGAACAGGGCTGTATTTCCAATCAATTCATCCTTGTACTTTATGTTCTTTGTCCAATAAATTTGGCTTTGATATCTCTTGTCTTTCATGGTGTTGCATTTTGGATGGCCAGCAGTATATATATATATATATATATATATATATATATATATATATATATATATACAAGTTTAATAAGTCCCAGCATACCTTAACTTTGAATTAAATTACTCTAGAGCATATTACATACACATTCTATCAATTAAGAAATATTTCAGCGCCTTTAGCACTGAATTGAAGATGTTAAATTTATTATCTCGAAAATTAAGCAAAATGAAAGAAAATATTTAAAAACAAATTTATAGAGCATTATCTGATCAGTAGGAATCGACACTAATTTAATTACAGAAGACATTTACTTGGCATAATATGTTTATGAGCCAACGACACTTATATGTACAAGAATATAGTTAATAGTCCTGCCGTCAGCGACAATACAAATTTGAATTCGATGGAATTATTTTTGACTATAATTACTTTTAATTAGTGATTGCACTTCTAGCAACCAATGAAGTACGACCTGCATTTATTGCCTTCCATATACGTATTTCCTATATTCCTGACGTTGATTGCTACACATTAGACAATTTTCTACAACATTATAATTGAAAATGTTCTCCTACCCTATATCAATTTCCAGGTGATTTCTAATTTCTTTTATTCTCCGCTAGAGGCGCTGCAATCTTTCTATATCAATTGCATGTGGTAACATTCCTTTAAGTAGACTCTGTTTCAGCAGCTCCCGAAGAATTCAATTAGCAGTTAAAAGGATACATAAGGACTTTTCTGAGAGCCCTGTACAGTACATTTGTTGTGTGTCGATGATTTCGTATGCAATTGCTGTGTGGTTGTAAAAAGCAAGTTTTAAGATACATGAAGTTCAAAGCTTAGATATCTGCCTGGGCTATGGATATAAAGCCTTTTTAAATTAGATAACTTTCAAACATACTAAAAATCGATAATATATGTTCATAAAATAGTGTAGCAAAATTAAATTTATAAAAGAATGTACAAATTTGACATTTTAAACTTTTCGCCCCATCATATAGAAAGGATTTCAGGAAAATGTTTCCTTGCATCCATTTTATATAAGAAAAGAAGATGAGGTTAAAAATGTAAAACTAATCACTACATTTTATGAATTTAATCACATTATACTAGTTTATGGGGATATATTAACGCTCTTTAGAATAGTGCATTTTTATGCAGTTCCTGGGATAATTACTTGCATCCGTTTGATACAAATGGTTTTTAGCGATTTAAAAGAATCACCAATTTACAAAACCTACTATAAGAATTAAGGATGCAAGAAATTTAAGGCATTTGTCGTTATAGATATTTAAAATTTTCTATAAGTTTAGAAAGCTCTAAAAGCTCTTTTGGTATTGAAATATTAATTTCATAGAAAATGCGAGCAAAACTTAACTTATTCTAGCTTCTTAGTTAACTAAATTTTATGATAATATAATGCATCCACGTTAATTAAATACATTCTTACTTTAGTGAGAATTACTAACACTCTCAAAAAATTAAGTTACTTTTTTTAATATGTTCTATTTTGTTTAACAACGAATATCGCTTAGTGTCAAAAATAGATGGAAGATTGAGCGTCGATTTCAAACTTGAGAAAATAACGACCACCCTGGATATTAACCCAGGTAAAAATAGTAGTAGCAGGGGGAATAACCTAAGGCAAAAATAGGAGGTGGTCAGTTAGATTTTCAGTTACACGCCAATCTGACATTAGAGGGTGGAGAATGCAGAGTCTATTTCAACAATAAGAGCTAGCAATTTCGTCCCATTAGCGCAACGGTAGAGCGTCGGCTGGCCAGTTCGGAGGTCCAGGGTACGATTCCCGGGTGGGACAGCAAGGCTCTTTACATGGTCCTCGATTGATCTATGTCCTATGTTAAAGTTTGTACTGGTCCTTATACATCCCATGATCCTAATTTGGATCCACATATAATAAATATCTATATCTATCCTCCGTCGTAGTATTCCTTGCCTGCCGCCAAGCCTTATCACTTTGCTTCAGCATGCTCCCTGCTTGTGAATAGTACTGGATTTCTTTCTGGGGTCTCCCTGATACACGGCCTTATATTTCCTATTGTGGTAGACAATTCCTTTCCCGTTATTCTCTACATACTGGGACATTTTACCCCTTTTGCTTTCCACTTTCTAGCTTTGTGCCATTTACTTCTCTTTTTATATTTGTGTTTCTCATTAAAGGGGTCTTTCTTTTTAAAACACGCTTCGCATTTTCAACCACCACAGTCTTGACATTTTTGTTTCCTCTAGGTTTTCCCCAAACTCGTATTAGATGAAAATTTTACCCGATCTTCAATATATGGATTTGTTATCATCCTAAGCGGATATGTCAGCATAACTTGCTTCATATGCCGTATCTTTTGCAATTCACTCCGAATCCCGTTAATTTTTATGCCTTTCACTGTTGGAAATATGTATCACTTTATGTATCAAATTTTCTTCCAAACTTTTATACTCAATTCTTGCTAATACAATTTTGCCTCCTTGACTATCAGGAACTATGTTTCTTTAACATTATTTTTAGCATACTATTCCTACTAGGCTACCAAGTTCATAGCTATTTGTAGCGTGATCAGATTGCTGAGAAATTATATGCACGTCTTTATAAACACTTAACTTTTGTGCCCTAATTTGTTTCGAGTCTTGGTGAGATGTCCAGGGTGATTCAAAGTTCGGAGCAAAAGTAAAACGCTATAAAAAAATATCTATGAGTCGGAGAGACATGCGGTTTGCAGATTAATATTCACCGTGGTGGGGGATTTTGTGTGGCATGAAAAAGTTAGTTCAAACTCTCGACACTCGGGGCGCTGCGGCAGATAAAGTCATGGAGGTGACTTATGCATGCAGGTGATTGTACACATGACTGGCCTGCGAGATCCCCAGATCTCACACCCTGTGATTTCTCGTTGTGGGGACACCTAAAATCACGGGTCTATAGAGGAAAGCCCCAGTCCTTACCAGCACTGAAAGACGCCTTACGGCAGGAGGTAGCAGCCATCCCCATTAATATGCTGTTTCATGCTGTATCAGCCGTAATACCGCGACTGCACTCAGTACTGGAATGTGGTGGTGGACACATTCAGCACTTGCAGCTGTAAATCATGCTGAAATAAAATATCTCATTTCACAATCATTACCTCGTATTGTTTTCTTCGCAACAGCGCTCCCCTAGTGTCGAGACTTTGAACTATTTTTTTTTCATGCCATACAAAATCCCCCACCATGGTGAATATTAATCTGCAAACCGCATGTCTCTCCGATCCATAGATATATTTTTATAGCGTTTTACTTTTGCTCCGAATTTTTGAATCACCCTGTATAGGTCTCCGCCGTAGTACTCATTTCTGGTGGTGTACAACTAAATTCATTCACATCTATCTCTTTCGAAGTTACTTTCCTTTGTAAACTTTAAGCTAAATAACTCACCGGATACTTCACCAATATTTTAGATCAGTGATTCATTTTCGGTTTTGGTGTCAAAATCTGCCACTATATTGTTTGCTTCAGTTAATGTGATTACTGCAAGTTCATATCAAATTTCATTCAACTCAGAATCTGAAAATGCAATATTTTTCAATTAGATCATTGTTACTGTCTGTACATACTACTGCATAAATGTCACCATTAGATTTCACTAAACTATATCTACAAACATACCACTACAAAAATTCTATTGTGAAATTACCTACTATACAAATACATACCACGATCAACTAACACATTACTACAGTCTCATAAATAATCCACTACTATCATGATCACTCTTAACATTCGGGCGTTGATACATTAATTACCAGAATGCAACTACAGGAATATCATGAAGCACATACTACTGCAAAATACCCTAGCTATGACGTTTCTTAATCTTCGGCCGTCATTGTAAGAAGGTTACTCTTCTGTTTCCCATTGTAAGATTCTACCTTTGTATTTTCTCATCTACACAAGATCAATAGTAACCACCCTTAATTCAACCTTAAGGTAGAACAAATATCTAATTATCTAACGACTAGGCTTCGACGGAATAATCATGAGAGTTAAAAGCTTCACAGCAACAACTCACTTCGCTGGAAGCTGAAAACATATATAGACTGTGCAACATACAAATATATTACAACATGGTTGCACTGCAAGCCACACAATCCGTAATCAAAATAAGCATTTAAACATAATCTCTCTCTGGGTACATACTTATTCAATACACTAAACACATTTGTTTTACGATACGAAATTTCAACCTGAACGGAAGATAAAAAAATGTGAAATGCTGTAAACTTACTATACTACAAAGAGAGATAACGATCATAACACATATGCACTAAATTGGATGGTAGATAACTTTGGCCAATTTCTTGGTTTATTGACAGAATAAGCAAAACTAACAGAACAATTTCCAAGTCATTGCAACACTCTTGCAGAATTAACAAAACTCCAAATGTCTTCCATTAAATCTCCCATTAAATAGTAATCTGGCCAACCACAAGGTTGCGCTTCTTTCTGAACTGAATTTGAAAATATTTACACAGATAAATAAAGAATACTCTCATATTTTTGTTTCTCGTCTCTAAGTGTATTATATCCTGATTATTTTTGGTGTCGAAACTAAAATTATCCACACTAATTAGATGAAAATCTAGCATTCACTACCCTATCAGTAAGATTCAAAATTCGCATTCTCCATGTCAATTAGGTGCAAAACTTACATTCTACAAGATTCAAAACTAAATATTGTTATATTATCATAGATCAATTTTTTTCTTGTTTTAAAATTGCTCTGTGTTGTTGTTGTTGAGACCCAGACCGTCCGACCTACCAGAAAGGTGTAAGGTAACTGTATGGACGGCCGGGAAGTGCCACCCAATTTAGACCGGAACCCAGTGGGGGAGGCATCCACAGGGACCGTACCCTCCTTCCCCTACCACCAACCTCTCGGAAGGACTTACGGACCCACATGTTTAACGTGATCGTACTCCGCATGAACACGGCGGCATTTGTGGCAGCGAGCAAATCTAGCGCGCAAACCACGGGGATACCGCACCCGAGATGGCCAACAGCACGCGGCGTTCCGAGGTGGTCACCCACCAAGTACTAACCGCGCCCGATGCTGCTTCACTTCGGTGATCTAACGAGAACCGGTGTTTTCAGCACGGTACGGCCGTTGGCCCAAAATTGCTCTGTGTGAATAATTCTACCTCATAAATACAATTACAATAAAAAGGTTTTTCATACTTTATGAGTCAATTGAAGATTTTATGTATGCGAAGTGAATTCCAAGTGTAGTTTCCTTAACTCAATCTGATTGTGTTGTTGTTGATTGAGACCCAGACCGTCCGACCTACCAGAAAGGTGTAAGGTAACTGTATCAATCTGATTGTGTGACAAAGTTTCGTCTATACATATTAAGACTCAATCAATTCAAATAAAATTGTTTACCTAGCTGGAACTAGCCATGTGTAAGTCTTGACTAAAAGCCGAATTTTAAATTTCGATCTATCTGCTAGGAGTCAGCGATCACTTCATATAATGTTGTGAAAAATCAATTTCAAAATATTGCCCACCAAACAGAATTTTCTATTTGTTCGGTATAAGTTGTACATTTGTACAAATTATTTGGCTGTCTTGTGCATTAATTATTTAATATTTAATATTTTACATTTTTTACTACTTCCATGAAATAAACGTCTTAGTTATTGCACATATTAGTAATTACATTAGTATTAGTTATTACATTACTTCGCTTCTATTTCGAGTCGTAAGAGACAGACAGCATAGTGAAATTAAGTAATAATGAATGTGAGTTTTGCAGTTTCACCCCTAATGATGACTGTGAAACCAGAAATAGATCTCACATTTGATGAGTACATAACTTTGATATTTAGTGTATGATTATGTGTTAAAAAACTGTTGGTGTTTACAGCAAGATTGTGTTGAACTGCAGTTCTGGACGAACTTTGTCCCAAAAGAAAAAGTGCCAATTAAAGAGTTGCAAGTGACTCGAACTTTGTTTCGAACTCTGTTGGTTTTGAATTATTTTTTTATTTTTGTCCAAGGGGAGATATGTGAGACCAGAAATAGATTTCACATTTGATGAGACAGATTTATGTGAAAATCTATTGTGGCCAAAACGGCGAACAGTACTTGAATCTGGCTGGCACCGTGTTTTATCACCACGTGAACCTAAAAGTCAGAAGACCTTAAATTTAGGGGGGCATGGCAAAGGGGCTAAGCTGGGCCTTACGAGATGTGGAATGGTTCCATTGGTTAAAAGAGTAACCAATAAAAAAAGAAGATTGTTACGTCAAACTCAATGCGGCAAATGGAAGAAAAGGGGGAGTTACCCCCCCCCCCCCCCAACGAGGGAACCACAGCCTGCGATCCGAGAATCAAGCAGACATTTGTGAAGATTTGACTTAAGAAGTACGTGAGCAGATTTGTGCAACTTGTGCACATATAGCTTGTACAACATGACTTAAAGATTTGTGCAAATGTTCCAAAAATACTGGCTAGATCTATATAAGTGGAGTGCAATCAGATATACGAGAAGGAGCCACACACCAAAGAGTTATGGCGGTGCAAATAACTGATGCAAGCATTTGTAATATGATCAAAGCCCAAGACAGATTTGAAGGTATGTGCTCATTAACAATCACAGATCATAGACACATGATAGTAATTTTAATAGTACTGGTCACACATGTCCCCTCCGTCGCAATAATTAATGAGAATAATTGTTGTTAAGCATATAATCAATAATATGAATAATTGGTGTAATTAAATAATTTAGATTTGATGTTGTTAATAAATGTTTTATTGTTAAAGTTTAAATGGTGTGATCCATTTAGCATTTTATTAAATTAATTATTCCTTTACAGGACTCACACGAAAGGTAAATAATTGGAGGGTTTTATATAGCGGCACAATTAGCAATGTACGATTAAATAATAAGTCCACTATGTATAAATTAACGGCCATGTCAATCTTAATGAATTTAATATTTAAAAGTTTAACTTTAACTTTACCTTTGCGGTTACCGCAATGTCGTCGAGAAAAACATCAAATTTTAACGTCCGTTTTAACGTCAAAAATATTCTGCCGAGGATCTTGTATATGATTATTTCGCTGTAAATAAAGTAAAGTCACTGCATTATGTAGGAAAAGGTATATGCTATCCATATCAAGTATTTTACTTCTTGAGAGGAACAAATTTAGAGAGTGAAAAAAAAAAGTGTAAAATACGGACCACCCCATGCGACTCAAAGTGCAATTTGCCTTTCTTTTTAAAAGTTTAGAATGCTTATAAATTCAAGAAAATTTATTTGAAAGATCTTCATATTTCCGAGTTTCAGTACGGAATGTCTCCATTAAAGTCCCTTTAAATCCCATTTTACCTCTTTTGCTTGAAGTAGCAATTACTGCCTCCGGTTAAAACGTTTTCATTCAAATTCACACATCCCGGCAAACTTGCGGATCGGCCAGTGGTGAAGACTTTTGCGCAATCGTCGTCACTTCGATGACGTAAGCGAAGGAGTCCGAGGGGGGGGGGGGATCTTGAAAATAGGGGGATGTAACACGTGTGGAAACGCATCCTCACTACTCTTTCATCTGCTGACTCTCTGGAATCCACATCTTCCGCGAATTTTTTCAGCAAAAACTTTGTTTCTGCCTTTTGTTGTGCCCCGTGCTGATATTAAATAACGATGCTATTTTTTCTCCTTATTCTACTAGCTCAGGATACTAGGTAGGTTTAGCTTTCGTATTGCAAATAAGTTGTAAAACTTTTCTCTTGTTATGAAGATATATTTCTTTTAATATTTGTGTAAAAATGTTCTCTACTTGCTCCCTTTTAAGAATTTAATAAAATTTTCCTAAAATACTGAATATTAAAATCATTTAATGAGATAATTTTCCCGCCTTATTATTTAAATATGTCTCATGCTGCAATTTAAAGTATTACTATTTTCTCTTTACATAAAATCTCTCGTGTGTTGTATTTTTTTAAAATTAAATAAGTGCCTATTTTTACACAAAAAATTACATCGCAATTTTTAAGCCCACCGAAGACTTAGAGTTTTAGACACTAACAAGCATGAAAATTCAAATTGCGGATAGCAAAATCAAATCGACAGTTAATCAGTATTGACAGAAAGCGAATGCCAGAATTTTATGATTTGCATAGCACATAACATAAATACTACGCAGTATCTAGCAGAGAGTTCTCTATGAAAAGAGCATCCCTTCTATCAGCATGACTTTATCTTGCTGTCGCTTCAAAATCTTTTTTAAACAGTGTTTTTCAATAAATGGAATTAAAAACTTTTAATTTAAAGCTACAGAATTTGTTCTGAAACTGTTTCACGCAAATTAGCAAATTATATTATTTTACAATTTTATATTTTTTTCTTTATCACAATACTGAATGATCGGATTATACATATATATATATATATGTATATATGAATATATATATGTGTATGTATGTATGTATATATATATGTATATATATATACATGTATATATATATATATATATATATACATGTATCTATATATATATATATATATATATACATATATATATACATACATATATATATACACACATACATACACATATATATATTCATATATATATATATATATATGTATAATCCGATCATTCAATATTGTGATAAAGAAAAAAAAGATAAAAGTGTGTATATATATATATATATATATATATATATATATAAGACTATTTTAAAGAATATGCGCATGTGTATATGGAAGTATGAAAAAGTAATATATAAACATTTGTCAATAAATACGAATATTGATTTATAAATATTTTGGATTTCTGCTATAATTTAGGAAAGCATTTCGTTATTACAGTATTTGTTAACTTTAAACGTACGGTTTAAAACATTATAAGCTTGTAAAATACATTTTATGTTTACAAAAAAAGCAGTATATTACCCTCGTACAAAACACACAAACTGTACTTATTAAACTAATAAAATGTAATTCACAGTTTTAAAAGCACTCCATATTTACAAGCTTTAATTTTATTTAAAAATAATGGACATATATGCACTTATATGTGTTTATCTGATTTCAAATAAGTTTTGTATGATTGTGTCTCATTATCATATTAAGAAATCTTCTGCGGCTATATCTGCACCACATAAAAGCTTATTTTGTTTATTTATTATTTGAATTGGAGAATTTTCTTTTTCTTATTATGCATCATCAGTGATTGTCTCATCAGTGGTTATTCTTAACCCGTAAACCGAGAGGTAGGTCAGGTCAGTACTTCTGTTTGGCAGTAGTTGTTTCAGCGATGCAAGTCTATTTTCTTTATTTATTATTTGAAAATGTCGAATTTTGTTTATGATATTAGGCAGCATCGGTACTGTTTCATGCATGTATATTTTCTTTAATTATTATTTAAATTGCAGAATTTTCGGTTTGATACTATGCAGATACAGTGGTAGTTTCATATATGTAAGGGATATGCAATTCTTATTTATGTATATAAATTTGATATTATTTTGGATATGAATACCACTAGGATTGAAAGTTTAGAGCTCCTCATTGGGGAGCTGGTTAAAGCAATGAAGAACTCTGATTAGTATTATACTTGGTATATGCGTTTGAATGATTTGTCTTGAAAATTGCTTGTACACATATACATGACTTGTTGTGAACACATTGAAGAGTATATAGGATTTGTTACTAAAATTATATGCGCATATAAGATATGTTGTAACAATATACGCATGCAAAAGGTTTGTTATGAAGAAATTGCATGGATATATATCATGCATAAGAGTTATAAAAATTATATACATGTATATTTCGATTTATTGCTAAAATATACGTATGTGCAATACTTGTTACCAAATAATGTCATGGATCTATAACATGTTTTGCAAAAAATATATACATGCACAGGATTTCTTGTATAAGTATACGCTTGTATAGGATTTGTTGTAAAATTGTATATCAGAGTAATCGTACTAAAATAACTCCTATTTATAATTGCTATTTAAAGTCTTCCGTACAATTAAGTAACAACGAAAACGCAACTAGACTTGGCATAAAAATTCTATAAATCATGCAGAAGCAATTTTATGAAAAATTAGTTTAAAAAGTTGATGTGGAAAGCACATAACTTTCACAACATAATGCAATGACTTCCATTTTTCCACAACAGGCTAATGATATACAAGATCACCTGAAATAAAGCAATCCGTAAGAAAAAAAAATCACTGAGTGCTAAATCAGGAGAATAAGGACAATGACTCATCAAATCAATTTTTTCATGATCCAAATAATTGATAATTTGAAATGCGACAAGTGAGCTTGTTGTTTGTTCGACCCAAACCGTCCGACCTACCTGGAGATAACATGTAAGCCTGCATTCTCGTGATAAAGAATAAGTGACGATTCGTATTATTTTTCAAATTTGAGCAAATATTTCTGACAAACAAATTGTCATATGCCAATTAGTATTTAGATCCTCTAAAGCAACGATTGCAACATGACCAGATTTACCAAAAAACGAAGCAATCATTTTCTTTGAAACACTTCGATCATTAACAAATTTTGTAGGATTTGGTTTATTTTGAACACCCAAACAGTAGATTGTTGTTTTATTTCGGATTTATAGACATAAAGACACTTTTAGTCACCTGTTACAATGTCAAGGACATGTTTTGAGGCACCAGACTTGAATCTTTTGACATTTTCCTTACACCATTTAACACAAGCATCCTTTTGAGCTTGAGTTAAATTGTGGAATCCAACACGCACATACCTTTTTGACTTTGATCATGTAAAATTGAATGCACTCTAGTCCTTGAAATGTTGAAAGATATCTCAATGTTATGTGATATGACGATCTAAAGTTACCATTTGTTACACAGCATGGGTGTTTTCTGGTGTCGCAGCATTTCTCGATCAGCCTTCACGAAATTCATCAGAGATTTCTACGTCTAAGATGGAATTCTTTAAACCAGT
Organism: Amaurobius ferox; assembly: GCA_951213105.1. Classification (NCBI taxonomy): domain Eukaryota; kingdom Metazoa; phylum Arthropoda; class Arachnida; order Araneae; family Amaurobiidae; genus Amaurobius; species Amaurobius ferox. The sequence goes on from OX578133.1 coordinate 91,701,535, forward strand.
TGCAAATTGTGACATTGGACGGTACTTTATCACCAAAAGTCTAATTCATTCAATCGACACACTGTCGCTGTGCCAACTCTTGTTTTATTTTCGATCCAGATCGTCCGACTTACCCGAAGGAGTCAAAGGTATTTGTTTGGATGGCTGGGACAGTGCTACCCAATTTAGACCGGAACCCAGTGGGGGCAGCATCCACAGAGGCCGTAACCTCTTTCCTCTACTAACAACCTCTCGGAAGGACATACGGACTCACATATTTAACGTGACAGTACTCCGAGTGAACTCGGAGGCAGTTTGGGGGAACAGAGCCGAGATTCGGACTCAGGTCATCCACGTCCAATCTCCTTGCCGTAACCGCTGGGATGTTCCCACCCCCTGTGTTAACCCTTGTCAAAAGTTATAATCATAGCTCGAAAATCCCTTCTACTTAAATCCATGTTTCGTCACTGCCTTATTAACTTCCAACGACGCCGTAAAAATAATTTTATAGCATTTCCCGTTCTTTAACAGCCAATGTTCACGCAAAAGTTCAAATTTTAAAAAATCGTCTCCACTGAAAGCTGTTATTATTGATATTACCATTAAAATCGATTTTAATCATTAGAAAATATTAAATTTTCATCAATTTTAGAGTCATTTTAGTAAATTAATCTTTATTTTTTACAATTTGGTGACATTTCCGCCAATTTGTCATCATTTAAAATAGTCCACACGTTGGCGATATTTCGCCAAATTTGCCGCTAATATGTGTCACAAATATCCGTACTAAAACTATTTAAAGATATTCGTGACTTATTTAATGCCATGTAACTTTTTCGATACATTCATCTTAAATGTGCTACATCTCGGGAACTGTTGATGTTAAAATGTCACAAATTTAATGCCATTAGTTTTCTCATGAAAAAGTATGTAAGAAATGATTGTTTATATAACATCATTAAAGGTACTTATTTTTTAATGATTTAAAAAATTGGGGAGGGGGGTGTCTCCAGAATATTCGATTACGTTTAAACTCAATAGAATTCCACTATTTACTGATTATAATAATCGTAATTTTTTTCGAATCGCTCCATTTTTTCGTAAAATATCGCTTCTATAAACTCACTGGCATACACACACATATACACAGGCATCAGCTAAAAATGCTCGATTCGAGTTCAGGGATGCTTGGAACATGCTCTTCCGTCGAAAACTCTAATTCAAATTTTCGACACTGTAATATGCCTCTGTTACATTATACTATGTATTTAGGGAAAGTAAAAAAACATCACCACCAGGAGCTTGATGTTGGAAGTTTCGAAACTCACAGAAAATGTGTGATCTGCAAAAATATAATTCCTAGGTGAAAGAACTAGCAAGAAAAATGTACGAACGAATCAATAAATTTTGTTTTCTTTTATAATGCTTTAAGCAGAGCGACAGAATTGCCATCGTTTTAGTTAACTTCATAAATAGTGTGCGTTTTGCAATGCAGAAGTGTTTTTGCTTCCTATAAATAAAGAACATAAATCTAATACGTCCTTTCTGGATTTCTTTATAACAATCAATTGTCATCAACATAATCATGTATCGTCATCACTTCTAACGCTAAATCGTTATGACTTCTAACACTAAATCTTCATCACTTCTAAAGCTAAATCGTCATCACTTCTAACTCCCTGGTGGAGAGTTTTTAAGCCATTTTTTTTACCAAATCACGACCGCATATTTTTAACACTTTTTTTAAGATTTTGTAGCTAGAAACATTCCGATATCTGTTTATTCAAGGATAATTCAATCCATGAACATCAGTTATATTTCTTTTCTTACTCGCAATTCATAGGAAGAGTTGTTTGTTAAGAATCTTTACATTTGTTATATGCTGATTTTTTTTTACAAAGATTTTTATAGTCAACATATTTAGAACATAGAATCGCATTTATTCCCATATCACAGATATGCTACAAGACTAAGTTAGTACATATAATAATATAACAAGAGGATCTCTATATATCTAATAAATTACATGACAGAGTTTAAATTATATTATTCATCTGGATGGGTAATTCTTTATTTTAACTGCATTTTACTGCTCTAGTCATCATTTTATCATATGCAGATTTGCCATTCTAACATCTTATCTAAGTTAATATATTACAATTTCAGAACAGACGTGTGAACATTTTTCCTCGTTAACAACGAATACTGGATTTTTTTGCTTGTTGCACTACTTTAGACGGTAACAAGATTAAATTGAAAATAGTAACCAAGATGAATTTAAAAATGCATTTCTCAAAATCTAGAATATATTTTATGTATTGTGCTGCTTTTGTCTGCATCATTTATTGTCTCTTTGTTTTAACGTTGAATATAACTGGATAGACATAATTAAGCTATTTTTATCCAGTGCTATATGTGCATAACGAACGAAATATAACTTAGTAGGAATTCGATTCAAAGCATGAAGACGATATTTGTAAGCACATACTCATGTTCAATCGAAAGTATTTTTTTAGAAAAACGCAGTATTGACTCTGAAATAGGATAAATTAAAAATGTGTTGTTACAAAAATTAGCAACATATTGGGTACGTGAGTAACAAAATATTGAGGAGAAAATGTAGCCATGTCGGGGCAATTTATTTATCTCGATCAGAAAATATATAGTTTCCAGAAGAATGTAACGACACAAAATGCATACAACAATAAAACATAAATCAATGGAAGTTTAAATACATTAAGTGCATAACGAAATTGGTTTTATTCATTAATACAGTGTGACTATGGAAAAAGCTTGAGTTTTCAAAAATCTTTTGTTTACTCTTTTTCAGTTACTAATTTAAATACTTCTGTCTATTTTTCATTAATTTGTATTCAAAAATATTTTGTTTACTCTTTTTTATTTACTAATTCAAGTAAATACTTCTGTTTATTTTTCAGTAATTTGAATTCAAAGAAATTTTTTGTTTACTCTTTTCCAATTACTAATTCAAATACTTCTGTTTATCCTTCAGTAATGTGAATTCAAAATATATTTTGTTTACTGTTTTTCAATTACTAGTTCAAATACTTCTGCTTATTTATCTGTAATTTGAATTCAAAAACACTTTTATTAAATCTTCATTATTTTGAATTTCAAATTTTATTTTCGATAATTTGTAGTTAAATTCTGATTACTTTTCAATCCTTTAAATGTTAAAATTGTTTATTTACAATTATTATTTATTACATTGTTTATTCACAACAGTTTACATTTTAAAAAGTTTTGTTTAATTTAGATAATTTACACTTGGAAAACCTTTAATAACTTTCACTAATTTAAATTTTAAAAATTCAATTTTTATGTTTCAATAATTTGAATTTTTAAAAACTGTTTATTTTTTTAAATTTAAATTTTGAAACTTCCCTTCGCTTTTCAATAGCTTAAATTTAAAAAAAAAATGTCGTTTGTTTTTGAATATTTAAATTTGACAATCCTCTATTTACTCTCAATAGTTTAAATTTAAAAACTTTGTTTATATCTTTCAAGTCTTTATTATGAAGATAGTAGTACTTTCGAACCATGAAACTTCACGTAGTGTATGGCATCACATACTGAATGTACTATATACATCGTAATTGGCTGGTCATTTTTTCATTTGGCTGAAATTATTTAGGTGTCAGTAAATTACACAAGTACCAAATATTGTAAAAACATATTTTGAAATTTTAGCTTTTATACAAAAGTCCTAGGAAAGTACTTAAGCATCCAAATAATTTCCTAAGGAAAGGTACATAATATTAGATCTATCTATAGTCATGTCATTCAGCCCGATAGATTAAAAATGATTAAATCGATCCCAGCAGATAATTTAAGAAGTTAAGATACTGAACTCATTGTGGTATTGAGTTTTCACTCACCTGTAGGCTGCGTAATGGTAACTTATATTCCATCAAATTAAATAGGCGTGGAAGCCTAAAACATATGAACCGATTGTTGTTTCTGGGATAAATGTACAGTTTTATTTAAAAGTTAAATATTTTTAACAGTATACACATGCATTATATAAATACATCAATTTATTTGAGATAGTGGGCATTCTAATCTTTGTAAATTCTGAGAGATATTTGCTAAGTCAAATCACCACTGATTACATTTATTTCATTAAGATCGTCAAGAGGTGTAAGACAAGGGGCATTTGTAAAGAAATTAATAGGGAAAGGTAAGAGTATAGATCTCGCCAATTGTACTGCTTTGGGTACACCTTGTGCTCATTGAAGGCAAGCCTTGCATCGGGGAACGCCACTGAATACGCGAGCTGAGCGAGTAGAATGGTGGCCAACCCCTTGTGCTGGCAACGAATTTGGTTGTAAAGCTCTTTGTTGGAGAGATTTTGTAATGTCACTTTTCCAGACTAGATGTCGACATAATTTGTCCCCGTGGCACTTCCTCGACAAAGTATCAAAGTTCGAAATTTAATGTCATAATCAGCAAAATAAGGTAGAAGGGAAAAGTGAATTATAAAGTTATAGCACATTGTCCAATTAGTAGAAATCGACAATGAAAGTGTTACAGAAGACCCTTATTTATCACAATATGGTTACTGGCAAATCTCGATCCTATTCAGTAAAACTAAAATAAACAGCACTTACATGCACAGGAATCTAATGTATAGCCTGTTCAAAATACCTCTATCAGCAACAATGCATATTTGCATTCGAGAAAGAATATTTCCGTGTACTTCAACAAACATTGCAAGTGTCTCCATGTTACAAGTCTTGATGGAGCAGCTTTTAACAAATTGCTTTTAATGTATTGCTTTCCGTGGTTCGTTCGTTCCTGGTGTTAATTCCTGCTCATTAGACAACGCTATACATAAATATCGCTATTGCAATTCTTTTTTTGTTTATCTCTTATTGTTTGAGGTTACAGTTGTCCATGTTGTACATCTTATCATTGAATTTTCACTGTCCTATGAGTGTCCATGGACGTCAGAAGTCTATAGCACATATAGATAAGCATTTAGACGATTTTGTCTTTAAAAAATAATAAAACAAATAGCAAATATTGATCCTTCTTATTGCAAAATAAACTTTAGAATAGGATCAGTGTTGCCGTTCTCTACGTTCCAAAACCAGGATATCATTCTGATTGACGCTGTACATATAAATCAGCATTGAAACATATGTGAGTAATTACACAATTTCCTAGATTTGCTGTTATTAATAGAATAGAATAACTGAAGTGATACGTATTATTATCGACATATAACAGTGACACTAGAATTTTGTTATCGGATTCACTCTGTACTTAACTTATCTTTCCAAATTCTCAGCACTAACTTCTATTAGAGAAATTTAGTTATATCAGCATAATGCAATTGTCAGAGACTACAAATAAATGCTCCATTTACCAAAAAATTCAGTTAAGCGAGAACGTTTTATATGCATTTGATCGATATGTAATATATTTTATGCAAATGTTAGTCAGAACTGACTAAAAATATGAAATTACACTTTATTCTGCATCGTTTTGTAATCTCTCTATATTAAAAAATGTAGCTGACGCCGCAGCCACCGCCGCTGTATCACAATATTCTCGCTCCTTGAGTTTCTCTGCTTTGTACCGCAAAAACTATTGCATATAAAAATATATAATTTGGTACACTTGTAGAAAAATGTTTTGAGAATACAATAAAATAAACCATTTTCAATTTAAATTTTAGTTTAATAAATATTTAATATCAAAATCAAGGGCTGAATATTTGAGCTGCGAGCTAGTTCGCGCCCTGGACAAACTAACAATAGCAAAACCACGAATTTTTACAGGCAAATACCTAGACATATTTGAAAATCTGCACGACGAAGCGTATTTTAAGACTTCCCAACATAGTTGAAAAGTGTTTATGACTTTGTTCATCCTGTCTGTTTGTCCGTTCGCACGATCGTGCGAACGGTTTTTGTTGTTGATGTTGTTGAGACGGTTAGTAGGACATATGGGGATGCAAATGAATAACATCACCCAATTAGTTTTCTATTGAATCCAGGTTGAAAAAATGAAATACATTGAACCCTATGGGACCTAATTTTTCAAACATTTTTAAGCGAAGTTAAAATTCACAAATTGCTTCAAAAATTTTAGGAAATATACTAATTATATCATAAAATATATAACAAAAATTTCAGCAAAATATGTTCGGTATTTTTTTAAATAAAAATTAAAATAATAATTACACCTATTTAATATGAATAGATCATGTGATCCATTTCAAAATAAAATATGGCATCCATCTTTTTTTCCCAGAGAAAAAATTGTTATTTTTAAAGTTCTTTTAAATTTATATTTAATGTTGCATCCGTTCTAAAACCGCTTTATTTTTGCGCATTTTCTGTGGATCTATATTCTGTGCCAACGCAATTATAATATTTTTCAGTTTAATTGATCATCAAGCTTTGATTATTCTACAACGAAGCCTAATTTTAATGGATGCAGAATGTAAACAATTGATTGTAAGATGTGTTGTATAAGAATTGCTGAATTTTTTTCATGCAAAATTATTTAACTCTGGATTCTGGAATAAAAGTGAATGTGAATGAAATATTCACTGCTTTTGCATAGACAGCCAGACGATTTATATTTCGCTGACGTAATTTGAATAAAGGTGATTTCTTTTGGATGAAGTTTTAAGTTTTTAAATATAATAAATTATTGTAGTACTGTGATACTTTGAAATATATCAGCGCTGAATGCATCGCATTTAAGAGATGGTTAAATAAAATTACATTTCAGTCGAAAAGTGTTTCATAATCATTGCTTTATGCATGATTGAATTTTTTTATCAATTTCGATTTAGTTTATGAGCTTTCTACTTTTTATGTTCTTTCGTTTCGGCGCGTCTGTCAAGTTCCTCTGCCTTGTACAGAAAAAACTATAGTATACAAAAATATGAAATTTGGTGCATTTATAGAGAAATAATAGGGATTCACGGTGAAATAATTCGTTTTTAATTTAAACATCAGTTTGGCTTGATATAGCTCGTAAAGTAAGTTCTATGACAGCGAGCTAGTACGGGACGAAAACTCCTGACTTGTGAAGCGATTTACAGGGGTTGGCGAAGCGTAGTGAGCATGGGGCTGGGACCCCTGTATGTATAACATATTGTATATGTGTTATGTCTTATTATCAACATATAGCAGAGAAAAGGGGATTTTGTTATCGGACGCACTTTATAATCTATCTTTCTAATTTCTCAGCACTAACTTTTATTCGAGAAATTAGGCCATATCAGCATAATGTAATAGGGCTGTATTTAAATGTTCCATTAACCGAAAAATTCGATTAAGCAAGAACGTGTTATATTAGTATGATCAATGTGTGATAGTTTTTATGCGATTGTCAGTTGAAACTGACTAAAAAATATGAAACTACATTGTATTCTATATCGTTTCGAAATATATATAAACTATTGTGTAAATAATTCTTGTAATTTTTGAAGTATAGTGTTCCTAAACTCGATAATGTAACTACTTTTTTTGGAACTTTTTCGAGAATTCTATTAAAATAATTATGATTTTATCAGGTAATATTTCCTTACCAGAATAATTGAGTACGTGAAATGGATGATAATTGTTTGATGGTTTGGAATAATAATGGTATATCGCATTAAAGTATATTGCATGAAACGTGTTTGATTATATGTGTATGATAAAACAACCTATGCAATGCAAAATATATCATTTAATACTATCAAATCCACAGTATACAGAAATTTTCCATAGTTCCAAAATGTTTCAACATTTTGAAGATTTTTGCCTTTATAATATCTTTATTAGTAAATTTTAAATCAATAAATGCAGATATATATGCAATAGTAAATCTGTCACAAAGTTGATGTTAATTTTCTTAATCAATTACTTTTACCATCTCTGTTTACTTAAGAGGTATATGTTAATGATCCAACTTCTCTCTCTCTCTCTCCTCATTATGAAACTTAACCTTTTATGAAAAGTGTTGTGCAAACTTTAGATTACACCTTTAAAGGACCACTTTCAGTATGTATATATTTCTGAATGCGATATATAAACATAATATCTCAAAAGTAAACACTTAAACGCAACAATGTCTGCACTTTGCATTCTCAACTAAAGGTAAAATTTTAGCAATTATAATTAGCGTAGAACTAATTTAGAGCAAGTTATAAGCGAGGTAAATAAATATAAATTTATTATAAAAGTAACTAAAACTTTTTAGTTTTTAGCTTGTTTTATATAGAACAGTTATAAAGAATCTTATCAACTCCGTCTAAGAATTTTAACATTTAAGAATTTGTTTATATTTGCAGCTTTAGTTTACATTTAGCTTCTATTGATGCACAAAAATGACAGAAGAATTTTGTTGTCAGATCCACTGTGTAATCAATTAGTCCTCTTTTAGAATATTTATTAGAGATAAGTAAGTTGGGTAGAAATGACGATTTTAAATATTAGAGAGCCTTTTGGATTTGATACGGTAAATTATCTGAGAAGTATTTAAATTTCACTCATAAAATATTCTAATATAATTTCATTTATATTTCATACATAGTGAAATTTTGCACGTAATTAAATTTCCCATATAATATTTCACACTATTTCACACTTAATTAAATTTCACCTGGTACGTTTCGCGAATAGTTTCTATCGTCTATGTCTTTTTGGAAGTCATTTTACAATTATATTTTCTGCCAACTCATCTACAAGCATCAATTTGGGTAAGTTGTTGATATTCTAAACACTGTGTAAATTAAGTAAAGCATACGACTTTCTGTATTATCAATAATTAACTGGATTCCAACGTAAAATACAGCTCAAATAAAGATAAAAAAAGTATATGGTTGTTTTGAAAATCAGTGGATTTCCTTATGCAGTAAAACAATCCTGTACCTGAACGCATATATAAGTGCAATACTAAGCATACTAAACAGAAAATTGCTAAACGACAGAGCCCAATATAGTAGCGCTACCTAGTTTGACGAAATATAGATAAAACAAGAAGAATTAAAAGACAAGGAAATAATCAGAGATATATATTTTTCCTGCTCCGCACTTTGCACTTTGCATTTATATTATTTCCTATACTTTGCATTTTATTTATTTTTTCTTGTTTTTTCTTCTCTAGTTCATAACTTTTTGTTTTATTTCACATTTTACCTCCATTGCGTTACACTAGGGGGCGTTACTGAATTATGCGCCATTTACCCATTTTCTATTTAGCCGACTTAGTATTGCCCTTATTTATGCGTTCATGTCCAGCATTGTCGCACTGAAGAAGGGCATCCAATGACTTCCAAAACGTATGTATTCTTACTTATTATCTTAAAGTCTGTAATTTACATTATGTTCCAGTTCGTTATTATATACATTAGATTCTCAATATCGAGAATTGATTTTAATCTTTGAAAAATCCAATGTATTTACATTTTCTTTCTTCTTCTATATGATGTAATCACACAGTATCTATTTATATAATGCTCACCAACTTGAAGGCATTTATTACGAAAAGCTTCCCTTTTGCTTTTGAATATTCAAAAAAGCCACTCCTCTGTTACAAATTGCTATCTGTCTTGCATAACACGAATCAATTAATCATAAAAATTTACTTGCATGAATTATGATCCATTATAGAGAAAGTCTCTAGAAGTAAGAGGATAGTTTAATTACCTATCATTTATTTTCTTGTGTGAAAAAGTGGGAATGTTCATATAATAGCATCTTCACTGTAAGGTTAAAAATAATAAAGGAACTGTAGATGGAACTGTAGTTGAACTGTAGATGGAACTGTAGGTGAACTGTAGATGGAACTGTGATGGAACTGTAGATGAAAATAATAAAGGAACTGTAGTATACAGGTTAAAAATAATAAAGGAACTGTAGATGAAAAATACTGTTAATCAAATGAAATAAAATCTTAAGACAATGGAGAATAAAAATTTATTTATTTTTCTTAGAATATGTAATACTAGAAAATGTACCCGACGTTGCCAGGGATATAAGATGAGCGGTCGTAACGTAGTGTCGTGTGTACTCCCACACACCAGTTTATTTTATGTTCGTTTTGTTATAAGCAAGATTATTGTTAGCTTATTGTTAGGTTTGGGGTGCAAACGTTTGATTACAATCAAATCGGAAATCGCAGATAATTCTCGAAAATCAAAGAAAGCTTTACCAATACGCCCGCTTATAAAACAGCAACAAAAATAACTACCCACGAAATACCGCTGCACCAATATTGTTAAGGTGGTAACTCTCAGAGAATATCTCAAGGGCTTCATATATATAGGGAGGTTATGTCTTCAACACACGAAGAGTATATGGGCCAACGGCCGTACCGTGCTAAAAACACCGGTTCTCGTTAGATCACCGAAGTCAAGCAGCATCGGGCGCGGTGAGTACTTGGGTGGGTGACCACCTGGGAACACCGCGTGCCGTTGGCACGTTTTGGCCGTGGTAACCCGGTGGTTTGCGCGCTGGATTTGCACGCTGCCACAACTGCTGCCGTGTTCATGCGGAGTACGATCACGTTAAACATGTGGGTCCGTAAGTCCTCCCGAGAGGTTGGTGGTAGGGGAAGGAGGGTACGGTCCCTGTGGATGCCTCCCCCACTGGGTTCCGGTCTAAATTGGGTGGCACTTCCTGGCCGTCCAAACGGTTACCTTACACCTTTCTGGTAGGTCGGGCGCGGTCTGGGTATCAACAACATCAACACGAGGAGTATATATATATTTTTTAAATTCACTAAAATTCGACTGTTAATTGTATGGATTCCATTTAAAGTTTTTTTGAGAGATAATTTTTTGATCTTTCTGATGGTTTCAAGATGAAAACTCTGAGATAATATTTTCGGTCGCGAAGGAAAGCATTTGTGTGAAAATCGTGATAAAACATAAAATAACTAAAAATTTAATTCGAATTAAAAAAAAATAATGTCGAAGTTCATCTTACTGGGTCCTGAAGTAACTGTGCACCAATTTTCATGGTCGTACGTTGCTTAGATTTCCCATAACAAACTGCACACTCACACATACATACACACGGACATCTGCGTTTATTATGTAAGATACTAGCCATCGACTCAGTTATAGGCCGATGTGTCATTATTAGGAGCAATCACTGTTATTTTACATTGTGATTTAATTTCTATGCTCAGCATCACTTTGATTGTTTTGCTATAAGTTTCAAAATCTCAAAAGTTATGAACAATCTCAGTTTTAGAAATAAAATTCACGATTTAATATATTCTAAAAGTAGTTTTATGATATTAATATACTTACTTTTCCCACAGTAAACAGTTTATGCAAAATGAAAGTATTGTAATAATGTAAAAAATCCAATCCACTGAGTTTGAGTAAACTATGTGCTTTGATAATCCCTGAATATGAATCTATCCTCTGTAATATAATGATAGCACTAAAAAAATCGGGCAAATCTAATGAAATTTAGTGTCATTTTTTTCAAACGATGTACGTCAGAAACTTATTGATTTATACTTTATAGTCGATCCATACGAAAGCTTTCAATTGTTCAAATTTTTTTTTTCTAAAATCGAAAAACTTATAATTAAATATACTAAACATTCTTATGCAAATAGTTGTTTCATGTACTTTTTAATTTAAAAGCCAATGACATCGTTTACAGAATATCAGTAAGGGCCATTTCCGAGATATGGCCGTGTTCTATATACAGGGTGTGTATAAACTGATGATCAGAACTATAAAGGGTTATAGAACTTACCAAAACAAACAACTTTCACAATACAATATGGGGTCGGAAAGCAACCGGCGAGCCGTGAGAGGGCGCTCTTTCTGGGAGTGGATGAACGTCGCGTCAAAATGGAGTGAAGCGAAGACGAATACAGTGAAGACGAATAATGGAAATTTATTGAAAAAATGTTTAGAACAAATGCTCAAATGAATGACCACCAACTGCGAGACAGGCGTCACAGCGGCGACGCACTTTGGAAGGTTTCTAGTATTTCACGAATGTCTGCAGCTGCGACGCTAATTCGGGCGACAAGGTCCTCTGGTGACTCGATGGGCGTCTCGTAAACGGCGCTTTTTATCTGTCTCCAGAGGAAAAAATCCAGGCAAGACAGATCGGGAGATGTGGGAGACCACGCGACGGAATCACCACGGCCAATCCATCTGCTCCGAAAGGCAATGTCCAGGTAGTTCCGCACAATCCTGGTGTAATGTGCTGGCGCTCCGACGTGCTGGAACCACATAATCACTCGATGATATGCTGGTACCACACGTAGTAAATCTGGCAGCACCTGCTGGAGGAAGGTAAGGTACTTCTGTCCATCTAGGCGGTCTGGTAACAAATACGGACCAATTAATTGGTCGTGGATAACCCTTGCCCACGCATTCATGGATAACCTTTGATGGTGGCATCTGGAACATGTAGCATGCGGATTTACTGTGTTCTCTATTTTGACACGACGTTTCATCCACTCCAGAGCAAGTGCCCCCTCGCGGCTCGCCGGTTTCTTTCCGACCCAACATTGCATTGTGAAAGTTGTGTATTTTGGTGAGTTCTATAACACCTTACTGTTCTGACCATAAGTTTATATACACCCTGTATTTATATAAATACAGGGTGTCTCAAAAAGAATGACCTCGGCTTTTATTCCTTAAATATTGATCTTAGACATATATAATAAATTACAAAGTTGCATAAAAAAGGTACAGAATTTTATGAAATCGATTAAAATTTTCAAGGGAATTAAATTTTAAGAAATACAAAATTTCAAATTTTACACGGCCCCCGTACAAAGACATTTCCTATGAGTAAAATGTGCCCCATATACTAATAAGGTGATGCTCAAAATTTCAGCATTTTATCATAAAAAGTCCCAAAAATATGAAAAGACAAAAATGCTGATTTAAACCACTTTTCGATGCATCGACATGGGTTCTCAGAGGGGAAAAATTATGTCGGCAGATCGCTTTTCAGGGGTCATACACAAATTACGAAAGAAAACAATGATTACATAAATAAATTATAATTTTACTATTTGTTGATACAAAAGTGTTTACACTGTGTAGAAATAATAACTTTACACAAATATTACAAAGCTTGTTCAAAATATTTTCCATCCATGCCAAAGTTCCATTAAAGATAAGAGGCAGATATTATTTGCCTATGATGCATTTCTGCGTTGCGTCATTTGCACTCTTGCTGTTGACATTTACATTTTAATTTGTGAATAATCCCTCACCAAATTTGTCTAAACATATCTCTGGGACTTTTTATGATAAAATGCTGAAATTTTGTACATCACCGTATTCGTGTATGGGGCATATTTAACTCATTGGGAAATGTTTTTGTACGGGGGCCGTATAAAAATTGTAATTTTGTATTTCTTCAAATTTAATCCACTGAAAATTTTTATCGACTTCATAAAATGCTGTACCCTTTTTTAATCAACTTTGTAATTTATTATATATGTCTAAGATCAATATTTAAGGAATAAAAGCCGAGGTCAATGTTTTTGGGACTCCCTGTATAACACAATGCATGACTTAGACATACTCACTTGCAAAATTCTCATACAGAATACAGTTTACATTTAAGTAGTATCCCATAATTATTCCCATTTAATTAACATCCCATAAATGACTATTAGCGAATTATTTGGCTTCAGAAATATCTTCTCACGTGAATGAACCATACTAGATTAACGAGAATAATGTCAACACATTGTTTGTGTAATATTACATATGGAAAGTAAATTGAATTAAAGAAACTTACTACTTTTAACTTTTAGGTAATATTTTTTATAAATAAATGTGTAAAACGTGAAATATCTCGAAAACTGTTCTTGCTGGCGTTCCACAATTTTTATCATTTGTTTTCTAATGAAAAATTGCGCATGTATGAAATATTCCTTTGAAAATGGGTGGTGGCAAAGTTCGACCATTTGATTGCGTTTGAAATAAATAAAATTCCATTATTAACTGGTTATAATAATCGTGCCAAATTAGTATTTTAGAAATGCTTTATTTGTTTGTGAGATATCGCTTCTACAGTCTCACTGACGCACACACAGACGCTCAAATATGCTCAATTCGTGTTCAAGGATGTTTTAACCTTATTCTCCCGTTCAAAACTCATATTCAAATTTTCGAATCAGGCACAATACTTTCCCTATACATCATACTAAGTATGTAGGGAAAGTAATGTCTTACTAAATTCTTGAAGGAGATACATAACAAGTAACCTCTGAAACAAAAACTATATTTTAATACTATCTGTAGCATATATTTTGCACTATAGCAGTAACATTAGCGTACATTTACATTATAAGCAGCCATTTGTTACGCATACGACATCGCCATTTAATCTGTAAAAATAACTCACTATGAGTAAATATTTAATCATGATATATAATAGGGAAGTAATCCTAGAAAAATAAATAAAAAATAAATTCTAATCACTATCACATATTTTCACATAGAAGAATCATATAAATGTAAAGATATCTGCGACTGAGCTCCTCTTCTAATCGGAGAGAAAAACAAAACGTAATCGGAAAATAAATTTTTAAGCGAAAATCCACCGTATTTTTCTATAAAGTCCATGCAGTCGATTATAATCCAGTATCATGTTTTCCTGATGCTTGTCAAAAAACTTTTCCCGTCTTTGATATACATTGATAGACTTTGACAGGAATTTCATCATTTTTATGCGCGGTTTTCATATGTAACTTTAATATACAGTTTATTGGATAGCGAATAAATAGTTAAATATTAGTTTTGTTTATAGACGAGAACTTAAGTGAGAACCTAATATCTATAGTGTCATGTTGGGTTTTAAGGTATTTGGCAAAAAAAATTCAAACACCGCTCATTATACTGGTTGCAGGGATGTACAGTTAAAACAAATGCATCATTAGACTCATAATAATGCCTTCTATAAATAAATCTACATCTGATTTGTATAAGAGATCGTTTTCATATTAAACTTTGTACCAACTAGATTTACTACAGAGCAACCAATATTTATTTTTAATAACAGATTCTGATTTTCCAAGTACTATATTTCTCAGTGCATCTTTTTCTAAGGATTTTTCTCAGGATCGTATAACTACAGAGTATATGTGAATTTCAATTTACTACCTTGAATATGTAGCCTAATGTGGATATTATAAATCGTATGATGGTTTAAAAAATGAGTGTTTCCATTTGAATATTCAGAAATAATAAGAAATTTTGTAAGAAAACGACTCCTTATGCAAATTGGATGCATATTTATTTATAATAGACATCATTCCGAGTCTAATGATGCATTTAGCTTGACTATACAATCCAAGGTGCCGGATTAACGAGTTATGTTAACATTTTTATTTGGCCAACTGTACATGAGTAAGATATAATTAGCGGCAAAAATTTTGCCACATTATGGTTTTTACGAAACATTTTTTATTGAAACATATATTTCTCAGGATCTAATATAGGAGCGCAGATGGTGGCCAATTGGATTCAACATTGAATTCTGGAGAAAATTCGGTGTTCACTAAGGATTTCCACTTCAGGTTATTTTTCCATTTCCACTTCAAAAGTTTTCAGATACCTTGAATTATCTATTTCCTAATATTGTCTATAGATAAAGTTTAGATGATGTCTAATCCAGCATGAAAGTCTGAAGGAGGTAGGTTTGTTCACTAAGTCTTCTTTGGTTTCAATATCTTTTCCACTTCGTGTTCGATAGTTTTCCTTGACACCTCTACTACTGAGTATTAGCTATAGATAGAGCTTAGATAATAACTGATATTGATTCAAAATCAAAATCCGGAGGCGTAAAGAATACACCGATAATTTTTACTTCCGGATCTCGAGATGCCAGTTCCGATTTAAATATTTACATTTTCCTCGGAACATCTATTTCTTGGGATAAAAATAGCTTAAATGATAACTGCATCCACCCTTAACTAATTCCGGAGGAGAATAGAGTACAATAAGGATTTCTACTTTCTGCTAAAAAAATTTCTTGAAAGATCTATTTCCCAAGATTAGCTAAAGTTACAGCTTATATGATGAGTGATATGAATTCAAGATTAAATTAAGAAAAGAGTAGGGGATTTGCTAAAAATTTCCAATTCAATATTTTTCAACTCCGGTTCAAAAAATTTCCTTGAAACATATATCTCTCATGATTGGCTATTGATTGAACTTGATGATGACTGATATTGGTAAAACATCGAATTCCAGGGATAGTCAGAGGGTCCACTAATGTTTTTCATTTTCGGTTCTGGAGATATCACTTACGGTTTTTTGTAAAATCCATATGGCTGTAAGAAATAAGTATGCAAAGCAGAATGAAAATACTTATCCGTTCGTTAAAAAAGTGCACACACTATTTGCCACCAATGAAGGCTCCTTCATAATTATTTTCTCTATAAATATTTTATTTTCTTGTAAGAAAATTTAGTTACATATATTTTCATATGAGATACATTTTTAAACGTATAATTCCTATCATCGCGAGCCACACTTGAACAGTAATGGAAAGGAATTACCCCTTCTTTTACTAATTTCTATTAAATTTTCAATTACATTTTCAATCACTTTTTCATAACATATAATATTCCGTTTCATGAAAATATTCAATATCATTTACATACAACTCGGTACTTTTTGTGCAATTAGTGCTATGTTAAATAAACCCTAAAGTTTAAGCGTACTATCTTTAAAATTTCCAACGTTAAAAACATCACACTTAACACATGACAAATATTCGGATTAATTATTTTTTATGTTAGTGTGTCATATTTCAAAATAGCCGTTACGGGGATTTTTTCCAAGTTTATACGTTAATATGTCAAAATAGTTGCTATGGTGTCAACACACACTCTCAACATTTAGCGTAAGTGAACTTCAGAAACACCTGTAAATTTCAAATTATCTTGTATGTCATTGTGAGATTTGATACCCATCATTGCGATATGGTGGAGGTATCTCTTAACCCGACAATCATACTAATTTACTGTACAGTCTTCGGTTTTATGTGCGTCCCAGATACATCTGCTCATTGAAACCATATTTACATCACTAACTTTGGGTTTTTTCTTGCATGTCGCGATGTGAAGATATGAAAATCCAGCTTCTCTCATTGCAACAATCCTTTTTCTCTCAAAGTCCGTCAGTGGTTAGTATTGCTAATTTCTTCTGTGACAGAGCACAGGAGAAATTATAAACACCCTTTCATCTCGATTTTGACTATTCACTGATTGGAACACCTCGTTTGAGTAACCTATGTATACCTCAAATCTGAAAGTTTAAAAGGCGCTTCGACGAAACTGCATGCACATTTTCACTGAAGTATGATAGTTTTCATTTCCCTACTTGATGTACATATATTTTCTTACAATTTAGGAACTCAGCACCGTTCTGCGCTAAGTTTATACAAGTAATATGCAAGTAATGCGTGAGCGATTTAAAAAGTGCATTTTATTCATGCCATGAGATGGGTTTCTCATCACCCTGGATCTCAATCGTAATTAAAGTTAGATAATACTTTTTTCATGACTATCAGGGAACATATCTAGTGACGAAACAAAAAAATATTATTGAACTCAGTATAGCACAAGTAGAGGAAAATTCTGCTGAAAACTGCATTTGTAACGATTCTCGTTCTGCTTAATTTGGTCTTTGAGTTTTCTGTTGGCAAGCCTACAGGCCAAACCAGTTAGTCGATTTCGATTATATCTATTGCACATTTTTCCATATGATTTAAGGATGTGTCTATTAAAAAGAAATTTGAATTTCATTTTGTCATTTTCTTTGGGGTTAGAGCATTAAAAGGCTTTTAGGTCTACCTACAATTTAGTGCAATCGCCCTTTTAATTCAACTGTAAAAATTGGTTAAAACATGAAACGAGTGAGGTACAAAGACATAGAGATATTAAATTTCTAAAATTTTTTATCAAACCTGCAGAACACCCTATGAAAAGAAAATTGCTACCCGTAGGTTTCGGTACTTCCAGAATCGAATTTTGCATTGAAAAGTTCTACAAATACAATGCATGTGATGCACACTGTTATGCAACATAACACAATTTTTAGCACAAATTCATTCCCACCTGCGTACTACTAATACCTACCACGTTGTGGAAAGGAAGCACTTGGTTTAAATGCTACTTTTGTGTTTTACTTTTTATCATGATACCTCACCCCAATTACACTATGGGAATAGTGCTTTTATATATATGGCAATATGGAAATCAGACAAGGGAAGGCTGTACCATAAAATTCTGCAGAAGAACGTACTACACAGTGATAAGATTGGAACAGCGCATCTTTTGTAAATTATGGTCAATGTCGAACAGCAAGGCAATTCGAAGCAAATACGGAGAGCAGAAAAAGATCTCTAGCAGTTGGGGAGTAAAAACGAAAAAGGATAATGCACGCTTACATAGTCAATTCAGGGATTAAGCGTCAATTTCGAGATCAATAAAAACAGGGAAATTAGTCTCATCCAAATATTGCACTGGTAGATGAATGAATGCACGAGCAAGAAATGATCACACTCCATTCGTTTACGCCCTCTACAAAAAAAGGCCAGATTCTACTTTAGTTCTCGTTGTAGAAAAATCTCAAGTTTTACTGTATCAAAGACAGATTTAAATTATACTCCAGAGTCCCAAAATGCATTCAAACTTCTTTATAAAAGAGCCTGGGTTTCCTTACTTATCTGTAGCGGTTATCAATTGCCCGATAGAAAGAACAGATTCATTTGGTGATGCAACTGGATTTCTTTATTGTAATGGATATCAGTGCTATGAAGGACTTTGGTGAACGACCATCGCATAGTAATCCAGAACCTAATACGGTCTAAAGCCACATCGACGTTCATCTTGAGCGGGTATTGGCTACTACCATTTCTATGCCAATCAGGAGAACGTCTAAATTGAGCCTAAATCTACGCCTAAATTGAGTGGATGCAGTTCATGACTAAGCTGAGAATATATATTGAGCGGAGACTGCCATTTAAACTAGCTAAGACATCTCCTTATAAAATACCCAGCGCCATACAGCTCTGAATATTAAAGATGCAGCACAACTGAGCAGCGAGAGCTGTTCGGTACTGCACTGCATTACCGCATCTGAGCTTTGCTACAAATAACTTACCTGAGATATTATTTCTACATGTTCCGATTTTCACCAAATCAGCGTATTATAACGCAGTATCAATTCATCTCTGCTATGGCGGCATGAGTACAAAGTTCATACACTTGAAACTCAAAGCAGCACATATTCGGCAACATCGGCCGACGCTAATCTATCTACGCTTGATTCAAGAGACAACGCAAATGTCTAGTCTGATTAATTAGCTCCACTATGCATCAGCGAACCTAAGGATGAGACACTATGGGTGAGAAAGTGAGTTCTTTGTTATGTTAAATTTCACCTTGCAGCACACACTGACAAAATCCTTGCCTTCCCCAAAATTTAAAACATGCGTAACCCTGAGTTAAGTATAAAGCTAAGCGTGCAAGGACGAATCTCATTTTTGTTTAACAAAGGATAAGGTTCGTTTAACAAAGGTTAAAGTTTCGTTTAACAAAGGACATCGCAAGATATGATATTCCTAAAAATAAGTAATTGTATTGTAAAAGATTCCCCCAAGTAATGAAAATTTTGTTAAAAGCATGTCAAAAGAAGAAATGAAATCACAGTTTTTGCCGCCAAATACTATTCTATCCACGTGGGAAAGTAACATAAACGCATTTCACTTATAACTAGAATAAACAAAATGCCGAAAGAAGAAGAGGGAGGAATCCATATACCTTCGCCTCCTGTCAGGATTTTGATTTTTACCGTACGGGAAATACACGAGTGTAGCTGTATTGCACCGAAGGAAATATATGCACATTAATTAACATCATTAATTAACCATGCAACGCATAAATGTATAGAAATTTCCAGACTTACTTTTCGGCATTTTTCTTGTTCTAGCTGTAAATGGAAAGCGTTGATGGTACATTCCAACCTTAATGGAACTGTGCATGGAGAGAAAATATGTGATTTCATTTCTTTTTCAAGCTGACGTTTGACCGAAATTTTAACTATTTTTCTGAATGTTTTTTAAATATAAAAATAAAATAAATGTAAAATAAATTTAAAACAAATGTAATATATATATATATATATATATATATATATACACACACATATATATATATATATATATATATATATATATATATATATATATATATATATATATATATACACATATATATATATATATATATATATATATATATATATATATATACACACATATATATATATATATATTATTTAATGACGTATTTTATAACATACCATTGAGATTTAAATCATATATATTTAGACAGTAATATTAACAATTTTATAATTCTTAAAACATTCATAAAGCATAATTCGATATTTCTTGTACGAATATAAATTTTGGTATTATAGATCTTTTTCGTTTCAAGGTCCATCGTCCACTTAACATACTACTTCCTGACGATTGTATTTCATCATAGAGGATTGAATATATGAAAGAACATGAACGTCAGCCCCTCTGGGACAATATCCAGACATCAAACCCGAAAACGGCCTTTCCTGTCTTTTTTGTCTAAATAATGACAAACCATTTGCAATAAAATAAAGTATGATAATTGGAATAGACAGAAAAGAATATCTCCATCCATTCAGATTTTTTCCCTGCATTGAAATATCTAATGAAACTTTACAAATAGTAGTTCTCAGTAGTAAAACATAAATGCCACAAATAGAGAATAGAATGTTATCGATAGGTAAATGATATTTTTGACACGGATTCGCAATTATTTTTATTTACTTTAAATAAGATAACAAATAATCCATAATTTGTCCATTTTCTTCCTTTCCACAAATGTTTATACCATAGTGGTGCTTATCTTTAATACAAATACTTCTCTTACAAAAAACATCCCCACGCATAATCTGAAAGGTATTGCTACTAACTCTTGTGAACGGTACACTTACGAATACCTAAAATATATTTATGACACATTACTTATCCCGGAAGGAAAACGACATTTACAAACAACCACTGTTACTTGGAAGCCTGGGTTGCTTGACATTTTCGACGAATATAGCCAACTTGGTCACTTTCGGAAACTACTCGAATATTGTAGATTAGTCAAGAATTTCTCAAGTTGCATCAATATTTCTAGAAATATGCATGAAGGGTATATATAAGCCGGTCATACTTTAAGTAACGTTGGTTAAAGGGATGCAAATAAAAGTGAATTGTGAATACGTCAGTGTCTATAGAATATAATCTTCTGTTTTATCAGTGAGTTGAGTATTTATTTGATGTATTATTGTATCTGACAGCTGTATATTGTTATATTAGCTCTATATTGTTCCTGTTTATATTTATTGGTGCTTTAAATATCGTTAAATTTCGACTCTATCCTGTATTCTAGAATACACTCATGATTGATGAGCATAAAGTAGCATAAACATCCGAACATGACACAAGCTACACGCAATATGATTTTTATATGTTCTAACCTTAAACACGAGCCAACCTAGTATCTTAGAGGTATAAGGGAAGTGTTTCCTCTTTCTCTCTTGTCTTCCGGATTGTTGGTTCGAATCCCACCTGCAGGTGTGGATGTTGTGATATCCGTTTAGGTTTGTGCCGGGACAATGTCATGTGATAGCAAAATGGTTCACGATTCGGGAGCTAAAATAGCCAAATCGTTTGGTAATCAAGTGCCCGGCCATTAAAAAACATTAGACACGGAATATGTTCCAAATATAAAATCTGAATTTGTTAACAAATTAAATGTATTCACATTCCACATCACTTTAATATGACAGTAAGTCTTAACATTTGTACTGTATAAAATATTCACACAGATGAACTGTATACAGTAAATAAATTCCTGGAGATTTCTTTACTACAAGAGAAAAATTACGAAGATTTCGTTGTTTTCTTTTAGTAAACAGAGATATTTTCTAAAAGTAAATCGCTTTACACCAGATTTCCTAGGGTCTCATACACAAATACTCTGGCCATAGTGGATATTTTTGTGAGGAGTACCAGAGTTTGCTGTATGGGTAACGGTTTAAGAGTGCTATACATTCTTGAACTTTGTTGTAGTAATTCAAAATTCACCATAAACTGTAGCTTCTAGTTAAAGTTGCTCTCATACGCAGGAAAAACTTTTAGGTAGCCAAAATGAACCAAGACAGATTAATTCAAGAGTTGCAGGTATGACACTTTTCTTGATAAATTATTTAAATAACAAGAAACGTTTCTGCTTCCTGTAGGATATCTATATTTATTTATCTTACAGGACAACTATGTGCATATCATAACACTGTAGGATGACGAAAACCCCCACAAGTCCTACTATGATGCCTCGCTGTGGCATGGGGTTTTTATATCTCTGAATGGAATAAGTGAAGTACGTCGGGAGATTTCTCCTAGTAGGTCCACTCTAGGTGTGAGGACTATCCCACTATGCCCATCTAAAGCTATAGGCATGGGGCAAAGTTAGTATTTCAGCATTGTGTGCTCCAGGTTTGTGCCATAGGGATGGGTCAGTCCAGTAGTTAACGCACAGGGATTGCACCCGGACGACCCGAGTTCGATTCCCGGCTTTGGCTAAACTGTTCCCGTGTTCATGCGGAGTACAAGCACGTTAAACATGTGAGTCAATAAGTTATTTCGCGAGGTTGGTGGTAGGGGAAGGATGACACGGTCCTTGTGGATGCGCCTCTACTGGTTTCCGGTCTAAATTCAGCGGTACATCCAGATCGTCCAAATAGATACCTTACACCTTCGGGTAGGTCAGACTGTTTGGGTCGAAAGAAAAAAAAGTCTTATGCAACAGAAGCTGCTCTCATCTTTTTTAAGCCATGATTGATTCCAGAGAGGATCTTCTTCGGTCTCCTGTTCTAGTGACCAACTCCCTGAGGGTGTATGGGTGCATAGACTCATGGACTTGTTCTATCTATAGCTAGACCATGAGGAATATCAGTAGCATGATCAAATTCATTCGCTGTGAATAAAGAGCAGAAAGTTTACCAGCTAAGTAGTAAATTCGAAAAGGAAACTTTTTATTATTATGCTTGCAGCTTTTGAATTGAAGAAGATTGGATTATTTTGGCAGTCTGCTGTTTTTATGCAAATGAAGTCTGTTTTGAATAGAAACTACAGTTTCTATTAGTTTCTGACAGATTACGATATTATATAACGACAGGTTATAAAAAGCTATCCTCCATTGTATGTTTGAGCCTTATGTCGAAAATAGGAGAGCCTTATGTCGAAAATAGGAGAGCCTTATGCTCTAATTCACTATCCAGAAAAGCTGCACCTGATGCCGTGTGGTCTACGGAATTATTCACCCGGTAGAGTCCTAAGAACATCCGTCAAATCAAGACACCAGTTGCCGACAATTTTAGGCTCAGCTAAAAATTTGACCAGTTCTACCTGCCACCTGAAAGAGTCTGGTTCATGATCGGATTAATGGGCTCATAACTTCAGAGTCAACGCTCATCCGTCTTAAAGAAGGCGGTCTCTCCACAAGCGGATATGACTACAAAGTTTTCCACCTGTATCTCGAGATCAACTAACATCCCCTATAAGCTCCAAGTCTGCTAATGAATTTGGACAATTTGAGAGGGTAAGTCCATTACCGTAGCTCTCTCTCTCTCTCTCTCTCTCTCTGAGGTTCTTTTGATATTCAGTTAAAAATGAGTAACTATGATCGAAAAGCATTACCTTTGATAAAGAAATAGTAACAATATTTGTAAAATTGTGAGGATTCTATTATTCATGATTATTGCATGCTAATATTACTTTTCATTATGCTAATTTATGTACGAAACTCCTCAACTCTGATTTCGAGAATCAAGTACTCACGACTGGCCAGGACTATGAAAAGGGGATTCGTATTCGTATTCAGAGAAGAAGTCAGGTCTTCAGCATGCAATTATGAATCGTCGTCGGTCGGCTTCTGCTACAAATGCCGCCTGCTACAAATCTTTACAAATGCCGCCCGAGCAGATTAACAAGGTAGCGGACTTTACAAAATTATATGATTAAATACTTTTTAGTGTCAAGCAGTATATAAATTAAAAATAGAACAAGCAAGATCAATCCTGCATAAAGCATTGATTATGAAACACTTTCCAATTGCGATGCAATTTTATTTAAACATCTCTAAAATGCGAAACATTCAGCGGTAATATTTTTAAAATTATCACAATACTACAATAATTTATTATATTTGAAAACTTCATCGAAAAAAATGAACTTTATTCAAATGATCTCATTGAAATATAACGTCTGGCTCTCTATGAAAAAATTAAAATTTCATTCATAAATTTTTATTCTATTCCTTTCATTCATCCCAATACTACAATACTTTATTTTAATTAAAAATACTTTATTTTAATTACCAAGGAGGTAAAAGTACTCTAACTCTGTGCTGAAGACCCAGACCGTCCGGCTCGTCAGCAAGGACTTGAGCAACTATTTGGACGGCCGGCTCTAACTCTGTGCTTAAAACTTCACCTAAAAATTCTCCTATAAAATCGTTTGTTGTCTATGTAAAATCAATGACTGTATCATATCAACTATATTGCAATCATATCAACTATATTGCAGACTCCAGCGCTAAATAATTTTGCGTTAAAGAAATTCAGCAATTCTTATACAACTCATCTTACAGCTTGATGTGTTTACAATCTCCATAAAGGAAAATTAGGCTTCGTTGCAGAAATAATCAAAATTTGATGATTAATTAAACTCAAATATATTGTAATTGCGGTGTTTTAGAGCATTGATGCACAGAAATGAAGCAAACATAAAGCGGTTTTAGGACGGACACATCACTAAATATAAATTCAAAAGAAATTTAAAAATCACGATTTTGACACAAGATGGATGCCACATTTTATTTTGAAGTGGGTTACGTGATCTCTTCATATAATGGTCCCGTGATCTCTTAATATAATGTGTGTAATTATTATTTTAATTTTTATTTAAGAAACTACAGAATATATTTTTCTGAATATTTTTTACATATTTTATGAGACAATTTGAATATTTCCTAAAACTTTCGAAGCAATTTGTGAATTTTAAATTTTCTGAAAAAATGGTTGAAAAATTGGGTCCCATAGGGTTTAATGTATTTCATTTTTTCAAGCCGGGTTCAATCCAAAACTAATTGGGTGACATTATTCATTTATATTCCCATAGGTCCCACAGATTGTCTGAACAACATACTAAAATTTTATTTTACTAAAGTCATTTTTACGACTATTATCGTGCTAACAGACAGACAGACAGTATGAACAAAGTCATAAACACTTTTCAACTATGTTGCAAAGTGTTAAAAATGGACAAGAAAGATCAATCATGCTTAAAGCATTGATTATGAAACACTTTCCAACGTCAATGCAATTTTATTTAACTAAGTCTAAAATGCAATACATTCCTCGGTAATATTATGAAACTTATCACAATACTTCATTAATTTATTATATTTGAAAACTTAAACCTTCATCGAAAAAAATGAACTTCATTCAAATGACGGCATTGAAATATAAATTGCCTGGTTCAAACATCTCTAAAATGTTATACATTCCTCGGTAATAGTTTTAAAATTATCATAATACTACGATAATTTATTATATTTGAAAACTTTATCGAAAACAACTGAAATTAATTCAAATGACGTCATAGAAAAAATAACACGCCTAGATCTCTCTATAAAAACAGGATTTCATTCAAAACTTTCTCCCATTCATTTCATTCATCACAATACTATAATAATTTATTTTATTTAAACATTTTATTTAAGACCATGGAGCTACAAATAATTAAACTCTATGCTTAAAACCTCATCGAAAAAAATCGTCCTTCTCTTTATAAAATCAATTAATATTTCATTCATATCAGCCATGCAGACTCCTTGGACTAAATTATTTTGTGTTAAAAAAATACAGGAATTCTAATACAACTCATTCTACATATTTTGCTGTTTACATTTTACATAGGTGAAAAATAGGCTTAGTTGTAGAAATAATCAAATTTAGATGAGCATTTAAACTCAAATATATTGTCATTGCGTTGTTTCAGTATGTAGATGCACAGAATTTAAGCAAAAATAAAGTAGTTTTAGGACGGATACAACACTCAATATGAATTAAAAAGAACTTAAAAAAATCACGATTTTGAAACAAGATGGATGCCATATATCATTTTGAAGTGGGTCATGTGATCGTTTCATATCATGGTCACTTGATCGTTTCATATAAGATGTGTAATTATTATTTTAATTTTTATTTAAAAAACTTCTGAATATATTTCGCTGAATTTTTTTTTATATATTTTATGGAACAATTTAAATATTACCTAAAATTTTCGAAGCAATTTCTGAATTTTAAATCCGCTTAAAAAATGTTTGAAAAATTAGGTCCCATAGGGCTCAATGTATTTCATTTTTTGAACCCGGGTTCAATCCAAAACTAATTGGGTGATATTATTCATTTATATTCCCATAGGTCCTACAGACCGTCTGAACAACATACTAAAATTTCATTTTGATTAAGTCATTTTTACGGCAGTTATCGTGCTAACGGACAGACAGACAGACAGATAGACAGAATGAACAAAGTCATAAACACTTTTCAACTTTGTTGTAAAGTGTTAAAAATTACATTTATGTACACTCACAAATTATATTGAATCTAAGAGCTAATCAGAGCATAAACAATACGGTTTTTAAATTAATATGCCTGCAATTATTTTTATGAAACTTTTCTATTTATTTAAAGGATACGTAATTAACAATTTACAACATAGTTGAAAAGTGTTTATGACTTTGTTCATTCTGTCTGTCTGTCTGTCTGCCTGTCTGTCCGTTAGCACGATAACTGCCGTAAAAATGACTTTATCAAAATGAAATTTTAGTATGTTTTTCAGACGGTCTGTGGGACCTATGGAAATATAAATAAATAATATCATCCAATTAGTGTTTTATTGAACCCGGGTTGAAAAATTGAAATACATTTAACCCTATGGGACCTAATTTTTCAAACATTTTTTAAGCAAATTTAAAATTCATAAATTGCTTCAAAGTTTTTAGGACATATTCACATTATCCCATAAAATATATATAAAAAATTTCAGTAAAATGTGTTAAGTAGTTTTTTAATTAAAAATTATTTAATATAGGGAAAAAAATAAATTTATTTAAATTATGACTTTTGGGATATCCTCCAGAAAGAAACAAGAAAGATCAATCATGCTTAAAGCATTGATTATGAAACACTTTCCAACTAAGTCGAAAATGCAATACATTCCTCGGTAATATTTTAAAACTTATCACAATACTACATTAATTTATTATATTTGAAAACTTAAACCTTCATTGAAAAAAATGAACTTCATTCAAATGACGGCATTGAAATATAAATTGCCTGGTTTAAATATCTCTAAAATGCGATACATTCCACTGTAATATTTTTAAAACTATCATAATACTACGACAATTTATTATATTTGAAAACTTCATGGAAAACAACTGAAATTAATTCAAATGACGTTATAGAAAAAATAACACGCCTGGATCTCTCTATAAAAACAGCATTTCATTCATAACTTTCTCCCATTCATTTCTGTCATCACAATACTATAATAATTCGAAACATTCGGAGTTAATATGGTTACAATGGTTCACAATCTGTTGTGGAGAATCGTGGGACGAAGGTAAATCATGGTACATATGCAAAACAGTTCAGTTGACGACGACATGAGTAAAGCACCAGTTCACGGAACGAGTATAAAACGGCCTCCAGCGGCATGTCCAGTTGAGGCAGAATTTAGCAATTGCTGTAGTACGGAGCGTTGTTAACAATCAAAAAGGACGAAATATGTCACCAAGATGCCAACTGGACATGTTTTTGAAGGGACCAATTATTGAAATGCTGGAATCCGGTTAATCACAAACCGAAGCGTCTCTTATTCTGAATGTGCCTCAGTGTGTGATCTCCGGACTGTGACAGAGGTTCCAAACAACTGGAGATGTTACCCGACGACCAGTACCAGGTCGACCAAGGGTAACAACCGCTCGGCAATCAGAGGAAGCGTTCTGCCAGACAACTGGGTGACAGCCGTCACAGTAGTCACTGTTTGGAAACAAACTGTTTATGGGAGACTCAGACACGTTGGTCTCTATGCCAGACGACCAGAACTTTGCATCCCCCTGAAGTCTGCACGAAAACGCGCGCGTTTACAGTGGAGTTTAGAACACCGGCAGTGGAGTGGACAACAGTGGTCATGTTCAGTAACGAGTACAATTTTAGCCTGTAAACTGATTCTCGCCGTACCACGATCTGGAGAGAACGTGAAACGCGTTTTCACCCGGAAAACATCATGGGACATCGTTTCGGAACGGAAACATGGTTTTCCGTTTGGGGAAGTTATGGTCTGGGCAGGCATAAGGATGAACGGCCTCACAGACCTCCACATCTTTGACACGGGGTTGATTACCTGTCAAAGATACAGAAACGAAGTCCTTGAGCCTAACGTTCGATTGTTTCGCGGTGCTGTTGGTCCTTAGTCCATATTCATGGATGATACACGCCTCCTCACCTTGAGGTCTTGGTCGACGACTTCCTTCAAACTGAATATATCCATCACATGCAGTGGCCAACTCTCTTGATCAAAATCCGTTAGAGCATGTGCGGGATATGCTCGGAAGACATTTTGCAGCCCTCCTCTACCCACCAATCTCCGTTCCAGGATTGAAAAGTGCTCTCCGTGAGGTTTGGAACTCTTTGGGCACACAACTCATCCAAATCCTCATAAAAAGTATAAGAAATCGTTGTGCGGCATGCATGACTACCCGAGGTTCCCCCCACAGCGTATTAAACTGCAACCTCACATTGTTTTAAGCATACTGTTTCACAGAGGTTGGCATTCGTATTGTGACCCTTTTTCTTAGAATAGAAGGTAACATATTACTACAATGGAAAGGGGGATGAGAAGAATATTAGGATACAAAAATCACAATTAAATATATATATAAATAAAAATAGAAATGAAAAAGAAAACATGGCAAAAATGAGAAAAGACAATAATAATTAGCTCAAGATAAAAGATAAAGACATTGAGAACAATCAATTGAAACTACACAAAAAATGGCGGTTAGTTCGAAATTGCATTCTCATCAGGACAGCCATACAATTCGAATTAAAACCGATAGAATAGCCAGTTTCTGACAATGGCGATAGTATTTAATTATAGACACCATTGGAACTGTTTACTGGCTAATGGAAGGAGAAAAAATAAATCAATTGGATCACAAATCAGATAAATAAAAAAAATCTCCTCGAACAGAAATATTAACTCACAAGCACTGCTACCACGTGTAGGTTGAACAAGCGACTAAGCATTTCACCTCACTTCGTCAATGCGAGAGAGCACCGGAATGAATACATTTGAACGAAACATAATATGTATGGAGACTTTCAAAAATAGTAATCAGTATAGGACTCAGGACAATTGGAAATTATTCTTTCGAAAATAGTAAACAGTATTAGCCTCAAGCCAAGTGGTAAGTTAGGTGATAAGAATGGGTGAAATTCGCAGAAATGAGTTATCCAATCAAAGATAAATAATGAATGTGTAAAATTATTACGTGGTATATTTGAAATTATTAATAATATTATATTTACAAATACTTGCGGATATTAGTAAGTTTGACAAATTTCGTTTAAGATTATTGATGTGGAGAAAGTGAAACTGAGGATCAGAAAGTCGATGCATTCGATATAGCTGGTTTAAAATGATGTTTCTAATATATATATATATATATATATATATATATATATAAGTTTTTTCGTAGTAATACTATGGATCTACTTACTGTGAAATTTAATTTTGCTCTATGCTCTATTTTAGGCACTATATTTCCATTTAAAATAAATCAGGAGTAAGGGATTGAAAAAAGTTGATCCTTTGATTTTTAAAAATAGTTTAAATGTGTATACTGAAGCAGGGAAGACAGAAAAACTGTAGATATATTATGGCCATACACAAATCATAGCGTTATTTTTATAATGCCATATTTTCTTTATCATGCTTTATGAGAAATATGCTCCACGAATAACGTCTATATATAAGTGGAATAAATATTATTTTTCGTACTAATGCACTTTAAAAATATACAGAAATTTAGCTTACCACAATTCGAGGATTTTATAACATTCAGTGGGAACATATGGATTAATAAAATTATTAAAACGTTTTCATGGTTAATTTATTTTCGAAGCACATACTAATTTTACTAAATAAATCAGTCGAATCCATCTATTTTACCGTGACTAATTAATAACGTGGCTTCCTCTTTGTGCTATCTCTTTGCTTGTCAATTCTTTATCTGATTGAGTGTCATAGGTTCATCAATTCTGGTAATTATCCTCTCACTTCTTTTCGTTTGTAGAAATAAATCAATAGCCCCAGCAAGTGTTATCACCTAATTCTTTTGTTCCCCTTAAAAAAAATGGTCTTTTAAATGATCAAGAACATGAAATATAATTGCTGACTGAAGAATGCAGTTCTAACAGGTTTCTAACGAAATTTAATATGACATAACTCACTATAAAACTAGCATATTACTTTTTAATTTTAAACGCAATGCGAATTATCTCCTAATAAATATAAAATAGTATACAATTGGTGATTTTATTTACTTAAAAATATAATTAAAACATGGAGAAAGTTCATTTTGATTAAAATGTTTAGAAACATAAACAAAATGTTATTAGTTATTCTGTTGTCTACATTATTTACAAACCTAGAGAAAGTACTGCGGAGATTTAGCTTTGAAACATTTATAACGATTACTTCCTCTATTTTGAGTATGACATCTATGTTATATATATATATATATATATATATATATATATATATATATTATATACAGGGTGTCCCAAAAACATTGACCTCAGCTTTGATTCCTTAAATATTGATCTTAGATATATATAATAAATTACAAAGTTGCGTGAAAAAGGGTACAGGAATTTATAAAATCGATAAAACTTTTCAGGGGATTAAATTTGAAGAAATATAAAATATAAATTTTTATACGTCCCCCGCATAAAAACATTTCCAATGAGTAAAATGTGCCCTATACACTAATAAGGTGATGTACAAAATTTCAACATTTTATCATAAACAGTCCCAGAGATATGAAAAAACAAAAATGCTGACTTAAACCAATTTTTGATGTATCGACATGGGTTCTCAGAGGGGAAAAATCATGTCGGCAGATTGCTTTTCAGGGGTCATACACAAATTACGAAAGAAAACAGTGATTACATAAATAAATAATAATTTTGTTATACATATATTGCCCATACACTAATAATTTGATGTACAAAATTTCAGCATTTTATCATAAAAAGTTCCAGAGATATATTTAAACAAATTTGGTGAGGGATTAATCACAAATTAAAATGTAAATGTTTAATGCAAGAGTTCAAATGACGCAAAGCAGAAATGCATGATAGGCAAATAATATCTGCCTTTTATCTTTAATGGATCATTGATATGGAAAACATTTTGAACAGGCTCTGTAATCTTTGTTTAAAGTTATTATTTCTACATAGTGTAAATACTTTTGTACCAATAAATAGCAAAATTATTATTTATTTATGTAATCATTGTTTTCTTTCGTAATTTGTGTATGACCCGGAAACGCGATCTGCCGACATGATTTTTCTCCACTGAGAATCCATGTCGATGCATCGAAAAGTGGTTTAAGTCAGCATTTTTGTCTTTTCATATCTCTGGGACTTTTTATGATAAAATGCTGAAATGTTGTACATCACCTTATTAGTGTATGGGGCACATTTTACTCATTGGAAATGTTTTTGTACGGGGACAGTATAAAAAAAAATAAGTTTGGTATTTCTTAAAATTTAATTCCCTTGAAAACTTGTACCTACAATTGTACTTTTTTACGCAACTTTATAATTTATTATATATGTCTGAGATCAATATATAAGGAATAAAAGCCGAGGTCAATATTTTTGGGATACCCTAATATATATATATATATATATATATATGTATATATATATATATATATATATATATATATATATATATATATATATATATATATATATACATTCTCTTATTTTATATTCATTGGATTTTGATGCCATGTAGTAGTTACATCAAATTTGCCATAATTTAATTGCTATGTAATGAATATAAGAAAATGTATTTTTCCAAATTAGCTCATATTTAAAAATAAAATATAAAATAAAACATACGGATTCAAATCAAATTATATCATTAAAAATTAAAATATAAAATAAAACATACGAATTCAAATCAAATTATATCATTAAAAATTAATTTAATAAGTGAAATAAACGCGCACTCTTTTGTCTTAAACCATTCCGATGCTATATAGTTTGAAATTCAATAAAATATACACCATATTTGTATACTAGTCACGTCATATTTGTATCTAACCAAGCTGTTTTAAAGCGACAAATTTAATATGCCTAACTATATTAACTGTGTACAATTTTTACTTGCATTAGCCGATAAAATAATGCATCCTTTGAACAAATTTCTAACCATAATTGTCTACTTTAACAGCTATATAAATGGAATATGTAAATAGTAACGACGTTAATTCTCTAAACTTCGGTATTTTATATCCTTCAAATTTCTAAAGCTATATCACACGCTAAATCACGAAGGAATTGTCTACCCGTTCTAGAAAAATGATCGTTTAAAAATTTCGAATCGTTCGAATTAAAAATTGACTTTTAAAGCGCTAATGAAGCAAACGGATAAATTGTAGTATAGTGGCATAGGTTTTCGTATTAATTAGTGCAATTAATTCAAAATAATACAGCTTTAATATAGCATTTAATATTGCTGCAATTATTACAAAACAATCAGTGTTGAAAACCCAGACCGCCCGACTCATCCAGCGGACATGAGCAACTAATTGGACGGCCGGAAAACAATCAGTGTGTAGATGATCATTAGAATCTCGTAAAACTATGACAAATACTGTTTAAAGCAACATACAATACAAAACTAATAGCGTTGAAGGTAATAAACAGCCTTCTTCTTCAGAACAAACAAGAAGCGCTGCCTTCACTATTTAGAGCAAGATCAGCAACTGGAGAACGCATCTTCACTCGCAGAAGCAAGATCGGTTGCTGATTCTGCTTTTATGGGTGGAACTCGTGCTACCTGATTAGCTCGACGAGGAAGGCTGTTTGTTGCCTTCAAAACCGGTCGATACTAATAATTTTGTGTTGTACGCTGCTTTTGACGAAGTTTTTTTTCATAGTTTATTACTTGAGCAGCTGTTAGAGCAGTACGTGCATTACAATCTCGGTTTCTTGCTTTAACAGCTACATGCAACTGACACACATATTAACTACTGGTAGAAAACAATTATTCAACTACAAGACGCATTCATAACACAGGCTGTATAAGCAATTCCATTGGTTTGCATTCCTGTAACTCGAAGCAGAGGCACCAGCTAAATATGAGTAGTGAGCATTTCAGTGTAAGCAGTATAAGGGAGTTTGTTCAAATTCGATTCACATGTTGTGAAATGATCTAGACAGAAGAGAAAAGTAATTTCAATCAGTCATATATTTAAAGAAGTATGTGCAATGACGGTCATGTGGAGAATATCTTTAGGGAGTCGATTATTATACCTCTATCGAACTGTCAAGAAAAGTCTATTGAACACATCATATTTTTTGTGTAAAATGTTTCTTATGTACTTTTGTATTGTCTATTACCTATATAAATAAAACGATTTATACATTTTTAAATCTTGAAGGCGAAAATACAATGCATATTTATACAATATTTTGTTGTCAGTGAAATGTTCCACTATTATTTAATTTAAAATAAGCAATGCAGCTCACTACAAATTCTGCTTAAGGCAGAATAAAAATAACATTATAAATATTTGATAATAAATATGTTCAATGATAATTCAGACATTTAAATTATTTCCCAATTTTCAAATAGACACGATATTTTAATGTCTTTTTTCAGATATAATGATATGTATTTGAAGAAAAAAAAAGATATTATGACTCTAGAGGGAATTTTATCTGAGAATATTTTAGAGTCAAAACTATTTCAAATGTGATTTCTTTCAAATATTTCCAAGACTATCTTTACATATTCTTAAAGAGCGATACGTTTTATTACAATTTTGATTGATACTCACTGTTCGAATTGTTTATAAATTAGAAGTTTTATGATCTACTTTATAATCTCATTATCAAATGAAATTACTTTTGAAAACTAAATTATGTTTTAAATCGGAAGTAGGAATATAAAAAATATAATATGCAAACTCCACTGATTAAAAACAAATGACTATTAAGAGTCGATCTGAACAGTTTACTTTACAAAGCACTTTTAACAGCAGCGGTTTTCATTACTTTCCACATTTCGATTTTCAAAAATCATGATTGGCCCGACGATTAAAAGTCCGACAGCCCTATTAGCTAGAGTTTACAAAACCAATAAACCAATGGAATGAGTAATAGGTAAAACCCAGGTAAATCATGCATATATAAAATACAAAATGTAATTGTGTGTAAATATATTATGGAATTGTGTTTATACGTTGTGTGGTCTATATAAACTTTTGGTTATATTTTCCCTCAGTTTACGTTCTAAGTCATGATTTACTTTTTACTAAAAACCTTTTACTGGTTCGGTTATGTAAACCAATCCGGAGCCGGCTGAAAAGTTTCTGCGATCCTGGTAGGAGAACAGGATAATATTTCGGTTCGTGATAAGTAAGTAATTAGTTTTCTCGTAATTAGGAGTCTGAGAGTGTGGCCGGTTGAGCGGTGTATGGCAAATGTCCGAGGTGTGTATAACTGAAATGTACATAGGAATAAACAACTAGAGTTCCCGTCTGAGGTCTACCGACGTCGTCAGATGGAGGTTGGTAAGAATGCACCATCCGTATTGGTTTAACTACGAATAATTCAATGTTTATATGTATCATCAAGCCCCGTACTCTACAAGATTAAAGTTCATCAACTGAATGGGCCTATGCAATATTATACCTGTTTTCTGTATACACACTTCTTTGGATCTACAGCCATTCGCTGTATAAATTAATTCTGTTAATAAAGAAGTTAAAGTGATAAGTCCCAAGTATCTGTGTATCTTGACGGCAAGGCTATTTTGAGTTGCTCCAAAGTTCTTCGTTGTTTCGTTTTACAGATCAGCAGTAAGAATCAATCTATGGAATTTATAACGTGCATATATAGTTATGGTACTGTGTTCATCTATAATAAAAGAGGATGTCTGTTTATTTGTTTGTTTGTTTGTGTCGTCTGCGGTGGAAAATTTAAGAGTCATACGGTCATGAAATTTGGTACATAGGCACTTCAGGATCCGAGAAGGTGCACCTCAGCGTTATTTTTTTTTAAATCCGAATTAAATTTTTTAGTTACTTCATATTTCAGAACGATTTTTACGCAAATGCGTTCCTTCGCGACCAAAAATATTACCTCAGATTATCTATCTTGACACCATCAGAAAGATCGAAATTTTTCTTTCAAACAAACTTTGAACAGAATCCATACGCTTAATAGACGAATTTTCACGAAGTTTTAAAAAATATACTTTTCCTGTGTTTTTACACCCTCCCACACACGCACACGGCTTCTATATTACGATGTAAAAATTTAATTGCCATCCAATGCCTATAATTTAGCAGCAGCGCCTTAAAATATCAAAGACTGCTCCAAAACAAAATAATTCCGAAACCATCCGTTGATTAATTATACATTTCTAACAGCGTGAACTTTTCAAATTTTTGTTTCAATGGAGAGGTTATCACTGAACTCAGAACCTTTTTCCTTCTACTGGGGATGGATAATTTTGGCG
Organism: Amaurobius ferox; assembly: GCA_951213105.1. Lineage (NCBI taxonomy): Eukaryota > Metazoa > Arthropoda > Arachnida > Araneae > Amaurobiidae > Amaurobius > Amaurobius ferox. Next base: position 91,737,486 of record OX578133.1, read on the forward strand.
ACTGCACATGCCCAACACATACCCATGTGTTGGGCATGCACAGTCACCAAAATTTTAAGCCACGTCTACAGAGAGGCGATCATTTCACATTCTGAGTAATGTGTTCTCGAGCGGGACATAAGCATTCGGTGTTTGTAAGGGTATCATTTTTCTTATTTTCCCTATGTACATAGTGTAACGTATAGGGAAAGTATTGTGACGAGGTTGAAAATTCGACGGAAGAGCACGTTTCAAGCATCCCTGAACTCGAATCGATCGTTTTAGAAGCGAGGTCTGTGTGTGTGTGTGCGTCCATGAGTCTATGGAAGCGATATCTCACGAACGAATAGAGCGTTTCAAACGAAATTTGTTACACAATTTACAATTCGCAAATTCTGGAAGCTTATTGATTTTAAACGCAATCGAATATTCGAAAGACCCCAAAATTTTCGAATGAAATTTTTCAATAAAATCAGCAAAGAACTTTCAGTAATCTTACATAAATAATCAGTTCCTATGTAAGTTTTCATTAGAAAACGATTGACATAAATTTTAGAACGCTAGCATAAATCGCTATCGAGATTTTGCACTTTCTCAAATAAATGTATCAGATTTTTTTTTTTTTGTAAAATTAAAAAAAATATTAACCATTGTGAAATATGTGAACTTTTCATATGTAATATTATGTGATAAATTTATTAACATCATTCTCGTGGACGTAGTTCGTTACATTCACAACAGAGGTATACTTTGTGTGTTTTTACGCCTAACAATTCGCCAAAAATGCTCTTCTCTCCGCTTGTCTGTAACGCTTGGCGATAAATTTGGCTAACTTAATGTCTAATTTTGTGAAATATCGCCCACTTGACGATATTTCGCCTCAGATTGACGAAAATATCGTTAAAATTGCAAAAATAACGTCAAGTGAACGGAAATGAAGCCAGATTGATGAATTAATTGTTAAAATATTTTAATATATGGACTATATTACTAATTGCGGATGTTATCAATATTAATTCTCACAAAACTAGATTTGCGTGAAATATAAGTAAATTGGATACTTCAGAATAATTTTACATGTCGTCATCCAGAAGAACTCCAAGTGTGTAGTAATTCAACGTTAAACACATTGTGCCGCGATTTTCATACATCATTTTTTAACTCTGAAAGAAGTAAATTCATTACATTACATAGGAAATGTCATGTGCTGTCCACATCAGATTTTGTGCGTGTGTGTGTGGTGGTGGTGGGGGGGGGGGGCTGATGGAGTGCAATCGTATCGTTGCACCGGTGTCCACGAATTGTATGCTGTTTTCAATGTTACTTATTTGAATAAAATTTATATATTTTGTAAATTTATTTATTTCTATAACAAATTACCCGGCATTGCCCGGTTCCAGAATAAGCGGCCACTACTTAGAAATAATTAAATAAGCGCTCGCTACTTAAATAAGCGTGAATTAAAAAATTCATTCCACAGTATATATAATATGTATACTGTTACTCTGGAAGCAGTGTGCTTAAAAGAAGGAATTTCAAAATTGGGTACGGTGTTATAAATATCTCTATTATTTAAGTAGAGGGGACCTATTTATTAGAAATATAAAAATTACGTTTTTTTTACTGAAGATATTTAGCCAACAAATAAATTTATTTAATTGTGCTGAGGTTGTTGAAAATAAGATTTACATTGTGTCCGTCGATAGATTTTAACGTAGAAAGTAGAGTCCCCACAAGCTACGGATTTAGGTTTTGTGATTTGGGGGAGGGATGTCGTATCACGCCAGTTGTGTCAATGTACACAGATTGCCTGCAATTTTCACTATTTATACAAATGAAATTATTTATTTGTTTTGCTATTTTATATAACTATCTTACTGTAACTCCCAGACAACGGCGAGTATATTTTCTAATAGCTAATATTTTAACCTTGTAAAACTTTATATTTGAGATGTATTTACTATAAATGAAAAGGTTTCCATTTAGTCAAGTTTCCTGACAGGACATACAAACCTTTACGAAAATTAACCTCTTAACTAAGATCTCTTGAACAGTTATAAATATAGAAATTCTACACATCGTCATTTCCCCAAAAACTGCAAGGCCCTCCTTGCATCTGTAATTCTCAAGAGCACTAACCATCAAACAGATGCAACCTAATAATGTCTGGTCTGATGCTTTATAGGAAATAAGCCCTTACCAAGTCAAATGGTTTTCTCTTGCCACACGTGGACTATGATTTCGCTGTCATTGCCGCTCAATAAATAAAATGGCTACCGAGCACAAAATTTCCTAAAGCAGTGATTTAAAAAAAATGTGATAGTAATATTGACTTCGAAACCAGAAACAACTTTATTTTAGCCCCTCCTACTATTTGCAAAATCTTAGATCTCAGATTGCATTGAAGCTTGCAAGGGCAGGCGAAAGGACAAATTCAATCAGTACCACCTCGGTGACCTGTTAGTTTCCGCCAACAGAGAGTAGAAGACCAAAAGGGTTGTATGATCCAATAAGCGAGACCGCAACCCGGGGAGCGAAGTCAGCGAGACCACTCTCCGGACGAGAACCGGTAGGTGGTCCTAATTCCCTATTATAAGATATAATTTCTTTCGTCATGAATTCCTTGTTTGATAACAATATTTTCTTTATTTTACAGGGTATCTAAATTTCTTTCGGTGTAAAACCTATACAGATAATTTTTTTCAGTGTAGCAATTGCAACTATTTTAAATGTGTCAGTTGCATATCAACGTATTACGTGTTCAAAAAACTGCAGAAGATTAATAACAAATTAATTTTTGTGAGTCATGTATTTTATACCTAATTAATAAACTAAAACTTCGTATCACGTTTCATGAAACTCGCACAAAGAAGAAACTCGAATTTTAACCAAGTAGTTTTCTATCTTGAGATCAATTCATTACTGTGACTGCAGTCTTCACATTTTGCTCGCTTTGCGAATTTCCCTCTAAAGTTTAAGTGATTTTATGGTAAAATCCCGAGTTTAATAAATCAACTTACAAAGATGCTTAAGTTCAACTGTTATTTACTGAAAAGTTACCAAAAGTATAAAAAGTAGGAGATCTAACTGCCATGGTAGATTTCATTCTAAGACACTTTTATTTACTTACTATATGCAAAAAATTCGAATCAATTTTTGTCGGTGTATAATGCAAGAGACTCAAAAATATGTAAACCTACGAAATATGTCATAAAATATCTTTTATCTTTGAAGCGTATGCGTTTAAACAAATTTTAAGGTCGCTTCAATGTTTTTCAACCTGTCAGTTGAACGGTTTATTTCCATTTATTTATTTCCGCATTTTAAAAGAATAGGTAAAGGGAAATCTTAAGAATTAAAGTATAGTTGTGTGCATAATTTTATACTAGAAATTGGTTGATACCATTGCATGGAGCTGTGTCAAGTTATTCACGAAGTATCATAATTTAACATTTTTTAATAATGTATGAATAATATGGATATGTTTAAGTATTCCAAAGGAGGAACAAACTGTTTTACCTGTGATAACTGGATATCTCTGCATCTGTGTATGTCTGTTAGATCACGATAGAGGGCCTGGATATCATGAAATCAGAATATTTATCCTCATTAACACTTTAATTTAGAGTTGACTATAGCCATTCTTGGGGGTTTCTAGAGCAGCCTTCCTCCGCTAATTGATTTTCAGTAAATGCACGAGTAATATAATGTAGTAAATGTACGAGTGATATAATGCTGAGTATTGCCTGCCTGGGCCTGACGGCTGTTATTTGACCACCATATTTTTGTTTCAATACAAAGGGAATTGATCTCTGTTAATTAATTCTGAGTTCGCAGCGAACCTAAGGTAAACTGGAAATCTTTAAAATTTTTGCGGCTGAGATTATTATTTCTTTTTTTACTAACGCAAATATCTTCGAAAATAATTTTAAGACCATTTTCCTCAAATACTCAAAGTGAGTCAAAGACTAGTTTCCTCAAATATTCTTCCCAAAATTGCAAATATCTTCTCAAAATTGCAAATATCTTCTCAAAATTGCAAAAGTCATTCTAAAAATAACGAATGCCCTTTATCAAAATCCCATGTTTCTTATGCATGGAATAAGATATGCCTAATCAATACATTATAAAACATTTTGCTTATACATATATTAAATGATGATCAATCGCAAATTATCAAGTATGAGTTACATTTATAAAGATAAATAAGCACACTATTTGTCAAATAATCGTTTTATTAAATGTCTTTTAGAAAATTACTTTTAAAAAGTCCTTCAAATAATCGTATTTCTTATAATCTGAAAACCATCTCTCATTCGTTAAATAAACAAGTTAAATCATTTACAATAGTTTGCGTTTTAATTAAGTCAACATATCCATTGAAGGCGTAGGAGAAATTCTGAATCAGATTTAACGATATCATTGGAGAAACTTTTATAAGTCTGCTCTTAGGATCCACAAAGAAAAATGAACATACATTAAGATGGTATAAGGTATATAACGTCGAAGATTTATAAAAGCTCGATAAAAACCAGAAGGAAGACAATGACACAGAATGCGGGAACTTCCAAAGACATAGGTGCAAGTGCTAGAAAATTACTTCCTACGAAGATTCTCGGATGATTGCTCAAAAGAAAAAGAAACTTGTGGAAAAAATCCGGAAGAACGGAGACGAAATCAGCGTGATCGTCTATTACAAAATATAATCACGTGGATCAAGTAACACACGTAATAACATCAGCACTATCCTGGAGCAGTCATCCACGAAACAATAAAAGGGCGTACGTAAAATACAGGAGGAAAGAGAAGGCATGCTTTTAGAATTAATGATCTTTATTTGCCGTATCTTACTTCTAAAAATTTGGATTCCATACAAAAAAATTCAATCCTAGAACTTTTAAACATCAATACAATTCACATTAGCAAGAATACGTTGTGTATGATAACAGAAAGAGGACAATGGGTGTTCGCGAGCACGAAGGTTTGCATCTCACGAACAAGAGGCTACACGCAAAATGTACTTTCCATATCTTTAAAACCGTTGGGAAAGCTGACTATCAAAGTAAATTCTTGATTGAACCAAAACATATTAAAAACATCAGTGTGGGCCTTCTTAAACGTGAGGCGCTCAATTGAGTTCCACAATATCTTAATCCTATCGGTTAATCCAGAAATGACATACGCATACTGGGAATACGCACACTGGTTCAAGTCACAGAGCGCAACTCAGACGCAAAAAAAACCGCAAACTTTCGTATTTTACGCCTGAAAACCAGCTAATTACCAATTTCGTGTTGTTACATATCGAGTAATTTGATTATCATGCCGTCAATCCAAATAAAATTAAGATGACAAAATTCGGGTACTGTTTTCAGAATAGAATGTAACGGCATTGTAGAGAAAATGGAAATTTAAACTTTTGAAGCCCTCAATCGAAATTAAATTTAGAATAAAGAAATCAATCACAAGTGCTGTTAATTAAATTATGGAAATATAGGTCACAACATATACCGACAAGCAAATCCGCATTGAGTGTGTAAAATCGAATTTCAGAACAGAATATTAAATTAAACATAAAAATTCTTAAATACCAAAATATTTTTCACTTATTTTATCTTTAATTTCAGAAATACCGATATTTCGTTTCATAAAAATGTCTTAATAGCAAAAATATTATTCACATAACATTTCTAATTTACAAAAATACTATTCATCCATATGAAAAGAAAAATACAGACAAGTCAACGAATTTCATGCGAAGTCAAGCAAAATTCACATTCGCATTCAGAAAATATGCAACAAAAATCGTTCATACTCACAGATACAATAAAAATACTTTGTCGTGAAAAACTGAATTAACTTTTCTTCTTAAGTGCTACTAAAGCTTTGATTTATAAAAATGTGTTTTTTGAAAATCAAATTACAATTTTTCTCCTTGCTCCGGCATTACCAAAAATATTCAATTGAAAGAAAAGTTCAAAATATTTACTAAAATTTACTTATAATCAATTTATTCAAATTCACTTCAAAATATCATCAAAAATTATTTTCCAAATTCCCAAATTCATTTATCAAATATTCAATTGTTAAAAATATGTTTTCTTTAATGCATGAACATATTATAACATAAATATACTTGAAATGAAAACATACTTAAGTGTATAATATAATAAGCAAACAATATATTGAAACACTAACTACAGAAAGTAATAAAATGAAAATTTTGTAGAAAACATTTGACTAATTATGAGTTCATATGATTGGCTTTGAGCAGAAGGAGATATTTTTGATACTTTGAACCATATTGACATTTTGAAAAGGATTTTTTGAAGAGGAGAAGGTCCAGATATGGTCAATTGTCAATGAGGATGCTTTTCGGTGTGCCCTTTTATGTGAAAATACACTGTATATACATTACATATAATGGAATCTACTGAAACCTTCCACGCACAGCCTATCAACACTTAAAGGAGGTATTAACTCGTATCTTACAATTGAGAGAATAAGAGAGAGGTTGAAAGGCGATGCATTACATGCTTTCTTAATATCATTTAATATAACAAGGCATAACTTTGTTATTTTATATAGTCCATTTCTTAAATTTATTTAAGAAATAAAAGTACTTTACTTCATTTCTGTCTGAAACTACAACTATCACATTTATGTTGGAATTCTTATGTGACGGAGTTCAAAAAAGGAAATGTTTGCATAACTCACTCGTTTTGGAAAATGTGTAAAACGTAATTGAATCAACTAATGCAACATTTCAATAGGAACGTAATGCACTGTTTTTCGATGTTCCATAAAATATCTTTTTGGAAAGCATTGTCTTTGCAATGTGAATATTTATAGTTAGATATATTAAATTGTGAATTCAATAATCAAACGGAAATTTATGAAGAAACCTTCATGTGGTGACAGGTGGTGTGTATAATTCATTTTAGACATAAATATTATGAATTTGTATACACTTTTACACTATTATATTACACTATTATTACACTATTATTACACTATTATAGCACACCGGCCATCCAAACAGGTGCAAGTCTTCGGATGAGTCGGACGGTCTGTGTCTTCAACTATTATAGCACAATATTACAGTACAGTCATGCGAACTATCGAAACACTCAGAAATGATATCTCCTAAACTAGAAGTGAAAATATTTAGTAAACCACCCAATCCCTTCAGAAATATGAAGCAAAGTAAAACGCTATAAAAAATATCTATGGATCGGAGAGACATGCGGTTTGCAGATTAATATTCACCGTAGTGGGGGATTTTGTATGACATAAAAAAAGAATAGTTCAAAGTCTCCACACTAGGGGAGTACTTCTGCGAATAAAGCAATGCGAGGTAATAATTGTAAAATGAGACATTTTATTTCAGCATTATTTACAGCTGCAAGTGCTCAATGTGTCCACCACCACATTTCGGTACTGAGTGCAGTATTAGGGGTATTCAGTATTAGGGGTATTCAGTACTAAGTGCAGTATTATTCAGTACTGAGTGAGGTATTACGGCTGATACAGCATGAGACAGCGTATTAACGGGAATAGCTGCTACTTCATGCCGTAAGGCGTCTTTCAGTGCTGATACGGGCTGGGGCTTTCCTCATTTTGTGTATTTCACCCGTGATTTTAGGTATCCCCACAACGAGAAATCGCAGGGTGTGAGATCTGGGGATCATTTTAGGTATCCCCACAACGAGAAATCGCAGGGTGTGAGATCTGGGGATCATTTTAGGTATCCCCACAACGAGAAATCGCAGGGTGTGAGATCTGGGGATCATTTTAGGTATCCCCACAACGAGAAATCGCAGGGTGTGAGATTTGGGGATCTCGCCGGCCAGTCGTGTGCTATAACCTCCATGCATAAGTCACCTCCATGACTTAATCTGCCTCAGCACCCCGAGTGTCGAGAGTTTGAACTAATTTATTGTCATGCCACACAAAATCCCCCACCACGGTGAATATTAATCTGCAAAGCGCATGTCTCTCCGACCCATAGATATTTTTTATAGCGTTTTACTTTTGCTCCGAACTTTTGAATCACTCTGTATATATATATATATATATATATATATATATATATGTATAATCCTTCTATAGCCGATCTTGAAAAATAGATGTAAGGAAAACGTAAACTTTTGAATCAAAAGTGACATCAGTAAAACCGGAAGTGGAAATCCTTCGTGAATCTTCTAATCCCGCAAAAGTTTAATACTTAATCGTTATCTAATTTCGATATATAGCAAATCCTGAAAAATAGATATTCATAGAATTCTTTTGAAACAGAAGTTGAATAGGAACTGGGATTGTAAAATCGTAGTAAATCATCCCACTTCTTCCAGGATTTGAAGATGAATTAAGTTATCATTTAAGCTGTATTCATTGTCATTCTTGAAAAATAGATGTTTCCAGGAAAATGAAAATTTTTAAACTGAAAATGGAAAATGAACCAAAAGTAGATATCCTTTTCTCCCTTTAGCACCTTCAAAATTCGGTGGTAAATCCATATCAGTCATTGTTGAGGCTCCATCAATGTAGATTATAAGAAATAGATGCTTCAAATGTGTTTCAAAAAATTAACAACTGCCATTTGTGAAGTTAGCTAAAAATTTTTGGCATCTGAATGAATAGATCATTTATTGAACAAGAAGATTCATTCAAAAGAATTGAAAGAGAAGATTCGTTCTCCTTAAAAATTCGGTGTCTATCCATATCAGTCATTGTTGAAACTCCATCCATGTAGATAATGAGAAATAAATGCTTCATACATCTTGGTAAAGAAATAGACGGCACATTCAATTGCCACCTACAATTTCCTTGCAAAACCTGCTTTTGTTCCTTAATATCTCATACAAAAAATTATAAAATTTATTTATATCTGTACTTGTTAATTTGAAACAATCTTCTATTTCAATAAATGCTGCATTCATTCAGATCCTTGAAATGTTTAGCAAACTTCACAAATTTTTATTGTTAATTTTTCCTTGTGTTTTATTTACACCACCAATCTAATATCTCATAAAGGGGATGGGGGGGGGAGGGCACAAGTGCTGCTACGAATGTTATGAAGCAGCAATCATTTCGGAATTTTCAACTAATCAGCTTGGGGAAGCATTCGAAATCGAAATTTCCCATTGTTCTGATTTGCAATGTCAGCAAGAAAACTGAATGGGAAGAGAGAAACGCCCTCCTCTTTCACACAAAATAGAAATCTGGAAAAGTTCCGAAACTAAACTTCTATAGATACTGAAAGAAACAACCAGCCAAACTTCGTAAGAGTTAGAAAAGCAGCTACTATTATGTAAGAAACGTTATATCGAAATTGCAAATTACTCTTCATGTCTTTTTTATCACGAAGAGTTTATTTTCTGTAGTTAAATAGTGAATAGATTGACTGTTATTTTCTGCACCTATGAATTATAAAATATTTTAATTGCTTTCTTTGCGACTCTGTATATTCACTTATAACTGAATGTAATAGATAATAAGCTAATAGGAAATATAAATTTTCAACAAAACTTTTGTATTGCAATATATAGGGTTGATAGAATAGTCCTGATACATTCTAATAACTTTGTAAGGAATGGTTAATCAGTGTACCTAATAGGTCCATCTACAGTAAAGTGATCACGCTGATCGAGTAAAAACGATTGCAGCATCCCAATCGCAAAACCTAAAAGTGAATTCGGCAACAGTGATAGACGAAAAAAGCTAATTATAAAGTTGTTACCATTTTATTCAAACAGTTTGGAATCTTCAAGAAGTCAATTGCGTTTAAAATCAGTTGGGTTCCAGTCACCAATTGTTATACTTGTACCAAATTTCGTTCGAAACGCTCCATTCTTTCGTGAGATATTTCATCTCCAGACTCTCAACCCCCTACACACATACAAGCACACACACAAACAGAACACAACATACACACAAACAGAACACAACACACACACAAACAGAACACAACACAGACACAAACAGACCACAACACACACACAAACAGACCACAACACACATACAAACAGAACACAACACACACACAAACAGAACACAACACACATACAAACGCACACACATACTAACGCACGCACAGACACATCCCCTTAAAAACCGCTCGGTTTGAGTTCAGGGATACGTCAAACGCGCTTTAACGTCGAAAACTCAAATTCTGATTTTCGACCCCGTCACAGCAATTTCCCGATACTTTATGCTATGTATATAGGGAATGCAAACATTAGTCAAAATATCAAAAAATCACAAATAAAGAGAAAAATTCCTAACACGGTTGAAATTTCTAATTGAAATTAAAAATTAAATCTTTAAAAACTATGTGGAATATGTGTCGAATTCGTATGGTTAAAAATTTTGCAGATTTTAGATGCTCTCAAAATTCCAATTGCTCAATCGGAAGGGCACTAGTCCTACATAAAGATATACTTATCAAAGTTATGATGCCTTCTTTAGTATAGGTGCTATACTGGTGTTTCATTTCTTATTACTTTTTTTTTTATAATACAACGTGCTTTTTTTTTCGAACTAATGGAATCACTTATTTCTAGTATAACCCTGTATGAGACATATTACATTAATTTCCTTATATACGTATTATAATGCATACGGAAAGTATTGTGACGGGATCAAAAATTCGAAATAGGGTTTTCGACGGAAGATCACGCTTCAAGCACACCTAAACTAAAATCGATCGTTTGTGTATTTTATGTGTGTGTGTGTGTGTGTGTGTGTGTGTGTGTGTGTGTGTCCGTGACGACTATGCCGATATCTTACAAATGGAGCGTTTTGAACTAAATTTGCACAGTTGCCCTAAAACATTTTTCACAGTTGCTCTAAAAGCAGCGATGTAAAAAATAAAAAAAAATTTAACATTCACTTTCTATCGCAGAATAAGTATAAAAAAAGTTCCGTCATCTTAAAGATTGAATTGGAAATAATTTCACTTACATGCCAAGAAAAATGATGGGCATAGAAAGTATTTTCATTCTCAGGTTCTGTATCTTGCATCACCTTATTAAATGCAAATTTTTATTGCCACTGCAAAATTAAACACAATTGCCGTTTGATTCTTAAAAAGAAACTTTTAACAAAAACTAAAAGTTTTGCAGCTCTCAAGAAATCTAATCATTTTTTTTTCTGTAGTAAAAAAGTTTGCTCTTAAGAAACAAAAATAAGCTTTGGCGTAAAATATATAATATTTAGCGTCAGTAAAAGTTTTTGGAAAGGTAAGTAGAAACACGAATTTCTAAAAATGAATATGCATAAAAAATGTCAACAGTAGAATCTAATGATGCACTCAACATCTTGCATCATTAATATGGGCATTTTTTATACAACACCGGCTGTTTTCACCGGCTGCTTGTGAGAATATATTCCTATACTGTATATTTCTTAGGAATTCCTTAATTTCATACAAAAATTGTTTTTACTTCTTTGCATTGAATGCACAATAGTAAACTAAAAGAGCGTTCTTAAAGATACCCCTTCCCACAGATACTTCTGCATGTCTTTTTTAAATGTAATTGTGTAATATATACACGTTAATGCAAAGAAAATATAATCACGCATAAGAAATTGAGCTACAGCCACGAAACTCGACATGTATGCATCGTTTGAGGATATATGCAAATAATAAGAATTTGGGAACAACAAAAAAAAAACGATTTATTAAGAAAGGGTAGCAATCACAAGATGATATTTTAGTTAGTAAGTCCTCTCCTAGCAGCTATACAAGCCGATATTCGGTACGACATAAAGTCAATTAATATGTTTAGGTCCTTCTGCGGAAGATTCTACCACAAATGTTGCAACTGATCTGCTAATTCAGTGGTATTCAGAGGAGAAGGCTGCAATTGTCGTCTCAGGTCTTAGGACCTGGATGACCATGGGAAGATATTAAATTATTGAAGACATTGTTGAGAAAGTAGTGCAATATGTGGTCCAACGTTGTCTTGCTAGTAAATGGAACCTGGACAGCTTGACAATCGCTGCCAATACGCAAAATAATTAAATATCGTCGGCTTACAAGCGATCCGTCTTGTTGGCTCGCAGTCCATCTACAGGAGATTGGCAGTCCCACGGGATGAATCTCCTGACTGCCACACTACGTAAGATGACCCTGTACTGTTCGACAGTAAATGGGGGATCGGAACGCTAGCTAATCTTCTTCCGCACACTATACGGACATCAACCCTGAGAGAGAAGCGGGATAAAGACAACATACTGTCGAGTAAGACGAACTCGGTACCAATCTAGACTACTCTGCCTATGTTGAAGGGTGAGTTGTATACGCCTTAATGGACGTCGGCAACTAGTACGACGTTCTTCTGTAGTCTCTGAATAGTATTCCTTGATACAGGATTCATATAGGATAGCAAAAGCCTACGAATGGTTAATAGTGACGCCATTGTTGTGAACAGGGCTCCTTTCTTGACTTCATGATCTTCTCGAGCAGTTGTCTGTCTGGGGCATTCTAAACCTCGGAGACTGTTACATGTACCTTTTATTACCCACTGTTACTAACACCGAGCAATTACCATATCGCTCCGTCCAAGATAGCGATTGATACGTCTGTTGAAATAACCAGCTTACCTTGGATCTATGCTGAGACCTGTCTCTAAATCTGACAATTGTTCTTAGCGCCATCCAGTACGTCTCAAAAGCATCTTTATACACAACTTGTAGCATCAAAGTAAACAATTCAGTTTCAATTGCCCGTGAGGGAGAACACCGGTCGTTTTAAATGTTTCACAATGCATCGTTCTCATACGCTTTGCAGGAACCGTATAACATCATTGGCGCTGATAGTTTGATCAATTGCACAACCCTTAATACGACATTTGCATACCGAGTTTCATGGCTGTAGCTCAATATTTTATGGGTGAAGATATCTTTTTTGACACAGAGTGTATAACACCATTCATTTATAAAATTTATTTTACATTAATTTGTTTATTAATTAAATCATATAAAAAATAAAAAATTTCTGACGAATCAACATATTTTATCTATTTCAGTTTCTATGCAACATGATATCATTTCTTCAAATAAAGTTTCTTAAAAGTATCGTCTGAATAAAATTATTTCAATAGAAGATATAATTTTGGTAATTTTTAACACTTTCCAGCATAGCTGTTTCAGCATAGCTGTCCAGCATAGCTGTCCGGCGTGTTCATTTAAAAAAATATCACTTGTGAATGTATCGCATTTCAGAGATGTTTAAATAAAATTAAATTTCAGTTGGAAAGTATTTCATAATCAATGCTTTATGCATGATTGATCTTTCGTGTTTCTTTTTTTTTAACTTTTAACGTTTTAGATTTACGTTTAACTTCTTACGTTTCCTTGCATTATTTCATGATTATTTATTTAATCGGGGAATTTCAGAACCTTTTTTATGAGCGGACCAAACATTCCTTAATGTTTCGATTATTTTTCTTGAAAATTGGAAACCGTTTCAAAGAAACAATTATTTACGTATAAACAATTACGTATGGAAATATTAAAATTTGATTTTTATTTAAAAGTGCGTCCCATCAGTTATATGATGTTTATATAAGGCGTTCTCGATATATTTCCAGTTTTTGATCTAAAATGAAAGCATCATAAAAATAAAATAAACTATCTACTATTAAATAAGTGAAAGTTTCTTAAATACTTGTAACTTGAAATAAATGGACACCATTATTAGGAAATTTTCTCTAGCGGTTCTCGAAGTATTATATATTTTCCCACGTGTGTAACAATATTTCGATTACATTGAGCAAGTCAATTAAAATGTGATACGATTTTAAAAATCACTGGTGGGTGTCGTTGAGTGGGTGTCGCAAACCCATACTCAGAGACACCCACCAGTGATTTTTAAAATTGTATTGCATTTCAATTGACTTGCTCAATGAAATGTTTGGAATCATTTTGAAATGGACCACCATCCATTTGAAAATGCACCAACAATGCAGAAGATATTGACTGTCAAAACAGTCCTATAACTCATCAACCGAAGCCCATATTAACTTTTCAAAAGGACAGCTTTCTTCAGCTCGGATTTTTCATCCGGTAAGACAAGTACGATAATATTTTTACGGTATAGGAAATCTATATAATATACACTGAAGTGACTGATCAAGGGAGTGAGTGAGGGAGTGAGATGATACCATACACCAGCACTTCCACTATAACTAGATTCCTGAGTTTGGTACAATTCAATCTTTCTCAACCAAGGAAAATATTTCAGATATTCGAATTAGGAGTTACGATGTAAAGGAATGATAAAAAGTTAAAATTGCTTAATTATCGAGCCCTTGCGCTCTAGTTAGCATCTTGATATTGGTTTCTCATTCAATCCGCCTCAACTTCCAAGTTAGTGAGAACATCTAATATTTTAGAAATGCGAATTAGCGATGACGACGGAAAGGAATAATTCAAAAATTCAAAAACCATTTTCCATAGAGCAATGGATCGAGCCAGAATTCGGTCTCAATCCGTGTCAGCTTCCAGAGCATACAAAAACAACCAAAAATTTTGAAATTAGCGCTGGCGATATAAAGGGATTTCCTGAAAATGTACACCACTTTACCTCTAAAAATTATACGTCAAATGTGTGCGCTTCAATTTGAAATGTTTTTTGATATTTTGAACTTTCATTAATTTAGTGACCACTAATCATCGAGAACGCAAAAAACGCGGGTGAAATGGTTAGTTACTTAAATACTGTGAAAAAGAAAATATCTATTTAAATACTAATTTAATAACTAATATGAACCACAAAGGAAGTAGGTCATTTCAACTTTCTGACTTGGGCAATATTGGGCATTTTATTTTATAGAAACTATTTCCGACAGAATATCAAAATCTTTGACGTACAAAATGAAGATTCGTAGAAACTTCCAACACTAAAATGAAAACTATAACATTTTCGATTGTGCATTAAAGCTTAAAAGGATCGCGGTTGGAACAATTCTCTTAAGCGTTCGTTTGTCGAAGCTGTTGACTCGTCGAACGGAAGGTAAATAGCGTTGCTGTGCATTAGAACCTCCTCTTTTGAGATCGACGTCAAAATGATACTTGCCAGCTAAGCTATCGCCGCTCGAATGAACTTCTTATCAAATATTTGATCGGTACTCTGTGGACGGCAAGTTTTAATCTTTGCCACTTCGCTTCGAGAGTGGGTCAGAGCGGACTGGGGAAGAAACTGAATACACGAATACTCCGATTTCTTTTTACGATTGAGAAATGCGAGATCTAAAAAATATAAGTGCGGTACAAAAATAACAAAAAACTAACATAAATATTTTAAATCAGAAATTAAATACTTACATTATAACTTTAATAGCACTTTTAATTGGACACTTATAAAATCTTGGGTTTTTGCAGCAAAGAAAAGAAAAGTTAATGATATTTGTGGTATTTTTTAAAAAATAAAATTCCCCAATGAGCATTTTAATTTCTTTTGATTTGCTTATTACCAGAGCTAGTCATTTACACATATATTTTAATAAATATCATAATAATGATAATTAATATCTAAATTTTTATTGTGTTATTTTATTTAAGCATTCCATTTAAATTTTAACGATTTATTCAAAAATTATAATCACTTATTGCCAATAAAATATTTAAAAAATTAAAAACATTCAAATACAGCAAACCATTAGACAGAACCATTTTCAATTACAATGAAATTTCAAAACATATCTTATTAAATAACATTTATATTACTAATGTAGATAATTATTGTGAATGTAATGATGCAAATTTACATATTAATTTACATATTATAAGTACCTTAATCTAAAGCTTGGACATATTGTTACTACGGACTTAAATCTTGTTAATGATGATTCTTTAAAAAATGTTATGTCTTTTGGTACTGAATTTTGATTACCTAGCTGTAGTAATCCTTCTATTATGTTAATATCTATTAACTTAGATAAATATATATTTATAAATTAGCATGTAAATATGCACAGGCGTTAGAAGCATCCATTATAGGGTAATAAACTATATTAAATTAAATTAATAATTGTCCTTATAGTTAATATATGCCCTTAGTAATTTGAAACACTTAATTATTAATTTGCAAAAATATTTTGTAATTACTTATGTAAATAAAGCCTCCAATAGTTATGCTATTGTATATAAAAAATTTATGTACAATATTTGATGGATTATCTTACATAATGAATAGAGATATTTTGTATGTGTTTTTGTGTGACTTTGCTGGCTATAGAGCAAAATCGAAATCTTGGACAGAGACAAAATATGTACTTCAGGGTACGGAAAGATACGCTTCGGGGAGATTCTTTTAAAATTCGAATTAGTTTTTAGTTTTTTTTTTGTTTTAGCACGCTTTTGAGTGATTTGCACTGAAATCGGTTCCTTTGCGAAGAACGTTCTTTCAAATGATGTTTAAACAAAATCAGTAGGACAATTCCTTTATATTTATTTTGTAAGTGCATCGAAATTTGTGCTTTTTAGATTATTTGATACATACATATTTCGCCACATCCAAAAAAGCAGGACTAGCACAAATCAGATTAGCTACAGTTTGACAAAACATACGGTGAATATCCTCTTATCCTAATAAAAAATGCATTTGAACTAATTTTTTATTTTATTTTTTATAACTTTTGAGGAAAACCCATTTAAATTGAGATTTTCGGTTCCGCTTGCACCGTAAATGGAGTCCGGCGTGTTTTTCTATCGGTCGATTGCGCATGTCTAACTCACAGCGTGGTTTAAGCCACGCCTTCTCTCCTCAGAACGGATCGTTTATTATATCGAAAAAAAAAATAGAATATGTAATCGAAAACAATAGGATATCGAGAACTTTATCAGGTGCACCTTCACCTTCATATATACAAATTATTCATTGTTTCTATCGTAACCATAATTATTTTCTCCGAAAGTGCTTGCCATGTCCTAATATTGAACATCAGAAAATGCGAGATATGAAATCATTGATAAATAAGAAAGTATGTAATTATTTTTTAAACTAAGCATAGAATTAAAATTACATATTAAAAATCATGTAACTTATAAATAACACTTGATAGAAATCATATTTTGAACATGTGTCTCTTTATTAAAGCTCTGGAATATTATTTCTGTCCCATTCCACCAAGTAAGGTACAATAAATGCGTTTTTCTATTTTCCAGTATTCTATAATGGATTTTGCCTTTATTGCATTTTACAAAATATAAGAATCAGCTAAAAACACTCAATACAGTTTTTCCGACATCTGGTCGAGTATTTTCCAATTTAGCTCTTAAACAACAATTAACACATTTTCCGCCTCACATCTTTAGGACTAAGTTGAGCTTCCCTCTAGCAACTGCCTCTCAGGTTCTGATTGCTCATACACTTTTCGCCCATTAAACCCACTCCAGGTTCATTTGTGACCGAACAGGGCGTGAATAATCGAGCTCGTAATTAATTTGTTATCGAATGGGAACGGTCGTAGTATAATTATTTGGGAGTTGTTGTAAATAATTCTTGAACAAGAATTATTAACAATATAAATCTCTGTTAATAATTCTTGTGCAATATGGTATTAGACTTATTACATAATGCAGTTTTTAAGAGTTATGTAACAAGTGTTTTCAAGAGTTTTGGAAATTAGAAGAATCTTCAGCGTATCATGTTCTTCTTCTAGAGTATTTTGCTTGTACCGTTTAGTCCATAATGCTGCTTAAATTTAAATAACTTGACGAATAAAGCAAAGTCTACATTTATTTTACAATATGAGTTATTCAGAAGTCAAATTAAGAAATAATTGTTGGGTATACTTTAGAGGCCGAATAGAATGTAAAATATTTCTTGAAATTTCCTTATATTGCAAAGTAAAAGTAATATTTTTTTTTGCTAGGAAACACAAAGTTTTTCGAAGCAAGAACATCTTAACAAGAGATGACTGAGAAACGAAGACATAAATATTCTACGTAAGACACTTCCATGCCAGATACCAGCATCCATGGACAGGTTTCGCGCGTATCATTTGCTCGTCAGCATGGAATAAATTATATCTGCAATGACAACAAGAAACTTGCTATAAGCACAATTTTTACGAATTTCTATGGGAACTGATAATTTGCGCGTGGTCGGCATAAAATTCTTTTACAATTTAGATCAAGCCACAAGAAACTGCAAAAGCGAAGTTGAAAAACACCTCTTATAGGCTGGCTTGTGTTTATATGCGTTCTATCAGAAAATGGTGTTTTGCTTGTTGCAAAAGCCATCTCTGGCCCAAATGTTTAGATTTGGGGCTGTCAAATCCTGAGTAGCGAGCCCAGAATCTGCATACATATCCGTATGAGTAATCCATATTTAGTTTTAGTCCCTCATCAAAGTGCACCTTCTGGTACCTTCTCTCAATGTGTATCCTCTTTATAACATTTTTGTCAACAACCATCAAAGAAAAAACGACACGACACATTAAATCCTTGTCCATACTTATAATGTAAATATGTATTAATTAATATCGATTTCACTAAGATTTAACTCAACAAACCCAGTTCGCCGTACATATCTACAAGTTAATCTATATGTAAAATTTAACTGTACGTTTGTTTAACTCTAAGTTTCGTTAAATGGAACAGTAAGAACTGTAAGTTTTGTCATCTATTCGCAATGCAGTGTCAAAAATTTGAAGATTTTTTTTAATATTATGGTAAATTAATTATTATTATGAAACGTCACCAACTAAAATGTGGTGATAAAATATTGGAGTGGAGCCTTGTAAAGTGATCTTGAATTTAAAATAGTAATTGCAGTTGTGATAACCCGCCATTATTATATTATGTTGTCCGGTGTTATCTGAAAATAAATTGATTAACATAATTATATACACAGAGCACAATGAAGAAACATGAATTTGTTCAAAATACAATTTTAAAGATGCTATTCATGTTCAATACTCGCATGATTGAATTTACCATTATTACTCGATATCTACAAATTACCATTTACTACTAATTACAGTGTATGGTCTGGAAAAAAGGAGTGTGATACAGTGGTAACTTGTGTTACTGATGTATAGAAATATTTAAGATACTTCCTCAGATAAGATAAAACAATATGGTTACCTATTTCTCTTTATACACAAATTTGTTTCACTGAAACGAAATAACATTTTAGACAAGGGCTTTAGCCAGCATATTTCAGACTGCATTGAAACTGAACTCTAACTTAAACAATAATGCACTGAAATTAAACTGTAAAATTGAACTGCACTGCACTGACTTCAAAATCTAAATTTTAACTGACATTTTTAGACAGGACTCCAGACTGCACTGTAAAGTCACTGCACTTATTCACACTCTTAAAAGAAGTGACTGTCTTTCATCTGCTGTACGGCGTAATCTGTGAGCTCCCTCTTTGCCCCCATTGATTCTCCGGCATCTGTATGCCCATTGGCTTACAGGCATATGTGCGTAGCCTAGGCTGGCCTTCTATTTATGACTTCGCGTAGTCCACGGGGTCGACGGAGTCTGTGGTTCGTTCTTACGTTTAGTGATGTCATCATTTATTTTTCTGATCGCAAATTATTTTCACTCCATAATAAAAATTGGCACTGTTTTGTCTGAATCTTCTACCATTTTGTCCCTTTGCTATTTTTACAACCTGTTTTAAGCCCACTGTATCACAAATATATATAAATTATGTAGCTTTTTGTATTTATAATGTCAAATAACCCATTTTAATTGCTTACACAATCTCATATTTTGTTTTCTGAAACGCAATGCAATGTTTGTGGTGCATCCAGTACAGTTAAGAAGAAATTCAGAACGTAAATGAATATTTGTTCCTAACTTGTGCACATTAATACATACTTGAGGCCAACGGCCGTACCGTGCTGAAAACACCGGTTCTCGTTAGATCACCGAAGTCAAGCAGCATCGGGCGCGGTTAGTACTTGGTGGGTGACCACCTCGGAACGCCGCGTGCTGTTGGCCATCTCGGGTGCGGTATCCCCGTGGTTTGCGCGCTAGATTTGCACGCTGCCACATATGTCGCCGTGTTCATGCGGAGTACGATCACGTTAAACATGTGGGTCCGTAAGTCCTTCCGAGAGGTTGGTGGTAGGGGAAGGAGGGTACGGTCCCTGTGGATGCCTCCCCCACTGGGTTCCGGTCTAAATTGGGTGGCACTTCCCGGCCGTCCATACAGTTACCTTACACCTTTCTGGTAGGTCGGACGGTCTGGGTCATCAACATCAACATTAATACATACCTCTAAATGCATTTTCTAGAAACAGATTTAAAAGACAATTTCCGTTCTGCTTTTTAGCTTGATTAATATGATCTGCATAATTAACCATCGTTATTTTAGTTGCCATAAAAACGTTAACGGTAGAAAACAGAAATAAAGCACCATGCATTACTAAACTAGTCAAGTTTGAAAGCCTTTACACTCAGACCCATAAATATCCATACAGCAAGACTTTTCATGATATTTGAATGATATATGAAGTGATGTATTTAAAGCAGAATATACCGGTATCCCTAAAGAATAAAAAAATAATTTATGAAGAAGCCTTCATGTGGTGGCAAATGATGTATATACATCCTTTTTGACGGAACTATTAGCATTTTTATTTTCTTTAAGATACTTATTTCGGAGTCATACAAATTTTGGGGAAAACCAGAAGTGGCATCTCCAGAACCGGAAATGAAAATCTTTAGCAAACCCCTACCCTCTCTAGAATTCAATGCTAAATCCATATCTGTCATCATCTAAGCTCAATCTATTTTCAATCCTAAGCTGAGAAAGAGAGGTTTCAAGTAAATTTTTGGAACGAGAAGTGAACAGAAACGGAAGAGGGAATCCTTAATGAAAGTAGCGATCCTTAGTGAACCACTCAACCCTCCTCAAAAATTGATGGTAAAACTATACCAGTTATCAACTAAACCAGGAATGAGAAAACTTAAGATGACCGAAAGAAAAAAAAACATCTTGACGGGCCAATCAATTTTATTCATTATTTTTTCTTCAAAATTAATTTAAATATTCATTTAAGTATTGTTAAATGATCGGAATACAAAACACTGATAAACACCTACTAAATTATTTAAAGTTCTTTCTGTAGGTTTAAAATGATGTGTGAAATGAGTGAAACTGTTACAGCGCTTCCAGCATTCTATAAAAAAACAAGAAAGATCAATCATGTTTAAAGCATTGATTATGAAACACTTTCCAACTTCAATGCAATTTTATTTAAA
Organism: Amaurobius ferox; assembly: GCA_951213105.1. Lineage (NCBI taxonomy): Eukaryota > Metazoa > Arthropoda > Arachnida > Araneae > Amaurobiidae > Amaurobius > Amaurobius ferox. The sequence goes on from OX578133.1 coordinate 91,758,702, forward strand.
CAAGTCTAAAATGCAATACATTCCGCGGTAATATTTTGAAACTTATCACAATACTGCATTAATTTATTATATTTGAAAACTTAAACCTTCATCGAAAAAAATGAACTTCATTCAAATGACGGCATTGAAATATAAATTGCCTGGTTTAAGCATCTCTAAAATATTATACATTCTTCGGTAATAGTTTTAGAATTATCATAATACTACGATAATTTATTATATTTGAAAACTTCATCGAAAACAACTGAAATTAATTCAAATGACGTCATAGAAAAAATAACACGCCTGGATCTCTCTATAAAAACAGGATTTCATTCATAACTTTCTCCCATTCATTTCATTCATCACAACACTATAATAATTTATTTTATTTAAACATTTTGTTTAAGACCATGGAGCTACAAAAAATTAAACTCTATGCTTGAAACTTCATCGAAAAAAATCGTCCTTCTCTTTATGAAATCAATTAATATTTCATTCATATCAGCCATGCAGACTCCATGGACTAAATTATTTTGTGTTAAAAAAATACAGGAATTCTAATACAACTCATTCTATATATTTTGCTGTTTACATTTTACATAGGTGAAAAATAGGCTTAGTTGTAGAAATAATCAAATTTAGATGAGCATTTAAACTCAAATATATTGTCATTGCGTTGTTTCAGTATGTAGATGCACAGAATTTAAGCAAAAATAAAGTAGTTTTAGGACGGATACAACACTCAATATGAATTAAAAAGAACTTAAAAAAATCACGATTTTGAAACAAGATGGATGCCATATATCATTTTGAAGTGGGTCATGTGATCGTTTCATATCATGGTCACGTGATCGTTTCATATAAGAGGTGTAATTATTATTTTAATTTTTATTTAAAAAACTACTGAATATATTTCGCTGAATTTTTTTTATATATTTTATGGAACAATTTGAATATTACCTAAAATTTTCGAAGCAATTTGTGAATTTTAAATCCGCTTAAAAAATGTTTGAAAAATTAAGTTCCATAGGGCTCAATGTATTTCATTTTTTCGACCCGAGTTCAATCCAAAACTAATTGGGTAATATTATTCATTTATATTCCCATAGGTTCTACAGACCGTCTGAACAACATACTAAAATTTCATTTTGATTAAGTCATTTTTACGGCAGTTATCGTGCTAACGGACAGACAGACAGACAGACAGACAGAATGACAGACAGACAGAATGACAGACAGAATGAACAAAGTCATAAACACTTTTCAACTTTGTTGTAAAGTGTTAAAAATGGTAAAACTGTGAGGAGATGATTCTCAAGACAGAAGAAATATTCTCATGAGTATGTCGATTTCTAAGGTCCCTTTTCAGTTTTAAGTTTATTTTAGTAGTATGGCGGCAAAAGTTTAGTATTTCTACTAGTCTTCTAATATAAGCATTTAGTACATTAATAGATTTTAGAAAATATTTATTTTCATAAATATATTCAATATGATGATTGAAATATGATTTAATATTGATCAAAATATTTCAGGTATTATACTGCTTTGTGGTTAAAATATTTATGGTTAAAATATTTCAGATTTCATACCACTTTAATTAATTATTTTAATAGTGACCTGGCAACGTCGAATATTTCTACTAGTCTTCTATTAATATAAGCATCTAGTGCATTAATATGTTTTTTTAAATATGTATTTTCTTAATCAGACTCAAAAGAACGATTGAAATATGATTGTAAATTTCCGGAATAGAGCTATAAATAAAATTGCTATATTCATTGCAAGTAATTCGACATGCTGAAAGCAAAACAGTTTTTCGTACAATGCGACAATACTCTCTTTTAACAAGTACTGTAAACTCCTCTCAGCTGCGCTGTATCTGAATTAAAAGTTTGGCCTGATATCATTCCATAACGGTCTTGGTGACGTTCAAGTGTACTGAACATATTGTGCACCTAAACTGATTACGGTAGCATAAAAACTACGGGAATTTCTTTTTCCGGAAGTTCTTCGACCGGAATATATTTGAGATTCACTTTCAAAGGAAAGGGTGGTAACACATTTTCGTCGCAGCAAATAACGGCACAAGGCTTATGGAATTGATTTCCTACAGAACAAATAAAATCAAAGGTCAGGATGTATTCCCTTTTCCAAAAGAAGTAGCAATTTTTTACAAGTAATTGTTGTGTTTATTGCACTTTGAAAATCTCATGCTGAAGAGTTTTGCAGCACTTTAAAAATAAGTCGTAGTAATATTTTAATACCCTTATAAAATATCCGAAGAAATATTTCCGCTTGGCTTTTCTAAATATACTGATGTTCAGAAATTATTCAGGGAATACAAGATGTCCGAAATAGAGCATTTTCAATAGAGAAATAATGGGCATTTAGGAGAAGTTGCCATGTTGGTATGAGTTAGGTTCCACTTTTGTTAGATATAAAAAAGAAATATAAACTACAAAAAATGTACCGCGCGTTGTTCGGGAATAAAAACAAGGATTAATTTCGTTCATATTCAATTTTATAAAAGACATAATCTCCCACTGCGCAAGCACATGCTCAGTGCGTAGGAGGCATAATACACCCTAAACGCCTAAATACGGCTTCACACCTTGCGATGGCGTGGGGTATATTGAACACTACGTGCTAATACACCCGCTTAAGATAGTACTTCGATTTCACATGATAATCGGACAATTTGAAACCTTCCGCAGTTTTTAATATCGTAATATTACGTTGTTGTCAGAATGCCTCACAGGCAAACCACCGGATGAAAACCAAAGATGAAAACTACCGAAACTCACAGCGAATTCTAAAAAGGAAAGAACGCTTTACTAATTCGCCCGTTTAAAACAAAATATATAAGTCATGTCGTAACGTCACTATTGCCAATAACTTATTACCCTCTCCTTCACACCTTGGAGACAGTTTGAGGCTCATTGAAAAGATTATTCTTTGACCTTTCCCATAGTGTCAAGAGGAAAACTCTGCGACATTATTTTCCATCGTCAAGAAGTCTAATTGCGTAAAAATCAAACAAAACTGTGCTTAAACTAAAATAACGAATTCGGATTTTAAAAAATCGCTTGTAGATGTTTTGGGATCTGACCTGAACTATGACTGTAAAGAAATTTTTAGATGTAGGCCGCTAAGATTTGCGTCTACGCGACCAACAGACAGACAAACGGACTAACAAACAGGCATTTTATTTTATTCTGTCAGATATGAGTCAATATAAAGATATATAATTCGACATTAAACTATCCCTGGCCATATTATAAAACGTACCATTGAGTATTTTAGATCCATCTTCGGTGGCTAACAATAGCAACTATTTTTATTTTTACACGCCTAAAAGGGTGCTTTTTAATTTCTGTAAATATTCAATTTACAGAAATATATAGTCAATAAATAAAAATGTAGGCTTGGCAATATTCACGAAATATTATTTTATTTATTTATTTTTTGTCATAAGAAAAGAAATATCAAATAAAATCACATTTGACCACATTTGGCTGCTATTGGAATCTTTATCTTTCTTGACATGCTTTCAATACATGTCTGGACTGTTTCTTGTATCTTTGTGTGATGTTTTCAGAGAAAAATTATTTTTTCAATGAGCTGAGTTTTCATGGTTGCCACTCTCCTCTTACTCCCCACGCCTTTTTATGGATACAAATCTGGTAAATTTTCAGACCAAGCTGAGAGAGGAAAATTATTTTCCTCTAAAAATATTTTTACTGATTGTGAAGAATGGCCATCTTGCATATAAACTAAAGATTATAAATTCTGAAACCATTATTTTAGCTGAGGCAGCAACCTATTCCTCACCAGTCCTTCCACCTTGTCCGTTTAACCACATATAATGGCCCATTGCTTTTGTCACTGATCATAATCTAAATCATGACCCTATTGGGATGTTTCACAGTATGTACGACACAATCTGGGTGACATTTTTCAGCAGGGTGTCTTTATACAAATTGAAATTTGTTGGCTAAAACTTTAAATGTGCACTCATCACTTAAACATACCTGAAATAAAGAGGAAATAAAGCCGTTTTAAAATTGGTTTTCGATAAAAAAAAAACTGACAATTAAAATACAAATTGTTGAATATTTCCAGTAGTCCAAATCTTGGTCCCTGTGATTCTTTGCCCAATTAAGTTATTCTCCTTTCTAGCTGCTGTTAATTTAGGCTTCCTGGTTGGTCTTAGGGCCTTAAAACTCATTTTAAAAAGTTTGCACTTTACAGTTTTTCAGAGGCTACTGTTGAGTATTGTTCTAATTTTTCTAGTGAAACAAATCGGTTTTCTACAACAACATTTTTTAAGCAACGTTTTGATTTTGGAAACTATATTGATTTTTCGACCACATTTGTTTTTTCTTGAAGATGTGGCTAAGGTAATTTTTTAACGCTTTACAACATAGTTGAAAAGTATTTATGACCTTGTTCATTATGTCTGTCTGTCTGTCCGTTCGCACGATAACTGACGTAAAAATGACTTTATCAAAATGAAATTTTAGAATGTTATTGAGACGGTCGGTGGGACATATGGGAATGTAAATGAATAATGTCACCCAATTAGTTTTGGACTGAACCCGGGTTAAAAAACTGAAATACAGTGAACCCTATGGGACCTACTTTTTCAAACATTTTTTAAGCAACTTTAAAATTCACAAATTGCTTCAAAAATGTTAGGAAATATTCAAATTATCCCATAAAATATACGAAAAAATAATTCAGCAAAATATTTTCGGTAGTTTTTTAAATGAAAATTAAAATAATAATTGCACCCATGTTATAGAAAAGATCCCGTGACCCACTTCAAAATAATATATGGCATCCATCCTGTGCCAACATCGTGATTTTTAAAGTTCTTTTCAATTTATATTTAGTGTTGCATTCGTCCTAAAACCACTTTATGTTTTATTTTTTACTGTGCATATATATACTGTGCATATATATGCACGAGGGTGTTTCTGCGTCCTATAAAACTAGAAATTTTGATAGATTTTCACTATTTGCTCTGATAACAATTTCCAAATTACACTTTTTTGATTCCATGTCTGAGCATTTGAATATGGCTGGACCGGCGGTACTTGCTCTTCATGAAATGGAGATTTTGTATTTCCTTTTCTAATACCTTCCTCATCTGATGTGATGCTCCGATCCTATCTGGTCTCAGCTGGGGGTATTGTCCTGGTGTGTTGTAACTTTCCTTTACTGAGCATGTTTCGTCTGAAGTGCACTTTTAAGTTCAATGTGCTTCATATTGGCAAATGTGTTTGTGCGGCTGCTGCGGGTTCGATTTTCTACATAAAGTAGGATTACTGCGCTTTTGTTTTTCTACATAAAGTGGTCCAGCTGCGAGTAAGATTGTCTGCATAAAGCAGGTCTGAGAGCTAGAAATTATCCGCGTACGAAGGAAAATAAAGAAATCTTGAAAATAATTCCGGGGCGGGCATCGTAATATACCCAAGCCAAATAATCAATGAAATATAATATTAAAATATATCTTAAAAGTATCTCAATATTTTCAGAGATTAACAGAAAGCTCTATTGTTTTATTATTTTACAAGACTAGAAGATAGTATTCATATCTTGGCTCATGTAAACATTGAGTTCTTATTAACATCGAATAATTTGTTTGCATTGTTTCATAATTGTTTAATTTCTTAGAGTTTAACAAAATTCCTTAATGTTTACAATTTATGATTTCATGTCCGCATGTGTTCTGTCAGTAAATGATTTCAAGCTTATTAATATCGATGTTTTAAGCAATAAATTTTCTCATAATTCCCTTGGGTCCTGATTTATTCAACCGTCTCTAAATTGGAAATCACAAATTTGATTGAGTAAAATACATTTAGGGCAGAGTACTATATCTCCTGAACGAATTAAGAAAATTATATAAAATAATGGTATTATTCATCCAATTAATAAATTTCAGAAGCTTATATATTATTGGAGAGCTCAAAACAGGGAAACATCTTTGATATTTTGAACATTATTTTTCGGGAAAACAAAATACATCATAAAACAATACTTATAATAAAATATGTTACAAAAATATCTATTTTGCATGTAATTTATTATTTAGAAACGAATGACATAGTTCACAGAGCGATAACCGGAGGCCTTTCTTGAAATATTGAATATTTTTCATAAAAAAAAGAAATAACATTAAAAAATAAACATTTCTTTAATCTCAACTAACTGAATGCTTTATAATACTTTTAAACAAAAATAAATGACCTCTATCTATACGTAATTGCTATGAGCCATTCTCGAGTTATAGGAAATTTTACTTTTTTGCTCATTATCTCTTAAATAACCAAGCTAATTACATAGAATTTGGTATAGTTTTTAGTATTGGTGTTATGTTTTAGTATTGTTTTATGTTTCTCGCTACACAACATTTCGCTATAGGGTGATAAACTTTTGCGTCAAAGCACTCCCTAAAAACTGTTATATTACCTTACTAAATCATCACTATCCATCGAGATTACTCCAATAAATCATCACGATCCATCGGGATTACCTTAATAAATCATCACAATCCATCGGGATCACCTTAATAAATCATCATAATCCATCGGGATCACATTAATAAATCATCACAATTCTTAATAAATCACACCACTCCATCCCAATCACCACAACCAATCACAATCTATTCAGGATATAGTTAAGTTATAAACGTGCATTGGAATTTTAAGTTTTTATTTGACTTGTCATTGCGGATGTGTGGCTGTCTACTTGTTTCAGTGTGGTTATCGGTCTATCAACTTCTTTGCTGACATTTTTAACATGCTTTCTACCTCTTAGACAGCTGTAATTTGGTACGCAGCTTAATCTAGTAGAACATTTTAATCTATTGAAATTATTCGAATACCCGAAAAATGTAACTAGCATTTTTTTTTTAGAAATGGCCCACAACAGTCCAATTAAGTTTGTTAAGAGAGAGTCCAATATTTAGCTTCGTTTCTATATTATGTCCACGAGGGGGAAAACTCAAAGATAAGACGTACAATTCCAACTAGCTTGATACCTTTCTTTGTCACCTTGAACGTCCAGGAAGGGACAAGTTTCCCCTATCCCACCCCTATGGGCGCCCATGATTGAAGCTGCTCATGGTGAATTATGAATAAAAGTTTTTACCCTCAATGAAATATTTATATTTACTTCTTATACGTTGGATAAATACATTAATTATTTGGCTCATGCACTGCTTTCTTTTGCAGATTAGTTACACTACAAGATTCAAAATTTAATTCCTTATGTGGATTTTTCACATGACAGTTTATATATAATATTTCTAAAAAAATGGTTTCATGTCTTCTATTCTTTCTTTTGAAGACTTACTGACATTTGAGCCAGATGTCATTTCGTCCAGATGAATTTTTCCTAACTCAAAAAATGGAAAGCATGTAGATACATGTCTGGTGTACTTGTCAGAAGTTAAAGAAAATTGTTTGCACAATATAATTTTAAGTATAATATATAAAAGCAAACATCACTGCACTTTTTATCTAATTTCCATTTAAAAGAGGTTTAAGATGTTTAGTAAACACATGATATTGAATTTTTTTTTCAGAATTATCAGGTCCAATTTAATCTATTTTGCAGTAATTTAATATTTGTAATAATTTTATTGCAGTAATAGCAACACTTTCATTGCTCGTAGTTTTTCGTGTTTCTAGTTGCAATATTGTATGAAATAAGCCTCTATGTCTGTCTGTCTGTATATCTATCATGGTGGGCGATTGACATGGCAACAGTTTGTCTACCCCTGGTGACACATTTAGAAAATATGGAAAATATCACCATATTAATGTCCACAATTCTCTAAAAAACTCTTTGATGTAGTAATTTCTTTGATGTAGTACCAGTCGCTTTGTGCGAATTATTAATTTAATATTCTTGATTCAATATACTATATATAATAAGTAAACTATTTAGTTAATATCATTTATCATATTCGTTTTTCATAAAATTTTCCGTGTTTTATCAATATTTAAATGTGTGATTGTCTTTCTTCAGTTTATCTACCCTAAAATCAATAGCCATTTTATGTTTACAATTTTACATGATTGTACAATAAACCATTTGAATCGCTCAATTATTTTTAAGATTCTAATGGTTTATTGTATCTTAAAAATAATTGAGCGATAGCCTATCGACATGTAAGCACATACACACATAGACGAAGATACATTAATATTATTCAAAGAACGGTAGATTAGGGATCGAAAATTTTATACACACACACACACACACACAGGAATAACAGGAATAACAGAAAATACGAGGACTTGATTCGCATTGTGTTGTTTGAAAACATCTTATTTGATGGCACCAACTATTTTCAACAGTTTAAGGGTATTCCAATGGGAGGGGGATGTTCATCCCTGCTCGCCGATCTATACTTGTGTAAATTTGAAAATGGCACTCATATATTACATGAAATGCCATATTTTCGTTTCGTTGACGATGTCCTTATTGGGCAATATAAGAATACACCCCAATTTGATTTTACTTTTTATCCAGAAGAACTGGAATTGATTGAGAATATAAGTAAGGAGGAAGATAGTGTTGATTTTCTAGATATCACACTAAAACATGACAGTAGATATGGTACTTATACCGTCTTATATGACAAGAGAAACAATTTCAATATAAAAATCAACTGCATCATTGATTGGAGGTCCAATTTGACCAAAAACATTTTCAGAAATGTCGTCATTGGTCACCTCAAAAGAAATCAACGCATTAATACTTTCAAGTCTGATTGCATCATGCATAATAGGAATATTATGAAGGAGGCAATAAAACGGAATTATCCAATTGGCTTCCTGAAATGTTATTATAATTCCCTATTTAATACAAAAAAGGGAGAAAATGCTTACTTAAAGGATATGGCAGAGGTATAGAACGATGAAAGTGAAAATAACGAATAGCGCATGCGTGGACTTCTGTTATATATGATGCACTCCATCTTAACCGACAGGGGCATTTGCTGCATTTCCATTCTTTCCCTTACGTTCCTGGTCGATTCCTATTTGTTTTCTTTGCACTTTTTCGAGTGTTTTTGATTTGACACATTTACGGAAGTATGGCTTCTGCATGGCATTGGTACCGCGAGTGTTGCCCGGGCATAAAAGCAGTCTTTTAAACGGGAAAGAGGGGTCGCCATCCCCGTCTACCATTTTATGCCTTGCATTTGGTCATTTCCCCTCTTTTTCATATGAATCTTATATATATATCGGGTGGTCATAAAATAAAGTGAGGAATTCAGAGCTCTCTAGCGAGTAATGTATTGCACGAAACGTAACAAAATTCGGTGGGTGTACACAGTGAAACATGCGGTTCCGATTTCTAAAACAAAGAACAATTTGATCCAAAAGTCGCCTCCAGGGGAAATTTTGGTTCTGCTTACCGAGTAAAATGCATTAATTTGTATAATCGCGTTCCGTGTAGAGATCATGTGAATAAAAGGAAAGACTAGGAGAATTCTCACCATTCGGGGGCGAACTACCTAGTACCTTTCGATGGCTCTTACCTTACGTGCCGCGCTTTGTTAGTCAAGCTGTATTATAAGCGGAACGAGAATGCCAATGCTGCCCTTCGTGAATATTGGATGTTGAAGAAGTTACGACGAGGACCGATGAGCTTAGCAAACTTACGAAATTATGATTCAACGATTTAAAACTACCGGAACTCTAGCACGGCAACCAGGCCGGGGACGAAAAACGGTCAGCCAGCAACAAGTTGAAAAAGTTGCAACTGCTATTGTGGAACAGGAGATGATGAATGGGCAGAGTACCAGCTGTGCACGGACAATATACCGGCAAACGAATATCCCATACTCAACTATGTGGAAAATCCTGCATCAGATATTGAAATTTTACCGCTATAAAATCTGTCCTGTTCAAGAATTGTTCCCTGGCGATGCGGCCACCCGAATTGAGTTTTCTTTGAGATTCTTAGCACGCATGGAAGTAGATGATGCATGGCCGTGGCACATTTCATGGAGTCACGAAGTGCACTTTCATTTGAACGGTTGTATTAACACACACAACTGCCGCATTTGGGCTGCGACTAATCCGCACGCGTGTCTGCAGAAACCTCTCTACTCGCCAAAAATCACAGTGTTGCCCGGCTTTATGACATCTTTTATCATCGGTCCTTACTTTTACGAGGAATGTTGACAAAGTGGACCATTGATCTGTTCCGTCAATGCTAACAGGTATGCCGATATGCTACGCAACTTCGTGGTTTCACCACTGCAGCAACGACGATGTCTTGATTCGACCACCTTCATGCAGGATGGTGCAGCTCCCCACATCGGACTTAAGGTGCAGAGTTTGTTGCGGGAACATTTCTCTGACAGCAGAATTATTAGTCTTGCATTTCCTACGGCATGGCCACCAAGGTCGCCCGATCTCAATCCTTGTGACTTTTGGCTGTGGGGATTTCTAAAAATCGTTGTGTATCACGGATATGTCTCCCATATTGCAGCGTTGAAAGATCGAATAACGTTATACGTGAGACAAATCACTTCTGATATGTTGAGAGTCGCCGTGGAAAATATCGTTGAACGCATGCAGTTCTTGGAACATCACAGTAGTGGTCACATTGATTCTTATTTGTAATTAATAATAAACGTTGTCATGCATTGTTAACAAAATTGATGTGTACTGTCTCATTTGGCATTTACTCATTCATTATTCACAGTACTACACTTTTGCAGCTCCAGAATTTCCCCTGGATTTTTTTTCCCCTTTAGAAATAGAAACCTCATATTCCACTGTGTACGCTCACCGAATTTTGTTACGTTGCGTCGAATACATTACTCGTCAAAGGGCTCTGAACACCAAACGTTATTTTATGGCCACCCGGTGTATACAGGGTTGTCACAAATTACGACAGAAAACAATGATTACATAAATAAATAATAATTTTATTACTTATTGGTACAAAAGTATCTACTCTGTGTAGAAATAATAACTGTACACAAAGATAACAAAACTTGTTCAAAATATTTTCCATCCATGCCAAAGATCCATTAAAGATAAGAGGCAGAAATTATTTGCCTATGATGCATTTATACGTTGCGTCATTTGCACTCTTGCTGTAAACATTTACATTTTAATTTGTGATTAACCCCTCACCAATTTTGTTTAAACATAGCTCTGAGACTTTTTATGATAAAATGCTGAAATTTTGTACATCATCTTATTAGTGTATGGGGCACATTTTACTCATTGGAAATGTTTTTGTACGGGTGTCGTATAAAAATTTAAATTTTGTATTTCTTCAAATTTAATCTGAAAATTTTTATCGATTCCATAAAATTTTGTTCCTTTTTTATGCAACTTTGTAATTCATTATATATGTCTAAGATCAATATTTAAGGAATAAAAGCCGAAGTCAATGCTTTTGGTACACCCTGTATATATACATATCAATTACAATATATTCGAAAGATAGTAGTTCATTAGAAACCTCCGATCAGTGCAACAAAATAATTGGAATTAGCATATATACTCGTAGTTCATTTTAAATGGAAATACATTTGATATTTCAAGAGAGTTAAACATGTGCAGGACCAAGAATTGAACCTGGGACCTGGTAGATTATAAGTCCAATTCACTACCATTTGAGCTATTCCGGCAGGAGACGGCTCAACACAAAGAGCGAAGATGTTTTGCTCTACATTATTAAAAATAGCTAATGCCACCTCCGTTGCTGTTTCTATACATTAACAAAAGTAACTGACGCTGACGCCGCACTGTTTGACAAATTCCGCGTTCCTCGAGATTTTCTCTGTCTCGTTTCTCAAAAACTATACCATACAAAATATGAGATTATATAATTCAATATATTTGTAGAGAAATGGTAGCGGGACACGCTAAAATAAACCGTTCTTCGATTTAAACCTTAGTTTGGTTTGAATCAGCTCGCGAAGAGAGCTCAGCGAGTGTTAGCAAGTAGGAGGCGAATCCTTCCGACTCACAAATGAAGTTACGGAGGTTGGCGAGTGTAGCGAGCAGGGAGAGATTACCCCAATATTTTAAAGAACATTATGCATAATATTTTATACATATATACTTATTAAGAATGCCATATATATTAACATTTCCTGAAGTTGGATTCGGAACGTATTATACACGGCAAAAAATTAATGAGGAAATGTGTGATTAATTTAAAGACAAAAAAATCAATTTCCCAACTATATGGTATTGATAAGAAATTAATTTGTTAACTTTTTCAAATTCATTTCCCTCACATCCATTACTCAAATCTATTCCATCGAGAACACGATATATATATTTGCATTATTAGAATTAAATATCCGGCTAAAATTATTAAAAGTTAGCTCTTTCCTTGATAATTAATTGCGTAGTTTCAGGTCCTGCAGATTTGCAGTAATATAATACATAACGAACCACGCATTTGTAAAAAGATAAAGTATTTTAGTATGCAGAATAACCATAGAGATACCAAATAAGATATTATAAGCTACGCTGTAAATATGTCCTTGGGATTTTTCACTGAAAAAAAAAGTTTGAAAGACAAGCATTTCCTTTTAAGAAATGCAAATATTTCCAAACTAAGAAACCTCCTAGTAAGAAATTAAGAAACGTGTGTTAGCTATTTCCTAGAGTCAAAAACTCCTACATTCTATTCATACGGAATTTTCCGTAAACTGCTAAGATCATCTATGGCCGAATGGGTTACTTTTTGGTCTTCCGTTTCATGCAAGTTAAAACCCGAGTGCAGTTGATGATCCATGTGAATTGCATACATACTATACCGGTTTAAAATCTATTTTTTCCAGTTAAAGTAGATGTTGTGTACATAAAAGGAGCAGTAATGCCAAAATAATTCAATCCAATCCAGTCTGAAAGTTTCATCGACGGAAGACAGCTTTTTAACACTTTACAACACGGTGGAAAAGTGTTTATGACTTTGTTCATTCTGTCTGTCTGTCCGTCAACACGATAACTGCCGTAAAAATGACTTTATCAAAATGAAATTTTAGTATGTTGTTCAGACGGTCTGTGGGACCTACGGGAATATAAATGAATGATATCACCCAATTAGTTTTGGATTGAACCCGTGTTGAAAAAATGAAATAAATTGAACCGTATGGGACCTAAATTTTCAAACATTTTTTAAGCGGATTTAATTTCACAAATTGCTTCGAGAGTTTAAGGAAATATTCAAATTATCCCATATAATATATAAAAAAAATTTCAGCAAAATATATTCAGTAGTTTTTTAAATACAAATTAAAATAATAATTACATCCTTTATATGAAGAGATCACGTGACCCACTTCAAAATAATATATGACATCCACCTTGTGTCAAAATCGTAATTTTTAAAGTTCTTTTTAATTCATATTTAGCGTTGTATCCGTCCTAAAACCGCTTTATTTTTGCTTAACTCCTGTGCATTTTCATCCTGAAACAACGCAATTACAATATAGTTGAATTTAAATGACCATCCAACTTTGATTATTTCTACAACGAAGCCTACTTTTCACTTATAGAGGATGTAAATACCAAAAGATGTAGAATGATTTGTATAAGAATTGCTGCATTTCTTTAACGCAAAATTATTTAGCCTATGGAGTCTGCAATACAGCTGATATGAATGAAATAATCATTGATTTTACAGAGAAGCAAACGATTTTTTGATGAAGTTTTGAGCATAGAGTTAAATTACTCGTACCTCCATGATCTTAAGTTTTAAGTAAAATTAATTATTATAGTATTGTGATGAATGAAATGAATAGAAAAATGTTTATGAATGAAATGCTGTTTTTATTTAAAGAGCCAGCCGATTTATATTTCGATGACGTCCTTTAAAAAAGTTCATTTGTTTTCGATGAAGTTTTCAACTATAACAAATTATTGTAGTATTATGATAATTTTAAAAATATTACCGAGGAATGTATCGCATTTTAGATATGTTTAAATAAGGCCATTTATATTTCAATGCCATCATTTGAATGAAGTTTATTTGTTTTCGATGAAGTTTTCAAATGCAATAAGTTAATGTAGTATTGCGATAATTTTTAAAATATTACCGAGGAATGTATTGCATATTAGAGATGTTTAAGTAAAATTGCATTGAAGTTGGAAAGTGTTTCATAATCAATGTTTTATGTATGATTGATCTTTCTTGTTTTTTTAAATCTTGTTTGCAGAAGGAGCCTTCTCCTTTTCCTACAGGGCAGCTTCATTTCTGTGTTTTGCAAAACAACTGGGTGCACTTTTACAGTGTAAAAAATGCGATTTAGAAATGGTAAAAATTTTAAAAAAATAGTAAGGCATATTCTATTTAATATGTCGTATACTAAGAAGATTGATTTCAGTTACTACGAACGTTAATAGTTTTCAGTGCGGGCGAGCATCAAAGGGCCATCATTTGGTCGATTGTTCCAAGAAACTCTCAAGCAAAATTATAAACACGAATGGTTAATTTATGTGTAACTAGAAGATACACCCCACGTTATTTGTGATTTAAAATATGCATGAAATATAGCTGTTTTCTAAATAATATTGTTCTTAAAAACATCTGTCAAAATATTTAAATCCACACCTCTGAAATATAAATATAAGAATATCTTTTATCGATATATAAAATTATAAGCAGAAGCAAATATGAACAATCATGCTTAAAGCATTGATTATGAAGCACTTTCGAACTTCAATGCAATTTTATTTAAACATGTCTAAAATGCAATACATTCCTCGGTAATATTTTAAAACTTATCACAATACTACATTAATTTATTATATTTAAAAACTTAAACTCTCATCGAAAAAAATGAACTTCATTCAAATGACGGCATTGAAATATAAATTGCCTGGTTTAAACATCTCTAAAATGTGATGCATTCCTCGGAAATAATTTTAGAATTATCATAATACTACGATAATTTATTATATTTGAAAACTTCATCGAAAACAACTGAAATTCATTCAAATGACGTCATAGAAAAAATAACACGCCTGGCTCTCTCTATAAAAGCAACATTTCATTCATAAATAATTTCCCATTCATGTCATTCATCACAATACTATAATAATTTATTTTATTTAAAAATTTAGACCATGGAGCTACAAGTAATTAAACTCTATGCGTAAAACTTCATCGAAAACAATCGTCCTTCTCTTTGTAAACTCAGTGAATATTTCATTCATATCAGCTATGCAGACTCCATGAACTAAATGGTTTTGTGTTACAGTAATTCTAATACAACTCATTTTACATATTTTGCTGTTTACATTTTACATAGGTGAAAAATAGGCTTCGCTGTAGAAATAATCAAATTTGGATGAGCATTTAAACTCAAATATATTGTAATTGCGTTATTTCAGTATGTAGATGCACAGAATTTAAGCAAAAATTAAGTGGTTCTAGGACGGATACGACACTCAATTTGAATTAAAAAAAACTTTAAAAATCACGATTTTGAGACAAGATGGATGCCATATATCATTTTGAAGTGGGTCACGTGATATTTTCATATCGGGGTCACGTGATCGCTTCATATAAGTGGTGTTCTTATTATTTTAATTTTTATTTAAGAAACTACTGAATATATTTCGCTGAATTTTTTTTATATATTTTATGGAACAATTTGAATTTTTCCTAAAATTTTCAAAGCAATTTGTGAGTTTTAATTCCGCTTAAAAAATTTTTGAAAAATTAGGTCCCATAGGGCTCAAAGTATTTAATTTTTTCAACCCGGGTTCAATCCAAAACTAATTGGGTGATATTATTTATTTATATTCCCATAGGTCTTACAGACCGTCTGAAGAACATACTAAAATGTCATTTTGATTAAGTCATTTTTACGGCAGTTATCGTGCTAACGGACAGACAGAGAGACAGACAGACAGACAGAATGGACAAAGTCATAAACACTTTTCAACTTTGTTGTAAAGTGTTAACAAATAAAACATCCCAGTCTCGTGTGTAAACCAATCTACAAAAATTATAAAGTTCAGATAACATATGCCAAAATGAAGACTCAAAAAGGAGCAACAGATATACCCGTAGTATCTGTATCCAATTGCAATGTTCCATTAAACACAATAGAATATGCACGTCTTCATAATGTAAATTCCTTGTAAAAGTTTTAATAATGTTTTTTTATATCTCGATAACAGCTGCACCTAGAAAATCGAAACATGTACAAGGTCACAATGTAAACTGCTGCTCAATTAAGAATTATTAAGAACACATATGTTTTGGAAATATTTCTTTAGAATTTGAAAATATTTTTTCTTGGATTTCCTTCTTTCGTCCTAACTTTCTTTCCTGAGACTTTTTCCTGAGTTTGGATGACAAACAAAAAATGACTATACTCCAAAAACCTATAGGGTAGCGCCACCTAGTGTGGTGAAAGAGAGGCAAAATGAAAAACAATGAAAAATTCAAGAAAAATAGCTTGAGAAACAAGCAAGAAAAAAGCAGACTATGTAAACTCAATAAACGTATCCGAAAAAGAACGAAAAGGAAAAATACATTTTTGACATGGTCATGCCATATCTCAAAGAAATTTTGTGTCATTGACGACTAATCATTAACTAGATTACTGGCATTTTAATGGCATTATTTGTTTATTTAATCTGGTTAATAATTAGTCAACGGTTTAATCTATATATTCAAAACTTATTTTTCTTTTTCATTTCTCGATACTTTACAACAAAGTTGAAAAGTGTTTATGACTTTGATCATTCTGTCTGTCTGTCTGCCCGTTAGCACGATAACTGCCGTGAAAAGGACTTAATCAAAATGAAATTTTAGTATGTTGTTCAGACGGTCTGTAGGACCTATGGGAATATAAATAAATAATATCACCCAATTAGTTTTGGATTGAACCCGGGTTGAAAAAATGAAATACATTAAGCCCTATGGGACCTAATTTTTCAAACATTTTTTAAGCGGATTTAAAATTCACAAATTGCTTCGAAAATTTTAGGTAATATTCAAATTGTTCCATAAAATATATAAAAAAATTCAGCGAAATATATTCAGTAGTTTTTTAAATAAAAATTAAAATCATAATAACACCTCTTGTATGAAGCGATCACGTGATCATGATATGAAAATATCACGTGACCCACTTCAAAATGATATATGGCATCCATCCTGTCTCAAAATCCTGATTTTTAAAGTTATTTTTAATTCATATTGAGTGTTGTATCTGCCCCAAAACCACTTTATTTTCGCTTAAATTCTGTGCATCTACATACTGAAACAACGCAATTACAATATATTTGAGTTTAAATACTCATCCAAAATTGATTATTTCTACAACGAAGCCTATTTTTCACCTGTGTAAAATGTAAACAGAAAAATATGTAGAATGAGTTGTATTAGAATTACTGTATTTCTTTAACACAAAATCATTTAGTTCATGGAGTCTGCATAGATGATATGAATGAAATATTCATTGATTTTATAAAGAGAAGGACGATTTTTTTCGATGAAGATTTACGCATAGAGTTTAATTAATTGTAGCTCCATGGTCTTAATTTTTAAATAAAATAAATTATTATAGTATTGTGATGAATGACATGAATGGGAAATTATTTATGAATGAAATGCTTTTATAGAGAGAGACAGGCGTGTTATTTTTCTATGACGTCATTTGAATTAATTTCAGTTGTTTTCGATGAAGTTTTCGAATATAAAAAATTATCGTAATATTTGATAATTCTAAAATTATTACCGAGGAATGTATCACATTTTAGAGATGTTTAAACCAGGCAATTTATATTTCAATGCCGTCATTTGAATGAAGTTCATTTTTTTCGATGAAGTTTTAAGTTTTCAAATATAATAAATTAATGTAGTATCGTGATAAGTTTTAAAATATTACCGAGGAATGTATTGCATTTTAGACATGTTTAAATAAAATTGCATTGAAGTTGGAAAGTGTTTCATAATCAATGCTGTAAGCATGATTGATCTGTCTTGTTTTTAATTCAATATATTTTACTTATAATTGTCAAAACGTATTGAAATTCTCAATAAGAGTATTATATTTTTTTTGAATTTTAGTAGTTTGAAACTGTTTTAATTTTCCTTTTATAAATACACTGTGTCATGATAAATTCATGGACCAGGCAAATAACTCGAAAAGTATTGGAGGATTCCTATTCACCTACATATTTGCTTTTATGTAGGTGTATAAAAATAACAAATGACGGACAATTTTACGAATCTACATGTAACAGTCTAAACGCCGAAACACTGGAAAACAATCGGAGATATCCTATGACACGTATTTTTTATTTTGTGAATAATAAAACCAATTTTATTCTGCTGCAGCTCAATTTGGGGCGCGGGATAAATTAATTCATTTTTAGTATTCCTTTCCATTTTTCTCGGGGAGACAAAATGCCTTGTACTAATTTTACAACGCTCTACAACTTTGTAATGAAATCCCCCCCCCGGGGCAGCGCCACCTTAGATGTGGTGTACGGTTCTTAGCTCTGTAGCTCTGTTTCTCCGTATCGGGGGCACAATAATCCTGGGAACCGTCTGTCCAGGAACCGGCCGTCGTACCGGTGATGCAGTTAGGCCTCGGACTCTTCCAGGTACCTGTGACCTCACGAACTGTGCTTATTCATGACCTGAGCCTAGATCTGACCGGGGTCGGGCTTGGCTGGTGTTCTTCGGACCCTGCCCGGTGAATGATTTCGTCGAGAACGTGGCCTCCGGCTGCGGCTCTGCTGGATGGGAGATTGAAACCCTGGTCAAGGAGAATTAATAGGCATAAACCTCCACAGTTGTCTTCTCCTTGGTCTTATTCGTATAATGAACCTTTTCCTCATCTCTAACAGGAAACCAGATAGATGATGTGTCTCATTGAAAAATAAAATTTGGCTTCCATTTCTTTTTCCGCTGTCACCGTAGATATTTTAAGATCATTTAAATTTATAGAGTTGCATCCGTCATAAAGCCGCTTTATTTTTGCGTACTATCTGTTTAACTAAATTCTGTGTCAACGCAATTACAATATTTTTTATTTTAAATGATCACTAAACTTTGATTATTCCTGCAACGAAACCTAATTTTAACGCTATAGCAAACCATGCAGAATGTAAACAAATCGAGCGATTATAAGGTGAGTTGTATAAGAATTGCTGAATATTTTTCACGCAAATTTATTTAGCTCTGGAGTCTGGAATAAAAGTGATACGAATAAAATATCCATTAGTGTTACATAGAGAGGCAGACGATTTGCATTACAATGAGGTCATTTAAATGAAACTCATTTTGTGTAACTAGCAATGTCTATTTCAATGAAGTTTTAAATTTTCAAGTATAATAAATCACTGTAGTACAGTGATAATTTTAAAAATATCAGCGCTAAATGTATCACATTTTAGATATTTTAAAATAAAATTGCATTTCAGTTGGAAAGTGTTTCATAATCATTGCTTTATGCATGATTGATCTTGCTTGATAATAGTTTTTTTTTCCTTCTTTTTTCTATTTTGTTATTGTTGCGGTTATTTTTATTTTACGACAATTTTGCAGATGTTACACTAGCTTTCAATAGAGGTAGGTATAGATTGTATTTCTAATTTTATTGATGAAATTTATTTTGTTGGAAATTAATGAATGCAGAATTTTTATATATCGGTGTATGTAACACATTGCATATTTACAGTATCATATTGCATACTGGCTTTTTATAATATTTTTTTTCATCCTCAGCTGTACTTTCAAGGCAAAGACAACTTTAGGGAAAACACCAAAGTATAAACCCGAATCAGCAATGAGAACAAATAATGCATCGACGACCTTAGAACTAAGCAGAAATATCAGTGCCGTTCTAGAACACTTGCTCGAAGACTATGATAACCGCCAGCGACCAGATCATGGAGGTATTACTATGAACTTGTTCGCAAATGTGTTTTATTTTCAACACTAAAGGGAGCACACCTTGTTCTCTGATGCTCGCAAGTCGGTGGGGGGTCTTTTTCTACTCAAAGGCGTTTTGTGATCCTATTTCGAGAGATCTTTTGGATTGTTTGCTATGCAGTCGTCATGCATTGCTTGAGAGACCGCGCTAACATGACAAAAATAAATTTTCTATTTTGATTTGAACGAACTATAGCTAAAAATGCATTTTCTGACTGAATCCCATGCAAACGCAGGATAAAATATTTTCATAAATATATTCATGTTTCCGCTCAAAATATAGAAGGAAATATAATCGCCACAGTAGCATAAAGCAGTGTCGTTCCAGTTATCGGCCTGGCCAGTTGGAGAGCGATGGCTTGATTTTCCTCTTATGCAATATATCTTTACTTTGATGCATTAATTGAATACCAATGCAGGTTAGATGCAGATGCATTGCTGATGCAGTTAGATGCATTACTGCTGAAGTTAGATGCGTTACTGATATCCGAATATCACTGACATTGGAATTTTCTCAGCACCCTATTATTTATAGACGTGGTTATAATTTACAGTTTCGTCAAACAGCATGCGATTTTGTAATATAAAAGCAAAGGAATAAAAAGTACACACAGATCAGATAGTTTTCTTTGATCTGAAATGTAAAGGTACATAATTTAGGGTTCACTTCAAGTATAGAAAATATGTAATCGCCTCAGTGGTTGTATAGACAGAGCATCGCCTGACAAGCTGGAAATCGGTGTTTAAATTTCCCACTCAGATAATAGATTTTTGAGCTAAATTCAGAAATATGTTTATATGCATTTCATTCACTTTCTAGGCTAAAAGTTGACAACGTATAATCACTGGCACCAACGCCTGGTTTTAATAGCATTTTTATAGTATTGACACTATATATTTGTTATATAGAAAAAGTAAATGTTTAAATACAATTGTGCATAATGCTGTTTTCTTAGCAAAGAATTGAATTATATATTTGCAACAGACCAGCAACGCTCTTAACCACAGAGCTACTGACAAGATTGTCTTTTCCTCTATATTTGACTTAGACCTTACGATTTATATAACAATTTTGAAATATTTTTGAGTTTATAGACGGCAAATATGATACAAATATTGTTTTGTGCCACATGGTTTGTATGATTTGTATTTGATTTGCCTCTTAGTAATAGATATATTACACGATAAAATATTGTTCATGCTTATGATTTGATTTGTACTTGTACTCTCTAAATGTAATCGAGGAATCCAAAAGAAATGCTACAATTTCATTCAATGATAGAATATTAGAATTATTAAAATTAGCAATATAAATGAAAAATATTTATTAGCATACACAACAATTATTTTGAACCATTTATTTATTATATTCAACTATTTTAAAAAGCAATAGCATTGTAAATAAATATAGTATAATAGCAGTGTAAATAATACACCATTTTATTTGTTATTTTATGATATACCATTTTATTTGTTATTTTAGGGTCTCCTACTATTGTAACTACCAACTTTTTAATTAGAAGCATGGGACCAATATCCGAATTAGACATGGTACGTATATATAGTCCGATTTACATTTTTTATCTCTTAATTGAGAATGCTCAAAATTTTTCCTGTTTTGCAGGATTAATATAAAATAACACATGGAATTTGTAACAAGAAATATTTCTATTTTTGAAACTTAGTTCGAAACTATTTTCGATGACCGTTTATCCAAACTAACTGAAACATTGTGCAAATTACAATAAATTATTGCTAATTATGTGACTACAGCTTTCTAGCTCTTTTTAAGACAGCAAGTTTAAGTAAATTAGGTGACTACAACTTTATCGACAAAGAGCTTTAACTTGCTAAAGTGTATGGTGTTTTATCTCTGCCTTTATCTCTATTATGTTTAACTCTATCTTTTATTGACAAAGTTCTTTAACTTATTAAAGTTTATGGTGTTTTATCTATGGATGATTTTGAATAAATGTTATTTTATCATTATGTGTAAGTTTTTTTTTTAAATTTCAACTTTCCAAATTTGTGCGGTAATGTAATTTATTACGGGGATGTACTTAAAATCTCGATGCAATAATTTCCTTGTCTCTGCAGTTTAATGGTCTATTAATATATACAGTTAAGATTCGATTATATTGCAATAGACATAGTGAATATCGGTAGGGTGCGGTTCCAATCATTGAAGTACAATACAAATCTCATTTGCGATTTTATCTCATTAATGAGACACTGAGGGTGTTCTAAACTGCACATGCTGTTGTATTAATCTAAATTAAATTTGCAATTAATATAGGAATGCTCTCATGAAAGCCCTTTATGTCTTTCCCATACAATTGTTTATTGTAGATTTTTAAAAAATAGTCTTAATATGTTTTACTATAAACAATGTTTTAAGGGAAGGAATGCAAGATTAAATAAGAAAGATCAATCACGCATAAAGCATTGATTATGAAACACGTTCCAACTGCAATACAATTTTTTTTAAACATCTCTAACATGTGATACATTCAGCGATGGTATTTTTTACATTATAACACTGCTACAATAATTTATTTTACATAAAAACTTAAAACCATGGAGGTAAAAGTACTTTCTAACTCCATGCTTAAAACTTCATCGAAAAAGGCAATGCTGTAAAATCGCCTGCTTCTCTATGTAAAATCACTGAATTTGTCATCCATATCACCTATATTTCAGACTCCAGAGCTAAATAATTTTGCGTTAAAAAATTCAGCAATTATTATACAACTCATTTTACAGCTTAATTTGTTTATATTCTGCATACGTTAAAATTAGGCTTCGTTGTAGAAATAATCAAAGTTTGATGATCATTTAAACTAAAAAATATTCTAATTGCGTTGGCACAGAATATAGATACACAGAAAATACGCAAAAATAGAGCGTTTTTAGGACGGATGCAACACTAAATGTAAATTTAAAAGAACTTTAAAAATCTAGATTTTAACACTGGGAAAAAAGATGGAAGTCATATATTTTCAAGTGGGCATGTGATCTCTTCGTATAATAGGGGTGTATTTATTATTCTAATTTTTATTTAAAAAAACTAAAGAACATATTTTGCTCAAATTATTTTTATATATTTTATTTGATAATTTAAATATTTCCTAAATTTTCAAAGCAATTTGTGAATTTTAACTTTGCTTAAAAAATGTTTGAAAAAATTTTCCCGTGTCCAATCCAAAACTAATTGGGTGATATTATTAATTTACATTTACATATGTCCCACAGACCCTCTGAACAACATACTAAAATCTCATTTTGATAAAGTAATTTTTACTGCAGTTATCGTGCGAACGGATAGACAGATAGACGGACAGAATGACCAAAGTTATAAACACTTTTCAACTATGTTGAAAAGTGTTAAAAATTTAAATTAACAGCATGATTGAAGGAAATTGAAGTTAAAACATATTTTTGTTAATCTCTAAACGTAACGAAGATTGGAACTGATAGTTACACACAGACTAATGATGGTTTGCGAATTAATATTTACTTAACGAGAACTGAAAAAAGTGAGAGGTGAGTTTCACTAGGCAAGAAGTATATAGGGTAAAGGCTGGAGTGTCAAAAAGTATGCATAACCTAGAACTGCAATTCGTAAATAGATGCGAAGTATATATCGTATATATTTCAAAATTTGACCTCTTTTATGCTTCATCGTCTGAAAAGATTTTTAACACATCCCAACATAGTTGAAAAGTGTTTATACTTCGTGCATTCTGTCTGTCTGTCTGTCCGTTAGCACGGGAACTGCAGTAAAAATGACTTTATCAAAATGAAATTTTAGTATGTTGTTCAGACGGTCTGTGGGACATATGGGAATGTAAATGAATAATATCACCCAATTAGTTTTGGATTGAACCCAGATTTGAAAAGTGAAATACATTGAACCGTATGGGACCTAATTTTTCAAACATTTTGTAAGTAAAGTTAAAATTCACAAATTGCTTTGAAAATTTTAGAAAAATGTTAAATAACCCATAAAATACATAAAAAAAATTTCAGCAGAATATGTTCGGCAGTTTTTTAAATAAAAATTGAAATTGTAATTACACTCAAATTATATAAAGAGATCACGTGACCCACTTCAAAATAAAATATGGTATGTATCTTTTTCCCAGTGTCAAAATCGTGATTTAAAAAAATCTTTTAAATTTATATTTAGTGTTGCATCTGTTATAAAAAAGCTTTATTTTTGCGCAATTTCTGTGCATCTATATTCTGCGCCAACGCGATTACAATATTTTTGAGTTTAAAGGATCATCAAACTTTGATTATTTCTTCAACGAAGCCTAATTTTAACGTATGCATAATGTAAACAAATTAAGCTGTAAGATGAGTTGTATAATAATTGCTGAATTTTTTAATGCAAAATTATTTAGATATGGAGTCTGGAATACAGGTGATATGACTGAAATATTTATTGATTACACATAGAGAAGCAGACGATTTTATAACATTGCCTTTTTCGTTGAAGTTTTAAGCATGGAGTAGGAAAGTACTTTTACCTCCATGGTTTCAAGATTTAGAGTAAAATAAATTGTTGCAGTACTATGTGTGTGTGTGTGTGTGCTAATTTTAAAAATATCACCGCCCAATGACGAGCAGATAAATGAGCAAATTCCCACTTAATGCCGTAGCGCTGAGTCTTGGGAAAAAATGTTCACAGCATATGGAATTCGAGAAATCTGTTCAGAAAGCATAAAATTTAAGCTATTTGAGGAATGTAGTTGAGAAAGATAGATTTGAAGAGGATAAATGCGTCTAATTCTGCTGCAATTGTTGAAACGCTGAAACATTTAAAATGTTTATTAAATATTTGCAAACAGTATTTTCAATTAAATGGAAAAAATGTTCTTATTTAGTGATGAAAACTATTTAAATAGAAACTTAAGTAGAATGTAAGCAAGTGTTTATAAAAGTATTTGAAAATATAATTAATATTAAACTTAAATAAATTTTAAATCCTCATAATATGAGTGTACAATTACTTGTGCAAAAAAAGCTAACAATTATGCTTAGAAATATTATGTATCTTGAAATATTATTTTATAATTAATTTTGCTCCTACACAACAAAATAATATTAAATAAGATCAATTAAATATAATTTTGGTAAAATCTAAACCTTGGCAGTCGACGTCATCCACAAGGTTGGATTTTATGAATAGAGAACTTTTATGTATAGCATGTACATTTGAGTTCTCTACAGAGAATAGTTAAAAATAGTACCTTTTTCAAGAACATTTCACATGCAGTAATATTACGAACAGGAGAAATTCCTTCAATGGAAGCTCGTTTGAGAGCCATAAAGGAAAAAACAGCATGCTGACAACCTTTCCAATAACGTGAATCTAGGGTTGCAATTTCACGAGTTTTAGTTTAGAGTTGCCAGATTTGGCAATTTATGGACAATTTGGCCACATTTCAAATGTTCGAGAATCTTTTCGATATAACGAATATTCTACGAGATACGATCCCCCTTTTGGAAGTTTCTACAGAGAGTATATAAAAAGAGGCATCACTTAGTTGGAGGATAGTTGACGTGATACGGGCTACATTGAATTGTGATACACATATATCTATGTTTTGAGAATAGTATTATCTGTTTTGAGAAATTAGCCGAGCATAATTGCCGATTTAGTATACCTGAAAGTTGTTTAGTGATTTCGTGAGATAGTTACCGAGCTATTTGTTGTATATTGTCCATGTTTATGCTCTACTTGTATATAAACATATTAGTTATCCAGGAATTTGGATTCATTCTTATATCCCGAGAGTACATCCATGATTCCAGCGGATATGTCGTAGCAGTAATATATGTATTTTCCCCTCAAGACTGGAATAAATTAAAATTGCTCAGCTGCTTAACCGTTTATAACTTTTAATCTGGAAATATTAAATGAATCACCGACTGATAACACGAAGATTGCTTATACATTTTAAATCAATTAAACTTCTGATTAAAAAGAAGATTAATCCAAATTGTGCAATAATTGTTTTCGTGTTTAGTCATGCATATGATTAATCAAATAAGAAAAATCTCAACGATTTAACTACTTCTTCACTTTGTAATATATGCCTTAATACATGTGATAACAACAATACGTATAGACAGGATCTTGTAAAGTGGTGGGGGCGGTCATTTAACAAATATAGGTTTATAGAACTGGATTTAATTTTCCAATGTGAATTCCGTGGAAAAGGGATGTAATCGTTCAGCTAGTGGGTGTGTGTTATAACTATCAAAGCCCCACCATTGACGCCACTGCTTTAAACTGCGCAAATAATTTATAAACCAAATTAAATGAAACATACAATATAAATCGTATGGGGGACCGGATACCACAGTAGATAAAAAAGCCTGGATCGCTAACGGTAAATCCGAGTTTTTTTCTCGATGACACCCAAAACTATCTCCTTGTCTAGATGAGTATGGGCATGTTAAATATAGTCGTTAAAGTCCGAAAGTTCAGAGAGGTGATAAATTAGGGGCAGATTGGTCCCCAATTCTGACCAAAATCCATCGGATTGGATTTCAGTCTAAATTGGGTTGCACTTACTATCTGCCCAAACCTTACAGCTTCGGGTGGTTCGGGTGATTTGGTTAGACAAAAATAAATAGTATACTGTTGAAACGATAAATATTTTGTCAATAACACAATATATAGGAAATAGATCAGACCCAATTCATAGACAATTGGGAGTTGAACCTTTCAACTTCTCGTTTACAATCTTCGTGTTTAAGGTTTAATTTTAATTAAATAGAGTTTTTACCTTTTTCTAAAAGTCTGAAATTCAAAAAATTATTAAAACTTGTGTATTGTATAGGAGTAAAAGCTATTCAGATGTCTTACGATTTCAAAATGTAGAAAGCATTTTATGCAAGTGTACACATTCTATGAGTATTCGAAGTTTTATTCAGTTAAGAAAAATATTTTAAAATAACTTATTTTCTGTTTAATTTTTATAATATTACATTTTTACTTTCCCTGCAATACATGGTAATGTACAGAGAAAGCATTGGAATCATATCGAAAATCGCAACTCGAATTTTCGACGGATCTACACGTTTCGAGACTTCTAGAATACGAAAAAACTATTTTTAGCGTGACGTCTGTGTGTGTGTGTGTGTCTGTCTGTGTGTCTGTGCAATGTATGTATCCACTCTAACTCAAAAACTAATGGACCGAATTTCATAAAATTTGGTAAGACCCTTAGGTGTGACCCTGGTGCTGATTAGTTTTTGGTATAATTCGGAAAAAGGAAGCCGCCTTTTCTGAATTACAAATTGCTGAATTACAAATTGACCAAATTTCACAAAATTTGGTAAATAAATCACATGTGAGATACTGTGGTGCTGATTAGAATTTGGTACGATTCGGAAAAAAAGAACTCGCCTTTTTTTACGAAATGGCCCGCAAAAATTTCATGAATCCACTCTAGCTAAAATACTAATTGACCAAATTTCACAAAATTTGGTAGCTAAGTTACTTGTGGGATACTCTGGTGCTGATTAGATTTTGGTACGATTCGGAAAAGAACAACCTGCCTTTTTTTACGAAATGGCCGCCAAAATCTCCAACATCTAAAAAATAGACTAAGTAATGCTTAAATGTATAAATTGAATTCTTGTTTTATACGCAATTTTTGAAGAGAAAAATAATATAACACATTCCATTATCCTTTAGGACTAACCGCTCTCAAGATATTTGAGATTTCATGCATTATTGTTACGCCGATTTCGGGAAAATGTCCAATTACCAAATAAAAACAAAAATTGAATTAAAAATGCAAATTTAGTGATATTTGGTTCAATTAAACTTAATCTAATGAATTATTAAAGAAATAAAGAAAATATGAATTTGAAAATATGAAAAATGTTTTTTGTATTTTAGAGTGCCCGAAACGGGTAAATTTCCAAAAAAGTTCCGTTTTTTGACCATATTCAATACTTTCCCTGTATATTACCTTGTAAAGAAAGTAAAAGTTGACTCAAACTAGGAATTTAATTTCCAGTTCCCAGTAATTCAACTGGATTTGCAATATTCCCATTCCTATCTTTTCCTTTACATATTATTAAATCTGGATTAACTTTTGCAATAAAGCCCTTTGACCACTTAGCCATCCAATAATGCGAGTAATGCATATTATTCCGTAGAACGCAGGGATGATTAAATTATTCCTAGAAATTCATTACGTCTAGTCTTAGAAATTTACTAATACAGAATAATCATTTTGCTTTATTGTTTTTAATTTTCGTCTATTATAAGATAGATTATACAATAGAATATTATATATCCCAATCAAACAAAAGTTGGACAGTGTGTAAAAGTATATATATAGTATATTGCATAATTAATATAGCCTACATATCTTTCATTACCTAAAACACATCGAAATTATCTACTGCACTAAAAATAAAAGGTTTCTTCGGGCTATTTTTGATTATCCCGAAATACACGTCGATGTTTCTGGCCACTGTGAAC
This sequence comes from Amaurobius ferox, assembly GCA_951213105.1. NCBI lineage: Eukaryota > Metazoa > Arthropoda > Arachnida > Araneae > Amaurobiidae > Amaurobius > Amaurobius ferox. The sequence goes on from OX578133.1 coordinate 91,787,161, forward strand.
CAGTTCCATTTAGCTAATTTGAGCATTATTATACGATGATACAGCTGAGAGTAAATGATTGTTTGATTAAATAACACTTAGTTGATAAAATGCCGAACAATTCGAGGATTGGCTTATCATAAGAAATTTCTCAACTCAAAAGTCAATTACTACGAGCTGCGTGCAAGGTGTTCAATCAAGATTAACCAAAATAAACTTAGTTCAGTTGTGTTTTTCCCCGTATGTTTTGGAGCTTTATTTTATGGTCATTTACCGTTTGCAGCTTTATTTTATGGTCATTTACCGTTTGAAGCTTTACTTTTATGGTAATTTTCAGCATATATTATTTCTCTTTTTTTTTCGGAAGAAAACACCTCAGCAATTTGTTATAAAATATTTTTAGTTAGAGGAATGATTTTTGATATTCCCTAAACATTGCAGCAAAAATTGTTCTGATTAATTTTTAATAGCTCATACTACCGACATAAAATATTCGGATATAAGCATCACACGGTGTAATTGTATTCAATTCTCTTCCTATATTCTATAAAATATAAATTTAAGTTTTATCGCACAAATAACACATAAAATGGAGACTTACAACCTTTTCTTTCGCTGTCCAAGCCATGTAGCCTACCCAAAAGTTTCAGACAGAATAATGTTATGGGCATTTAATTTGTATTGCATCCCATTTACATTTGTAAGATATATTTTTATCATTTTGTGATTTACAGCATTTTAGAATATTTTCAAATGGCGCCCGGTCGCAAAATAATTTAGATAAATTAAATATCTCTAAAATCGTTTACCTTACTTTAATGCCGTTGCTTTTATCCATTTTGTCATTAAAACTTACTTTTAAAACAAGCACTAAATCAATACATTTAAAAGTATGCATTCCGTTTAGATTTTAACGATTTTCTCAGAATGTTTGGGGAAACAATTTATATACATTTTCTAAATCGTAGCAAAATCTAATAAGCACCAGATTCCCGTTATAACTGACTTAATTACTAAATTTTATGCAAGTTTGAATTTTTTCAATTGCTGATTAGGTTTTGGTACAATTCCAAAATATACAACCTGACTTTTTATTTGTGAAATGACCAGCACAAAAATTCTGAACTAAAAATTAAATATACTTGTTGATTAACTAATTTCTTTAGCTAATTGTTAACACATTTGTTTAACTGAACTAAGCTGTATACCATATTTCAGCTGTTTAGGATATAGGAACGCATGTTAAAATGCCAGAGAAGTTGACAGACAGACGACAGCACATCGGTCATGACGCGTTAAATAAAAGCTTTTAATATGGATGTCATATATTTTTCATCTCTTCGGAACATTTTACAAAGTGCATCCCTAAATGAATAATGTTTGTTCATTACTCCTCTTCTGTGTATTCATCAATATTAAACACTTTAAAAATCACTTTAAATGTGCAACCTGCCCTTTTTCTCAATTAAAGTCATTGAAATATGTTGATGATAAAATCATTGAAACATGTTGGTAGCACCACTATAGTATTTGAGCACTTTTATTATATTACATGTCAATACGCAGACTGACTAATTCAAAGATAAAATAGCTTGAATTGAAGACAGGCAATTCTCTCTTTTCTGTAGAATTATTAATCTAAATAAGTTACAGACCAAATTTAATTTGTTTGTTTGTTTGATTTGTTTGTTTGAGACCCAGACCGTTCGACCTACCAGAAAGGTGTAAGGTAACCATTTGGACGGCCGGGAAGTACCACCCAATTTAGACCGGAACCCAGGGGGGAAGGCATCCACAGGGACCGTACCCTCCTTCCCCTACCACCAACCTCTCGAAAGGACTTTCGGACCCACATGTTTAACGTGATCGTACTCCGCATGAACACGGCGGCAGTTGTGGCAGCGTGCAAAACCAACGCGCAAACCACCGGGCTATCGCGACCGAAAAGTGCCAACAGCACGTGGTGTTCCCAGGTGATCACCCACCCAATTACTAACCGCGCCCGATGCTGCTTGACTTCGGTGATCTAACGAGAATCGGTGTTTTCAGCACGGTACGGTCGTTGGCTAAATTTAATTTGTTGTGCTACTTTTTCTTTTTGATAAATGATTGCATATAAAATGTAGTATTTCCATTTTCAAACACTTTAAAACTATAATTCTTCCGTAATATAATCAAAGAATCGTCTTTTAATAGAATTTTGAAAGAGCCGCCATTGATTTATTGGACGTTATTAACGCAAGTCTGGAAACATTTTGCGTTACCAGAAATATGTCCAAATGATAAAGTATTCTCGTATCGGTTTGGGCATCGGAAAATTTTGTCCGATCGTGACATATTCCTATGAAGCCAATTGTGTCTTTTTGTGTAAAAAAAAAACTAGACTTACGTGTGAATTCAAGATGTTTATTGCCTTCAGGTGAATTCTTTGCGTTCGAATGTAAATTTTTATTAAATTTTGTAAAATTTCGTTATTTTTTCAAACTTTTGATCAGCAGGCTAAACAGAATTTTTAAAAAACTTCACAGCTAAGCATATACTGTTCGTAGTTGCAAATACTGTATAATATTTTACTATAATAATATTTATTAATATTTTACCATTTTTTTATGTACGGCAGATTTTATTTAAAGGTTGTTAAATGTCGCAATAGGCTTTAGTACTAGATAAAGCAAATGCCGATGGAGTCTTAACAATATTATTTGAGTTAGAGAAGAACAAGGGAGATTCTGTTCCAATAAATATGAGTGTATGTAACCAAATTTAAGAAGATAAATTCTTAAATTTTGTGCGTGAAAGTGAATGCGCTTTTAAGTATATATATCAATAGATATAGATTCATGATAATTAAAGTATCTTTGCTGTTCAAAACAAAGTATCCTTGTTGCTTCCTGTCGCCATTTTTAGCAGTCAAAACTCAACCAAATTTGGTAAAAACACTCCTTAAAATGTAAGGAAATGATTTACATACAAACAATGTTCACAAAGTCAAAAATTCTTCCACGAGTTACTTCAGCACTGCACATGCTGGATTAACTCGTAGCTTTAAGCGAATAAAATTTGCAAAATAAACGATCTAATAAACGATTTGCCTGGCTCTTCGGTAATGTTTTTAACATTATCATAATACTACAATAATTTATTATATTTGAAAAATTCATCGAACACAACTGAAATTTATTCAAATGACGCCATCGAAATATAACACACCTGGCTCTCTCTATAAAAGCAGCATTTCATTCATAAACACTTCATTTCACTTACATTCATTTCATTCATCACAATACTATAATAATTTATTTTATTTAAAAACTTAATACCATGGAGTTACAAGGAATTAAACTCTATGCTTAAAACTTCATCGAAAAAAATCGTCCTTCTCTCTGTAAAGTCAATGAATATTTCATTCATATCAGCTATGCAGACTCCATGAGCTAAATAATTTTGCGTTAAAGAAGTGGAGCAATTCTTATACAACTCATTCTACATATTTTGCTGTTTACATTTTACATAAGTGAAAAATTGGCTTCGTCGTAGAAATAATCAAATATGGATGAGCATTTAAACTCAAATATATTGTAATTGCGTTGTTTCAGTATGTAAATGCACAGAATTTAAGCAAAAATAAAGCGGTTTTAGGACGGATACAACACTCAATATGAATTAAAAAAAATTTTAAAATCACGATTTTGAGACAAGATGGATGCCATATTTCATTTTGAAGTGGGTCACGTGATCTCTTCATAAAATAGTCACGTGATAGCTTTATATAAGAGGTGTAATTATTATTTTAATTTTTATTTAAAAAACTACTGAACATATTTTGCTGAAATTTTTTATATATTTTATGGGATAATTTGAATGTCACATAAAATTTTCGAAGCAATTTGTGAATTTTAAATCCACTTAAAAAATGTTTGAAAAATTAGGTCCCACAGGGTTCAATGTATTTCATTTTTTCAACCCGAGTTCAATTCAAAACTAATTGGTTGATATTATTCATTTATATTCCCATAGGTCCCACGGACAGTCTGAGCAACATACTAAAATTTCATTTAGATTAAGTCATTTTTAGGGCAGTTATCGTGCTAACGGACAGACAGACAGACAGAATGAACAAAGTCATAAACAAAGTTGAAGTCATAAGTTGAAGTCATAAACAAAGTTGAAAAGTGTTAAAAATACTGTTAATGTTTTACATTACATTTCGAATAGACGGCAAAACGTACATATCTGCAATTTCGCATATAGACTAATATAAACCCATATATATGTAAGCAGGTCTTAAAATTATGATTTAAGCCTTAGTTAATTAAATATTAATTAACAAAATTTAGCATTACCTGTGTGGGCAAATATATAATTGATTCATCCACCATCCTACTGCTCTGTGATTGGTTGCTAGCAGCAATGCCACAAAAATAAGCGAGGGTTGAATTCCAGTAAAGTTTTATGGCTGCTTCCTATAAACAAAGATTTTAGCAACTATGGCTGTCATAAAATTTATGATTGCAGTGTGATTATTAATGCAGTTAACACTTATATTAACACTTACTGTTGATTCTTATAAACAATTACAGAAAGTAATTACGAAAACTAATTTTCATGATCAGGATTATTAGAAATATTAGCATGCTAACTGCCTGTTTATATAAACCGAAAACGTTCTAGGGCTTCCGGTAGGCCGTCAGAAATATATACAGAGCTTATTTATATAAGAAATTATATAAATGTATTGATGTTTGGTAACAGAAGGATGGATGCCAAATGCCCAACATTGTGGAGTTGTGCAGATTAAAGCAGTTGCAGGAAAGCCAGGGCATGGAATTCATATTATTATCCAAGATGGTAAGCAAATTTCTCCGTTACATGAATACCAGAAATTCTTGAGGATTTATTGACAGAGGGCAATGAGAAAAGTCGACACTTCAGAAAACCCATCATCCCTTTTGAATTTGAAACGATTAATGCTTATGTTATAGATTTATCCTTGTATTAATACTTGTACGACATATTGAAATTGCAATTACGGATGCCAAGAAAGTTAATGAGCAATGTAAATTCAGCAGATTAAACCAATTGGAAAGCAAACATAGATAAACAGCGTTCACCCCCTTCCGCATCAACGACAAATGGGAGAAATGGTATGAAACCAAAGGGGGAAATAAAAAAGTGCCCCAAAGTTTGTTCCAGAAAGTTCGACAGATTTGAATTTTTGACAATGACCTAGCAACATGTCAATTGAGTTGTTCAAAAAATATCTACAGTGAGCACACAAAGAAAGTGTGGCTCAGAAGTGTGATGTGCAATAGAATCTTACAGCATAGTGATTCGCGAATAAGTGTCAAAATACAAAGAGAATAGGTATTTATGTGTTTTACTTGTCACTAATTATCACGTAAGACACACATTTAACGGTTATCTAATAATGAACAATTAGTTCGTACGAATCTACATCGTAATAACGAGTTCTTGTATTTTAAACTAAAAGAACTATTTTGAGAGTTTCGGTTGATTAAACTAAAGTGTCTAAATATATGTGTCAATTATATTATGTGCTATAAATATGTTAATAACGAAATATTGGTAGTGCTAGATGTATTATAAAAGTGGATTGATGAATAATCTTAGTAATCAAGATAAATAGATATCTATGAACTTAAAAATTAAATAAATTGGTCAATTTAGATAAGTGTGTTTATTTATATCTTGTGTATTTGTCTCTCCGGCTTGAGAACCGGAAGTTTACATGCTCCACCCTTAGTGAAGGCATCAAAGGTAAGTCCTGGTATAGTAATTTTAGATAAGGACAACTTTACCTTATGACACTGTACATATAGGATAATGTTGAACAAGCAGCAAATATGCGCATAAACATGCAAAATCCTGTACTTAACATTAAAATTAAACAACTGCTACTAAAACTCAACCCATACACGAAGCATTACAAAATGTTGCATGAGATGGCAGTTACAGGCAGTGAGTTCTTCTCAGTAATAAAGGAATTCTGCGAGTTTTGACCCCTGCAGGCGGCGAAACATGCATTTCTGAAATTTTAGTTATAGAATAATATAAATTTTGCGCAAAACAGACTTGGAATTTTGATTTACATCTTAGTTAATAAGAGGTACTCTAGGGCTGAGCCCCTAGTATTATAGAAAAAAAAACAATATTTTAGTTATGAAGAAAATAGGAATCGCAAACTAACAAAACTTTCATAAAATATCAATCTATATATTGTTATCTACTAAATTATTTAAATATTATTATCAACTACTACATTATTATCCACTAAATATTCCAAATATTGTTATTTATTGGAAAATTGCTCGGGCGCGGTAGCCCATTGGTTAGCGCGCTGGAGTTGCACTCGGTAGGCCCGGGTTCGATTCCAGCCACTGCCAAAACTGCCGCCGTGTTCATGCGGAGTACGATCACGTTAAACATGTGGGTCCGAAAGTCCTTCCGAGAGGTTGGTGGTAGGGGAAGGAGGGTACGGTCCCTGGGGATGCCTCCCCCACTGGGTTCCGGTCTAAATTGGGTGGCACTTCCCGACCGTCCAAGAAGTTACCTTACACCTTTCTGGTAGGTCGGACGGTCTGGGTTTCAACATCAACAACAACGGAAAATTGCTCAAACCAAAATTTAATTCAAAACTGTGATTAAAACAATCAAGATATCCTAAAATATTACTTAACTCAATGCATTTCTCCAGGCATATGCACAAATGTTTCGAAACGACATTTACCTACCCTATAAATGCATCACTCCTTCCCATAACAAAAGATGCAAGTTGTGATGTCAACAAACGTAGCAGATCAGAGGCTTTGGTGTAGAAACGCATGAGGGGAGAAAATTCAAAAGTAAATAAATAAATATGAAGGAATTATCATACGAATTCGGTTCAAAGTTGGTTTGAAAGAATATTTTTCGGGCTTTTCGGTGGAACAAGATGGAAACTCAGTGATAATAATTTCGACCACTAAAGAACCTATTTGTGTGAAAATCGCTCAAAATTGTGTCTCAACATGAAATAAAATAGGAGACATTTTAAATTCGAAACTAATTCGAATTTAAAAAAATCTCGCCGAGCAGTGTCGTCGGGGGCCTGAAGATTTTCTGTGCTGAATTCTACGATATACATTTAGCTTCAATTTAAACATATGGAGATGAAAACACGATAATTGTATTAGAAAATATAATGTCGCATTGGGTAGTTATTTCGTTTTATTTATTTTATTTATTTATTTATTTATATATTTATTTATCTTAAATACTCTTTCATCGGTGCGGAATTAAAATATCTGTAATAAAAGAAATATCGACTATTTTTTTTTTTAATTTTCGACACTTGAACAACGTTTTTTCGATTCTCAGCTTCAGTTTGGAAAAAAATGGACATCGTAGCGTTGAAATTGAGGCGTGAGTTAGATTTTTAAAATGGGTGTCCAAATTGACCTTTTTCCGACTTTTTTAGAATTTGTAATTTGGCAAGTGGAAAATTTATGGAAGGAACTATCGAACTATTCCGGCTCTTTAGCTCCCTTTGAACAATCTACGGTTCCCAGTTAAAGAAACTCGAGATCGAAGATTGAGGAAGAAGAAAAAATCAACTCAAAATCGTGCTTCAACATGATATAATTAAAAAACTAATTCGAATTTTAAAAAAAATCTTGGTGAATCGTATTGTCCTGAAGTACCTCTGTACTAAATTGTGATGGTCTCCGATTAGATTTCCCTCTACAGACGACACACACACAGAGGCTCGAAGACCATATACATATTTTATTATGTAAGAAAGAGGATAATTGTATTTCCTTTTAAACTGGAAGTCTACATGTTTAAAGGCTCAAATTGCGTCAAGGTCTAATGTTTCTTCTTATTCGTTTACATCAGGAGTACTCTATGGACTGCTATTTTCGTCAAAAATGGACGGATAGACGCCTTATGTTCGAAGGACCCATTGCAAGTCTTAGTTTGAACATCAAAATGCTGGAAGGAATATGGAAGCCAGATACGTATTTTCACAATGGAAAAGGCTCGTATTTGCATACCATCACGCTACCAAATAAGTTATTAAGAATATTTCAAGATGGCCAAGTTTTATATTCAATGCGGTAAGAATTATTTTATATTCAATACAATTAGAACAATTTTGAACATGACAGAGTGTTGCAGAACCAGGGGACACTTGTATAACCCCTAGAACCATTTGTTTTTGACAAATACTTTTGGTATGAAAATTGTGTATATCGAGAGAAAAAAATTTTCTAATTAATTTTTAACACAAGATTGCAAAAATCAAAATTAAAAAAATTGAATTTTATATATTCCCCTAGATCTAAATGATATATGATAAAATTAATCTTCGTGACATTTCATACCCTGCTCTCGCAAATACAAACTAATAAGCGTAAGTAAGAAAAAGAGTTATTTAGGCAAACTAAATCGGACTTACGCCACCTTATAAGTCTCTCAAACGGCTAAAGCAAAAGAAGTTTTGTTCCAGAAATAGGGGACTATCTCCACAATAAATACATCACTCTTTATTTTATTTCTATAGTTGAATTTGTTTAAAGGTAAAGCCAAACAAATATTTGTACTAACATAAAAATATCTAATTGCATGAGAAATTATGCTCCCATTCATGAACTCAAAACACATGAACTCAAAATTGCCCCCCAATTTTGAGTTCAAAATTAATTTCACGCATAAATTTTAAAATATTTGGGATAGAGTGCTCAAACGTCTTTTAAAGGATTCGAGGGCTGATGAAAAATACTTTAGGTATTTGGGGATTTTTGTACATGGGGTGGTAGAAAAATTTGCATTTTGCTAAGTTCCTCGAATTAAAATTCATTCTAAAAATATTCCTCTCGATTTACAATTTTTATATACCAAACGTAGTTGTCTAAAACAAATGGTTCTGGATTGAAAACTTATTTTCTATATATATATATATATATATATATAGAATATATATATATATATATATATATATATATATATATGTATATATATATATATATATATATATATATATATATATATATATATATATATACATAATATATATATATATATATATATATATATATATATATATATATATATATATACATAATATTAAAATTGTAAATCCAATGGTAGAGTGGAAGCAGTAACTCATAATACACTATCTTAAAAATTGCCCACAAAATGCAATGAAATAAAATGAAATTCAACCATAATGCGGAAATTATAATACATATTACAGGTCAGAAAGCTAAAGATAATCAACAAATGTCAATGATGCGGAATCGAAAATAGGAATACAAAAAATATCAAGCATTAAAGCTTGCACGTGGCAGAGCTCTAGGCTTAAGAATAGTTCATTTCGAAAAAATTATTTTTCTAGTCCAAATATTCAATCGAAATGAACACAAAAATGCTTGTTTCTGAAACACAAGATAGATTTTATCTATAAAAATGGATGACAAGCATAAAGATTGAAAAAAATAGATAGGAAACATACATACCTTAAAATGCACCTCAAATGTACAACCATGACGAGCAATAAATGACTGGACCAATGTTGCCATTCGCAAAAGTGTAAAGAAGTGATCTACTGTTGCCAAAGTGAGTAATAAAAACCATACTGCGTAACGGCAGTAAAAAGTGATATTCTACACTAAAAGCTGCAAAATTAAAAGATGAAAATATATTGTAATGTAAATTCAAGAGAATGTAGAAGTATGGCTAAAGTAAGTTACCAAGGAGAGATTATTAAGAATTTTAGGCTAATAGAAACTTATTAACTATACCATTTACTAAATATGCTGGATATTCATATAATTTATTGGTAATTTTGAGGTTATTAATGTGCAAAGCATGAAATTTTTTATCTGACAATCTATAAATTCTAAAAAGGTGATTAAGTATAATATTTCTAAACAATTGAATCGAGTTGCAGGAATTAAATGGTAATATTTTATTAATATTGAATTAAAAAAATCTGTTTTATCGTATAAATTAGTAACTATCCCATTAGTAGGTTCTATAATTAGATTTAAATCCAAATAATTAATATTTTTACTAATAGTAGTTTCATTAGGTATTAATTCCAAATTATCTGGATAGAAATCTATATCTATAACATAATTATCAGTAAATACTAAACAAGTCAGATCATCTACATATCTGCAAACTTCATAATCTGTTGAAGTAAAGAATTTTTCATAATGATATAGGTATAAATTAGCTAATATACTGCTACTACAGCCACATTGTGGAACCCCTGAGACTTGTATAATTTATTAACTCGAAAAATTTAATTATTGAAAAGGACAAAATGGAGAAGTTTAGGAAAATTGGTAAATTTAGTTAGATGAGATTGATTAGTAATTATCAGTATATAAAGCTAAAAGCATCACTATACTATTTAGCATTATATAAAGCTAAAATTGCATAATAAAGATCAGTGATCCTAATATCATTAAAAAGATCTTTAAAATCAAAAGTTTGAAATCCTATTATTTTACCTAGTGATGTTAATTTATTTTTTAATTCTTTACTATTATTTAGAATAATGTAGTTATTACTAAAATCACGTAAATTACTATTTAGTACATTTAAATAATTTAGTAATAATTTACTAGCAGTAGTAGAGTATGAATTATGACCACTAGTTACAGTTTTAAGTTTAATGGGAGTTTTATGAAATTTAGGAATAAGCACAATATATGGAAATTTCAAAAATTTATTATTAATATCTAAATCACTATACATATTGATAATTTTTAATTTGATACTATTAACAGAGTATGAATCAAGTTTAAATAGACTATTATTTTTAAATAATCTAACAGATATTGTATATAGAATTTTTTACAGATAATAGCATAATTATTAGAGGATTATCAACATAAGTAATAACAAAAGATCTATGTAAATCATTAGAGAGTGTTTTACATTAGCCATATTATATATAGATCATGATAAATTGATACTCCAAATGGCATTTTTAATAGGCTTTAAAACAGTAAATTTCCACATATTAAATGCCTCTAATGGCTGAGCATATTCAGAAGATAATCCATAAATATATTTATCAAGATTTATTGATTTTAAGAATTTATTAGAATTATTACAAGAAGGTAACCTGAATTTTGTACCAAATGACATTAAGGTTCTTAAAGAATTATCTTTAACTATGGCTAAGTCTCCAGTAACTATATGCCCCAAGTGTGGATTTATAAAAGTAGCATAATTATCAACTCTACAAATACATTCACCATCCAAATTTGTTGAGGAATCTTTATCGTCTGATAGATATTGGGAAATTCCATTGTAATTAAAAATTGTTCTACCAATAGGCTTGTTGTATTTAAAAGTCTTATTAACATTCAAATCCTTAACAGGCAATAAATGATGAAACCGATTAAATAAATTCCTAAAATTGATAGAATTATAAATGGGATGCTTAAAAGATATTACACAATAAAAATTAGAAAAAAATTTATTTTGAAAATGATTAAGTTTTATTTTTAAATATTTTGATCTTGTAATGAGCAAATCATAGAAAATAGAATTAAAATGTTCATTAGTTAGATTTAATTTTAATAAAAAAGCATAAACTGTATTCAATTATTTTTTCTTAACCGAAAATACCCATGATTTTATAAATTTTTATTGAGATGAGTTGTTAAAATGTTGATGCATACTTTTAATCTCAGCTTTAAAGTCATGATGACGTGAGCTTCCTTTACCGCGTTTAAATCTTTTAAGTTTAGCCGAAATTCTATTATGTAAATGAGGATTCACAAAAAGGTTAATGAGGTTGAAAATTATCAATATGTATAGTTATTTAGATATTAATAATAAATTCTTGAAATTTCCATATATTGTGCTTATTCCTAAATTTCATAAACATCCTATTAAATTTTGAACTGTAACTAGTGGCCATAATTCATACTCTACTACTCTGCTAGTAAATTATTACTAAATTATTTAAATGTACTAAATAGTAATTTACGTGATTCTAGTGATAACTACATTATTCTCAATAATAGTAAAGAATTAAAAAATAAATTAACATTACTAGGTAAAATAATAAGATTTCAAACTTCTGATTTTAAAGATATATTTAATAATATTAGGATTACTGATCTTTATGATATCATATTAGCTTTATATAATGCCTATAGTACTAATCATTCTCACCTACCTACATTTACCAATTTTCCTAAACTTCTCCATTTTGTTCTTTTCAATAATTATATTTTTCAAGGTAATAAATTATACTTACAAGTCTTAGGTGTTCCACAAGGTGGCTGTAGTAGCAGTATGTTAGCTAATTTATACTTTTATCATTATGAAAAATTCTTTACTTCTACAGATTATGAAATTTATAGATATGTAGATGATCTGATTTGTTTAGTATTTACTGATAATTAAGTCATAGATATAGATTTCTATCCAGATAATTTGGAAATAATACCTAATGAAACTACTATTAGTAAAAATATTAATTATTTGGATTTAAATCTAATTATAGAGCTTACTAATGGGATAGTTACTAATTTATATGATAAAAAAAATTCTCTTAATTTCAATATTAATAAATTATTACCTTTTAATTCCTGCAACTCGATTCAATTGTTTAGAAATATCATACTTAATCAACTTTTTAGAATTTATAGATTATCAGATAAAAAATGTCATGATTTGCACATAAATAACCTCCTACTAATTTGGAAATAATACCTAATGAAACTACTATTAGTAAAAATATTAATTATTTGGATTTAAATCTAATTATAGAGCTTACTAATGGGATAGTTACTAATTTATATGATAAAAAAAATTCTCTTAATTTCAATATTAATAAATTATTACCTTTTAATTCCTGCAACTCGATTCAATTGTTTAGAAATATCATACTTAATCAACTTTTTAGAATTTATAGATTATCAGATAAAAAATGTCATGATTTGCACATAAATAACCTCCTACTTACCAGTAAATTATATGAACATTCACAGTATTTAGTAAATGGTATAGTTAATAAATTTCGATTAGCCTAAAATTCTTAATATTCTGACCATAGTATCTTATTTTAGTCTTACTTCTACATTCTCTTGTTTTTACTTTACAATATATATTCATTTTTCTATTTTGCACTTTATACTGTAGAATATCACATTTTACTGCCATTGCGTCGTACGGTTTTTATTACTCAATTTGGCAACGGTAAATCACTTTACTCTTCAGCGTATGGCAACATTGGTAGCGTCTTTTTTTGCTTGTCACGGTTGCACGTTGGGGTGCATTTTAAGTATTTATGTTTCCTTTCTATTTTTTCAATCTTTATACTTGTCGTCCTATTAACTCATGCTTATAGACAAAATCTATATTGTGTTTCAGAAACAAGCATTTTTGTGTTCATTTTCGTTTAAAATATTAGGATTTGATAACGAATTTTTTCGAAATGAACTATTTTTAAGCCTGGAGCTCTTCCAAGTGCAAGTTTTAATGCTTGCACGTGGGTATTCCTTTAATTTCGTGGTAATTATTTTGGTATTCCGTTTTTCGATTCCTCTCCATTGACATTTGTTGGTTATCTTTAGCTTTCTGAACTGTAATATGTATTGTAATTTCCTCTTTATTGTTGAATTCCATTTTTTTCATTGTATTCTGTAGGCATAACATTTTTTTAAGATAGTGTATTATGAGTTACTTCTTCCATTCTACCATTGGATTTACTACTTTAATATTTTATATATATATGCATATATATATATATATATATATATATATATATATGCATATATATACATATATATGCACATATATGCAGGGTGATTAAAAGGAAACTTTGCCGATATATCCGCCCCTTAGCGATCATACCGTTCGCAGAAACGGAAAGAAATTTTGGATGCAAGTATTTTAAGGTATGCGCTCAAGAATAATGTGAAAGAACAACAGTCCTGCTCTCACAGTTAGGGTTACAGTGACGCAATTTCGAAATTTTCAAATAGTAGCTCCTACTTTTTTTTATTGGAATGCGTTCTTCACAGTAAAAAACCATAAGTGGCGTTGAAACGGTACCTGCACACTATAAACGCCGGCTCTAGGCAGAGACTAAGAAAAAAGTGAAAATATCTGTGGCGTTCACCTGAACACGAATTTCTGCTCCATTGACGTCACATTCCACAGCATGTGTTCGGCTCTGAACCCAGTCTGCTAAATCTCGAAAGGAGAAGAAGAGACCAAGGTATGCAGATTTCCAGGTTTGACGTAACACACCGTTATGGCTGACGTCATCGCAGTAGGAGAAAGAAAATGCATTGTGATTTGAGTGCCGCTTGCTTTCTTGCAATTTGACTTGACCAACATGACGCTTACAGTGAAACAACGAGATGAAATGGTAAAGCTCTATTACATGAATGGGCAAAATGCCGCAGAGGCATTGCGTGGCTACCGCACAAACCATCGGCTACGACGAGGCCAGTATTCTGTACAAGCTGTACGGGACTTGATACGTAAATTTGAAGAAACTGGTTACACATTCGATCGATCTCGACCTGAATGACCTTCCGTTCCTGTCGATGTTGTTGCAAAAGTGCATGAGACAATAAGCGAAAGTTGCAAGTGCACGCGGTGTTTCAAGCGTGCTGGACTTGCCAAATTCTATGGTCGCAAGATTTTATATTAGTGTTCTCCACATGTTTCCGTATCAGTTCCAGCGTGTCCAGATGTTGAAAGCGAGTGATAACCAACTGCGCTTAGATTTTGCTAATGAATTCATCATCCGGTATGACGATGATAACATATGGATTTTACGCATTCTGTGGACGGACGAGGCACATTTATCCTTGACTTGTAAAGTGAATTCGAAGAACTAGGTGCACTGGGCAGGCCAAAATCCCCATGTCGTGGTCCCACTTCCGTTACACCGAGAAAAAGTGACTGTCTGGAGCGGGATAAAAAAGCACCTTCATCCTATGCCCTTACGTTTTTGAAGATGTTACTGTCGCAGATCTACGCACGTGTGCGGTAAAGAGTGGTTGCTATGAAGCAATGCTTAGCAATTACGTCATTTCCAAATTGCAACAGCCCTATCTGACGTCATATGGATGCAAGATGACGCTCCCCCACATGTGGGGGTATTCTGTGAAACGTTTATTGACACAACAGTTTGGTGACAGAATTATCTCCCGCCATTTCATGATTCCGTGGCCAGCCAGGTCCTCCGATCTCACTCCAATGGATTTCTGGCTGTGGGAATACATGAAATCCAAAATGTATGCAGGCAATCCGCAAACTCTATTTGATTTGAAAGATGGCATCATACGTGAGGTTCAACAGATTCCTCTTGCCATGGTACGTGCTTCAGTGCTATCCACCATCTGTCGCATGCAAAGTGTCATCATGTGTGAAGGCCAACGATTGGAAAATTTGTGAAACACAATAAATTGTTTTACTTTTCTGTTGCTGGTCTGTCCTTATTGGTTGTTTTCACTTTTACTTAATCTATGCCTAGCGTCGGTATTTTTCGTGCTGAAGCTACCGTTTCAACGCCATTTATAGTTTTTCACTGTGAAGATAACATTCCAATAAAAAAGTAGGTGTTGCCATTTGAAAATTTCGCAATTGTGTCACTGTAACCCTAACTGTGAGAGCAGGACTATTGTTTTTCCACATCATTTGTGAGCGCATACCTTAAAATATCTGCATCCAAAATTTCTTTCCGTTTCCTTGAACGGTATGATCGCTAGGGGCTCATTTATCAGCAACATTTATTTATTATCATCCTCTCTATATTTATATATATACACTATATGACCAAAAGTATCCAGACACTTTTCGTTGTGGAATCAGAGTGGCATGTTGCACATATTAATAGAACGTTGGCCCACCTTTTCTCACAGCCTACATTTTCTGGGGAGATTTTCCACCAGCTTTTGAAACATTTTAGCAGAAATTGCCTTCCATTCAGTCATGTGAGCTGCAGTGAGTCCGGCCACGGAAGATGGGCAATTTGGCCTGACGCGTATTCTGTGTTCCAATTCATCCCAGAGATGTTCAGTGGGATTCAGATAGGTACTCGGTGAAGGCTAGTCTAGTTTTGCAACACCAATCTCTGCAAACTACGTCCGCACAGCCATTGCTGTGTGGACAGAACAGTTATCCTGTTGATACAGAAACGGTCCTTCTCCGAACAGTTGCCAAAGAATTGGAAGTGCGGAGTTGTGAAGAATGCCAACATACATCACAGCATTCATGTTTCCAACCGCAGGAACTAAGGGGCAAGACCGAACCAGTAAAAACTGTCCCAAACCATGACGCCGTCGCCACCAAACTTTACACTTGGCACAATACATTCGGGCAAGAAGCGTTCACCTGACACCCGTCAAACCCAGACGTGTCCATCGGAATGTTAGACGGTGTAGAGGGATTCGTCACTCCAAAGTACTTATTTCCACTGCTCCATAGTCCAATGGCGGTGAGCTTTACACCCCTGCAATCGACGTTTTGCATTGAGCGTGCTGATGTTGGGCTTGTGTGCGGCTGCACTACCGTGGAAACATATGTTTTTCAGCTTCCGACGAACAGTCCCGGTGCTACAGACGACGCCAGATGCATTTTGGAACCTACCAGTGACCGTTGCCACAAGGGCTTTGCTATTCTTCAGCGCCGCCCTCTTTGGGGTTCGACGGCTGCGATCTGTGCGTTTCTGCGGCCTACCACTTCGTTTTCCTGCAGTTGTAGGTCCCAGACGTGTTCATATTACAATTACAACACTTACAACTGATCGAGACACTTGCATCTATGCCGAAATATCACGAACCGATTTGTTGCAATGATGGCATCTAATTATCATGCCACGTACAAACTCACTCAGCTCTGCAGACTTACTCATTGTCTAAATAACGCCCGCTTATGACCACCCGAGGCTGCGGTTCCTACTTTTATCTCGTTCTATGACGTACACAGTCCCAAACACTTCTCCGGAGGCGTGTTCGGATACTTCCATGCTGAAGATTTCAGATATGAAGCTGGAATTTTCATGAACGCTTGTAATTGCAGCTTTTCTAATAGTTCACCGAAATTATCAATAAAGTAACTGAAAAAATAAGCAAAGGTTGACGAATGTTTTACAGCGTAGCTGCCTTAGTTCGTGAGATATTAGCCTGAGGAAGGACTTTCCTTGTAATTCTGTATATAATGTAGTTTGCCCTATAAATAAAGTAGTAGGGTGGCATATATATATACTGCCGTATATATAAATTAGGGTGTAGTATAAAAACGATTTCATTAAACGGGTTAAGTTGCATTTTATTTAGGTTTCCCTACACTATGTTTCATTTCTTCCAGATTAACTATCAAAGCTACATGTCCGATGTTGCTGCAGAACTTTCCTATGGATAAACAGTCATGCCCGCTCGTCTTCGGAAGCTGTATGTACCCATAATATTTTTATTACACTGAAATTATGTAATATTTTCTTCAGAGGTATCTTTGTAAAGCATTTTTATAATTCAAATTTAGATGGTTATACTGTGGATCATCTAATGTACCAATGGGACTCTAATAGAGCTGTTAGTCTTAACGATGGACTTGTCTTATCGCAGTATGATTTGATAGATTTTCCGATGAAGAATGCGACTGTGACTGCAAAAACAGGTATCTACTAGAGTTTATGCATTTAAAGTAAACATAATACTTGTAATTTTACAGTGCTAAATTTTGTCCAGCATTACTATCTCCATCCTGTTCTATTTCTTCTATAAGTTCTATTTCTTCTATAAGTTGCTGGATTTTATCTGTACAACACATCTGCAAAATTATTACTCGAAAAATATATAACTTTACAGATATGTCTTTATTTCCGGTGGCCTAATTGAAACAATGAAAGACGTGAGTAAATAACATCATATTTTATCTAACGTAATGAGTTATGATGTGATACTTTTAACAACTGATTTGTGAATAATATATGTTGTAATACTTTTATATTTTAAAAGGAGAACGTAATTCAGTAATTTTTGAAAGTGAAAATTACGTATATTTTTCTATAATTGTGATTTTGAATAAAAGAACAGGTTTTTCATATTTTAAATGGAAATTGTTATACTTCAATGTTTGAAAATTGTTGATATAAAAATATTACTGGTTCAATAATACATGTTTGGTCTGATTTTTAAGCATATAATTTCGAAGATATCTTATATCTAAAAAAAAAAATAAATGATCGATTTCACTATCCACAATTTTATTTTTAGGTTATGTTACCAGAAACAATTTTTTTCCATTAAAGTGAAGCTATTTAATACTTCTGTGCACTAAATATAAAACATTTGAAAATATTTTACAAGAAAATACTTCTGAAATATCGTAAATATCAATTTCATCTTTTCCTTTTTAAACCAGACGAAATTATTTTTATTATACTTATTTTTCTAAAAATATAGGTTTTGTGCATGATCACTTATTAGTTCAACATGAATATTAATTTCTAAGCAAATAGGACAGGTTAATAACCACTCCCCGCGGCAACCTGGTGGGTTTCTGCCGACTTGGGGGGAAGTGGTTATATCCACAACCTAGTGAGGCAACGGCTGTGAGAGGACGGCACCATTCACCGGGCAGGGCGAAAGCAACCCGCCAAGTCAAGACCCCAGTCGCCGACGGAACTGGAAACAGGTCATAAAGGGTCTGATCCTCTCCAATACCTGGAAGCGTCTGCTTCAAGGATCAAACCACGTTAGCAGCCGACCTTTCTACCGATTTATGTACCCCCACAGGAAAAGAGGATCAGGGCTATGAGGAAGCCAAGTTCCATGCATCGTCATCTTGTGACGGGACCCCCTGTGAAAGAATAAGTAAATAGGACATTATAACTTTTTTGCAATCATACAGACAGGCACAAAAATTTGAAATTGAGAAAAACGGATTAAAGAAATTTTAAACTGGAGGAAATTGCAATTTATACAAATGCACTTTTCATCTCTGTATGCTTAATTTGTGTCCGATTTCGAAGTCGTTTGAAAAATCGGGGTTTTTTGGCAATTCGAAGCAGCTATCTCCCCTTAAACTATTGAATATACTTATAACTGTTTATTCACATATAAGCTGGCACCAAGTACGGCAGCTAAAAGTATAAAATATGTAGAATATATGAAATTATATCCTTAGATATAATTTAATTTTAGCATTTTGTGGATAATGAAAAAGATCCATATAATAAAGTACCACAAAAGATACATAAAATATGCATAATAAAAATACTTCAATAGGGCGCTGCATAATCTCTCCAATAACTGAAAATTTTTGAAATTCTGAAACAACCATTCTAAAAATGAATGATGAACACTTTATAACGCTCGCACGGACAGTTCTCGTGAAAATTGCCATGAAAATATTCAGACAATCACCATATGACTTAATAAAATGTTCTTTTTTAGTATAATACTGTTATACTATTTTCATTTACGGGTGACGTTTTATTAATCTCTTGAAAATAAATGGCTGAAACAGTTAAATGAATTTTCCGTTAAATAGGTGTTTTCTCAGCAAATTACTTTACATTGGCCGTATTTACGCGTTGGGCAGGTTCCGTTTCATACAGGGGAAATAGCATAAATTTTCTATATTTCTGAATGGCACTAAAAATATTTAACCGCTTATGACAGCATTCCGTTTCCTGCAGGTTCTATTTCAAAACAGGTTTGACCTTATCAAGAAACTAAAGTAAATAAATCACTGGCACTTCATAATTATAACTATAAATATCAAAAATCAGTAAAATAAGATTATTAAATGAAATATAAAATCCAATGGCATTTAATAACCACAAAAGGAAGCAGCGTATATACGTATTACGAAAAAAAATTACTGCTTGGAAGCTTTTGTTATCTATATGCTGTTGTAAAGAAATAGTGCCAAATTAGAATTAGGACCATAAATCATTATTTGATTACACGAAGCTTTAACTATTAAGTTACTAGGAGGATGTTCTTGTCTTTATGGGGTCCATTTTGACGAGAAGAATATCTTGTTCCAGTAATTCAATGGTTACAGCATCAGTTAGTCAGTTCAAAAATCAACAAATGGTTGCTCGGCTAGGACAGCGAGACATGACTCTCAAACAAATTAACCCAGCAGGTTGGAAGTAATGATAATGGAAGTCTGAAATAGACTCAGTTGCGCATTTTCAGTTAAACCTAGAAATTATAGGTTAGTTTCAACACCACGACCACATAGAATGCCTGGATAAAAAGCAGAAAATAAGAAGGTGATCGTTAAAATCGGAAGATGCACGCTGATCTGTTTTCGGAGGGAGGGTATTATAGAGTTTGCTTTAACAAGAAGAAATTCGAATCTTAGTGCTAGTAGCTCAATGGTTAGAACAATGGCAGACAGTTCTAAGATCTGGCACTATAGATGCACCGATTTCAAATATTGCTTGACATGCATAGATTTTAAATATTGAAGATAAACTAAACTGACAAATCCTCCGAGACGTAACAGCCTTTTACAGGATACCGTAAATGTGTTGCTTTTCCATTTAATTTTGGTATGTCTTGTCATTTTTACTATTTCTTAAACTTACCAAAATCGGCTAATTTACCTATGCTTCGTGAAGTTTTATTTTCTCAAATGTAGTAAAGCTGTCCCCAACTTGACGACTAAACTATCACTGCTGAAAAAAACTAATTTTGCAGAAAAGATAACATTGGTAACACAGGAAGTATAACATTATTAATTTGAACACATATATAAAATGAATAATTTATAAATATACACAAAAACAAAAGCCTTCAACACAAGTTTTACTTATCCAATGAAGTTAACTGAATCCCCGAAATACCTGTGGTCCTACCAGTTGACTATAAGAGAATAAAATCATTTTTTCTTTCAATTTACAACACTTTGCAAAGATCGTTAAAGTGGATATCATTACAATCGCCACTTCATAGAAGAGAGCAAAGAAAAAGTATTCCAAGGTCAATCACACGGCGTTTAATTGCTAAAAGATATGACTTTAACTCACTTTGTCACAATTCCTGCTGCAGATCATTTAACCCCTCCTTCTTTTCTTCATGTATAATTAATTTAAATACTTAAATAAGAAATTTAGCTGTGTACTTTGCAGTAGAAAACAATTTGAAACAATAAATGTGATTTTACTCTATATATTTTATCTTAGTTTATATATATATATTTTATTTTCGGCACTTTATATCCATGGATCCTCGTTTCAAATCAGTATCTTACATACTATAAAAAAAGAGTTCTGTGTTTCTGCGTGTGTGTATGTATGCAGTTTGTAGCTGAAATATAAGCGTCGTACGGCCAGAAAAGTTGGTATACATGTATTTCAGGACTAGAGAAGGAGTACCTAGGAATTATTTATTTTTATTTCGAATTAATTTTTGAGTTATTTTATGCTTTAGCATTTTCACATAAGTTTCTTAGTGACTGAAAATATTATCACAGATTTTTCATCTTGACAACATCGGAAATATCGAAAAATGCTCTTTCCAAAGATGAACCGAACCCGTAGGGTAATTCTATTATATTTATTTATTTATTTATATATAAACTCGTGTTTATGAAAATTGCAACACCATAAAGAAATTTTCAGATTAGAATGAAACTTACAGGATATGCAAAGCAGGGTAGGACATGCAATTGATTATTTCTAATCAATTGCAGAGTGAATTCGCATGCCTGGGCTCCGCAGCGCCCTCTGAATGGTCGTACGAGGAGTATAAATAGAGGTCTATGGAAGAGCCAGACACGTATGGTATCAGTGTCCGTGAGTTGAAAACTGTTTTATTGGAGTCCCTATGCCTGATAAACATCAAAGAGGGCCTTATAAGTAAACTACAGAGTTTGAAAGGGGACGCATAATTGGCCTGCGAGACGGAGGATTTTCATACCGGGATATTGCTGCCGTACAAGGTATCATGCCACGAAAGCAATGCGAGTGTTGAAGCAGTGGACCGAAGAAAACCAGACAAGTCGAAAATCCGGCAACGGACCACACAATATGACGGCAACATGGGATGATAGACATTTAATCCGCATGGCAATGACGAACCGTACAGCCTCTTCTCGAGTGTTAGAGCAGCACTGGAGAGCTGCTACAGGTGTGGCATTGTTTGCCTCTACTGTTCTAAGGTGTCTGCTGCGCAAAGGATTGCGCGCAAGTATTCCTTGGCGAAGCATACCAATGACCCTGTATCATCGACGCCTCAGTTTTCAATGGACGTACAGATAGATCATGGCGTACGGAGTACAGACCATGGCGTGTGGATTAGCACCAGATCGTATTTTCGGACGAGTCCCGCTGCAACCTGGACTACAATGATGGACGCATACGCGTTAGATGGTACTGTGGTGAGCGCCATCTCGCTGCATGCGTTTTAGAGCATCATACTGCACGAACATTAGGTGTGATGGTGTGGGGTGCCACTGGTTATTATAGGCGATCCTTGGTGCTATTCATTGCGGGTACGTTTAACAGCAACTGCTACATCAGGGAGGTTTTGAAGGCGAAAGTTGTACGTACCCTTCCTTCAGCACAGTCCTGGCGCTATATTTCAAGAAGAGAAAGCCCGACCACATTTTGCCCGGAATGCCCAAGCCTTCTTCGCTGCACAGCAGATACCATTTCTTCTTTTGCCAGCCTGTTCGCCAGCTATGTCATCGATTGAACATGTACGGTATATGGTCACTCGACGACTGGGCCATTACTGTTCTGCAACAGTCACCACCAATAACGGTATAATCAGATCTAAGAAACCTGGCAGGCCTGAACCCCAGGAACACATCCAATGGTTCGCTTTGATGCGATGCCGTGACGTTTAGAAGCTTTTATTGCCGCTAGGGGCGGCTTCACAAATATTACTGATTTTGTGCCTGCAATGCTATTGTATTGGTCTGAAACGGCAATCATTTATTTGTATCACCATTAGTAATATGTGGTATATATGTCTTTCTAATCTGATCATTTTTTCATGGTGTTGAAATTTTCATAAACATGAGTGTATTTAAATACATTGACATTTGGATTTTTAAGGTTATCCAATCGAAGCCGGCAACAAAACAAGATTTAGGGAAAACTCACTTATAAACGTGCAGAGCATAGTATTTGACACAGTATGAATACTGGCGAATTGGTGTCATATTCAGGGATGCTAAAATAAACAACACTTGCATACACAGGAATCAAATGTACAGCTTGTTCAAAATGCCCCGTCAACAACAATGAACACATAAATTCGAAAAACTATTCACTGCGTTTTTTGGCAAGCATAGCAGGTGTGACTGTGCATGATACAATATTTGACAGGTATGTAATATATTTGGTATATGTGTTGCGTTCGCTTCTGGTGCCTCTTACTAATTAGACAATGCTCTATAACCTTGTAATTGTATTTTTTGTCTATTTCGCTTTGTTGCCGAGTTCGTTATCCCAACTTTTAAATTATTCGCTATTAGGCACTGCAATCACTTTTATTCGGTCGAACATGGTCGCTTTACTATAAATAAGCTTAAGTGTACACTCGTGGGCATTTCTTGAAAAGTTATTGGCATGCTTAAGGACTTTCTCAGGAACCTTGTATATTATAAACATTTGAAAAAGTTAAATATTTTACATAGAAATTTTATTAGTGGTAAATTATAATAAAATATTTTATGTTATTTTCCTCTAAAAGTCAAATGAAAATAATTTGCAATGCAACACTAAACTTTTGAACTTACATCCATGTTGAGCAACAAGTACCTTATAGCTAAAATCATATACACTATCACTCGGAAAAATGCTATCTTGTGCTTTGAGAAATGAAAATATGCAAAAAAATTAAATTTCAATATATAAAGATATAAAAGTATGAAAATTATAAAATAGAATAAAAAGTTATAAGCACTCAAGAAAGTTTTAAATACTACACTTTGCTTATCAGATGAGTTCTTTGTAATACCTCTAAATATCTCTTTGTGCAGGAATGTTCTCTGTTCTTAAAGTGAACTTCAATCTACGGCGACATATGGGTTACTTTCTAATACAAGTGTATGTTCCTTGTATCCTTATAGTAGTGCTATCCTGGGTTTCATTTTGGATAAACAGAGAGGCCACAGCTGATCGAGTAGGCTTAGGTAAGTTATTTAAAATGTTATTTAAAGGTTGAATAACATTTTTTTTTCTGTGGGTTATTTTTCGAATGACCGAATTGGGAAGATCGATAAGAAAATAACAAATAATAATTCAAAGTTTCCATTCAACCACTTAGTTCTTTGAATAGTGTTTTTCATTAAATTATGTATATATTTATCAGCGTTTCGATCCAATTCCTCTAATACATTGTTTTCTCAAAAGTTCGACATATTTCAAATATGTAATATATTTTATTCTATATTTATAATTCTCCTCTTTTTATTTTGTAACAAAAAGTGAATAACATTTTTAAGCAAATTCTTTATAAGCTCATGTGTGTCATAAACAAAATGTCACCTTCAATGTCACAATTTTTTTCCATTACAATGCAACGGCTCAAACGAAATTTTCATTATACATTTTTAAACTAAGCCCATTTTATGGTGCGTAAAGTATAAGATGTAGAATTAAGTACCCAGCGTTTTCAGGGTCTTAAATATGCGCTCTCTAAGTAAATACTATAGCTGCAGATAACCCCACTCCATTTCCAAATCGCCTGCTTTGAATCAAAATCATTACCGCTGTCTGTTTTTTTCATGTACAGTAATGGAAATTGTACATCGCGAGCGTAATACGCCCTAAATAAGCTCCTTTGATACGTTCTAAATAAGCAAGCTTAAACTACTTGAAATAGCAAAAAAAAAGAATCCTACCTTTGATCCCTCCTAAGGGCACATCAGCCCCAACGCGATTTTTGCTAATAATCACCCGTATGCGATCGAATATTACTTGATAATCGGATAAACGGGGGTTGAGATATCTCAAACCGCAGATGAAAAAACCATTTGCCACTGAAGTAGAAATACAATTTTTAACTGTTAAAGTTTACTTCCTAAATAAGTAAACTTTTCAGAGAATGCTTATATCTCTCTTACAATCTTATATTTAAAAACCAAAGTAATATATCTTACATTAATTTTTTTTTTATTTTTGTATTTAAGACCCCAGTTCTCCGAACAGCTAGACGTCTGATAGGTAAACATATTTGGAAATCGTGGGAAAAGAACTTTCTTTGTCCGCAGACGATTTTGATATGGCCTTCGCTAGTCCATCCTTATAAATCAATATAAAATAGAACCATCGACATTTGGAAAATCGGACACTTGAATTCGATTTGCAATACCTTTAGCTTTAGTTTAAAAATATCGAGAGTGTATCTGTAAAATTGAATGAGGAGATAGCTTTATAAAAATGGGTTGATTTCCCTCCGCCCCCCTCTATTGAGATGTTTTCTCCAAATATTTTAGAACCAATCACATTTTTCAAATTTTTGAAAACAAATTCCCGGTCCGTTAACTACATTTAAAAAATCCACGAGGTTCGAGGCCAGGTAGGATCTTTGAGATAAGAGGGACATACTTAAATATAAGTATTATTGCAAAAGATTACAGAAATTATTAATATAGATAATTGATAAAAATTGGCAACATATTTAGAAATTTTAAATTCTGTGATTTAGAAATTTCATTAAATAAATGCCTGTAAAGTATTTTACTGTAGATAAACTTTGTGAACATGGTGCATTCTTATTTGGTAAATCCTTATATCAAACATTTATATAAATGTAAAATATGAAGATATTTCTCTACTTAATTGACTAATCGCAATTTAAATTAATGTAGCAACATTTTTGAAAATTTTGCTTAAATTAAAACACAAAATGTACAATGGTATATTATCAGTATGATCCCAGATCACAGTTTAATAAACTTAACAGTATAAAATAATATTTATCAAAATACCCAACATGTCATCTGCAAAGGAATACTTCAATACATCTTCAATACAATTTTTTTATCCTTGAAATATTTGTATTTCAAACGTGCAAAGTAAATAGTGTTTTACAGTTTAACATAACTTAATCGAACAAGTCATTAAAATATTTTCAATTACTGGGTGAATAAACAAGCTTATGGTATGTCTGGAGGATATATTGTTTCACAATTCACGTTTAAGGATTTATCTCATCGGTGGTTACTCGCAGACCCATACTTCCAATTAGGAAAAGTATCAAAAGGGACATTATTATGCAGGCATTTTACTGCAAAAGGGTGCTATTAAACTCATGTTTATAAAAATTGCATCACCATGAAGGAATCAAGCGATTGAACTAAAACTTATAGGAAATGCAAATTAGGGTGTGCTATACAAATGATTAGAATTTCAGAGTCACCGCGCATGCATAAGCTGAGAAGCGTCCTCTGAACAGCTGTTGTAGCCGTATAAACAGAGAGCTGTAGCGGGACGTTGAAAATGGTCTTTGGTTGTCTGGCAGCAGTAAAAGTTTTCATAAAAAATAATTATGCCTCTACGACGACAGGAGGCGCCATCTGAGCAAGTTATGGTGTTTGAACGAGGACAAATGATCGGCCTTCGTGAAGGGGGGGGGGGGGGGTTCTTATCGTGCAATAGAAGCTCATATGGGGCGCAATGAGGTTGTGAACTGAAGATACTGAAAGGAACTGAACAAGTGGACTGTAAAGAAACGCATGAGTCCCAACTCTGACAGTGGATGACGAAATGTTACGTAAGCACAGAGTGATAGGCACATCATCTGCATGGCAGTGATGGACAGTACAACTTCATCTCGACAGTGAACAGAACGTTGAAGCACTGCTACAGATGTGTCATTGGGTGCTCCAATAGTTCGTCGGTGTCTGCTGCACCTGGGACTGCGTGCAATAATTCCTTTATACAGGATTTCCCTGAAGCAAAACCATCGACGCTTGCGACTAAGATGGGCTCATCAGCATAGGCACTGGCGTGTCGATTGGAAACAAGTCATTTTTTACAATGAATTCCGCTTTTTATTTGGAGTACAGTGATGGCCGAATATACTCTAGATGCTATAACGGTAAACATTACCTTCCGGAGCGAGTTATCCAACGTCATACTGGACGAACGCCAAGCATGATAGTCTGGGACGCCATTGGGTATTTTGGACGATCTCAGCTGCTATGAATTGTGGGTAATTTCAACAGCAACCGGTACGTCAGAGAAGTTTTAGAGCCCGAGATCGCACTCTTCCTTTAGCACATTCTTGGAGCTATATTTCAACAGAACAATGCCCGTTCATATGTTGCTAGGAACGTTCAAGGCTTGTTTTCAGTACAACAGATACAGCTTCTTTTTTGGCCTGCATATTCACCGGATATGTCACCTATTGAACATGTCTGGGATTTCGTAGGTCGGCATCTCGCTTGTGACGCTCGTCCCGTAGCTAATACAGCTAAACTTTGAGTTCGGTTTGAAGCAATTTAGAATGCTCTTCCTTAGGTACAAATTTAAAATATGTTTGATTCGATGCCATGTCGTATAGAAGCACTTATTGTAGCGCTTGGTGGCTTCACCAGATACTGATTTTCGAAATGTAATATAAATTTTTTGCTTTGAAAATTTAATCGTTTATTTGTATCAATGCAGGTCGTTTGTGGAATGGGTTTTGTTTAATTCTAATAATCCCTTCATGGTGTTGCAATTTTTACAAACAAGAGTATAGCAAAGTAATAGAAGAATTAGCATTTTATACGATCTTCCCTATCAAAAAAGATTCAATTCGAAAATGTTGGACTTCGAACCCATTAGTATAATAAAACTAATCCACCTGTTTAGCTTAAACATTTGCTAAGATAGCAAAATGATAAGTTTCGACAATTTGGATATCTTAGGTTTGCAAAATGCCGTTTTTTAGCATAGTAATGCATTTTCTGTATCTTAATTTCTGCCAATTAAACGTAGACCGCAAATTGCAATATCTGAATGGGCGCATCTTGATTTTCAAGATTATGAACTTATTTATTAGTATAAATAACCTATATTTCTGCGCATGTTGAAGTTCGTATACAAGTATCCGATTCAGTCAATTCGGTTAACCATGTGCTACCCGGATTAGCAAAGAAGTATGTAATGCAAAATTTTTAATATTTTCTTTAACTTTTTCGGTTAACCGGGTAAAAATATTGCATCCGGATAACCAAAATCGACTGTCGGTTAACCTGATAATTGTATAAGAACTAATCCATATGCAGAAATGTCGAAATATTTAGGGAATTCATAATCGTTGAAAATCAAAATATTTCGATGCACATGTTGCAGACGACCTACAATTGACGACTTCTCGACGAAAAAACCGACATTTCTGCAAGTCTGAAATGTTCAAAATTTCCAAAATTATTATCCTACTATCCCAGTGAGTTTTTAAATTAGAAATGTCGGTTTCATTGTACTAATGAGTTTGATGCACAACTGTTTTTATTGAACCTTTTTCAACAGAGGAAGAGAAGTATGAAAATGTATCTCTACCTTTTCGCTAATACCACATCCTTGAATCAAAATGCTAAACATAATACTACTGTCCTTTCTGATTATTTTCCTAATTGGAAGTATAAGGGGAGACCTGGGGTCTGTGAGCAACCATCGAAGAAATTAAAATTCTTGAACTTGAATTATGAAACACTCTCTATAGCATTAGCTTTTATTTTGTACCTATCTCCCGAAGTACCTAATTTCCTTTTTAGCAATAAACTTATGAACTGTTTTGTAAGATTTTTCATCGATGACTACTAAATTCTTTGTTAGGTGAGTAGCGTATAAGCTGAGTGAAACATTTTGGAACATTTTTTTATTTATGTGAGCAGATCGTAATGACTAGATTATGTTGTTGTTGTTGAGACCCAGACCGTCCGACCTACCAGAAAGGTGTAAGGTAACTGTATGGACGGCCGGGAAGTGCCACCCAATTTAGACCGGAACCCAGTGGGGGAGGCATCCACAGGGACCGTACCCTCCTTCCCCTACCACCAACCTCTCGGAAGGACTTACGGACCCACATGTTTAACGTGATCGTACTCCGCATGAACACGGCGGCATTTGTGGCAGCGTGCAAATCTAGCGCGCAAACCACGGGGATACCGCACCCGAGATGGCCAACAGCACGCGACGTTCCGAGGTGGTCACCCACCAAGTACTAACCGCGCCCGATGCTGCTTCACTTCGGTGATCTAACGAGAACCGGTGTTTTCAGCACGGTACGGCCGTTGGCCCTGACTAGATTATGTGAGCAGATCGTAATGACATCCCAGCAACATGTTCCCTAGAACAATTTTTTTAAATGTTCACCTTGATAACCAATGCCATCCACGATTTTGTATCTATAAATTGATCTGCAAAGTTTGATATCGTTCCTCAAAAGTTAGTTACAAAATAGCAAATGGTAGAGCTAAAAAGTATTTCTCACATGCTTCGTATGTTTCTAATAAACTTCAGTTTTACTTATTGTCATATGTACGTTATATAATGTTCCATCGCTTACTTCTCCGAGGAGAACTGTCATAAACGTCCGACAAGTTTTTTTGTGCAAGATGAGGGATCTTCAGGCATGCTGTTATTTTTACAGTTTATAGTACGTTTCTTTAAATCCACTCTGTTTCATACACTAATGATATCAAGAGAATCAACGTTTAACTAACTTTCTTATAATGATTATTTATAGGAATAACAACCGTATTGACTTTATCTACATTCGGTTTGGACACCAAAACAGATTTGCCAAAAGTCTCCTATCCGACTGCTCTGGATTGGTTTGTGATCATGTGCTTTACCTTTGTTATTGCCACGCTTCTGGAATTTGCAGGAGTCCATTACTTTACCAAAATTGGAAGTGGAGAGTATCCTTGCGTCGAATCGGGAATAGACTCTGAGACAGATGAAGGTTTCTCTGCATCAACGCATGGAGGACCCATGACTGTCAGTGGAAGAGAGGTGATAAAAACTCTTCGCTATATCTAGCTCACTGTTTTTTCTTGCTCGCAGAACCCTTGTGAAATTTAATTTTATAGTGGAGCATACTATAAAATTAAATTTCACATTCTGGATTTATAAAGTAAAATCCAGTACTGTCCAAAAATAAAATTAAATTTCACATTCTGGATTTTATGAAGTAAAATCCAGTACTGTCCAAATTTCGCAGACAAAAATTTTATACGCTTTTTTATATTTCAAGAAAATTTATATAAAACCATGTCTCGAAACCCCTGTAATGCTGTCGCGGAACCCCAGAGTTCAGCGGGATCACTTTAAAAAACACTCAGCTGGCTGAAAACACATACTATCACATAAATGTGTTATTCGGGAGGCTTAGTATCAAACAAATGCGACACATTTTGTCAGGAAGTTCTTATGTAAATATCTATAAATAATCTCTCTCAACACGCTATCTGTAATTAGTACTTCTGGGGGATAACAGCCCTTGAAGGGTTGAACTCACAATATTATCTATACAAATGAACTAGATAACAACGCAAAGTGTAGCGCAAATAAAGTTAAGCTATTTAACTTTATTTGCGATGCACTTTATGTTGTGATTTAGTTCACTATAGATTGCGTGCATATGCACATTCTTTATTTATTCTCTATAGTAACTATGTCCCGTAACCAACTCCTAGTAAATTTGGATCGCAATAGACAAGACAAACAACGAATAGTATGTTAATTGCACGAGTAAATAAAATAAGTGATACGTCCTTTAAATTCCAAACAGAAAAATAATTTAAACTTGAAAAGTGTTTAATAAATTAGTAATTAATCAATGTATCATATATGTGCATATACACTCACATGAAAAGCATCAAAGCAGAGAAATAAAGCAATGTGACATAAACTAAACATTTCATTAAAATGTGTTTTTGTGCTTCTAAGTATGTTTATTTGCCCAAGTTAGTGATTAAGTTTCTAAAATATGTTACACACAAGAAAAAAATAAAGGAAAGCAGAAAATGATTAGATACATTCGAAAAAATAGCTATTTGGACCAAGATTATTTTTCTATATTTGTGAGTACAGATAAATAAAATGTAATTTTTATTTAGTACCAGAACAAATTGCTCGGCACTGCCCTGGTTTTAAATAAGATGCCGCTACATAATACCACTGAGTTTTCAAACTGCCAAATCACTTTCAATCCAAATCATCACGAAATGCAAAACTTCGAGTTTAAACTCAAAAAGCAGCACGCCACAAACGCCCCCACGAAATATGAAATTAGAATGAGAATCCATATTCCTCGCATGCTCTCCGAAAACTTAGAATGAAAAATAAAATAAAATAAATGTACAAAATGTAACAAAAAATAAAATTTATTCACATAAATCACAGTGAAAATTACACGCAACATGCGATACGATACCATCCCCAAATTATGACTCAGATCCCGTTGATGTTGATGACCCAGACCGTCCGACCTACCAGAAAGGTGTAAGGTAACTGTATGGACGGCCGGGAAGTGCCACCCAATTTAGACCGGAACCCAGTGGGGGAGGCATCCACAGGGACCGTACCCTCCTTCCCCTACCACCAACCTCTCGGAAGGACTTACGGACCCACATGTTTAACGTGATCGTACTCCGCATGAACACGGCGGCATATGTGGCAGCGTGCAAATCTAGCGCGCAAACCACGGGGATACCGCACCCGAGATGGCCAACAGCACGCGGCGTTCCGAGGTGGTCACCCACCAAGTACTAACCGCGCCCGATGCTGCTTGACTTCGGTGATCTAACGAGAACCGGTGTTTTCAGCACGGTACGGCCGTTGGCCCAGACTCAGATCCCGTGCAATTGTACAAAAAAATTCAATAAATAAGTGAATAAATAAAAATTTATTTATATAAATAACAGTGGAAATCGCACACAAAAGACGTGATGCGACTATATTCCCAAATTATGACTTCAATGCCGTGTGACTAAGCAAAAAAATAAAATAAATAAATAAATTACTTAAAGCTCGCGGGCTTTTAAAGCATGCGCAGTCATGTTTAATGGACAGCAAAATTTATAAATGTTAAAATGAAAATCTACAGCCGCGGAAATATTTTTTTAACATTTTTCTCACTTAAAAAAATTGTATCTAATTAACGGATGCTTTTAAGAAATAATTTTTTGCTTTAGAGAAGTGTGTGATATAAGAGTTGCTATTAAATTATAAACATCGTATTGCTACTCAATTTTTTATATTGCAGTACAAGAACGTTTTATACACAAGAAATGTATTCATTTTTTTAAAATTCACGAAATGTGTCAATTAATCGTATTAGTAATAAGTTCAACAAAACATATGATAAGAGTTTCATTTACAAGAAAGGAGAAACGTGTTGAGCTGGCTATGAAATATAAATATGTCCATATTTGTAAAGCTAATACTTGATAGAAGGGGTTCCAAAACATTTTATTTTTGAAACTCTTTCTTCTTCCAGAATATTTTTCATTTTCTGAGCCACTTCCAGAATGTCATCATCGCTTATCCCCTTTTTCTATATTTATTGAAATAGTTTTACTGTTTAAATTTCTTTTTTGCATCCAGTATAAAATTATAACTCAGAATCGTCAACGACGTATTAATGATGCTAAGTATTTAGTATATAAATCAACTCTCTTCTACATATACATTTCCATAAAAATATTAAAATAGCATCTACCATGACATAGTATGTGATGCAAACCCTTAAAAGCAGGTCTGTGAATCCCAAGGTATGCGGCGACTACCAGTTAGTAAGCATTTCTTTGACATATTTCCAATGCATACCAGTCAATACATGTCTTAAATGAAGAACTTTTTCCAACAATTAAACTTACAGTAAACTGCACATCTAAAATGACATCACTTGCATTGCCAAACCTATAAGTTAAATAATAATCAATACATAACTGTGTTTCAGGTTCTATATCCCAGTCCACTGATGAAATCTGCCAAAAGGAAAAAATCTTCCGGACATTTGCCTAGCTGTCGAGATCTTCGCATTTGTTGTATACAATTCTGGAACTGTTTCATAGCCAGCGAACAATACAAAGCAGCCATGAGGAAACGTGTATCAGGCCGAGCTGATGCTGTCAACAGCGTTAGCAAAATTGACGAAATATCCAGGATCCTATTTCCTTGTTGCTTCGTAGCGTTGAATTTATTTTATTGGTTTTTATACGGAAGCAAACATCAGTCCTCCACATGGGAAATAACTTGACACTTTCGTCTCTCACAACAACTAATTATTAATATATAACTTTGCAAGTTAACGAGATCCCCTGTTTAAATACGAGGGCTATTCGGGAATCAACCTCCGGCAGATTGTTAGAAAAACACGGTTAAAGGGGGGGAAATATTATTATATACATTAAAGCAGCTGCATGTCTAGGTTGCTTCTCAATATTATCAACCTGTAAACTGAGGCACTTGCTATAGCGACTCATGTATGTCTAGTTCCCCTCATTAAACAAAATTACCTCCTGGGAGCGAAATCAGTCTTTAACATCATCTATCCTCTTATCAATAATGATGAAGAACTGAGTTCCCATCCAAACTTCCATCGGCATGGAAAGAGGAAAGTCTTGACTGTAAGGTGAGTGGTCAAATATGGCCCAAAGAAACTGCTGCAATTTGACTTATATGCATTCAGCTGTAAGTGGGTAATCATCGTGAAATAAAAGCAACATCTGACGTCAACATTCCTCTTCTTTTGTTTTGAATGTCTTAAGTTTGTAAAAATGGATCACTCCACGAATCTTGCACTTGGCAGGAGCTTATAGTATAGCAGCACATATTGGCAAACATACAGCACTGTTGAAACTAAGTGTAATGGTCGACTGCGTCCTATATCAACTTCACTGTGTGCTGTTGAAGTGACAGATTTCCATTGTTACTGGTCTGCGTCCAGTAGCCTATCGGAAGGTGATTTCCTAATAGCCCTCGTATATGATTTCATTGTTCATTCATGCAAACGAATGTACATTTTTAAAGTAAAAATAAAACAGTTATAACAGAAATTTAATTCTACTATCAAGTGCTTCATCTGCGAAATCCTCAAATCAAGTCGCTTTTAAATGAAATTGAACAAGAAAAAATTTTGAGTTTATCAGTAGTTGGTGCCATCATTTAATGT
This sequence comes from Amaurobius ferox, assembly GCA_951213105.1. Classification (NCBI taxonomy): domain Eukaryota; kingdom Metazoa; phylum Arthropoda; class Arachnida; order Araneae; family Amaurobiidae; genus Amaurobius; species Amaurobius ferox. The sequence goes on from OX578133.1 coordinate 91,821,276, forward strand.
CTACTCTCACAAATTACAACAGTATCGAAAAAATCATATTATATGAATTATAAAGGATAATCGCAAATTAATAGTTCTAATGTAAGAAAATGAATTGTAAATCCTTTTTTTAAGAGCATTTTCAATCCTCCTAATATTATTGTGGTCACTGGTAACCACAATACAATTTTTAGAAGAATTGTAATATGCTTTATAATAAAATAATGATAGAAATGGATTTCAATCAAAAATTGAGTTCATTTGCGATTTCATTAATTACTAAGACGTAATTGTGTTTTGTCTTCAGAAATGTAGCAAAAATTACAATAATAACGTTAAGGTCTTTGTGACCGCAATGGTACTTAGTGAAATAGAAAAGTTGGCATTAGGAGGATTAAAAATGTCAACAAGTAATTGTGTGCATAAATCTCTCGTCTACAAAATTATCACTGGCGAATTTACTATGAAACTTAAAATTTGACCTCCGTTCAAACAGATAGGCACCAAAATCCCATTTTGTATAACCCTATCTATTTCTTTAATGCAAAAACGTCCTGTGATAATGCAATATATACAAATATCTACAATTTTCGTTTACGAATTTGAACCAAGTACCAATTAGATGGCTTGTTCATATTTCGAAATATCTTAACCTTACTTAAAATATTTTATACGACGTAGTAAACCAGTAGAATAAGAAAAAAACATTTAACCCTCCCCCTCTCAAAACACACATACACATAGGTATATACAATATATAGAATAAATAAATTTTTCTGGATTCCTCACTAAAAATACGTAAAATAAAAAAAAAATTAAATATTTTAGTATTAAAAATTACGTTTGCTTGATAAATTAAAATTTCATAAACTTCTAATTTCCACATACTTAGATGAAAAATAATTCATACGGCGAATATAGTGTTTATTAAATATACTTACTTCATTGCGGCTTTTTGTTAACAACTTTTTTCGATCAAAATCTATGCAAAAAAAATTCGAATATAACGATATATTACCAAACATATGAAATATATATTAACTATTACCCGGAAAGATGAAACTTGATGCACATAACTTTTCTCTTTCAAAACCATTAGATGGTATTATTGACCCTAATTAAGAATGTTAGGTAAAAATGGAATTTGGTATGTTCCAAAAGGATGTATTGCAATACTTTAGTCAATAACTGCATGATTGCTTGCTCTATTCTTAACACATATATATATATATATATATATATATATATATATATATATATATATATATATATATATATATATATATATATATATATATATATATATGTACAATATACAAGAATTCAAATGGATCCGTGGGATTTAGACTATATGAGAAAAGAAAATATTTCAATTTTAAAATCAATTACATTATAAATTGGAATACTTGTTTACATCGTAATATATTCAGAAACATAATATTAAACTTTTTGATATGAAGCAAAAGACTTAATAGCTGTGAAAAAAATCGATATGAAAGTAATCTGTGTTTCCTGAATGAGGCTGTTGCAAAGGGTTACCCTAAACGTTTCATTAGTGACGTCATTAGAGAGTTTTACAATATAACCGTAACGGAAAGTTACAGTTTGTATTTATAAAAAAGCACACTTGCAGTTAGAAAAGTTGGAGGTATAGCATTGCCTTGGAGGTATTGGTATTGAGGTTGCTGGGTGTTTTAATCTGTAATATATTAATAGAAGACACTGAGTCGATACTTACATTTGTGTTTTGATGTAGGTGCGAGGTTGGTTTGTATTATTGTCTTCTTGATGTTTTATATACTGACTTTTGTGTTGCTGTTCTGTTGTATTAGGAATATAGATATTTAAGTATTGGTAGTGTCGGTAAAGGTCTATCACTTTTTGAACTTTTCTTGTATAATTTCTGTGTTTTAAGTATTGTGGACTTGGTTTTCGACAGTGTATCAGCTTCCGGAAGTGTCGTCATGACCTAAAGTTGGCTTAACCGGGAAGTGGGGGTCCCAATACCCCCGGCTAATTTTGATACATTGTTGTTCTTCATTTTTATTACATTGCATTTATATAAATATACTTGGTTGAGCAGCTTGGCGCCTTTGGGTATGTTTTCTGTATTTTGATTTAGTTGAAGTAGATATATTTGGATATATATATATATATATGTATATATATATGTATATATATATATATAATATATATATATATATGTGTGTGTATATATATGTATATCAATACATATATATATATATATATATATATATATATATATATATATATACAGTACTGTAATGCACACAGAAAGGTAGAATCCGCATTAACGAAGCATGTATGGCTCTTGATAACGTACAGAAATGCTTTTCACTTTATTCAATTTATTCATTTTCAAAAAAAAAATTGGGAGCTAGAAAAGGCCTAGCTCATCGTACAAAACAATGTTTTTGTTTTGCAACTTTTCATCTTTAAATACATTTCTTGCATTTACACCATGTATGTTTATGCAGGGAACAAGGGGATTAGTACCTTAAGTACCTGCATTACATATATGATTTATATCAATACTTTCCTCTTAATGTGTTGTTAAAAAATTTTCTTCGCTCCTCTTTACCACATGTAATTCTTATTCAATTCCTTAACTTATATATGGAACAGGGAAAAACGGGTATTTTATACCAATTTAGTACCTGTTTTATTTATAATGTTTTCTTATCATGTTTTTTTTAAATATTCAATGGCTTGTCGTATAGTACTTTTGATATCACATTTACATTTTAGTCCATCGTCCTTTCACTTATGCTATACAGAACATTTTCTATTAATGATCTATCTCAGGTATATATAATACAAGTAAAATAAAAATTCTTCAATTGTATATATATATATATATATATATATATATAGATATATAGATGATATATATATATATATAGATATATAGATGATATATATATATATATAGATATATAGATGATATATATATATATATAGATATATAGATATATATATATATATAGATATATAGATATATATATATAGATATATATATAGATATATAGATATATAGATATATAGATATATAGATATATATATATATATATAGATATATAGATATATAGATATATAGATATATAGATATATATATATATATATATATATATATATAGATATATAGGTATATAGATATATATATATATATATATATATATATATATATATATATATATAGATATATATATCTATATATATATATATATATATATATATATATATATATGAAAATGATAAATAGAACATTATAAATAAAACAGGTACTAAATTGGTATAAAATACCCCTTTTTCCCTGTTCCATATATGAGTGAAAAGAATTAAGAATTACATGTGGTAAAGATTGATGAATATTCCCTTAACTACACCCTTAGATTAAATTTTGTTGTGTTATAAATCATATATGTAATACAGGTACTTAAGGTACTAATCCAGTTGTTCCCTGCATAAACATTCATGGGGTAAATGCATGAATAGTGTATAAGATGGAAAGTATTAAAACAGAATAATTCATTGCAGGTGGAGCTAGGCCTTTCTGGCTCCATAAAAATTTTTTTGAAAATGAATAAATTGAAAAAAGTGAAAAGCATTTCCGAAACCATGTACGTTATCAAGGGCCATATCTGGTTCGTTAATACTGATTCTACGTTTCTGTGTGCATTACTGTAAATTGTATTACAGAAATTATGCACATGACCCGACGTAGAAGAACTTAGAAAATGGATCAGATATAAATATAAAAATAATGAAAGAAAATAAGCATATATACCAGCGTATTGCTTTGTATTTATATAAGAATACAATGTAATGATTAAAATGAAGAAGAATAAGAATAATAATAAAATAACATAAATTGAGTTACCCCATGTGCTGCGAACATTGGAGAGTAATTGATACTGACAAAGTTTTATTCAACTCAAAACAGGTTGTTTCCAAAGTCACAAGAATCTGTTTTATTTACCTTTCTTAAATGTTACTATAACTTTTAACCAGTGTCGTCTGCCAGTCTTTAATACTTTCAAAAATAAACCATGAAAAATTGTTTTAAAACCCCACTAAAGGATTTCTGTGCATTAATTCAATTTGTGAAAGCCCCAGGCCGTCCGGCTCGTCCAGAGGACTTAGAGCAACAAAGTGGACGACCGGATTAATTCAATTTGTGAACATCCCCTGGATACATGGATTTTGATGATTTAAAAAGTATCTAAAAGTCATAGGAAAGTGGTGTAAGTCAAGAATTTTGACAATTTATTTCGTCCTAAATTTAAACTTTTAGGAGCCAAAGTTTTTTTGGTTTCACTGAATGAAGTATTGACAACAATTTTGTAATTTGACTTTTTTGATGAAGGGCCTGTATAACAAGTTAATTTTGTTAACTTTCTACAAAAATATGATATAGCATTTAAATTACTATTTTATTGCTTCCTACTGTATTTAAAGCATTTCTGCAATTGGTACTATGGGTCTACAAGCAAGGGTTCAAAAATCTTCCACTGTTCACTTCCTATGGGACACCTTGTGTGTATATATATATATATATATATATATATTATCCTTGTAAAATTTTATATATAAAAATGAAAAAATTATATAATAAAATAATGTAGATATTTTGGAGTTGCATTTATATTTTAACCTTGATATATTTTATTTATTGTATCCTAAAAAGTATTTCACATTACTTTAAGGGGTTTCAAACAACATATTTTAATATCAAAATCATTAAGTTTGGAATTTTGGAAGCATAGTTTAAAAATAGAAAGTAAAACCAACTATTATAGTAGTCACATTTAGGTTAACAAATAATAGAAATTTTGTTCAAAAAGCATAGAATTCAATGATAAGGCATATTCTAAGTTGTGAAATTATATTTATGCTCAAATAATTACATATTAATGAAAATTAATTTATTTTTGCACTAATACAATACTGATGGAGCTATCATGCAAAAAAGCTTTCCTGTTAGTTAAGTACATCCCTTTGGGGCAATAAAACTACAATCTAATAATCAAATAATTGGACTAGATGGTTTTATTGCTGATACTATATTTTATTCCACGGTACTCTTTTAGTATATTCCTTTTAACAAATTAGCTGGTATAGTAGTTTAAGGATTTTCGTGGGGTTTTTTTTTCATTTCTTTCTTCTTTAATTTGTACTATTTTATGATATTTAGAAATTGCTTGCAGGCATAAATTGTGCAAGATTCTTAAATGTTCTTTTTAGGAAAATAGTTCAAATGAATATCGTATTCTGAAGAAAATTGTAAATAATATTCTTAGCAAACTGTTTATAAAGCGTAATACCATTTTCATATAAAAATTTGAGATGGAAACAATAAATACAAAGACTAAGAAGTATAAGTTCTGTATACAATCTTAAAATATTATTTTTAAAAACATGTCGTTGTTAAAAAAATCTAATATCTCGAAATGATGACAATAATGTAGCATTTCTTACAGAATCAAAAATACTTTATTACACAAGATGATGATGTAAGAAAATTCCTAGATTCTGTAACTTCCAAACAGCTAGCTACTCTGTTTTTGTTTCAACATTCATGACACAACAGTTTAGATGGGCAAAATTGTGCATAATAAAGATGCGATAATTATAATATTCTTGTACTAAATTACTATGTAAAATAGCATTATACATGCATGACAGAAATGTATGTGCTAATTATTGACCAAACAAATAATCATATCGAAAACTTCATATGTTATTTATTCTTCTATTCTGTTAAACCTGTGATTCAGTAGGTAAAATTGTGTTTCATTTCTTGATATTTTAGACATTTACAGGAAAAATTCCTGCTGTTTTTTATGTTAATTTGACTCCACATAACAATCTTTGTCATCAAAACCGTGTCACCTTGAATCAAAACCGTGCCACCTTTAGTGATTATGTCTATTGTACTATTTTTTTATCTAATTGTGAATTATTAACAATTGAGTTTGATTAGACCAAATATATATTTAAATATTGTTACGTGTACATCCATCAAACATGTGTTTTTAACAAATTTTCTCCCACAGTTGATCCATTTTCATTGTATTAAGAAGTATATATAAATAAAATTGAAAATATGTCTGTGAGTATATATGTATGCATCTGTGTTTGTCTCATCATTACGGGAAAGCAGCTGAACCGAATGTCATGAAATTTTGTGAGTAGCAGTGAAATAGTCCCACGTAAAATTTAATCTATGTTTCAAGGTTTTAGGACTAGAGGTTATCAAGATATTAACGAAAAACGAACTTTCCACAGATGTATTATATCCTCTCTAACTCCATGTTTCCTTCAAACAAAGAAGGTTGGAACTCCCTGGTTTAAAATATGAAGATAAATGTGACCTCTATCTCCATAGTTTATTTTCTACAGGCTCTTATATCCTTTCTTAATTCCATGGTTCCACCACACAAGAAAGGTGGAAAACACTGGTTTAAAACATGAAAGTAAATGGAAACTATTTCATGGTTTATTTTCCATAGACTCTTACTCAATAATGAAAAATATGACGACATGAAAATAGGCAGTTAATTATGAGCATTTTTTGAGAAAGATTCTTTCTTAAATCATGTTGCTCAGAAAAGTACTTAAATCAAATGTATTCAAACGGCAGACGAGTTTTGTTATTTTTTTTTCGATTTAAATACGAGTAATATACAAATGGATATAAAAATCTGTATTAATAAAATTGAATATCTCGCTGTTTATTTGTTTGAGTGCTTGTCATCACGAGAGAACAGCTGCAACGAATTTCATGAAATTTTGTGGATAGCTATTAAACAACTCTACTTGCAATTTAGTCTATGCTTCGAGCTTCTGGAACCAGGAGTTGTCCAGATATTAATGAAAAACGGACCTCCCATAGAGATGGCAGATGCTAGTTTTGACGCAAATTCATTGGGAAAAAAATAATATCATGTTGCTAAGCAACGAATTAAATCCGATGAATTTATGCAGCAGAAAATAAATAATATGTTACTAAGCAACGGCATTAAACCCAATGAGTTCGTACAGCATACAATTTTTATTAAATCTTTTCCAAATTGAATAGTTAAGAAGTCTGTATAACAATGAATTTCATCGGAATTACATTTTTGACTGGATTATATCATTCCGGTTGAACGGTTACGGAGATTATTGATATTTTCAATTTCTGAAGTCATCTGTTTATATTGGAAAATATTTTTCAAGCTAATATATAGAGATTTAATTGTTGAAACAGAATGAAAATGGTACAGGTATATATTCTAATGCCAAATTTTAGAGCTTTCATTTTGGCATATGTTAATCCAATTTCAGAGCGTTTTCATTTTGGCATATATAGATCCAAATTCATACCTTTTGTAAATTTGTTTACAAACTGGACCAGGATGTTTAATTCCTCATATCTGCCTGTGAAGATAATTTTGTATAACGAGAACAATGAGTCTTATACTCCTTTTTAGAGAATTAAATAAAATATTTTATTAGAATGTTTTGAATAATAATGTCATTTAAAATACTATAGGAATTTGCACATAATTGTGAATGTTAAGTTTCCTTATATTATATATTCCGTACGGAGAATGGTTATACTCCTATATATACAGGCGAGAACAAGATGTTTTTTTATTCTTCAGATCTGCGAATTCAATTCAACAAAGTTGACGGGATATCGCCAACTTTGCAAACTTTATTAAATGTTGCCTAATTGACGAAAATGTCTACAAATCGATAAAAAAAAGTCGCCAAGTTGATAAAAAAAACACTAAATTAATAAAATTATTGAGTTTTATAAGCGAATAGTATTGTAATAATGTTTCGGTAGGGTCTGTCTGTCAGTCCGATCATCCCACTTGGCGACAAATTTGGCGACTTTTTAAAATGTAGCAAAAAAATGCGAATTTTGAAAGATGTTGATCAAAACATCACCAAAATGACGAAAGTTGCTGCAAATTGCTAAAATGGCGTCTAAGTGATGAAAATTCAATATTTTACAATATTAAGTTCAGTTTCCTTTATACTCTCTGTCGTCTTGTGGGAAGTATTTTTTTTAATTCGTTCACAAACGGAATCAAGATATGTTATTCTTCCAATCTGACTGCGAAGATAATTTTATATAGTTAGAACACAGATTCTTATACATCTTTTCCGAAGAATTAAATTAAATCTTTTAATTGCATGTTTTGAATAACAATGTTATTTAAAATAATATAGGAATTGTCATATAATTACGAAAAGTTTTTTATATTATACATTCCATAGGAAGAACGAATATACTGCTGTGAGTATGTACGTGTGTTTGTCTCATCTTCATAGGAAAACGGCTCCACCGAATTTCATGAAATTTTGTGGGGTTCTGTAGGTAGTCCCACTAAAAATTTAATCCATATTTCGCGTTTCTAGAACCAAGGGTAGTCGAGATATTAATTTAAAAAATCTGATATGGGCAGCACATGATTTTCTTTATATAATGCAATGAATTTACTTCTTTAACGGTGAAAAAGTGATGAAAAGATCCACGACACAGTGTTTCTAACGTTAAATTGCACATTTGGTGAGGTAAATTATACAGCCGGATAACAACATCTAAAAGTATTTCGTACCCAATTAGCTTATGTTTTACGCACTCTAAATTAAGCATTATCAATATTGATAGCATCCTCAATAAGCAATATAGTCCATATATTTAAATATTTTAATAATAAATTCATCAATTAGGCGTCATTTTCATTACCTGGGCGTCATTATTGTAATTTTGATGATATTTTCGTCAATGTGGGGCCAAATATTGAAAAGTTGGGGATATTTTGAAGAACACTTCTTATATAATAAAAGGTATACCCATAATATGATGGAATTAAAAATTTGCAATACGTTGCATCTATTTGGCGTCATTATTATCAATTTGGTGACATTTTTATCAATTTGATAACATTTTTATCAATTTGGCAACAGTTTCTTCAATTTGGCAATATATTGCCAATTGTTGAAACAAAATAAAAATGGTGCGGGTATATCTTTTAATACCATTGAGCGCTTTCATTCAGGCATCTGTTGCTTCAATTGCATAGAGCTTTCATTTTGGCATATATTGATCCAATTTCATATTTTTTGTATATTTGTTTACAAACGTGACCAGGATGTTTTATTCTTCACATCAGCTGCGGAGATAAATGTTTATAGCAAGAGCAGATAGATATTCTTATACTTCTTTTTAGGAGAATTAAATTGAATATATATGAATAGCATGTTTGAATAACAGGAATTTGCACATAATTGTGAATGTTATGTTTCTTTATATTATATATTCCGTACGAAGGACGGGTTTACTGCTAGTCAAAAATAAGACTGTTACGCAAGGCATTTATTTGGCTCAATATGCTTATTGGCGATAACTTATTCAGGAATGTCTAACTTGTTCAGGAATGCGGCTGCCTTATTCAAGAATGCTAAAATAAATAACACTTACATGCATAGGAATTATTTTATCTCACGGGTAGGTACTACCCCACTGACATTATTTATATACTATAGTGAATTCCTCTGCAACGTTTAACAGTACTATGATGTGGCTGCGTATATAGCAACCGATTAAGCATGAGTAAGTATTAAGCATGGTACTATTCATTAAGCATTGTAAGTACTTCTAACTATCTTAACTTAAAATATCTTACTTGGGCTTAATACATTGGTCAATTAAATACATTGGTCAATTTTTCCTTCTGACTGGGATTTGCGTTTCGTTTGTTCCTGCTGTTGATTTTTACTAATTAGATAATTCTCTACAACTTTGAAATTAGTTCTCTTGCCAGTCTCGCTTTGTTGCCAAATACGTTAAGCTAACTTTTAACTCTCCACTAGGGAGGCTGCAATCGCTGTTATTCGGTCAGTATAATCACTTTACTATAGATAGACTTTATGTGTGCACTCATAGATTTTTCCTTACGAAGTTATTGATGTTCTTAGAAACTCACCTAGGATCTCTGTATATGCATGTGTATATATCTGGACATTACAAGTCCAAAAATCAATACGCGTAAAATAATGTAACTTTGCATATAAATTTACGTGTGTGCGAAGTACAGAAAATAAAGTTTTTAATCAGTTTAAACATTAATCCAAATGGAATGTTAAAGATTCGACATTCTGATTACATTTTAACTTTCTCATACGTAGTTTTGAGGAAGTACTGTCTTCACGAAAATTTTCGATTTCGCGATTTCGATATCAACATATTTTTTAAGACCTCCTGAACACGTTTTGTCTATTTTTGGAGTGATGTCCGTCTGTCCATCTGCCTGGGGTCGATTTCTTGTGTACACGATAACTGCTACAATTATTGGATTTTCACGAAATTTTATATCCCGCTTTATTATCGAAAATCCTAGAACTAGATAAAAATGATTTTTTAATTCAAGCGAAAACTTCGAAATTTATTCAAAATTTTATATTTTTTTAACGTAGTAGCATAGGACAAATTTTGACATAATCGTGCATGAAGGGGTTTGCTTACGGCTTCATGATCACGACAGATTTGATAGTTTTAATCATTGTTGTCAAAGATAGCCGTGGTACAATTTTCAATATTACTTCGTGACGTCGTTGGTCCCTTCGGGGAGGGCAAGTTACACCCCCCGGAGTACATTGTCGAGTAAGGTATCAGTCGGAATATTTTGCCAAGCCCATTAAAGTGAAGGATAGCACGATATAATTGTAATCATTTGGATCAACGAATCAATTTTTCAAAATTTTGCTTGTAAAATTTGAAAAAAACTAAGCTAAAAAACAAAGCTACTTAATGGATTAAGGTATAAGAAAATCCAGTTGAGCCACACTTCAATTAATTTACCATACTGTTTAAACGAAAGGCGGTAATACACATATTACACCTTAATGTGCAAATGCATATCACCCTCGTAAATGCCTAAATCATGCGCATGTTTAATATACTGCACCTTTAAGTTATACATTTTAGCTTCATAAAATTAAGATGTAAATATATTCTGGTGGTAAAAGCACAATTTAAGTTGACGTTCTAATTCCAACTTCAAAAGGTGTGAAACTACTCTGCAGGCACGCAAATCTGCATGTGTAATGGTGTAAAATCATATATTACAATCGAAGCTTATTATAATGCATATTGTACGATCAATCAAATGTTGCGCCAGTATAATTGCTTTTAATTGAATTGATCCCATACAGAAAATTGTATGAAAAGCTGAAGACATAAGAATTTCATTCCAAGCTGAGGATGTGTAAATCAAGTACTTTGTCGCTCAACCATCTAAATGGCGATCAAGCAGATCTGATCATGCGTTTTTATTCTACGTTAGTACGTTCAGAATTTTCACCTCTTTGCAAGAATCTTCAAGCATTATTTGAGTGTACTTTCCTCAAATTGGAAATATATCTTATTGTTTTCAAAAAATGTACAACATTGGAACCTTATACCCGGAAACCTAATAGAAGAAAATGTAAAATAAAATGACCTGTTTCAGTGAATCGTTACCATCCATGAAAATGCGAAAATAATTTCAATATTTCAATATTTTGAACATTTTTTTCGAAAGGAAGTAAAAAGTTTTGTCCGAGCGAGTATTTCCTTCACTTCATTTACTTTTACTCGAAATGTCGTCTACACTATGAAAGACGGATACAAGCAGTGAGTGACAAAAATGTTGAATAGAAAATCCAGTTTCTTGATTAATAAATTTATTTTACAAACCTTTTGCAGTTTTTGAGGAATTGCCTTGTCAAATTGAAGAAGATTGAAATTTTTCTAATTATAATGCTTTTATCTTGAAATACTAATACTACTTTAGGAAATTAGAAAGTGAATATCTCAAACTATGAACAGTAAGTACGTAATGTGTAGCCCCTTGAGAGCCCTACAAGGGTATATAATTGGATTTCGGATCGAGTTCTTAGTTTTCGAACTATATTGGTTATAATGTCCTTATTTTAATATTTTCACCTAAATTACAAGAATTGTAAAATAGACCTGGCAATTAAATCAAGAAGCAAAGTTTGGGAAAATATCCAAGATAGCTGGAAGGCGTTTAGCAGCCAACCTTGTAGAGAGCCAGTGGCCAATTTTAGATTGAAAATGGGTCATGATTACCTGGCCGAACACCTTAATAAGATAGGAATTCTTCCAACGAATGCGTGCCCCATTTGTAGTGCTGATGTTATGAACTCAAGTCAGCTTTCAGTGTGCCCGGGTTTAGATAAAGATTCCCAGCAGCAAAGTGATGTTTGCAGACGGTATTGGGAAGCTAGGACTTCAATGAACTGTCCTTGAGGTCGCGATCTCTTCTTCGATCTCTTCTTATTGGGCTTTCTGTTTGTCTAATTTGTAATATTCTTAGTTTATTTGATTGTTGTCTACCTTTATATCATTGTGAGATGCCAGTTATATAATGGATTGATTTCCAATAAAGCCACGTGTAACAACATTTTTTAACTTTTTAAAGTTTTTAAATGGGAGGAAAAGCTACAACATTTAAATAATCACGAGTGTTGCAGATCTGTATTTTATTTTTATTGAAATATTTGTGCACGAGCACGAGATATTTTGTTTTGTTTCAAAGAAATTAGGAAGTGAAGTGAACTTGTACATTTTAAACATACTAAAGATGTATAATGATAGATGACGTTCGAAGAGAAGAAATGGAAGTATGGGAATTTATATTTGTATTCCGTCAGACAAGTTTATCGATGCCCTGGATCTTAAACTTCGTCAGAGATTTTTTATAAGTTTTTTTACATATCACCAAAGAAGTTAGTAAAATAATTTGAAATTTCGAAGTCTATGATGTATCCGGCTAAACACTAAAAACTGTGAACAGTTAAAAAAGTAATTTGTGGCCTTTTAAATGCCTTACAAGGACATACAAGAGATTTCGGATTAGTTTTTTAGTTTTTGAAGTTTTGTAATTATAATTTGATATTTTAAGATTTTGAATTATTTTGAAAATGTGTTTCTAATTTCGATATTTTAATATTTTTTATTGTTCTGAAAATGTTTAAAGAAGACAAACCACCCACACAGAATACTTTTATTCAAGCAAGAACATTTCGGCTCCATCGGATTGGAGCCACTGCCGATTTTTTTCTTCTAATTATGACATTGTAACAGGATGATTTTAACGCATATTTTGTCTTTTATATACTGTCAAAATACAAATAATAGTAAGTAAAAGGCTTATAAAAATGTATATGTAACCTTCAGAAATATAGTTTTTATTATTTAAAATGAATGTGCTGCATATTGCAAAAATGCTGGATAATCAATTTGCTCATGATTTCATATCTTCTTGGAAAAAATCTCATGTGACTGTATTTTTCTGATTTTGATTTTCATAAACATCAGAATATTTTGTGTATTTATTTATATTACTTTTTAGTACGCAAAGATAATGTCCACCCTAAATACATCACGCTCTAATCATACGATCAACACTGCATTAATATTTGTTTAATGGGTTGAATAGCAATAGTTTACGTATGTACTGCCAGCCCCATTTGCTAATAAAATGGTCTTGATATAGCGAACATATTTTTTTTACATTTATCAATTTATCAAATCGAAAAGCAAAACGCAGCATAAAATTGGTGAGTTAAATGTTAATTTGTTCCAAGAGATTTACGATTTTTTTCACCTAGCACATAGAATTTTTTTCCCTGTTAAATGTGCAGTTTAATAGCCCAGATGATAAGCTTTAAAAATAGCCTACTTTAATATTCCTTATTTTGAAAAAATGAAAGTGTGTTATGAAAAAGCGGGTTGTATAATTAATCAAATTTTTTATACAAACCTAATATATGTATTTTTATTTTCTAATTTCGTTGAATTTGACCTCTTAAGTTAAGAAATAAAAAATACTAAAATGTTTTATACTGTTGATATAATTACAGTATAAAATGACAGTATATAAAAGTATATAAAATTAAAAATATATTTATATTTCTAATAACAGTTTTTTAGTACAAATATTTATTAAATACAAAAAATGCAAAAATTCTAAAAATATATTATTTTTATATAGATTTATTTTTATATTATTTAAATATATTTTTTTTTCTCCTTATCCAATTTTGAGATTATTGAAATCATTTACGAAAGTTAATACGGTACGGATTTTCTTATTATATGTAACTTTTACTATGAAATTGAGTTTTCTTTTCCTTCAAATTTAATCCATTCAGAGCAAATGCAAATTATGTGTTATACTTAATTTTTAAATAGAAGGAACATTTATGAAAATATGAAGTTAGCAATAACTTCATTCCATTCTAAATTTTAGATTCCGTTTTGTCAAGTGTTCTGGCGCCATCTGTAGGAGAAGAGTGGCATTTTCAAAGAAATAAAGACTAAAAAAATTTTCAAGAAATAAATATATTTTTTATTCGATAACAGGGCTTTTGATCACATCTTGTTCATAGACATCACTATCAAATTAGAAAATATATTTATTTATTTGAGAAAAGCACTATATAATAAAAATTGTAATGACATAAACACAAATTCTAATGTACTTGAATTCTATTAAAACAACTTTAAAATCAAGATTTAAAAATTATGTTCCAAACATACTGTTTGAGAAGACGTGACAATTAATTTTATGGGTACACAATTGGAAAATCATGTCACCATATACCGCACATACACACCTGTAGTCTGAGTTTCAGCATTTATAGTAAGGTACTATTGCTCAATCTTAAACAGGCATTTGTTTGGGTTAATTAGAATTTAATACTCAGACCTGAAGAAGAATTTAATTCTGATTAATCATCGAATTTGGGCCGGTGCTGTTCTTTTCTCGTATCGGCATTATGGCCGTGGTGTTTGCTTCTATGGTGATGTTAGTATTACATGAATTTTTTATTATTACATTTTTCTAATATATATATATATATATATATATATATATATATTAGAATATATATATATATATATATATATATATATATATATATATATATATATATATATATATATAAATTAAAGTAGAATATGAAGATATATAATAAATCATTCATAAAAAAACAATAGATTTAAATTTATTACCTGATAATACCCAAAAGACATTAAACATACATTGCAAATTTTGTATACAGGGCAATCATAATTAACATGCTACTATTTAAAGCCTTATGAAGAGGTGTATTTTCTATTGCATTAAGGTCAACCAATCTTGTAGTAACATTCGTTGTAATATTCAGGAAAAAAATGTTATTAAAATAATCGTTTAAGAAATCAAAACCAGGGAAGGTTTAGCTCTGAAAGTGGTGAAACTCACCAAAAATACGTGATTTTAAGTATAATTTCAGCGTAAATTAGTTAAATTTTAAAAAAATGAAGTATGAGAATCAAATTCCAATATTATTCTAAATTAATTTACCAAGTTCGGGAATACAATTGTCATTTCTGTTTTCTTTTGAACGGCTTATTATTTAAAGCATTTTCTTCATTAGAGTCATAATTTTCCCCTATAAAAATAACATTATACATCCTCAGTGGATCCAAAAATTCTCATTAAAAGGTGCATTGCAGGCACTTTTGTATCAATGTTATGTATGCAAATTATATTCTTTCATATTGTATGCATATGCTATCCACCAGCAGCGCTAAATTTGCCCCTGGCGGAATTTTTCCTAAACAAATAATTTTTCCAGGAAATTATATCACCATACTTTGAAGAGTTTTTCTACTAGTTCAGCCTGCTAGTTAACATGAGAAGACTCTGAACAGGCGTACTTTATTTCTGATCACCCTTAATTCCTATTCACGTTTCTAAAATAATTTCTTTACATATCAATAGTTAAAGAAAATATTTTAATTCAATTTTACAGACTTGAATAGCTGGCTGACAAAACATGTAATTATATTTTTGCGCACGAAATAAACGAATTTGCAAATGCTTCGTATTATTTCTAGTGTGTTTTTAAGATAATGGTGAATATTATATAAAGTAATATTTTTTGCAATTAGATTTGGTTCTAAGTCAATTACAACAACAATGAATAAATATAAGACTTGTGTTCTCTTCGTATATACGTTATGCTGCAACACAATGTAACAAAGGCAATTCACATCATTTATGCTGCATTAGAATAAGAGGCAGCTAGTAGGATAAAACGACGTTAGTCGTATATACCCTATACTTGGGTGTATACCTAGTAGTATAACCCCTGGTCTCGATGGTACTTTCAAGTGCTGCTTCTTTTAACTTTCATAAAAAGTATATTTGGTACATTTTCTGAGTTACATTCCTGTACTCCATATACTTCTTTTAAGTTACATTATTACATACAATAATGCAATTTATTACGTTTCGAAGTGAAAATATTAATGGAAATTAATATTTTCAGAAAACATAAGTATACTTTAAAGCCAAGTGAAGAAGCAAAAATTGGGATTTTTTTTTTCTTTTTTTTTTTTTTTTTGACATAAAAGTCATACATACTTTCTAAATTTTTGTCAGTAATCAAGTAGACATAATATTTTATTTTGGTATAGAAATATTTATATTTAATAATTGTAGGCATATGGTTTATGTTAATCAAACTTAACGTATGTTCCTTTTCACAACATAATACATACTATGACTCCATAATATAAAGGGTTATAAATGAAGAAAGCATTTTTTTTTATTTTACTTCAATAAGTCTAAGAATATTTACGTGGGGGGCATGTAGTTGTATCTGCATTGGTGTGAAAATCCAAAGATTATAAAATTATCCCATTCCCCAGAATTATATATAATTAATTCCTGCACTCTTGTAAAATGCATTTACATGTAGTAAAATGTACAAACAATTAACGGAAATAAAAATAGCTTAAACTTTATTAAAGTGTCATTGCGTTATATATTAGTTACAATTATCTAAGCATTCTAATCACAGAAAATTCAATATTTTTAATGCTTTTATCTTTTAGTGAGGTCTTAATAAATAATTAAGCAAATAATTAAAGAGAAAGTTAGATAATTCCCAATTTGGGACACACAGAGTTAATTAGTTTCTTAAAAGTATCACCAGCCTTAAAAATCAGTCATTAGGTGTATGCAAACACGATCAGGTGGAGTTTTTCATCCAACAGGCCAAACTATCGCAGAAATAAAATTAATGCATTACATACATAATAACTGTTTAACGTGTTTATGTCTTTCCAGCCTCTTTTTCCCCTGGTGACCTAGAAAACTAAATATTTGCACATTTATTACATGGACCACGGGACAGAACCTAACGGAGTCGGATTTTTTATCCCCCTCCGGGAGCTGAGAAAATTGAAGCATTTTCAAAATCTTTATAGATTACCCAAAGCTCTCAGGGTATATAATAGTCTGAATTATTACATAGAGTATCTACAACGGGATAGATCCTGACGGAGCCGGGTTTTCGATCCCCACCCTCACCCTCACTCACAGGGGGGCGGGTAAAATGGAATTTTACGGAATATCTTTACAGAGCCTCCAGAAGCATCCTCGACGACTCAGAAATCTGAATCTTTGCTTACTTATAGTATCAACCAAGCGACATAACTTAACATAGACTTATTTTTTCTTCTTTTTTTACCCAGAAAATGAATAAAATGAAGGGGGATCGGAAAGTCTTTCCAGGTCCTCCAGAGGTCCCTAGGTGATAAAAAAAGGACGAAACTTTCCACTTTAACTACGGGACAGAGCTTATTTGAAACAATTTTTGATTGCAAATATTATATTTTACGCTAAGGGGCATACATTGTTAAACAAAATAAAATAATTTTAAAATATCGCAGCTTAATTTTTAAGAGAGTCAGTTATCCGTCTTTATCCAGCTTTTGCTGGTCCGAGACTTAAATACCAGCATGTTATAAACAATATTGTTTAACACATGATGTTGGTTAAACGTTTGCCTAAGATATCTCAGATTACGATAATACTAATCTTGATCACTCAGCGTATTTATCAAAACATATTATAATCTCCTTCCCAGTTTCCAAGTATATTAGTCATTTATAAATGAGAAATATACATAATAAGTAGATCATTTGCAATTTCCCTAGAGAATTAATCGTTTCTAAGATTTCGTACTTTTTTAGCAACAGTGTATTTATCAAAATTAATTATTTTTTTCAGTTCTAATTGAGGTATAATTTTGAATTTTCAACCATTATAACAAGAGACAAAATTGATTCTGTTTACAGCCGCGGGCGTTTATTAAGTACAATATGATGCGTAATTCTATTTAGCAGTAAAAGCTATTTTTAACAAACTTATAACTGCTCAATGTTTTTTGTTTTAATTTTGAATATTATATTTCAAACAGTCTAATTATTAATTTTAGAGTATAATTTTGTGAACACGATCATGAATTTGAGTTCTAATTGAAGTATAATTTTGAATTTTCAACCATTATAACAAGAGACAAAATTGAATATTTTATACTTTAGGAATTATTGGGGGCACACGAAGTCATTACCTACCAAATCTTCGCAACAATATATACTTAATATTTATCACATTTTGAAACTTCTCTTGATGTTTCTGTGTAGCAATTACGTTTCTCATGTACTGATAACTTTTTTAATCAATTTTTAAACTTTGGGAATCTGTATTCACTAATTCATTTGCAATTTAAATTTTAGTTATTTTTTGAAAAAAAAATTGAAATTCATTAATTTTCAGCTGTTGATACACCCAGATCAAAATAAATTGTCCCTTGATGAAGAACTCTGGGAAAATTACTGTCAACAATGCTGTGTGCACTGTCGATAATGCACAGTGTAGTAGTAGAATCTTAGTAGATTCTACTACACTGGAATTCTCCAGATCTTGAAGGGCCCTGGCCTCCCGTACAGGAACACTCCATTTTGATCTTTCCTCAGCTTCTTTTCTCCAGCATCTTACTCCAAGTCTCTTTAGATTTTCTTCCACATCGTCCAGTCACCTATTTCGTGTTTTTCAACTTATTTTCTTAACTCTAGGCTAAACATTAAATAGTTTCTTTACACATCAACTGCCATCCATTCTTTTCACGTGCTCCAGCCATAAAACTATCATAGTTTTAATCAAAATTATATTGTCAGGATGTTCAAATAACAAAGTAGGTTCCAGATACTTAAATTTAAAAAAAATAATTTTTTTTTTCATGTTAAGTAATTTTTTGTAGACTCTGAAAAGTACTTAGAACATTTTCGTCATGTAAAGTGTTTTCATAGGACGAAGGATCGGGTATTTGAATGCAATAAGCATTCACACAAAACAGAGATAACACATTTGCCTAAATATTTAGACATCGTATCCATTTCATGTCAAAACCCAAGTAGCGAGTTCGAACTATTATAGAATTCCGTCGATACGCTCTCACAGCGAAAGCACCTTCCTTTTCTCTTATCTCAATTTAAAATTATAAATATTCCGTGAAATAGACCCTTATCTACTTCGTCGTCTAATAAAATACATTTATTCATAAAAATATGTCTCGTGATACCGCATCGAAAACAGTTTCGTCGTCTAATAAAATACATTTATTGATAAAAATATGTTTCGTGATGCCGCAAATCAACCTTTGCCCTCCAAGTTAAGTCTTCTGTATACGTTCTTTGTTTTAACAGAAAGCTCCGAGTAAGCCACCTCCCCCCTAGAAGGTGGTCTGAAAGGACTTAGATAAACTTTAAGGGTAGGTCAGCCATACAAAAGCAAGCCCGTTTTGAATAGAAACATGTGGCCGCAAACGCCACCGAAGGGTGCTACAGATGCAGGAAGAAACAAAAGAAAGGAATGCTACAACACAGCTTTATTAGACATAACAATTACACGTATCAACTAAACCGGCCGTCCAACTAGTTACTCTAAGTCCTCTGGACGAGTCGGACGGTCTGGGTCTTCAACGTATCAACTAAAGTTGTTTATATTAAATGTCATAGTATTAAAATATGTGTTCGAATTTCTTCTCATCCTCAGCTCTGCACGTTTCCGCCAGGATGTGCAGGACTATCTTATCAGGACCTTTCCTGCAAGAAGGATCCGTCAGTTGGCCACAACAGTCCTCCGACTTGTTCCCCATTGATTTCTTCCTGCAGGGTTACCTCAAAAGCCTGTGTTATCTGTATTCCTTTCTTTTTGCTTCTTCCTGCATTTGTAGCACCCCATGGTGACGTTTACGAACACGTGTTTCTATGCAAATCGGCTTGTTTTTTTTTATGCCTGACCTACCCTTAAAGTTTGTCTAAGACCTTTTGGACCACACTGTATACCCCATGAATTTTCGTTGGATTGGGGGCGTATCAACGGAATTATAATATAATGTATAAGGAAATTACTTTCCTTATATACATAGTATAATGTATAAGGAAAATATCGTGACGGGGTTAAAAATTCGAATTCGAGTTTTCGACGGGAGAGCACATCAAACATCCCTGAACACGAATCAAAGGTTTTTGGGGTGATGTCTGTCTATGTATGTTTGTATGGGGGGTGCCAGTGAGTCTGTGGAGACAATAGCTCACTAACGAAAGGAGCATTCGAACGAAATTTTTTACAAAATTTGTAATTCATGAATACTGGAAGTCTACTGTTTTCAAACGCAATCGAATGTTCAGAACCTCCCCAAAATTTTCGAGTGAAATTTTGAAAAAATCATCAAAAAATGAAAAACTTTAATAAAGTTACTCAAATTATCATTCCTTAAGTAAATTTTCATTAGAATCGATTGACACACACCTTAGAACACTAGAATGAACGTCCATCATTCAAGTTCATGATTCAAGAACGTCCATCGAATAAGTTCATCATTCAAGTAGACAATATGCATTGACGTATTAACTAAACTATAAAAAAAATTCAAATGATTTTTTGAAAGTAAATAAATTTTCAGAAATATAAATTTTATTTCAGTGCAATTTATATTTAATGACTCGTAAATTCACTTAATATTAAAAAAATTATGTGAAAAATGTAATCTTCAATATCAGGTAGTATTATTATATGTTTCTTCATTGCTACACATATAAAATAACTCCAGATTCAGACGCGTAGATAATAGTAAATAAAAGGAAAAGAAGGAACTCTCGAATCGAATGCTTAGCAATAATCACGTACGCTTATTTTAGACTGCATTTACGACTATTAAATAGCAATATTTGTACATTTTAACGCAAAGTTTAGATTATTGAATACTTATGTGACATATAATCAATATATATCAATATAATACATCAATTGAATATATGAAATATTTTACAGAATTACCTCTGTAGAAGATAGCTAATTTTTAAATGAAATTTAATCACTTATTAAAAAAAGTCATATGAACAGCATTCTTAATCTATTCATCGCATTTGATAAGTTTGTTTTTTAAAAAGTCAGTTTTTTTTATTTAACTTCATCTTGGAAAAGCAATTTGCCGATAGTGTGGCAAGACAGTGTTTTCCAATGCCTGGCGTCATATACCGTTTAAGGAATCCAATACTTTAAATACTGCCTTCGACTTCTGATAGCAATAACGGTAATCTAAAATAACGTATTAACTGTAAATATATTATAGAAATACCTGAAATAAATTAATAAATATATGTTAATTTTAAACTTGTTTCCTTTTCTTTTTAAATATGAGAGTCTTTGTATGAATTTCGGGCTTTATAAGTTTTCGTCTAACAGAGATAAACGATTATTTTCACCTTAACCTGCAATCCGATATTCGAAACTGCTATACAATAAATATTTGAAAACGCTATAATACCGTAAATATTCGAATTGCTATGGTACAGTAAATATATTATAGAAATTCCTGAAAAAAAATTAATAAATATGTGTTAATTTTAAACATGTATCTTTATTTGAAAATATGAGAAGCTGTGAATTTTGGGCATTATAAGTTTTTGTACAACAGGGATAAACGTTATTTTATCTCAATCTGAAATATCACCGAATTTTATCTCACCGACAATAAGATGCATGATTATTTAAATATTACTAACAATTTAAAAACCAGCACCTACAAAATGGAATCTCAATTGCCATAAATAAATAATTTTATTAAAAATGGGTTTTAGCATTCTTAGAAGACTTTATGAAGTTGATTGTTTTGAAAATATTAATACACAGCTCTACTTAACAAAATGAATTTCAATTTCCCCTCCATCATTATTGATCTACTTTTGGCTTGAATGTACTAATAAGTTTACTCAAAATCATAAAATTATTCAGATAATAAGTTCGAAAAATTAAATGCTGAACAGAAAACTAAAAATAAAAGCCCAAGACAATATATATTTTAAAATTAAAATTAGAATGCATCTTAACTTGTATGTTCTTTTCATTTCTCAAGCATAGGTTTTCTGCTTAATTTAAAATTAAATTATTTTTATTGGCGGCCAAAGTTGTGCCATACTATTATTTTTACGAAAAAAAAATCTCGAAACATCTATGTCTCAGGACGTTTTACAGATAGAGCTCAAATAATAACTGATTCGGATTCAGAATTAAATTCTGCAGGAGATTGGGTGTTCACTAAAGCTTGCCATTTCCGGTCGTTTTCCCTTTCCGGTCCAAATAATTTCATTTTACTTAAAACATATCTTTCACAAGATTGGCTATATATATATATAACTTATATAGATTTAGTATAAAATTTTGGAGGAGATAGGGTGGTTCACTAAGAATTTTTCACGTCCAGTTGCTTTTCCAATTGCAGTTCAAAAGTTTTCTTTGAAACATCTATTTCTCAGGATTGGTTATAGATAAATCTCCCATAATGACTGATATGGATTCAGCATCGAATTCTATGAATCTAGGGTGCTCACTAAAGATTTCCATTTCTGATTCTGGCCATGCCACATCCGATTTTCTAAAAATCTGTATGACTGCACAAAATAAGTATGTAAAAGGGAAGAAAACTATTAATAGTTTCGTCAAAAATAAAGTGTTGACACTATTTACTCACTAAATGATCCTTCATAAATTTCTTGTGTTTATTGTAGCCTACGGTGACTCTCAGAAATTTATCCATATGTATTTGTATGATCACCTTAGTAGTCCTTGTATAAAATATATTACACAAGATGGCTATTTGGATGAAAATAAAATGATCCTTTGTTGTAATAAGCATGCACTTTTCTTTTGTTTCAATTGAATGATTATTGTTCGAATATTAAATAATCCCAGCTGGAGCCAAGTTTTCAATCGTTACATCATTGATTTAGCAAGCGATATACATTAAAGTCGCAGATTCTAAAAATATGGTATAACATGTCTTGGTAAAGGTAGTGTATAACATGGCGTGGAACATGCTGGGTATAACCACCGATTTCTTAACTGTAGATGAAGTGACCGTGGGTGAAGTGTACCATATGGAAGAATGTAATCAATTCTTACCACGTGATTAGACGAAAGCGATGCGGCTGCAATTACTCCCTCACTTCTCCTCGGAAAACGATTTTTTGAGAAATGGGTACTCGAGAATGGAGAACTAATGAGTAGAATTAAGGCTCCTAAATATACAAGCTGACACAACCGCCTCTTTGACACCAAACGGTCTAGTCAGTTATCGTCTGCTTGTGCTATTTCCATGACGTGCGCACGTTACATGGCTGATATTTGATATGCAATTTAGCTGTGAAATAGGTGCTTCTACTTTCAAAAAATGGTGCCAGTCATTCAAGAAAGTAGTCTAGGATATTTAAATTTTCTCGAAATCCCGAGAAAAGGACTTGAAAGCAAATTTATTTTTGACATGCTCTGCCATCGCTGGAACTGGGATCAAGATGGCCGCTGCTGCGCCAGCCTGCATACATAAGGGTCTTTAGTAGAATGTTGACCATCACTCAATATCACCGACGTCAAGTATGGTCATTCCTTCAACATCGGTGAGCATAACAGATCTGGGTAAAGACAGGGTATAACATGTTTTAGTGAAGTTAAACTTGTCTAAATAACTGTTGTTAAACTTGCCTAAATAACATTTTGCTTTAAATTAATTTGAAAACTTGATTGGGAATTCCGATCTGAATAAAACTGCATTTCTTTAAAAATGAGAGTCGTACTTCAAGGGAATACTTTTATATATTATTTGATTATCAAAATATCTAATTCGAGCATTTAGAAAATGTTGGTCCTTTATAATACTTCTTATATCACTGATAAAAGCATTTAGAGTACAAAATATACAGGATGTAGGAAAAAGTAACACAAATATTTTATAAGGAATATTAATACAAGAACTAGTAACACAAATATTATTGAACGAAAATTAATAATGCTACAGCAATAAATGCTATGTATATATACTTAAATGGCTATACCCTATATACAAACTTAACAACAGTTTCTCTCGGTGAAAAATTATATCTCTGTTCAAATTTGATACATTTATTTATGTCTCATAAACTGATATATGATGCATATGATAATTTATTTTTGCCACTAAGAGCCAGTCGTCGATGTTATCTTTTAGGACAGGGGTCTCCAAACATCTTAGCATAAGGGCCGCACTGACTCCTCCACTAAGTCCCAAGGGCCAAGACCTAGCTAGCTCATCATACTAACATACTGTAGTTTTAAATTACGCGCAAATTTTCGTTTCGGGACTAACCGGGCATGTCCGGCACGCTACCGCGGGCCGGATTGGTGGTGCTCGCGGGCCGTTGTTTGGAGACCCCTGTTCTAGGACATAGTTATTTTTTAACATCTAGACTAAACTGTTTTCACTCAAAAACCTTTATTACAGAAATCAATTTGTTGTCTGAGAAGTGTTCTTGGTTCTATATGCAGAGTGGTCGAAAACGAATTTCCCCTATTTGTGAGTCTACCGACCGAACTTTTCGACGACTAGGAATGACATATGGGATTTATATGTTCGAAAATATAAAATCTATGTAGATAAAAATAATCGAGCTCAAACGGTTAAAATTTCAATACATGGATTACGGAATTTTCCAATAGCAACACCCGCTTTTTTATACCTTATTGTGATCAGCACAATGGAAAACCAAACACGGCGATAAAATGTTATTGCTAGCCCTAAGAAACAAGGTAGAAATAGCACTTCCAAATGTGCTTGAAATTAGCAACAAAAAGGAAAGAAAATTGACTTTCTTTCTTTTTGATTTTTTTATTCTCAACAAAATGTCTACTAGTTGACTTTTCACTCCTGCTTATTTTTGCATTCTCAATAAAAAAGTCGACTTGTTGACATATTTCCTCTTCTGTTGTTTATTCTCACCAAGAAATTCAAATCGTTAATTCCTCTTTTGTTGTTTATTCTCAACAAGAAAGTCGACTAATTGACTTCTGTTTCCTGTTTAGAATTGTTTTCTCAACAAGAAAGTTCCTCGTTGACATTCTTTCCCCTTTATTGCTTGTTCCCTTTATTGTTTGTTCCCAACAAGAAAGTCAAATTGTGAACTTTCTTTCCTCTTTTATTGTTTATTCTCTACAAAATGTCGACTAGTTGACCTTTCACTCCTGTTTATTTTTGCATTCTCAATAAAAAAAAGTCGACTTGTTGACATTTTTCCTCTTCTGTTGTTTATTCTCACAAAGAAATTCAAATTGCTGAGGTTCATTCCTCTTTTGTTGTTTATTCACAACAAGAAAGTTAAGTAGTTGACTTCTGTTTCCTGTTTAGAATTGTTTTCTCAACAAGAAAGTTCCTCGTTGACATTCTTCCCCTTTTATTGCTTATTCCCTTTATAGTTTGTTCCCAACAAGATAGTCAATTATTGACTTCCTTTCAGCTTTTGTTATTTATTCCCACCAAGAATATCGAATTGTTGACTTTCCTTCCCTTTTTCTTGTTAATTCATAACACATTTGAAAGCACTGGTTATAATTGTTTTTAAAACTGCTAACAAATTGTTCGCCTCATATATGGTATATTACGGTAATAGATACTGAGATATAAAAAATGAGATACTGAGATATAAAATGAGGTACCATAATGAGATACTGAGATATAAAAAAATCGGGTGTTGCATTGGAACTTTCCGCGCCGTAATAGTGAGAGTTCGATTCATTTTCCCTGCATAAATATCAAGCAGATACTTTAAAAGGTCTAAATCTTAGATGTCAGCTCTATTTGTTGGAAAGTGCGATCGTAAGTGGCTCGTAAATAGTGGAAATTATTTTAAGGCCACTCTGTGTATTCGAATATTTTTTTTCTTGTATTGCTCTCAGGTTTGAAGTTTTGGCACTTATCATTAACTATATATTTCATAAATGCTACTCGATTTCAATAAGAGTAGCTATAGTAGACTCCAATTGAAACAACTGTCATATTGAATTAAAATTAAAATGAACAATAATTTTAAAAAAATGATATATCAATATGATTTCTACATTCTCTATTTATGAATAACTTGCTAATATAACCTAACTTTGAAATGATATGTCGTCATATTCAAATATTCATATTAAAAATCTTAAAATAAAAACAATGTAATGCAGAGTTCCTAGAAAAGTCCCTAAGCATTCCAATAATTTTGTAAGAAAAAAATCTATGAGTGTACACGTTAGGGCTATCTATAAAATGATAATGCCCAATCGAATAAAAGTGACTGAAACATGTCTATAGCGGATAATTTAAAAAGTTAGTATGTATAACGAATTCGACAAAAAAGCAAGATATAAGGAAAAACAACTACAAAATTATAGGCCATTGTCTAATAAATAGGAATCGACAATAAAACTACTACAAAGAGCATTTATTTGACACAATCAATCACTTTTATACCATCGGGCATAGTCACGCTACTATATATGGACATTGAACTCATGGATATTTCATTAGAAAGTTATTGCGGTACTTAAGGACATTCTTAGGAATCCTGTATGAATTCACTAATGCTTTTAACATTTGTTATTTAAATATTTTAAATAGAGTAGAATTTTATTTATCCTAATAAAACGAGAAAGGGAAATGCAAGATATTTTGTGTGAAATATATGGGATATTGATATCGCCCCCGGGCTTCAGAATTGACGGTACTCTGAATATTTGTAACTTTATATAGCTGTTGCTATAGTTAAGTTGGAAAATTTAATCTATCTATTAACAAAAGAGCATTAATGTAGTTTTAGAATTGAGACCAAAAAATAAATTAAATGATTGAAATTAAATTAATTAATACTGTTATTACAGAAAATATTTTGCTAAAATTAACACTAAATGTAAATTGGCGTAAATTGGTGTGTATTCATTTGCGATACCTTACAATTTCTTTAGGGGGACACATTCGTGGCTGTACTCGCAACTACGTAATAGTTTTCGATTTCTTATTAGAGTCTTATCACCATAATAATATAATTAGGCATAGTAAGTGTGAGTATTGTATAGAAACAAACTTTTTGCATATTTACAAGTAAAATGAAAGAAAAAGTGCCGGATTTTTAAGTGCTGGATGCAGTAAATTCTTTAAAAATCAATTTCATTAGGGAGTCTCCGGTTTCTTCATGGCCCGACGTAGCTTCGCCTATGTCTACCTAAGAGCTACAGCTTTGTACAGTTATCAATTATTTAATGTACCATTAAGTTTAAATTAATATGCAATTTTGGTATTTAAAAGATTACAAAGACAGATACTTTGTAAATTGTTTACTTCCTTTCCTGATAAATTGCAATTTTTACATAGTGTCACTTCTGAAGTGGGGATGTGTTATGTATTATTTTTTATTCGTATATAAAATACACAATTTCCTAAGTGTAGACATTTTTACTCAAGATCTTCTTACAAGGTCATTCTTGAGATTCACGACATTGAAGTACTCTGCATTTAACATTTTTAACATTTTATAAACTGACTAATTTTAAATGTTTAGTACTGAATCAACATATAGTTTGCCCAATTTATTTCACTATTATATATACGAATAATTATACCTAATTATTCATATAGTGTTAAATATAATCGCTATAAAAGCGAAATTAAATACGAAATTCAGTCTTATAATCTAGAAATGTGGCTGACATAATTCGGATACACTGGAATGGATTGTATAAGAATAAAATATTTTATGCTTCTTAAGATGTATTATCATATTCCCGACTAAGTCAAATATAAAATTAAACATTTAGTATAATTTTTTTAGGAGACAATCAAGATAAGTGTCAAGGGCTTTTAGGGGAGAAAATATATTTGTAACATGATGGAAATCTTTAATGGAGTATATGTCCACTTATTATTAGAATTATTGAATTGCATGGCAGTGAATATATTTTTTTCATTTCATATGCTTTTTAACTCGTCTTCCAACAATAATGTAGTACATACATACAATATAGTCTTCCAAGAATCTGGTCTGGAGTTCAGTTTAAATAAATTTAGTCCCTCTTTCTTTATATATTGTATACTAAAATATTATACTAAAATATTATACACATTGCACTAAAACATTAAGGAATAAGTAAGATTTTGAAGTAGTATAAATATGTTTGAATTGAGATATACATTTAACAAAATGTACTTAAATTTATTTAAACATATAATTATTATTCAACATTATTTTCTTCATATTAGTAAATTTATAAAAATATTGTAATTTATAGATACTTTTATTAAGTTTTACAACTGCGCAATACAATATCTATAATGTAGGAAACATAATATTCAAATAAATCTAAATAAATGTTGTTTTAAATAATAAAATAACAAATTTATAAATAAATATCACGTTAACATATTAGTTTATTGAAAGAGAAATATATTTTAAAAGTTAGTGAAATACTGCATTTTGACTAACCAAAATCAGTCTTTTGTTCAGCGTATAATTTAATAGGTTAAAATCCTATTATCAATTGTTTCATTTAACTTCTGATAAAACTCTAAATAATTCTTAAAAACATGAAAATTCTACTTCGAAAAAAAAAATCACAACATCACTCAAAGTCTAATTTACCAACTTAAATATACTGCAAATCACATCTTGGGTTAGCTACTTCCACTAAGATAAGTCAACCAATAAATTAAGTTGATGAACAAAAATATAAGTGGGAAGATAACACGAGACGCCTTATCAACTTTGCTAACACTGTTCAGTTGAAAATGGGGCATTGAGCCTCTGCGATGGATATAAGACTTTCGTCTTTCTTGTAAAGTCTTCCTCTGATGAATACTAGACAGGCGACCATTCTGGGGCAAGTTTGGGCGTCCGATATCCGCTGCAGATTCTGGAGAAGATGTCTCGGGCAACTGCACTGGGTGAGATATTGAACTTGTGGCTGCAGATTCTTCAACAATTTGAGACGATCCTTCCGTACAGAAAATAGAAATCTAGAAATAATTTATCATATTTTTAAACAAAATGTAGCAATTACATACTTAAAAAGATAATACAAGTCAAAATGCATGAAAACTGATTACTTAAACAGGGTTCTTAACTATATAAAGTAAGGTTCATGAACATACACGTAAGGTCTATCTAAAGTAAAATGGCCATGCCCGATTGAATAAAGTGATTGCAGCGCCCCTAGGGCAGAATTTCAAAAATTAGGATAATGAACTCTCCAAAAATATAAATTCGACGTAAAAGCTATTTATAGCGAAAACGTGAAATCACCAAATTGGTTGTTGCTTCCGAGGCCAAAGCGTGATAGGGTATCCACATGGCTTTGAACTAAAGGCGTCTCTAACTCAAAGTATTTAATACTACGCACGTAATGCACGTTTACTAAAGTGCTCCCTCTCCCAGTAAGTTGTCGATTACCGAACGAAGTTATTGCTAGGTTGCAAATGAGGACTGCGAGCTATAAGTTGTAAGAAATGAGCTTTCATGAGGCCATGAGGAAGAATTCTGGGAGAGTCGTGTTACCAATCACGTGGCCGATAAAGAAAGTGCGCCAGAGTTTGATTTCTTCGTTCAACTGCCTCCTTGCGTCATCTCATGAAAAGTACAGAAAGTACATTTTTACAATGAATATAATTTTCAAAAAGCTGAATAATTAGAGATAATAGAGAAGAGGATACTTCTGGTATGAGGTCACGAATGTAGAGGGAACGCGAAATTACCAACTTGGCAATTCCATGATTTGATTTCGAGGCCAAAGAGTGGTAGGCCAGCATCATAGTGTTGAGCTAAATACGCCTCTAACATACGGCATCGTGGCGACCCTGCAGATATTATAGAACTTTAAATTCTATAACTGGTCCTGATAAATACAATATTATCTATTTTTCTTCTACTCTATATAGAAAAGTTATATTTAGCACCTTGGATCTTAAACGTGCTTACCACTAAATTAATATCCATAAATATGATGATCACAAAAACTACAATATTAACGTCTTTCGTACTTTTGAATTTATATACACGACATTCGGTCTTAAGACTGCTGCTCAAGTAATGCAACGATTTATGGATCAAGCAGTTCAAGGTTTTGATTACAGTTTTCCATATATCAACGGTATTCCTATCACATCCAATTCAATAAAATGAGCATTTTATTCATGTGCAGGAAGTTTTAAACCTTTTAAGAAAATATGGTATAATTGTTAATTTACTCAAATATACTTTTCCATGCTGATCAAATAAAATTTCGTGGACACACAATTAATCGACGTAACAGTACGTCTTTACCAGAAAAAATTCAAGAAATTGAAGATGATGCACAATCTACGCACCCATACATTCACACACTTGTTATCTCGGCGTCTTGAACTCTGATAGCGATTTTTGCCTCACGCAACTGAACAACAAGTATCATTACGCCAAATGTTGGATAAATGTAAAAATAATGACCAAAACCTCTAGTATAGACACTAGAAACTGAAGAATGCTTTAAAGTTTGTAAAGATGAACTCACAAAAATGTCACCTATTTAGCTGATAAGAATTCAGATGCAACTTTATCTTTAATGGCTGACGCGTCAGACAGACCGATCGAAGCTATCGTTCAGCAATTGAGTGCAAATAGCTGGCAACTTCTAAAATTTATTTTTTTTAAATTAAGTCAGGATGAAAAATGTACAGAATATATAATCGTGTGCTGTTATTTTTTCTATTTATTCTGTTAGCTATTTTTTCAATAATAAAATATTTCACATATTTGCTGGAAAGGACAAACTTCATTATTTTTCGTTATTACAAACCGCCCACATTTGCAGCAGCAATAATACAAAACAAACCGCCCTTCAAAAAATAAATCAAACAACTTTTATAACTTTTATTATGCATTTCACAAATGATATCGTACTGTAAGTGGCATTGAAAACACAGTGGCAGATGCTTTCTCCGGAATACAAGTACAGGGTGTCCCTAATTAAAGTAGAGGTGTTTAGAACCCGATAGTGAGAAAAATGTTGCGCCAAACTCAACCAAATTTGCAATAAATGCTATTTAGACCATGGGGTTTTGATTTTTAAAAGAAAACAAAGTTCGGAGTTTGCCACAGTGAGCCAAAGTGGCGCTGTACGGTCCATTTTAGGAGTAAATTAGGCATAAGAAGTACAGAAAGTTAACATTTTGCATGCATTTTGAAAAGGACATCACATTTACATTTTATACGTATTTAGTACATTTTATATTTACATTTGCATCTTATATTTACATACGTATGACATTAATTTTTATATTGGCATCATTTACATATGTGATTCAATGTGTTTTCCTTGCATAATGTTCCAAAAAGTGCATTCTCTGAACAGCATTCAATACTGCAGAATGCAACAGATCTCCATTGATTTGCTTGACGTGCAATGTTATTCGGTCTATCAACGTGACTAAATTAACCCCATTCCCTTGGTATACCAAGCGCTTTACATAACCCCACAACTAAAAGTCACAAGGAGTCAAATCAGGTAAACGGGCTAGCCACTTCACAGGAAACGCTGGACTAATTATTCGGCTGTTGGTAAAATGCTGTCGTCGGACTTCCTGTACGCACAATCCAATATGAGGAGGGTACTCCATCCTGCATAAATATTGTATGGGAGATATGATTGTTAAAATGTCTGATAAAATGTAAGTGCAAATGTGAATGTAAAATATGTCAATATCAAAATGCATGTAAAATGTTAACTTTCTGTATTTCCTATGCCTATTTTATTCCAAAAATGGATCTTACAGCGCCACTTTGGCCCGAGGTGGGAAAAATCCGAACTATTTTTTTTTTCTTTTAAAGATTAAAACCACATGTATAAATAGTATTTATTGCAAATTTGGTTGAGTTTAGCCCAACAGTTTTCTCACTATCGGGTTCTACTAACACCCCTACTTTAATTATGGCCACTCTGTACTTAGCTCCAAAGATATTGTGAAATATGATGGAATGACCAATGTACAAGAAGACGCTGATCTACAGAAATCGCTCAAAGAAGAAAACACAAGTTTTAAATTGCAAAAGTTGAAGTTTCATAGCACGACAGATGCATTATTATGGTGCGATAAGTTAATGGGTATGATACGCCCATATATCCCACAAAAGTACCGGATGAAAATATTTAACCGTATCACGACTTAGCACACTAAGCTTCTATTAAATTGATAACTGATAGTCGATCAGACCTAACGTGAACACTCATGAACCAGTAAAAAAAGACACGATAGTAAAAAAACACACACTACAGTAAAAAGAGACACGATTTTTAGTCAATGCCTATTTTGAATCAGCGAGGAATAAAATGTAGAATGCCATTTCCATAGTTTCCCAAAACTCTCCAGGCATGCAATAATGGGTTACTCTCTTAAATATTTATTTATTTATTGCTTTTTTAACAATTTACAACAAAGTTGAAAAGTGTTTATGACTTTGTTCATTCTGTCTGTCTGTCTGTCCGTTAGCACGATAACTGCCGTAAAAATGACTTAATCAAAATGAAATTTTAGTATGTTGATCAGACGGTCTGTAGAACCTATGGGAATATAAATGAATAATATCACCCAATTAGTTTGGATTGAACACGGGTTGAAAAAATGAAATACATTGGGCCCTATGGGCCCTAATTTTTCAAACATTTTTTAAGGGGATTTAAAATTCACAAATTGCTTCGAAACTTTTAGGTAATATTCAAATTGTTCCATAAAATTTATAAAAAAAAATCAGCGCAATATAATTCAGCAGTTTTTTAGGTAAAAATTAAAATAATAACTATACCTCTTATATGAAGCGATCACGTGACCATGATATGAAAAGATCACATGACCCACTTCAAAATGACATATGGCATCCATCTTGTCTCAAAATCGTGATTTTTTAAGTTCTTTTTAATTCATATTGAGTGTTGTATTCGTCCTGAAACCACTTTATTTTTCTTAAATTCTGTGCATCTACATACTGAAACAACGCAATGACAATATATTTGAGTTTAAATGATCATCCAAATTTGATTATTTCCACGACGAAGCCTATTTTTACCTTATGTAAAATGTAAACAGCAAAATATGTAGAATGAGTTGTATAAGAATTGCTGTATTTCCTTAACACAAAATTATTTAGCCCATGGAGTCTGCATAGCTGATATGAATGATATATTCATTGATTTTACAGAGAAGGACGATTTTTTTCGATGAAGTTTTAAGCATAGAGTTTAATTACTTGTAGCTCCATGGTCTTAATTTTTAAATAAAATAAATTATTATACTATTGTGATGAATGAAATGAATCGAAAAATGTTATGAATTAAATGCTGTTTTTATGGAGAGATCCAGGCGTGTTATTTTTTTCTATGACGTCATTTGAATGAATTTCAGTTGTTTTCGATGATGTTTTCAAATATAATAAATTATCGCAGTATTATGATAGTTTTAAAAATATTACCGAGGAATGTATCGCGTTTTAGAGATGTTTAAACCAGGCAATTTATATTTCAATGCCGTCATTTGAATGAAGTTCATTTTTTCGATGAAGGTTTAAGTTTTCAAATATAATAAATTAATGTAATATTGTGATAAGTTTTAAAATATTACCGAGGAATGTGTTGCATTTTAGACTTGTTTAAATAAAATTGCATTGAAATTAGAAAGTGTTTCATAATCAATGTTTTAAGCATGATTGATCTTTCTTGTTTGTTTTCTGATCATACTGAAAAGTGACAATTTTTGAATTGTGACATTGTTGAAGTCCATGTGCGATGGTGGTAAAATTGGTATTGTTAATGCGAAATAGTGAGCAAACTTCAAGGATATATATTATAGTATTTCAGTACTACAATATAACAGCACAACAGAAATATTATTATATGCAGTATATATAATATTAATTCTACTTTATTATAAAATAATATTTCTGCTATATAGCGCGAAATAGTATTTCTACTGTATTATAAAGTGGCATTTCTACTTATTATAAAGTATTTGTGGTGCATATTATTATTTCAATTGTAATACATAACAGTAATTATTTTGAATATGACAGAACCCGACATTATTTTATAATTAAGAAAAGATACACGACGTTCTGCTACAACTTTAAATGGTTGTTAGAAATGTTTAAACATCACAAATCCATATATCGATCATAGCTGTACTATTGCCCCATGTGAGTAATCATTACGTATGAATCAATATTTTCAATATTTGTCCGATTTTCTATGAACTATGGAAATGGTAATGTGGATGAATCAAATGTGTTGTAGATTCATTACTGCCACCTGTTTACAAGTTAATAACACACACACACACACATATATATTATATATATATATATATATATATATATGTATATATATATATATATATATATATATATATATATATATATATATATATATGTATATATATATATATATATATATATATATATATATATATATATATATATATATATATATATATATATAAATATATATATATATGCATATATATATATTATATAGATAGATTGATAGATAGATTTTTTTTCTCTGGCAATGGAAATCTTTAATATGGATCATCCAATCTTCATCGGGAGTATAACGCTAAATCGCTAAATCAGTCATCATCTATCTATAGCCAATCTTGAGATATACACGTTTCAAAAAAATGTTTCGACCGAGAGTGGGAAAGCAACCAAAAGTGGAAATACTTTATTAATACCCTACCTCCTCCCCGATTCGATGTTTAATCCATATCAGCCATCATCTAAGGTACTTCTATAGCAGAATCCGAGATGCAAATGTCTCAAATTAAAATGTTAATTTTTGAAGTAGAAGTGACATCGCCAGAACTGAAAGTCGAAATTCTTAATGGATCGACTAACCTCCTCAAAATTTAATGCTGAACCTATATCAGTCATTATCTATTCTCTGTCTGTAACCACCCCTGAGGAATAGTTGTTTCAAGCCAAAATGCGAATTTTTGAATAAAATTGACATAGCCAGAACCGGAAATCGAAATTCTTTGTGGGTCCCTTAAGCCCTTCAAAATTTAATACTGAATCCACATCAGTCATTACCTAAGCTCTATCTATAACTAATCCTGAGAAATAGATGCTTCCAAGAAAAATTTCCAACCGGATGTAGAAAAGAAGCAGGTAGTAAAAATACTTAATGAAACACAACCACCTTCAGAATTTGATGCCAAAACTATATCAGTTATCACCTAAGCCCTATAGACAGACAATCCCAATTAATAGATGTTTCAAATAAAATAAACATCTTTAACTGGAAATGCAAAAGGAAACAGAAGTGAAAATCCTTAGTATATCCCCCAAACCCAGAATTTGATGCTGAATTTATAAGGCCCTGAGATAAAGATGTTTCAATGCATTTTTTTTTCCAAAAAGCAGTATACTGCAAAATATTTGTCACTAATAAATCCCTAACTATTTAACAAGTTCCCAAATCAATCGTCAGATATAACAAGAAAGATCAATCATGCATAAGCATTGATTATGAAACACTTTCCAACTGAAATGCAATTTCATTTAAAAATCTCTGAAATGTGATATCAGTGGTGATATATTTTACATTATTACAGTGCTATAGTAATTTATTGTACTTAAATATTTAAAACTGTATCAAAATATAAATCATCTGATTCTCTATGCAAAATCAATGAATATTTCATTCATATAACTTGTATTCCAGTCTCCAGAGCTAAATAATTTTGTGTGAAAAAAATTCAGCAATTCTTATGTAACTCACCCTACAATCGCTTGAGATATTTGCATTCTGCATAAGTTAAAATTAGGCTTCGTTGAAGAAATAATAAAAGTCTAGAGATCATTTAAAATCACAACTATTGTAATTGCGTAGGCACGGAGTTTAGATAGACAAATACAGATACACAGATAATATATGTGTGTGCGTATGTATGTATACAAAGTATTGGAATCGTGCCGAAGATCGGGACTCGAATTTTCGAAGGATCTACACATTATGGGACTTCCAGACACGAAAATCTATTTTTAGAAAGACGTCTGTGTGTGTAAGGGTGTATCTGTGTGTGTTTCTGCGTGTCTGTGAGGATATTGCAACCACTCTAACTGAAAAACTAATGGACCGAATTTAATAAAATTTGGTAGGTAAGTTTTTATGGGAAACCCTGATGTTCATTTGATTATAGTACGATTCGTAATAAAAGAATCTGCCTTCTTTGCGATATGGCCGGCAGAAATTGCCTTTATCCACTCTAGCAAAAAACTAATGGACCAAATTTTACACAATTTGGTGTATAATATTTCAATAACCTACAAGTGATTTATATACCAAATTTAACAGAATTTGCTATATAAATCACTTGTAGGTTATTCTAGTACTATTCGGGAAAAAGGAACGGGCTGTTTTTGCGAAATGGCCCGCAAAAATCGTTAAATATAAAAATAAAAGACTACGTGTGCTCAATTATATCAATTAAATTCCTATTTTATACGTGATTTTATGACAACAAAAAGAATCAGACTAACCCCATTACTCCAGGACTTGCCGTTTTTGAGATATTTTAGTTTTTTTTTGCGTTTTCACTACGCCACTTTTGACAATAAGTCCATATATCAAATGAGAACCAAATTTAAGTTTAACGTGCAAATTCAATGTCATTTAAAATACTTATGGATGTAATTTTGTGCAGATAAACTCAAATTATTATTGAAGAAATAAAAAGAACCTGAATATGAGTCTGCAAAGAAAGACATGTGCTGTTCACATCAGAATTTTTAACAATATTACAACAATGATTTATAGAAGTGAACGGGGATTATTTGCAGGCCATTTCGAAAAAAATGTAGGATCTATATTTAAAGATCCACCAAATTGTTGTAGAATAAAATGTTCTACAAATTTAATCTGTGTACCGAATTTTAATTCTCTAGGACGTAGGAAAGTGCATTAAAAACGCCATCAAATAAGTATATCATGAAAAGTTATATAAAATTAGAAAAAAAATTGAAAAATTGTTATGTACCGAATTTATTTTTAAATGTGAAGCCTCTCTCATATACAAAATAATTAAACTCGTGGAAAAATATTTATTATATAATATATCTATTTTTTCTTTCTGGAGGATATCGCAAAAGTCAGAATTTAATTGAATTCGTTTTACTCCCTATATAAAATAATTTTTAATTAAAAAACTACCTAACATATTTTACTGAACTTTTTTTTTATATATTTGATGAGATAATGTTGTTGTTGAGACCCAGACCGTCCGACCTACCAGAAAGGTGTAAGGTAACTGTATGGACGGCCGGGAAGTGCCACCCAATTTAGACCGGAACCCAGTGGGGGAGGCATCCACAGGGACCGTACCCTCCTTCCCCTACCACCAACCTCTCGGAAGGACTTACGGACCCACATGTTTAACGTGATCGTACTCCGCATGAACACGGCGGCATTTGTGGTAGCGTGCAAATCTAGCGCGCAAACCACGGGGATACCGCACCCGAGATGGCCAACAGCACGCGGTGTTCCGAGGTGGTCACCCACCAAGTACTAACCGCGCCCGATGCTGCTTGACTTCGGTGATCTAACGAGAACCGGTGTTTTCAGCACGGTACGGCCGTTGGCCCTTGATGAGATAATGTGAATATTTTCTAAAAATTTCGAAGCAATTTGTGATTTTTAAATCCACTTAAAAAATGTTTCAAAAATTAGGTCCCATAGGATTCAATGTATTTCATTTTTTCAATCCGGGTTCAATAAAAAACTAATTGGGTGATATGTTGTATTTATATTCCCATAGGTTTCACAGACCGTCTGAAAATCATACTAAAATTTCATTTTGATACAGTCATTTTTACGGCAGTTATCGTGCTAACGGACAGACAGACAGAATGAACAAAGTCATAAACACTTTTCAACTATGTTGTAAAATGTTAATAAAACAGCAATTAAATGATCAACTAGTTCACAAAACAGAAGAGTATATTATCAAAACATTGGCATATTCACAATTATCTTTACTCATATTATAAAGCTAATTGCTTCTAACTGAACGATGACCAGCTTACTTTTGTGGAAAATTTTCGAATATCTACGAAACTCGAGAAAAGCTTAAAC
Source organism: Amaurobius ferox (assembly GCA_951213105.1). Taxonomy (NCBI): domain Eukaryota; kingdom Metazoa; phylum Arthropoda; class Arachnida; order Araneae; family Amaurobiidae; genus Amaurobius; species Amaurobius ferox. Next base: position 91,859,675 of record OX578133.1, read on the forward strand.
GAACTACAAAAATCGAAACGGTTTCCCAAACTCAACAAAAGACGCCAACTTGGCAATATATCACCAAATTTGCCATCGAAATCATCAAATTTGACCTTCTGGAACCTTCAAATAATAATAATAATGGATAAATATAGATGGTGTTTTTATACGGGGATAGGCAATATGCCATGAAGACATTTTATCTTTTCGTAACTTAAATACACTGCTGGCCATTAAAATTGCTACACCATGAAGGCAGAATGCAACAAGCGTCAAATTTGCATAAAAGGTACTACATGTTGGGATATGCAAATGATTAGCATTGCAGCGCATGCGCACAAAGCAAGGTATGAGTAACGCCATCTACATTCTGTATAAAAGGGAAAATTGCACAGCGAGTTTATTATTCGGAAATCGCATTTGAACTTTAGTTGTTTGTGTGAAGGTCGTGTTATGCCTCGTGTAAAAAGGAGAAACTCCTACCAGCACATGTCAAAATTCGACCGCGGCAGGATCGTGGCCTATCGGGACTGCGGTTTATCATTCCGCGACATTGCTACTCGCGTTGGTCGTGATCCCATGACTATTAGGCGAATTTGAAATTGAAATCGATGGGTCCAGGAGGGTCGTACTGAACGCCATGTAGGATCTCAGGGGTCCAGGGCCACTAACGCCCGAGAAGATGTTGTCCTCTCGGCCTTGCGGGATCGTATAGCCACGTTACGTACCCTAAGTCAGAAACTTGGCTCTTTTGCAGGACGACAAGTGTCCGGACGGACAGTGCGACGATGTCTGCTGCCCCACGGACTGTCAGCACGGCGACCATTATTGCAGCTTCCCTTGACGCTACAGCAGAAACAGGCGCGCCTACAGTGGTGCGACGAACGACGACACTGGACACAGGAGTTGCACCCAGTCGTCTTTACAGACGAATCCCGGTTCTGCGTACAGCATCATGATGGATGTATCCGTGTGTGGAAGCACCGAGGAGAACGAACGTTGCCAGCTTGCATTCGTCATCATCATACGGAACTAGCACCTGGCGTGATGGTATGGGGTGCCATTGGGTACACATCCCGGTCACCTCTTGTTCGCATAGCCGGTAATGTGGACATCCGCCGTTACATTTCTGACTTATTAAGGGTCGTGGCTTTTCCCCATATTCGAGGCCTGTGTGATGTCATCTTTCAACAAGATAATGCACGACCGCATGTTGCATGTGCTGTCCTGACCTTTCTCGATACAGAGTGTGTTCGACTGTTGCCCTGGTCAGCACTTCTCTAGATCTCTCACCCATTGAGAACATCTGGTCATGAGTTGCTGAGAGACTGGCATGCCACCACTCGCCAGCCACTGCGATTGATGAACTCTGGCATAGGGTCGAAGCCGCATTGAATGACGTACCCGTATCTGCATCCAAGCTCAATTCGACTCGATTCCCAGCCGTATTACACCCGTTGTTGCTGCCAGAGGTGGCAGGTCTGTGTACTGAATTCTGCATGCTGTGTACCCCAAACCACCTGCAAATTTAATCATGTCTTCCTCCCATTATCTATATAAATAAAAATGAAAATCTGTCTGTCTGTCTGTCTGTCTGTCTGTCTGTCTGTCTGTCTGTTTGTCACACCATCACGGGAGAACGGCTGAACCGAATTTGATGAAATTTTGTGGGTAGCCCAGAAATAGCCCCACTTAAAATTATATCCGTGTTTTGAGTTTCTACGACCAGTGGTTCCCGAGATATTAGTAAAAAACGAAATTTTCGTTTGTCTCATCGTCACGGAAAAACGGCTGAACCGAATTTAATGAAATTTGGTGAATAGCCTTGAAATATCCCCCCATAAATTTTGTCCAAGTGTCGAGTTTCTTAGACCTGGGGTTGTCGAGATATTAATGAAAAACGGAACTTTTTCCTAGGAGTTCTACTCCCTAACTCCGTGGTTTATCCAAACGAAAAGCTTGAAAATCGTTTGAAAGTGAATTAAAATTTAATCTCTGAGTTTGATGGGAGATTTTTTGCGTTAATTAGTCACTTTCTGAAAACATGAATTGTTTGAAACATGATTTAAAGGGGAAATCTATCTCCATGGTTCATGGTTTATTTAAAACAAGCTTTTACGGAACAATGAGAAGTATAGAGAAATCAAAATCGTTATTTAATTTCGCAGTTTATGTTATAAGACATGACATATTTAACATGTTATAAGATTCTATCTTATATCATGTTACTCAGAAACGCAATGAAATTAAATCTGTCTGTTAATTTTAATAATTATTTTTTCGATTTGAATAATAAATAAATGGATATAAAAATATATTTTAGAAAAGAACGATTTAATTTTTCTTATAGCATTTTTGACTGGATAATATCAATTACGGTCTTCAGGTTTAAAAATTATTATTATTTATATTTTCGGGGATTATTGATTCAAGGATTATTGATATTTTCAAGTTATTATGCAATTATTTTATTATGACAAAAATTGTTTAAACTCATATATTGTATGTTGTACGAATCTTCTACAAATACACGTGTATATCTTTTAATCTACGATAATATAAGTAGTACAGGTATATTGACATATGTTTTGATATATATTGGCATATATTGGAATCAATTACGACCTTCTGGTATAAAGAGTACGGATATTATTGATGTTTTCAATTTATTACGTCATCTCTTTTATTTTGGCAAATATTTTTGAGACGCATATTGTAATACGGGTAATCTTCTACTAACACATTGGCATATTTTCTGATCTGCGACAATATAATTAGTACGGGGTTGCATATATTCATTCAATTCCTATTTTTTCTTCTGTAAATTTGCTTACAAAAGGGGGCAGGATGTTTTATTCTTCAGATCTGATCGTGAAGATAATTTTGCATAGTGAGAACATATATTCTTAAACTTCTCTTTAGGAGCAATAAATTTAATATTTTAACAGAATTTGCACGTGATTGCGAACTTTAAGTTTCTTTAAATTATACACTCCGTACGAATAACGGGTGTGCTGTTAGTGGTTAATAAATTTTAACATTTTAGGAGGATATATCAAGTTGCTCGGCATCGCAATTAAATTAAATGTGTTTGTTAATGTTTTTATTATTTTTTTTCGATTTAAATAATAAATAAATGGATAAATGGATATAAAAGTATATCTTATGAATGGACGGTTTGATTTTTCTTTTAATTATATTAATTGCTGACTGCGTACATCAATTTCATTTATTTTGGCAAAGAGTTTTCAAGCTTATATCGTATTTAGCTACTAAACTCATATATTGTGTTTAGCCAATAAATTCATATAGCCGATTGTTGAAACAGAAAAAGAGTAGAGCGGGTATATCTTCTAATACAATTGTAGTGTTTTCATTTACTATATTGAAACGGGATAAGAAAGTTTCATTCAGATCTGCAAATTCAAAGCTACGAATTTGGAGGGATATCGCTAATTTGACAACTTTTCTTAAACTTTGCCAAATTGACGGAAATGTCGCCAAATTGATATAAACGACACACAAACAGCTGCCATAAACCTTCGGGTTGGTCGTGTGGCTTGGGTCTTCTACATATCAATGAAATTTTTTTTTTGTTTTGTTAGAAGAGAGTACTGAAATGATGTTTGTTTAGCATTTATCTGTCAGACCAACCATCTTACTTAGTAATACATTTAGCGAATTTTTAAAATGTCACCAAATTGATAAAAATGTTTTCAAATCTATAAAAATATCTTGAAATTGATAAAATTGCGCTACATAAATGATATTAATTGTTTTTTGTTAGGGGATAGTATTGTGATGATAATTCGTCAATTTGTCGCAAAGTGGAACTGTCAGTTCTACAGTCCCACTTGGCGATAAATTTGGCGATTTTTCAAAATGTCGCTAATTTGACGAAACTGTCGCCAAATGTTCCATAGAAATATAACTATTTAGACGATATTTTTTCTACCAATTTATTTGAAGCAAATGATATCATGTCGCTGAGCAACGGATTTAAATCCAATGTGTTTATGCGGCAGACGATTTTTATTAAATCCTTTCCGATTTGAATAATGAAGATATGTATATAAAATAAATTTCATTGCCATTTCATTTTGGACTGGATAATATCAATTATACTCTTCAGGTTTAATCATTATTATTATTGATATTTTCCGGAATTATTGATTCAGGGATTATTGATATTTTTAAGTTATTACGCCATTGTTTTATTGCGGCAAAAATTGCTGACACACGCATATTGTACGTTGTACGAGTAATCTTCTAGGAATGCACGGGTATATCTTCTAACCTACGAGAATATAAGTAGTACAGGTATAGTGGCATATATTTTGACATATATTGGCATATATATTGGAATCAAGTACAGTCTTCTGGTATGAAGATTAAGGGGATTAATTATATATTCAATTTATTACGTCGTCTGTTGTATTTTACCAAAAAACATTTGTGACTCATATTGCAAAACGGGTAATCTTCTACTAATAATCGGACATTATAAGTAGTACGTGTATATATCTTCCCATATAATTTTAGCACTTTAATTTTGACATATATTGGAATAAATGACTGTCTTCAGATTTAAAGATTACGGGTTTATAGGTATTTTCAATTTATACATGTAATCTACTAATACAGGTTATATTTTCTAATATTCGCGTATATAATTAGTACGGGTCCCATACAATTTTAACGCTTTTATTTTGCATATATTGATTCAATTCCATATTTTTTTTTATATTTGCTTACATAAGGGGTCCAAGATGTTTTATTCTTCAGATATGTCCATGAAGATAATTTTATATAGCGAGAACAGAGATTCTTAAACTTCTTTTTAGGAGCATTATATTAAATATTGTAACAGAATATTTTGATTAAACATGTCATTTAGTATACTATAAGAATTTGGGCATGATTATGAATTTCAAGTTTCTTTATATTATATACTCCGTACGAAGAACGGGTATGCTGCTAGTACTGTATATGTACAATAAATAAGATTCTGCTGTTTTCTTTCCTTCCTGGTGTAGCAATTTTAATGGCCAGCAAGGTAAATTAAGAAATAGCATTTCTAGTGTATTGCAAAATGGCATTTCTGCAGTAACTCAAAATATTTTTCTACCATATTATAAAATAGCATTTCTATTTATTACAAAACAGAATTTCTACTTATTACAAAACAGTATTTATAATTCACAATACTATTTCTATGGCAATCTATATAAATAAAAATGAAAATCTGTCTGTCTGTCTGTCTGTCTGTCTGTCTGTCTGTCTGTCTGTCTGTCTGTCTGTCTGTCTGTTTGTCACACCATCACGGGAGAACGGCTGAACCGAATTTGATGAAATTTTGTGGGTAGCCCAAAAATAGCCCCACTTAAAATTATATCCGTGTTTTGAGTTTCTACGACCAGTGGTTCTCGAGATATTAGTAAAAAACGAAATTTTCGTTTGTCCCATCATCACAGAAAAACGGCTGAACCGAATTTAATGAAATTTGGTGAATAGCCTTGAAATACCCCCCCATAAATTTTGTCCAAGTTTCGAGTTTCTAAGACCTGGGGTTGTCGAGATATTAATGAAAAACGGAACTTTTTCCTAGGAGTTCTACTCCCTAACTCCGTGGTTTATCCAAACGAAAAGCTTGAAAATCGTTTGAAAGTGAATTAAAATTTAATCTCTGAGTTTGATGGGAGATTTTTTGCGTTAATTAGTCACTTTCTGAAAACATGAATTGTTTGAAACATGATTTAAAGGGGAAATCTATCTCCATGGTTCATGGTTTATTTAAAACAAGCTTTTACGGAACAATGAGAAGTATAGAGAAATCAAAATCGTTATTTAATTTCGCAGTTTGTGTTATAAGACATGACATATTTAACATGTTATAAGATTCTATCTTATATCATGTTACTCAGAAACGCAATTAAATTAAATCTGTCTGTTAATTTTAATAATTATTTTTTCGATTTGAATAATAAATAAATGGATATAAAAATATATTTTAGAAAAGAACGATTTGATTTTTCTTATAGCATTTTTGACTGGATAATATCAATTACGGTCTTCAGCTTTAAAAATTATTATTATTTATATTTTCGGGGATTATTGATTCAAGGATTATTGATATTTTCAAGTTATTATGCAATTATTTTATTATGACAAAAATTGTTTAAACTCATATATTGTATGTTGTACGAATCTTCTACAAATACACGTGTATATCTTTTAATCTACGAGAATATAAGTAGTACAGGTATATTGACATATGTTTTGATATATATTGGCATATATTGGAATCAATTACGACCTTCTGGTATGAAGAGTACGGATATTATTGATGTTTTCAATTTATTACGTCATCTCTTTTATTTTGGCAAATATTTTTGAGACGCATATTGTAATACGGGTAATCTTCTACTAACACATGGCATATTTTCTGATCTGCGACAATATAATTAGTACGGGGTTGCATATATTCATTCAATTCCTATTTTTTCTTCTGTAAATTTGCTTACAAAATGGGGCAGGATGTTTTATTCTTCAGATCTGATGGTGAAGATAATTTTGCATAGTGAGAACATATATTCTTAAACTTCTCTTTAGGAGCAATAAATTTAATATTTTAACAGAATTTGCACATGATTGCGAACTTTAAGTTTCTTTAAATTATACACTCCGTACGAATAACGGGTGTGCTGTTAGTGGTTAATAAATTTTAACATTTTAGGAGGATATATCATGTTGCTCGGCATCGCAATTAAATTAAATGTGTTTGTTAATGTTTTTATTATTTTTTTTCGATTTAAATAATAAATAAATGGATAAATGGATATAAAAGTATATCTTATGAATGGACGGTTTGATTTTTCTTTTAATTATATTAATTGCTGACTGCGTACATCAATTTCATTTATTTTGGCAAAGAGTTTTCAAGCTTATATCGCATTTAGCTACTAAACTCATATATTGTGTTTAGCCAATAAATTCATATAGCCGATTGTTGAAACATAAAAAGAGTAGAGCGGGTATATCTTCTAATACAATTGTAGTGTTTTCATTTAGTATATTGAAACGGGATAAGAATGTTTCATTCAGATCTGCAAATTCAAAGCTACGAATTTGGAGGGATATCGCTAATTTGACAACTTTTCTTAAACTTTGCCAAATTGACTTAAATGTCGCCAAATTGATATAAACGACACACAAACAGCTGCCATAAACCTTCGGGTTGGTCGTGTGGCTTGGGTCTTCTACATATCAATGAAATTTTTTTTTGTTTTGTTAGAAGAGAGTACTGAAATGATGTTTGGTTAGCATTTATCTGTGAGACCAACCATCCTACTTAGTAATACATTTAGCGAATTTTTAAAATGTCACCAAATTGATAAAAATGTTTTCAAATCTATAAAAATATCTTGAAATTGATAAAATTGCGCTACATAAATGATATTAATTGGTTTTTGTTAGGGGATAGTATTGTGATGATATTTCGTCAATTTGTCGCAAAGTGGAACTGTCAGTTCTACAGTCCCACTTGGCGATAAATTTGGCGATTTTTTAAAATGTCGCTAATTTGACGAAACTGTCGCCAAATGTTCCATAGAAATATAACTATTTAGACGATATTTTTTCTACCAATTTATTTGAAACAAATGATATCATGTCGCTTAGCAACGGATTTAAATCCAATGTGTTTATGCGGCAGACGATTTTTATTAAATCCTTTCCGATTTGAATAATGAAGATATGTATATAAAATAAATTTCATTGCCATTTCATTTTGGACTGGATAATATCAATTATACTCTTCAGGTTTAAACATTATTATTATGGATATTTTCCGGAATTATTGATTCAGGGATTATTGATATTTTTAAGTTATTACGGCATTGTTTTATTGCGGCAAAAATTGCTGACACACGCATATTGTACGTTGTACGAGTAATCTTCTAGGAATGCACGGGTATATCTTCTAACCTACGAGAATATAAGTAGTACAGGTATATTCGCATATATATTGGAATCAAGTACAGTCTTCTGGTATGAAGATTAAGGGGATTAATTATATATTCAATTTATTACGTCGTCTGTTGTATTTTACCAAAAAACATTTGTGACTCATATTGCAAAACGGGTAATCGTCTTCTAATAATCGGACATTATAAGTAGTACATGTATATCTTCCCATATAATTTTAGCACTTTAATTTTGACACATATTGGAATAAATGACTGTCTTCAGATTAAAGATTACGGGTTTATTGGTATTTTCAATTTATACATGTAATCTACTAATACAGGTTATATTTTCAAATATTCGCGTATATACGAGTAATTAGTACGGGTCCCATACAATTTTAACGCTTTTATTTTGCATATATTGATTCAATTCCATATTTTTTTTATATTTGCTTACATAAGGGGTCCAAGATGTTTTATTCTTCAGATATGTCCATGAAGATAATTTTATATAGCGAGAACAGAGATTCTTAAACTTCTTTTTAGGAGCATTATATTAAATATTTTAACAGAATATTTTGATTAAACATGTCATTTAGTATACTATAAGAATTTGGGCATGATTATGAATTTCAAGTTTCTTTATATTATATACTCCGTACGAAGAACGGGTATGCTGCTAGTCTATGTAAATAAAATTGAAAATCTGTCTGTCTGTCTATCTGTTTGTTTGTCTCATCATCACGGGAGAACGGCTGAACCGCATTTGATGAAGCGTAGTGGATAAACTTGCGATAGCCCCACTTGAAACATAGTCCATGTTTCGAGTTACTACGACCAGGGGTTCTCAAGATATTAATGAAAAACAAAACTTTCGTTTATCTCAGCATTGCAGGAGAACGGCTGAACCGAATTTAATGAAATTTTCTAGGTAAAATTAAAATAGACCCCCTTAAATTTAGTTCAAGTTTTTAGTTTCCAAGAGCAGGGGTTGTCGAGATATTAATTAAAATCTGAACTTTTTCCTAGGAGTTCTACTCTCTAACTCTCTGGTTCCTCCAAACGAAAAGGTTGGAACTTGTTTGTTTAAAGCGTGAAAGTAAATTAAAACTTTATCTCTGAGTTGGTGAGAGATTTTTGCGCTAATTAGTCATATTCTGAGAACATGAATTGTTTGAAACATGAATTTAAATGGAAAATCTATCACCATAGTATATTCTTCACAAACTTTTACTCAACAATGAAAAGAATTAAGAAATCAAAATGGTTATTTAATTATTAGCATTTTATGAGAGAGACTCTATCTTATATCATGTTGCTCAACAACGCAATTAAATTAATTGTGTTTGCTAATTTTTATTATTATTTTATCGATTTGAATGATAAATAAATGGATATAAAAATATATCTTATAATTGAGCAGTTTGACTTTTCTTTTATTTATATTAATTGCGGACTGCGTTATTTATATTAATTGTGTTCAACCAATAAACTCATTTAGTCGATTGTTGAAAGAGAAAAAGAGTAGAACGGATTAACTTCTAATACAATTTTAGTGTTTTCATTTAGTATATACAAATGGGATCAGGATGTTTTATTCTTCAGATCTGCAAATTCAGAACAACGAATTTGGCAGGATATCGCTAACTTGGCAACTTTTCTTAAACGTTGCCATAATGACGCAAATGTCGCCACATTGATAAAAACGACGCAAATCAATGAAATTAAATTTGCTTTTTTAGAAGAAAGTGCTGAATTGATGTTTCGGTAGCATTTGTCTGTCAGTCCAACCGTCCTACTTATAACACATTTAGCGAATTTTTAAAATGTCGCCAAATTGATAAAAATGTTTGTAAATCCATAAAAAATTCTTAAAATTGATAAAATTATGTTAAATCAATTAAATTAATTATGTTTTGTTAGGGGATAGTATTGTGATGATGTTCCATTAATTTGTCGCCTAGTGGGACTGTCAGTTCTACAGTCCCACTTGCCGATACATTTGGTGATTTTTTAAAATGTTGCTAAATTGACGAAAACGTCGCCAAACCTTCCATGGAGATAGCATTATTTAGACGATATTTTTTCCACCAATTTATGTGAAGCAAATTGTACCATGTCGCTTAGCAACGGATTTTAATCCATTGTGTTTATGCTGTATACGAATTTTATTAAATCTTTTCCGATTTGAATAATAAATATATGTATATAAAATAAATTCTATTGGCATTGCATTTTGGACTGGATAATATCAATTACTGTCTTCAGGTTTAAACTTTATTATTATTGATATTTTCGGGGATTATTAATTCAAAAGTTATTGATATTTTCAAGTTATTATGCCATTGTTTTATTGCGGCAAAAATTGTCAAAAATTGTGGCATATATTGTACGTTGAACGAGTAATATTCTACAAATGCATGTTCATATCTTCTAATCTACGAGAATATAAGTAGTATAGGTATATTGGCATATATGTTGATATACATTGGTATATATTAGAATCAATTATGGCCTTTAGGTTTAAAGATTACGGGTTTATTGTTATTTTCAATTTATACATGTAATCTACTACTTTATACATGTAATCTACTAATTTATACATGTAATCTACTAATTTATACATGTAAACTACTAATTTATACATGTAATCCACTAATTTATACATGTAATCTGCTTTCTGGTATGATGATTATTGATATTTTCAATTTATTACATCATCTGTTTTATTTTGGTAAAGATTTTTGAGACTCGTATTGTAATACGGGTAATATACTAACACTCACACATATCTTCTAATCTAGCACATTATAAGTAGTAAGGGTATATCTTCCCATATATTTTTAGCACTTTAATTTTGGCATATATTGGAGTCAATTACTGCCTTCAGGTTTAAAGATTACGGGTTTATTGATATTTTCAATTTATACATGTAATCTACTAATACAGATTATATCTTCTAATATTCACGTATATAAGTAGTACGAGTCCCATACAGTTTTAACGCTTTTATTTTGCATATACTGATTCAATTTCATATCTTTTGTAAATTTGCTTACAAAAGGGGTCAGGACATTTTATTCTTTAGATCTGCCCGTGAAGATAATTTTGTATAGCGATAACAGAGATTCTTAAACTTTTTTTAGGAGCATTAAATTAAGTATTTTAACAGAATATTTTGATTAAAAATGTCATTTAGTATACTACAGGAATTTGCACATGATTGTGAATTTTAAGTTTCCTTATATTATATACTCTGTACGAAGAACGGGTATGCTGCTAGTACAGAATAGTATTTAGTTTAAATGTGACAAAACTTGCTATTTTATAATACAAAAAGTGTGCAAAACATAATGCTATACTTTTAAATGACTGTTAGAAATATTTAAATATCAGCGATCTTTTAAGTAATCAGCTATCGTAATCGATCGTGATTGTCGTATTACCCCATCTGAGTAGTCATTATAATTGTCCAATTTTCTACGAACTGTGGAAATGGAAATGAGGCTAAATGAAATGTGTTGCAAATTCATTAATGTCACCTATTCACAAATACTTGAATCAACCATTTCAAACACATTAATCTGAATAATGGAAATTTCAAACTGTAAAGGAACAGGCTACAGATTACTTAAATTTTTATGAATAACATAATTGCGATTTTCAGTTATATATATATATATATATATATATATATATATATGTATATATATATACATATATACCTATATATATATATATATATGTGTGTGTGTGTGTGTGTGTTTGTGTGCGCGCGTATGTGCGTGTGATACTGAAATATCAAGCTTCCCCAATGAACGTATACTTATCTTTCATAATTTTTATTCTAAAATTCCTATCTCATGTCACCCGCATATTGTAATCACATTAAATTGTACCCCACGCTATTAATATTAACAAAGAATACCCGTACGTCCTCTTTCACTCTACAACAGCACATTTCACCACCAATCCTAACCACTTTCTCATCTGAAACTGCATCCCCGTCACAATTTATAAAGTATAGAAAACGCGAGGACAGCATTTTCCCTATGCCGTTATCAGATTCCCTCTCCGACATGAATGTAACCTGTGTGAAACTATGGCAGACCGCATTCAGATCTCTTGCTGGATGGACGCCGACGGGGAGCTCGGCCAATGTAAAAAGGTATATTCTATGCCTGTGGCAGTGATACATTGCATTTCATGTCATTAAGATGTCTTTTCACTGAATGATTTCTACGATCATGATATATACATCGTATATATATATATATATATATATATATATATATATCGTATATATATATATATACATACATACAGGGTATACGGGAAAGCCTCTAATGACCTTTTCCCCGCAAATGTTAGTAGTTAACTTTCAATTACGAAAATGTTTCAGATGCGCTACCAAATTATAGTATATCAGTTTTAAATCGAAAAATACATTTTTCTTCCATATTCGGAATCTAACTTTTTATACGGTGCTTTGATCCCCAATGTTCCAATTAGTACAATTTTATTCATACTTAATATGTAAAACTAAAAGTGTTCGATTCTTTTATGAGCAAAATTTACCGGTGTATATTAGTTCAAATTTTCAGCATTCTTTTTCCTGAATAATTTAGAGTTTGTACAAAACTTGAATTGGGAGTTACTGGTTAGCAACTTTCTACTACTAGTTAACTGGTTACTAGTCAACTGGTTAGCAGATATGCTCCATATTATGCATACATACAGTCTCCCTTTTGAATAACTTATTAGGTGTTAAAGAACTTTCTGGGTCACCCATACAAATCCTAAAGATATGCCATTAAATTAAATGCAAAACAAATATCCTAACTTTTCATTTTTATTCTATACGGTCCCTCGTTCGAAATAATAGATTCGCAAACGTTAAAAAGTGGTTTAAATCATAAAATTTAATGTTTCATATCTGTCAATTTTGCTCTTAAGAGACTTGAACTTTTTGATTTTTGCAAATCTATGTTTGAATAAAATTTTACTAATTGAAACTTTGGGAACCGAGGGACCATATAAGTGTTAGATTTCGTATGTTTTAGAAGAATGTGCTTTTCGATTTAAAAAAACTGTAATCTTATAAATTATCTCATTTGAAACATTTTTGTGAGTAGGAGTTTATATCTACAACTAATGATTGCGTAAATAAAGGTAATGAAAGGACTTTCCCTGACACCCTGTGTATTACGAAAATTACATATATGATTTATATGTAATTTTTTGCTAGGAGAACTACTCTAAACTATTTTGTATTTGTAATGCAAGGAGATAAGTTCTCAGTCTATTTTATTTTTTATTTTGGCGACTTGCAGTCGCTCAACCCTGCCCAAATTAAAATAATTAATTAAAAAGACTCAATATTCCATGTAATTTTAAATGCGTAATCTGACTCGTTTATGCATTTTTGCGGTTTTTCATTTTGTATTTCGATATGTATTCAATAGTATTTCAATATGCATCTTTTCGGGGATTTTGTTGCACGTATAGTATAAGAGACAAACAACTGCGAATCTGCAAAGAAAATATGTGTGTTGGCGAATTTCTATTTCATTAAATGTTTACCTTATTTGCTGGAACGGAGCTGAACGTAACATCTGGCTTCTGATTCTTCGGTTTCTCTTCTTCGTCTCCCGACAGATCTGCGGTCGCGGGTGGAAAGTAATACTCGCCACTCCCAACTTTGGTATAATGATGAACGATAGCAAATTGGATGATGGTAGCAAAAATAAACCCGAAGCTGATGGCGACGTAGTAGTCAAGTGCAGTACAATACGGAACTTTAGGGAGATTGTTCCTGCACTCCAAGCCCAGAAACGTCATCGTTAGAACTGTGGTAACACCTATAATGGGAGACACGAGTTCAAAGTTCAAAGTCAAAAACTAGATTTTATGCATCAAGGTATGTATGGGATTATCTTAGATCCGTACGCCTGCAGTCCTGAAATCTTCAGACAAACGTGGACTACAAATGCATCCACTCCCCTTAACAAGCCGTACATGTTCCCCGAATAGTGAAACTGGCAATGGTGTGAATAAAGAATAATATATTAATGATTCCCGAAAAATGATAGAGATTACAAAGAAATTAAAGTTAGTTTTTAGAAAGATTATATTAACGCCAACCTGGAAAATTTCACTCAAATTTCAATTTGGCGATATTACGCCAGATAATGGATTCGTAAATGTAGTGTCAAACCAGTAACCTATGCCTCTGAAGGCTACTAATTTGTCGCTAAGTAAAACAAACAGAAATATGTTTACCTTCGAGTTTACCTTCGAGGCGAGAAAGAGGAGGGGAGCCCGCAAAGAATTATTATTGAGAGAAAATGTTTTATAAGCTGAGAATTGAATTCAGTTACAGAAGTACGGCTTATAAATAACATTTGGAATTACTCAGCTACACATTCCGAGATTTGGTATCAATAACAACAGTTGAATTTGAAGCAAGTTGCAAAAATGTGTTTTTAAAAATAATTTTGCAACGTTTTGTTTGCTTGACACAGTCGCTTATTTTAGGGAAGTGATGTTTTTAATTAAGATGTTTTCCAAGATGCTTTAGATGATGAACACCATATCCAACAAAGAGCATCGATAAGGTATTGAATATGACAAACATATCCCCCCCCTTTATTCCTTAACTGTATCATAAAATGGTCTTAAAACCTAATTTATAATGTGTATAAGTTACATAACAGGCAATACTAAGTCGGAAGTATTATGTGAATAAGAGCGAATATCAAAATACCTCTTGAATACATTACTTAATGTAATTCTATGACAACTTTTCATAGTGATTTATTGTATTGTAAACGTCGCATTTTCAGCAGTTTCGCGTTATTTTATATTTTACAAGGCTGGTTACATCCGTAATGACCCTTTTAATCTTTGTTAAAATTGTGTATTTTGAACTAAGATTTTCTGATATCACTGTAAAGAGTTGGCTTAACGTATGTAGTTGCTTTCAAAACCGTATTTTAAGTTTTAAAATACGTAAAACAAGCTAACTTCAATTATTCAAGTAAATTTCAATTCAAGTAAATTTTATAAAACTATATACAGGAAGACAACAATTAATGAGTTTGATATATTACCCTTAGTTTGTCTGAGACTTTCGCAGTATAGAATTGCAAGTATAAACTTAATCGGCAACTTACATATATGTAATGTACATTTTAAAAATTATTTTAAATTTTCGATAATCTAATAACTTTCCCTTATTTTCCTGTCAAAAACGCTCGAAAACTGCTGTAATAGAATATAAAGTATATAAAAACGTCGTATAAATACAGCATATGCTAAAAATTAGTGGTCAACCGGTTTCAAAAGCACAAAACAACTTCCTTCTTCAGGACAAACAAGAAGCGCATGTGGGATTACGCTCTACGATTGGTCTAACACCGAAGGTTGTTTTAAATGTAGGAAGCCCTGATTTACTTAGTTCTGAAATTTTTGTGTTTCCTAAGAGAAAACAAGTTCCCCTTTGGAAACAAGCAAATCAAACGGAGGATTCTTTTCACAGTGTATGTAGCATATTCTATTCATCAATCTAAGCGTATTTATTTAAGATATCTTATGTTAGGACATTGCAGTTTTAAATCTTTGCGAGAATATTTGTTTTAAAAGTTATCAGTCAAAGGATTTATTCTAAATATTTTATATGATCTTCCATTTAATAAATTTGAGCAAATGCATATAAATTTCTTTTACCCATTAACAAAACAATATTTCAGAAAATGAACTTGATTCTGAATTGCGAACAGGAAAGTATTGGGAAAGGCTTTGCCAATTATATTTTGGATTTTTGTCGGATATATATCGGATATATGATTTCTGATTTCCTAAATCTGAGAACGTGTATATCAGCAGAGATCGTACGCTTGGATGGCCATCTTACAAGACGACGCTCTGGCCATTAAATTATTGTGGTTCAATTCTTTGCTTCTATATTTGACGTGGATCCTACATAGACTAATTACATTCGGCTTATAGTATTTCAAGTTATTAGAATATTTGTTTTAAAAGTTATTAGTCAAAGGATTTATTCTAAATATTATATGATCTTCCATTTAATAAATTGAAACAAATGCATGAAACAAATGCATAAAACATGCGTTTTTCTCTTGAGGATTGCCGGCGCATATCGCACCACCTCCTACAATGCTCTGTTTTCCCTCCTTGGTATCCCTCCCATACAGGCGATACTTGAGTGTGCCCACAATAAATATTGGTTTTGGTGAAGAAGAGTCGACGTTTTGCATTCTAGTTTCTCCCTCCTCTTGCCGACTTCGACGTGCAAGGCCCTTGTAGCTCCTTACCCCAAGATGAGCGCATATTGGTCCTAGGGGGGGAGCCGGGCTCTTCGTATTTTCAGGTGTTTACTGATGGCTCGAAGATCGGCGGCGACGTGGGTTTGGCATTTTGTGTCTACAGAAATTTTTCCCTTTTCCACACTGAACAATACAAGTTGCATGATTATAATACTGTATTTCAGGCAGAAATGCTGGCGATTAACCGTGCTGTGATGTGGATAGGAAATACTGGCCATACGGCTGACATTTATACAGACAGTTTATCTTCCATCAGTGCGCTTGCCTCCTCCAGGACTTGCTCCAAATTTGTCAACAGTATCAGAAAAATCATTATCCCTTTTAGGGAGGTTATTACATTAAGCTGGGTAAGAGCTCATGTGGGTCTCATTGGTAATGAGGCGGCTGATGAGTTAGCGAAGTTGGCTGCCTCGTCCGGCATCCCGTTGTGGGCTCCTGCCCCTTACTCCCTCCTGTCCAGCTTTATTCAGGCGGAGGTGGTGAGGAGATGGCGGGTCCTTTGTGGGTCGTGGGATAGTGTTACGCATGCCTGCTCCTTTCACTCGGCCCTTTCCGTTGATTTTCAACTTTGCTCTAGAGATCTTTTCCACTTTTTTACTGGTCATGGGCCCTACGTGGCCTATCTCCATCGGTTTCATCTTGGGGACTCCCCCCTCTGTTCTTGTGGGTTGGAGGGGGACGCGAACCATTATATCTTTATCTGCCCTCTAACTCGCAATTTCCATCTTTCTAGGCCAATGGAGGGTTGCAGGACTTTATGGTTTAATAAGGTTGAAGCCAACCCTGGGTCTATCCGGAGAATAAGTAAATGTGTTTCAATCGCTGGGTCGATCGCAGGGTTGAGCATTTAGTGTTAATATTGAGGAGCTCAGAAAATACCAGTGAAACATAGACTTTGGAGTTTAGACTGTTGAAGCATTTCCTGGAGTATCATTGGTTTACAATGCAAAAGTTGAATGTAGGCCTTTGTTGTAAAATGTTGTTGTAAAAGTTTAATGTAAAAGTTGAATGTTATTGTAGGCCTTTGTAACCGCCCTGGCCAGGCACAAATAATTTGTTTATAAATAAATTTAGGATTCCTTTCCCGGAAGGGGTTTTTAAGCAGCAATAAGCCTGATTAGGCAAGCCCCCCCGGCCTGGGACGACAAAAAAAAAGTGATTAGAAATCCACTCGACCATCTTTAATTTTGATTGAAAACATACGAATTGTACCTGAAGGGGCTTCAAAGACTACCGCAAAGTTTTAGTTTCATATATGGCATGGATTAAGTGCCACAGTCATTCCAGTAAACATCACTTTTCTGATACGGAGTAAGTTACAAAAAGATCGTTTATTTTGTCATATTGTGTTAATTCTTCTTATACAAGATAACTAACATATTGTAACTTGATATCCTGGTTAAACTATTTGTTACGAAAATGGAACACATTAAGTTAAGACACATATGCATTTGTTCTGTTTTAGCATCAAAGTGGTCATTAAATTTCATCACGACAATTTTTTCCATACTAGGGAGCTCTGCCCCCTGCTTGCTCCGCTCGCGCAACCCCCTTCGGGATACTTTGCCTCCTACTCGCTGTTCTCGCAGAGCTCGCTTCATATCTATCTTTCTTAAACATTCTACTTTCAAAAATATATGTTCTATCCCTGCCTATTTTCCGCAGGACAGAAAAGCAGGGATTTTTCTTAGCCCAGGGAATCTAAAAACTGAATTGCATGATCATGAGCTCAAAAACTAAAGTTTAAATCGATAAACGGTTTATTTCATCGTGTTACCTTATTATTTCTCTATAAATATACCAAATTTCATATTTTTATATGCTACAAATTTTACGATACGATACAAAGAAATCGCTGGACTTGCCGATATGAAAAAAAAATGTTCACTTCAGAAGTGCACAAAATGCAAAATATCTCATAAACTACATCGAAATTAAAAAAAGGGCTCCGTCCTGCAAAAATTCACCCATGTAGGTACTTATCTGCAAAAATCCGTGGTATTGCTATTGTTAGTCTATCCAGGACCCGAACACGCAGCTCAAATATTTTGTCTTTGATTTTCACATAAAATATTTCTTAAACTACAATATATATCAGAAAACGGTTTATTTCAGCGTATTCCCCTACAAGTGTACTCAATTTCATATTTTTATATGTAATAGTTTTTCGAGAGTAGTAATCGAGATAGTAATCTCGAGAAACGAGAAATTTGTCAAACAGCGGCGGCGGCGGCGGCGGTGTCAGCTACTTTTTTATTATAGAGAAATAATATTTATTTTGAAAGATTTTAAATAATATATTCGTGTGCATAGTGGCATCTAAGTGCATTGCATGTGATCGCAATAGCCCTCCAAATTTACCTAAAAAATGCAAGTCAACTTACCGTATCTGAAAGGTAACACATTGGTCATTAACCACAAGGCTTAGCTTTTAAATTATATATTTATTTATGTAGCACTCAATTATTAAAATACATTTTCAACTAATGCATTGAACAATAACCATTAACTCAATCTCTTAGGAGAACAGACCTATAGGAAGCGATATGAGATCGGTAATAATTACTATAACATCAAAAGGATCTGTGCTCGAACTTTTGTAAATATATTTTGTTGGCAGGTACCATTTTATGCATTTACACTGCATTAATTATCACTGGCTTAGTTTGGGGTATATAGCACTTCCTTCACTTGAGTTGATTCACAGCAAATATAATACTGATCTCCATTTTGGGGAGACATTCATTTTTGTAGCTCAACTAACACTTTCCAACTGCCATTGTCCTTTCAGCACGACGACTCTTTTTGAACTGATCATCATCCTCTCGTTCGGTAATCTTGATTTAATTCGTATCTTGCTTCGGGGAAACACGTCTTCCCCGTTTTTGATTGGTCTTGGTTTTTATGATACTTTAGGGTCGGTCCTGATTGAACCCCCTTTTTGATGAAGCTTGTTCGAGTCTTAACCGGAAGCATAGGTTACTCCCATGTAGTCATCGTGACTTTACCATCTGATGATGTCATCGCTAATTCGTGAATTCATGGGTCGTAAACCTCTCTAAGCAAAACTGTCAACCCTAGTACGACTCGTCTGACAATTAAATATTGCCTATTTGGTCTCACATATATCAAATTTTACCCATTTTCGAAATTCCGTTATCTCAAGCTTGGCATTTCCAATTTCATTATTATGGCACCACCAGAAATAGAACATTTTAATTTTAATTTATACATGAAATTATTTTCATTTTGGTGCCTTTTCATTTAAGGGACGAAAATGTGATATTAAAACACGTCGGTAACAAAAATGTCAATCAAAAACCCCTGGCCAGGTTCCTTTGTTAAAATAGTTTCCATGAGTAACGGTAATTTAGTCTGCAAATCATAGACCTCAGTATCGACATTTCAATACTAGACCAAAGTCTTAAAAATACTTTTTGATCAGATATTGAAAGGCAAAGACATAGGAAAAATATAATTGGGATCCCGAGTCCGAGGTATGCGAAAAATATGAAAGTAGATAAGGGAACAACATTTCAGCTTTCCCTTTTCATTGTAAACCTACCCAGGAACCCAGATGTCCGATAAAAAACATGAATATAGCTGACCAGTAGGTAGCAGAAATCCCGCTACGCGCAAGAAACATAAATTTTACTTCTTACATAAAGAATCTATAATACTGAAGGAAGATGTCTGTCTGTCTGTCTGTCTGTCTGTTTGTTGGTCGTGTAGAGGAAAACTACCCACAGAAATGAAATTTGATACAGGGGTACCTCTACTTCCAAACGGAAACACTTCATCCATAATTTTTACAGATTCGAATTAGTTTTTTAGTTATTAAATGTTGAAACGCCATTTTGAGCTAGTTTAGCATATATTTCGCATTTACACCATTGGAAATATCAAAGGATTCTTATTCAAAGAAATTTTAATTTTTTTTTTAATCCATACTATTCAATAAACGCATTTTCGTGAGTCTTTAAAGAAATATGTAATTTTCGTATTTTAAAGACGTAATTGTTTTTACAATTTCGATATAAAACAAGAAAGATCAATCATGCATAAGCATTGATTATGAAACACTTTCCAACTGAAATGTAATTTCATTTAAAAATTTCTAAAATGTGATTCATTCAGTGGTAATATCTTTTACATTATCACAGTACTACAGTAATTTATTATACTTAAATATTTAAAACTGTATCTAAATATAAATCATCTGATTCTTTATGCAAAATCAATGAATATTTCATTCATATAACTTGTATTCCAGACTCCAGAGCTAAATAATTTTGTGTGAAAAAAATTCAGCAATTCTTATGTAATTCATCTTACAATCGCTTGAGATATTTGCATTCTGCATATGTTAAAATTAGGCTTAATTGAAGAAATAATAAAAGTCTAGGGATCATTTAAAATCACAACTATTGTAATTGCATAGGCACGAAATTTAGATACACAGATAATACACAGATAATATATATGTGTATGTGTATATACTCAAAGTATTGGAATCGTGCCGAAGATCGGAACTCGAATTTTCAAAGGATCTACACGTTTTGGGACTTCTAGAACACGAAAAAACTACTTTTAGGAAGACGTCTGTGTGTGTAAGGGTGTATCTGTGTATGTTTCTGTGTGTCTGTGTGGATATTACATCCACTCTAATTGAAAAACTAATGGACCGAATTTCATACAATTTGGTAGGTATGTTTTTTATGGGAAATCCTGATGTTCATTAGATTATAGTACGATTCGTAATAAAAGAATCTGCCTTCTTTGCGAAATGGCCGCAGAAATTGCCTTTATCCACTCTAGCTAAAAACTAATGAACCAAATTTAACAAAATTTGGAGTATAATATTTCAATAACCTACAAGAGATTTATATACCAAATTTAACAAAATTTTGTATATAAATCATTTGTAGGTTATTCTACTACGATTCGGGAAAAAGGAACGGGCTATTTTTGCGAAATGGCCAGCAAAAATCGTTATATATAAAAATAAAAGACTACGTGTGCTCAATTACATCAATTAAATTCCTATTTTATATGTGATTTTTGACAACAAAAAGAATAAGACTAACCCCATTTCTCTAGGACTAGCCGTTCTTGAGATATTCTAGTTTTTTCGCGTTTTCGCTACGCCACCTTTGACAATAAGTCCAGCTATCAAATGAGAACCAAATTTAAGTTTAACGTGTAAATTGAATGTCATTTAAAATACTTATGTTGTGCAGATAAACTCAAATTATCATTAAATAAATAAAGAGAACGAATATGAGTCTGCAGAGAAAGACATGTGCTGTCCACATCAGAATTTTTAACAATATTACACCAATGATTTATAGAAGTGAACGGGGATTATTTTCAGGCCATTTCGAAAAAAATGTATGATCTATATTTAAAGATCCATCAAATTTTTGTCGAATAAAATGTTCAACAAATTTAAGCTGTGTACCAAATTTTAACTCTCTAGGACGTAAGAAAGTGCATTTAAAATGCCATCAATTAAATTTATCAAGAAGAGTTATATTAAATTTAAAAAAAATGAAAAATTGTTATCTACCAAATTTATTTTAAAATATGAAGCCACTCCCATATGCAAAACGTTTAAACAAAGGGAGAGATATTTATTATATAATATCTCTCTCTTTTCTTTCTGGAAGATATCCCAAAGTCAGAATTTAATTGAATTTGTTTTTTTCCCTATATTAAATAATTTTTTTAATTAAAAAACTACTTAACATATTTTACTGAATTTTTTTTTATATATTCTATGGGATAATGTGAATATTTCCTAAAAATTTCGAAGCAATTCGTGAATTTTAAATTTACTTAAAAAATGTTTGAAAAATTAGGTCCCATAGGGTTCAATGTATTTCATTTTTTCAACCCGGGTTCAATAAAAAACTAATTGGGTGATATTATTTATTTATATTCCCATAGGTCCTACAGACCGTCTGAACAACATACTAAAATTTCATTTTGATAAACTCATTTTTACGGCAGTTATCGTGCTAACGGACAGACAGACAGACAGACAGACAGACAGACAGACAGACAGAATGAACAAAGTCATAAACACTTTTCAACTTTGTTGTAAAGTGTTAAAAAGATGTTTCTGGAGTCCTCCATTTATTAATTATGAATTTTGTAAGATATTTATCTATCGCTAATTAAAACAAGAAAGATCAATCATGCATAAGCATTGATTATGAAACACTTTCCAACTCAAATGTAATTTCATTTAAAAATTTCTAAAATGTGATTCATTCAGTGGTAATATCTTTTACATTATCACAGTACTACAGTAATTTATTATATTTAAATATTTAAAACTGTATCGAAATATAAATCATCTGATTCTTTATGCAAAATCAATGAATATTTCATTCATATAACTTGTATTCCAGACTCCAGAGCTAAATAATTTTGTGTGAAAAAAATTCAGCAATTCTTATGTAATTCATCTTACAATCGCTTGAGATATTTGCATTCTGCATATGTTAAAATTAGGCTTCGTTGAAGAAATAATAAAAGTTTAGGGATCATTTAAAATCACAACTATTGTAATTGCATAGGCACGGAATTTAGATACACAGATAATACACAGATAATATATATGTGTATGTGTATGTACTCAAAGTATTGGAATCGTGCCGAAGATCGGAACTCGAATTTTCAAAGTATCTACACGTTTTGGGACTTCTAGAACACGAAAAAACTACTTTTAGGAAGACGTCTGTGTGTGTAAGGGTGTATCTGTGTATGTTTCTGTGTGTCTGTGTGGATATTACATCCACTCTAATTGAAAAACTAATGGACCGAATTTCATACAATTTGGTAGGTATGTTTTTTGTGGGAAATCCTGATGTTCATTAGATTATAGTACGATTCGTAATAAAAGAATCTGCCTTCTTTGCAAAATGGCCGCAGAAATTGCCTTTATCCACTCTAGGTAAAAACTAATGAACCAAATTTAACAAAATTTGGAGTATAATATTTCAATAACCTACAAGTGATTTATATACCAAATTTAACAAAATTTTGTATATAAATCATTTGTAGGTTATTCTACTACGATTCGGGAAAAAGGAACGGGCTATTTTTGCGAAATGGCCAGCAAAAATCGTTATATATAAAAATAAAAGACTACGTGTGCTCAATTATATCAATTAAATTCCTATTTTATATGTGATTTTTGACAACAAAAAGAATAAGACTAACCCCATTTCTCTAGGACTAGCCGTTCTTGAGATATTCTAGTTTTTTCGCGTTTTCGCTACGCCACCTTTGACAATAAGTCCAGCTATCAAATGAGAACCAAATTTAAGTTTAACGTGTAAATTCAATGTCATTTAAAATACTTATGTTGTGCAGATAAACTCAAATTATCATTGAATAAATAAAGAGAACGAATATGAGTCTGCAGGGAAAGACATGTGCTGTCCACATCAGAATTTTTAACAATATTACACCAATGATTTATAGAAGTGAACGGGGATTATTTTCAGGCCATTTCGAAAAAAATGTATGATCTATATTTAAAGATCCATCAAATTTTTGTCGAATAAAATGTTCAACAAATTTAAGCTGTGTACCAAATTTTAACTCTCTAGGACGTAGGAAAGTGCATTTAAATGCCATCAATTAAATTAACATGAAGAGTTATATAAAATTTAAAAAAATGAAAAATTGTTATCTACCAAATTTATTTTAAAATGTGAAGCCACTCCCATATGCAAAACGTTTAAACAAATGGAGAGATATTTATTATATAATATCTCTCTCTTTTCTTTCTGGAAGATATTCCAAAGTCAGAATTTAATTGAATTTGTTTTTTTCCCTATATTAAATAATTTTTTTAATTAAAAAACTACTTAACATATTTTACTGAATTTTTTTTTATATATTCTATGGGATAATGTGAATATTTCCTAAAAATTTCGAAGCAATTCGTGAATTTTAAATTTACTTAAAAAATGTTTGAAAAATTAGGTCCCATAGGGTTCAATGTATTTCATTTTTTCAACCCGGGTTCAATAAAAAACTAATTGGGTGATATTATTTATTTATATTCCCATAGGTCCTACAGACCGTCTGAACAACATACTAAAATTTCATTTTGATAAACTCATTTTTACGGCAGTTATCGTGCTAACGGACAGACAGACAGACAGACAGACAGACAGACAGACAGACAGACAGACAGACAGAATGAACAAAGTCATAAACACTTTTCAACTTTGTTGTAAAGTGTTAAAAAAAAAATTACCGCGGTAGCTCGGGGTTAAATATTATCTCGTCTCACAGGATGTGACGTCGCTCCCATTCTTGGAAACTCGGCAGGGATGAAGGCTTGTTATGCTGTAGCGTCACTCACATTCTTAGCACGCTGTTATTCAAAACAGACGTGCCCACGGATTTTTCTTTTTAGATTGGAAGTACTTTCATTTAGAAAACGTATTGTTTATTTTAAAGATGTTTAGCAGCATCTGTTTGATTTCGCCCAGGGCGCTTATTTAAGACGTATCAAAGTAGATTATTTAAGACGTATCAATGTAGATTATTTAGGCGTATCAAAGGAACTTGTTTAAGTTGCATTACGCTCACACGCAGAGTAAAAGCCGCATTTAGGGCATACTACTCAGTCGTATTTGGACATAGCAGTGGATGTATCAGAGCCGGGTCCAAGGCGTATTACGCAACCACGCAGCGGAGTGAAGCGGGTTTAGGCACTTAATTAGAATGTATTATGCCCGCTTAACGGGCGGGGAACCACGCGTGAACTTGCTCAGCGAGCAACTGCGTTTTTTGAAACATTGAATGAATTAATTCAATAAATTCCTGTTTTCAATCCCGAGCAACGTTGGGAACATTTTATAGTTTAACAATAAAACTGTCTTCCGTCAATGTTTGCCGTTCTCGGGTTTGATTGGATTACACACCAGGATCACTGTTACATAGATCTAAAATTTTTAAAATAAATTCCAAACTATTACAGGCGTTCATATATATACGCAAAGCACATCACTACCATTTTGTTTCATAAAAAAATAAAAAGACTGACACTTCCACACTTTTCTTTATCTGTAATGAAAGAAATATTTTACAATGTAAACAAACCAATTTTTTATCATACTTTCTTTTGGTTAGAATTAATATATATTGGAACCATTTAACACTCTTTGTGGCTTTTCAAAGTCCTGAAACTTACCAAGTGCCACTCGATCTGCTGTCGCTTCTCGGTTGATCCAAAATGCAACCCAGGATAAGACCACTAGCATGGTACATGGTGCGTACACTTCTATTATGAAATATCCCATGTGGCGTTTTAAGTGAAAACTCACCATCAGCACCGAGAATGGACCTAAAAAATACATCGACATCATTTTATTAGAATTTCCGAAAATAAATAAACAAGATTAATAGTCAAATCTCATAAATTAATCATACAGCTAAACTTGTTAATTTTTTTCTAATAAAAGGTAGTGCAGGTACTAATAATATATTTTCAAGAATGCAGTTCTTATTTATTTCGTGTTAAACAACTTTTTATCAAACGCATATGAAATATGAACCCAATCCAATTTGCGTGGTTAAATCAAAAAGTGAAGTTCATCATTTTTTCTATTAATTCCGTAGATATTTATCACTTATTAAATATTTTCGTCAAACACGTATGATATATGAATCCAATTAAATTTACTTCAATATATCAGAAATCAAGTGATATTTTTAAGAAATTTGATATTAATGATAATGTATAATTCTGAATAGTTTTAGTCATTAATTATATAAGCATAATTAAAACGTAAGCATAAGAATCATATTCTCGTTTATTCATATAACTATTGAAAAAAAAATTCACAATTCAAATCAATAAGGCTAAATATATTGTCTAGGAAGCAGGAAAAATGAAAGAAAACATTTTCGATAATCTACATTTTTTCAAAATGTGCAACAAGCTGGAGGCTTGATGTTACAAAATAGGGTGACGGAAGTTCTGTCATTATTGCCTTCCTCTATATAGAATAGCTCTTACTATAATATTTTCCTATTAAGGCGACAGAGTGGTCATTTCCACCTCAGAATAAGATTAATATTGGAAATTTAGAATTGAATTTGGGCGTTAGTGAAAATAACAAAATATCAATAATCTAAACCAATCCTTGTATAAATACAGTGTGGACATAATTAAAGCGGAGGTGTTTTTTATAGCCCGATATTAAACAATCTTTCGGACCAAACTCAACCAAATTTAGTGTAAATGCTATTTAGACCATGGAGTTTTGATTTCTAAAAAAATATATAGTTCAAATTTTCATCACCAGAGAAAAGAAAACTCCCTTTTTTGAGTAAATTAGGCGTTGGAAGTAAAGAGATTACTACCCAATATATTTTGCTGAACATTTTTTTACACATTTTATATGATAATTTAAATATTTTCTAAAATTTTCGAAGCCATTTGTGAATTTTAACTCCGCTTGAAAAATGTTTGAAAAATTATGTCCTATACAGCTCAATGCATTTCATTTTTTCAATCCGAATTAAATCCAAAATTAAGTGTGTGATATTATTCATTTTCATTCTCAGGCATCTTACAGACTGTCTCAACAACATACTAAAATTTCATTTTGATAAAGTCATTTTTACAGCAGTTATCGTGCGAATAGACAGACAAACAGACAGAATGACCAGAGTCATTAACACTTTTCAATTATGTTGGAAAGTATTAAAAAGCGAATTAAGAGAAGTATCTAAAGATACGTAAATTATTGTATTTTAATGAAATACTTACCAGCAGAAAATATTCTAGAATACTCTTTAGATATTAAAACCTATTTTTTCACTCAAATTCACTTTATGATGATATGCCTGATTTAGCCCAGAAGTTGCCTCGAACAATAGGGCCCGACAGCAAGACTCCAGTTTTAACACTAGAACTAACGATATTTTTGTGCCATGATAAATAAGATCAACAGAAACGAACAAGCTGCATCTTGCTGGAAAGATCACTGACAGAAGTTACGTCCCAGAGTCTTTCCTACCATTCAGAGCAAGGGGCTGAGGGGGTAGAAGGTAATACCTACCAATAAGGACAGGTCCGAGGGGAATGATGCTACAAGGAAACTCGAGAAGAAGGAGCACAGAGGAGAACAGGAGAAAAATTAGACAGTTGTTGAGAGTTGAAAAACAGAAGGCCGACGTATTGGGTGTAACAAAATATGCCAGACATGAGCCCTGTTAAAATAACGAGATGCTGCGTGCCAGCAGGTAGCTTGTCGCGTTCCCAATATCCTGATGTAGCCATTTGTGAGTTCCAAGGACCTGCTATTATATGAAGGTATGACTATTTTGTATCACATGAGAAACTAGTTTAATAATTTAAGTTAATGACTATTACGCTAAATCGCGCATATTATCACACATTTTTCCGGGTAAGCTTAAAATCAGAAAAGTATTTGTTTTATATTTGATAACATGACATTTTAATAAATATAATTTTAAAATGTAATGCTTTGTGCCAGTATGCTTTTGCTTATCATT
Source organism: Amaurobius ferox (assembly GCA_951213105.1). Lineage (NCBI taxonomy): Eukaryota > Metazoa > Arthropoda > Arachnida > Araneae > Amaurobiidae > Amaurobius > Amaurobius ferox. Next base: position 91,887,525 of record OX578133.1, read on the forward strand.
CAGAAAATACAGCTTTTCTAGGTTGACGCGGACTGCAAAGAAAGTAGGTTATGCTTTTTTTTAGAATATTTTTAGACTATTATTTTTACCACGGCAATGTACATGATCCCAGAGCCTATTCAATATTCGCTATTAAACCAAACCCACCACAAAGATAATATTTATTTTACCACGCACTTAATGTTCAAAATTTCATTAAAGGAAAGAACATTTTCTTACATGTGTTGTCTTAGAAAAACTTCAGATAAGTTCTATGATCGACTAGCCATATTTTCAAATTTAGGTGCTGCAAAATTGCCAAGAAAATGAAATATCACGAAAACGCTTTATCTTAGAATGATGAGACTGATTTTTTACATTTCTTCGTAAAAAATTACATATAAAACAAACATTTAATAAATACATTTAAGTATATTTACATTTTTATTTTATATTTTAGCGAATTCATACTAAAATCTAATCAATGCCAGGGTAAACCACACAAAACTTGCCTACGCAATTTTGCGAAAATTTGTGGAAGAGTTTTTGAGCTATACAAGATACATTACGAAGACACACGCAGAGACAGGCAGATAGACACACATATAGACGACATGCTAAAAATAGTTGTATTGTGTTCTAGAATGCTCGAAACGTGTAGATCCGTCGAAAACTTGTGTCGCGATTTTCGATACAATTCCAATACTTTCCCCATACATTACCATGTATTGCAGGGAAAGTTAAATTCAATGTAAAATATTTGCGTTCGATATAAATATTTTTTGTGCATTCCATAAAGATTATTTTTCTTCTAAAATATTATCTTTCTTTAAATATGTTTAGAGATTTTTAAAAGCTTATTTTTAATATTTTGGCCTTCCAATATCCCAAAACTTAAATTCTAAGACCACGAGAAAATGCTAATTCAATAAAATATTTCCTGTGTTTCTATTCACGTGTTTGTCCTATGCCTATGATTTGCCCAGTCTAGTGGATTTATTTTATAATAAAAATATGTTTCCTTTTCAATTTTTCCCTACCAATAAATATGTATGTATAAAGAATGTCAATCACTAAAATGTGAAAACATCACCCAGAACTTAAAAGTTTGTCCCAAGGAGTTTAGGCCATCTGCATGGCTAAAAAGTAGGGAATTTTTTCTCGAGGAAGGAGAAAGTTTTTGAACTGGTAACACTACTAGAAAACAAGCGTGGTAGTTTGTTGTTATAGAGCGGAGTTGAGTTTTGCTCAAGGTTCTTTAATATAAGATTGGGATATTAGCCCGGCAACTAATCAAAAACTTGTCAGCCCGACTTCCACGATATTAGCATTTCGTCATTTGTGATGCCACGGACCAGGAGAGTTGTTACCAAAACACAGCAAGTTTTTCCATTATTACAATTAAAAATTGTTTGTTAATTTTGAACTGGCAATATCCAGACATTTAAGTAATTTAAAACGTTATAATTTTTTTCATCTTATATTTCATCTTATAATTATAACAATCAGTTACTTTGATAAAAAAAATGTGTAATAATTCTGGCTGTACATTATTTGCAAATTATGGCTTGTCATTCACATGTTCGTAAATGTCAATGAAATGACTCTAAATTAAAATACAAATACAAAAATATAAGAAAATACAAATATATAAACTCTGCTGATGTCTTATTATAATTAAGTAACTGTTAAAGTATTTTAGTGATTTTTTTTTGCAGATTTTTGAAAAGAACTTAAAATTTGGAAGTTTTGATATTCCAAATATACCCGTATTTCTAGAATCAGCCATATAGTAAAACGCATTAGGCTTCCTGATGTTACTGATGTCTAATTTCGCATAAGGTGTGTGATTGGAAGCATCTTTCTTTACTTAATATTGAAAGGCTTTGTAGATTTTATGTGCTTGATTAATGAAAAATTGATTAGATATTTTCAAAATTTGATAGAAAATTAATTTTATTAAATGGAATATGAAGGAGATGAACATTAAAATATGATGTGCAATATATGATTAAACATCTGATTAATGGAAGCAGCACTTAGGGGAAGCATGAAGCAGACAGAAGACACAAAACTGTTACGGCTTTGTTATTACGTTGTTCTCACACTGGAGCAACATGCTGCTTGAAGACAATGCATTCGATTTGCCTTCCAGATAGATGATTATTCTATTAGTTATCAAGCGTAATACAATGTTTACACGAATTGCAAACACTGTTCATTCTCACCGGGATCGAGCCATAAATAAGGGGGTAGTAATAACTCAACGTATGTCAAAGTGTACGGTGTAGTTTTTAATTGCTAGCACGATGCGTCCCCACATATATGAAGGGACAGTTCGGTGCCAAGAAGTGAATAACATGAGAGAGAGAGGTCATAAAATTCAACAACGAGATGTCGAAATAAATGTCAAAATTGAAACTACAAATATCTTGAAAATTATAGCCCCTGTCAAGTGTTAAGTCACCCGAGATTCAGATGAGACCTCCTGGCAGTTGAGAACCCTCAGGATATCAGGAATAATATGTGCGCATGTAAAATAAGCGTTTTCCCTGGAATCCAATGTCGGGAACTAGTCTCACCCGTTTCTTGCACAAGTGCTGCAACAAATGAATGGACGAGAAAATTTTTCCATCTCGCCCTATATGTCCCACCCTTCAAAGAAAAGGTAGGGACCTGAATTCAAAATTTTAAGTCAGATTCATTTTTGATCTCTGCAGAGAATGTCTCATAAATTTTATGTTTACTTGATCGAAGCCCGATCCCAAAGAATGCACTTCGACATACATTTGGCAACCAGTATCCACTGCTATTCCGTAGCGGTAGCCCTATGCCCTACAGAAAGGAACCGGATTATTTGATACCCTTATGCGAGCACATCTACTCAAGTGTAGCTCGTATCCAGACTCAGATATTACAGCAATGACGCCTTATGGCAAATCTACGCCAAATCGAGCGGGACTGAAACCAGACTGTTATTTGAAAAACTCCTCGGGCAGTAGCAGTCATCGAAGCAGCGGTGACTTCGCCCCTTTCGCCACGCGAGGTCACTCAGCTCCGGAAATAGACGGCGTAGTATTGGAACACTTCTTAGGACCCTATACACCACAGTTAAGCCGTAACAAATGTGTTGACTGCAATGGTAGACGGCATCTTGATAGCTCAGCGGCTACATCACCGCACACGGACCACTATGCACTAGAGGAGTGTTTGCAAGATATCAAACCTGGGCCTCTATGCAGCATCTAACAAACCTCAACTGAGTAATTCAACAGTCATCGGTTCGCAAGACTGGTAGTGCATGCAACAGTACCGTTTTAGTGGGATCATACATCGACCTGCATCGGCCGTCGAGTGCGTCCTGCGGATATCGAACCAGCGTTGAACCAACCGGCATCGACCGTCTAGTACGTCCTCTGGACAGTGAACCTTAGTGAGCCAACCGGCATTTGAACAGTAGATCCTATATAGCGGACCTTGATGTGCAACCGATCCCCTGATGGACTCCCAATCATCCGCAAAGAAATTCTCCTGAAACTGGGAAGCCCGCATGTCCTGTTTTCCCCTCATCGCCTATCCCTGGTATCCTATACATATGAACATTGGAGGTGGTTACTAAGGACAAGGCAAGCCCTTACATCGGTGTTGGAGGTATTGTGTATTTAAAATTCGATTGTTACAAATATAATTAAATGTATAGATAATCATATCCATAAGTTCTGAGCTTGGGAAATTCCCCAAGCAATATAAGTCATAAGTTCGAGTTTAGGTGAATTTAAACAATTATAAATTTTGGTAACTTAGTACTACACCCTGAGGTAAAGTTAGGGATGATTTAGATATATAATGTTTGTTTATTATTTAATTGCTTCATAATTTATATGTAATAAAAGTTGGTGGCCACAAAATCTTCTGGTTTCTGAATTAATGGACTTAATTTTTCAGCTGTCACTAATACGATCGCTGAATCAACTGGGGACACTATCGTAAGTGGGGGTAGTGTATATATGTGGAATTTTGCCACGTCATACTATATTTGCTTTCTATATGAGCTTCTGCCCACCAGCCACCTGCTTTTTCACTGTGTGTCTTTCATTAAGCAGGTATAGAGACCATTTATACAGGTTTGGAGAGAGTTTCCAAGACAATTTGGACAGTATATATGTACGTCGACTATATTTGGCTAGGACAGTTTTTCTTGGCAGTTTGTTTCTCAATATTAAATATATTATTCACAATAGTTGCCAAAAACTGTAGTCATACTATTTTCTTAACGTTCATATTTACTGAATTAATTTTTAAATAATTGAGACCCTTCATACATTAATTCTTTTTAAACGATCTTCTTTGTTTTCTCTCTTTCATTCATTCTCATAGATGTACTTTAGCAAAATATCCTACAATAGAAAATAGTCCCGAATACTCTTTAATTATTAAAAATTCTCTCTACACTTAAAGTTAAAAATTCCATTAGGGGACATTTTCTTATTTGCACTGTCTTGCTAAGACTTAAGAGGAAATTTTTTCTTCCATCACTTTGCTTCATTTTCTCCATGTTAATGTATGGGAAATAGTCCCTAACATCTAGTTCTAATTCTTCGAATTTTTTTCGAGGTTTTTTGACAGGCATAAGTGCTGAGAATAGAAATGTTTGTAATTATTTTTAAAAAACTGATAAAATAATTACTAGTATTTCCAAAATTGTTTTGTTTGAGTTTCATAGTAATAAATCCATATTTCGTCAACTGATACAATGTCAAACACATATTTTGAGGCAACAAAGTTGAACTTTTTACATTTTCTTTGCACTATTGGGCACGAACATCCTTTTGAGCTTGAGTCAAATTGTGTGGAATTCAAAGGAACACATACCTTTTTGACTTTTAAATGATCATGTATAATTGAATGCACTTGGGTTCCTAAATTGTTCAAAGGTGCCTTAATTTTATCATGCGTGACATGACGATCTAAAGTGATCATTTGTTGCATAGCATCAATGTTTTATGGCATCACAATAGTTCTTGGTCGATCTTCACGAACTTCATAACGGAGACTCCTACGTCCAACATAAAAATCTTTAACCCAGTTGTAAGTTGTTTCTTTGAATGGTGCTTTATCACCAAAATTCAAATTTATTCAATCGACACACTGTTGATGTGTTAACCCTGTGGTGAGGTGAAATTTACATAAAAACACTACTACTACTTACCCATAGTGTCCCCCTGTTGAACCTGTAAAATATAGTTGGATCTGAAGGATCTACGTACAATGCCTTTACACTAAAATAACCAGTCGAATTTGTGGCCACTAACACATTTATTTAAACACATAAAATATTTAACATTGATAATAATAATAATACAAACACTCTACACTTAAACGTACCAAGCTTGACCTCGGGGGTGTACGGGCTAATTAATATAATTCTAATTTCAAATTCTCATTAACTTAAAATGCACGTTGTCCAATGAGGGAAAATTCCCAAAGATTACATTTACACTGACACTTGATTTGTATTAGTACACAAATAATACTTTACATCTTAATTGAAAATTAAAGAAACAATACCTCCACACCGATGAAATGGGTTGCAATTCCAAATATCGAAAATTCCAGTTCATAGTGCAGTATTCCAGGTATGTACGATCACACAGTTATTAGGAACATACGGATTTCGGAGATGACGCCGAATCGATATTCCATCGGAAATTATCACGGAGTTGGTAATCACAGCCCGCTATACTCTCCTCCGCCCAATTGTCGGTTGACCCAGCGGTTTCTGGAGATCCGGGAACTACGTGCTGGTCGAAGCCGGTTGGATTGTTTCCTGCCTAACTGGTGGTCGTTGTCTCACACAGACCGCACCGATGACGGTTGACGCACTCAGCTGACGTGTGTTGTATACTGCATAGGGGCCCAGGATTGACGCCCCGCAAATAGTCTTCCCATGTGTGAGATGTAAATTGAGCGGTCGATTCCGTCATTGCAGTCCACACAGTTGTCACGACTTAAATGTAGTTAAAGGGTCCAAAGGGTACCCCACACTAAGCGGTCTATATATTTAGAGCTGTGAGGTACTGCGTAGCAAATGTGGCGACTTCCTCGCTGCTTCGATGATAGCCAGCGCCCGAAGAATGCACACTCGGTCAGGCTCGGCTCTGGCTCGGTTTGGTCTACGAGCTGCCATAACTTAAATTGTTGAATCGTTGCGCCTGACTAAGAGCTACGCCTGCGTGTACGTGCTCGCAGAGACGAACACAAGACGTTGGTTCGGTACTGTATGCATAGGCCGCCCTAGATAGGGACTGCGGACACTGTGCCTAAAAATGCATCAAAATGCATACCGGTTCGGACTTCGAAAACAAGTGCCATACAGTTGGACACCTACTCTAGTGATATCAGAAAGGAGTCTGATTTTACAATTTAAAGTCGAGTCCTTTCAGATTTTTGAAAAGGAAGGAACAAAAATGGGTTGGAAGTCACCTCGTCCTGCTGTGTTAACCCTTCTTTGACCCAGACCGTCCGACCTACCTGAAGGTGCAAGGTATGTGTTTGGACTGCCTTGGCAGTGCCACCCAATTGAGACTGGAACTCAGTGGGGCGGCATCCATAAGAAACTTACACTATTTACCCTATCACCAACCTCTCGGAAGCACTTACGGACACACATATTTAACGCGCTCGTACTCCGCGTGAACACGGCAACACTTTGGGCAGAGCTGGGAATCGAACTCGGGTCGTTAGAGTGCAATTCCCGCGCCCGAACCACTGCGCTGTTCCACCCCGTGTCAACCTTTCTTGTTTTGGACCCAGAGTGTCCGACCGACCCGATGGTGTAAGGTATCTGTTTAGACGGCCGGGAAGTGCCACCCAATTTAGACCGGAACCCAGTGGGGGCGGCATCTAGAAGGACCATACCCTCCTTCCCCTACCACCTAACACTCAGAAGGACTTACGGACATATATATTTAACGTGCCTGTACTCCACGTGGACACGGAGACAGTTTGGGCAGAGCCGGAAACCGAACTTGGGTCGTCCGAGTATACTTCCCTCGCATTAACCATTGGGTTGTCCCACCCATGTGTCACCATTTATCGAAAGTCATAATCATAGCTCGAAAATCCCTTCTACTTAAATTCATGTTTTGCCACTACCTTATTGACTCCAACTAAAATAATTCCATAGCATTTCTCGTTCTTTAACAGCAGAAGTTCACGTGAAAGTTCAAATAAAAAAAAATGACCTGCCTGAAAATTGTTTATTTTGGTATTGCCACTTTCAAGAAACTCAAGTACTGGAGCTTATACGCCGCTTAGACAGTTTAAATAACAGTTGTTCGAATTGCAGTTCTTTATATCCCCTCAATGCTCTTAAATTAACAAATTCCAATGAAGGACACTTTCTTACTTTCATTATTCTGAAAAGACTTCAGATGCGTTTATATAAGCAGTAAGTGAAATAAAAATCAATACACGTATAGTAGCCAGCAATTGACCCGTGCTGTTCCGGATACTTGATTACTTCCCTATATACATAGTATAATGTACAGAGGAAGTATTGTGATGGGTCGACGGAAGAGCACGTTTACATCCCTGAACTCGAAACGAACATTTCTGAAGTGATGTATGTGTGTATGCATGTGTGTGTGTGTCCACGTGAGTCTGTGGATGCCATCTCTCACGAACCGAATGAAGCGTTTCGAACGAAATTTTTTTTTCTGCTCCGTGGACTATACCAGGGAAGGGAAAACTTAGTTACAATGGGTTAAATGAAAGAAACAAAAAATTTTGGAGGGCCAAAGAGTTTTTCATTATTACTTTCCTTATATACATAATGTATAAGGAAAGTATTGTGACGGGGTCGAAAATTCGAATTCGAGTTTTCGACGGGAGAGCACGTTTCAAGCATCCCTGATCACGAATCAAACATTTTTGAAGTGATGTCTGTGTGTGTGTGTGTGTGTGTGTGTGTCATTGAGTCTGTGGAGACGATAACTGACGAACGAATGGACCGATTCGAACCAAATTTGGTACAAAAATCACAATCCATAAACACTGGAAGCCTATTGTTTTTATACGCAATCGAATGTTCAGAACACCCCTAAATTTTCGAATGAAATTTTGAAAAAATCGTCAAAAATTTAAAACCACTAATAAAGTTACGGAAATAGACATTTCGTATGTAATTTTTCATTAGAAAACGATTGACATAAATTTTAGAACGCTAACGTGAACCGTTCTCGAGATATTGTACATTTTTTAAAAAAATTATCAAAAAGTCATATAAAATAATAAGAAAAATATTTCCTATTGAGAAACATGTTTACTTTTCATATGTAATACCATGCGATAAATTGAGTGTAATCCTTCTCGTGGATCTAGCTCGTTCCATTCGTGAAAAAAGATACTTTGAATAATACTTTTGTATTTGAACGCCAATAGTCATTTATCTGCTTTAAGAAAAACTTATTTCTTAGTGCATAACGCTTGGCGAGATTTTGGCGACGAATTTGGCGGAATGTCGCCAACTTGGCGACTTTTTTGAAATGTTGCCAAATTAACGAAAATCTCGCCGAATGGATAAAAATGACGCTAAATCAATGAAAATGACGACTAATTGTCGAAAATTCAATATCTTGGAAATAATATTAGTATCTACTACAAGAAAATCCTATTTTTTACTGTAAAAGTAGTAAATTCATTACATTATATAAGGAAAGTCATGTGTTGCCCACATCAGATTTTTTTTTTTTGTTATCGAAATTCATTTAAAAAATGTTTACATTTTTAGAATACAAAACAAAACATCTGACATGCCATCATATTCAGAATACAAATAATGGGGTGTGAGATCATTGAAACTGAGATTAGGCTGCCAGCATTTTTTCATGACCAGGGCTAAATTGTGAGGATATTATTCTCAAGACAGAAGACATATGGGCATTTGTAGGTTGACTTCTAAGATAACTTTCCTATGTTTCATGGTTGGAAACACTTGATATGCATGAATATGAGGATGCACACATTGGCATATATTTTAAAGCATGGTTAATCAATAAGCAAAACTTAAGCGACGTATATAAGCACAAGTAACACATTTACGCAGCATACAGCTGTTTCAAAGATACGCTGGATCCCCTTCGTCGTTCCAAAGTATCCTCGAAATAGATATATGTTGCATTATTGTGTTATTTGTGCTTATATACATTACTCAATTTTTTTATATTGATAAACCATGCCAAAACGTATATACCAATGTTTGCATCCCCAGATTGCATAAAACATGTCTTACTTATTGATGATTTATCAAGTTTGTAAATGTTGACTTTAGCTAGACTTCCAAGAAAGTCCAATTTTGTTGTATTTATAAAAGTCTGGCTAATTTCAAATTTGAATTGCATTTCAATCAATTCAATCTATAAGGAAGTTCTCACTTCTGCATAATTCACCTTTAAAGGTATTGTAAAACTATCCAGGTTGAGTTCAATATTCCTAAAATGTTGAAGACCTTATTTAAATTCTGTTTGCATAACGAAACAAAAGGCAAAATATCTAAATCATTTATCAAACGGGCCGTATTAAACTCACAGGCGGACCGTGTTTGACCATTAAGGCGCACTAAACACACCGCTGGACCGTATTTGGCTTGCAAACCGTAACGTACACACGGGGGGCCGTATTTGGCCCGCAGGCCGTATTGTGCCCATCCCTGGTCTATACTATAAATCTAGAAAGATTCAGCCTTCTAGGTCACCGAGACGCTTCTGTATTGTTACTAAGATATTTCGACTCCCCTATTTTCTGAGCCCCCCCCCCCCCCCCCCGCCGTCCGAGAGTAATTGAAAATCCAACTCCATTAGCTTCTGTTCTGTGGGCAAAGTGAGCAAAGTTATATATTTCTATGTAACTGGGAGTCTTCCAGAAGGTTTAAAAAGACACAAATACATTGAAAATTTTATATAGATTTGATATTGAGTTTAGGCTGTATTATCATGTACACTCATACATTGATGCATTTATATACACTTACCTTATATTCTCTCTTTCATTTTGTCTATTTACAGAAAGTCTTTAATAAAATATCATCCAGCAGAAAATTGTCTAGAATACTCTTTAATTATTAAACCCCTCACTACACTTGAAAGTTAGAAATTCTATTAGGAGAGATTTTCTTACTTGCACAGTCTTGGGAAAGTCTTAAGATGAGTTTTTATGATCAGTAAGAAAATAAAAAATCGATTTATAGTAGACAATAATTGGCTCCATGATGCTCCAAACATACTATTTCATTTGAGATAGATGGTTGAATTCATCTTAATATAATAATGTTTCGAAAAGTTTTTGTTAACATTTCATGCATAACTTGATGAATTTTTTCTAATATGTATAAGAAATTTAATTTCATTTAATAAGGGGCATTTAATAGGGGGTATTTAATAGGACTATAGAATTTTTTTAAAAGGGGATTATGCTAAACCCGAATGCAATAAAACATTTATTGCAGATCAGATATTATTGCCGATCAAGTATTGCAGATTAAAAATTTATGGAAACAGTCTTAATGGTGCCAGCATAAAATGGAACTAGAGAATATCTTAAAAAACAGATTGACTACAAATTGACGAATTTCATAGATCCTGGCGTATTTAATAAGACTATAAACTACTTAATAAGACTATTTAATAAGACTTAAGTTTTCAAAAAGAAGTTATGCAAAACCCGAATGTAATGAAACTTTCAAGATATTAGAAATCAAAATGTCGTGAAAATAATCCTTACCAGTACCAGCGTAAAAGAGAACTGGAGAATTTTTTACAAATATTGGCGTGTATAATTTGTATAATTTCTTACTCTGATTTCACGAATTCTAATGCATTTAATAGGACTATAGAAATTTTTTAAAAGGAGGTTATGCTAAACCCGATTGCAATGAAACTTTTAAGGTATTGCTGATCAAAATATCATGGAAACAGTCATACTGGTACTAGCATAAAAGGGGACTAGAGAATATTGTAATGAAAACTCGTCGTGACAACAAATTGTCGGATTTCATGAATCCTGGTGTATTTAATAAGACTACAGTACGTTTTCAAAAGAAAGTTGTGCAAAACCTGAATACAATGAAATTTTCAAGATATCAGAGATCTAACATTCATTAGAAAAATCCTTAATGCTATCAGTGCACAAGAGAACTAAAGGAAATAGTGAAAAAAGCCATTGTTCCTACAATTTGCCTAATTTTAAGTAGTTTCAATGTATAGTTCATAATGAGATCAAAATAAACAGGGCGAGCACAAGAGCATGAAGCAGCAATTTATCGATGATGATTGCTGGTGATTACATTTAAGAACGCGTTGTTGTTAAAATTATTAAAAATTTTTAAAGTGAAAGATTTTGGGTATTGTCAAGAATCCAACACAGAGGTAGGCCATATATGTTTGGAGTTCTTCAAATGGAAAAATAACATGACATTAAATAATATGCAAACATAATAAGGGCATTTAGTTAGATAGAAATAACATTCATTATACGACTTTTTGAAAACAAGTATCTTCTTTTTTTTTGCGTTGCAGGTAATTATTACATGACTACACATTATGTGACAGCGTTATATTGTACTAGATAATTTGTTTTTATATACTAGGGGGCTCGCGCAACCCCCCTCCTACTCGCTGCGCTCGCAGAGCTCGTTTCATATATATATTTCCTAAAAATTCTACTTTCAAAAGTATCTCTTCTATCCCTGCTTATTTTCCGCAGGAGGGAAGAACAGAAATTTTTCTTAGCCCAAGGAATCTAAAAACTGAATTCCTTGATCATGAGCTCACTTCATGACAAACTAAAGTTTAAATCGATAAATGGTTTATTTCATCCTGTTACTCTATAATTTCTCTATGAATGTACCAAGTTTCATATTTTTGTATGCTATAGTTTTTACGGTACGAGACAGAGAATTTGCTAGACGTGCCGATATGCAAAAAAAAGTTCACTTCAGAAGTGCATAAAAAGTAAAATAGCTCAAAAACTACATCGAATTTAAAAAAGAAGCTTCTTTCTGCAAAAATTCACCCATGTAGGTACCTGTCTGCAGAAATTCGTGGTCTTGCTATTGTTAGTCTATCCAGGACGCGAACCTGCAGCTCAAATATTTTGTCTTTGATTTTTACATTAAATATTTCTTAAACTACAATATATATCAAAAAGACGGTTTATTTCAGCGTATTCCCCAAAACTTTTTCTGCAAGCCTTTTCTTCCAAATTTCATATTTTTATATGCAATAGTTTTCCGGTACGAAGCAAAGCATCTCGAGAAACGAGAAATTTATAAAACAGCGGCGGCGACGGCGGCGTCACCTACTTTTTTTTAATATACAGAGATTCGATTGCATTTGATCCATGTTTTCATTACTATCATTCAGCAATTCCTTATTCAAAGTAATTACATATCTATTATACACTCGAAAATGTGCGTAGCCCAGGATTTAAACCCCATCATCGTTTATTCAAACCTCTGATTAAGGATGCACCAGAACATAAAGCGAATTCCAGAAAAACAAACTTTTAGGATATTTAGAACAAAAATAAATCACTTGCTGCGTAGGCGTAATACGCACTGAATAAGTATGCGGAGTGCATGCTGTCCGGGTGTACTCAAACTGAAAAATATAGTCTTTAAAACTAAATTCTAACATAATTATTCACTACATTTCGAGTTTTCGCCTTCGTTAGCTTAAACTAAATTGTATAGTCTTTAAAACTAAATTCTTGCATAATTATTCACTATATTTCGATTTTTTGCCTTTGTTAGCTCAGACTAAGAAGCATAGTCTATAAAACTAAGTTCTAGTATAATTATTCACTACCTTTCGATTTTTCGCCTTTCTTCAGTAAAATTAAATTTTAAAAAATGCTATCTCAGTGAGTTTCATTAGATTTGTATCATTTTACTGTGGCGTTACTGTGCTAGTTACTGTGGAGACAACTGCCTGGAATACGCAAGGATCTGCAGCTTCAAGAAATGAAAAGATTTTTTTGTTACCCAGCCATCCGACCTACCCGAATGTGTAAGGTAAATGGCCAGCAAAGTTCCATCTAATTTAAACCTGAAACCAATAAAGATGACAACCACAGTGACCACACCATCCAACCCATCATCCCTCGGATGAACTTTCGGATCTACAGATTTAACGTGACCTTATTCCGCGAAGACACAACAATAGTTTTGGGTGGCGAATCGAGACTACCGTCTGCGATCCCAACGCTTTAACCACTGGGCTATCTCCGCTCCGAATGAAAAGATTCGACGAAATCGCGGGAAATGGCCGAGTTTCGTCTTGACAAGTTGATAACTTTTACACATACTAATTCGAATTTTTAAAGTAACCTCACCGAGCCGTAACATCCGGTGACCTGAAGTACATCTGTACTGAATTTCCAAATCTTCAATTTTTCCGCTATAGACGTTACAGATGCACATTCGAGTATTTCTTAATGTAAGATATACATAGCATAAATATTCATATTATTTGTAGACTATATCTCTACAACATTAACTTTGAATCACCAAAATTCCCAATATGCATATGCACTCTAAATATTCGTTTTTAGTTAAAACTCAAGAATTATATAAACGTTTGTAAGAGCTACTATTTTTTTCCGTCCACTAAAAAAGTTATAGTCTGACCTAATCAGCTGATGGCGCTTTCACTGCTCATTGTAATTAAGAGGAGCCTCTTACATTTTCGGCGCTGGCATGTAATTAGATAATTACTTTTAATAGCCGATATTTAATCACATTAAACTGCCTTCCAACTACTAATATGAGGAATTCATGACCATGGGTGTGCAGCGAAGTTTTTCTTATATCCAAAATTAAAAGCAGTTTGCGCTCAAACTAAAAACATTTCGACAGGATCTTTACAAATTCTAAGTTTATATAAGCTGAAGAGGCATAAAATGTTGATTATTAGAAAATAGCAATTTGATTTTTGGGGAGTGGGTATCATATATAAATAACATCTAACTATGAGTCGGAATTTATTTGGCAAAAAACGATAACTACTTTATAAAAATAAAAGCAGGAAAACATTTAACAGAATAAATTTTGATGAAACTCGTAGATCAAAAGTATTAGCAAAACTGATAACAAATTGAAAAGCCAAGTAACAACTATAATGAACACAAATATTTCAGTACTAATTATTATCTATTAATACTTCATACATTGTTGTTTAATGCTAGTATCATTATTCTGTAGTTAACTAATAGACTACAAACTTTGTCCCTTCATATTGATAAGTTACCAGCTCATACTTTTTAACACTTTACAACATAGTTGAAAAGTGTTTATCACTTTGTCCATTCTGTCTGTCTGTCTGCCTGTCTGTCCGTTCGCACGATAACTGCCGTAAAAATGACTTTACGAAAATGAAATTTTAGTATGTTGTTCAGACGGTCTACGGGACCTAAGCGAATTTAAAATTCACAAATTGCTTCGAAAGTTTTAGGAAATATTCAAATTATCCCATAAAAAATATAAAACAGATTTCAGCAAAATATATTCGATAGTTTTTTAAATAAAAATTAAAATATTAATAACACCCATATCATATGAAGAGATCACGCGACCCACTTCAAAATAAAATATGACATCCATCTTGTGTCAAAATGGTGTTTTTTAAAGTTCTATTTAATTTAAATTTAGTGTTGTATCCGTCCTAAAATCGCTTTACTTTTGCTTAATTTCTTTGCATCTATATTCTGAAACAACGCAATTAGAATATATTTGAGTTTAAATGATCATCAAACTTTAATTATTTCTACAACGGAGCTTAATTTTCACATATGGAGAATGTAAACACATCAAGCTGTAAGATGAGTTGTATAAGAATTACTGAATTTCTTTAATGCAAATTATTTAGCTCCGCAGTCTGCAATTGAGCTGATATGAATGAAGCATTAATTGATTTTACATAGAGACGCAGACGACTTTATAGCAGATTTTTTCGATGAAGTTTTAAGTATAGAGTTAAATTACTTTTACATCCATGGTTTTAAGTTTTTGAGTAAAATAAATTATTATAGTATTGTGATGTATGAAAGGAATAGAAAAAAGAGTATGAATGAAATATTTACAGCTTTTTCATAGAGATCCAGGCGATTTATATTTCAATGAAGCCATATGAATAAAGTTCATTTTTTTCGATGAAGTTTTAAGTTTTCCAATATAATATATTATTGTAGCATTGTGATAATTTTAAATTTATTACCGCTGAATGTATCGTATTTTAGAGATATTTAAATAAAATTGCATTACAGTTGGAAAGTGTTTCATAATTAATGTCTTATGCATGTTTGATCTTTCTTGGTTCTTATAATTTTATAAATTTTAAGATATACGACTCAACTCAGTAAACAAACTCAACAAAAGTACTATAATTTCCTGCGTGCTGTTTGTTTATTAACACTTCCCAACATAGTTGAAAAGTGTCTATGACTTTGTTCATTCTGTCTGTCTGTCCTTTCGCACGATAACTGCCGTAAAAATGACTTTATCAAAATGAAATTTTAGTATGTTGTTGAGACGGTCTGTGGGACTTACGGGAATGTAAATTAATAATATCACCCGCTTAATTTTGGATTGAACCCGGGTTGAAAAAATGAAATATACTGAACCCTGTGGGACCTAATTTTTGAAACAATTTTTAAGCAAATTTAAGATTCTCAAATTTCTTCGAAAATTTTAGGAACTTTTCAAATTATCCCATAAGATATAAAAAAACAATTCAGTGAAATATGTTCGGTAGTTTTTTAAATAAAACTTAAAATAATACTTGCACCCATATTATATGAAAGGATCCCACTTCAAAATAAAATGTGGCATCCATCTTGTGTCAAAATAGTGATATTTGAAGTTCATTTTAATTTATATTTAGTGTTGTATCCGTCCGAAAACGGCTTTACTTTTTATTTTTTCTGTGCATATGTATATACTGCGCCAGCGCAATTACAATATTTTGGAGTTTAAAAGATCATAAAACTTTGATCATTTCTACAACGAAGCCTAACGTTCACGTTTGGAGAATATAAATACATCGATTAATTTTAAAAATATCACCGCTGAATGTATCACATTTTAGAGATGTTTAAACAAAATTGCATTTCAGTTGGAATGTGTTTCATAATCAATGCTTTATGCATGATTAATAGTTCTTGTTATGTTTATATATTGTATATATTTATAATTACCTTGGTTACAACTTTATATTACCATCTATAAAGTTTTTTTTTACATACTGTAAGATGAGTTTTATAAGAATTGTTGAATTTCTTTAATGCAAAATTATTTAGCTCTGGAGTCTGCAATATAGCTGATATAAATGAAATATTCATTGCTTTTACATAGAGAAGCAGGCGATTCCATATTATTGTTTTTTTGATGAAGTTGTAAGCATGGAGTTAGAAAGTAATTTTACCTCCATCGTTTTATATTTTTAAGTAAAATGAATTATTGTAGTATTGTGATAATTTTAAAAATATCGCCGCTGAATGAAAGGAATAGAAAAAAGTTTATAAATGAAATAATCATTGCTTTTATATTGAGAGCCAGGCGATATATTTCGATAACGTTATTAGAATAAAATTCATTTGTTTTCGATGACGTTTTCAAATACAATAAATTATTGTAGTATTGTGATAATTTTAAAAATATCACCGCTGAATTTATCGCATTTTAGAGATGTTTAAATAAAATTATATTTCAATTGGAAAATGTTTCATAATCAATGCTTTATGCATGATTGATCTTTCTTGTTATGTTTATATATTGCATATATTTATAATTACCGTGGTTACAACCTTGACTTACTATCTATAAAGTTTTTTTAAAAACTCATATCTCTTCTGAATTTTTTTTTAACATTAGACTTCATAGAAATTTTTTTATCAAAATTAAATGTTATAACTATAATCATCCTGCTAAGATAGTATAATAAAATAGCTAAAATGGATTTTTACAACATTTTCCGTGTTTGTTTTAGGGCAAGTTATTATAATGCATTCTAAATTTAGCAGAATATAAGAAGACTATAATATAGCAGCAATTTTAAGGGCTGGATGCTGGTTTTAAAAAAATAGTTAATTTCAAATAATAATTGATTTTAAATAATAGTTAATAGAATAAATACTCGGTAGATGCCAAGTGCTTGCACGATTTTCGGAAAAATCGTGTCTAATAACAATAGACACCATTAGGGCTCATACTTAATTCGCAATAATAACTGAACTAAGAAGACGTTTAATATCTCGAGGATGGTTTATACCAGTGTCCAAATTGAGTGCTATTCGTTTTCTAATGGTAACGTACAAAATTATCGTAACTAAATTAGCAATAATACATCCGATTGAAAAGCAAAATAATAACTATGAAAATTTTACCTCTGGTGACATTTCTTTTGAAAGCCTCTGCATGTTTGCCATGATGCACTGTATTTTCATATCTTTCAACAAAGAAACTTTCATAAACTTCGAAAATTGATTGCGAAATGGGAGAATCCTTTTGCGAGACATTTTTGACCTCAGTTTTACGGATTTATAATGTTTAGCATCTATTGGTATTTCTGAAATTCTGAAATTTTGAAATACTAGCGGCAGGGTTGGCAGGGTTTTGACGCATGACGGTTTTATCCAGTTTAATCCATGGTTTTAAGCGTCACATCAAAAACCTGAATGTCAAAACTGTCAAAAACTGTCAAGTGAGAACGAAACAAATAATATTGATAATCAAAATTCTGTTACCCTCAATCAGTACCGTAACTAGTTTTCATGTACCCTGTGCCAAGGTTTTACTTTCGGGTCCCTTGTATTTTTAAGAGAGAGGAGGGAATTAATAAAACAAATACAATAAAACGATATAATAATTGAAAGAGAGCAACTCTATTTATAAATTGTATATTTAATTGATTTGAATAAATTTATTGTTATTTTTATTATATTGTTTAAAAAAAATGGATAGCCCCTTGGAAATAAATTTTTGGAAGAAAAAATATTTTTTTCACCTAAAATGTAGGCCTATATACTATAAAGAGATACAGCAGCACTGGCCAATGCTTGCCACATTTGGCTAAGTCTTATGAAAGAAGATTCCCTGCAACCACACATTAAAATTGTTCAGAAAAGACTAGCACAGGCATTAATGCCAATCCATTTCCTCGCTTACATCATGCATCCGAAATATATGGGTAAAGACTTAACAGATGGCTAAATGGAAACTGCTCGTTTTTTATAGTACAGAAAAAATTGAAGGCTGTTTACCACTTCTGATTGCACTTGAAGTCCAAGAAAACCCATTCCGAACATCTTACTTCAGTACAAGCGGTGACGTGGTGGAAAGGTATTTCGAAGTGTGAAAGTTTTCAGGATGAAAATAGTGCAGCTTTTAAATTAGCTTAACTAGCAATAATGCTGATATCCCAACCTGATAATTCGGCCTCTACGGAAAGAATATTTTGAAAATTTTGAAATCATCCATTCTGAACTGAGAAATCGTTTAGGACTAGAGAAAAGTTTTAAACTCATTACGTGTTATCGAATGCCAAGTGAGTATAATGAACCCGAATATTAAAAACAAAATGTGCTATCTCTAAAATGTTAAAATAATAAAACTTCAGAAAAGTTATAAATATTGATTTTAATTTAAAACAAAATCAGGTAACCTTATGATTTAAATTCAAATAAATTAAAGTTTATTTTTAATTGTTGCTAGTACTTCAATATTTTAACGGTATTTATGTACTTGTATTGTTGTAAGGATAATGTTTTAAAATTACTGACATTTTTTTTTTATAATGATGTTCAAATTTATATGGGTGATCAATCTTACAATGATTGACATGGTGGTTTTATGGTTTTTAAATCAACTTCCCCTTTTGTTTGCAGTTTTGGGATTTTTGACGGTTTTATCCGGTTAAAACATAGATTAAACCAATGTCATGTCAAAAACCAGTTTTTGAAGTTGAAAACCTAACCCTGACTAACAGCCATCCATAGAGATCGCGTTTTCATTGGACATCATTCACAATTTTTGAGAGTGTGAAGAAATGCGCAGATTATAGATATATAGATTCATACATGATCGTACATAATTTAAAAGTGTAATTATTTTTAAAATCCTATACAAAAGAAAAACGTATACATATATCAACAATTTTAGTTTCTATGCGATACATAGTATATGCAAGAGAAAAGTAATGTGATGGGTTGAATGACACTATAGGAAGAAATAATGTCATTCAAAAATGTCAATACTGCAAACGGTCTGCTGTACCCCAATGAAAAATATGTTTGTGAATGTGTTTGTTTGTTTGTTTATCTCACCATCACGGGAGAACGACTACACCAAATTTCATAAAATTTTGTGGGTAGCCTTGGAATAGCGCAGCTTAAAATGTAATCCATATTTCGAGATAAAGTCACAAGTTTATTTAACACATTGATATATTTTCTTTCATATATTTAATTATAAATAATTAATTTCCCCAATTTTACGAAGTCGAGATTTTAGCGAAATTAAGTAATTTTATGACCTAACATATTTCAACAACGTTTAGAAAGCTATGTTGAGCTATATAAATAAAATTGAAAATTTATCTGTTTGTTTATTTGTGTGTTTGTCTCATCATCACGGGAGAATGGCTGAACCGAATTTCAAGAAATTTTGCGGGAAGCCTTGGAATAGGCCCACTTTCGAGTTTTAGAGATATTAATGACAAGAAAGATCAATCATGCATACGGCATTGATTATGGAATACTTTCCAACTGAAATGATATTTTATTTAAACTTCTCTAAAATACGAAATATTCAGCGGTGATATTTTTTTAATTATCAAAAACCATTAAACACCAATTGCAGCATTTACCACCAATGGAGAAGACGTTGAAATGGCAGGTATCGAAAAAGTCGTCTACCTTGATGTCTTGCGTCATGCAAACGGTTTCGAATTGTTTTCGTCGAAACCACGTTACCTGTAGTGTGTGATAAATGTCGTTGTAGCACAGTTGATGTAGTAAACGGCTCCCGCGCAACGCTTCTCAGAAGCATACGATCTTCACGTGGTGTGGTAAACCTAGAAGCTCCACTACCTGATCTTCGTGTCATTTCGTTGTCTCTCACAAACCATAACTGTGCTCACATCATGACCCAAAGGTTCAGCGATCCTTCGAAGGCTCATTAAACCCTCAAGTAAAACAATGATTTGTTGGCGTTACATTGACGACAACTGAACGTATGCGGTATGTCGACGTAGTCTTGGCATACTGTGATGATTTTTACAATCTGAAACCAATGATTCTACAATTTAGCTGTGATATCGCTCCTCCTTGACCTGACGCTTTTATGCTGGTCGGTAAAGTTTTACGTCACTATGCGTAACAAAACTGTGATCATTTGCATATCTCGCCTTGCTGTTTCCATTTCCCGATTTATATAAAGCTACACCTACAACTTTATAGTGTTGCGATTTCAGTTGTGAGCAGTGTACTTCTACTTTTAAACATCACTAAAGGAAGGCTATGGTTAAAAATAAGGTTTAAGTAAAATATGAAGTATAAACTTACCTTTTCTTTGTCGTTCTGTGAGGTTGCCCGTAGGTGTGTCTGTAACATCAAACATAGAGAGTTTCATATCGGAGGCTATAACGACACTTCGAGCAGGATTCCACCTGTACTGTATATCTCTTTCGGAATAACCAACTGGGAGGAAACAAAGCTAATTATTTTGTGAAGTTATATAATGCTAATAAACGAGAATAAATATTTTAGATTCATAAAATCTGGTAGTAAAATCCGGATTGACACCTTCCGGGTTCACGAAAGCATTTTCTATTGACAAAAATGTCCCTAAATTTACTGCAATGAATGCGCTATCTCAATGCGCAGTCGTTACAGTAAGGTTCTTCAATATAAGATCGGGCAGTTAGCCCGGCAACAAATCAAAAAGTTTCAGCTTGACGTCATGAGGGTTAGATTACGTTATTTGTTATATCACGACCCAAACACAGACAATTATCGCATTATTACAGTTAAAAACAGTTTAGAAGCGGTAATATCCAAACGTAAACACCTAACGCAGATATTTTAAATTGTGCTATGCACATAGGACCCAGTGAAGTCCATGCGGACACGTCCGCATGGACTTCACAGGGTCCTATGACGTCACTGGATCCTATAATATAGTGACATCAGTAGGATAAGATGACAATCACTAAATCTAGTTCGGTCCTTCTTGAGAGCCCGAGAATAAAATACGCTCGTTTTTAATCCCTATGACATCATATGTACAGAGTCAGGTAAAAACACTTAAGTGAGTCATCACCGAGACGAATACACGCTGGAAAACATATTTTTTACCCCCACAACTAACAAAGTCTTCAGTGACCCCTGTCTCTGGGATATACAACTATAAATCTTGAATTTTAATTCCACACATAGTTTATATTAATTATCAAGTCATAATGTATTTCTTTAAAAATAAAATTTCCCGGTAGTCTTATTCTTACAGCGGTAGTCTTATTCTTAATCATAATATTAGCGCAATTTTTACAGCGACATTAGCTCACCCCATAGATACACTCTTTGGCAAAAAAAAAATACGAAGCAGCCCTGAAAAAGAACCCGATTATCTCGAAATTTCGTATGCAAATTCCTTTATACCAAATTTGCAAATGATTAAATTTGCAAGGCCAATGAGTGTTAACTTCGGTCATAGCGCGCGCTTCTACTGCGCAACTAGCACCCTATAGAACAGCTTAAAAATGTGGACGGTTTATATTTGCTCGTTATCGGCGTTGCAGTTACGTGGAGACATAAACAATAATGCCGTTACGACTTGCCGAAAACCTTATAAGCAATTAGACCAGTTCGAACGTGGTCATATAGTCGGGATGCGTGAAGCTGGCTGGTCATACCGAACAACAGATCGCCACCTGCACCTAACGGACACTGCTGTGCAACAATAGTTGTTGCAAGGAACTAATCGGCAGAATGAAGGTTCTGAAAGGCCAAGGTACACGAATGCGAGGCAAGATCCGATTATTGTGCGTGGAAACTCACGGAGCTTATCTGGGGTGGTGTTACGCTCACGGCGGCCTTTAAGACGTCTGCCCATAACCTCACAACATAGACAGAGTCGTTTGGATTGGTGTCGTAGCCGAGCATCGTGGTTGCCAGCAGACTGGCATCGCATAGTGTTCAGCGATGAATCACGCTTCAGTCTTTCAGCAGATGACCATCGGGTACATGTGTGGAGACGCCAGGACCAGCGGTCCCAATCAGTCTTTGTTTTACACAGGCACACAGCCATTACCCCTGGTGTGATGGTATGGGGTGCTATCTCTTACGAAAGCAGGTCGTCCTAGTCATCCTGTGCAAAACTTTAACAGCTGAACGATATGTCGATGAAATCCGGCGACCGTTTCTGTTACCCTTCAAGGGTACATCATTCTCGGGTCATTTTCCAACAAGATATTGCCACGCCACATATGGCTCACATATCTGATGATTGTCTCCGTGCTGTTTATACTGTTCCTATGCCAGCGAGGCCAACAGAACTTTCGCCAATACACCATGTATGGCACATGCTAAGCCGCCAGATTCGGGAACCCTGAAATGTAGCACATCTGGAGCAACAATTGTGGAATGCCTGGCAGAATGTATCGCTGGATGACATTATGAAACTTTATCACTCCTTATCTAGACGTATACAAGCATGCATTGCCGCCTTGGGGTTTTACCAATTACTGATTTGAGAATTTAATGTGCAATTGCTAACGATTGATGGGCCCTGCGGCCTTGATTTTGTAATCATTTCATTATCTGTGTATGAGTTGTACGCATATTTAATTTCAATAACAGAAAGGGACTTTCTTCATAGTGTTTCATTTAGCGTTTTTAAATTAAATAATAATATTGATTGGGAGAGGTGGTTGGTCCATATGTGTTTTAAAAAAATTAAGGTGATACGAATTGCAAGCGTTAACAAGTATTTTATAGAATACCTTATTATCTATCTATATACAGGGTGTCCCAAAAAGATTGAAACGCGATTTAATTCTTTACCTGTTGGAGATAAGTGGGCAATGCACATTGCAAAAATGTTGAAAGTAAGGTAGGAAATAAGACATTCGTTAATGAAATAGTCCATCCATTAATTTTCAAAAAGCTACACTTTTTAAATTATTATACGAACCCCTTAGACAAATTTGGTCAATCAGAAAGTATTTATTTCTAATGCAACAAGATCATTAAAAAAACCCCATAACTGTATCTTTAAAATCAACTGAATTACGATAAAGGAAAGAATCTGACTTATGCCACTTTTCCGTGCTATGTGAAAGGCTGTTTTATCATTGAAAATAGGGATCATAAACAAATTGACGATGGAAATTGTTTAGATTAGAAATACGTTAATATGTGTCAAAATTTGTTATCACAAATGCATTTAAATAAAGCATTACACAGACAGAGATCATATAAAGCATGAGTACTCACTATCCAATTTTATCTTTTTTGTGATATGTCACAAATTTACATTTCTAATTAGATATATGATCCCCATTCACAAAATTCAATTTTCAATTCAATATAACTCGCTCAATTTTCAAGATACAGATATGAGGTTTTTTTAGTGATCTTATTGCATTAAAAATGAAAAATTTCTGATTGACCAAATTTCGTTTTAGGGGGCCGTGTAAAATTTTAGAAAATGTAACTTTTTGAAAATTAATGGGCGGACTATTTCATTAACGTAGTCTTATTTCCTACCTTACTTTTAACATTTTTGCAATTTACATTGCCCTCCTATCTCCAACAGGTAAAGAATTAAAGCGCGTTTCACTCTTTTTGGGACATTCTGTATACTAATTGCCAAGTGTCCGTCTGTCCGTCTGGCCATCTGTCTGTGTCCATCTGTCTGTCTGTCTGTCTGTCACGCTTTTTAGGCACTTCCCAAATAGATTGAGACTTGTAATTTGGTTCACAGGCCAATCGTTTTGTAAAATCCTCTTGAAAAATCGTATTTTCCGAAAATGTTCTGTAGAAAAAGTGCCCCACACCAAAACGTTCGAAAAGTGAAATGATAAGAAATAATTCTTTGCGATAAGATAGAAACTTCAAATTTGTTGTATGGGTAAATCGTTTGAAAAATAGAGACTTAAACTTTGACGATAGAGACTTAAACTTTGGTGCACGAGTGTGGATAGTTAGAAAGGAAGAGCATGAGCAATTTCAGATTTCTAACATTTTCTACTTAAGGGAGTGCCGCACTTTAAAATGTTCGATTTTCCGAATAAATGAGAAACAGATGTTTTAAATTTGATAGAGGCTTGAAATCTGATATATGGGCTAATCATTTGATGAAAACACCCAAGAAGAATATAATTTCTCAAAAATGTTCGTTTAAGGGGGTGCTCCAGAGAAAAACGTTCGAAAGGTGAATTGATAAAAAACATGCTTCGGGATAAGATAGAGATTTCAAATTTGCTCTACTGATACATAGTTTGGAACAAAGAAAGTGTACCTTTCAGTTTTCCATTAGTTTCTACTTTAGGGGGTGACGCACACCAAAATGTTCGATTTTTGCAATAAAGGAGAAACGCCCCTTTTACAATGCCATAAAGGCTTGATATTTGGTATATCGGCGAATCATCGGATAGAAAACCCAAGAAGAAGGGAGTTTCTCAAAAATGTATATTTAAGGGTGTGGGTACTCCACACAAAAATATTCGGAAGATGAAATGCTAGAAAAAGCATGCTTTGCGATGAGATAGAAACTTCAAATTTGGTGTACAGGTGTTTGGAAGGAAAAGAAGAGTGCAATTTTAGTTTTCCAACATATGATATTGTAGCGGCTGCCGCTCGCTAAAATATTCGATTTAAGGGACAAATTTAAAACGCCTCCTTTACAATGTGATAGAGGTTTGAAATTTAGCGTATGGGCTAATCATTTAATAAAACCACCCAATATGAATACGGTTTTACAAAAATGTTCATTTAAGGTGTTGCTCAGCAGAAAAACGTTTGAAAGGAGAAATTATGAAAATACATGCTCCGGATTAAGTTATAGACACTTCGAATTTGAAGTGCAATTGAGTGTGCAATTTCAATTTTTAAATATTATTTACTTTAGGGTGTGCCGCACACCAAAATATTCGGTTTGCGAGTACATTAGAAATGCCTCCTTTAAGATGTGATCGAGGTTTGATATATGGTACATAGGCCGATCATTTAATTAAGAAATTTAAAAAGAAAAGAAATTTTATAAATGTTCAATTAAGGGGGTGCTCCACAGAAAAACGTTTGAAAGGGGAAATGGTAATTAGCATGCTTCGGGATGAGAAAAAAAGACTTTAATTTTGTGTGCGGGTACATAGTTCGAAAGGAAGAAGCCTGCAATTTAAGTTTTATGTCTGTCTGTTTGTCTGTCTGTCTGACATGTTTGTTTAAGGCACTTCCTAAGTAGACAGAGACTTGCAATTTGGTACATGGGTCGTTCGTTCCATAAAACCCCTGGAAAAATCGAATTTTTCAAAAACGTTCTGTATAGGGGGTGCTCCACACCAAATTGTTCGAACAGTGAATTAATAGGAAAGCATACTTTGAGCTGAGACAGAGACTTCAAACGGATTTATGGGTAAACAGTTCGAAAGGAAGAAAGTGTGCAATTTCAGATTTCCAATATTTGCTGATTTAGGGGGTGACCCACACCAAAATGTTCGATTTGCCGGACAAATGAGAAACGCTTGCTTTAAAATTTAATAAAGGCTTGAAATTTAGTACATGAGCAAATCATTTCATGAAAACACTCAACACAAAAAGTTTTCCAAAAATGTTCGTTAAAGAGGGTGATCCAGAGAAAAACGTTCGAAAGGTGAAATGACGATAAACTATGATTCGGAATAGGTAGAGGATTCAAATTTGTTGTACGGGTAGATAGTTCGAAAGGAATAGTGTATAGAATTTAAATTTTTTCATATTTTCTACTTTAGCGGGTAATACAAACACAAATGTTCAATTTTCAGAATAAATGTGAAACGCTTTTTTTTAAATATGATAGAGGTCTGATATTTGATATATGAGCTAATCATCTGATAGAAAACCCAAGAAGAATAGAGGTTTAAAATATTCAATTAATGGGGTGGGTACTCCACATAAAAACATTCGAAAGGTGAAATTATAGAAAAAACATCCTTCACGATAAAATAGAGACTTCAAATTTGATGTACGGATAGATAGTTGGAAAGGAAGAAAGAGTTCAATTTCAGTTTTCCAATGTTTGCTATTGTGGGAACTGCCGAACAATAAATGTTCGATTTAACGAACAAATGAGAAACACATCCTTTACAATTTGAGAAAGAACCGAAATTTAGTATATGGGCTAATTATCTGATAAAAAACCGAAGATGAATACAGTTTTTCAAAAATGTTCATTTAAGTGGATGCTACATAGAAAAATGTTAGAAAGTTGAAATGATAGGAAAAGCACGCTTCGCGATAGGATAGAGATTTCAAATTTAGTGTACGGGTAGATAGTTCGACAGGAAGAAATCGTGTAATTTCAAATTTCCAATATTTGCTACTTTAAAGGGTGTCGCATACCAAAATGTTCGATTGTCCGAATAAATGGGACACGCATCATTTTAAATGTGATAGAGGCTTGATATTTGATATATGGGCTAATCATCTGATAAACAAAACCCAGGGAGAATAGAGTTTTTTAAATATGTTCATTTAAAGGGTGTGAGAATCTATTATTGTATGATAATTTTACTGTTCATTATGTTAATTTATGCACCAAACGTTTCAACTCTGTATTCAAGAGTCACGTACTCACGAACGACCAGGACTATAAAAGCGGCAAGCGTTAGACAGAAGTCAGATCAGGGGAGAAAGGGAAGATCTTAAGGATTCGAGCAAGATGCAAGTGTGAATCGCCGCCGTCAGCTTCGGCTGTTATCTTTATACGTGAGTATGATGTTGGTCTGTTCATTAATGGAAGCACGCAACAAAAGGATGGTCTCTACAATATTATGAGTATAGATAGCTATGATTTAATAAATGGTTAGAATTGCTAATTCAGTTCAGTAACAAAAGGTTAAGATTAGATCGAGGTATAGATACGATAGTGCTAGCTTGTAAATATTCCGTGTATGTAATTGAGTATTGAGTTGTCAGCGAAGTTAGCTGGAATAAAGTATGTGTTTGTTAAATGTTGTAGATCATTAATGGAACTTAAGTCAGGTAAAAATCTTTACAATACCGCCTGCACATAGTAACTTAATAGCGGAACTTTACAGGGGATGCTCCACAGAAAAACGTTCGAAAGGTGAAATGATAAAATAGCATACTTCGAAATGAGATAAGAGACTTTAATTTGGTGAACGGATAAACATCAAAAGGAAGAAGTCCGTAACTTAAGTTTTCCAATATTTTCTTCTTTAGGGAGCTCTGCACACAAATATATTCGATATGCCGAATTAATGTGAAGCGCGAATTATTAAAAAATGTACATTATTCGGGGGTTGCTTATTGCGAAACCCTTGATTTTCAACTGGTATTCGGCTAGTGTATACTAATTAGCAAGTGTCCGTCTGTCCGTCTGTCTGTCTGTCTGTCAAGATTTTTTAGGCACTTCCCGAATAGATAGAGACTTGCAATTTATGACATGGGTCGATCGTTCGATAGAACCCCATGGAAAAATCGTATATTCCGAATATGTTCTGAAGAGAGGGTGCTCCACACCAAAACGTTCGAAAAGTTAAATGATAAAAAAGCATAGTTTGCGATACCATAGAGATTTCAAATCTGGTGTATAGGTACCTCATTCAAAGGGCAAAAGTGTGCAATTTCAGATTTCCTATATTTCCTTCTTAAGGGGGTGCTGTACACCAAAATGTTCTATTTGCCGAATAAATGAGAAACGGCTCTTTATAATTTGATAGAAGCTTGAAATTTGGTATATGGGCTAATCATTTGATAAAAACACCCAATACGAATATAGTTTTACAAAAATGTTCGTTTAAGGGGGTGCTCCAGAAAAAAACTTTCGAAAGGTGAATTGATAAAGAAAACATGCTTCGGGATGAAACAGAGATTTCAAATTTGAGGTACAGATAGATAGTTTGGAATAGAAAAAGTGTACATTTTCAGTTTTCCTATATTTTCTACTTTAGGGTGTGCCGCGCACCAAAATGTTCGATATTCGGAATAAAGTATTAACGTCCCTTTGAAAATTTGACAAAGGCTTGATATTTGGTATATGGGAATCATCTGATAGAAAATCGAAGAAGAATGGAGTTTTTCAAAAATGTATATTTAATGGGTTGGATACACAAAAACATTAGAAAGGTGGAATGATAGAAAAAGTATGCTTTGCGATGATATAGAGACTTCAAATTTGGTGCACAGGTAAATATTTGAAATGCAAGAAAGTATGCAATTTCGGTCTCCCAACATTTGTTATTGTAGGGGGTTTCAGATTTCCAATATTTTCTACTTAAGGGGGTGCCGCACAACAAAATGTTAGATTTACCGAATAAATGAGAATCGGCTCCTTTAAAATTTGATAGAGGTTTAAAATTTGGTATATGGGCTAATTGTTTAATTGAAACACCCGAGACGTAAATAATTTTCCAAAAATGTTCGTCTAAATGCATGCTCCAGAGGAAAACGCTCGAAAGGTGAATTGATAAAGAAACATGCCTCGGGATGTGATAAAAATTTCAAATTTTGTGTACTGGTAAATAGTTAAGAAAGTAGAAAGTGTGCAATTTCAGTTTTCCAAAATTTTCTTATTTAAGGGGTGCCGCACACCAAAATGTTCGATTTTCGGAATAAAGGGGAAACTCCCCTTTTAAAGCGCGATATAGGCTTGATATTTGATATATGGGCGAATCATCGGATAGAAAACCCAAGAAGAATAGCGTTTTTCAAAAATGTATATTTAATGAGGTGGGTACGCCACACATATTCGAAACTTGAAATTGTAGAAAAAGCATGCTTCGCGATAAGATAAAGACTTCAAATTTGATGTACGGGTAAAAAATTAGAAATGAAGAAAGTGTGCAATTTCAGTTTTCCAATATTTGCTATTGCAGGGGGTCCCGCTCAATAAAATATTCTATTTGCCTAATAAATGAAAAAAGTTTCCTTTCAAATTTGATAAGAGTTTGAAATTTAGTATATGACCTAACCATTTAATAAAAATACCCAAGATGAATACGGTTTTACAAAAATGTTCATTAACGAGGTGCTACACAGAAAACGTTCGAAAGGTGAAGTGATAGAAAAACATGCTTAGCGATAGGATAGAGACTTAAAATTTGGTGTACGGGTAGATTGTTTGAAAGGAAAAAGCATGAAATTTCAGATTTCCAATATTTGTTGCTTTAAGGGGTGCCGTACACTAATATGTTCAATATTCCAAATAAATGAAGCACGTTTCCTTTTAAATGTGAAAGAGTCTTGCTATTTGGTATATGGGCCAATCATCTGATAAAAAGCCCAAGACGAACGAATTTTTCAAAAACGTTCATTTATCGGTGTGCTTCACAGAAGATGTTCAAAAGGGGAAATTATAAAATAGCATGTTTCTGGATAAAATATAATATAATTTAATGTATGGATAGATAATTCAAAAGGAAAAAGTGCGCAACTTATGTTTTCCAATATTTTCTTCTTTAGGGGGTTCTGCACTCCAAAATATTCAATTTGCCGAATAAATGTAAAACGCGAATTATTCAAATTTTACATTATTCAGGGAATAACTATTGCGAGACAGTTGATTTTCAACGGGTATTCGGCTATTATAAATCTAAAACTACTTCCATATGAAAACCATACCTTCTTCTTATAAACATTACAAAAATCCTATTTTGAAGTACGAAGAATAAAACGGCAATCGAATATCAATTGATATTTTCCTGAAATATATAAGAAAAAACTTTCCGAGAAAGAGATGTATGCTTAGCAGACTAATGTTTGATATTAGCTATATGAGGTATCTGAATGGAATTTCTGTTCGCATTTCTATTTTACTTTGGATAAAGTCTATAATCAAGGCCTTATAAGTTTGGAAACATAAAAGATTTCAAACCTGATAAGTCAAACATTTTTGTTTCTATAGAGGAATTTAGAAAAAGACAACCACGTTGAAACTAAAAATATATACTTGTATTTGTAGAAAAGGAATAGAAGAAATACTATAGTTGGGTTTCATTTTAAATACAATACACCTTATATAACAAAGAAAGAAAACTCTGTGCTATCTGTAGCGGGAAATCTGAGAGTTGTAAAAATACATTATTTTCTTAATTCGAAATATAATATAGTTTTTTCAGGTTTTAACGTTATCACACATTGGTTCCTTAACGACCAAAATTATTACTATATGATTTTTTACATGGCACCACCGGAAAAACCGAAGACCGTTCTTTCCAAAGATGTTTGAACTAAATCTGTAAAGCAATCGTTTCGAACTTATTTTTCTAATATATACATCAAAATTTGCATATTTTAGGCTATCTGACATATATAAATTATATGTATAAATATATATATATATATATATATATATATATATACATATATATACATATATACAGGGTGAGTCGGAATTGTTTTTACAAAAGCAGAGGGGTGATAGTACCCCACCAGACGAGCAATAATTACATGGAACATAGGGTCGCATTGCACTCTGAGAGGCAGAAAAGAGGCACGTCGAACCGCATTGAGCATGACGTAGTCAGCGCCTCGGACGTCATTGTGTACCTGCCTACGTAGTATCTCCTACGCCAGACACGAACGCAGTTACCGTATGCAAATGTCCAGGGAGCAGAATCAGCATAACTGGCTCCCAGTAGGTTCCGGCGATAGCCAATCAGAGCACACGCTGCCCTTTAAAAACCGGCAAAACTTCAACGCTGCAAGTTATTCCCAATAGACTTTTTCTTCTGGGGCCACATGAAATCTTTAGTGTACGAGACGGCTGTGGACTCGGCGGAAGATCTCGTCGCGCGCATCGTTGTTGCCGCAGACCTCATTAACACAACACCCGGAATCTTCGTGAGGGTGCGTCAGTCATTCCTTCGCCGGTGTGAACGGTGCAATGGCACGTGTGGTTGCCACTTTGGGCACTTGCTGAGAGTTTGTCGCTGCACAATAAATCTGTTTGTGCAACGTTTGGTATCGTTCATTCGCTTTCCTAACACTGGTGTACGTGCAGGTTCGTATTCAAATTTTACTCTTGTCTGCCTCTCTGAGTGCAATGCGACACTATGTTCCATGGTAATTATTGCTCGTCTGGTGGGGTACTATCACCCTTCTGCTTTTGTAAAAACAATTCCGACTCACCTTGTATATACATATATATATATATAGTACACATATATATATATATATATATATACATATATATACATATATTTATATATATATAGTATATATATATATATATATATATATATATATATATATACCGGGTGGTCAGAATTAAAACACCCCTACTCTGAGCTCTCCATACATCGAACTACTCAGTGTAAAGGCTCCAAAATTGTTGAACATACTATTCAAGACATGGGGAAAGGGATTACGTGAAAAAACATTAGTTCCAGAAACACCGATAGGTGGCGCTGTACAACAGAAAATATGCTGAAAAGATACAAAATACACATTTGTAACACATTTTATTCGAACGTACCAAACATTCATATCACAAGGACCTTATCGATGCAGGGAATGCTGCTCAATAAGGTTCCCTTCCTCAAGATGCAAAATCTGCAGTCTATGGACAGCTTGCTCAACTGCGGATCGTAATTGGCCGATTGAGATGCTTCTCACATGCAGAGTGATACTGTCTTTCAAATCTGCCAAGATTACCAGACGTCCTCGATAAACAAGACTTTTTAAGTATCCCCACAGCCAAAAATCACAGGGATTAAGATCTGGAGAACGAGATGGCCAGGTTGTCGTAAACGCACGACTAATTACTCTACCATTAGTAAAATGTTGCCGAAGAAACTGCTGTACACAGAGTCCAATGTGTGGAGGCGCTCCATCTTGCATAAAGGTAATTGAATCAAGACATTGGTGCTGTTGCAGTTGGGGTACAACAAAATTTTCGAGCATGTTTTTATACTTCCTGGGCGTAACGGTGCATGTCACAGGGCCATTGGAAGTAGCCTCTTCGAAAAAGAAAGGTCCAAGAATGAATGTGGCTATGAATCCACACTAGACTGTAACTTTCGGTGAGTGAAGTGGAATCTCTTGGAAGGTACGAGGGTTTTCCGTGTCCCAAATGCGACAATTATGGGTGTTGACTGTTCCACTTCGATGGGAATGTGCTTCATCGCTCCATAGAATCTGCCATGGCCACGATGCATACACTTCAACACTAGCCAGAAATGTCAATACAAAGGTCAGTCGCTTCTCCCTGTCGATGGTCAGCAAGTGGTGATTGTGACTAATTTTGTACGGGGAAAAATGCACTATGTTTCTCAGTACGTTCCGCATTGTGCTGTAGGGAACACCCAAGTACCGTGACACTCCACGTGCACTACTACAGTCTATAACGTTATCCATTGATTGTTCAACAATAGCGGTGGCAACATCTTCAACGACATCTGAACGAGTCGATTTGCGTCCTCGACCCGGCTGAACTCTAAGATGTCCAGTTTTCTCGAATCGAGCGATCATTCTCCTGAGATCTTGTGGAAGTAATGGTTCTTTGCGAAAATTCTTAAGTCGACGAAACTCTCGAAATGCAGCTGCAGCATGTCCTTTGTTCATAAAACAGCTTCACAAGCAAAGCGCGCTCTGGCAGTGTGACAGCCGTCGCTGATAAGAATGAAAGTTTCCCTGTTTTATCCCCTTTTATGCCCTGAACATAGTAGCTGCAAACCAAGAGTTTATGCAAATTTTTGTGCTTACAGTGCGAAATTGCAGTTACAATGACAGTTTAAGTTTCTTCACTTTTTTATCTTCTTTTTTTTCATATCAGCAAAAGAAATTGAAAAGGAAAAATTCCATATCGCAAGTGTTGTTTTTTGTGATTATTTTGTGTTTTTTCAACATATTTTCTGTTGTACAGCGCCACCTATCGGTGTTTCTGGAACTATTTTTTTTCAATTAATCCCTTTCCCCATGTCTTGAATAGTAGGTTCAACAATTTTGGAGCCTTTACACTGAGTAGTTTAATGTATAGAGAGCTCAGAATAAGGGTGTTTTAATTCTGACCACCCGGTATATCTATATACTCTTTTGCACAAAAAAACGAAGCACATATTTGAAAAATTACAAAAAACGAAGCAAAATATTTGAAAATGTCTCTTCCTTTCCCACTTTCATTCCACTGCTGTTGCCACTCTTTTGTGGTATTATCATTTAGATGTTATCTTAGCTATGGTTATGATAGGATTCCATTGGTTATGATAGTTATAAGTGGACGACCTATCATACTCTTCGTTTGATAGTGTTTAAGAGTTTCGATATTCTTTTGACAGCCAGATTAAATAATGATATTCTTATGCAAACTTGTAACCCAAAATACTGCCTCCTTTGTTGCGAACATCTCTGCCTGGAAGACGCTATATTTTCGCAGTGTAGACGAGTTGATCACTTGTGAACGCACATGCCATTGTAAAAAGTACAGCAGGATGATGCTGTTCCAGAATCAATTCCAGAGACGTCCGTATAAATATTTGTGCAATTAGATACTGTTTGTGATGGATCAACGTATAAGCAAATATTACCTATTGCTGGGTCCGATAGCCTTGTAATCACTTTTCGTTCGTAATCCTTTTCGTCCAGTATGCTGTTTGTTTCAGGTGTGTTAATTGCGCTTGGATGGCTTCTTTCTACTCTGTCAATGTTATTGGAGAAATACTAGTAAACACGTGTAGTTCTACAGTAGTATTACAGAAGATGTTGTGCTATAAGCCCTTGAAATCTGTAGAAGAGCTATCCCTTGAAAATATTCTAGCTTTCTTTTTGAATGGATATTCAAGTTTAGGGCCCAACTGCTCGCAACATAGAACATGATCTCTCTGTTACTGATAGAAACCATGTTTTTAAGATACTCATCTACCGCAAAGTCCTTGCGAGCTTCATGGTTTCCATCTTTCTACCAGTGAAATTTTCTGCGCATGCCCGCCTTGGAAGCCTCTTTTATCCTCTTACTTATTTTTAACACTTTACAACAAAGTTGAAAAGTGTTTATGACTTTGTTCTGTCTGTCTGTCTGTCTGTCTGTCTGTCTGTCCGTTAGCACGATAACTGCCGTAAAAATGAGTTTATCAAAATGAAATTTTAGTATGTTGTTCAGACGGTCTGTAGGACCTATGGGAATATAAATAAATAATATCACCCAATTAGTTTTTTATTGAACCCGGGTTGAAAAAATGAAATACATTGAACCCTATGGGACCTAATTTTTCAAACATTTTTTAAGTAAATTTAAAATTCACGAATTGCTTCGAAATTTTTAGGAAATATTCACATTATCCCATAGAATATATAAAAAAAAATTCAGTAAAATATGTTAAGTAGTTTTTTAATTAAAAAAATTATTTAATATAGGGAAAAAAACAAATTCAATTAAATTCTGACTTTGGGATATCTTCCAGAAAGAAAAGAGAGAGATATTATATAATAAATATCTCTCCATTTGTTTAAACGTTTTGCATATGGGAGTGGCTTCATATTTTAAAATAAATTTGGTAGATAACTATTTTTCATTTTTTTTTAAATTTTATATAACTCTTCATGATAAATTTAATTGATGGCATTTTAAATGCACTTTCCTACGTCCTAGAGAGTTAAAATTTGGTACACAACTTAAATTTGTTGAACATTTTATTCGACAAAAATTTGATGGATCTTTAAATATAGATCATACATTTTTTTCGAAATGGCCTGAAAATAATCCCCGTTCACTTCTATAAATCATTGGTGTAATATTGTTAAAAATTCTGATGTGGACAGCACATGTCTTTCCCTGCAGACTCATATTCGTTCTCTTTATTTATTCAATGATAATTTGAGTTTATCTGCACAACATAAGTATTTTAAATGACATTGAATTTACACGTTAAACTTAAATTTGGTTCTCATTTGATAGCTGGACTTATTGTCAAAGGTGGCGCAGCGAAAACGCGAAAAAACTAGAATATCTCAAGAACGGCTAGTCCTAGAGTAATGGGGTTAGTCTTATTCTTTTTGTTGTCAAAAATCACATATAAAATAGGAATTTAATTGATATAATTGAGCACACGTAGTCTTTTATTTTTATATATAACGATTTTTGCTGGCCATTTCGCAAAAATAGCCCGTTCCTTTTTCCCGAATCGTAGTAGAATAACCTACAAAGGATTTATATACAAAATTTTGTTAAATTTGGTATATAAATCACTTGTAGGTTATTGAAATATTATACTCCAAATTTTGTTAAATTTGGTTCATTAGTTTTTAGCTAGAGTGGATAAAGGCAATTTCTGCGGCCATTTCGCAAAGAAGGCAGATTCTTTTATTACGAATCGTACTATAATCTAATGAACATCAGGATTTCCCACAAAAACATACCTACCAAATTGTATGAAATTCGGTCCATTAGTTTTTCAATTAGAGTGGATGTAATATCCACACAGACACACAGAAACATACACAGATACACCCTTACACACACAGACGTCTTCCTAAAAGAAGTTTTTTCGTGTTCTAGAAGTCCCAAAACGTGTAGATACTGTGAAAATTCGAGTTCCGATCTTCGGCACGATTCCAATACTTTGAGTACATACACATACACATATATATTATCTGTGTATCTAAATTCCGTGCCTATGCAATTACAATATTTGTGATTTTAAATGATCCCTAAACTTTTATTATTTCTTCAAGGAAGCCTAATTTTAACATATGCAGAATGCAAATATCTCAAGCGATTGTAAGATTAATTACATAAGAATTGCTGAATTTTTTTCACACAAAATTATTTAGCTCTGGAGTCTGGAATACAAGTTATATGAATGAAATATTCATTGATTTTGCATAAAGAATCAGGTGATTTATATTTCGATACAATTTTAAATATTTAAGTATAATAAATTACTGTAGTACTGTGATAATGTAAAAGATATTACCACTGAATGAATCACATTTTAGAAATTTTTAAATGAAATTACATTTCAGTTGGAAAGTGTTTCATAATCAATGCTTATGCATGATTGATCTTTCTTGTTTTTTATTGAGAGCATGCTGTTTGGAGCGTGAAATTTCCGAATCGAAGCTATTTTAAATTGGGTTCAATAGTATTATTTAAAAAGCTGGCGTTTATTTAATTATTTATTATTAATAGGCACTTATTCAGAACCCGGGCAACCCCCTTTTGTTCCTTTCATGGTTTAATGAGCGGTCAAAATGAAGATTAAATGGAGAATTGAAATTATAAAAATTACTTTATTTGCGGAAGATAAGGCTAATATATAAATTCGTGAAATTGTACTGAGATTGTTGAAATTAAGATTTAAATTATATCCGTCGGTAGATTTTAACGTAAAACGTAGAGTCTCCGCAAGTTGGTTTCGGTTCTATGACTTGCCAAGTTCATATCACGTCCGTTGAGCCTATGTACGCGATTGAGCCTGTGTACACCGGACAGTGACACCCAATTTAGACTGGAACCCAGTAGGTGCTACATCCACAGGCACTGTACTTCCCCTTCCTTGCCACCAACTCTTCGGAAGGGCTTTCGGACCCACAGATTTAACATGCCCGTACTGAGCCTATCTCACCAGTTCAAACGCAGAACTTCAAACAGCAGTAGGAATACCACCAGCAACCTTAGCCTTACACAACGACACAACAATACATATATCCACATGTAAATTAACGTAATATAACTAGAATAAAAAACAATTCATTTTAATATAACAAAATATATTTCAATTAACTAATTTTTCATTCACTTATTTAGTGGATTTGACATCAAATGCGGCAACAAAAATAGCTCATATGACATTTAATCTGACCATTTGTAACCCATATTTCGTGGATGATAATCTTGTCAAGGCGCCAATTTGTCACGGCGCCAATTTGTCATGGCGCGGTTTGCCAACTCACAAAAGCAAAGGCGCACCAGACAAACCAAGGGACGGTGAAGCCGTATAGTGGAATTTTATCAAAATAATCAAACATTCTAAATTTACCCAAGCAAGAAACTTTCTCAGTCTAACAGAATTGTTTGTTAGATGACATGCAGTGAATAGCAGAGGAATTAAAGGCATTTCAAATAAATCAGAAGCAAAGTAAAAATCAAAATATTATTTATTTAAAATCACACTTAAGTATTTTACTTAAAAAAAAACAATTTATCCAATTCAGAGCTTCATTTTAATAATAGAACAATCTGCCTTTCTGCTCTGTTCAAAATTTATATAGCACACAATAATTCACTTCAATAATCATATGATCTTAATTTTGATTTTAAATTATCCATAAATACATTTTGTCATGAGCCGATTAATTATAGAAATCATTCTTCACTATGCCGGTGCTGTACGGCATTAAAATTCCCGTAAAGAAAATGTTACCTGGCTATTATACATTTCAAGCTTTTCAGAAAATACCTCTCATCAGATGTGCACGATTTTAGGTGGAACAAAAGTTCTCAAAAAAAGAATCGATGAGGGACAAGTCCAAGACTTTAGGTACAGGTCATCTGTCTATTATGCACCAATCCGAACAATAGCGGAATAACTACTTCAAGCTCGGCGTCGATGTCGGATAGATTTCCTGGAATAAAAAATATATTTTAGAAAATGTACAGAATAGTTAATGTAGGTTTCCAGGATCTTCTTCAATCATCTCCAGAAATGCAGGGGCGGTTTCCTTTAGAACCAAAATGCCCATCTCCGCCAGTTAGCCATTTCGGCTAAAAGCCTTTGTCTATTTACAAGACAAAACTTTCAATGCGACCTTTCAGTCGGAATTTCCAGCTCGAAGAGAGCAAAGTGTGGGTCGCTCGAGCCCACGAAAAAAAGTTCTCCTTCGCTTTTCGCCTCTTCCTGATTGGACAGGCGCGCTTCTCCTAGTAACAAGTGAGCCGACGTCACGCATCCCGGCCAGACACCAAGTCCAGACATTCCAACGAATTCACGACCAAATGCGCTTTTTAATGTAATTTCAATAGAAACAAGTCTTAACGAAAAACACAGCACAGGCACGAACGGAGAGAAGGATGTTTCTCTCGCAGAAAAATAAGAAAGGCTCATGGCGCAGAATTACGACATGACAGCTCTCCCCTCCTGGGAGTCAAAAATTTTCCGAACAGAGTGAGGAAAATTTTTCGCTCACTCAAAAACACAAAACAAACAAAATTTACAAAGAGTTTTAGGAACCTGTAAGTGTAAAATAATTTAAAATAAAATTTTGGGCGAGAAAAGTGCGATCGTTCACCTCTCTCAAAAGCAACAACACTGTAGATCTGAATGACTGGCCAAGCCACTCATCACCACAGGTAAAGACCAAAAGAAAACCAAAAGGATGACAAGGCGTCACCACATCTTAAAGGAACCTTTACAAAATTTCACATTTAAATTACACTAAAATTCAGAAGAAAATTTGTCAAGGCACTTTGCCTGACACACAATATCTCAATCAACCACAT
Source organism: Amaurobius ferox (assembly GCA_951213105.1). Classification (NCBI taxonomy): domain Eukaryota; kingdom Metazoa; phylum Arthropoda; class Arachnida; order Araneae; family Amaurobiidae; genus Amaurobius; species Amaurobius ferox. The sequence goes on from OX578133.1 coordinate 91,926,211, forward strand.
TGAGATCAACCAGGTGATATGAAAAATAAAATATAATATAATATGAATTTACAAACTTAACAATATAGACAATTAAAAAATTTCAAACAATTTCAAACAATTGTCACTTTCAAAACACACAAGTGACACAAAAATTTCTTAAGGATTACATATTTTGAAAATTAATTTAATTTAAATTTGTCATATTCAGGTAATGAGATTCTTTTACTCATTCAAAAATTGTCTCACTATTTGAGAACAAAGTCACTTTCAATTTTTAAATTTCTTAATTCAATTTTTCATTTCAAAAACTTTCATTTAATCTTAACTTTCACTTTAAATTACTTTCAAATTCAACATATTAACTTTAAATTACATTTATCTTCAATTTTTCAACATTTCAACTTTTCATCATTTATTCAACAAATTTTATATTAACTTTAATTCAACTTATTTTTGTCATCAAGACAATTCAGAATTTTCTCATTCTGACACACTTTCATAAATTACTTTAAATCATTCATTTATATTTACATTATTCAATTTATCTTAAAATTTCAATTTACTTTACTTTTAACAACTTTCACTCTGAAATTATTTCAACAAGTGACCATTTCATGTCACAAAACAAAAATTTACATTTAAACACATTTGTCTACTGAGAGAGAGAGAAAGGAGAAAAAATTCTCCTGAAATTCACGTCAGTTATGTAAAAGAGCAGGAACACATCTAAAGAGCAAACTCGGCGGGGACTAACGAGTTGCCAAAATAGAAAAAGGGAGGTGTAAAAAGGAAAAAAAAAATACTCGCGTGCAGGAAGCGATTGCAGCAGAAACAGGACGCCAGGACACGCCTCAGAAGCCACGGACAAACAAAAATTTTGGGCAGCTTGCGCTGACCCCATCATCCTCATCATCATCATCTTCTTCATCATCATCATCCTCACAGCTTCACCAATTTCCCACCTGGCCAATCACAACCCTCCTAGGTAGGCTCGGAGCAAGTTGTCGTCCAGGACTCCAGTCCTGCCACAAAAGTTCGGAACTTTTAATTTGCTAAGCTGCTTCTTCGTCTGTGATCCGAGTAGATTTGTCCAATGTTTGCGTCCACCAGCCAGCTTTCAGAAAAAGAGGTTGCAGCATAAGAATATGATGACTAACTTACATGTGTGTAGATGTTTGAAAACTGCTGGTCAAAAAAAAAAAACAATGTGAAATGGAATTTCAAGAGAACAGAATTTCAACAAAACATCAGCCAAAAATTTTCACCTCTCTCAGTAACAAAGTTTCAAAAACATTTTTCAAAAGAGATCATTTACTTTTGATCTTCAAAAAAAATTTCATTAAATTTCAAAAATTCTCAAACTCAAACTTTTCATTTTCAAATTCAAATTACTTAAATTCTTTATATTTACTTTATATTAATTTCAATTTTAATTTCAATTTTATTTTATCAAAATCATTTACTTTTTCTAAAATTCAAAATTTCCTCCTTTTTACTTAGGGGAACAACAAATTACCACCACCATTTTAATTACTTTCATTCAAGAACTTAACAAAATAATCAAACATTTTTTTTTACAATGAAACACATCAATATAATCAAAGTCAATCAAAACAAGACTCTCGAAAAATTTTAAAGTCCAAAGAGAGTCAATTAACAAAATTACCAATTATTTAAATTATAATATAAACATTCATAAATTATAGTTCACAAATCAATTACTTTTTCTTATTTACTTTTTACTTTAAATGCAAGATTTCCAATAAATTTTAAAATCACAACAATTTTTTCATAAATTCTATTTTAAAAGACAATATTGAAATATAAAAACTTAAACAAGTATAAACTTTAACTAAAAATGAAATCTTTCTTGCAAAATTTAATTTCTGAAAAATTGTGAACTCAACCAAAATTTAATATTGTGCGAATCTTAGATTATAAGGTGTACGTGTATTTCTGTTTGTCATATAATACTGATTTTGGTGTGGTGTATAACTATTTCTATATTTGTTATTGTAAATGATTCTTCCATTTCCTCTATTATCAAAGTTATTTGAATTATTTCCAGGTGTGAAATGTTGACTTTTATTAGCATGAAAGTTTGATCTAGTATGAACAGTATTTTCGTTTACCCTTTTATTTGGCAAATTAAATCTTACTCTTTTCACAGTCTTTTTGTTTTGAGATTTTTCTGAATTTCTAGATAAGCAAGATTTTAGTTTCACAGAGTCTTTCTCAGCGGTGATCACAGGAGTAAGTTTATTTGACTTAGAGTTCAATTTTTGACTTTCAGTAGTTTGTTTTGAAAATTTTTGCAATTCCTCTCTTCTTGGAGGTAAAAGAGTCAGTCTGTTCGCATGAACCAGTTGTTCATTTTTGGGATTCATCACATGTCTTACTAAAAAATTGACAGCAGAAGTTTGTTTTATCACTTTAAAAGGGCCTTTATTAAAAGAGCTCAGTTTTCTTGACTGGCCTTGAGGCAAAAAGGGAGTGTAAAGATACACTAAATCACCAACTTTAATATTGGGCATCTTTGCTTTCTTATGCTGTTGTAAAATTTGTGAATTTTCAGCTTTTTCTAAGTTACTTTTTACCACATCATATGTTCTTTTAAGTCGGAATCTCATGTCTTCACCATAATCATATGTTGATTCATATGTCGGAGGTTTAAATCCAGCAATCAAAGTATTTGGAACTGTTAAATCTCTACCATAGAGTAAATAAGCAGGCGATTCACCCGTAGAAGCATGTATGGCATTTCTATGTGCTAATAAAGCAAAATGGATCAATTTGTCCCAGTTATCTCTATCGTTATATGCAATATTTTTCAAGGATCTGATCAAAGTACCATTTAATCTTTCAACACAACCGTCTACAGATGGCATGTAGGCAGTAGTAGTATTCTTTATTATTCCTAATTTCTTATAAAAACATCTTGCTGTTCTAGAAACAAAATTCGTCCCTTGATCCGAGACGATGTATTTGGGTATACCATGCTGAGCCATGTAGTGCTCTAAGCAATTCAAAATATCTTCAGTTTTAATTGAATCTAAAGGATATGCTTCAGGCCATCTTGTAAAATAATCAGTTATGACTAAAATAAATTTATTTCCAGATCTTGATATAGGTAATGGTCCGACACAATCCATAGCTATTCGCTCAAATGGATATGTGGATTTTGAAAACTTTTGGATGGGTGCTTTGTTATTTCTAAAACCACGATTTACCACACAAATTTCACATGATGCGACATAGTTTTGGGATTGGGAATACATTCCCTGCCAAAAGTATTTTCTACTCACAGAAGCTAAAGTTCTTCTAAATCCACAATGTGCGTAAGTAGGGCAATCATGATGCAGCCATAAAATTTCAGACACAAGTTCCTGTGGGACAACAACTCTTTCTTGTTCTTGGTGTCTACGCTTAGGGTGTTTATGAGTACACCACAAGATATCATCTTTTCTAAAAAATACCAAAGTTTGTGGGTAAGGTTTTATGTTTTTATCTAAGAGATCTATAATTTTATTGCACCTTGGGTCAGATTTTTGAGCATTCTTAATTCTTATGAGCAAGGTAGGACAAGTAAATGTTTGTTCCAATTGACCACTTTGTATATTATTTTCATTTTGAATTTCACTTTCATTATTATTAACAGCACAAATTTCATTTTCTTCATTTGTATTGGCTGGATTCAAATTGACTTCTGATTCTCTTCTATTGCTACTATTAGTATTGTTTACATTATTAGAACTTTGAGAATTTTGATTTACACTTGGAAAACTTTGATTAACATTTTGATTTATAACTTTATATTGTGACACAAATCCTTGTGGAATATTGTCAATAGTATTTGTACATTCATCTACATTTCTCGACATATAATCAGCAACCACATTTGCTTTTCCTGGTTTATGTACTATTTGATAGTCAAATTGTGATAGAGATGCAATCCATCTAGCCAATCTAGATGTAGGATCTTTTAATTTAAATATAAACGAAAGGGATATCTGGTCACAAAAAATTGTGAAAGGTTTTCCAATTAAATAGTGTTTATAATAGTTAGTAGCCCAAACAACAGCTAATGCTTCTCTTTCGACAACACTGTATTTACATTCAGCTTCATTAAGTTTACGACTAGCATAAGATATTGGATGCAAAATTTTATTTTCATCTTCTTGGGACAAATAACAGCCTAAAGAGTGATTTGAAGCATCAGTATGTAAAATAAATGGTTTTCTAAAATCTGGAAGGGTCAAAATTGGTTTTGACAAAAGTTTTCCTTTTAAAATTTCAAAAGATTTTTGAGCTTCATTAGTCCAAATAAATTTCTTTTTACTTTCATTATTCTTAGTCTTCAGTAAATCTGTCAGTGGAAGGGTAAGTTCAGCATAATCTTTTATGAATTTTCTATAGAATCCAGTGAGTCCAAGAAATTGTCTCACATTCTTAATTGATTTAGGAATTTTGAATTTTTCTACAACTTCCAAATTATGAGTATCAGGTTGTACTTTTCCATTTGATACTAAAAATCCAAGATACTTAATTGTTTTTCTGAAAAAATAGCATTTGCTTGGTTTCAATTTAAGACCATGTTTACTTAATCTTACAAAAATTTCTTCTAGTTTTTTCAAATGTTCTTCGAATGTTCTTGAAGCGACGATTATGTCATCTATGTAAATTCCAGATATGCCAGCCAGCACCAGAGACATCAGTCTCTGAAAGGATGCGGGCGCATTCTTAAGACCAAATGGAGTTCTGGTCCATTCAAAATGTCCGTCAGGTGTTGAAAAAGAAGTCTTTTGATAATCATTAGGATGTAAACACAATTGGTAAAATCCACTAGTCAAATCCAGAGTCGAAAAATACAAGGCTCCAGACAATTTGTCTATCAATTCCGATATATTGGGGATAGGAAAATTTTCTACTATTGTTATCTTATTTAACTTTCGGAAATCGGCTACCAACCGATAACTTCCATCAGGTTTCTTAACAAACAGCACAGGAGTATTGTAAGGTGATGTACTGCGTTGAATAATCTTAGCATCTAACAATTCGTTCACCTGGCGCGAAAGTTCTTTCTGTAAATTATGAGGTATACGGTATGGCTTCTGTCTAACAGGTATGTTAGATTCAAGATTAATTTCATGCAAAATAGTGTCACATCCAGATAATTCTTTCATATTCTTAGCAAAAACATGTTTATATTTACTTAACAATTTCAAAAGCAAAGTTTTTTGAGCATAATTCATATGTTTCAAATCAAAATCTCCTCCCCATGCATCAAATGTTTCATTTTCTTCAATACAGTTTTCAATGTCAACTCTATTATTTATGTCAATATCAGATTCATAGATGTTTTCGAAAGTTCCCAATTTCATACCTTTGTTTATATAGACAATTTTCTCAGATGGATTTGCAACTTTTGCATACAAAAAGTCATTTTCAGGAATTTTATGAATGCTTCTAGCAATGAAAATTTTATTTGCAGAAAATTCTTTATTATTGATAGGTTCAAGTAAAATTGTCGTGTCTTTCTTAATTTTGTAATTTCTTTTTAATTTAATAAATGACTCAGTATATGGTTTTAAAACACATTTGTTAAAAGCTTTTGCAATCCCTATTGCCTGGTTTTGTTGTGAACTTCCTTCATCATGTTTATCACAATCTGTCTGAAATATTTCATTGTCACTGGTATTGTCTTTTGTCAAAAATCTGTCTGTATGTACATTGTCATTCATCTGTCTTTCATATAAATCATTTTCACATTCAATATTTGACCTTTCATTTCCATTTGCATCAAAATTTCTAAAATCAACATCTCTAAATTCATTGTGAAAATTGTTTTGTTCAAATAAATATCCATTATTACACCTATTTTCATATCCTCTAAAATTTCTTGAAAAATTTGTGTCTTTGGATCTATAATCCACATCATTTGTAAAATTGTAATTTCTTCTGTCAAAATCATGGCTTATTGCATAACTGTGAAATGCTTGAAATTGCACATCCTCAGAAATCACAGTAAAACTTTGTGATTCGGTAAATTCAGTAAAGGGAATGCTACAGTACAAAAAATTCACACGTTTATGTCTATAAGTAATTGTCACTTGTTTCTCATGTAAAAAAGTATTTCCTAAAATCATGTTGTACCTTCCTGGGGCAGGTGTGTTTAGAACGCAACACTCAATCATATCTCTTTCATTTCTGATGATAATGGGAAAAGAAGCTTTTCTCTCAACCAAAATATTTTGACTTCCAATTCCTCTCAGAATCGTGGATGTATGTTTTAATTGTACTTTTCTCGGGTTGATTTTGTGTAAAGCATCACTATAGATAATGTTTATGGAACTTCCAGTGTCGATTAATGCATTTAGTTTGACATCTTCAACAAAAACTTGAATAATAGGAAAATTTCCTTGGCAAGGAGTTTCGCTTTCCGTCATGAAACTAATTTCAGAGTTTTGTCTATTAAAATTTGGAGATTGAAAGTTTTGTGTTCTGAAATTCTGTCTTCTAAATTGTCTTCTATTACCAAATCTATTATTAAAATATCTGTTATTTCTTCTATATCCAAAATTATTGAAGTTTTGTGATTTATAATTATCAAAGGAATTTCTAAAATTTGAAAAATTTCTTCTCTGGAAATTTGAATTTCTATATGAACTGTTACGAAAAGGTCTTCTAAAGGCTAGAGAGTTCTTTCTTGGAGAATAATTTTGATATGGACTTTTAACATACCACTCTTCTTCCTGTGAGGCAACTGGAGTTCTTCTTTGACTAAAACGGTTTCTATTTTCAGATCTTTTGGATGGTGTAGAAGTTCTGAAAGATGTTGATGGTTTATGTTTCTTTTTTACTGGAATATCTTCCCAATCTTCCTCTTCCAATTCATTTTCATTGTATCTGCTTGTAGAGGGCGTATCCACGAAGGAATCCTCAAAACTGGAATTGCTCTTTTCCAGATCTTCTCTTATTTCATTCAGTCTTTTCTTTCTTTTCTCTGAGTTCTCACTAAATTTTTTTCTTAACTTCTCAAATTCTTTCTTCTTTGAACTCAATTCTTTCTTCAGCTCTTCAATTTCATGTTTAGGGTCATTTTCAATTCTCACAGCATTTATGTCCTCTGTCATTTCTTCCAGCACTTCATTTTGCACTTCTTCTTCCAATATTGCTATCTCTTTTGCAGCTTCAAATGACTGTGGGTTTGCAGATAAAACAGCTTTTCGAATAATGATTTTCAACCCCTTTTTAAATGAGTTGATCAAAATAGCAGTTCTCAGGGAATCTTCATTATCAGACACACCATCTTGCGGAAAAGCAATATAGGATTCGGCTTCTATGCGATTCGCATAATCCCGTACACTCTCATTTGTTGTTTGTTTACAATTTACAAGTGCGGCAACGTTCTTGGCAATATTTTCTTTTTTTGTAAAATTGTTCTTGAGTGCGTTAACAACTTCAGTAAAATTCGTGCTTTGATTTAATTTTGGAATTGATTTAATCAGTCTCTCGGCACGACCAGACAATTTCAATTTCAAAACAAAAATTTTATCTCTATTCGACCAATCTGCATGGTCAGCAACCAAGGAGAATTTTTCCAAAAAATCCTGGAATGATTCGTTTACATTGCCAGCAAAACCTGGAATGGATCCAAGAAACTGAGATCCAACTCCAATTTTCATTTTGTTAGAGTCTCTGACAGCGGAAGCCGATCTGCCCGAATTTGGAGAAAGTCGTGGTGGAGACACCGAAGGGACACGGTCTGACACATTTGGTTGAGCAGAGGAGTCTCTACTCCTGCTTGCTCTCGTATTTCTAGATTTTGGCATTTTAGCACAAGGTTTTTCACCAGACACAAATTCTAATTTATCACGAGGCACAGTTTATTGTGGGGAATTGATTAATTCACTTTTTTTTTTCAATATGTGATCTACAAGAGGATCTGACTTGATCCATTGAGTAACACAGTTCTTGTGAAGAACAAGTCAGGAACACAATATTTGTGAAGTTGCCAGAACTTTTTGCAACCAGCAAAACACTTTGTATGTGAAACCAATGCCAGAAAACAATCACTGAATTTGAAATATGTCGTTTCTCTGATTTCCAAGCACTATCAGGAAACCGAAAACGTTGATGACTGTAGCGACTAAGGGTGCTATCTGTATGTTAACTATGTCAGTATTTCTGATATGCAACCAGTGTATGTGAAACTGCCAGATCAAGTTTGTATTGATAATAAAGTGTCGAGTCAAGTTAATGTTGGATGAACAATCACCACTCTCAACGTAGGTGAGTAACCAATTGTATGTGAAATATGGCAAAAAAAAACAGTTTGTATAAACATATACTTTTCACTATTTCTGTTCCTCAACAGTTTTGTCAACAATTAAAATATGTGTGTGTAGATATGTGTGCATAAAATTTAAATATACATATATAAATTTCAATTTCAACTTTTTCAATTTTAACCAATTCTTTGCTTTTATAAACATTTCACAAAAAATTTGTGCTTCTTGCACTTTCTTAATTATTTTAGCAGTATATAACCAATATTTTGAATTATTTTAATCAATATTTTGCAATTTAAAATATCACAACTTACTTCGAACATTTTACTCTGCAATACTTAAATAACACAAATCAATATTTTATAGTTTGATATGCCTTCAACAAAATTTAAATTTGCTAACACTGATGTACTCTGAGAAAAAAAAACACGAGCACCAATTTGTCACGGCGCCAATTTGTCATGGCGCGGTTTGCCAACTCACAAAAGCAAAGGCGCACCAGACAAACCAAGGGACGGTGAAGCCGTATAGTGGAATTTTATCAAAATAATCAAACATTCTAAATTTACCCAAGCAAGAAACTTTCTCAGTCTAACAGAATTGTTTGTTAGATGACATGCAGTGAATAGCAGAGGAATTAAAGGCATTTCAAATAAATCAGAAGCAAAGTAAAAATCAAAATATTATTTATTTAAAATCACACTTAAGTATTTTACTTAAAAAAAAACAATTTATCCAATTCAGAGCTTCATTTTAATAATAGAACAATCTGCCTTTCTGCTCTGTTCAAAATTTATATAGCACACAATAATTCACTTCAATAATCATATGATCTTAATTTTGATTTTAAATTATCCATAAATACATTTTGTCATGAGCCGATTAATTATAGAAATCATTCTTCACTATGCCGGTGCTGTACGGCATTAAAATTCCCGTAAAGAAAATGTTACCTGGCTATTATACATTTCAAGCTTTTCAGAAAATACCTCTCATCAGATGTGCACGATTTTAGGTGGAACAAAAGTTCTCAAAAAAAGAATCGATGAGGGACAAGTCCAAGACTTTAGGTACAGGTCATCTGTCTATTATGCACCAATCCGAACAATAGCGGAATAACTACTTCAAGCTCGGCGTCGATGTCGGATAGATTTCCTGGAATAAAAAATATATTTTAGAAAATGTACAGAATAGTTAATGTAGGTTTCCAGGATCTTCTTCAATCATCTCCAGAAATGCAGGGGCGGTTTCCTTTAGAACCAAAATGCCCATCTCCGCCAGTTAGCCATTTCGGCTAAAAGCCTTTGTCTATTTACAAGACAAAACTTTCGATGCGACCTTTCAGTCGGAATTTCCAGCTCGAAGAGAGCAAAGTGTGGGTCGCTCGAGCCCACGAAAAAAAGTTCTCCTTCGCTTTTCGCCTCTTCCTGATTGGACAGGCGCGCTTCTCCTAGTAACAAGTGAGCCGACGTCACGCATCCCGGCCAGACACCAAGTCCAGACATTCCAACGAATTCACGACCAAATGCGCTTTTTAATGTAATTTCAATAGAAACAAGTCTTAACGAAAAACACAGCACAGGCACGAACGGAGAGAAGGATGTTTCTCTCGCAGAAAAATAAGAAAGGCTCATGGCGCAGAATTGCGACATGACAATCTAAACAGCAGGGGCATTCATCGCCGAGCTCACCGATTGCTTCCCATCGCTTCCTTTATAACGGACATAGTATACCGCACAGCATTTAATGTAGTCATTTATGGTAGCGCAAATGGTAGCGCATTTATGGTAGATTATGCGATTGAATAGCGCATGAATAGCGCATTTATGGTAGCGCAATTCAATCATTTATGGAGACAAATTATTGAATAAAAATTAAACGTAAGAGTGCTTTATACCTAATGATTAATTCATTCTTACAGCTGTATGTGTCAACATTTCAGATACCATTTTCAAAGAAATCGTCATGTCAAGCAGGTCTCTGGCGTGCAGTCTTAATCATAAATAAGTATTTTATTTTCAAATTACATTGCCGTATTTTGGCATACTTTTTGACCACGCCTCTTCGTTTTAAATAAATTACACATTTAATTCTGTTGTCTGATCCTCTTCCAACATCATGTGCTTCCCCTGCTATTATAGTGATTGATATGACCATGCTAATGTCATATGATGGTACATGCGGACCTGTTTTAAATTTTACCTGATTTCCCCACATATTCCGTAGTAGTAGTTAGGGCGCGGTAGCCCATTGGTTAGCGCGCTGGAGTTGCAGTCGGTAGGCCCGGGTTCGATTCCAGCCACTGCCAAAACTGCCGCCGTGTTCATGCGGAGTACGATCACGTTAAACATGTGGGTCCGAAAGTCCTTCCGAGAGGTTGGTGGTAGGGGAAGGAGGGTACGGTCCCTGTGGATGCCTCCCCCACTGGGTTCCGGTCCAAATTGGGTGGCACTTCCCGACCGTCCAAACAGTTACCTTACACCTTTCTGGTAGGTCGGACGGTCTGGGTTTCAACAACAACAACATATTCCGTAGTCACTCAGTTTTCCTCCGATATTTCTGTCAGTTAAATTAGTATCGTACATTTACGAGACACGCCTTTCTTCTGGCTTTTATAGCTGGCGTCGTCTTTTTGAGAATATTGTTGGCTTGACATATGAGTTATAGCTCAATAAATTATCACCGTCTTTATTCAAGTATTACTTCCCATCTGAAGAAAAACATTGTTTCTGTATCGAAGACACTTTACGGTCACGTTGAAAATACAGTGGATGAAACACTATAAGCACTTCAGTGTTCCATCCCGAAACACTATATTAGGGTGAAACACTATATTGGGATGAAGCACTATATTAGGATGTATCACTTTTAAGCATCTGTCTGCCTTCGATCGGTCCTCTGTTCTGTAAATCAATATAACGCTTTTTTTCTTCAAAACTACTCAACCAAATTAAAACTAAATCTATAGAAAATTAGGGTACTTCTTGAAAAAAGAAAACAACGTCGTGATTTTAATGAAATATTCGCTTGGGGTTGTGCGGCTTATACGCAAACAGACGTTGAACGACTTTGCAAGGCGGCTTTACAATATTTTCGAAACTGCTGAACCGAAGGAAAACAAATTTTGTACCAATGTATTCATACATGTTATATTTGCATAACATTATGTCGATATTTATATGGATTGGGTTGTGAGCATGCGTATGTATTTTGCACTCCGACATTATGGAAATTTTTCTGCCAAACTACTTAACCAACTAAAATCAAATTTTGTACAAAGGCGGGCTGCTACATAAATGTCTTTTATTTCCTTTCTTTTTACTCGTGTTGAGTTCTGTCTTGCGCAAAACACGCGTTTCCAGTTTGGATTTAATTGTAATTTTTACAAAACAACTCAATAATACCAAATTTGGTATACATATAAGCCAATACATCAATGTGAGCTCCTCAATAATTTTTTTACAGACGGGGGAAATAGTTAATGAAAGACAAGAAAATGCGTACGAGGAGATGCACTTGTCCTTCGTGGCGAAACTAACATTGCATGCAACATGATATTTAGCAGCATTGTCAATCGAGCATTTTGACCAGGGAAATGTCTTCTAAAAAAGAACATTTATTTGTATTTGTTATGTTCGTAAAACAAAGTTATATATTTTATTGTATTTTATTCATTATGTTTTTGGATCGAATATTTCGATTTCCATTAAACCTTATTGCATCTTGACCATTAGTTTTTCCCGAAACAAAACAGTCTATTCTTGTAATCTATTTCTATATTGAGGAATCTGCAGTACATCTCGAGGTATATAGAGTTGGAATGGTTTTAGTTTGACCTTAAAAAAAGACCTAATATGTGACTTTAACTGGAACGTTTTGATGGCGACGTCGACCGATCACTGTGTTTTTTCAAAAAGCTTCTACAAACAAGGCTAATTTATATTTAATATCTTGTATATTAAGCAATACTATGTACTCCCAAACCAATTTATTTTCTTATGTGCGATTTACACCAAATCAAGCATATTAAAACTACTTGGTATGTGTTTTTCAATAATGTACAATATTCTTTGTAAAAATGGCAATACAAAAGAATCACACTATTTAAGTGAAATTTATCTCACAAATTACTCATGTTATAGTACACAACGAGTTACATTTACAGAGCTATACAAAATTATTCTGCTTCAAAATGCAATATCATGTTAAACCACCTGGAGAGGCAATAACAGTTTCTATACGGAGGAGCATTGAGTGTAAGAGGTTTTTGATATCATCCTCAGGAATATACAGTACGGTTGTTCCTATGCGAGTCCAAATATCGTTTGTGGTAAATAGAGCATGCGATTGATGGACCAGAAAGCTTAGGTACCATGTACGAGCCATGTTCGATTGGGAGCATATCTAGTTAACGTGCAGGTCACAGAGGAAGAAGCGGTATCTGCGAAGCATATATAAGGTCAGAAATATTGCAGACAGCATGGTCTATCTGGATTAAAGCGCCAGGGCAATTCTGCATAATGGGAAATAAATATTTCCTATATTTCTAAACCATCGTTGATGTATGGCCCGCTGTTGAAGGTTCCCTGAATTCAAATTATGCGAGATTTCGAATGGCACCCAAAGGCATCTCCAAACCATGCCACTTTGTGTTAGACCGTATAAGGCTGCAAAATCCACACTGCAAGCTGCCGTTCACTAAGGTATCTTCAAGTACGCAGCGTCAACTTCTTAGGGATTTATTTGGATTACGAGTTGGAATTAGCAACGAAAATATTATCAGAGTCTGTGAGTATTTCATTTATAAAACATGCTGTTGATTTTAAGCAATCCTAATTTGAATGCACGCCGCACACTTACTTAATGTGCATGGAACGAGAGTATCTAGAGATATACTCGTATATCAGAAGCGAGTATTACGCCAACACAGAAAGTAAAAGGTGTATTAGAACGTTATCAAAGGAACCTATTTATGGTGTATCAAGCGAGTTTATTTTGGACGTATCAAGCGAACTTATTTATGCCGTATCAAAAGAATTTTTACACCCACACAGAGCGCCGAAGGGGCGTATTTATTGCGTAATACGTAGTCGTGCTAAGGCGTATTATGCGATATATATCCATCGCCGAGACCAAAGCGCATTTCATAGCCATGTAGTGGTCTAAGGTGTGCTTGAGTTCTTATTTGGTGCGCAGAATGTACTCACAGTTGTTTTGTAATATTTGCGTGTACACACGCAGTGAGCCACTACATCTTTCGAAAAGCTTAATGAATTAATTCAATTAATCACTGCTCTAAATCCCGGACAATGTCGGGCACAGATTCTAGTCTAAAATAATAAATTAGTTTGTATCTTCTGTAGCGGATAATTTTGTACGGCAATTAAATAACATCATACAGCAATTAAATGTACTTCAGGACCTGGAACAATGAGTTTCGGTGAGATTTTTTTTAAAATTTCGAGTTAGTTTATTAAATATTTTATGTTTTACACAAATCAGTTCTTTAGTGACCGAAAATATTATCACAGAGTTTCTATCTTAACACTATCGGAAAGATCGAAGAACGTTATTTCTAACAATATTTGAACCAAATCCGTAGGGCAATTTCCTTCATATTTATTTTTCCTTCATATTATCCAAGAAAAGCAAGATTAACACAATTCTATAGTTTGGCAAAAAGTTGTGTATATTTTTGTAGTCTAACAAAAAAAATAATACGTGATTTTATTTTTGGGAACTTTTTAAACAAACGCATACAAATTTAAATTATCCATTCCGCAAATAAAGTTCAGTAGATATTTCGACCTGTTGATTGCGCATGTTCATCTGATAAACAGGTTTAACGCCACGCCTGCTTTCCTACAGAAATGATGGTTTCTTTTATTTATATTTATTTATTTATTACTTTTCACTGTGGGGCTTGTACGCGACTGCGCATGTACTTAAACTAAGGATTTCGCATGTATGGTAATTTGGAAACTGAAAAAAATTGAAGATGATTTGGAAAGCGAGTGGTGTTATCTGTACATCATTATTTAAGTAGCAAAAGCTCATTTAAGACCCGTGCACTGACGGATCATTCACTCCAGTTTTGAATAATGATAAGATGTTTATCGTATTGTCAAGAATTGAATCAGCCTACACCCTAAATTTGGTTCAATTTCGTTTGTAATTAAAATTTATTGTCTACTATTCCACGCGCCATTGTTGTGTAGGGCAGGGCGTTGATAACATTTTTTTTCAAAATTTATTCTAGCTTAATTTTCACAAGAAAAATGCTTAAATGTTAGAAGTTTGGGAAAAAGTGTATTTACAGATTTAATTCTGAGCTGTGAATTCTCGAAAAATATACAAGATCGTGCTTAAACAACAGTTAGTTTCCAAATAAAAACTTCGAGCTAAATATGAAACAACTTTCGTATAGATAAATTAACCAACTCAACTCTGTATACATTTTTTGAAGAAAGCAGTGCATACAGAGAAGTGTTTCACTCGTAGAGATTTTCAATCGACCGCATATTATGCCTCGCATATTATACCTCGCACCAAACCTCAAACTGTGTATTTGTCTAGTCAGCTTATTTCAGTTCTGTCAACATAGTGAAATGTTGTTCAAATTTAGCGAGATATTTGAGAACAACACGTCAAGGCCACAAAGGTTGTGGGAAGTAAATATGTTGTTCCAGTTTCTGAAAAATATTTTGCAACCACATACCCTTTCTAAAGATCCTATATTATTCTACACATCAAGGTGCAGTATTTCAAATACATTTAAAAGTATGGGTAATTCATTTTTTTCGTATAGGAGGTAGGGAAAGTTTGAAGAATTTGTATAACTTCCCAAAGGATTACACCATAGTTACTATAAGGAACCAGAGATTTTTGTGTCCATACAGACACTGATTTTTGTTCAATAAAATATCCATTCGAAAACTTACATGCATACCTATATTTAGCTAATGTTCTATAAAATCTCCTATTATCCGAAAACTTTAATGAATGAAATCTTGGGCATAGTTATTGCATTACAATGGAGCTTTTTTGTTTGACTAATTTGACCATGGAAAAAAGTTTTGCAATTGAAATATTTTTCTAGAGGACTCGTATAAAAAGTTACATCATGTATTTTTTTAATTAAAGGTGTAACGTTCTCAAAATGGACCTACGATGGTAGTTTACCTTTATTAAAGCATCTCTTAAATTAGAATCATGGGTCTACGACTAATTGGTCAAGAAATATTTAGTCGTGCAAAATGCTTGAAACAATCTTCATTTCAAAAATAACATAATAATATTTATACGTTAACCATTCTCGCCTCGTAATTAAATAACAATGCATGGTGCAGACCGTCGAAAATAGCTGTGTTAATTGAAAATTGGGTCAGTTAGATCAGTTAGATCGGTCGAGTTTCAGCCTCTTATGTTCCTGATGGAGGCTTCAGGAGGGTGAGGCTTTAACCACCCATCTCACCCCATTGCATCAATAAAGAAGAAATAAAAAAATGCGGCTTCGTTAGATTCGGTCCAGTGGTCGATATTATAAGTGTGCAAATATTCAGCCGTTTGGAGGGCTACTTGAGGTTCTGAGAAAACATTAAAAAATCCATAATATCCGCCCTATGGAGTGATCAAAAATCCAACTACGTTCGGTTCTGTCCGATGGTCGATTATATAAATAGGCAAAGATTTAGCATTCTGAGTCAACAGGAGCGTTTCATAAGAGTCTACGTTAAGTTCTATCCGATAGTCGGTAATGCAAGTGTGCAAAGATTGCTCTCTCTCTCTCTCTGTATATATATATATATATATATATATATATATATATATATATATATATATATATATATATATATATATATATGTATGTATATATATGTATGTATATATATATATATATATATATATATATATATATGTATGTATATATATATATATATATATATATATATATATATATATATATATATGTATGTATATATATATATTTATATATATATATATATATATATATGTATGTATATATATATATTTATATATATATATATATATATATATATATATAAAATATATATATGTATGTATATATATATATTTATATATATATATATATATATATATATATAAAATATATATATATATATATATATATATATATATATATATATATATATATATATATATATATATAATAGTAGTTTGAAAATCCAATGAACGAAAAGTAAGAAGCTGTAACACGATAAACCTAACTTTTTGAAATACCCACAGAATAAAATATAATACAGCAAATCATCAATCAAATGGATAAAAAATACAAAACACAAGCCATCAAGTTACAGAAAATCAACAAAATTCAAAGGTATGGAAACAAAAAAAGAAAAACTTAAACTAAATTCAACTATCTAACTGGCTTACAAAACAAAAGTAAAAATCAACTAATCCTCAAGCAAATGGAAAAAAATAAATAAATAAAATAAATATCGAATCAACAAGTCAATGAAAATATCATAATACAAAGGTATGGAATCGAAAAAAGTACAACAAACGAAATCAAGCACAAACGCTATACACGTAGACCAGGCTCTAAGCCTAAATCATGAATTGTTAACCTCTACAAAAATCTAATCATGTCCAAGTTTTTTGTAGAAGCAAACACAAAAATGTATGTTTCTGAAGAAATAGATATATTATATCTATATATATATATATATATACAGTGGCTCCCAACAGTGTTCGTACACTTACGAATTTCAAAGAAATACTGCTCTATCCATTAATAAAAATTAATATTTCAGAATGGGAATTTTTTAATAATATCTATAATTTGTCCTTAACAAAACTACATAAAAAATTTTAAAAACGTAGTAAAACCTTGTTTTTGAAAAATTAATGATCAAAAAGTAACCAAAAAGTTACGGCACGAAAGTCTTCGTACAATTTAAGAAGAATCTCTACGTACAGTTAATATTGTGATATTTCAGTAAATTAGAACTTTGTCGGATATTTTCTAGCATCCACAACAGCTTTTAAACGTCTGTGAATAAAGTTTACTAGTTTTTCACACTTTACAACAAAGTTGAAAAGTGTTTATGACTTTGTTCATTCTGTCTGTCTGTCCGTTAGCACGATAACTGCCGTAAAAATGACTTACTCAAAATGAAATTTTAGTATGTTGTTCAGACGGTCTGTAGGACCTATGGGAATATAAATGAATAATATCACCCAATTAGTTTTGATTGAACCCGGGTTGAAAAAATGAAATGCATTGAGCCCTACGGGACCTAATTTTTCAAACATTTTTTAGGCGGATTTAAAATTCACAAATTTCTTCGAAAATTCTAGATAATATTCAAATTGTTCCATAAAATATATAAAAAAAATTCAGCGAAATATATTCAGTAGTTTTTTAAATAAAAATTAATATAATAATAACACTTCTCATAAGAAGCGATCACGTGACCATGATATGAAAAGATCACGTGACCCACTTCAAAATGATATAGGGCATCCATCTTGTCTCAAAATCGTGATTTTTAAAGTTCTTTTTAATTCATATTGAGTGTTGTATCCGTCCTAAAACCACTTTATTTTTGCTTAAATTCTGTACATCTACATACTGAAACAACGCAATTACAATATATTTGAGTTTTAATGCTCATCCAAATTTGATTATTTTTACAACGAAGCCTATTTTTCACCTATGTAAAATGTAAACAGCAAAATATGTAGAATGAGTTGTATTAGAATTGATGTATTTCTTTAACACAAAATCATTTAGTTCATGGAGTCTGCGTAGCTGATATGAATGAAATATTTATTGATTTTACAAAGAGAGGGACGATTTTTTTCGATGAAGTTTTACGCATAGAGTTTAATTACTTGTAGCTCCATGGTCTTAATTTTTAAATAAAATAAATTATTATAGTATTGTGATGAATGACATGAATGGGAAATTATTTATGAATGAAATCCTGCTTTTATAGAGAGAGCCAGGCGTGTTAATTTTCCTATGATGTCATTTGAATGAATTTTAGATGCTTTCGATGAACTTTTCAAATATAATAAATTATCGTAGTATTATGATAATTCTAAAATTATTACCGATGAATGTATTACATTTTAGAGATGTTTAAACGAGACAATTTATATTTCATTGCCGTCATTTGAATGAAGTTAATTTTTTTCGATGAAAGTTTAAGTTTTCAAATATAATAAATTAATGTAGTATTGTGATAAGTTTTAAAATATTACCGAGGAATGTATTGCATTTTAAACATGTTTAAATAAAATTGCATTGAAGTTGGAAAGTGTTTCATAATCAATGCTTTAAGCATGATTGATCTTTCTTGTTTTTTTGTAATTTCAGCATCAATGTTCCTCCATTCTTCGATCATTACTGTTTTTAGTTCGCTTTTTATTAACACTTTACAACGAAGTTGAAGAGTGTTTATGACTTTGTTCATTCTGTCTGTCTGTCTGTCTGTCTGTCTGTCTGTCCGTTAGCACGATAACTGCCGTAAAAATGACTTAATCAAAATGAAATTTTAGTATGTTGTTCAGACGGTCTGTAGGACCTATGGAAATATAAATGAATAATATCACCCAATTAGTTTTTCATTGAACCCGGGTTGAAAAAATGAAATACATTGAACCCTATGGGACCTAATTTTTCAAACATTTTTTAAGTAAATTTAAAATTCACGAATTGCTTCGAAATTTTTAGGAAATATTCACATTATCCCATAGAATATATAAAAAAAAAATTCAGTAAAATATGTTAAGTAGTTTTTTAATTAAAAAAATTATTTAATATAGGGAAAAAAACAAATTCAATTAAATTCTGACTTTGGGATATCTTCCAGAAAGAAAAGAGAGAGATATTATATAATAAATATCTCTCCATTTGTTTAAACGTTTTGCATATGGGAGTGGCTTCTTTTTTAAAATAAATTTGGTAGATAACAATTTTTCATTTTTTTTAAATTTTATATAACTCTCATGATAAATTTAATTGATGGCATTTTAAATGCACTTTCCTACGTCCTAGAGAGTTAAAATTTGGTACACAGCTTAAATTTGTTGAACATTTTATTCGACAAAAATTTGATGGATCTTTAAATATAGATCATACATTTTTTTCGAAATGGCCTGAAAATAATCCCCGTTCACTTCTATAAATCATTGGTGTAATATTGTTAAAAATTCTGATGTGGACAGCACATGTCTTTCCCTGCAGACTCATATTCGTTCTCTTTATTTATTCAATGATAATTTGAGTTTATCTGCACAACATAAGTATTTTAAATGACATTGAATTTGCACGTTCAACTTAAATTAAGTTCTCATTTGATAGCTGAACTTATTGTCAAAGGTGGCGTAGCGAAAACGCGAAAAAACTAGAATATCTCAAGAACGGCTAGTCCTAGAGTAATGGGGTTAGTCTTATTCTTTTTGTTGTCAAAAATCATATATAAAATAGGAATTTAATTGATATAATTGAGCACACGTAGTCTTTTATTTTTATATATAACGATTTTTGCTGGCCATTTCGCAAAAATAGCCCGTTCCTTTTTCCCGAATCGTAGTAGAATAACCTACAAATGATTTATATACAAAATTTTGTTAAATTTGGTATATAAATCACTTGTAGGTTATTGAAATATTATACTCCAAATTTTGTTAAATTTGGTTCATTAGTTTTTAGCTAGAGTGGATAAAGGCAATTTCTGCGGCCATTTCGCAAAGAAGGCAGATTCTTTTATTACGAATCATACTATAATCTAATGAACATCAGGATTTCCCACAAAAAACATACCTACCAAATTGTATGAAATTCGGTCCATTAGTTTTTCAATTAGAGTGGATGTAATATCCACACAGACACACAGAAACATACACAGATACACCCTTACACACACAGACGTCTTCCTAAAAGTAGTTTTTTCGTGTTCTAGAAGTCCCAAAACGTGTAGATACTTTGAAAATTCGAGTTCCGATCTTCGGCACGATTCCAATACTTTGAGTACATACACATACACATATATATTATCTGTGTATCTAAATTCCGTGCCTATGCAATTACAATAGTTGTGATTTTAAATGATCCCTAAACTTTTATTATTTCTTCAAGGAAGCCTAATTTTAACATATGCAGAATGCAAATATCTCAAGCGATTGTAAGATGAATTACATAAGAATTGCTGAATTTTTTTCACACAAAATTATTTAGCTCTGGAGTCTGGAATACAAGTTATATGAATGAAATATTCATTGATTTTGCATAAAGAATCAGATGATTTATATTTCGATACAGTTTTAAATATTTAAGTATAATAAATTACTGTAGTACTGTGATAATGTAAAAAATATTACCACTGAATGAATCACATTTTAGAAATTTTTAAATGAAATTACATTTCAGTTGGAAAGTGTTTCATAATCAATGCTTATGCATGATTGATCTTTCTTGTTATTTTAATGTCGTGTCTTCGTAATTAACCTCCAGTTCTCTCCAAATGTGTTCTATTGGGTTTAAATCTGGCGACTGAGGTGGTGTTTTCAGAGCTTGTGGACAATTATGACACCAGAGACGAACATTGAGAGCCGTGTGCTTAGGATTGTTATCGTGATAAAAAACAAAATTGTTTCCAATACCCAAATTTTGGGCTGATAATTTTAAATTGTCTTTTAAAATATTTAAATACAGAGCATGATTCATTATGCCATCAATAAATACCAAATTATCTAGTCCTGATGCTGACATGCACCCCCACACAAGGACACCTCCACCGCCATGCTTTACTGTTCCACCTATGTTCTTGGGATTAAATTCCTCATTTTTCTTCTCCATACAATTATACACTCATCGGAACCAAAAATGCTAAATTTGCTTTCATCTGCAAATAAGATATGATTCCAGTACGTTTCGGGCTTATTTATCATTGATTTTGCGAAGCAAAGACTAAGCTTTCTATTTTTCGCACTTACAAAAAATTTTCTTCGGGCAGAAATCCCTTGTAATCCAACTGATCTGAGCACTCATCGAACAGTTTCAGGTGAAATTGATGCATAAAATTTTTCAGTAAATTCTGTAGAAATTTTTACAACACTCAAACGTGGATATTTCACAAATTTTCTAACTACAAATCTCTGATCACGTTGCAGGACGACCTTTTCTTACCTTGTTTTCTATCCGATATTTTTCTTTAAAGAGTTTTATCACATACTGCACCGTAGAATGGGATAAATTAACTAATTTAGCAATATTACGAACTGATTTACCACTACTATGATGGATAATAATCATATTTCGAACGCTGTTCGTTGTTTCCTTATGACTACGAGCCATTTTTAAATAATACTATACATATTACGAAGTAAGCAAGCAAAGATTAAAGCCAAATGCTTTTTTAAATGTCACCACAATGCAAAAACAAGGAAGATCATTCATGCATAAGCATTGATTATGAAACACTTTCCAACTGAAATGCAATTTCATTTAAAAATTTCTAAAATTGTTAGACATTCAGTGGTGATATCTTTTACATTATCACAGTACTACAGTAATTTATTATACTTAAGTATTTAAAACTGTATCGAAATATAAATCATCTGATTCTCTATGAAAATTCAATGAAAATTTCATTCATGTAACTTGTATTCCAGACTCCAGATCTAAATAATTTTGTGTGAAAAAAATTCAGCAATTCTTATGTAACTCACCTTACAATCGCTTGAGATATTTGCATTCTGCATAAGTTAAAATTAGGCTTCGTTGAAGAAATAATAAAAGTTTAGGGATCATTTAAAATCACAACTTTTGTAATTGCATAGGCACGGAATTTAGATACACAGATAATACACAGATGCACAGATAATATGTGCGTGTATGTATTCAAAGTATTGGAATCGTGCCGAAGATCGGAACTCAAATTTTCGAAGGATCTACACGTTTTGGGACTTCTAGAACACGAAAAAACTATTTTTAGGAAGACGCTTGTGTATGTAAGGGTGTATCTATTTATGTTTCTGTGTGTCTGTGAGGATATTACATCTACTCTAATTGAAAAACTAATGGACCAAATTTCATAAAATTTGGTAGGTATGTTTTCTGTGGGAAATCCTGATGTTCATTAGTTTATAGTACAATTCGTAATAAAAGAATCTGCCTTCTTTGCGATATGGTCGGCAGAAATTGCCTTTATCCACTCTAGCAAAAATTAATGAAACAAATTTAACTAAATTTGGTGTATAATATTTCAATAACCTACAAGTGATTTATATACCAAATTTAACAAAATTTGGTATATAAATCATTTGTAGGTTATTCTAGTACGATTCGGGAAAAAGGAACGTGCTATTTTTGCAAAATGGCCCGCAAAAATCGTTAAATATAAAAATAAAAGACTACGTGTGCTCAATTATATCAATTAAATTCCAATTTTATACGTGATTTTTGACAACAAAAAGAATAAGACTAACCCCATTACTCTAGGACTAGCCGTTCTTGAGATATTCTAGTTTTTTCGCGTTTTCGCTACACCACCTTTGACAATAAGTCCAGCTATCAAATGAGAACCAAATTTAAGTTTAAAGTGCAAATTCAATGTCATTTAAAATACTTATAGCTGTTATTTTGTGCAGATAAACTCAAATTATTATTGAAGAAATAAAGAGAACGTGAATATGAGTCTGCAGGGAAAGACATGTGCTGCCCACATCAGAATTTTTAACAATATTACAACAATGATTTATAGAAGTGAACGAGGATTATTTGCAAGCCATTTAAAAAAAAGATGTAGGATCTATATTTAAAGATCCACCAAATTTATGTAGAATAAAATGTTCAACAAATTTAAGCTGTGTTCCAAATTTTAACTCTCTAGAACGTAGGAAAGTGCATTACAAATACCATCAAATAAGTATATCATGAAGAGTTATATAAAATTAAAAAAAAACTTTGAAAAATTGTTATCTACCAAATTTATTTTAAAATGTGAAGCCTCCCTTATATACAAAATGATCAAACTCTTGGAAAGATATTTATTATATAATATATCTCTCTTTTCTTTCTGGAGGATATCCCAAAAGTCAGAATTTAATTGAATTTGTTTTTTTTCCCTATATTAAATAATTTTTAATTAAAAAACTACTTAATATATTTTACTGAAAATTTTTTTATATATTTTATGGGATAATGCAAATATTCCCTAAAAATTCGAAGCAATCTGTGAATTTTAAATTTGCTTAAAAAATGTTTGAAAAGTTAGGTCCCATAGGGTTCAATGTATTTCATTTTTTCAACCCGGGTTCAATAACAAAATAATTGGGTGATATTAATATTTATGTTATCATAGGTCCCACAGACCGTCTGAACAACATACTAAAATTTCATTTTGATAAAGTCATTTTTACGGCAGTTATCGTGCTAACGGACAGACAGACAGACAGAATGAACAAAGTCATAAACACTTTTCAACTTTGTTGTAAAGTGTTAAAAAAAGCGGCAGACAATAATTTTATTTATGAATTTATCTGAAAATGTTTTGGTGTGCGATCACTTTTGTGACGTGTTCTTTCTCTGCCTCCTTGCATTTTCATTTTTATAAAAAAAAATGAGTCAATATTTAAAAAAAATGTCGATTTTATTCAGAATCACATGGGAATGAATATGAAAAAATATTGAACTTTATATTGGAATTCAATTCCAGACGACAGCGCTTTTTCTACATATTTTAAAGTGTACGAACACTTTTGAGAGACACTGTATATATATATATATATATATATATATATATAAAATAAATTGAGATATATGTCTACGGAATGCGGTGCACTTGAATAACTTTGAAATGCATTACTACTTTTGATGGTATTAGAAATTGAATTCACTTGTGTTGAAATTGAACAAGAATTGCGAAAGATGACGGCTTTACATCATGAATTATCATGATTTTCCAAGAACGCATAGAAACTCTTGACTTACAGCAGATGTTCATTTCGTAAGTGAGTAAATTACCAGGTAATCAGTAATTTGAAATATTGTCGGAAAATTATTATTGGAGATGCTACTAATTTAGTCAACAAGTCATATTTTTCCGTGAAGATATTTTTAAATGATCATACGTGATTGATTCTAAGAATGATCTTAGTGTAGCTTTAATAAGATATGAAACGTTGATATAAAGCAGATAACCATGTAGAATTTAAAAACGTGACAACTACATAAGCTAGTAGATAGTAATAGATGTTTATTATTGTAGAAAAATATCGCAAAAAATGGCTTAACACTTGCGTGGAAAGTATCAATTTTGAGTTATATTCAAATATTCTCGTCTATATCTTCCTTATTTGTTGTAATATGTTCAATACATATTTAAATTATATTATGAACATCATTTAAGATGTATATTTTCTTTTCTGAAACAAATTAAATTTAACCTATTTCTTCAAAAAGAAGTTAAAAATTAAGGTTTCGCGTCAGAAACCACTTTAATTAAATGTGCTTGATTAATAAATATCATTTAGTATTTAGAAGTCCTTTTAGGAAGAGCAATTTCTATTTTTTCTTTCTGACCATAAAACTACCTAGACAACAATGAAAAATTGATAATGCATCAGATAATTTGAAGGTTTAGAAAAAATATCATTAATAGTACCATTTCAAGAAAATCTGTATGTGTGTGAGTATGCATGCGAATAGTGTCATAAAATAAAGAAAACCAAAAAACGACTGCCAGGCCAAAATATAATCAACCGTCCATAGTTAGATGGTAAGGTAGATGGTAAGACATTAGATGGTAAGATGTCCATGGTAAGATAAATCATTCGTCTATGGTAGCCTTCGAACACTGGCATCTCTATCATTGGATCACAGGGTGAATTCATATCACAACCTGGTACCTAACCGCCTCGAACCATGAAACCAGACTGGCATGGCATAAGCTGGATTCCACCGGCAATTGAGGCCAGTAAATAATCTACGATAATAATTATAAATTTTTCACCGGACAATTGCCTACTAACTCTCTTCACCATCTCTGTTGTTCTTGCGGATTATTTTCCACGAAACTCTGATGATATCACTTTCCACAAAGATTTCATTCAGTTCTGTACTGATAAATTTTTGTTTACAAAGATTTATTTAGTATTAAATCAATATTTTTGTTTAACAAAAGAGAATAGTTTAATTTCAGGGCAATGTTTTGTTTAAGATGAATTTTATTTAATATTAGAAAATGTACCTGCCGTTGCCTGGGATTTAAAATGCAAATTAAAAAAATGCAAGCTGATAAATATTACTTCAGAACCCACAGCGATTTCATGAGATAATTTCTGAGCACGGTTAGTTCCCCCGTACGTGGGAGTGTTCTTAATAGGTAGAAAAGATCCTTCCCCGTGCTTGGGAGTGGCCTCAGTAGGTAGAACAGATCCAGAAGAAGGTCCGCTACATAATGGGGAAACACTAGGTTTATTCATAAATGCAAGAGATAGTTCGGTTAAAAAAATTATAATTAACCAACGGATGGGTTTCTCAAATTATTTTCTCTGGAGTAGTCTGTGATATATTTAGGAACTGTTGTTAAAATATCTGGCATAATAATACGTCAATATTTAAATCGTAATATAAAAGTCAGAGTCGTTTAAAATATACTAAATGTATTCTTTAAGCATTAATGACAATTCGACAATACTTATCGATTATAGATTCCGTTCAATGTTTGTTTGAAAGAAAATTTTCCGATCTTTCCGATGACGTTAAGATGGGAACTTTATGATATATTTTAGCGATTATTAGCGATTTTCACAAGCATTTGTGTAAAAATCGCCCCAAATCAAAAATATTTCGCAATTTACGCCGAGATGCACCTATTTTGATCCTAAAGTACCCGTGAACCACATTTTATAGTCATACGATGCTAAGATTTCCCGCTACGGAGTGCCCACAAACACACACACACACAGAGAGACATCTTCCTTTATTATGTAAGATGACTTACACATTTTTTACTTTCCTTATATACATAGTATAATATATAAGGAAAGTATTGTGACGGGGTAGAAAATTTGAAATCGAGTTTTCGACGAGAGTGCACATTTCAACCATCCCTGAACACGAATCAAACATTTTTGAGGCGTGTGTGGGTGTATATGTAAGCGTATGTGTGTAAATGTGTGTGTGTGTGAGAGAGAGTCTGTGGAGACGATATCTGACGAACGAATGGAGCGATTCGAACGAAATTTGGTACATAAATTACAATCTGTGTGAATACTGGACGTCTATTGCTTTTAAAAACAATCGAATGTTCAAAACTCGACTATATTTTCTAGTGAAATATCGAAAAAATCATCAAAAAATCAAAATATTTCATAAACTTACGCAAATAGTCATTTCTTACGTAATTTTTCATTAGAAAACGATTGACACAAACTTTAGAACGCTATCAAGAACCATTCTCGAGATATTGCACATTTTCCAAATAAATGTATCAAAAAATCCTATAAAATAAAAATATATTAACTATTGTGAAATATGTTCACTTTTCATATGTAATATCATGGGATAAATTTGGTGACATTATTCTCGTGGATCTAGCTCGTTTCATTCAATAGAAAATATACTCTGGGTAATACTTTTGTAGTTGTATGACAATAGTAATTTATCTGCTATAAGAACAACTTACTTCTAACGCTTGGTGAGATTTTGGAGGAATATCGCGAACTTGGCGACTTTTTAAAATCGCCAAATCAACAGAAACGTCGCAAAATTGATAAAAATGTCGCTAAATCAATGAAAATGACGACTAATTGATAAAACATTCAATATCTTAAAACGAATATAAGAATCTACAAGTACCATAAGAATAACCTATTTTTCCGTCCGTAACGTTTAGATATAATTTTGATGATGAATTTTTCAGAATATCCATATTGCCAAATTAACGAAAATGTCAACCAATTGATAAAAATTCACCAAATTGATTAAACTGAAGCTGAATCTATGATATGACGACTAAATGATGAAAGTTCAATATCTTGGAAAGAACATAAGCATAGACTATAAGAATAACCCATTTCTACGCCCATCCGTAACGCTTGGCGAGAAATTTAGCGAGACATCGCCAACTTGGCAACTTTTTTAAATGTTGTAGAGCCCATTGAGGCTCAGAAGTTGTGCCTCCCCTGTTTCTAATCTAATTTGAAGATAGCTTTATTATTTTTTTAATATAACATTCTGAATATATAAGTCTTTTTTCAGAAAACTATTACTTACTTAAAATGAGACGTTTCAAAGTATTTTTCCCATTAAAACGCATATCTAGAAGCTGAAATCATCTAGCTTTTACGGTTCATTGAAAAAAGCATTGTATTATCCCTGCCCACCTAATAAACTCAGTCCTGGCTGATAAGCTAGAACTATAAGCTAGCTTACAGGAAGGCGTGGCTATTTCTTCCCCCATTTTCAACTCTTTGTAAACACCGTAATCATAGACATTGATTGGATATGGGACGTGACTTTTCATGAATGAACATTTTTGGGGCAAGGCAAATGGATCCGCCATTTTGGGTCAAACATGGTTCTATTAATTAATCTTTACAGAAAAAAGTAATATATAATACAAAAAATATGAATCATTTTTCACGAATAACATGGCATTCGCCTAAATTTAAACAATATCAAGACAAGGAAACACACTAATAATGACTACCATTAAACTTAAGTAGTTTGTGAAGTAGACTTAGTCACAGCAACAATATGACTAAGCTTTCGTTTGCGTATTTGTGAGTTTTACAATGCATAACTCGGATTTCCCTTTAAAAATTACGTTACAGGAGAATCTCGATTAAATAAAAGCCATTGATAATTTCCTACCGAATTTTTAGCATATTGTGGTTAAGATATTTTTAGGTTTTTATTTTTATAGTATTTGTAAATAATTAATATACAAAATTGTTTAAGTACATTGTTGACTACAGTGTTCTCACCCATTTTCAGTGCACTTGTCGTATCGCCTGAATGTTCGATTCGACAGTTTGTGAAACGCGGCTTGAAAAACTCTCTTTTTCAACGCCTGCATTGTGTTAAGCCTTGTTTGGATTGATTTATATGCAAAAGTCTAGTTTCGTTTGAGATGTGGATTTAATGTTTCTGCTGTTGCTTTTCGTGGCGCCTGCCCTGTCTGTTCGAAAGCGAACTTTTTGCTCCTCTCTCAGCCAATAAGAGAGCTTCTTGGCTGTTGTTGGGAGCGCGCGGCTTTCTCCGGGGGCTTTGGAGTGTTGAACTTTGTGGAGTTCGGATGGAAGAAGATCCGGAGGAGGAAAGTGGAACAAAGGGGAGTAGGGCCAGTGGCCCCTTACTGCTGAGGATTATTGATTTTCCCAAAATCTAATCCTGAAGGATACCTGTGGAAGAATCTTACCAGGATCTGCAATTTATTCAAAATTCTAATATTTGTTTTTCTATTTTAGGTAATGTGATTTTTGACCGAAGACCGCGCGATTTGGGTGTGGTCCCGGATGGTCCCTTGAACTGTTGAACCTTCTGTTCCAATGTGACATTATACTCCTTTCGGATATATTTGCAGAATAGCTAAGATCTGATGTTTCTGGAAATAAAGAGGTTTGATTTTAAGCAGAACTGTGAGGTAAAATTATATCGAAATTAAATCTATAACAGTGGAACTTTAAGTTGCCATTTCAAACCCTGGAATAAATATAAGGCACTTAAGAATAATGAAACTTCTGTGGAATCCTTTACATTGTGTTTATAGAAATAAGTGATTAATTAATTAAGGATTCAAAGTGTTTGATTATAATAACATTAGAAAATGATTAATTACATAATATGTTGTTTGTTCTCTAGTGATATAAAAATAGAAATAATTTCTGATGGTATCAAATTTGAATTAAATGTTGAATACTACAATTGTTTGGAATATATTATCAATTTTAAATGGTTGCATATTAATAAATATGAATGTTAAATTTAATGAGTTAAATTATTTGCACACCCTGTTTTGTCTTTATTTTCTACCCATCTGTGGACTGTTGTCTCCAGACCGTAAGTACTCCTGGGTTATGGGTGATTTTATTCGAATGTTGTATAAGGTTCTAGCAATGTACACATTACGAGTCTTCGATCATCAATGCATGTCGGTTGTGAGATCGGTTTCGGTTTCACTTTCGTTCCGACTCACCGCCGATGTGACACACTCCTTTGAAATGCTTTAGTTCTAGCTCTCTTTAGTTTTCGTTAGTTCTAGCTGTACATATTTACAAAACTAATATATTTTTTCTATCAATTGCTAATAATATTTTAATATATTTCTACTTCATAGATAGGCGCCTGCAAAATTTTTCCCAGGGGAGTGGGGGACAAACTCAAGCCGATGATGTACAACATCGACAGGCTTGATGCTCGCCTTTGTTATATTAATGTCCAAAGGGGAGTGTGACCCCCCCCCCCTTTACATCCCCTATGGGCGACCATGACTTCATATTTAATAAAATCATTGCAAAAGTCCATCTAATTTAGAGGTAAGAAAAGATTTAAAATGTTATATCTTGTTTTCATCTTACATAGGTAACATTTTAAAGTCTGGTGCATTTCATCCATTCATTTTTATTTAAAATTATTTTATTTTATTCACCAATAAATGAAACTTCTTGAAATAAAACTTATGAAAATGCGAATTCCAATATAAATTTTACTTGTAATACCAAATTTTTTGCAAAATTTTCAGCCTCCTCAGTCAAAAATCTCACGTTACGCTACTGAATTCTATAGTATATAAGAAATACCCTTCTCCTTGTTTGTTGGTAGCACTCGGTGATGTATTTGGAAAACTTGGCGAATAATCTAGCAAAGTTTCGCCAACTTGACGATATTTCGCCCGATATTGACGAAAATTTCATCAAAATTGCAAAACTGAGGCTAAAAAAATGAAAATCACGCCTAATTGATGAATTAATCATTACAATATTTTAATTTATGGACTATATCACTTATTGAGGATACTATCAATATTAATAATTATTAATTTAGAGTTATGTGAAATATAAGTTAATTAGGTACTTTGAAATAGTATTACATGTTGTCATCTGGAAAATCGCCAAATTACAATTCAACGTTAAAAACACAGTACCGTGGATTTTATACATTATTTTTTACTGTAAAAGGGTAAATTTATTGCATTATATAAGGAAGGTCATGCGTTTCCCACATCAGATTTTTTATGTATTTTGTTTACTATTGATACATATTCAGTTCTCACTAATCAATAATTTATTTTCTCCGCAGAAACAGTTTTAAACTTCCGCATGCAGAAATTTCACAAAGCGTGTCATGAAGTTCCAGTTTATAAAGTTGAGACGTAGTTTTCAAATTATTAGGCAATGTATAAAAGTCAGAGTGTCACATTAGAGGATCGAACAACAAATCTTCGAAATGGCCAGCCAGTGCTCTAACCATTGAGCTAATATGAGAAGATTCCAATTTATTTTTTTCAAAGTGGGCCCTATAATCTTCTCCCTCTGAACGATCACCTTCATATAATCTGTTTTTTTTATTATTATTATCTAGGCTATCATCATGTATGAGTGATATTGAAACTAAAGCCATAATTCACAGGGACCACTGAAAATTTATAACTGAGTTTTTCCTGATCCTCATTATCTTTGCATGTAATATGCCGGTTTAGTTCGCTCGGGAGTCGTTGTAACTGTTTTGTTATCGCAGCCCAGAATCAAACCGAGAAGTTTCGAACTAGCCTACTGATCCTCTAACAATTGACAGAAAATTGCAATTTTTTCTCGTCAAAGTGTGCCCTATAAGGGTAAGCACGTGTTAAATATTTTCAAGAATCAGTCACATTTATTTTACAAGGTATTGTTTAGGTCAGCGTATGTTGCATTAGAAACTTTTACTCTGCAAAATACAGTACACCGATTAGGGTCGGTGAGCATCTGAGGAGTGTTTTTCTATGACGTAGGCAATAGATAATTTTAGATATTTTAATAGCGTGGATATGAATTTCTTTTTACACCAAGTATTATTTTATATATTGAAACTGCACAGATGGTTTATTTTAATTCAGATTATATTTCATCAAATTCGTAACCGTATCATGTTAATCATATAAACTTTTGTATAGATGAAGACGCCCTATATACAATCAACTAAATCCGATATAGGTAAATGGCTTTTCTGATTAGGCTATTGTGCTGGAAGAATGTCTTTATAGTTCTTAACAAAAGATACTAATTATGCTTCCGAAACCTATTGAGTATATTCTCCTCTCTGAAGTATCTTCATAGAGCATTTAGGGAAAATGTTTTATCTTTATATGTCTCATTCTTTAGTTTCACTTAAATATATCTTCAAAATTTAATTAAAATGCAATTACCTTTACATGTTCATTTTTTAGTATAATATTTAATTATTACATTCTTTTGTATATCTTAATATTCAGATTCAGCAAAGTAGCCTGAGTTATTCACATATTTTATTTTCAAGAAAAATATTAATAAATTTATTTTCCATAAAGCAGTCTTGCATTATTTTTTAAAGCTTTAAATAAGAAGACTAAAGAAAATTAATGGTGTAATTAAAAATAGCCTTTACAATATTATTAGATACTAAAATTTTGGTGGACTCTAAAAGAAGTCGATATTTAGAATGTATTCATGTGAAAATAGTTGGAATATACTGACAGCCTTCGGAGAAAAGCCCAGTCACAAGAAAAAACTTTAGTTTTTAGCTTGTAATAGCAGATATGTTTCCTATAGACCACATAGCCATTAAGAATACATACCTCTGAACTTCTGTACGTTGCTAAGGAAGCAAGTTGCGGATGACAACAGGCGACAGCATTGTTGAAATTGGACCAAGAAAACTGAAAATAAACATATATATCCTTCCTACACTCAGCCATGTAGCCTACTGCCTACCGGTGCAGGTCAAGTGTTCACCCACTATACGGGCAGAGCTAACAATAGACATCAAAATTGCTCCAATCGACTATCCTCCTGCACACTCCAGAACTAACGTTAAAATTCACTACTTTTCAAACACATTAATTCCCTTTTTGAACGCATTTTTATATATCTTTGCTTATATTTAACAATGAAATAAAGATATTAGAAGTTATATTTATTAAGTACAGCAATGAAACTTACAATTACTTACCCTCGTGACTACTAGTGACGAAATGGAAGCCGTCTTTTAACAATAATTTTGGTCCAATTTTTGAAGTCTTTTACAAGGAATAAAAAATGTAATACTACGTTACCTACCTGTATTATTTCTTGATAAAAAGTGTTATGGCCCATGTTGGAGTGATACCAACCTATGTCCCCTCCCTGGGGTTTGGTTGGGATTAACTGGGTGCTTATTGGCCAGCCTGAAGCAATGATTGTTGATTGGTCCTTAGTAAACTCTTCCTTCTTCATTGGAGGCCTGGCTGGGTGAGAAGTCCGGCTATTCACCCCCCTTTCCCATCATGAAGGGTGTAATAAAGTTCTTTGTATTCAAGATACAGATATGTCATTTATCCTGACTGGCTGTTGCGATAGTTTGTCCCCCTGTCAATCTCTCCAGTAAGTTTGAAATTTCGAAACTCAATTAAAGTTAATGTCACAGTCAGTATTAACTTAAAATCCAAAATCTTTTGAAGCCGCTAAGTAGTTAGCTGTTCTTAAAGAATATTTGTTTAACGAGAATGTTTCCAGTATATTACGAAATCCAACAACAAAGACAAATTTCTTCGTTTTGAAAATCTTTGAAAGGAATTGAGGTTTTAATGAAGATCCCAAATTCTATTAAAGCCAAAATGCAACGCTTCTGTTTGCTAAAGTAATTTGAAAAAGTTTTTGTAAAGTTTTTCTTCTTAATGAACCACATAACAATACTGTAAACTTTAACGCATGACTTTATCTCAGCCTAGAAACCCGTTACAATAATAATGATAAGCAGACGGGGGAAATTCATGAAAATGAGTGGAAAGACAGACAATATAATAAGTCTTCTTCTAATAATTCATGAAATCAAGGATGATAATCTTCTTTCAATAATGTTTATAGTCAGTAATCACATTTTCAAACTAAAATATACAAAATAATAGACAATCGCAGTATGACTGAGATATATTTGAGTTTAAAGTAAGCACAATGTATTCCATCTTCCCTAATTCTCAACTAATATCAAAAATTTTACTGGCTTAATGAACAGTAAATTCCAGGTTTCGATATAATGTGCACGGAACTAACTGACTGAGTGAGTGAATGAGGAAGTGATGTATCAAAAACCTATAAAGAACTTCCACTATTTCTAGAATCGGCGGTGTTATATAATCTATTTCAGCTTTGAAACAAAAATGATAAATCTAAAATTTCAAAAATTTAAATTAGAGGTGTCGATTCAAAGGAAAATTATGAAAACTCAAAAACATTTAGGCCGCCTCATATCGAACACATCCAGCCATAATATTGGTTTCGGTCATATTTGACCGATCTCGGCTTCTGGAAAAATAAAAAAATGTTGAACATTCGAATTAGGGGTGACGATATAAATGAATTTTCAAAACACACTACTTTGTCTTTTAAATGTGTGCGCCATTCCATTTTTATGCTTAAATTTAAGATATTTTTTGATATTCAGAACTTTTATTAAGTGCGTAGGTGTCGCATTTATTGGCCAATAGCCCTTGAGAATGATTTAAGCGCGAGTGATGTGGCTAGTTATTTAGTAATCATTTTAGCATAAATTTAGTTTATAAAGATGCATTAAACTCTCTTCTTTTGACTGACTCATTAAACATGGATAGTTCTGCTGCAACGAGAGGATTAAATTCCCAGAACACATTAATAAAATATGTTGTGTCTCTTTCTTTATCCTTGTGTGATAAGAGTTTCCCTACTGAACATTACGTGTTAAAAACTTCATCTTCTATTGCTTGCAATGAAATCATTGAGAGTATATTTTTCATAAACATAACGTAACAGTTTTCAAAGCAACACTACATACAATTTTCAGATATCAGGGTGCCCTTTCTGGGATTTCGAGCCATGAGTGTCGTGAATTCCATTTCGCATTTTAAAAATTTTGAACCATACAAAAAAAATATTGAATCTGAATATTTCAATGAAATTAATCATTCTTGCTTGCTACCAAATAAAAATGAACTCTACTTCACTTTTTTATATCAGAATCTGTTTTAAATTAGATTGTGATGTCTTTTTTTCTTCCTTTTTTGCAAATTTTATAAGGAAAAAATTGAACAATCTATACCGTTGGTCCAAATGATCATGATTACAGCATATTACCATTTATTTTTAAGGGTTTGACAAAATCTTTCGATTTATACCAAATTTGACGGTGTTCCACCCTAGAGGAGTAACTTGTCCCTCCTTGGGTGCTAATGACATTACGATACAAAGATTGCATCGCGGCTATTTTCCGCTGTCCAATGTTGCCACTTTAAACAAATATAAAATTACGAATACATTTTTTAACTTGAATTTCAAAAATTCTATCCAATTCTAAATTTTTGATGACAAAGCCGAATATAAAGTTTCGCGAAAATCCATTAATATTTGTGGCCGCTATCCTGTACCCAAACAGATAGACGAATATCACTATAAATATAGTCAAAACGTGTTTAGAAGATCCTGAAATATACATTGGCCTCAAGATATCTAAATCAAAAATTTTCATATGAGCAATACTTTCTCTGTACTTTGTATGAGAAAGTTTGAGAAAGAATAAGCTTGTAATAAAAGATATTGAACAAAATCCCAATGGTTCTTCTGTATCATAAAAATTAATGACTCTTGGATGACAACTGGTCAATAGCTGTTTTTCATATGGACAATTGTGTATTTGTGTTTCAGTGCCTTGTGAAAACTAAACACTTCTTGATTTGAATGTCAACAAAACACCTGCTATAATAAATGTAAACAAAGGCCCAGAAGAGCAGCAAACACAAAATGTTAGTAATATGGAACATGAAAACAAACCTGTGATAGAAAAACTTTTAAGAAAAATATCATACAACCATCATTAGATTATTTTGTTGCAACAAATAGTTTGAAAATTTTTAACTAAATCAAGCTATTGTTTCAGAATCTTTAAAAACTCTTAAACAAATCATTTTGGTGAGAGCAGTGTATCAAGCGCCTGACAATAATATTATTTGGACTCGTGTAGCAAATACTACAGACAGATCTATTAACTTAAATAAAGGAACAAAATTTCCCTGAAGTAATTTTAAAAAGTTGATGTTAATGCTGTATGTGAGAATGATTCAGTAAAATTTTCTGAAATTTTTGAATGTTAGAGTGGAGATTTTAAGTTAGACCATCTTGAAAATAATCATAAGGATGACCTTCGATTAAATTCTTAAATAAATATGTCTTTGCTTGAACTATTTAAAAAAACTCTGGTTGCAAAAGAAGTATTCACTAAATCAATCTAATTTCTTCAGTCCCTGCTAGACATAAGTCAGTCACATAAAGTTCCACACCACATGAAGTTCCACATCACTCACAGGCAAGTTTCTGAGCTTCTTGCAGCAAATATTAAAAAATTAAGCATGTCTTCGTACACTATCCCAGTTCTTTTCATGAAAAAACCATATAATTCTTACAGATTGGTATATGATTTTCGTAAAAATGCGTTTCAAGATTCTCAATAAAAACCACGTAAAGATAGTTATTTTTCATTTGAAAATACTGGTAATACAAATTATATTCTTAAATCAATGTCAATTGATTCCTTACTGTAATGAATATGACCTTTGTTGGATATATACTAGTCATGTGAAGATTAAAACTTTCTGTTAGAGAGAGTTATAAAACATCTAAAAATTAAAAACCTATCATCATTTTAACTAGTTTTTAAATGAAAAAAATAATGCTTTTCTTAAAACGCTAAGGTTAAACGTTCACTTACACAACGGCAGTTTCCTCACAGAACAGGTAAATTTAGATCACTTTCAGCATCTAGTTTTGTCTGTATAACATTAATATTCAAATCAACTGTACAATACTTCAAAATAGGTTTGTTTTTAAAGCAGTTATCTGCAGACAATGCACAGTAGATTTGGGGGATGCAG
Organism: Amaurobius ferox; assembly: GCA_951213105.1. NCBI lineage: Eukaryota > Metazoa > Arthropoda > Arachnida > Araneae > Amaurobiidae > Amaurobius > Amaurobius ferox. The sequence continues at coordinate 91,962,596 of OX578133.1, forward strand.
TTTGCGCAATTTTAACTTAACATGTTCAGCAATGAACATATATAAAATATTAGTCTACATCACGTAGCTAAATAAAAACATATGTTAAGTTTTAAGAGTAATTATCACCAGACTATACATACTTGCCTACATAATTTTTTCAACTACTGTCAGCAACGAAATTGGCCTGTAAATCATTAATCAAAACTGTATCCAAATTTCATAAAAATATTTTTCGTATACTATGTAGATGTTATGGAGATAGGGGACGTGAAATGTTCAAGTTGAACTACGAATTCGGCCTGTGAACTATTAAACTACATAATATATAAGAATTTCATAAAAAGTGTCAAGTTTCAGATATATCATCGGCCACCGTTTCAGAGATCGTCAAAACTGAGGGAGCAACTTTTATCCGATCAACCTCAGCAACTAACTACAGCTGTAAAACATTATTCAACACCATTGTTGCATGGCAAATATGTAGCATTGTGAGTTCTGGAGGGATTGCAATCGATAAAGATGGTCCCTGTATTACTTCCACAATATATATATGATTCCCTAGGAGAACACCTGCAAAAGGGTGAAGAAATAACGGTTCTTCAAAAAATAGACAGAGAAGTCTCAGTTTCAGAGGGGGGCTCACAGCAGGGCGCCGTTGGGGAAAACTGACCTCTTGACCGTTCCGGCCACACGTGCGCCCGGATACGTGGGAATTTTGGCCGAGATGTCCCACATTAATTCTGGGGTGCTAACCAACCCTCTGTGATGTCCGTACCCAATAGCTGGATGTAACCCTTTAATATCCAATGAAAATACCAGGGGCTTCTGTGAGGGAACCAATGATAACCTGGGGCATTAATTGTGTAGGAGGTGACATTTTTTGGATGTTCGAGGGAGAGGGAGACTTTGAGAAAAGAAGCGTCAGTTGATTTTCTGATTTTGGAGAGAAGGACTACTAAAAACGACTGCAGAGATGATGGGCATCCGATGATTCCTCGCCCGAGTACTCCGCAACCGATGGCGGTCCAACGAAGTATCGAAGGTACGCAATGCATGTCCTTTACATTCAGTTTGGTGACACTCTATGTCACTACTCTCTCTCTCGACATCTACTAGCTTCTAAACTTGAGGAAATTAATCAGTGTGTAAATTGTTTTAATTATATTTTGATAAACTTGAGGAAATTAATCAGTGTGATTTTTAACAAGAATTTTCATGAAGGAATTTAATTATATTTCCCAAATATGGATAATTATGAGAAGTGTGCGTAGGGCACGGAGCAATTATTGTTATAATGAGAATATACGTAAATGTCAATATGAGTATGAGACGGGAAATAATTATGATTTAGTGAGAGTGTTAATTAAATATGTTCTTATTATTTTAATTTCTTTTGAAAATAAATGTGTTATTGTTTTAAGTTTGATTCGCTGTCCTTATTTCTAATTAATATCTTATTGATTGATTATATGTATTTTAGTCGACACGGCCAATGTCGGAGATCACTTTAATGGGAGAGAATAATAATGATTTTTTGCGTTCTGACCGAACGTGTGGTAGAAATCCACGCATCAACCATATATAAAAAATATCGGATTTTAGAGGGATTATTGTTAGACAATATATAGGTGTCACTAGGCCATCGCACGCACAATTTTTGTTCAACCAAATTCACCAACGATCCCAGCTTGTAATACATTAATTTTAATCACATACTCAAATTTGGAAAAAAAGAGCAATTAAATTTTAAATGACTTATCATCTGAAAAAAAGAAACACCCAGACAGACAGAATTATATACAGTCCAACTCAAAAGTAAATTAGCCACTTCGTCCTCTACTTTCAATTATGTTTCCAGCCGAACCGGTGGTCGAGCGGCCAGGGGCATGCGTTTCCGTCTGATCGCTGGATTGCCGGGTTGTGGGTTCGAATCCCGCTAGCGGGCATCGATGTTGTGTTGTCGAGGCGAAGTCAGACTTCTGCCCTTGGGGATAAAGTGAAGCTGTATATTCTCTCCCCTTCGCCATGGGACCAGGGGTCTAGTGGACGTGGTGCATAGGCGCTCCTTCACCACGGGGGATTAGTAACAACAACAACATTATGTTTCCATACTTACAGCTTCCAATTCGCAACGGGCACCTTTGCACATCCATTGGAAAGTTCTCTAATTTCATTGGACAGCTTGCTCGTATCGTCAATCTTAAAAGAAAAAATATAGTAATATAATTTCACAAAGTACTATTGTTATCCTAGGACAGTGTTTCCCAAACTTTGGTACGCACACTTATGGGAGTACGCAAAAGGTTCAAAAGGGTGTGCAGCCAAATTTCTATTGAGATTATATTTTTATAAGCAAGAGCAACTATTTAAAATGAAAAACATTTATATGATCGAAATACACAATTTTTAGTTATCCCGAATTTTTACGTACTTTTAAACATGCAGAAAAGAAGGTGTGCAATTTTCTGATGTTATTCCTGCTAAGTTTTAATATCCCTACTATTCTTTTTAAAGATTGTTATATACAGTACAAAATAGTAAATTCCTTTAATAATTATTTAAATATTTTTTTGCTCTTCTTTGAATACAAATTTGTAACTAATACCATAAACTTTAGTATGAAAACGTAACGTATACAATAAGAACACAAACTTCGCCCAAACTAATAATTGCTTTTCTATAAATTTTTCTAATCTCAGAATGATACAAATACTCTGCATGTCTGTTGTATTCGTTCAGACTGTATCGATTTTAATTTCAAAAAATAAAATAATAATTTTATTTTCATAGCAAATTGTTACTACCTATAAACTTCAATTAAGTAACTATTAAAATTAATGATGAATTCCATGACCTACTTTCGAACTCCTTTCTTAGAAATACTTAAAATTGAAATCAGGAAGGTTTCGAAAAATGACAATTCGATATCAATCTGATTCGAAAATCTTAATCTATAAGGATCATTCTCCAAAATGGAATACGCCTATAAGATTAACGTGTTAAAAGGTGTATAACAAATGTTTAAAAAGAGGTACGAAATGTTGAATATTTAGGAAACACTGCTCTAGTAAATATCACGAAAACATATATAGATTAATATATTAATCATTAACATTCCCATATAAGCGTTACCAAAATATTTTAATGAATAAGTGCTCAATAAATTTTGATCGCTGGTACAATGAGCAATAAACACTTCACAGAACAGTCTAAAATTATTAAATTTTACAAATTTTATAAAATAATTTGAATTTCATAAGCACTGGAAATAGTTCATTGTATAATTGAGTAGGTTCTTGTCTCAATTTAGCCTTCAAAACCAAAATACAATGTTCACAAACTGAAAGTATCACAAACTGAAACCATGACCATTGAAGCTCGATAGATATAGAATCATGAATATTAAAATTATAATTCCTATAAACAGACGCTAAAATATATATATGCTTCCAACGTACATATACATAAAAATGCATATTATACCTGGCAAATTCAATTTCCTCTCCGCATAAAAACACCTCATATAAGCTCAAGATGCTTTAGCATTAAAGGGAAGATAGTAAAATATCCAAGCCATAATTTTCAAATCTTTTACATACCTTACGTAAGGTTTTACAGTATTACGTTTAGCCTGTTTATAGAACTAAATATATTTTTTTTAATTTTCAGCTTTTTATTTTTAATATTGAAAATTTACAATCAATGAAATTCCAATGTGATAGGTTTAAAAATTAAAGAAAGATACAAAATATCCAATTTCAGAACGAAAAAGGCACACAGCAGAATTTACGCTTCCCATTTTATTCATTTTTCTGAAAAAAAGGAAACAGAAAATTTATAAAAGAGTCTTCGTATGTCGGTAAATGGTGTGTAAACATCAATTATGCAGGAACTATTAAGCAGTTTTATTCTCTTTCGCGTAATATTTTGTACACTCATACAGATTTTGGGAAAAATTGAAAGTGGTATCTCTAAAACCGAACGTAAAAATCTTTAGTTTTATCTAGATAATCTTGAGAAATAGATGTTTCAAGAAATTTTTTTTAACTAGAATGAATCCCTCACGCTCCTTTAAACTATGATATCATACCCATAAGAGTCATCAATGTATTTATAGCAAATCCCGAGAAACATATGTTTCAATGAAAATTTAAATGTTTGAATTAGAAGTCACATCTTCAGAACTGGAACTTGAAATCCTTAGTAATCTCCCCCATTCTCATCTAGAATTTGGTTCCTGAGACATAATGTTTCAAAGAAAACATTTTCGCGAAAACAATTGTAAGGTAAAAAGTTTGTCACCAATTCTTAAAAAAAGTGATTCCGTCGCAAAGGTAATATAACAAGATTGTTGTATTTTAGTTCTGCTTTGTTTTCACGGTTTGCTTTGTTTTTGCGATATATCACGGTTTGCTTTGTTTTTGAGATATATTACGGTTTACTTTGTTTTTGAGATATATTACGGTTTACTTTGTTTTTGAGATATATTACGGTTTTCCTTATTTGGTACTCTGTGCCCTGTTTCTCCGTCACTTCGTAGATAGTTATTCTAAGTAAATCTTACAATCTTAAATGTATCTATTTAAATAAAAATAAATACTTTTATTGAAGTTTAGTTGTTTACTTTTGTTATTTAAGAATAGAAAAATCCATTTCATACACAGGATGTTTCACAAAAAGTTAACAGCTGATTTTTTTTTCTGAACCGCATCGTATACACACATCGTTCCAATTGCAAAACTGCTAAAAATAAAGTAAAAAGTTATAAAATCGTAATTTAAATGATGTACAATATTTCTGTAAAATATTAAAAGGATTAACTTTCTATACAGTTCCTCTAGCCGAAAAAGTTATATTACTAAAATGCTGCCCATATTTCATTTGTCAAACTAAAAAAATTGTTGGATCTCAAGTCCAAATTTAAAACGAAATGAAATTGTCAAGCATACTGCCTTACACCACAATACACTCGTAATCATCACAATTAATAAATTTAGAGGCTGTTCACAAACTAAAATGAGTCATAGAAGACATTTAGTAGTGTTTCAAAACGATTTCTTCGGCACTTTGTCTTTCAAAATATTAAAAACAAACAAAAGATTCTAGGTAAAGCTATTTTAACCCATGACATGCAGTAAAAAACAGACAAATGTAATTTTTTTGGCCTTTCAGATGTTTCCATAACATATTTTTGGAAAATAAGCACCTGCTACAATTTTTTAAATCCCTTGGCGGTATGGGTTGAATTCGGAACCAAGATATTGGCTATATTTGCCATAAATCATAATAATTTGACAGAATTCTTGCATTACTGAACAGTGCCATAATGTAAACACTAGTCATGTAGCAGAATTTCATGGATGCTTAAATACAAACTGTGAATTGACGAAATGGAGACATAATAGCTTTACTAAAATATCTGAATAAGTAGTGAAAGTTTTAATAACTATTAGCTACCGAAATTGATTTGTGGATATCCCCTTATTTTCCAATGAAAATTTTAAGCAACGATAACCATGTCAAATTCGATCGGGGAATTACAGGGAAAGTTTTGTCAGTTTCGCTAACGTTTTTGTAATTTAACCTTTCTCACTAAAGGGGCTGTATAAAAAGTTAATTTTTAAATTTTTTTACAGAAATATTTCACATCATTTCGTCCTTCCGAGAGGTTGGTGGTAGGGGAAGGAGGGTACGGTCCCTGTGGATGCCTCCCCCACTGGGTTCCGGTCTAAATTGGGTGGCACTTCCCGACCGTCCAAACAGTTACCTTACACCTTTCTGGTAGGTCGGACGGTCTGGGTTTCAACAACAACAACAACATCATTCAAATTGATATTTTATATCTTCCTACCTAATTAAACGCATTTTTGTAAATGGAACGATGTATCGACAACCAACGATTCAAAAATACTTCCGCTGTTCACTTTTTTTTAAACATCCTGGATAGGGTATAAAAAACTGCCATGCACTTTTTGCTCATATTCAGGGCTAATAATCTTAAGTTTCCAAGTAATCAAGAGGTTTCTTCCAGGACTAAGATGTCGAATATTTGATTGAGTGTGTTTTCGCGTGATTGAGTGCTGGCAATCAAATTACGTGCATAGAAGACCACTATACTAAGAATGTCTTTAGCAGAAATGTCATGTTTGCAGTAATACCATACCTCTCAATCTGAGAGTAAAAGTTTTATACTGAAGATTAAGTAGTAGTACATAAGTTGACGAAATTCTCTTTCTGCCGCTATCTGCCATTGGGAGAGAAATATTCTAATACATAAACTCATCTGAAAGCAGTATTTTGTCGAAAAAATAAAAGCATTAATTTTGTATGACAGATTTGTATTTAGGGAATTTACGTACATGTTGACTTCCGTTCTGCTATTGAAAATTTCGCACTATTTTCACAATACACATATATTCATATTTATTTACTAATTCTGACATATTAAATGTTAGAAATATATGGGAACTTAATTGAAATATTTATTTATTGATGGAAAAATTTTGCCATAATATTATTTTCACTAAAATTTTTAGAAACATCTTTTTCTAAGGGGCTGCCATTTATAGAGCTTAGATGACAACTGCTTCGTATTTAACATCAAATTCCAAAGGAGTTAGGGAGTTAACTAAGTATTTTCACTTCCGTTACTTTTTCGATATCCGGTAAAAACTTTTTCAATTTAATTTAAATAGTCATCTCTCAAGATCGGCTCTTTTCTGAAGCTGTTAGGTTTACTAAAGCCACTTCTACGAACGGGGAAGCAGCATTTTTACCTACTGAAGCCACTCTCACGTGTCCTTTGTTATTTTATATTTTAAATACAAGAGCACAGGGGATTTTCAGCAAGCAGTGAAGTAGTTATATAACCATTATCAAATTTCTCTATACAATTGACTTGTTGTGAACAGAAAAAATTGAGTGCGGAAACGATTTTTGTTCAAAACAGGCATTTTGGAAATTGAGTTGTGATGTTGTCAGCCTCATTTGCATTATTTACACAGCGGGCGCATACGTAGGACCCGGGAGACCTCAAATAATTCATACTAGTACACAATATTTTAACTAATCGAATCCAAATATTGCATTCCTACAAAAAAGAAAACATAGACACATTTTCCTTATTTGTGTTTTATCGGGATGCTTTCCACTATAAATTGTTGTATGTTTACAATCTACACATGCATGTGTGCATATGATATAAAGTCATCAGATAAACTGGTCAAAATTTCTAGATTACAAATTAAAGTAAAACTCAACATCGCTTATTAAAAATAATGAATTAGTTACATCCATATAAGTAAAATTAATTATATAAAACATATGCAATTCAGAATTAACCTAATTTATCACACGTAATAAGACTGTAACATACTCGAATAACAGGAATTTACATACATCAGACACTTCTAACCACAAGCCGCAAAGACAATCAATGTGGCAATTTTAACTAAGGTCTCCCGGGGTAATAGCGCCAAGCAGGGTAATAACGCCAAGCGGGGTAATAGCTCCAAGTGCCGATATTTCACATAATTCATAAGAAAATAAATGAATGGCATTTCTAGCCTTGCACCGAAGATTTTTGCACTTCACTAAAATACAGAACAAGACAAGAAAAAAAGATACATTTGCAGACGCGATTATTGTGAAATATATAGCTAATTGAAAGTCTGATTTAAAAATCTAGAGGTAAGTTCTGCTATGTGGACACTGCATACTTATTAGAGGGTACTTTGTACGGTGTATAAATATGTAGTGCAGTTCATGTTTCTTCAAAATGAGTGAAATATGTTGCATATGTTTGCGAAGTAGCTTGTAGTTTAAAGCATAATGTGTAATAAGTTAATCTGGGTAATAACGCGACTTAGTGACTGTCCTACTTTTTCAAAGTTATGAATTGCTGATTCCATTTTTTTTTCTAGAATATGCTGCGAGAATAAAATTCTGTACATGAAAAGGCTAGGAACATGTTCATAAAATGCGTGTTAGTTTGGATGAAAAGTTAAAGAAATATTTATATGTACTAAATGTAACGGATTTTTTTTTGTTTCAATGGAAGAAAAATATAAATGATGAAACAAATGAAAAAAATCTGATGGGGGAAGCACATGACGTTTCCAACTGGCTCCATTCATTAAATTGGGTTTAATTGCACAAAATTACACGAATAATTATTTGAAATTTCACTGAATTTTCAGTTTTAATTGAATGTTCATTTTTATCTGTCAACTAGACGTATTTTCGAAGGCAACGTTGCAAAAATACGAAAATCTTCAGTATCTCAAGAACAGTTAGCCCTAGAGTAATGAGGCTGGCCTTATCATTTTTATCGTCAAGCATTACGTATAAAACAAGCATTTAATGGATACATTTAAGCATATATAATCTTTCATTTTACATTTTGGTGATTTTTGAGGGCCATTTCGCAAGAAAGGCTGATTCTGTTTTTTAATCGTATCAAAATCTAATCAGCACAACTGTAGCTCACAGATGGCTTGCCCACAAATTTTGTACCACCAAATTTTGTGAAATTTCAACGTATAATTTTTGAGTTAGAGTGGATACATACATTTCACAGATGCACACACAGACGTCACGCTAAAAGTAGTATTTTCGTGTTCTAGAGGTTTTGAAACGTACAGATCCATCCGAAACTCGAATTCCGATTTTCGATTCAATTCCAGTTCGTCTCCTATACATTACTATGTATTGTAGCAAAAGTGAAAATATTCTCTACAAATAATACAAGATTTCTTTTTTAATTTTCAGAGCTTTGATATCTGTAAATGTCTAATCTATTATTTCTGCAAATTAAGCATTAGTAAAAAAAAAGTCTGTCAAACTGCCTCCTGATCTTCTCTGGCAGTTAACACAACAAATTTGTATTTAGAGTAATATATTGTTTACACGCTATTTTACCACGTCATTCTAAATTTGTTTGTATGGCGTATTACCCCTTCAGTGTTAAGAGTTTTTAACCACACGCTTAGGAAATCACGTCAAAGTGCAACCTCGGATAGATTTCCTAAATTGGTTAATAGACTGACTTCCAAAAGTTAAACACGCAATGCAAATGTTCATTTTTCGAAAGCGTAATTGAATTTGAGTGGTTGAAAATCCCTGCGGATGTAGATGGCAGTATGCAAATATCGTATGTTACTGGCAATCACGATTGACTGTCCAGATATATCCTAATTAGACGGTCGTTGAAGACGCTAGCATTCTGAAGCGTTTGAGGAGGTGCATTTAAATGCTGACACGAAGTGTTTATAACTTTTGTAGGATTACTTTTTATGATATTCGTGTTTCCATAGCTGAAAGAAGACGAATGACAGATAGTGAGCGCTGGCGTGCTGTCGGACGCATTGAAGCAGGACAGGCAGTCAAAGATCTCGCTATTTTCTTTGGAGCTGAACTTTCGGTAACTTCTCGATTATAGAAACAATTCCAAACAAGTCAAACAGTTGTCCGGAAAAATGTGCCCGGTCGTTCAAGGGTTACCACCCCCTCCGATGATCGGTATATTGCTATAGTAGCCAATCGGAATCGACAAGAGACCTCCAAAACTGTTACATTCATGGTTGCAGCGGCACCTAGTAAGATAATATCTGTCCGTACTGTGCGCCGAAGGCTCCATGTAAAGGGACTGTATGACCGAGTACCACATTTTTGTATTCCACTAACACTAACCGTCTAAGTCAGAGGGTCAAGATTAAAGTGGCGGCGTTAACATGTCAATTGGACTGTCTCAGATTGGTGAAGGGTCTGAAGAGAACGAGGCACACGCAATCAGGCCAAGAACATCATAGAACATCATGCATTCAGAGGTGGCAGCGTCATGGTGTGGGCTGGAATTTCAATGGGATATCGCACAGAGCTACGCATCTTCAAAGTTGGTTCTGTGACGGCTGCGCGGTATCAGGATGAAGTCCTAGACCCCATTGCGAGACACTACACTGCAGAAGTTGGTCCTGATTTCCTCCTTATGGACAATAATGCCCGTCCCCATCGAGCTAACATCGTTGACAAATATCTGGAAAGTGAGGGAATTTCTCGTATGGAGTGGCCGCGTATTCCCCCAACCTTAATCCCATTGAAAACCTTTGGGATGCCCTCGGGCGTGCTGTCTCTGCACATTAACCTCCTCCAGTCAGTCTCAGAGAGTTGGAAACTGTTCTGTTAGAGGAATGGCCATTGCTAGCATCTGCGATGGTTGATCACTTCATTGAAAGCATGGAAAATCATTGTAAAGTTTGTATGAAGGTCCGGGGTGGTCACATACCATGTTAATGTAAGTTTTGTTTGGTTTGTTTGACTTAAACATCATTCTGTTAATGACCCAAATGTGACGTCATTATATAACTTACAAAAAGTAACTATTTTTTACATTTTTATACATAATTCTTGTTTTCTTTAATGCATAAACACATTTGCTACCTTCATGTACAATTTAATCAAAGCTTTACTTAAAATTAAGCTAGTGAAAGTTAATCCAAGCTTTACATAAAATTAAGCTTGTGAAAGTTAATCAAAGCTTTACTTTTCCATTTTTGTTTATTTTACCGTCCGTGCTTAACTTTTAGAAGCCAGTGTAATTAATGATATGCTCTGGTTTGTATATTTGTTTTCGAAAAGATTCTAAAGTCTGCCCATTAAAATCTGTAGAAAGTTAACTGGTAGTATTACTACTGGGCATCTAGTACAGGAATTGTGACTTTCTCTACTTCCTACAGGATAAAGAGTAAGTTTCGTGGTGATATAATGCTTTACCCGAAAGAGTCGAACTTCCAACCTCTTGATCTTAATAGAGTATACAGGCATGTTTGGAAGATTCAAATACTCTTTACAATTTACGAATTTTAAGGATTCTCTTAACGTAGTAATAATATGTGTTATGTCAAAACTTTACTAGCCAAATTTTGTCAATTATTTATTTGCATTCTAAATTCCAGCCTGTGAATTTAGATTTTGTCATCTGTAACTTTGCAACGTGAATTGGAATTTAAAACCGCAATTAATCATGATCTAACTATGAAGCGATATTAGTCAATACTAATGAATCCAAAAGACCATTATTGGATTTTCCAATGATTCTCTAATTCCTACTCTAACTGCGGTAATAATTTGCTAAACACTAGATTTGTTAAGATAATGGCTATCCCTTGGCCGTTTTCCTGGATTGTAATAGATATTTAATGGCTCGGTTTTAAATGATAGAAAGATGTTTAGCTACGACCGCTTAAATTTTCCCTTTGTATGTTGGAAAATTCTCACTCCTATTCTGATGTTCTACTTTCCATATAATACATCTATATTAATAAAGGAAGCTGTCTGTCTATTTGTAGTTTATCGGCCGTGTAGCGGAAAAACTAAGCGGCCCACAGCCATGAAATTTGGTGCAAGAATACCTTGACTCCCGAAAGGAAGCACGTTCTCGAGATTTTTTAATTCGAGTTTGTTTTTAGTTATTAACTCATAAAGCGATATTTTGAGCGATTTTCGCACAAATCGGTTTATGGCAAAGGTGGTATGTAGAATTGCATTATCAGGAGGATATACATAAATGATAACTTCATTTACTAAAACATAACTAAACAGTGATGCATTCAACCGCGCTTACAACGTAGCTATCAGAAAATAAGAATAATCTGAAAATGCTCTGGGCTTGCTTTTATGTGCCTGCGCAGAGGCTTTGTGCATGCGATGTATGTAAATTTTAGAGTATTTCTCAAGTTCAAGAAAGTTTTATGTTTGTTAATTTAAGTGACGGAGTGCAGTCATAGGGTGATTTAGAGATCGACAATATTACAGTAGACTTTATATCTTAAAAGCATCGAAAAGATCAAAGATGATCTTTTGAACGAGTTTTTAACCGAATCGTTGAAATTATTTCTGTGTATTTTAAAAAATCGGAACTTCATCAAAATATGAAAGTTTATGATATTTCATAATACATATTGTAATATCCAAAAATTTAAGAGTCGCACAATTCAATTTTTGGCATAAATCCTGTGTGCTATCTTCGCATTCTTATAAAAAATTTTCAAGCAAAATTTTTGAACTGGAAGTTGACATAAAAACCGAAAGTGGAAATATTTAGTGAATTTCCCTACCCGTCTAAAATTTGATGTTTAATCCATATCAGTCATCATCTAAGATCTATCTATAGCCAATTCAGTAAAATAAATGTTATAAGGAAAATGTAAATTTCTCAATTAGACGTAACAGCGCCAGAACCGCAAGTGGAAATTCTTAGTGAGCCTTCCACGCCCTGAAGAATTTGATGAAGAATATATATAAGTCATTATCTAAAGTCTGTTTATATATAATACTGAGACATAGATGTTCATGAAAAACTTTTGAACCAGACTTGGAAAAGGAACCGGATGTAGGAATTCATAGTGAACTACTCTACCTCCTTCAAAATGTAATGCCCAATTCATATCAATTATCATTTAAACTATATCTATACCCAGTCATGAAAATAGATGGTTCAAGGATAATGAACAGCTTTGAACCAGAAAGAACCGTAAATAGAAATCCTTAGTGAATCCCTCTACCTCCTCCGGAATTTGATCCTGAATCCCTGTAAGTCATAAACTGAGCTCTGACTATAGAGAAATATATGCTTAAAAAACCGTTAAAAACAATGGTAGGGTAAAATTTTTATCTGCAACTAGATGTTTGCCACAAATGAAGACTGGGGGCGCAGGGAAAAAACCAACAGACTCCAAAAGCTGATATTTCCAAAATAAAATTTCAAACACTTAAAACCTGAAACTTTTGTGACTTTACCAGTGAAAATATTTTTATACGTTGGTTTAATAATATTACTCTTGTCACCTGAAATTGAAGTAATATCAGTTTTATTTTACTTTCGCAATTAACTATTTAATAAATCACCTTAGTTGGAGTATTTTGACTTTTCTCCGGTACTCAGTGGTTTACATCTTCAATAACTCCTCACTAGATAAGTTGTTCGCCTTCATGATTTTCCATATTTAAATTAAATATGAAAGCAATACAAAAGCCTTCATAATCTCATCTTCATATTTTCCCCAAACCCTCAAATATATTTATTTCTTTTGCTGGCTTTAAAAGGAGTCCAAATATCCAAAGCAGATAAACCAAATCAAATAACTTAATCATTTTCACTCAAAAATTTTATAGGCGAATAGAATGAATTTCAAATGCTATAAAATCTGTTATATAATATATATGTACATATATATATATATATATATGTATTATATATATATACATGTATTATATATATATACATGTATTATATATATATACATGTATTATATATATATACATGTATATATGTATTATATATATATATATATATATATATATATATATATATATATATATATATATATATATATATATATCAATTTTATTTCAATCGGATTTCTTGAAGCGATATCATAATTATTTGTGTTACATATAAAAGAAGTGCGTAACAAATTTTGCAAAAAATGTTGCATAATATCAATTTTGGACGATAGGATCAATATAATACTATTCTTTTGAATTGAATTTACGTACACACTCGATTTTATCTAATTTCATTTGTGTTTGAAATTCATTTTATTCTTTTCCTTTAGCCACTGTGTAAGGGCAACATTGAAAAACGCTTATATTTTTTCCGCATTTTATTAAATCATTCACATTCAACAGTTATATTACAACTATTGAATATCAGTTTTCTTTAAAAGGTCAGTTGGGTTCAAAAGGAGCCAAGAATTTATAACGTAACTAATTGACAAATATAACAATAACATGTGACTGTCACGTGGAGTTTATGAATTTTTTCATAAGTAACTGTAAAGATATTTTTAATAATGCTGCAAGATAGTAACTTACGCGTTTTATTTTTTACTCGACCTGGAATATAATTTCCTTATAGCTCTTTATAGTTTCATAGAATTACCAATCTATACAACAATCTGACGAAGACCTCACATAGTTTATTCGATCATGATGCATATGTCGTATTTAGTAAAAAAGCAAAACAAATCTATACTGTCAAAACAAAAAGAAAGCACATCAGTTTTTTCTCACACAACCACTATGTCTTGCCAATCTCAAATCACATACAAAAACTAACTTGACTTTCACATTCCAGGAATGTGCCATTGACGCAAATTCTATAAAAAACGTTGTGTTGGCATGAAGTATCATGAGTTATCCCGGAAGAGAAATAAATCTAGGACAGTACGCACATTGTAAACAACAGCATCCATGGACAAAGCCAACACTCATTATTTTGCGAACACTCTGGGGTACGTGAAACATGTGTTATCAAGCCGAATCCAGACGTCAAATTACCTATAACAATGTTGATACTGTATACATAATGTTAGATATAAAACAAGAAAGATCAATCATGCTTAAAGCATTGATTATGAAACACTTTCCAACTTCAATGCAATTTTATTTAAAAAAGTCGAAAATGCAATACATTCCTCGGTAATATTTTAAAACTTATCACAATACTACATTGATTTATTATATTTGAAAACTTAAACCTTCATTGAAAAAAATGAACTTCATTCAAATGACGGCATTGAAATATAAATTGCCTGGTTTAAATATCTATAAAATGCAATACATTCCACGGTAATATTTTTAAAACTATCATAATACTACGATAATTTATTATATTTGAAAACTTCATCGAAAACAACTGAAATAAATTCAAATGACGTCATAGAAAAAATAACACGCCTGGATCTCTCTATAAAAGCAGGATTTCATTCATAACTTTCTCCATTTCATTCATCACAATACTATAATAATTTATTTTATTTAAAAATTAAAACCATGGAGCTACAATTCATAAACTTTATGCTTAAAACTTCATCGATGAAAATCGTCCTTCTGTTTATAAAATCAATTAATATTTCATTCATATCAGCCATGCAGACTCCATGGACTGAATTATTTTGTGTTAAAGAAATACAGTAATTCAAATACAACTCATTCTATATATTTTGCTGTTTACTTTTTACATAGGTGAAAAATAGACTTAGTTGTAGAAATAATCAAATTTGACTGAGAATTTAAACTCAAATATATTGTCATTGTGTTGTTTTAGTATGTAGATGTACAGAATTTAAGCAAAAATAAAGTAGTTTTAGGACGGATACAACACTCAATATGAATTAAAAAGAACTTTAAAAAATCACGATTTTGAAACAAGATGGATGCCATATATCATTTTGAAGTGGGTCATGTGATCGTTTCATATCATGGTCACGTGATCGTTTCATATAAGATGTGTAATTATTATTTTAATTTTTATTTTAAAAACTACTGAATATATTTCGCTGAATTTTTTTTTATATATTTTATGGAACAATTTGACTATTACCTAAAATTTTCGAAGCAATTTGTGAATTTTAAATCCGCTTAAAAAATGTTTGAAAAATTAGGTCCCATAGGGCTCAATGTATTTCATTTTTTCAACCCGGGTTCAATCCAAAACTAATTGGGTGATATTATTCATTTATATTCCCATAGGTCCTACAGATCGTCTGAACAACATACTAAAATTTCATTTTGATTAAGTCATTTTTGCAGCAGTTATCGTGCTAACGGACAGACAGACAGACAGACAGACAGAATGAACAAAGTCATAAAGACTTTTCAACTTTGTTGTAAAGTGCTAAAAAGTGACTTACCTAGAAGAATATAAAACCCTTCCGTCCCGATAGAGTCTCACAAATTTGTTAGGCGTGGTGATTGTATGTAAGTAGGAGTTTTTTCCGTTGTAAAAATAAGTGTCTGGCCGCCATATTCTTTCGAGCATTGATATCGATAGAGCGAGGGTTGGCATTTTGCTGGAATAGGCAAGTCTTTTGTCTACCCAGCTCTGTCTGAAGTAGCAATCCATAGAATATGACTGAAAGAAGAAAAAACTGATTTAGAAAATACATAAATGTTTATGATGCAAGAATGATATTATTGATCATGCCAATTTCATATATATATATAAGATTGAAAGGAAATAAGACTACGTTAATGAAATAGTCCCTCCATTAATTTAAAGTTGCACTTTTTAAGTTTTTATACAACCCCCTTAGACAAATTTGATCAATCAGAAATTTTTTATTTTTAATGCAACAAGATCAGTAAAAAAACCCGAATATCTGTATTTTTAAAAGCAACTGAATTATGATAAAGGAAAGAAACTGACTTATGCCACTTTTCCGTACCATGTGGAAAGCTGTTTTATCATGGAAAATAGGGATCAACAAATTAACGATGGAAATTGGTTTGATCAAAAATGCGTTAATATGTGTCAAAATTTATTATCACAAATGCATCTAAATTAAGCATTACACAGGCAGAGTTCATGTAAAGCGGTGGTACTCACTACGCGGTTGGGTATCCTGTGTATTATCATCCAGTTTTATCTTTTTTGTGATATGTCACAAATTTTCATTTCTTATTTGATATATGGTCCCCATTCGCAATGTTTCATTTTCAATTAAATATAACTCACTCAATTTTAAAGATACAGACATGCCGTTTTTTTAATGATCTTGTTGCATTAAAAATAAAAAATTTCTGATTGACCAAATTTGTGTGACTTAAAAAGTGTAACTTTTTTTAAATTAACGGGAGGACTATTTCATTAACTTATCTCCAACTGATAAAAAATCAAAGCGCGTTTAACTTTTTGGGACACCCTGTGAATATATATATATATATATATATATATATATATATATATATATATATATATATATATATATATATATATACATACTACAAGGTGGCAAAAATGTCGCGGTGCAGTTTGAGTAGTTACTAACTTTCTAATTTATTCATTTATTTTAATTTCTTTAGAGAAAAGATGGAAGATGTATGATTTAAGAAATGCACAACGTATTAAAATTGGAAATTTCGAAATGACCATTGTTTTCGTCATATTAATCTTCAGTTGTTGAGAAGTTGTAGGCTTGTTAACGTAAGCCTATTACTTTAAATATCCCGAGAACTCAAAGTGCCGCTAAACTGTAAAATTCAAATAAATTTGTTAAAAGCAAAATATAATAAAAATTAAATATATCGGCCGGTTTCGAAAGGAAAACAACCTGCACTTGGCAGAGAAAGATCGGCGACTGATGCAGGAACAGCAAACGTGACTGAAGCAAGGAAGGGTGTTGCTAATAGCAGGAGAAAAAGAATGGGGTTGTAAAACCCAGGATGCAGGAACCAGAAGGTCGGATATAATATATAAAATACTAAAAGGAGAAGTGGGCGTCCGAGAAGTGGACGTGAAATACTAAAAGGAGAAGTGGACGTCCAACAAAGGTTTCAAATCGCTTATTCAAAAAATCTGAATTAAATTAAAAAACCAGAAAAAGGATGAAAATTATCAATATCAGAAGGAAACAAACAAAATCGAAAAACTAAACCAAGGATTTCTAAGCAGAGGAGAAGAAAAAATAATTATCATTAACAAGAGCTTTTGACTGAGAAACATTGCAAAGCATCGGAGAAACTTTCATGGAAGTATTTTTCAATACTGGAATTAGGAGTAAAATTGATATTGGCTTTGTAAAAATTAAAAACATGTTTATAGTCCCAAGAATGTTCAGCAATTGCAGGTTTAAGAACATAGCTCATATTTTCCTTAATACGAAAGGTAAGAGCTATTTCTGTTTGACCAACAGAACGAAGACCGCATTGGCAAGGAATGTGATAAACACTCCCAACGCTTCCAGATAGGAATAAGGTATTTAAGAGAAAGTAAATAAATTTTGTTAAGAAGTTTATAGACATATCAAACATTGAAACTGGAAATAATACTGGTAACCTTATAGCTAAGCGATGAATAAAAAGGTAAAACTATAGAATTGTGTAGGCAAATCTCTTAACTTTGAAGGTTGGAAACCAAATTGAGTTTGTTGAATTTATGCAAAGGCCTTTCGATAATAGTGGAATTATAGCTTCTAATAACGGCCATGGATTTCAGATAGTCAATCTCAAAATTAATTGTCTCGGAGTCAGAACACAAATTTAAGCCGCGGTAAACATAAGTGTAAAAAACAGAATATTTTTGCTAAAATATTTTGCTGAATGTATGATACATGCCAAGCCCCCATAATTTATAGCTTCTTTAATTCAAATTTGCTATTAACTTCTAAATATACTCCACAGAATCCTCAGACAAAAAACACTATATATGCGGACATAAAACAATTAAGAAAACAGCGAAATCCCGCAGCTTAGACACTTCTGCATGAGCTACAACAGTTTGATAGAAGATACGAGTGCATTCATTTTTGTGATCCATTTCAAATGCAACATCTCCTGACGTGGATAGACGTTTACAGTTATGTCTCTCCCGAACGGTACGCCACCTCTTACAGAATCAGGCTCCAGTCGGAAAAAAGTCTGTCTACATTTCCCTCCATTTATTTACCCAGAAAACGGTTTATACATTTATTTTAAATAATATATTATTAAAATAAAATATTTTAATCATACATTATTTAGATAGACACTGTCTACTCTTTGTCGCCACTGAATATAAATAAATCACCGATAGCCGACCACTCCAGAACACTTGCTTCAATTGTGGTTCCGGTCTCAGAAGTTAATTAAAAATTTCCAGTTAAATATCCTCAAAGTGAGTTAATCAAATCTGGTGAAGATTCAGTCCAATGAAATTAATAATGTCTCTAAATTTTCAATTTATTACATTGCTTTGTTTTAAATTTGACCATCACCAATTTTCAAATTTTTCTCTGCAAAACAAAAAAAATTAAAATAAAAAAATAAAGAAACGTATTAACTGTTCAAACTGCAGCGTGACCTTGCATTACTTTGTATGCAAAAATAATCTATTTCTTCATACAATGTACTTATTTTTCCTACCATACACGGTAACACGAACACATAAAATAATCATATAATATCAAGTTAAACATTATTTAATTTTGTTTAAAATATCTTTCAAACTTTAAAATTTGCTACTAGAAACAAAACTTACTTTTTTCATCAGAAGTATGCATATACATTTTAGTCAGATATATGAACTGACATGACTTTTGTTACATAACAACTTTGTTAGCTCTCATGCTGGGAATTAAATATAAATTTAACTTACCTCAACAAC
Source organism: Amaurobius ferox (assembly GCA_951213105.1). Taxonomy (NCBI): domain Eukaryota; kingdom Metazoa; phylum Arthropoda; class Arachnida; order Araneae; family Amaurobiidae; genus Amaurobius; species Amaurobius ferox. Next base: position 91,981,719 of record OX578133.1, read on the forward strand.
CCTGCCTTTAACCTTAAAATCTTTGCAAAATATTTTTAAAGTTATCGTAATAATTGAAAATCATTAATTTTCTAAAGCGGTAGATCAGTCAAAAGGAATTTGAAGGAATTTTAGAGAATTAAATAGTAGAGCACTTTAGGGACTCAAGTAAAGGAGCACTAAATTCGACCTCCATAAGTTGAGAGGTTTGAATTTTTCCTTGCGTAGAATATAATAATATATACTGAAACTATTCCAGTCTACATTTTTCTGGTCCAAAATTCAGCAATTGTGTCATATGTAAAACGATATCCCACAATTGTTGAATTATTGAGCAGCTGATCGTTATTGCAGAACTGTTTCTCGAAATTGCAGAAATGAATTTCTCCATTTTAGAGCTGGCAATCACTATGCGTAGAACAGACGTTCTATAAATCTTAGAAATTTCTTACAACTTTTCTTTACTTTACTACACAGACCCTCAAGCCTACACGAAGGTATACGGTACTAATGCAGATGGCGGAGAAAGCACCACCCAATTTAGACCGGAGCCCAATATGGATGGCAACCACAGTAATTGTATCATCCATCCTCTAACCCAAAAATTCCCTATTGACGTGCAATGGGTGCCATAAGATTCTCCAGGAGTGATGCGAGATTTGAAGAGGGAAATATATACTGTTTCAAATAGAGGAAACTATTTTCAGAAAGAAAATTTATTGCACATCTGAAAAACAGTCACGTGACACAATCTTGTGTAAACATAAACAGTGGCGAAATGTGGTAAAATAGTTTGGGAAGATATAATACCAGAGCCTAAAATTACCAAATATAAAGTAGCATGTTGTATATTTTAACAAGGTTATAAATAAAATAAAGTATAATAACTGAGTTACATTGAAAATATATAAGGACGTTTTGCAATTTTGTTATTAAAATGTAACTTCGGTTTTGAGTTTCTCTGCGGAACCAATTAAAAATTGCTACATGCGGGAAAACACAATACAAGGAAAACTTTATTCTAACTAGTACACAGAAATGAAGGGGAAAAAGTAAGAAACTAGAATATCCACTCATCAAACTTTACATTTTCACTTGTTAAAAATTTAATTTATAATACACACATAAAATTTCCAAATGTTATGAAAATGTCACCCCCCCCCCCTAACTCAGTGGATCTTTAAATCAAATTTCCTATTAATTTTTTTAATTAATCTACAGAATCCTCAGATAAAAAAAAGTGTATGTGTGGAAAAGGCAAGATTAAGGAAACTGCAAAATCCCTCAGCTTACACACTTCAACCCGGACTACGATAGATAAGTGATAAAAGGTATGTGGGCATTTATTTTTCAGTTCCATTTCAAATGCAGCATCTCCTGACGTGGATGGACGTTTAGAGCCATTCTCACTTCAAACAATACGCTGGTTCTTAAAGAATCAGGTGGGAAAATTTGTCTGTATTTCCCATCGTTTATTTATACAATAAACATGTTTTTATATTTATTTCAAACAATATAAAAATAAAATAAAATATTTAAATGATAAATTATTTCGGTAGGTATTGTCTCCTCCGACGTTTCACAACTGAACAAAAAAAATCCCCGCTAACCGACCAATCCAGAACCCCGTGTCTCCGCGAGGTTCCGGCCTCAAAATTAATTGAAAAATAACCCAAACACCAATGAAAAGTCAGGGGGGTGCCGCGAGTTTAAACTTATATTTATAAGAGCGCCGCAAACATGAAAAGAGTGAGAATCACTGCTCTAACCCATTTCCTCTCTGATGGACTTTCGGGCCTACAGTAGTATCCTACCCATACTCAGCGCAAACACGAGCATAGTTTTGACCAGCTACGAAGATCAAAAAAGATCATATGAGGTATTAACCTCATATGATCCTTCCGCCATAACCACGGGGTTATCCTTGTCCTTACAACTTCCACTGTAATTGGATAAAGTATCAATGAAAATATGTGATTATCAATTTCGTTTCAAACGTGCGTTTAATATAAATTTCATCTCAACCGAAGCAATATTTTATACTGAATGTACTATAGTGTAACAGCGACGCTTGTTGTTCCCCATTTTATCTCTGAAAACTTTTCAAAACATGAGAATTAATGAAAAACTTTCGCAGAACACATTTTTGTTCAAACATTTTAGTCAAACATAGGTACTTACCATATCAACTTCAGACACAGGTCCCATGCTTCGCACTTCAATATCAATGAGCACTTGGGTGGCCGGGCCTATAAAAGAAGCTAAAATGTTTACCTGAAGTATAACTCCAATGACAGTCCAAAATTTCTCCGACTGCATTCATCATCATGTATACATTCAGAAAAATATAAATAAATAAATAAATATATATATATATATATATATATATATATATATATATATATATATATATACATAAATATATTTATATATATATATATATATATATATATATATATATATATATATATATATATATAAAAATATATATATATATATATATATATACATAAATATATTTATATATATATATATATATATATATATATATATATATGTATATATATATATATATATATATATTTATATATATATGTATATATATATATATATATATATATTTATATATATATAAAAATATATTTATATATATATATATATATATATATATATATATATATATATATATATATATATATATATATATATACATATATATATATATATATATATATATATATATATATATATATATATATATATATATATATATATATATATATATATAAATATATATATGCATCCCCAACAGCTTTGTAAGGGTTATTGGGGTGTTTAAGAACTGAATTGTCCACGTTAGTTTTGTTTTTACACTTATTCATGAGTGCACATGTTAGGTACATCTATAGTAAAGTGGTCATGTCCTATTGAATGATAATGCACCTAGCGATTAATTAAAATTATCATAATAAATTCGGCAACAAGACGAGATAGACGGTAAAAGCCTATTACAAAGTTGTAGACCATTAGCCATTGAGTAGAAGTTGACAATAAAACAATTATAAAAGACATTTTTTGACCTAATATGAATATTGGCGAATTTTTGTCCCATTCAGGAATGCTGAAATACACTTGTATGCAGAAGAATCTAATGTATAGCTTTTTCAAAATGTCCTCCATCGGCATCAGCAACAATGCACATTTGAATTCCAGAAATAATATTACAGGCATATACTTTGACAGGCATTATAGATATTACCATGCTACAAGTATTAATGATGAGAATTTTTGACATAGTACTATATTAATTTCGTTTTATATAAGCGTTTTTTTCTTTCGATCCTGCTGTCAGTTCCTACAAATTATACAATAGTCTACAACTTTTATGATTGGCTTTATCGTATACCTCGCTTTGTTGACGAGTTCGTCATCCCAATGTTTTAATTTTTCCATTAAGGGCCCTGCAATCACTTTTATTCTATCGAGTATGGTTACTTTAATATACATACATATTTAAACTGTCCACTCATGGGGCTTTCCTAACAAAGTTATTGGGATACTTAAGCACTTTCCTAAAAACCCTATATACACCTAGCTCATCTATGAGTGTGTATAATAAAGTGAGTAAAGGCACATATACATTTATAGGTATTTCATATGTGTCACAGGCTGTATAACATTTACTACATTTTTGATTACCCGTTTAAATAAATTCGTATACGATCTTAGATAAAAAAATAATTTTATAATCGCATACGAACAAGCATTACACTTCAACGAAAAAGCATTATTCGAATAAGAATTACGATTTAAATTTTCTCATACGAATAAGTATCCAATCAGAACAAAGATCTTGAATCTAACCTCTCCATATGTAAAAAAGTCAGTGCTTGCATAACAAATTTTATGTATGTCAGCACCTGCGTGGTTTTCGAGCATGGAACTTATAACATATAGAAACGACTTAATTCCATCAAATTGTAAACACGAGTCTGCCAAATGACCTATCAAAGAAGGAGATTCGTTCATGGGTGCTCAAAATCTCTTCTTTGACAGCAAAGTCTAAGACTGTCCAAAACTTTGGGCTTACGGACACAGCGGTTACACAATGCATCTCTATTTAATGCGATTTAAAACTGACCATTAGGAGATATAATCTTTTGCAACACCCTAATCAATAAATTGGATTATGTTACAAAAACGAACGGAGTTAAGCGGGATGTAGAAGGATGAAGAAAATCCACTTCCGTTGCAATGTATAATCTTCGAATATTACGTTTACGTAAGGTACAACTAACTGTCCAGTGAACGATTCCATTGGTCGAAATTTCTCTTCTCCAAAAGATCAGGCTACCCCAAATATTATAATCCAAACCTGGACTCATACTCCTAATCTTTTGTCAATGTTAAATGACTGTTTTACAAACAAAACCACGGGTAATCTCTCTTCAGAATTTTTTAATATAGACAGAGCTGTTAGGAATACTCTCTAATTAGAAGAAGGTTCACGAAGAAGGCTCAATATCAACTAGACTCACTGATTTATTCATATCTTCGGCCCACCCTAATAAGAAAACAAATAACAGACATCAGCTTCAAGTTTTATAGTAACTATATCCATATAGACAAAATATGAGTATTAGATTCAGGTTTCTCTTTGTTACAACAAAGTTATAGATTGATTTGATTTTCATAATTAACGCCATGTAACTCAATTTATTCTATACAAAACTAATATGATTATAAGGGGAAACAACGTAATAAAACAGACATTATTAAAACAAAGCAGCATGCAACTATTTAAAGGATACGCTGGATCTCCTTCTTCAGTGTAAGACATATTAACAAACAGGAAGTTGAAAAGACGGAATATATTGGATTTTGGGCGCATTTAATCTTTTTGACTTCGAATGTGTTTATCTATCATACACTGAAGAAGGGGAAACAACGTATCCTCGAAACAGCTGCATTCTGCTTTGTTTTATTAATTTGTGCTTCATTACGTTGTCTGAGGTTTTGAGTATTCTTTGCAAAGTATTTGTACTTCTTGATTACCTGGTTATAGTAAGGTACAGCTTATCCATGAAACATTATAATATAACAGCTTATCCACGAAACTGTATTGAAGAAGCCACTCATCAAGATGCGCTTTTATTTTCTTAATAATGGAATATGTAGAATTTATTTTATAAATCTGTTGTTATAAATGTAAAACCAAAAATTCTAATGCAGCTAAATTTGTTGGGAAAATTAAAGAGCTGCTTTACATAACCTATTGGACCGACACGTATTTAATATCAAGCATGTACAAATATCCTTCATATGCGTGTGATTCTCTTTATATTTTAACTAAATTTATATTTCTTGAATAACATTCGGTAATATATCTGTCACTGGTGGCAAATATTCCCTAAAATAAAAAATGCAAAGTTGAATCTGAAATTCCAATTTTAATAAGATCAAAAGCTTTTTGTACTAACTCAATACTTATCCATATTTATATATCTGGATAGCTTAAGGCACACAGTTTTCGACAATGTATATGAGGCTACACGAAGTATCAAACTACTACCACAGAAAAGAACACCTAAAAGGACACTTAAAATGAGAAAACAGATGTGTATATATATTTATACAACATCATTCTATACATTTTGTATCCATAAGAACCTTCAAAAAAACTTTATTGAGGTTAATGCTTTTGTCGCATTGTACCAAATCTTATTTGCATTGAAATCGGAAATAGATGTTGTAGTGAGGGGGGAAACATCTGCTGGAGGTATAAGAAGTCTACAGCATTATAAAGAAAGAAACACAGATTTTATAATGCATAATGCATCAGTGATTTTGAAAGCAGAAAAAAATTTAAAAAGTAACCAGATTATGTTATGTACATTTGATTTACATAAGTATGTCAGTTACAAAATGCCTTTGATATAGCTTATCCCTTACATTAATGGCACACTTAAAATATTAGACGACTTATGTAATGTATTTTTTTTACTTTATACATGAGTAGAATAATGTGTGCTCTTTCTTTAAAATGAATATAAAAGCACAAATCATTAAGCATATTTATTTACCAAATTGTAGAACACACTTAGTAAAAACTTATACACAATGTTACATAATGTTATTCGGCTAGCGATTATTAAATGTGACCCCTACAGACTTAGTAAAAGTTGTTTACAACCCGTTTTAATTGTTGGCAGCAAAATGATATTAAATGGTGAGTTTATTTTATTTTAGAGGCAAAGTGGTGTAATTTTTTTAATTCGCTCGATAATTCGAATTTTCATTTTTTTTTTGTCGTTGATCTGCAAGCTGAGACAAATCGAAAGAGACCAAAAACGAGATTCTGGCTAGAGTGGAAGTGCTTAATCATTTCAAAAAGTGGTTTTGAATTTTGTAATTATTCTTTTGCACCGTCGCCCTTAATTCGAATTTTAGAAATATTAGAGTTTTTGTTGTTCTGGAAGCTTAGATTGAATTACATCAAAACCAAGATTCTAGAGTGGAGGTTCCCGATAATTAAGCAAAGTTGTATTGATTTTTTTATTATGCCTTTGGACCGTCACCCTTAATTCGAATTTTAAAATTTTCATATTTTCCCCTTAGTCTTGGAGCTGAGGCGGATCGAATGACATCAAAACCAAGTTTTTAGTTTTCAGCTATAGAGAAAGTGCTCAGTAATCGCTCAGTCAGTCAGTCAGAAAGCGTCACGTAATTAAATGATAAACAGCATATTGTGATAGATATATTGTAACTATACTAAAATAAAGTTTTGGTATTCTAAACACATCAAAATATCAAACAAATTAGAATAATAATTCGTAGATTTTGATAATTTTAATTTTGAAGTAAAGTTTCTAAAAAGTAATTCGAAGTATTCTAAAAAGCTTCTTGCTGTTATGTTACAAAATAATTGAATACAATTACATGATTGAAATTACATAATCATATTGAGATTAAAATTATAATGATCTATTATATAAGTTAGTAGTTCAAACTTATAGAACGCAAAATAGCTTTATATAAGGATGGAAAAATTAATTATCTACACATTCCATAAAGAACTAGTTAGGTTTAATAGAGACTAGCAAAATGGCATGCATTATATAACATATATAAATATAAAAATATAAGCTTGCACAGCCATCAGAATTTTAAATTTAGAGTGTTTCAAAAAGGCACGTAATAAAATTATGGAGACCGACAAGTTCCTATAAATTACTAAACTAATTACTTTATTATAATAGCTCCAAATTACTTTAATATACTTACTTTTTATAACATATATCCCAAGACATAATTGATCAACTTCTTAACTCGTATTATTATCGTACATTGCACACATTCTTTGCTATTTTATTATGCCATAGATAACATCCACAAGGGTCGTTTTGATTTCATTTATCATGAAACATGATATTATGTCATTCTCCTGATCAGTGCATATTACATCTTAATCATTTAAATATATGTGTGTGTGCATCCATCACAAGAATGTATCGGCTTCTATGTTCAAAACTGTGCTGATTTTATTTTATTTTCTTTAAAACACCTACACAATATTTCACTGGATACTCTGGCAGTTCCAGGTATATTTACTTTGTTGAAAAAACATTTTCGTAGTCCGCTTCATAATGCACCACGAAAATCTAGAAATCAAGCATTTATTCTTCTCTTTCTGCCGACAATCTTTCACATTTTTAGATCACCTTGTACAAACCATCTGTTGGACGTTTCAATAACGTTTCAATAACGTTTCAATTTGCCTACATGATGTACTTTTGGAGCGCAAAAGAAATATTTCCGGACCCTCTGTTCAATTCTTACCACAAGGCTTTTCGATTTAGAACGAACGCATCTGGGCCTTTTATTTTGAATTATCAAAGATAAGCGAGATGAAAGATTATGCAAATGTCCCCACCTGACGGTAGCATAAACTTTTCTTGAATACTGCCTCTGTAAATTTTTACAATATGATGGACTTACTCTATAAATATTTTTATATTATTTTCTCATCTTTAGCAATTATGCCAAAACGTTAGGAACGTAATATTTTATCCAAACATTGTATATAAACTAAAGTTACTCAGATGTCTTTAATTTTGTTACGAAATAAAGTTATCTGTTTAAAAAGTTTACCTTGACATTTTATCAAAAAATCCTAATATTAATAAAATTATACAAATGTTTCACAAAAGTGTTCTTTTCCATGTTTCTACTCCAGTATTGACCATTTAATCAAGCAAATTAACAAAGAAAAAGCAATTTGTGAATCGACTGCAATTTTTTCATTAGTATGATTTTTACCTCAAACTTCTTGAATAAGAGTAATTAAGTATTTTTATTGTGAATACGAGTAATTAAACATTTTCAAGCAAAAGAAGGAAACTTTATGATTTTTCATGAAATTAAAAAGGTTTTATGGAATTCACTAAATGATACTATAACAACTTATAGTGATAATTAAACCTCAATTTCCGCTATTATGCATTTAGAGAAATGAACATTTTAAATTTTTCATAAATAGCAAAATAATGAATATAACTGCTAATAGAATGTTATAAAACTATATAAAAGTGCTTTTGTTGTGCATAAGATTATAGATTTGTTAAAAATAGAAGTACTCAAAGTATTTCAAACTTCTAAATTGGTAAAACATATTTTCGTTTCAACGACACATATTCTGAAATGCAAAATAAGTACAAAAGAATAAAAATGCAGAGCTTGTCTAGACAACAGCATTCATATAAAACCTTGAGAAGTACATTTATTAAGAGCAGGCGTAAAAATAGGATTGCTGGAAATCTCTACACAAAATGTGAAATAAAGAATGTTTTAGATTCGTAAAATATTTCCTATATAATATATTCCCAAAAGAAAACTCACTACATTTAAATCAGTTTCCTAAATTGAAAAGACGCTTCAGGTTTTTGACATAAAATAGAAAAATTCTAAAATGATATAATAAATCCGCTGTTATAAAATGGTAACTGCTATTAACTGCTTCGTAATTGCTTCATAACTGCTTTTATCTTGAAATGAATGAACATCATTATTACTTTCCTTATATACATAATATTATATATAAGGAAAGTATTGTGACGGTGTCGAAAAATTCGAATTCGAGTTTTCGACGGAACAGCACGTTTCAAGCATCCCTAAACACGATCAAACGTTTTCGAGACGATGTCTGTGTGTGTGGGGGGGGGTGTCTGGAAACGAAATCTCACGAACGAATGGAGCTATTCAAATGATATTCGGTACAAAAATTACAGTCCGTGAATACTGGAGCCTAACGTTTTTAAACGCAATCGAATGTTAAGAAATCCCCTCCCCCTAAAATTTCGAGTGAAATTTTGAAAAAAATCATAAAAATATCAAAACCTTTAATAAAGTTACGTACATAGGCATTTCTCATGTAATTTTTCATTAGAAAATGATTGACATAAACTTTAGAACGCTAGAATGAACCGTTCTCGAGATTTTGCACATTTTAATAAAAATTATCAAAAAATCATACATAAAATTAAACAAAATACTAACTATTGTGAAATATGTTCGCTTTTAATAAGTAATATTATGTGATAAATTTGGTGACATTATTCTCGTGTATCTAACTCGTTCCATTCATGATGAAAATACTTTCGATAATACTTTTGCATTTTGGACGCCAATAGTCATTTATCTGCTACAAGAATAACTTATTTCTTGCCCATAACGCTTGGTGAGATTTTGGCGGAATGTCACCAACTTGAAGACTTTTTAAAATGTTGTCAAATTAACGAAAATGTCGCCAATATGATAAAAATGATACTAAATCAATGAATATAATGACTAATTGATGAACGTTCAATATCTTGGAAAGAACATAAGAGTAGACTATAAGCATAACCCATTTCTCCGTCCGTCCGTAACGCTTGGCAAGAAATTTAACGCGACGTCGCTAACTTAGGGACTATTTTAAATGTTACCAAAGTGTCAAAAATGTCGCCATACTGATAAAAATATCGCCAAATGGGATGTAATGTTTCGCAAATTCTGATTAATATCGTGTAACAGGTATACCTTCTAGCATATAAGAAATGCTCTTCTCTGCATTTGCCTGTTACACTTGGTGATGCAGTTGAGAACTTGGAGAATAATTTAGCAAAGTATCGCCAACTTGGCGATATTTCGCCCCAGATTGACAAAAATATCGTCAAAATTTGCAAACATGACGCTAAATTAACGAAAATGGTGTCTAATTGATGAATTAATTATTAAAATATTTTAATATATGGACTATATCGCTTATTGAGGATGCTATCAATATTGATAATTGCTTATTTAGAGTTGCGCGAAATGGTTTTACATGCTGTCATCCGTATAACCGCCAAATTTACAGTTCAACGATGAAAACACAGTATTGTGAGTCATACATTATTTTGTTACTGTAAAAGTAGTAAATCCATTGCATTATATAAGGGAAGTCGCCGAGGCGGTGGCCAAACGGTCAAGGCGAGCGTTTCCAAGCGATCGTTCGGCTGCCGCATTGTGGGTTCAAGTCCCACGTAAGGCATGTATGTTATGTTGTTGGATGCAGTGTGTTCCGCCCCCCTCTGGTGCGCCTGGGGCAACGTTCCAGGACGGCTAAATGGTTCACGTTTCTGGCCGATGTATAGGCGAATGACGAAAGTCAAGTGCCTGGCCATTTGATTAAAATATATATATATATATATATATATATATATATATATATATATATATATAAGTCAAGTGCTGTCCACATCAAGTTTTTTATCATGAAGCTAAAACCTGAGGAACATTTTCAAATTTTCGAAAATTAGTTTTCGATAAATGAAAAAATCCTTAAAGGATATGCGTATTTTAACATGTATTGCAAAATTGGATATGTTTTATGCATATTTTTATTAAGAAGCAAATGGCAGAACTTACAAAACGACAACTCAAGCCATTCTTGGTATATTGCACAGTTTTGTATAAAATAGAAGAAACTTATAAAAGATTAAATATTTTCAGTATTCTATAAACTATTTCTGTTCATCTAAAAACTATTATCTGTAATCTATTATTACAATTATAAAATTACGTATTTTCACTATTTATAAGTAAAATTATTATCTGTAAACTATATCTATTTATCTATAAACAATAATCTGTAATCTATTTTCACTATTGTAAAATAACTGAATGCTTTGCATGCACTCTTAACCAAAAATAAAGCGACACTATTGTTTAGGTGTTACCATAAACCGTTTTCGAAATTTTAAAAACGTCTGTTTGCCACTGTCCATCTGTCGAAATGATTTAACGAATTATTAGAAATTTAATTTGCTTAATTTAACCGATTATTTGAACAAGTTATTTGAACCGGTTTAAAGAGATATTGTAATAAGAAAGTTTTAATTTGTATCAACAAAATTGAAATATGTTAATCTGAATAAAAAGTCATGTGGTGAACACATCAGTTATTTTTCCTTCACCATGTCCATAACTCGCGTTTTGTTCGAAAAATGATATATTCACTTTTTATGCTCCGTTTTTGTAATATTTAAATTTTAAAACTTTTTTCCCAAAGTTCTGCATGATAGTTCTCGTACCCAAATTGCTTCCGTTCCTGCCACTCATCCTCTCTGCAGTTAGCTCTGAATAAGAATGCTTGATTTATGGACACGTTGTATAAGATTTATGTTCACCCCCATATACCATGGATATTTTACAGCAATATCATCTTCTTTATACTTCTTTCGGGAAGTTAAAGTACACTGTCATAGGGGATAAAAAGTATTTTCTTTAACAAAGCTAATTAAATGCTTTGAACAATCAAACTAAATCAACGATAATTTGAAAATACAGCAGCTATCCTGGTTTTCGCATTATTTAATGACATATATATATTTCTTGTTATTTTATTTCGTTTTTCTCCAAAAATTGAATTCCTTAAACTAATATTTTATTACTTTCTCTGCAATACATACTATATGTAAAAAGAAAGTATTCTGATGGTCGAAAAACTTACTCTAGAAACTGGGTGGATGTTTAAAGCTTATTTTCAATTTCCCTGAATAGGAATCAATCATTATTTAAATAATGCAAAAATGTTACGAAAATAGATCACGTTAAGGGGTTTTTTAACATTAACATGCGCCGTTTTCAAGATATTTCCTGTTTTAATATAACATAGTAAATATCATAAAAAATACAAATTCACTATGAAATGAGTAAATACTTTGTAAATAGTTTTAATCCGAAATTAATGAAAAACATTATTCACATATTATCATCAGCCGTTCTCGAGATTTTTCAATCAATAAATTTCAAAAGTCTTTTGATTTTCGAGGAATTTAAACTAGGAGGCAACGTCAATTATTTCAAGACTTTGTTTTCAAAAATTGAAAACAAATTATAAAAACATAGTGGTGTTGACTTTTGTTGTAAAAATAGATATGAAACTTTTAATTTAGCAACGAATGGAATAAATAGCAGAACGATTACCTCCAACGGGCTTGAAAAATTGTATGCTTGTACTTTCTTTACATATATAGTATAATGTATGGGGGAAGTATGAAGACAGGGTTGAAAATTAGAATTCGAATTTCCGACGGAAGAACAGATTTCAAGCATCCCTGAACCGGAATAGAACGTTTTAGAGATGATGTCTGTCTATATGTGTGTAGGGTGGGTGTCTAGGTGTGTTAGAGGGGGGTAAAATCGATAACTCACGACCGAATGAAGCATTTCGAAAAAAAAATGATTTGATTATTATGATCAATAAGCACTGGAAACCTAGTAATTTTAAATGCGATCGACTGTTAGGAAGAACATCCGTCCTTCCCTAATTTTCGAATGAATGTTTGAAAAATCAGCAAAACTTTAGGACGTTCAATAATGCTAAATAAACGATTACTTCCATCGTTCTTGAGAAATTGCATGTTTATAATTTTCCTACATACATAGTATAATGCACAGGGGAAGAATTGTAACGGGTTGAAAATTAGAATTAGATTTTTCGAAGAAAGAATACATTTCAAACATCCCTGAAACGGAAAAGAACATCTTTGAGATGATGTATGTCTATGTGTGTGTAGAGGGGTAGAATCGATAACTCACAGCCGAATTTTCGAAAACATTTGGTACGATTATTATAATCAGTAAGCACTAAAACCTTATTAAATTTCAATCTAGGTCGAATGTTTGGGAGAACACCCCCCCCCCCGTAATTTTCGAATGAATTATTGAAAATTCAACAGCACTTCAGGGCGTTCAATAATGTTAAATAAATAAACATATCATACGTCATGTTTCACTGATAAACGAATGACACATATTTTAGAATGCTAGCATAAACTGTTCTCTAGATATTGTACATTTTTAAAATACATTCACCAAAAAAATGACATAAAATTAAAAAAAGTAGGCATCGCAAAAAATAAGTTGATATATCATATGCAATATTAGGGAATAAATATGTTAACATCATTCTCGTGGATTTAAATAGTTTTGTTCATGAGAGAGGAAAGACATCTATTGATTAGAACTCCAACCAGCAGTTAATACTATAAAAGAAAGTTTTTTCTCTTCGTCTATTTGTCTATATGTAACAGTTGGCGACAATTTCAGTTACAATTTAACTAACCACCTTGGCGACGAACTTGGCCGCCAGTTTTGCCAGTTTGGCGAAAGTACGTTCTTCAATGTCGCCAAATTGAAGAGCGTGAAATGGACAAAAGTGTTGATTAATTCACGAAAATGATGTTAAATTGATAAGAATTCAATATATTGGAAAATGAAATCCAAATCTTTCAAAAATCCTTGTCGTTTTGGGGAAATGTATTTTCTTGATAGAAGGAAAGTCATGTGCTGTCCACATCAGATTTTTTTTATCTAGAATGGGGAAAATTAAAATAAATTGTAAGTACATTTATCGAAAAACAAATGGACATTGCTTAATAGTTATCATAAGATCGAAATATTAGAAATGTTTCTTTGCGCAGGACGCTCGATAGGTTGTGAAGTAATCAAGTGAATTATATGCAATTTGGTACGTTTACTTTTTTCAGTAACAATAAGCTTGTTATTTTTCAGCAAGATCTAGTAATAAAATAGCATATTCCGATCTTTCCGATGGCGTCAGTGTATAAGCTATGTGACAACATTTTTAATCGCTAATGAACCGATTTGCGTGAAAATCGCTCAAAATTACGCGTCAACATAAACAAACTAAAAAAGTAATGCGGATTTTTAAAAAATCACTCCGAAGTTGTCTTTGGAGCTGGCCTGAATTATCACTGTAACGAATTTCATAGCTGCTTTTCGTTGAAATTTTTCATTATGCGACCAACAAACAGACAAACAAACATCTTCTTTTATTATGGTATATTAAAAACATAACAAACCATTCCAGTACATGCATCAAGTCCCCCTCCTTTGGAGAAAGTTTGATACGATTGTAGTTGGTCACTGCAACTGTTATAACTTGAAAACTAAGAACTTACATTGCGAATTGAAGTGAAAGTACATTTTATAATTCATACTATAAATATTATTTAAATAAACATGTCCACTTAACGTCTTCTTAAACCCAGTAGGGAATATAAAATTCTACTCCCAATATGTGCTAAAATATATATGTAAAGTGTACCACACACTTTACAACCAAACTGCATTATGTGTACAGATGGTACCAAATGATACAACAGTAGTTTCTCAGTTGGAAACTTTGTGTTTATAACTTTGTTTAATCTATTATTTACTGACCTACGGTACTTTAATAATATATTATATCCCTACATACATAGTATAATGTATTGGGAACGCCTTGAGACGCAGTTGAAAATTCAATTTCGACTTTTCGACGGAAGAACACGATTCTAGCATCTCTAAATACGAACAGAACGCTTCTAACGGGATTTCTGTGTGTGTATATTAGTGCGTGTGTGTGTGTGTGTGTGTGTGTGTGTGTGTGTGTGTGTGTGTGAATTAGTCTGGGTATATTAGTCTGTGAGTCTCTGGTAGCGATATCTCCTGATCCAATGAATCGTGTCTAAAAATTTGGTAATAGAATAATTAGTTCAGGCAGTGAATAATGTAACCCTATTCATTTTAAACGCAATCAAATGCTCAAAAACCAATTTACGAATGAATATTTGAAAAAATTCATAAAAATTAAAGATGTCCAATGCTGTTCAATAAATGTTCTTTTCAAATGTAATTTTTCATTAGGACACGATGGACACAAAACGCTAGCATGAATCGTTGTGAAGATAATGCATATTTTTCAAATACATTTAGACAAAAAAATGCATAGAATTTAAAAATTAGCAAATATCATCCAATGGTTCACTTTCCATATATAGTATTATGTAACCAATTTGATAACGTCCTTTTTCACGGAGCTGATTCATTCCATGCATAACAGAAGATACTTAGTCTAATATTTTTATATTATGAGGTAAAAGAATTTGCAAATAGTCATTTACTTCACGAGATATTAATTGAATATCAATTGCATTTTGATGAGAATTTTGCATGTGAGTATGGATAAGTCCATCTATTTGGACTAATAAGTTACCAAACGAGTCCAATTCTATTTGACGTGATGTTAATGCAATACCAAAATCATTGTTCTGTAAATTTTTGTAAAGAACCTTGCCGTTCAACCCGGGAATTGAAGCATGGATCTTCAAACTGGCCAGCCGACGCTCTACCGTTGAGCTACTGGGACGAAATTGAAACACTTTTTTGTCGAAAAACACCCTGCATTTTCCACTCTCTAATGTCAGATTGACGTGCAACAATCTGACTGACCACTTCCTGCCATTTTTTACCTCAGAGTAACCTCCCTGTGCTACTTTTATCCTCCAAGTTAGCTTCCTACATGGTCGTTATCCTATCGATTGAAATCGGCGAGCAATATCACAGAGTTCTCAAAATCCGTGTTAATCGTACTAGGGTCACTTTCAGATCTCCAACATATTTTCAAATATAATGCATTAATATTTCAAACATATTTCTAACCTGCAGAGTTGATTTTTTTCAGGCGCCATTGTAAGGAACCCTGATGCCCCAACCGGGAATCGAACCCTGGATCTTTGAACTGGCCAATCGACGCTCTACCATTGAGCTACTGGGACGAAATTGTTAACTATTAGTAGTGCCTATACGCACGTCTGAGCGCACATATTTTTTTTACACTAAAAAACATGATTTTATAGCTTTTTTATCTTTTTTAATGAAAAAAAAAGGTCTGGATCCATTTTAATATTAAAAACATGATTTTTATAGCTAAAAAGGTGTATATGTACCTTTTTTACATTAAGACCAAATGTTAACAATGAATTACTGAACTTTTTTAGTTAAAAAGCTAGACATATAAAATAAATGCGTGAAAAAAGAGGCCCTGAATGGAAACCCTCTGTTTTTAAAGGGTGGGGTTGAGATCCCCCATATATTTAATAGAAAATGTTTAACTAAATCTAAACATTTTTTATAAAATTAAAAAGAATTATGAAAATATGAAATCATTATGAATATACAAAACATATGATAATTATAGTGGGGGGTGAAGCCCCCCCCCCACTGAAAAATGATTAAGCTTTCTCTAATTCATATTCGTATTTATCATCAATCATACCCGAATACTAAATATATATCTACCTTTATTGATTTTATTTATTGATACATCAGAAAGTTTTCCATGTTTATTCTCAAGGTAATACTCTTTTTCTTCAACTTCCACATCTAACTTTACGATTACTGAATCTTCATATTTAGTATTAATTTTTCTCAATGATATCAGATCATATTCCCCAGGATTTAAATCATTTTATTTAAATGTTTTAGGATAACCTCTCAGTCTATTGAACTCTTCCATTTATTAGTAAACATTTTTATAAATATGAATTCACCCTGCTAATTGTAATAGAATAAGTTCTTTGAAATAACATATAAAACTCCCAATCCTTTGAAAACTGTCTGATAATAGTTTTTTAGTATGATCATACAATTCTTTACAAAGATAAGTCAAATAGTCTTCAGAATTTGTAAAATTTAAAGCTCCACATAAGCACTCATCCATTTATATAGAATTAACATTTTTACGAGTATAATGTCCTAAAGCTCTAGTATTCATACCATCTTCTAATATAAATCTTTTATCATCTTTTGCTGATAAAGCTATCTTGTTCACTTGAATTGAATACAATTCATGTTTCTTACTTCTAATTAAATTCTGTGTTCTATATTGATCTTTTTTATTCAATAAACAGTCTTTATAATCTTCAAATGATATTCTGTTTTTAACGGTACTAGTCTTAGTTCCTTTAGACTTCTTAGTCTCAAATTTTTTATGGTTTTCTATATCTTTTTCATTATTATTATATTCTTCAACACTCTGTTTTTCTAATCTTATTGAATACATTTTACTTCTTAAACCTACAAATTCTTCCATAATCACACCGCTATTTTCATCTTTCATTTTACCTAATACTTTTTATTACATCTAGTTATATTATATGGATTATTTACTTGATAATCAGATGTAACGAAATAATCAATCATTGATTTCATATCTACATAAAAGTCATATGTTTTAATATCATATATAAAACTATCTGTATCCATATATAATAACTTAATATTATCCTTATATCTCGGTTTCATGACATTATAATGAAAATCATACATTAAATGTTTAGATAAATCTAATATACTCATTCCAACATAAATCGGTTTATTAAAATATAGTTTTGTTTTTTTCATGTGAACAGCTACCAAATTTTCATCAAAAATAGTTCTACATTTGAAATTAGGTTTAGCACTTAATTTTTTAACTTGATCATAATTACAACATAATCTTACATCGATTCGTTTTCTTATATTTTCCATAGTTTTCCCAAATACTGAATTATTCATCAATTTATAAAAATCTTTCTCAAAATCATTAGCAGCTTTCTTTCTCATTTCAGTGTTTAAATCTATATATTTTTTCAACCAATTCGATTGTTTAAATTGTAATACTCTATGTACTCTTACAGCCTTTAAAACCATTTTCAAATATTGTTTTAAACTTCTATAATGAACTACATATTTCTCTTTATCGCGTATAAAGTTGTTAATAACTTACCTTGTTTTGAATTTTCAGGAATTCTATTTTCAGGACATAATGGTAAATCTGAATGATAATCATGTAACTCTTTTGGACATCTTAAATTAATTTCAAATATATATCCATTCTCTGAATCATCTTTTATTTTATGGTTATATACTTCACGTTTAACATAATTTATTTCATCACCATTACACCATTTAAAATCTCCATATGGTAAATATTGACTCATAGCCCATCCATATAAATTATTAGCATCTAAATACATTAAATAATTGGATTCTTTACTATTATCATAATTTTTCATATATTTATTATTTGCTTTTCCATATCTATTACAACATTGTGAAACACCTCCTCTTAAACCCTTTTCTATCATGAGAATCATATCATAATTATTTAATAAATGTAATTTAACATTTGTTATTTTTAACATTGCATCCCTAGATAAACCAGGAGCAGTAAAATACCAATCTGGATCTAATTTATAAGTTTTTAAACAAACATCTCTAAAATTTTCAAATACATCTGTTAAAATTAATACATCTGTTTTGACATATAAATCTGTATATTCACCTAAATTTTTTATATTAAATTCTTTCCAAACACGTTGAGCATGTTTATATTCTTCATCAGTCATATTACATTCATTCAATTTATTATAAAATTTATCTTTTGAAGGTAATTCTGTTTCTTTGTATTTATCTCTAGAATCCATATAATCATAGGGATATACACCTTTTCTTGCAATGAGATCTAATTTATCATCAGGAAAATGTAATGATGTCTCTCTAAATTTTGATTTTAAGTATTTAATATATTTCATTTTCCGTATTTTTGGAGGACATCTATTTATTTCATTCTCTGGTCTCAAGTTTTTTGATAAATTATCTAAACTGCAAGACATGAATTTAAATGAATCAATAAATCTCAATTTCATACCTCCTATTTAATCCAAGTTCTTTTATAAACAAATGAGAATCATAACCTGTTAAATTATGGATTTTTACTGGAATAAATTTTGAAATTTGATAATTTAAATTACAAACATTATGAGCAGGACCCCTATATTTTCCAGTTATATGACAATGATCAATTACTTTTTCATCCTTTAAGATTTGTTTTTCACATACATGACAAATATTAGTTCTTTTATAATGATTTCCATCGAACTCTATCGTTGATGTGATACTTTCATATTTTTTGTTTTTTCTTTTATAAATTTTTCAATTTTAAGAGTATCCTCTTTTAACATAGATACAAACTTTTTGATTGTATCAGGTCCTCTATAAACAACAGGAGGTTTAAAGTATTCATTTTCATATTTGATATAATAACAAAATGCATCTGCTACATGTTTTTGATATTTCACAGTATATGATTTAGTTTGATCTTGCTCACATGTATCAATTTTAGGTAAGAGAGATTCAAAATCAGCGTATATAGTATATGGTACTCTCATTTTTCTTGCATGATTTTAAATTGAATAACTTCATCTTTTTTAGGCATATTAATTGTGACAGCTTCTTTCTCTTTACAGTATTCCTCATGTATCTTTAATCTTTCCTCAGAATAAAAATGATTTAAACATCTATCACATAAAAATATACGATGATTAGTAATTTGCGATCTGATCAAACTATTCATATTTTTAATCCAACAATAATGATTATTTTTTTCATCTTTCATATAAAACAAGTTTACATGTTTTTCTAATTTATTGTTAGTTATTCTAAGTGGATAAATTGAATTATCATAACTATAAACATTTACAGATATATTATTTAGTTTTTCAAATTTCTTAATATTGTCTAATGAAACAGGAAAATCAATACCTTTAAAATTTAATTCATCTTTATATTGTTCATATTTTGACACTATTTGAGGATCTTTTTTTACAGGATGAATTGCTGATAATATAGACCACATAAAACATTTATTATCTTTATTTTTTACATTTATTATAGCTTGTTTAGATTTAATATTTTCAGGTAAATCAATATAACTTGATCCTCTCAAGGGTTGATACTTATTTATTCTCAATTCCAAAAATTTAATTTCTTCAAGACTCCAACCAGATCTCTTTTGATATAAAATCATCAGATTCATTTATTAAGTTGTCAATAACATAATCATAAAAAGTATGTAAATCATTAGATTTTAATATAATTTGATTCTCAGTTTTGAATGTAAATTTTTGAATTTCTTCATTCAATTTATACAAACAAAACAATTTAAAATTTACCTTTATACCATTAAATTCTTTCAAAATTTGCTTTATTTTTTTATTACAACCTTTCTTTTCTCTTCTAAAAATTCTAGAGGGATTTTAATATTATTACAATTATTAATTCTATATGATCTTAATCTAGATATATAAGCAGTTTCATATTCCTTAATTTCTACATTACCTTCATCATTTAATAATGCTTTTTTATGTTTTCGACTTGAAATCTGATTTTCTGAATGTTTATAATATATACCGCAAATAATACATTTTCTCTTTTGTTTTGATCTTTTAATCATTAAATCTTTCTTTATATGTTTTTCTTCATCTTCAGTTTCGTAATATTTACCGCATATACGACATTTTCTATCTTCTGTAAATAACTTTTCAAGATTTTCTTCTAGTGTATTTTCTTCAGGAAAGAAAATTACAGATTTAAAATCATTTTTATCAAATCTTTAATTAAAAGAATCAAGAATTTTCTTAATTTTATTACGTTTTTGAGGTATTTTTTTCTTTTTTCTAAGTATTTTGATATATCTAAATTTAATAATCCTACTAAAACAGGTTTATATTCACCTGTTTTTCTGATATATTTAATTAATAATCTAATTAAATTATCCTTCTTACAACCTTTAGGTTGTTTAATATTCAATTGTTTTACTACATTTCTAAGTTTATTAATAGTCTTTGCTCTCAGTAACATGTCCATTTATTAGGAAACATTTTTTTAAATACTTTTCACAACTCGCTTGATATGATAATTACTTCCCAAATGTCTTTGTTTATGAAGATATGTATACAGTTTTCCACATTCACAATTATATTTCGTATAACTAATCATAGATTTACAAATTTTACAAACACTGTCACGATTAAATTTACCATAATTACGATGTTTATAGAAATCATCTATTGGTTTTATAATCTTACAGTGTGTGCATATTCTTGTCACATCCATTTATTAGGAAACATTTTTTTAAAGGCATTCCATATTTTTTCATATTTCTTTTTGACTTTGTTACAAAGTCTTTGGACCTTTACATTATTTTCAATATTAAAAATATCACAAATCTTTTTCATAAAATAATAATAATTAACTGATTTCTCATAATACATAAAATCTAAAAATTTTAAAAACATATCCTCAACTTCTTGAGTAATATTATATCTCCTTTTTATTCGATTAAAATAACTAATGCTACTTTTATATCTTTGTTTTAAACTCTCATAGTCTATAACATAAAAATATTCTTCTTCTGAAGAAGAATCATAGATTAATTTCATCTTTAAATTATGCGCTACTTTATTATCTGAAACTTCATTATCTGAAATATCAATCGATTCAACCATTTCAACACCGTCAAAAAAGTTAACATTCATTTATTTACTACGTATTAAGGGGTGATAGTCCCACCCCGTTAAATCATCATATTAATGATTCCCAAGGATCACCTTTATTATACCATCTATCTTTAAACATTGTATAAATCAGATGTCCAACTATTAAATTCATATGGATATCCTAACCATTTTACAAAATATTTATTACCTTTCTTTTTTATGATTTTTTCAATTTTATATACATCATATTTTTTATTATATTTTACCATTTCATTTTCATAAAAAGTTCCTTCAATTTCTTTACTGTTTAAATCTTTTAATCGATAAGTAATAGGATATGTTTTTAATACTTCAGATACTATAAAAATCTCTTCAGTAAATGTTGAATCATCTACTTTCCTGAATGTTTTTTTAATTGTTGATATTCTAACACTATCCCCTATCTTAAATATAGGTTTTTTCATGATCTTTTTAGTATATAAATTTTTATAAACTAGAGATTCATTATCGTCTCGACTAGCCTCAACAGGTGTTATTTTTATAGATCTAAGATATGAATTGTTATAATTTTTAAGTAATTTGGGTAATACATCAATATATCTTTTAGTATTGTTAGCATGCATATATTTTATAATTTTTTCTCTTATACTTCGATTAAATCTCTCAGCTATTGCAGATTTTATTTCTTTATTATAAGTTGTAAACCAATGTATATTATTATCTTTGAATAATTTTTGTGTAACTTTTCCTGTAAATTCAGTACCTTCATCTGTCAAAATGAATTTTGGCTTTCTTTCTTTAAAAATTTGTTTAAAACCTTGTACTACTTCTTCAGATGTTTTTCTTTTTATAGAGAAAGACCAAGCATATTTATTAAAAGCATCTATAATTGTTAACAAATAATTAGTTCCATCGTTATATTTGCTATAATTTTTTATAAATAACAAATCAGCGTCAAATTGATTATTACTGTTTGCAACATAAACTCTCCTTCTTTTAAATTTACGAATGACAGGTTTATATCGAGTATATACATCTTATCCATTTAAAAATTCTTCAACATTAGGTAATAATGTTTTTCTTTTCAATTCTTGAATACCACAATAACCTGTTTCTGGATTATAATATGTCTCTTTTAAATTCCTAAAAAAGTATTCTTTTTACTTCTACAAATTGTACAAATACCTTTACCAACTGGTTTATTATTTTTAGTTTCATGATAATTTTTTTTTCGGTTTTCTTTTTACACTTGACACAATATATAGAAGGAGATATTCCTAACCCAAAAGTTTTTTTAGCTTTAATAATAGGTTTAATAATTCCTCTATCTAACCTTTCTCGAAATGTTGGATCTTGTATTGCATTTAAATCATATATTAATTCTTGATCAGCAACATGTCTCTGTTTTGTATCTTTTGTTTTACTATAAGAAATATCATGTTTTTTACATGCTTTATCAACTTTATTTATTCCAAGATCACCTCTTTTTAATCTTTTTTCTAATTTTGTAAATGGACCACAATATTGATATCCTGGTAAATGCATTTCTGGAGGATTTATTTTATCTTGTAACCATCCAACAATATCACCACTTTTCATTTATTTAGGATGAATAAATTTATATCCATTCAATTGCATTTGTTTTACGTATTTTTCAATTGGATTAAATTTTAAACTTTTTATGAAATCCTTTTCTCGGAGATAAATTTCTTCTTCTGTCATATCCTTAGCTTTAAACGAATTAATGAGTTCTTTATAAAAATTATAACAATGTCTTTATTCTTCTTTCCTTTCTGCTATTTTTAATGCAAGATCAATAGCTTCTGCTATACAAACCGATAAACTTAAAAAAGCAAGCGGAAGAAAGGCAATAGCTGATAAACCCGTTCCACTTAGAATGACCTTACTTACTGATAATGAAATACTTATCTTTTGATACAAATTTCTACTCTTTCTGTAAACATACAATCTTTTTTCTTAATATTCTTCCATATCATTTATATAGGATCAAATTTTTTTCTGTATCTCATTTTTGGATTCACTAAATCTAACATTAAAAAATCGTATTGTTTTTGAACACTTTTATTATATATTTGTTTGAATTCTTCAGTACTTAATTTACCATCTATCTCTCTTATAATCTTTTGCATTTCTTTTGGTTGTAGATTGAAAAATATAAAGTAATTACAGTTCTTTCTTATATTGATAGGAGTTGAATAATATGACTGTGATAAATAAATAATAGATGCGTTTTTCTTTCTACCTCTGATAAATAATTCCTGAATGGTTTTTTGATCTTTCTCAGTCACACAATCATCGCAAATAACTAAATTCTTTAATGTAGGATTTAAATCATCTACTGTAATAAAATCATCTGAAGAAAAGAATACTTCCTTTTTGTATTTATCATATAATTCTAATAATGTTTTCTTATTCTTCTTACATTTCAAAATATCTTCTCTTTCTACATCTTCAAACAATGTATATATTTCTTGTAATTTAGAATATTTAGGTTCGTATAAATCTTTTGCACATATATATAATGCATCAAAATTTAAAAAATCATAAATCATATTTAACAGTAAATTTGTTTTACCTGAACCAGAAGGCCCTGTTATAAGCAATCTAAAAGGATGTTTAGGTAACAAAGGATGTTGATTAGGATCAGGTAACTCATCTGGTTCTGTGTAATCTTTAATTTTTATCATTTATATAACAGTAAAATTTACTGTAGTAAAAAATAAAATTAGCTGCAGTAAAAAATTAATATTATATAAATGAACAAATTAGAAAAAGAACGAAAACAAAAGCTCATAAAGCAAATAAGAGATTCAATTAAATTAGTAAAATTAGAAAAAGAAATAAGAAAGAATAGTGAAGATCAACTAAAAGAAAAATTAGGTATTCAAAAAACCTTAGAGGAATTTCATAAACCAGTCACTCAAGAAATTGAAAAATATGAAAAATCAAATAAAGAGGTTGTAAAAAGTATTCAAAATGTTGTTGAAAATATTTCATTTCCCTCTATAAAAGAGCCTATTGAAGCTGTGAAAGAATTTGTATCTATTTCTTATGATATCGATCAAAATTTAAATTTAAAATATTTAAAAGAAGAAAAATTATACAGACCTTCAGTATTTTTAAACGATCAAGAACAATTAGAGGAGCTGTATGCAAAAGCTAAATATCTAAAAAGAAGGATTATCAAAGAAAAGAGGCAACTTAAAAAGTACATTTTCTAGGGCTAAAAATTTTTCAGAGGAGGAATTAAATCAGAAAAAGAACCAAATAGAAGAAATTAAAAATAAAGAAAATATGTTGCAAAATTATATAAATAGATTAAATCTGATTCGAAGTAGTAAAGATATAAAGGTTGGTAAAGGATTGGATGTATTATCAAATTTAACAGAAAAAATATGTAATGGTAGTAAATCAAAGAAATTGTATAATCAAGTAGTTTTATTGTTAGATATGTTATTAAAAAATGGAGAAATGGCTTATAATGATGTACAGCGATATCATAAACAATTTCTCTGTTAATAAATGATAAAAAATAAAGTTTATTTGAGTGAAGGTCAGAAAAATAAACTTAAATCAGATTTTAGAAATAAAGAAGAACTAACATTACAAATAGATAAATCTAAAACTCCTAATCATGAGATGTATTTAACTAAAACTCAAATTAATCATATTAATGATGGATAAAGAATTACTATCAGTAAAACGCAATTAGATAAAAATGGAGGATTTTTACCATTTTTAGCAGCACTTATACCCTCTTTAATAACTGCTGCTAAATTTGCAGTTCCAGCATTAGCAACATGTGCTTTATCTGGATTAGCTAGTTCAGCTGTACAAAAAAAGGGATCTGGAAAAAAAAACGTGGAAAGGGGATATACCAACCTTGGGAATTAGTAACAAAACGATTGAAGAAAATATGAAAAATGAAAAAGGATTTAGAGGTGTATTTACCTCTGATTTATTACCTAAAACAATAGGAAAATTTGAAAATGGAATCATTAATTTAGATGTATCAACAGGCCCTGGAATTCATTGGGTTTGTTATTATAATGATCCTAAATATAAATATGTGGAATATTTTGATCCGTTTGGTGAATATAACGATATACCAAAAAATATTAAATCATTTCTTGTTACATCCAATAAAAAACCAAAAATAGGTCATAATGATAGTTTTTTACAG
This sequence comes from Amaurobius ferox, assembly GCA_951213105.1. Lineage (NCBI taxonomy): Eukaryota > Metazoa > Arthropoda > Arachnida > Araneae > Amaurobiidae > Amaurobius > Amaurobius ferox. The sequence continues at coordinate 92,007,591 of OX578133.1, forward strand.
AAACCTACATCTGTGAAATGTGGTTTATTTTGTATGAAATATATAAGAGAGAGGAATAAAGGTAAATCACCTATATATATATATATATATATATATATATATATAAATCTTCTCAAATCATTTCCTACACAAAAACCCAGTGACTATAATGAAAATTTTGTTCTGTATAAATGATAATATTAAAATCTGAAGGTCATGAGAAATCAGAGGAATTTACTGTAAATTTTATTACACCTCTTAAATTAAAAAAATTAGCTTTACAGTCGTTTTCTATGGAAGTTTCAGGGTTTAATATAAGTGAGAATTATAGAAATAACATATTTAGAATTTATAGATTAGACACAGATAGAACAATTACTATCTCAAATGGTAATTATACTATAAGAGGTTTAAATGAGTATATGATGAAAATATTTGGTAAGGATCCACCTATGAAATTTGGTATTATTGAAGCAAGACACAGAATATCTATTAAACTGAAAAAAGATTGGGTAATTGATTTTACAAAAAGTAACTTTCATAAAATTATAGGCTTTTTAAAACCGACATATGGAAGTTATGATGAAGAAACAGAGGTAGAAGGTGAACATATAGCTAATATATAGTATGGAAAAGACAATATATATATTCACTGTGATGTTGTAAATGGGTCTTTAATAAATCAATATAATTCAGAAGTCATTTATTCTTTGACTAATAAAAATCCTTCAGGTAGTATAATTTCAAAAGAATTTAATAAGTGGATATATTTTCCTGTTAAAACGGATCCTGTTGAAAGAATAAAAATGAGGATTACTAATCAAAAAGGTGAATTAATTGATTTAAATAAAGGAGCTGTAGAATTTAATTTTATACCTATTTTTTCTTCTTAAATAAATGAATAAACATAGATTATATAGAAAAAGTAAAGAAATACAGGGATTTTTAAAGGTTTTGTTGAAAACTGAACCAAATTGGAACTGAATATTGAAGACCAAACATTTGTACGGATAAATTAAATGAAATATTTTATATGAAAAAGAAAGGAGGTGGTTTAAAAATTCTTCCTAAATAAATGCAAAAGATTTATGATTTGAGTGATACTCATTATTATTATAATGATCAAATTAAAAGTTATGAATTAAGAGTAATTCACCCAAAAGAACATAGTTCAGATGAGAATACCACCTATGTTTTTCATATTAATGATACTAAAGCAAAAATTTTATATTCTAGAGGACATCTTGAACAAAAATTAAAAATTACAAAAAATGATAAATCATCCATTGGAAACGAAAATGTGAGTCTGGTAAATGGCGGAGGTTTTATCAAAACTTTAAAAGTGCATATAGGAGATACCGAAATTGAATCAAATACACAGTCAAATTTTTCAATCATGAATCATGCTTTAACCCTTTCGCGACGAACGGCACGCCCAAGTGCCAGATGCGAGCATGCATTCCAGGACGAGCGGCACTCACTCGGGCCAGAGGAAATTTTACCGCAAGCGGATAGTGGCACGTATAAGTGCCAGTACGCAGAACGTTTTAATTTGTGAACTAGATGGCGTTACTTGTCCATGGAACTAACTTCAATGCATTTTGCAGAGGCATGACCTTGGCAGAAGAGGATCGAATGAATTATTTCTCCATTTGGAGCGGTGAAAATCATTTTGTAACATAAACAAACAGAGCAATTCTCGTAGCATCAACAATTTTATAATTGAGTTTCGGTTTTTATTTTTATTTCAGCGTTATGATTTCGTTGGTGAATCATAGGAATGTAAGAGAGTATTTTTTTGTTTGGGTTTTAGAGGCAGTGAAATTATTCGTTTATTTCGGATAAAAGAATGGGAGCAACTAACGAGTATTTTGTATTCAGATTTGTATGAAAATTATACATCAAATAGAACATAAATATTTCTTTTATTCCTGTAAAAAGTAGATTTCTGTGTTGAATAGGTGATTTTTAGTGAATTTTTTTCGAGAGTTAGGCTTAGCGCAAAAAATGCGCCGTCCTTTTCGACCAGTTCGGAAGCGAAGCGCGTCGTCTTTTGGGCCGCGACAGCTCCGGAATGCCGCCGTCCCGAAAGGGTCAAGATTAATTCATTATATTCCTGATTATGTAACATCACAAGCTCAAGATGAATTTTTTTATCTAGATACAGCTGATTCAGCTGACCGAAAAGAGTTAAAATATGAGGGTACTTTACAATATACTAATAAAATAACTGATTTTTTTAATAATTTGAAAATGAATAAAGATTATAACGAAGGATTCGCAAAGAGATGGGAACTAACGAAAGATAGCAATAAAATATGGACACCTTTAAAAGATATAATCGATTTTTTTAGAGAATATGAAAAGGTAATTTCTGGATTTGAAGTGAAAATAGAAATTCAAAGAAATGAAAATAAGAATATGATATATACTGATGTCGAAAATGTTAATTATAAGGTAGTAGTTGAAGGTTTAACCTTGCATTTACCTTATATAGAATTTAAAAATTCTGCAGAAAGCGTGTTTATGGAATCATTTTTTCTGATAAAGATATAGAGGTAAATTGGGATCGATATAGATTAAGATGGTAGGTCCTTATAAAAGTAATAGTGGATCTGTCGCAGCTACAACAGCCTCTGATGAAGTTTTAGGTGTCTATGTTATTCCTCAGTATGTTGAAAGAGATGATAATTATGAAAAAAATAATATGATATTTGATACTATAGATATGACTGAATGCTGGTTGATGATTAATAATAAACAAATTCCTCTTATACGTTACAAAACGAATTTTACCAATAAAGATTATAATAGAGTGTATGAAGCTCTTTTACAAGCAGGATTAAATGATATTAATACTGAAACAGGATGTTTGATAAATAAGAAGAATTTTGGAGATATGTATACTATTTTTTATTTTGACTTATCAAATCATGAAAACTATACCGATTTAAATAATTTAGATATTGAATTTAATTGGGAGAGATTAATGAATACTCAAAAAGAATATAAGTTTTATATGATTTTTAAAGAAAGAAAGAGATGCTTTATAAATTTGAAAAATAAAACTATAACAATGGTTAAGAGTTTAAAATCATAAAATTAATGTTATAATAAATGAGTGCTTATTATCCACCTTATGATGATCAAATGAAAGAAGGGTCTATTGGACCTCCTGGTATAAGTCTTAAATTAATGGAAGATGGAAATTATGATATGGAAAATAGAATTTTAAAAAATTGTGAAAATCTTATAGATGATTTAGATTTAACCACTAAAAGTTTCGTTTTGAATAAAATAGAGAATAATCATTTTGAATTGTGAGAGACCTTATAGAAAATAAATATGATGAGGGTTTTTTATCCTTTACTGAAGAAACAGGCAAGAGAATAAAAGAATTAGATGAAACAACTTTACATTCTTTAGAAGGAAAAGCTTTTGATGCAAAAGCAAAAAGAATGGGAAATGTTGCAGATCCTATGGAACCTAAAAATGCTGTGAATAAAAGATATTTAGAAAAAAATTCATTAATATTAAAGAATGATAAATTTGATGCAAAAAATAAAATAATTACGAATGTTTCAGAACCTGAAAATGATAAAGATGATGTCAATAAAATATATTTAGACAATAGAGATATCTGGATTACCGTAGAAGATGATTTTCTTATTTTTACAGATTGAAAATTTACAAAAGTAAATTTCAATATGATGAGTTCTAAATTACTGGATCAAGAGATGCGATTAACTACAGATATGTATATGAAAATTTCCATATATTTAGTTATATATGTAGAAAGTAAATATATATATGATAAAAGTCAAGATCTACATATATCACTAGAAATCAATGGAAGGGAAATTTTAGAAGCTCATACAGATACAGTAACTTGTTTTGCTTATGGAAAACGTGATGATATCATCACATTATGGATAAAAACCCATGGTAAATCTAGCACTTTAAAACCTTATATGCATATTGAAAAAATCCCTTTCTAAAATACGTTCACCAATAAATGGATATCGATTGGAATGCATTTCCCAGAAATAATTTATCTGAAGATGTAATTAGAAATCTTAAAGATCATGTAAATTGGGATTTAATTTTTCAATATTCATCACTGTCTGATTCTTTTATTGAAGAATTTGCTCAACCTGATGATTGGCCTAAAATTTCTAGATATCAAACATTATCAGAAGATTTTATAGAAAAATGTAAAGATAAAGTAGATTGGGAAAACATTTCTCATTATCAAACATGAATCGATATGCATAAATTAGATTTTTGTATATTATAATTTATATATTATTGTTTTGTATATTATTATTTATAATTTATTTATATAATTTATGCATAAATTAGATTTTTGTTATTTGATTAAATACAAATAACGAATTTATCATAACATTTTCTGATCATTTAGATTTATATAAAGTATCAATGTTTCAAAATCTTTCAGAAGATACTATGAGAGTATTAAAAGATGATATAAATTGGTTGTATATAACTAGATATCAAACATTTAGTGAAAATTTTATAGAAGAATTTATGCATAAATTAGATTTTTGTTATTTGATTAAATACAAATTTGATCTATTACCTGATCACATTTTTAATGTTTATTGGAAAAAAATACAAGCTATACAGATGAGTGAATTAAATAAAAAGTTTGGTCACCATGAAATAGAACCTTACAGAGAAAAAATTATTGAAGAGATTTGTGAAGTTAAAAAAGTCTTGAGAGAATGTGTTTATCTTTTGAGACAATTAACTAACAAAGATGAAAAATAAATATTTTATAATAATGTTTCTAAATAAATGAATGTTATATATAATAATGGTATAAAAAACATTTATCTCTTTCTTAAATATAGAGAATTCTGCTGAAGTGAAATCTATTTTTTATTATATTATGGAATAGAAAAATTAACGTCTGGAATAGAAAATTTAACTAATTTAAAAGAAATATATTGTGAGGGATATAAATTAACGTCACTTGAAGGAATAGAAAATTTAATAAATTTAGAAATATTGTCTTGTGGAGGAAATAAATTAACGTCACTTGAAGGTATAAAAAATTTAATAAATTTAGAAAAATTATATTGTGGAGACAATAAATTAACTTCACTTGAAGGAATAGAAAATTTAACAAATTTAGGAGAATTATATTGTGGAGAAAATAAATTAACTTCACTTGAAGGAATAGAAAATTTAATAAATATAGTATTATTAGGTTGTAGAGAAAATGATATTACATCTTTAAATGAATTAATATTTTTGCCTATAGAATATATAAAGTATGGTATGATGGAGATAAAATAAATTTACCCCCGATTTTAAGAAGATTACATAATAATGTATATAATGACTCTCAAAATGTACATAATACATATATTCAAAAATCTTTGAAGAGACTATCATAAAATTATTAAATACAGATATTAAATATGATTTAGATGAATGCATTAAAGAATTAGATATAAAAATTAAAAGACACTTACTGGAGGAAGAATTCCATAATATTAAATTTAGAGAGATATTAGTTGTTGTGTTTAATAGAGTTTTAAAAAATGAGAATAAAAATGAAATAATAAAAGTGTTAAAAGATGAACTAAAAGAGGGTGATGATAAATGTTTTGTAGGGAAAGTAACTAGAATAATTTATGTACTAAATGGATTTGATCCTGAGGTTTCTATTACTATTTCTGATAATGAACAAAAAAATATTATAGCTGAAAAAATATTTAGAGAGTCAAAGTCTGATGAAGAATACAGAGAAAAACTTATAAAAGAGATGGAAGAAAGAGATTTTACAGATTATGAAGAATGGGTGAATTTATATTTATAAAAATGTTTACTAATAAATGGAAGAGTTCAATAGACTGAGAGGTTATCCTAAAACGTTTAAATTAAGTGATTTAAATCCTGGGGAATATGATCTGATATCATAGGGAAAAATTAATACTGTAAATATGGAGATTCAGTAATCGTAAAGATAGATGTGGAAGTTGAAGAAAAAGAGTATTACCTTGCGAATAAACATGGAAAACTTTCTGATGTATCAATAAATAAAATCAATAAAGGTAGATATATATTTAAGTATTCGGGTATGATTGATGATAAATACGAATATGAATTAGAGAAAGCTTAATCATTTTTCAGTGGGGGGGGGCGTCACCCCCCACTATAATTATCATATGTTTTGTATATTCATAATGATTTCATATTTTCATAATTCTTTTTAATTTTATAAAAAATGTTAAGATTTAGTTAAACATTTTCTATTAAATATATGGGGGGGGTCTCAACCCCACCCTTTAAAAACAGAGGGTTTTCATTCAGGGCCTCTTTTTTCACGCATTTATTTTATATGTCTAGCTTTTTAACTAAAAAAGTTCAGTAATTCATTGTTAAAATTTGGTCTTAATGTAAAAAAGGTATATATACACCTTTTTAGCTATAAAAATCAAGTTTTTAATGTTAAAATGGATCAAGACCTTTTTTTTTCATAAAAAAAGATAAAAAAAAAGCTATAAAATCATGTTTTTTAGTGTAAAAAGAATATGTGCGCTCAGACGTGCATATAGACACTACTACTATTATTGTCAATGTGGAACCTGCATCTTCTACACTATTATTTCACTATGAAAGATGTAAAGCTACTGCATTATGTAAGGAAAATCATGCTCTGCCTACGTCATATTTTCTTAATATATGTACAGGTTTCTTTCTCGATGCTCTGTACGCCATATGTACAGGTTTCTTTCTCGAGAGTACGCCATATGTTTTATACATTTAACAACAATTTGTTATTCATAATTTTAATTCTGAAACTACTCCTCCAAACTCAAGGAGATTTCCTCTAAATTTCAGCCGCAAGAAAGAATAAAATATAGAATAGAACACCTTAGAAGAGGATAAAAGTGCCGATGGTGTTCTTTCCACTTCCATTTCCACTCCAATCTTCGATTACTTCACGAACACAGCTTCATTTTTCATACACAGCAAAATCGCTTTGTCCCAGTCCTTTTTTCTGCGCACTTTCTCCACACTGGAACTTCCTGGATCGGTAATTTTTTTCGGTTAAATTAATATAATAACATTCTTATTGGTATACAAACATGACTCCATCTGATTAAAAGAATCATTTTGCTTAGTAGGTGAAAAAACCCTACGGGCGATTTATTTTTAGACTTTAATATAGAAGATTGACCAACTTCTTTCAGTGATTGTAAGTTCGGGATCTTTAAACTTTAATTTTTATAAAATATTTTACAAATGGGAAACATTTAACACCCAATACTATCCCTCGTCTACAGTATAGACACAAATATTTCGTTTCGAAAGTCCATCTGGTAGGTGATGGGCTGGGGGAATCATGATACGGCCCCTATGGTTGCTACCCATACTGGGTTACGTTCTAAATTAGGTAGGTCAGAGGTGTAATGTGATCTGCCTCTTGTGGTGCACCCAGCAACGTGTTCCACGAGAAAAATAGTTCCCGCTTCGACAGATTCTATAAGCGAATGATTTCAATATCAAATATCTGGCCTAAATAATTACTTCTTCCGGAAATAAATTATTGGAATAATACGGATATATTATTTTACATTTGGTGTTATAGTCATATATATTTTGCTCTAAGATATGAATGTTGCTTAAAAATTTAGACCTCTAATTTCCATTAATCTAAATCACTTTACATTTATTTACCAGCTGTATATTTTCAGCCTCGTACTTCCCTCATAGTTAAATTCTTTCTCATGACGATAAAGCACTTTTAGATTTCCATAACAGATAATGTAATACTACGTCTCTAAAATTATATCGATAATTCTCAACACTTAGAATGTAAACTGGCTCTGTATTTACATACCAAAACGTCATAAACACGTTTTAAAAATCTTAATAGGTCCTCCTTCATGGAATATATAAATGGATAAAATATATTAAATAGACAAAATGTGTAGCAAATGGCATTTCAAAACAGCATATCCCCTACATGAAATTCCTACAAGTGTAAGCCCATGTTCAAAATCACAAATCACAATTCTCCAGTTCAAAAGCACAAGAATCGCCAGGATGTTCCCCAAAATAAGGAAAATGCTCCCTCTGCGGATAACAGTATCCATGGACCGGTTTCACGATTACAGTATCCATGGACCGGTTTCGCGATTATTATTACTCCAATTATTATTGCTCCAATAAGCATGGAATAACCTTTAACTGCACTGGCAGAAAAAAAAACTTGCTATTTGTAGCAATATTGCGAACTTCAATGAGAACTGACAATTTCCGTTCTTCCGTGCAGACTGCACGCACGTAGTAAGTTTTCTTGCTGCCATTGCAGTTAACGGTTGTCCCATGCTGATGAGCGCATAATAAACGCGAAACCCCTCCATGGACGCTGTTCTGGTCTACTTGTATCGTCTGTAGCATTAAATCTACTAATCGTATGGCGATGGAATTTGGTAAAGCAGTATTTCAGGCTTCGGAAAATGAATCTCGGCGATATTTTTTCTAAATGCGAATTATGAAGTTATCAATTTAATAGTCGAATTCCAGCCCTATCCCATATTCCAATCGAAATTCGGCCCTATCCCACATCCTAATCGAGCGGCCAGCTTTGACTAGCACCGCCATATAGTACATGTTGCTAAAACTAAAACTAATTAGTATAAGTTGTGGTTTTATTTTATATTAAAACGACGTTAAATTAAAAATATTCTGATTAATATTTTCGGTTCCAGTAATTTATTGATATTTTGTGTGTTCTTTCAGACCGAAATTAAAATTTAAACTAGTTTATTTTGCATATTGTTATCATAATTATTTTATTTTGCATTTTTATATTGCCTTGTCACCATGAAGCACATTCAATTCTTCTTCTAATGTGATGGGAAACAAACTTTTCTTTTTTTTAACTCGCTTATAAAACAAATTTTTATTACACCATCTTTAAAACTAATCGAGAATTTTTTAATTCAAAATAGTTTAAACATTTTAAATTCTAAAGTCAAAATTCTCCCCAGTTCCAATAGTCTCTGGTTTCTTTGGTGGCGATATCTATACAGTGATATTTGATGGCGAAACCGTCATAGTTTGATTTTAGACCAACCAGTTCCTTAAAAATTAAAAGTATTTTCTCAGAGTTACCATCTTAACACCATCGAAAAAATCGAAAATTTCTCTTTCAAACAAATTCTGAACAGAATCCATACTTGTAAAATACTAATCCAATACTAACAGAATCCACAGACGAATTTTTGTTCATTTTTAAATACATATATACTTCTCATGTGTTGAAGACATTATCTATATAACAATAGACCTCCGAGATATTCTCGCAGAGTTTCCATCTTAACACCATTGGTGCAGCAATTTTTTGTTGCTATTAAAAGTGGGAATATTATTAAAGCATTATTTGCTTTTCGATAATTCGCTGTGAGTTCCGGTGGTATTTTAAACAGAGGTTTGCATTTTAAACCCCGTGCAACGCCAGGTACATTTTATAGCATTACTGGCAGCATACCCGTTCTTCGAAAATTTCGTTTTTAACACTTTACAACAAAGTTGAAAAGTGTTTATGACTTTGTTCATTCTGTCTGTCTGTCTGTCTGTCTGTCTGTCTGTCTGTCTATCTGTCTGTCTGTCTGTCTGTCTGTCTGTCTGTCCGTTAGCACGATAACTGCCGTAAAAATGAGTTTATCAAAATGAAATTTTAGTATGTTGTTCAGACGGTCTGTAGGACCTATGGGAATATAAACAAATAATATCACCCAATTAGTTTTTTATTGAACCCGGGTTGAAAAAATGAAATACATTGAACCCTATGGGACCTAATTCTTCAAACATTTTTTAAGTAAATTTAAAATTCACGAATTGCTTCGAAATTTTTAGGAAATATTCACATTATCCCATAGAATATATAAAAAAAAATTCAGTAAAATATGTTAAGTAGTTTTTTAATTAAAAAAATTATTTAATATAGGGAAAAAAACAAATTCAATTAAATTCTGACTTTGGGATATCTTCCAGAAAGAAAAGAGAGAGATATTATATAATAAATATCTCTCCATTTGTTTAAACGTTTTGCATATGGGAGTGGCTTCATATTTTAAAATAAATTTGGTAGATAACAATTTTTCATTTTTTATAAATTTTATATAACTCTTCATGATAAATTTAATTGATGGCATTTTAAATGCACTTTCCTACGTCCTAGAGAGTTAAAATTTGGTACACAGCTTAAATTTGCTGAACATTTTATTCGACAAAAATTTGATGGATCTTTAAATATAGATCATACATTTTTTTCGAAATGGCCTGAAAATAATCCCCGTTCACTTCTATAAATCATTGGTGTAATATTGTTAAAAATTCTGATGTGGACAGCACATGTCTTTCTCTGCAGACTCATATTCGTTCTCTTTATTTATTCAATGATAATTTGAGTTTATCTGGACAACATAAGTATTTTAAATGACATTGAATTTACACGTTAAACTTAAATTTGGTTCTCATTTGATAGCTAGACTTATTGTCAAAGGTGGCGTAGCGAAAACGCGAAAAAACTAGAATATCTCAAGAACGGCTAGTCCTAGAGTAATGGGGTTAGTCTTATTCTTTTTGTTGTCAAAAATCACATATAAAATAGGAATTTAATTGATATAATTGAGCACACGTAGTCTTTCATTTTTATATATAACGATTTTTGCTGGCCATTTCGCAAAAATAGCCCGTTCCTTTTTCCCGAATCGTAGTAGAATAACCTACAAATGATTTATATACAAAATTTTGTTAAATTTGGTATATAAATCACTTGTAGGTTATTGAAATATTCTACTCCAAATTTTGTTAAATTTGGTTCATTAGTTTTTAGCTAGAGTGGATAAAGGCAATTTCTGCAGCCATTTCGCAAAGAAGGCAGATTCTTTTATTACGAATCGTACTATAATCTAATGAACATCAGGATTTCCCACAAAAAACATACCTACCAAATTGTATGAAATTCGGTCCATTAGTTTTTCAATTAGAGTGGATGTAATATCCACACAGACACACAGAAACATACACAGATACACCCTTACACACACAGACGTCTTCCTAAAAGTAGTTTTTTCGTGTTCTAGAAGTCCCAAAACGTGTAGATACTTTGAAAATTCGAGTTCCGATCTTCGGCACGATTCCAATACTTTGAGTACATACACATACACATATATATTATCTGTGTATCTAAATTCCGTGCCTATGCAATTACAATAGTTGTGATTTTAAATGATCCCTAAACTTTTATTATTTCTTCAAGGAAGCCTAATTTTAACATATGCAGAATGCAAATATCTCAAGCGATTGTAAGATGAATTACATAAGAATTGCTGAATTTTTTTCACACAAAATTATTTAGCTCTGGAGTCTGGAATACAAGTTATATATGAATGAAATATTCATTGATTTTGCATAAAGAATCAGTTGATTTATATTTCGATACAGTTTTAAATATTTAAGTATAATAAATTACTGTAGTACTGTGATAATGCAAAATATATTACCACTGAATGAATCACATTTTAGAAATTTTTAAATGAAATTACATTTCAGTTGGAAAGTGTTTCATAATCAATGCTTATGCATGATTGATCTTTCTTGTTTACTAATATCTCGAGAACCACAGATTGTAAAAACTCCAAATATAGAATAAATTTTAAGTGGGACTATTTCCAGGCTACCCACAAAATTTCATGAGATTCGGTTCAGCCGCTCTCCAGTGATGACGGAACAAACAGACAGACAGACAGATATATTTTCAACTTTGTTTATATAGACTAGCAGCATACCCGTTCTTCGTACGGAGTATATAATATAAAGAAACTTAAAATTCACAATCATGGGCAAATTCCCATAATATACTAAATGACATTTTTAATCAAAATATTCTATTAAAATATTTAATACAATGAAGTTCAAGAAACTCTGTTCTCGCTATACAAAATTATCTTCACGGGCAGATCTAAAGAATAAAACATCCTGGCCCCTTCTTTAAGCAAATTTACAACAAAAAAAAGGAATTGAATCAATATATTCAAAATGGTAGCATTAAAATTGTATGGGACTCATACTACTTATATACGCGAATATTAGAAGATATAACCTGTATTAGTAATTGTACATTACATGTAAATTGAAAATCTCAATAAACCCGAAATTGACTCCAATATATGCCAGAATGAAAGCACTAAAATTATATGGGAATATATATATATATATATATATATATATATATATATATATATATATATATATATATATATATATATATATATATATATCCCCGTACTACTTATTTTGTCGCAGATTAGAAAATATGCCAGTGTTTTAGTAAAAGATTACCCGTATTACAATATGAGTCTCAAAAATCTTTGCCAAAATAAAACGGATGACGTAAAAAATTGAAAATATCAATAATCCCCGTAATCTTTATACCAGAAGGTCGTAATTGATTCCAATATATACCAATATATATCAAAATATATGCCAATATACTTGTACTACTTATATTCTCGTAGATTAGAAGATATACCCCTGCATTTGTGGAAGATTAGTCGTACAACGTACAATATATGACTTTGAACAATATTTGTCATAATAAAACAATGGCATAATAACTTGAAAATGTCAATAGTCACTGAATCAATAATCCCCGAAAACATCAATAATAATGTTTAAACCTGAAGACCGTAATTGATATATATTATCCAGTCAAAATGCAATGTCAATGAAATTAATTTTATATACATATCTTTATTATTCAAATCGAAAAAGATTGAATAAAAGTCGTATGCCGCACAAACACATTGGATTTACATCCATTGCTAAACGACATGATATCATTTGCTTCAAATAAATTGATGAAAATCATATCGTCTGAATAATGCGATCTCCATGGAAGTTTTGGCGACATTTTCGTTAATTTAGCGATAATTTAAAAAAATCGCCAAATTTATCGCCAAGTGACACTGTGAAACTGATAGTCCCATTTTGCGACAAATTCACAAAACATCATCACAATACTATCCCCTAACAAAACACAATTAATTTTATTTATTTAGCGCAATTTTATCTATTTCATGATATTTTTATGGATTTACAAACATTTTTATCAATTTGGTGATATTTAAAAAATTCGCTAAACGTGTTACTATGTAGGATGGATGGACTGACCTACAAATGCTACCGAAACATCATTTCAGTACTCTCTTCCAAAAAAACAAATTTAATTTCATTGATTTCCGTCGTTTTTTATCAATTTGGGCAACATTTCTGCCAATTTGATAAAGTTTAAAAAAAGTTGCTAAGTGAGCGATATTCCGCCAAATTCGTAGCTCTAAATTTGCAGATTTGAAGAATAAAACTTCTTGATCCCATTTGTATATACTAAATGAAAACACTAAAATTGTATTAGAATATATACCGGTTCTACTCTTTTTCTGTTTCAATAATCGGATAAACGAATTTATTGGGTAAAACAATATAGGGGTTTATTAGCTAAACACAACATAAAGCTCAAAAACTCTTTGCCAAAATAAATGAAAGTTATGTGCGCAGTCGGCAATTAATATAATTAAAAGAAAAGTCAAACCGTTCTTTTCTAGAATATATATTTATATCCATTTATTTATTATTCAAATCGAAAAAATAATAATTAAAATTAACTGACAGATTTAATTTAATTGCGTGTCTAAGCAACATGATATAAAATAGAATCTTCCTCATAAACTGCGAAATTAATTAACCATTTTGATTTCATTATACTTCTCATTGTTGAGTAAAAGCTTGTGAAAAATAAACCATGGAGATAAATTTTCCATCTAAATTCATGTTTCAAACAATTCATGTTTTCAGAATGTGACTAATTAGCTCAAAAAATCTCTCACCAAACTCAGAGATGAAGTTTTAATTCACTTTCAAACGACCTTCATCCTTTTCGTTTGGATAAACCACGAAGTTAGAGAGCAGAACTCTTAGGAAAAATTTTCGTTTTTCAATTATGTCTCGATAACCCCTGGTCTTAGAAACTCGAAACTTAGACAAAATTTATGGGGGGTATTTTAAGGTTATCTACAAAATTTCATTAAATTCGGTTCAGTCGTTCTCCTGTGATGATGAAACAAACGAAAGTTTCGTTTTTTACTAATATCTCGAGAACCACTGGTCGTAGGAACACAAAACATGGACTAAATTTTAAGTGGAGCTATTTCCAGGCTACCCACAAAATTTCATCAAATTCGGTTCAGCAGTTCTCCCCTGATGATGGGACAGACAGACAGACAGACATTCGAAAAAATAATAATTAAAATTAACAGACAGATTTAATTTAATTGCGTTTCTGAGCAACATGATATAAGATAGAATCTTTCTCATAAACTGCGAAATTAATTAACCATTTTCATTTCATTATACTTCTCATTGTTGAGTAAAAGCTTGTGAAAAATAAACCATGGAGATAGATTTTCCATCTACATTCATGTTTTCAGAAAGTGACTAGTTAGCTCAAAAAATCTCCCACCAAACTCAGAGATAAAGTTTTAATTCACTTTCAAACGATTTTCATTCTTTTCGTTTGGATAAACCACGGAGTTAGAGAGTAGAACTCCTAGGAAAAAGTTTCGTTTTTCAATTATATCTCGATAATCCCTGGTCTTAGAAACACGAAACTTAGACAAAATTTATGGGGGGGTATTTTACGGTTATCTACAAAATTTCATTAAATTCGGTTCAGTCGTTCTCCCGTGATGATGAAACAAACGAAAGTTGCGTTTTTTACTAATATCTCGAGAACCACTAGTCGTAGGAACACAAAACAAGGACAAAATTTTAAGTGGAGCTATTTCCAAGCTACGCACAAAATTTCATCAAATTCGGATCAGCCGTTCTCCCGTGATGATGGGACAGACAGACAGACAAACAGACAGATAGACAGACAGACAGACATATTTTCAATTTTATTTATATAGATTATAAAATGCCACGAAAATGAAGACTTATTACACTAAAATTGAAAATCTAAAACGCTTTAGAGTTGCTGGTATGTAAAATGCAGATGCAGCAACGTCAGAACACTCGTGTTGTTACCAAGGTAGTGTCCAAATGCAACCTAATACTCAAAATTTCTTGAGTAATTGTTGAGAGTGAACAAGGAGAAATGTCAACACTTCAGAAAACACACCAGGACCTAAAATTCGTTTTTTGCGTTTTCCTATATTTTGTGCTCATGTTATAGATTCAGCAGGCAGGGTAAAGGTTCAACTTTGGTAAAGGTCTATGTTCAAGTCTTAGTACTTTATAAATAGGCTTTCGGTATTGAATAAGCGATAAAATTTACGGAGAAACTTCAAATATTTATTTTTTTTTTATTAGTTTTCAAACTTAACGTATATTTTCAACTGTCAAAAGCTCTGACTGGATTTTTCATTATTATACAAGAACAGAAAACATTATTTACTCAAACTCGTTAATTCTTTAGATATTATGAATAGCTCCAAGGGTTGGCGAGCGTAGCGAGCACAGGCGGAGCCTTTAGTTGTCAAAAATATTAGAATTAATTCCTCCTTAGAATATATGATTTTTTCTTCTCCTAAAACAGTTTAGGACGCAGTAAGTTTGTTTATATTAAAATACTTGTATGAAAAGTTAAGAATAAATAAACTACACACAGTTTCCCAACACTTTTTAATCAGTTAGAGTCCTTCAATAACAAGAAAAAAAACTATTTCGTTAGTTGAACGAAAGAAGTACTGATAAAAGAGTGTGAAGAACTAATTCTAAATTATATCTAAGGCTGAGTCTAAATGTTTATACTATGTATAAAAGTAGGAAGATAAGTGCACGAAGTAATCAAAGATTGGGGAAAAAGAAATAACAGTATCAGCTTTTATTATATATCTAAGTTCTGTCTCATATTTTACTATTTGTTTTACGTCTAACATTTAGATAAGTTTGACTAAGGTTTGGAATGCCAATAAATACAAAGATATTATTTTCATTTAAGCAACTTATATTAGGAAATTAAAAAATATGTCCCATTGTCCATTTTAGGAACGCGGCAGCGCTCTCTCCCCCCCCCCCCCAAGTCGCCATGTGTGAATCCGTAGCTAGCGAGTGCAGACGGGACAAATCACGATTTTCTAGGTCTGTAGATCGGGGTGGGACAGTGGTTAGCGCACGGGGATTACACTCGGATGACCCGAGTTCGATTCCTGGCTCTGCTCAAACTGTTCCCATGTTCACGCGGAGTACAATCACGTTAAATATGTGGGTCCATAAGTCCTCCAGAGAGGTTGGTGGGTGGAGAAGAGGGTATCGGTCTTGTGATGCCGCCCCCACTAGCCTCTGGTTTAATTTGGGTAGCACTTCCCGGCTGTCCAAATGTTACACCATTTCGTATGTCAATGTCCATTAGAAAACAAATGATACAGCCTTTAAAACGCTCGCATGAACCGTTTTAAAGATATTGTAAATTTTTCAAATAAATTTATCAAACGAATCATATAAAATTGGAAACGTGCTAACTACTGTCATGTTCACTTTTTATATGTGATATTATGCGACAAATATATTAACATCATTTTCGTAGATCGAGTTTAATCCATTCACGAGAGAAGATATTTATTTGTGTAATAGTTTTATATTTTGACTCCTAACAAATCGCCAATAGTCATTCATATATAAGGAAAGCACTTCTTTCCGTTTGACTGTTACACTTAGCGATAAATTAGCAAACTTGTGACAAAGTTAGCGAATTATTGCCACTTGCCTGTAGCGAATTATTGCCTTCGCCTCAGATTGAAGGAAATGTCGTCACAGTGGCACAAAGGACGCTAATATAACGAAAATGACACCAATTGATGAATTAATTATTAAAATGCTTTAATATATGGTCTTTATTGCTTACTGCAGAAGCTTTCAATATTGATAACTGCCATTCGAAATAGTTTTACATGTTTTCATCTGGAAGAATGCCAAATGTATAATTCAGCGTTAGAAACATTGTGCCATTTACATGCCACATATAATTTTATGCGTGATTTCTTCACTATGAATGAAGTAAATTCCCTGTATAGGGAATGTGCAGCCCACATCAGATTTTTTTTACAGTTTCATTAAAAAGTCATAAAAATGAAAATAAACTAATACTATCATTTTCTTTAATACTTTCCCGACATACATTGTGTAGTGTATAAGGAAGTGATGAGATCAAGAATTCGAATTTTCAACGAAAAAGCACTTTCATACCTCCCTGGACTTGAATCGATTGATGAATCATTTTTGAGTGTATGTGTGTGTATGTTGTGAATCTGTGTGCTTTCGTGTGAGTCTGTGGAAACGATATCTCATGAACGAATAGATAGATCGTTCCGAAAAAAGATAGTACGATTATTACAATCAGTAAACACTGGTTACCTGTTGATTTGAAACGCAATCGAATATTCAGAAGTCCCTCTTCCCTTTAATTTCCGAATGATTTTTGATAAAATCATTGAAAAATCGGGACCTTCTATAATGTTAGAAAATAATCATTATATACGTACTTTTTATTACAAAATGAATGACACAATTTTTAGAACGCTAACATAAACCATTTTCGAGATATTACACATTTTCCAATAAAGTTATCAAAAAGTTTTTATAAAATTTATGCATGGAAGTAAGTATCGTAAAATAGGTAGATATTCCATATAATATGCTATATCCAATATTATATGACACATCTGCTGACATCAATCTCGTTGATCTAGCTCATTCCATTCACGAGAGAAAATATCTATTGATTAAAACTCAAACCATTGAAGAGATGACTTCTTCCCCTTCTGCTTATCTATGCGTAACGGTTGGGAAAACATTTGACAATTTGACGACCTTGGTGACGAAATTTGTGAAATATCGTAAACTTGGAGAATTTTGAAAAATGTCGACAAATTGACGAGAATGCCGCAAAATAGACAAAAGTGGCGTTTAATTAACAAACCAGACTCCAAGTGGATGAAAATTCAATATCTTGGAGAAGAAAGTTCAATTTGATAATCCCTGTCGCTTTGGAAGAATTAATATCTTAAATGTAGAGAAGCCATGTGGTGCGCACATCAGATTCTCTTCAATCACAAATACGTTTACTCCCTCCAGCTTCAGAGTTTCTCTCTATCGGCAATCACACTTTCATATTTGTAAAAATATTTCTGCGAAACTATGTTTGAAAATTGCTGAACTTAACAATGACTCAAAAAGTTAGTGAAACTCTCACATTAAAGAAAGAAGAATAACTCGTACGCTTATGAAGTTTTCCAAGTAAAAACTATTTCATAATGAGATGGGCTTCTATTTAAACAACAATAACATTAGTTGTGTAAGTTTATTCAAGCGAAATACTCATCACGTGAGAGTCAAAGATTACAGGAAAATGGCAGTGAATCCAATGGAATGATCTGTAGTGAAAATCTATGGGTGTAGTACGTGAGGGTGTGAATGCAGAAAAGCATAGTCACTTCTATTCCCACTCTAAAAAGTTCTATTTGATATTTTATTATTTGTAATACGTCTGAGACTTAGCATAATTCAAATGATGATTGCAGTAATCACTAAAATTAATATTTACTGAAATTGGGTAAAAAGCACTTAATTTACATTCAACAAGAAATTTATGAAGCAGTCTTTATGGTGGCAAATGGTATAGTATACACTTTATTTTTAACGGAATTATTAAGCATTTTTATCCTATTTTGCATACTTATTTTGTACAGTCATGCGAATGTTCGAAAATTCCGGATATGACGTCTCCAGAACTGGAAGTAAAGATCCTTAGTGAACTTTCCCTACCTCCTCTGTAATTCAATGGAGACATTATTACATTGTCTGATTTACAATTTCATGACAGAAATTCACAAAACAATAACAGTCACATAAAATAACTGCACAGGTGGATATATCCACGGGTTAATTCCACGTCACACTGCAATGTAACCTTGAACCAACCAAGGCTGGAAGAGCTGATTAAAAAAAGCTCATCTCATAAATTCATGAGATGTAAAAAGTGATAAACTGATTAACCCATTAAGTGCCATTGCTCCCTTTTGGGGAACACCTATAAGGTATATTGTATCGCACTTAAAATACCCCGGCACTTTATGGTTTAAGACCAGTGTTACGCAGTGATTAATGTAAGGGGATTGCACTAGAAGGACTCGAGCTTCACAAACTATTTCCGTGTCTACGCAGAGTATGGGCACATTAAATTGGTTCAAAAGTCCTTCCAAGAGGTTGATATCAGGGAAAATAGGGTATGGTCTTTGTGGTTGTCATCGCTACTGGGTTCCAGTCGAAATTGGGTGACGCTTTCCCGGCCATCTAAAGATATCTTACACCTTCGGGGTAGGTCGGACGCTCTGCGCTGAAAGGAAGAACGTTAACTAACTATAATAGTGGGATATCCGCGAAAGTGGTATGAAAAAAATTTCTGTACCAGTAAACTGTGAAACATCAGTGCTCAGATCCGGACCTACAAGGATCTATCACTGTGTGTTTAAGTGAAGCTCGGGTCAACTAGCAGAGCTTGAAGAGTAGACCTAAACCCTTGCTGTACAACATAGCAGCCGGAGAGAAAAATGCTCACCTAAGAAAGTCGTAAGATAGAAAAAAAGGTTATCTGAATGAACTATGCAAGAAGGATGAAAATGGACGAGAGGAAGAAAGTATAACAGCGGAATATACTGGTATGAAAGAATTTCCTGTACCATTAAACTGTGAAACAACAATCTGGAGATCGAGATGTGCAAGGGTTCCGCATTCTTAGTGAATAATGATTCTTCTAATGGGTAAAGTTCCGTCTTATTGAACTTATTATAATGAGATAATTTATGCAAATTAAGTAATTAACAAATTTAGAACACTAATTGGTCTCACATAATAATCCGCTAAGATTATTTACTGAGTATTTTATGTTAAATGTATTATAGTAAATAATAAATGTATTAAATGAAATTTAAAGCATTCATTGACCTCCCCACAAATTAAAATTTTTACAGCAGATCTGGTAATACTGATGTGCTATATGCAGCATCAAATAGGAAGATTAAAAACAAAGCAATGGCACACATGATAATTCCTAATTTGACATTTAATTTTATTGATAAATTATTTAATAATCAATCTAATTGTAATGACAGAAATAAAAATATGTGCTGTAATTGAGGGTAGTGGTAAACAAGAAAAATCAATCATGCATAGAGCATTGATTATGAAACACTTTCCAACTGCAATGCAATTTTATTCTAACATCTCTAAAATGCGATACATTCAGTGGTAATACTTTTAAAATTATCACAATACCACAATAATTTATTATATTTGAAAACTTAAAACTTTATCGAAAAAAATTAACTTTATTAAGACCATATACCTTCTTCAACAATTAAAAACTAGTGATAATTATTCCAAGTTTAAAAAGTTTCGAAAATGTCGCCACACCCAGTTAACCAACCTCTAAAAGAATCTCTGGCATTACATCCCCATATTTATTTAATGTATTAGACTGATGTTGTCAAGACTTATTAATGTTATTTAATATGAGGTTTACTTATTATTAGGTTTAATTACTTAATATTAGATTTAATGGTACCTACTGATTATTTCATAATTTTTCTTTTCTGAATAAATTAAGATTATTTGATCTTACAAATACGTAGATCCAGGAATGCAGGTAAGAGGTGGATATTGGGCCCACCTTTAGCAATGTACGAAATGAATAACATATAATTAATAATGTCACCCACAGAAATGATTGAGATGAAGAACTATTGACAAGTTTATCAAACCTTGCGACTGAAAAGAATAGAGAGGAAAAGTTATTGAATGTATTTCCTAATAAAATAGGCAAATTTACCTCATTGATCCAAAGCAGTTTCTTGCTGCTATGAACTTGGATAAATTGAAAACAGTTGGAGAGATACAAGAGCAGTGACTGCAGTTGCAGTGACTTGAACTGTGTATAAATTCTAGCTGTATATAACACTATTATGTAAATTCGTCAAGTTTATTACAAAATGAAAATTTTCTATGCTTTTCACTCATGAACTTTTTATAAACTTGGCAATAGTTATTCATCTCAATCATTTCTATGGCTGTTACGTTTATAAAGCTACAGAACTTGGTTATTTCACAAGTTTGTTTTAATCGGATTATGTTAATTTTTTCAACTTCAAGAATTCTTCCTATCCACGATTTCTTTTTTTAAACTTTCATGCAACACTAAGCTAAGTAAGTCATTGGTTGAAGTCTCGTTTTTAAGAGCAAAGAAAATATACTCCATACGATGACTCTAAAGTTATCAGTGGTTTATTCAGATAGATCCCGTGAAATAACAAGTAAAAATTTATTTTGATAATTAACCAAGCAAGATAGGAGGGAAAATGTGTAAAGAATCACTTCGTTTAAGTGAGGATTCAATGTATGACCTGAAGTACTCAAAGAATAGGAAAAAGAGATGATTATGAAAAAACATTGTCGTCGATTATATTTTCCTTCATACCAAGAAAAACTCCTCTATGGGTCATTATCAAAATCAGTATCGCTTTCCCATTGCAAATAAGGACATCCATAGGCAGGTTTCACGCTTATTGTATGCTCGTCAGTTAGAGAACCTCTACGAAGACTGACAACTTCAGTTCTACAAACCGGCCAGTTTCGTATAGGTTGCACGGCACTGAAACTGTGAAGTTCATCCTCATAGAACCCGACTATGGGGTTATTTCTAAAACTAAGATAATACTCGTATTGCAGGTAACAGCATTCATGAATCAGTTTTGCTCTTATTATGCACGCGTAAGTTTCATAACCTCTATAGTGACGAACAAATCCAGTTCATCAACCCAGCCGCAGCTGCACGTTCCTTAAAGGTTAGGGACAGGTTACTACACCGAAACGGTGGTCATCTTCACGTAACCCGACTATAGAGGATATTCCTGAAGTTAGGATCACACTCCAATTGCAGATAACACAGCATCCGTGGAATAGTTTTGAGTTTATTATTCGTAAACAAATGTGAGAACCTCTGAAGAACGATGAATGCAGGGTTTCAAATTTCTGAAAATTGAGCTGAGGCTACACGACTCTGAAACAGTCAATTCCATACTCAATGAAACCTACTATTGGGGTTTACTAAAGCTAGAATCGCATTCCTATTTCAGATAAACACATTCACGGACCAATTTCACGCCTATTTTACGCCCGTTAGTATGAAATAGATAATATCTGTGCGATCTCAATCTTGGGAACGTTTCCTATGGACAGAATCTGCGAATATGAACTGGGACTTTTAAATCTGAAGCTAGCTTTATGGTAGAACTGAATTTGTTGGTCTGAATATGAGGTTTGCAAAGTTTTGGCATATAGAAACTTTTCTTGCTGCCATTGCAGGTATAGGCTATTTCATCCTCACAAGCACATAATAAGGGTAAAACAGTATCATGGATGCTTTTACCTGAACCCATGAGCATCTACTATAGCATTATCCTATATCTTTCTTTCCTAAAAAGTTTTGTCTGAGGTTTTTCTTTACGTCTGTTAGTTTAAGCAATTCCTCGAAGGTTAAAAGGGTCTGTTTGCGTTCAAATTATTATTAAATTCGAATTAGGAGAAGAGAAAAAGTACCTTACATGCTTATGACCTTTATATTAATTATGTATTAAAAAAAGTATTTACTAAAAGAATAGAAACAGACTCATATCTGTGTAGATGATGCAGATACACCGCAAACACATTATTTGATAAATTACTTGGTCTTTCATACTTTTGGCGCCATACTCATGTATGTTATTTGTAAATACTTAAATCAATAAATATCCATCACCATTACTACTTACATAATAGACGATATGTTATGTTGTGAAGTATAAAATTCTGGTGACTGTTCAGACGACAATCTCGCCATTTAGCTACTTAAAGTAATGTACTTCCTTCTCCAGTTAAAGTGAATCCTACAAGATATCTATATAATTTTATTTATTTGGTCCTAAAATTACGGAAAGTGAATAAAATAATCCAAGCATTTCATAATTGTTAAACACAATTAAGTTCACTTCTCCAACTTTAGGAATTCTCTCTATCTTCAGTAGCTTATTAAACTTTTATAAAACTCTAAATTTAAAACTTCTTTAGCATAGCAATCACTCAAAGGTGTTAAACAAACTCTTATATATTAAAAAGTAAAACGTAACATACAAAGTCTTCCAAGCAAGCAGTGTTTTTAATGAGATGGGGTCCTGTTTAAAAAACAATAAAAATTCCCTTTTGTTAGATTACTGAGTGAAGTACCCATTGAAGAAGAGTCACGGTATGGGGAGAGAATTATTGGTTATACTTGATCTCAAGCTCGGTATGAAAATGAAACAATATGCGTAAAGTAATTGAAGACCAAGGAGAAGATGAAAGTGAAAAATATCGTCCATTTTATTTTTCATCTAAGGAGTTCTGTGCCGTATTTTTCTCTTATTCAACCTCTAAGATTTCAGGAAGCTCAACTGACGTTAAAAGAGGCCATTTATCAATTACAAAGAATTTGTAAAGAAGCCTTCATATAGTGACAAATAATGTGCATACTTCATTTTTGATGGAACTATAAAGCATTTTTATTTTATTTTGCATGCTTATTTCGTAGAGTCATACAAATATTTAGAAAGACATGGAAGTGACATCCCCAGAATCAGAAATTAAAAAATTCGGTGAACACTCTTATCCCCCTCTGGAATTCGATGTTCAATAAATATCATCAAAATTCTATCTATAGTGGCTCGTGTTAAATATATGTTTTTCAAAAAATTAATCTCTTGAACAGGAAGTGGAAATATTTAGTGTACTATAGTCTCCTTTTAAATTAGATGCTTAATTGTTATCAGTCATGATCTAAGCTATATATAGAGCAGATCCTATATATAGATGCTTAAAGAAAAATATAAATTTTTAAATCAGATATGACATCTCCAGAATCGAAAGTGAGATTCTTAGTAAGTACCTTTCCTTCTTCATAATTTGATGTTGAATCCCTATTATTCATTATTTGAACTCTATCTATAACTAATCCTGAGAAATAGATGTTTCAAGGAAATTTTTTGAAACAGAAGTAGAAAAAACCATGAAGTGAACATTCTTGGTGGACTCCATAATTTCTCTAAAATTTGATACTGAATCCATGTCAGATATCATCTAAGTTCTATATATAGCAGATACTGAGAAATAGATTTTGTCATAAATCTACTTGAATGTGTTCTTTAACAATTGGCTTTGTAAGCGGAATTTTGATTTCATCTATTCATCAT
Organism: Amaurobius ferox; assembly: GCA_951213105.1. Taxonomy (NCBI): domain Eukaryota; kingdom Metazoa; phylum Arthropoda; class Arachnida; order Araneae; family Amaurobiidae; genus Amaurobius; species Amaurobius ferox. The sequence continues at coordinate 92,031,932 of OX578133.1, forward strand.
CTTCAAACATTCATTACAATACAGTGAATTCGAATAAAGACAATGAATAGTTAAAATCTATGTTCCTGTCATACAAGTCAATTATTAAAGAACACAAGTGGATTTATAGTGGATTTATAGTATTTATTTAAAGTGGATTTATAGTGGATATTTTTACACAAGTGGATTTATAGTATTTATTCAAAGTGGATTTATAGCAAAACTCAGTAAAATTCTAAAATATGGATTCATGACAAAAATGACATGTGACATTCTAGTGTCTGAAGATGATGAATAATTTTCTGCTCATGCAAGTCAATTGTTCAACACTTTAAAGTGAATCCATAACAAAAGTAACAGTGAAATTTTAGTTTAAAAAATAATGAATACATAAAATCAAAATTTCGGTCCTACAAGTTATTTGTTAGGAACACAACCAAGATAATATAGGAATAATGCTATTTACCAAAATGTCACCCATTTAAACAGCTCGCTTGATTTTTTATGCATGGCATTGACTTTACAAAAATTGGTATCGCCCAGGATAAGGAATTTATAAAAGCTATAAATACAAATAAATCATATATAGTTGAAGAATTTTCAATTATATGGTTGCATTCAAGATATTTAAAATCTAAAAATATATTGTTATACATTTTAATTTACTTCTTATTAAATGCTCATAAATTTTGAGAACTTCCCATTATAATCTGTAAATTTGAGTAATCGCTTTCATTAGTCCGCTTCTTATGTCTTTAATGCAAATTAGCTAGTACTAATCATGGCTAAAACTAGGGTAGTTTGAAACTGAAAATTGCAAGAAAGCTTTACAAACAGAAATCTCAAATAAAAAATTCCTGAAGTTAAAGGGGCAAGCATAAATGTGATTTTATCGTTTGCCTTACTACCTTTTTATTCTTTTTATAATTTATATTTACAATATATCAGAATAATGAAGATATCTTACTGAAACATTTATTATACAGTACATTCATTGTTATTTCTTATTTTCTGTACTATCCTATCACGAACTGATAATTATAATAAAAAGGTCAAACATTACATTACACAATTGAGATACAATAATGAGACAAGCTGCCAGTAATTTGAAAATATTTAGTATCACATAATATAATATCTTGGTTCATGGAAAACCTGAAAAACGTATTTCAGCACAAATAAAATAATAGTGAGTATTTAGCGGTTTCGAGGATACGCTGGATCCCCTTCATCAAGAGAACCAATACACCCGAAGGAAAAAGACAAAAAAAGGCCTTTGACGAAAAAAACTAAAGATCAAGCACGAAAAGACGAAATGGAATCCACCGTATCCTCGAAACAACTGTATGCTACATTACTATTTTATTTGTACTTAAATACGTTGCTGATGTGTTCCTTATCATTTGTATAAAGAGTTTTCTACTTATTGATCACTTGGATCAAGATCTTTTACTTTTTAATATATATTTATTTGCTTTGGTAAAAAATGTTGTTGCAAAATAAAAACTGTTTTTGCAAAATAAATTAAATAAATATTGGAAAACTACCCCAGACAATTGTTTCAGACACTTGTTTACATTTTGTTCCAAACTTGAATCTGAGTAGTCTGGGTAAAAAATTGTTATTTATTTGATTTGTTAAAAGTTACCTTCGGATTTAATGTTTCTTTTTTATTATGTGCAAATGTTCTATGTAAAATAAATAAAAACAGTTAAAATGTTTTTAAAAATAAAATGTTGAAATTTTTAAGTTTGAAATTTGTTGCAACTATATATTTAAAAATGGAATTTACAAAACAAAAGTTTTTTTTTTTGAGGATATAAACATTCTGTTATTTCATTTGGCTTCAAAATATTTTGATACAAATATGGTTTATTAAAAATTTATTTTTTCATGGGATCGGCTTATGTGTAAAGCACCGTAAATTTAAAATTTAACATTTTATATACAATACCAGAAATTAAATTGAAAATAACATTATAAACATATTATGTGTCAAATTCCAAAATTCTACCTTATATCTTCTTAATTTATATCAATTTAAACTTTTAAATATTCAAGAACTCCATCTCTAAGAGAAAATGGTTTTAACAATCAATTTCACACAAAAAACATGGATAACCCAGTTTTTAATGTTTAAATTCCTAAATTTTTAATCAAATTGCCTACATATTTGTGTCATAAAATTTATTCTTTCACATTTTTCTGCCTTGTATCCCGAAAAGGTGTTAATTGATAAGAGGTCCTTCCTGACTTTCCACAATCTAACTCTTCGCCATCCAAGAGGTATAAAAAATAATTAAAACATCGGATAAAACTTTTTCGAGAAGGAATAAAATTATCTTCCCACTCTTATCTCCTCCTCAATCTTCGATTACTTTACGCACATTGATTATTTTTTTATTCAAAGCAAATCGCTTAGTGTCATTGGTTTCTTTTCCACACCCTAAATCTTCTTTTTTGAGATCTTCACTGGATTAATCTAACAAAATAAAATTTTTGTTGTTATTTAATCAGGACCACGCCTAATACAAAATACTACTTACTTGTGAAACTGTGTCTAAGCGATTCTTTTTTATATTCTGTTTAATACGAGATTTTCACCAACATATGAGTGAGTGTTAAGCTAAGGAAAGTTAAACATGCAGGAAGGCTGCAGTCATATTATTATGACCACCTGCCTAGTATTCTGTATACGCACCTTTTGCCACATACACCTCCGCTAGCCACCAGGAGGAACTCAATAAGTCGGTGAAATGTCGCAAGAGGTATTGTGACCATGCAGAGAACTGTGCTCCCCCTCCCCCACACACACACCGGAGTTCCTAAATTTAGGGTAAAATTGTGCAAAGATAACTTTTTCTCATAAGTGTTATAGCAAATCGAGCCTTTCATAGCATGCATGCAGCACTCACTGTGTATCAGTGAGCCGCATTTTTATTATTATTATTGCTTATTCACTAACCAAGCATATATTAGGTTTTCATTTACTAATTTCAATATGAAATGAAGGTTAATACCAGAAACCCTCCAACTCTATTGACAACAACGAGTTCAGTAACAAAAGAAAAAGTGGCAATATTTTCACACAGATGAATCAACAGCAAGTGTTTTTTTTCACTTTCATCATACAACAGCAGGACGTCTGGGAATGTCGCTATACTTATAGTTTAACAACGAAACAGTCGTCTTCAAAAGAGGCAGTAGAAACGTTTGTGAGACACCTAAGATCTATCAAAACAGTGTGTATTCATAGAGATGTGTATCAATCAAATAAAATCGCAAAAGTAGCATTTTGAAAAATTATCTTACTGAGATGTTTCAGCAGCATATAGTATCTATCTATATATTCAGAGAAATTTTGAAAACTGCTCCTCCTCAAGTACCAAATTCTAAAAAGAATTTCAACCAAGCTTCTGTTATCTTGTCCCGAAATGGCGACACAGGTATAACAAAACAACTTCTATTTCAGCTCCAAAATCTCAGTAAAAACGGATCAGTACAAGATTAATCCAAGATCAGTCAATATTAGTAAAAAAATGGCCAGCCCAATATTTTCCAAGAGACATGAAGACGACTAAAGACAATAAGTTAATACTACAAGTAAATATATAGAAAGAAGCAAAAGAAATAAAACATTTACTGTCAATATTGTAAATATCCAACAATATATAAACGTTGCTATCTCTACTTGCCGCAAGGAAAAAACGTTAATTTCTTTGGCTCAGACCATGTGTAGGTAACGGATATGAGTGTAAAACTTATTAGAGGTGCTTCAAATTTTGTCAAAGCAAGTGAAGCCTTTGAAACAGTTAAGGGATCATAATGGTCTGCCGTACTAGATTATAGAGATAGATAGAGATACTAAAGCTCTGCTGTTAAGACATTCAAGGATCTACATAGATTTCAGATCAAGCTGAATTGCACTATTCAGCAACATGGCTTTCATTGCTCGGAAGTCGGTCATACAAAGCAGTTCTCTAGAGGAACAGAAATATGCACTTTCTTCATCGATAGTTACGATGCTCAGGATTGCAGTAAACAAAACTATAAGTCTCACAAATATCGTTTAGCACACGATCACAGGTGACAGTACGAATTGTTTATTATTAATTTTTATCATGTATTTTTAAACTTCAGTAACATATAAGAAACTTAATAATTATGTATTTTAAAGTATTGTATATTTATCTACACAACTTGAATGACGCGTTTATCAAAGAAAAATTTATCGGTATTTCTATCATTCAATATCCTTATTTTCATAAGTACATGCTATTTGGATTTCTTGTAATCTGGATAACTCACCAGTCATTATTAAAAACAACATTTAAACAAAATTTTAAGCACAACATGATTTTAAGCAAAATATGTTCACCTGTCTGTTCAGCTAGCAAAAATGTTCCATAAATAGTAAATTGAACACTGGCTACTTCAATTGATACGTGGACTTTTTACACTCAGCATCTCTAGACGATATAACAGAGTGTCAACATCATTTACCTAACATCTACATATCAAACATTCTCTACCCTGAAGACTTAAATTCACACAGAGACTGAAGCTACCCATCCAATGATACAAGAGGTTTTCTATTACAGAATTTTGCAGCTCAACGTCAACAAAAACCCATTAGTGATCCATTCAGTATTCCAATATTTAAAACTTTGAGAGGGATTAGTTGAGAAAGCATATGCAGACTTAATTTATATATAAAAGTACACTCCTGGAATGTAGCGGAAATCTGTAAATAATAACAATTATGTGACAATCACAATAAATAAAACTGTTGTTTGTAAGAATATAACTTACAATACTTTCTCGAAAAATCTAACTGACATATGCCTGATTTCTTCAAAACAGTATTATAAGTTATATGTGATAATCACATTGACAGAATACTTCAAGTTAACACCAAAGATAATGTACAATTCAAAATGTGCAACACGTTTCCCTCTTACTAGCAGCTATTTCTGAGAAAATCCCCTTAAGCCGTCCATTAAGGAAATCAATACAGTAGATCCACTAGTAAATTTTTGTAAGTTTTATGTTCTGTGGTTTTCTTTTTAGAGGAGTTTAAAATATAAACTTTAGTTATGATCATAGTATATATCCATGTGTACTCAGGACTTCCCTTTTTTATCGGGATTTGCAAATCTCATACAATGAAACTTAGCCTAGGACAATTCATTATTCAGAATAACCGCAAAATGTAATATGAATATTCATAAATAGATTTATATCCATTTATAAAGATTCACACTGTTCAGAAAAGAAACACATCTATATTACCCGACTATTCTATATTGATCGAATTGCTCCAACTTTCAGTCAATCGCTTCAATATAAAACAATGGGAAAAACAAATGACTCATTGTTAATTTGAGCATAAGAAAGTAGTTTAAAAGTATAAACCGGTTTCGGAGGTAAAATCCATCTTCCGTCATTATGATAAAAAGACAGTTTTTCCACACCATACAAAACAAGATAGCCTTGGAATGATGTGGCTTCAATTTTATTTTGTACTTAACACTTAATCTACAGATTGCGGTATAATTGCCTATATGGAAAAAACCAGATTCTCGTCTAATACCGGCTCGGTTTTGTGTATCGTGTGAGATATTGCAGCGGTAATATCGAGTAATGTTTTGTATACCCTATAGTATCACTGTCGTCGCTGTAATCGCTGCTAGCATTGCTCAAAGAACAATTGGAACAGTCTGACAAAGAATCTAGAAACATTTCTTTGCTTTCATTATCAGGATTCATTTTGTCTGGGTTTGGGATCAAGAAAACTAAAAATTATTTAAATCCAGAAGGACACGCGGCCAACAGTCACGTCGTCTTGAATCCACTAATGAATCTGCACATTTACGCGTTAAAAGTTACTGCAGAAACAGAACTTGCAAAAGCCTATAAATCGGCTCGAGGTTTATAAGCATTGGCATCTAAAAGTTTATTTCTAGGCTTACGGTAGATAAGCGTTGGCATCAAAAAGCCTATTTCTATGCTTGCAGTAAATAAGCATTGGCATCAAAAAGCCTGTTTTGGGCTTCCGGTACATAAAGTGTTAAGACGTTCTTTTGCATTCTAAAGCAGTGGAGACGTTGTTCAGCTATTTCATGCTGCAACTAATGATATACTTTAATATTAACAATTATTAAAGTCAGCAGTTTGAGTGGAGTAATAGTGCAAATTTAATAACATCTTATCAACCAGTATTATAGTAGGGAATTGATAAGACAATTACATTCAGGCAAATGAAATGAAAATGAACAATAAAAATAAATAAGATTTTTAATATACATTTAAAACCACTGCGATTTTTATATGAATTCATCGTGCAAACTTATTAACACCTTAGCACCTTAGTTCTTCTATAAGATGTTGATAAACAATTTCATCCATGTGAGGCGAAATAAAAATATACAATAGAAATAAAGTAGATTTTTAATATATCTTCAACAACTACGACTTATTTGTCATGCAATTTTCTTCTTTTGATGCATCAATATACACACAGCATTATTTGAAATGAAATATACTCTTAACTAGTATTTTTTTTTCTGGAAAAGTACTTATCACGCAATTAAATGGAATTCTTTAAAAACTTGAACAAGTAAGTTTTTGTGTTCAACAGCTTCCTTTTATACTTTAAATCTGTAAGTGTCATAAAACTTTCTTACAATTTTCCTTAATTTATCCTACAGCGATATTTTATATCTTTTTCTAAACATGATAGTTTGCACTATTTTTTTACTCCGTTCTTATAAATCATAAAGCATAAATTATGATACCTTTGGACAGTAGTCAACAATCTCCTCCAAAGTCTTACTTTGAAGTGGTTTAACTTCTCTTCATTCGTTATACGACTGGCAATTATACACTAAAAAACTGTTATAAGAGGAAATTGTTTCTGAAGATCTCGATTATCAGACGCAAAAAAAAATTATTTTCCAAAATTATTAGGAATGAAATACGCAGTATTAAATAATAAAATATTTCACAATACATATCACTTAAAGAATGTACATATTTTTAATAACTCAGCTTGAGTACATGGATTCGTCAACAGCATTTATAGCTAGTTCTGTTATAATAGTAATTTCAACAAACTACAAATAAATATCACATTTAATCAATGAATACACTCGTCGAAAGTGAAATTACAACACCATAAAGGAATGTACTTAGCCTTGCCCAAATCACAGTACCGGTAGAAGAGAGAGTCATATGCAAATGATTAAAAGAACAAAGAAATATATGTTAAAGAAACCTGTTTATTCAGTAAAGAATGTGGCGTCCACGGCTAGCTATACAGACCGTTAAACGGCGAGGCATACTATCGATGAGGCTATTAATGATTGCCTGAGGTAATCCTTGCCTCAAACAATGTCCACTGTTCCCCAAACAATGTCCGCAGTTCGTCTACGGTGTGTACCGGTGGTCCCCGGTGCGTTTGACATCCGGTGAGGGCCCATACGTGTTCTATGAGTGAAAGTTCCGGCAAGGTTGCAGTTCAGGAAAAGATGCGAATTCGTTCAGACTATTGAAAGTTCATCGTGCGGGGTGCGGTGTAGCATTGTCTTGTTGAAACGGCCTACACCAGTGGCCGAACCACTGGCATCACAACTTGTCTGACGTACCTGTCGACTGTCAGATTATCTGCAATGTGCACTAGAGCTGTCCACTGATCGAACATGTGCACCCCAAACCATGATGCCCGGTGTGACGCTCGGTGATATGGGCCGACAAGTGGCGTCCCCCGGGAAGCCGCCACGCCCGTCCACGGCTGTAATTCCTGCACAGGCAGAAGCAAAATTCATTCGGAAACAATATCCGATGCCATTCATTGGTCCAGTTGCAATGACGACGACACCACGCCAGACGGGCATCCCTGTGTCGAGAGCTTAATGGCACCCCAGTGGCTGGTCACCGTGCGCGCTGCTGTACTTCATTCAACCTGTTGCGGATGGTTCGGGTGCACTCATCCGCAACCGTTGATGGTAGCAAGCGGTTTCGGATGTCGCTTGCCGTTGCGAACGGGTTTCGACGAGCTGTTCGGCAAATCTGCCGGTCTATGCGCTCTGTCGTGATCTAATTCGATACCCTCTCTCTTCCGCTTGTTCGCTGATATTCCTGTCTGATATTCCTCTGATATATCATGTCACACATCGCTGGATTGTACTCACGTCGTACCCAACACGCGTTGCAATTGCAAGCATCAACAAACCCACGTCCCACGCTTCAGAATACGGTTTCGTTCCCCAGCCGTTAATTGCAAGAATACAGCTCGCTGACGTCTTCGAGGCATCGTTTCTTGACTTTTTCGAAAGTTCGGCTGCTGCAAAACGTCGCTGATAGCATTTACTGGATGAGCCGTAGGTGGGTCTTTAACACCCGAAACCGGGTGTCACGTGATCCGATACGCACGAAAACTTAATCATTTGCATATGACTCTCTTTGACGAGTGTATGTTATTTTCAGTTAATTAACAAAATTAATACCAGAATATATTGATGAACACAGAAACCGATACAACATGCACAACTTTCTAATATTGATATAATGAAGGACAATAAGAAGCCATATTGCAAGCAGTCAATGATTTTCTAAACATTCATTTACATGGGGTAGCTATTTAAGTCCTACTATTAATGTTGTCTATAAGCATTGGGGAGTATACGGGTCATTGTAATACTTTTCGGAACATTCCATCATCCATCTTGCAATTTGTGATTTAAAAATACAAGCATGATAATAATGCTCCATTACAGTGGAACTACTCCCAGTGGAACTTACCATTCCCAGTGGAACTTACAATTCCCAGTGGAACTTACCATTCCCAGTGGAACTTACCATTCCCAGTGGAACTTACCATTCCCAATAGAACTACTTTAATGAAGAGATTAAATTATCTTAATCATTTAGCGTGCGAGGACGAAAATTAAAAGTTTACGAACTTGCAGCGTTATGGCCATCAATCACAAGCTATTTCTATGAATACAACTCAAAATGCCTGTGAGATTCAAAAATTCCCAACAAGGGTTTTACTGACCCACTATTCAGTTAATCATAAATTGCATCTTGGATATCCCGCACAGTTCCCCTTTTCAAGCACACGATGCAAATAAATTTTAGTCGTATTTGCATATTCACTAAACAATAATAGCGCAGATTATATTTCTACACGTAATAAAGCAAAATTTGAAAGCTAATCTATTGTTGCCTTATGTGTTTAATAAAATTTTTGAGGCATTATCAGAATATAACTTAAAAGTGTTTTATAGAATTAAAGCCGTGAATATTACACATCAAAGAAGGATATTTACGCAATATAGTCTGTTGAATGACATTTGTTCAATGCTATCGATCGTTGTGATTCTGTTAAATTGCTCATGAATTGCTTTGATGTAATGAAGGAACAGGGCATAATTGAATCTCGTCATTATACAGCTGACCAGTCCCTATAACCCTGCGGCAACTGTAGAGCTGATTTGCTGTGAACGTGTGGCCAACTTGAATACTAGAGGTTGCCCGTGGCAAACATGTGTACTTAAAGACCCCCAAAACGTTAAATATTTAACATTTTCTTATTAATTACAACAAAGTTTTCTTAAATGAGCAGAGAGGTGCTCGTTAATGAAGCATGCTGCGACATTTCTACACGCCCGTTTGGTGTTAATGGATAATTATCAGTGCTGACTTCTTGTACACTAAACTCTGTCACAATAATTGTCAATAATATCTGCCGTGAGAACCACTCTTTCAATGGAATTCCTCCAGAAAGATAATACGGAAATCTGTAAGTTCAATGTTATATGTCACAACACTCTAAATATCTACCAGGCTATCTGGCTTATGTATAATAGCTGATATACACTGCGCATGCGAATTTCATCATAACAATTTGCTTTTACACGTACATTGGTAAATTCCAAATACTCTTAGAGATATAATGTACATACTGCTAGATTATATCCCTCTTGGATATACCAAAAAAAATGCATACACGTGTTAAAATTTTGTAATTTATATTATTGAATATTTGAGTGGACTTTGGTTGCGTAATTTCTCAAGTATTAAATAAACGGTTTTTGTTAATGGCTGCAGAGTTTCCATTTGTATCTTTCAGAATTTTCTTTCTAATACTTCCCTTTTCTTTTACTAAGTAGAATATGTTGCTGTTGATTATTTTAAACAGTGCCACTCTGCAATTTGTTTGAGTGGATTTAATTAGGTGGACGAACCTGCTGATGTCTTATTTGCTGTCTTGTTAACTTTGTGGATTCCGGCAAGGTAAATTCTTTTCAAAATTACCATTATTTTATCACAATTTATAAATTCTTATAACCCATTATGCATACTTCTTCTTCTTCGATTCAGACAGTCCGACCTACCCGAAGGTGTAAGGTATCTGTTTGGACGGCTAGGTAGTGTCACCCAATTTAGACCGGAACCCAGTGGGGGAGACATTCACGGGAATCGTATCCTCCTTCCCTTACCACCAACCTCTCGAAAGGACCTACGGACCCACATGTTTAACATGGTCGTACTCCTCGTGAACACGGCGACAGTTTGGGCAGAGGGAAAATCAAACCCGGGTCGTCCGAGAGCAATCACGCACGCTAACTAAAGGGCTGTCGCGCCCTCACTATGCATACTTGCTTACCTACTTGCGAAATTCTTACCCAATGATTTTCATTTTGCTGCCGCGCCCTTGTTAATGGCTACTGATGCCATAATTTGTCGCCGTGACTTTTAGCACGATCACTTCCTCACACAGAATTACCATTCGGAGTCACTCGTATGGTGAAATACATTATTGACTCAGCACATCATAGCCACGTCTACGTGTAGTATCTAGAGCAGGGGTTATAACCCATGTCCCGTGCGCCAGATGTGTTTCATTATTATTACCTTCATTTATTAGATATAAAGTTGTTCATTTGATGATACAATCCCCAATCGGCTCCCAGAGATCACTGCTGACCCGCTAACAGCAAGCTCAGAGACCTGCTGAGTCGCACTTTATCATCGGTAGGTCAGGATCCGTTAACAGTTTTCCTCTTTCAAGCCAGCATCAATGTCTGAGAGTCAATGGGAACAACATTCATCCACTGAGCTATTTTATAACTAATAAATAAAGGTAATAATAACAAAACACAAATAAAATAAGCATAATTCATAGTTCTAAGTGACGTTGAGTTACATGTACATATATGCGATTCCTAAAATATACCAGAATCACTGTGCGATGTAACACGAGTAAAACCATACAAATCGCTCCATATTGTTCTTACATTGATTGATTCGATTACGATGCTGCAAAATCCTGAATTTCCCTTTATGTTGTTCTTGCCCCCTTGTTGGAGTGTAAACCTTGTTGGTGAGTAAAACAAAAAGCAAGTCTTCCCATTTCCGAATTTAACACTTATACATGTTTTGCAAAAACAAAGTGTTCATCTGAATTTGTTTTTTCCCTTTAGATCTTATAAAATAATATACCGAAACGAAGTTTGACATAACAAGTGTTGATGCAAAGTTGATGATTTAGGGAAGTACTAAATAACATAAACCATTCCACTACCTATACATAAACAAATACATGTTCCAATACACTGTTTTGGAACTAAATAAATATAATACTAACATAACAAAAAAGATAAATGCTACCGCCTCCGAAGACTTTTAAAACTTACGTTTTATATTTGAAAACTGAGCATCAAAAGAAGTTTTATGTTTTCTTTTAAATTTGAAAAAAGACGAATTCCGTCTTCAGGAACTGGAAATATTTCGAAACATTGACAGCACAAATGTGTTTGCGAAGGAATAAATCGATTTATTTAGGAACTCGACATTTCGTTATATTTCAATGATAAGAAAATTTTACTATGTAAACTTTGTATGCAAAAATATTTCAAACACATTTTCCATGTAGAGCACTAACATAAATACCCAATAAATATAAGATATTCAACGATAAAAGAAATGGAATGGCACGTAAACCTTAGTAATGACCTGACATATACTGGAAATTAAAAAGTTTAATAATTGAATATGTTTTTTATTTATTTTTTCAACAATATCTCCACTATTGTAGAACAAAATAACAATTTAATACATAAATTTATAAAAAGAAGTTTGGGTAACATATTTAAAGAAAAATTAAAATTTTGTTCATAATTATTCATAATAATAAAAGTTAATGTATGTCTGCTTATCTGTGCGTGTCGTAACTAAAAAACCAAGCGACGTACAGCCATGAAACTCGGCACAGTAATGGTTCAGGTCATATTCCAATATACTTCAGAGAGATTTTTCTAATTTAAATTTGTGCTGTAATCTAATATTGAAGTGGAATTTTTAGCGATTTCCTTCCAATACATTCGTTGATGTTCTACAAAATCGTTGCACTGTTTCAAACTTACAACCCTGTAAAGCACAAAGAACGGTTTTTAAAATGGGACTAAAATAGAACGTATACCACTATTTACCGAAGTTAACGATTTTATAAAAAAAACAAGAAAGATCAATCATGCATAAAGTATTGATTATGAAACAATTTCCAGTTGAAATGCTATTTTATTTAAACATCTAAAATGCGATACATTCAGCGATGATATTTTTTTAATTATCGCAGAACTACAATAATTTATTTTACTTGAAAACTTCAAACTTCACAGAAAAAAATGAACTTTGTTCAAATAACGTCATCGAAAAATAAATCGTCTAGCTCTTTATGTAAAAGCAGTGAATATTTCATTCATACACTTTTTCCAGACTTCAGAGATACATAAAAAAAATTATTATAGAACTCATCTTACAATCGTTTGTTTACATTCTGCATTCATTAATATTAAGCTTTGTTGTAGAAATAATCAAAGTTTGATGATCGTTTAAACTCAAAAATATTGTAATTGCATTGGCGCAGAGTATAGATGCTCAGAAAATTAGCAAAAATAAACGGTTATAGTAAGGATGCAACACTAAATATAAATTTAAAAGAACTTTAAAAATCACGATTTTTACTCTGGGAAAAAAGATGGATGCCATATTTTATTTTGAAGTGGGTCACGTGATCTCTTCATAATACACGGGTGTTATTATTATTTTAATTTTTACTTTAAAAACTACCGAACATATTGCTGAATTTTTTTAATATATTTTATGGGATAATTTGAATATTTACTAAAATTTTCAAAGAAATTGGATAATTTTAACTTTGTTTAAAAATGTTTGAAAAATTAGGTCCCATAGGGTTCAATGTATTTCATTTTTTCAAACCGGGTTCAATCTAAAACCAATTGGGTGATATTATTCATTTACATTCCTGTATGTCCCACAGACTGTTTCAACAACATACTAAAATTTTAATTTGATAAAGTAATTTTTACGGCAATTATCGTGCGAACGGACAGACAGACAGAATGAACAAAGTCATAAACATTTTTCATCTATGCTATAATATGCTAAAAATTAAAAAAACAGTACGACATAATTGATTTTAACTTCCGATATACAGAACATCACTCACAGTCCAATATTCAAATGTGGCAGGAGCAAAACGCATTATTTCACCCTCTTTAAAAAAATATGTATCTGGTTTTCTGAATTGATTAATTACGAATTTAAAAAGGTATTGACGTATTGAATTCGGGTATTATTTTTGCCAGTCACTCAGAACTTTTCGAGCTGCTGTTTCAAGAGTATGCGTGTGAAGATGAGAAACGCGCAGTTAGGTTATATCGTAATGTGTGAAATATAAAACAATATTTACTATTTGTTAACATTGAAACTTACAAGTAGCAGATGAAAAGAGAGCAGATGCCACTATCGTATACTACAAATGAGTTCAGGCAATAATGTGACCTGAACTACTGGACAGACTCCTTGTCTCAAAAAAAGTGACGGATATATATTTTTCAAAATTACGACACTGCAATAAATGAACAGTGCCAAGGCTATCTAAAACAAGGCTCGGACATCTAGGAATCATGGGATACGTGACGTCAGCAGCGGGGGGATCTGCAATCACTCCGCGTGTACGAAAGTGCATTGAAGTTTCAGGAGTGACTTTCAAAAATTCATATTTTCAAATAAAAAAAATAATTTAAATACGTGCCCACTAGGATTATAGTGTCTACTGAAAACAGGACTTCATAAATGGTGAGTTATTTTTTATTTTGTCTTATTTTATGCATGCAATTTTAACATTTTTGTAACGCATAGCACGTGTAGCGCCGAATGTTGCTATATCTGTACGAATAGTCTTCCATCTTGAGAAAAGTACTCTTATTCATGTTTAGTATTGCCTGAATGACTTGTTATTCATCACTGAACCTTGCATTTTAAGCATAATTTTATTACAGAATTTTGTGAAGTAAATATTTGCCTTTTTTTTTGAGATCGTGAATCGTACATTTTTTAGACGTTAGAAAACAAAATCTGTTACAAATTACTCCTTACACCATGATATGTTATTTTAAGTTAATCTAAAGTATCAATGAATCAAATTGCAGCCTTGCTAAATCATAGAATTATCGAAATAGCCATAATAAATCATAGAATTATCGAAATAGCCTTGATAAATCACAGAACATAGAAACTGTATTACAAATGAAATATGCGCAATATGCCTTTGTATAATTGTTTCGTACCGTTGCACATAGTATACCATTCCCGAAAAAATTATTAAATATATGCAGTAAGTTTCATTTCAACACATGCTGTGTAAATAAAGTTTATTCAAGCTTATTTAGATGTTTTGATTTTACTTGGGGGGGGGGGGGAGGGGGAATCTCAGAGTATGTGTAAATAAAGTTTATTGAAGCTTATTTAGATGTTTTGATTTTAATTGTGGGGGGGGGGGGAATCCCAGAGTATGTGTAAATGAAGTTTATTGAAGCTTATTTAAATGTTTTAATGTTACCTGGGGGGGGGCGGAATTCCAGATATGCTCGTCCAAAGGAAAATGCAGTGAAACTCGATATGTTTGTAAAACTTGAGTACCGTTGCACATAGGTAAATGCTTTACAGTACACCGTTCCCGAAAAAATTATTAAATATATGCAGTAAGTTTCATTTCAACACATGCTGTGTAAATAAAGTTTATTCAAGCTTATTTAGATGTTTTGATTTTACTTAGGAGGGGGGATCTCAGAGTATGTGTAAATAAAGTTTATTGAAGCTTATTTAGATGTTTTGGTGTTACTTGGGGGGGGGGATCCCAGACTATGGGGAGTATGCTCTTCCAAAGTAAAGTGCAGCGAAACTTGATATGTTTATAAAACTTGTGTATAATTGCACGTAGGTAAATCCTGAAAAAAATATTAAATATGTGAAGTAAGTTTCAAAGTTATTAAATATGTGTAGTAATCAAAGTATTTAATGTGTCATTTAGGTTTAACTGATTAAATAGTTTTTGTATCTAATGAAAATGTCCTAATCCGTTGAGTAAAAATGTTTTTCAGAACTCAATTGGAGGGGGGGGGGGAATGCAAATGTCACATTTTTTTTGGATTTAAAATAAATGCTTTTACTGTAAAATCAGTAGTATTTATTTATAATCCATACTTTATGTACATCATTTAATATATATCAGGTTGGTATTCAGTAGATATAAATGGGGGGGGGGGGTAACTTTTGTTTGAGTGTGACATATGATATGCAGGTACTTTTCAGACAAAATATGGATCTAGCTTTTGCGGCAGATACATTTTATTTTTATGTAACTTTGTTAACTCCAACTACTTGTATTTATAAATTTGATGTAATAAAGTTTTTATATGCTCATAAAAAGCTCTTCTTTTTTGTATTTTATTTACTTGCTTCAAGAAAAACTTAATAACTTCACATTTCAACAAGAATAATAAATAATTTCACATTTCAACACAATATTAACGGTGTGTACCAGTTAAAACATACACACATACATGGTACTCAGATACTCAGAAAATTTGAGTTAATTTTGAATATACTTTTTTCAGACAAAATACAAATATAGCTATTTATTGCTACATATACAGTATGATACATTTTAATATAAATTTGATGTCACTTAATTAGGTTTGTAAGATAAAATGTTTTTACAACTCATAAAAACCCTGTTTTTGTATTTTACTTCCTTATTTGAAGAAATGCTGTTACATTTTTTGATGGATTTAATAATTTAAATAGTTTCATTTCATGTAGAAAGACGACGATTTTTTACTTAGTGTGGTAACCTAACTTATGGATAATTAAAATTTGTACATATACTACATGTCATTACAAGTTAAGGTAATTTACATTTCAAAAAGGAAAAACTGATTTAAATTTCATGAAGATGTAAATCAATAAATGATGTGTACTAGCATATAGCATGCATACTGAGGTGTAACTATTGTGGTGATTGTCATTACTAAATTAAAAAGCTTTATATTTAGTCAGAAAGTTAAAATGATTAATAAATTTCTACTAAGTTATTTTCCTATCTAAAGTCCGACAGAAAATTATGCACAAATTTGCTTGGATTTTAAATGACGAATTTTCAGATTTTTTAAACAGACATGTTTCTTCGCATCTTTTATGAATTCTAGATTTACAGTATAAAATGTTGTTCAAGTTAAATAGGTAGGTATCAAGAGATTTTGAAATATAGTATTAGTGTAAAAGTAATAATTTTGCAAAAGCTACTGTCACTAAATAGAAAATTTAAATTTAGAAATTTATATTCATAACTATTTCACTGCATTTTATGTTGCTTATATTTTAAAACTAAATGCTAAATCTGGATATATATATATATATGTATGTTAGCTAATAAAATATGTATTTTAAAGTCATAGGTAAGTGTCAGCAGTTTCTCCCATTATAGTGAATAATATGTAATTACTTTTTTCTAATTTATAGTTATAAAATATTATTTGAATTTCTAAGGTTTATAAGTTTTGTTTTTTGATATATTTTAAATATTATATAAATATTAATATAGTTGTTTATTATATTAATATAACTTTAACATAAATGTTTACAGAAGAGAGTGAAAAAATATTTGTTCTCAATGTAGATCATTTTTTATTTTAGATTCACAGTTTGAAGTTTATTCTAATTTACTTGTTAGTTTAGAGATATATTTTTTCATATTAGTCTTATTTATTACTGTAGAAATTCATCTGTGTCAGATCCCGTACGTGTTACGCACGGGAGATACGTTCCCTCCGTTGCTGCGGTTGAATTGTCAATGTCCGGGCTTCTTATTCTAGGTGGCCTTGACAGTGCCCTCCAGAAATGGAAAAATATCTTTAGGCTAGAAGAGAGAAGGCGTAGCTTCGTGGTGATTGCCTTGTGATAACGAAATCAAGGAGAGAATGCTCTTAGATACGAATGAGGAAGGATGTTTTAGATTTCGAAGATCAAATATACTTAATGCTAATATTGCAATATTGCAAATATACTTAATTAATGTTAGGAAAACATCAGAAGTAGATGCTCACCAATTGATGATGATGTGCAGAATATGTGAAAGAAACCAAATCATGTAGCTAATGCACCACCTCTTCTCAAGACCATATTGTGTCCGACTGCTAACAGATACTTTAATTTCATTTACTATGAGGAAATTATTCCAGTCTGAATGTTTAATGAAAGATATTAGTGAAACCTATTTACACGTCATCACACTAGCGACTCTCAAAATCCCTATTGTGAACTGATGCTTTAAATTGTTCTTTAATTAGTGATAATATTTTCTAAATGTTTTCTGAATAATAGATAATACTTTATAGAACAAACAAAGTCTATTTAAGTATCCCAAAATGAACTTATTGCCTTTCAGTAATTTTTAGGTTGCACTATTTGGACATCTGGACATTTAATAGCTTGGTTATTGTTGTTGTTGAGACCCAGACCGTCCGACCTACCAGAAAGGTGTAAGGTAACTGTTTGGACGGCCGGGAAGTGCCACCCAATTTAGACCGGAGCCCAGTGGGGGAGGCATCCACAGGGACTGTACCCTCCTTCCCCTACCACCAACCTCTCGGAAGGACTTACGGACCCACATGTTTAACGTCATCGTACTCCACATGAACACGGCGGCAGTTGTGGCAACGTTAAACATGTGGGTCAGTAAGTCCTTCCGAGAGGTTGGTGGTAGGGGAAAGAGGATACGGTCCCTGTGGATGCCTCCCCCATTGGGATCCGGTCTAAATTGGGTGGCACTTCCCGGTTGTGTTATATTGTGTTATAGTGTCTTTATTTACTTTTTCTCATTGGTTGGTTATTGTGTCTTTATTTACTTTTTCTCTAAATCACAATGCATTTTGTTTCAAAAACGTGCGATTGATTATAAAAAATGGAATTGTTAATGCATCAACCTCATAATCACTATTTAATACATTTAATAATATTTTATTCGTCATGATTGCCTGGCCGAACACCGAAATAAGATATAAATTCGCCAAACGAATGTGTGCCCCATTTGTATAGTGCCGATGTTATGAACTCAAATCAAGTAGTGTGCCTAGGTTTAGATAAAGATTCCCAGAAGCAAGGTGATGTTTGTATTCAAAAACTGATTGGGCTGATCATCAAAGGCGGCTATTAAATTAATAAAGTATGATAAATCGATATACATTTGAGTTCGCAGTTATCTAAAATTATTTTTATGCATATTTTAAACATAGTGGATAAGATAGAGAATAGGAATTTAATGAATATATTCCGTTAGGACATAAATTACTCTTAATATTTAGAAAGAATAAAAGGGTTGAAAAATGTATTTAAAAACAATTTCCTTTTATTCTGCTATATTAGGACACTTGTCTCTGCATTTGATCAGTTTTTCAAAAAAACGCTTCATAAAATTATTTCGTTAGTTGATCCATATACTTTGATACATCCTTTGGAACAAATCCATATACCAAACCAAAATCACGTCTGTGAGCAGTTAAAATGCTGAACATTAAATTGTGGTGAAAAAAATGACTGTTGAATGATCAAGCGTATCAAAACGTTGAGGAAATAAGTTAAATTAATTTATTTAGTGGTCCTAAAAGGGATTAAATAATATATCCATGCGTATAATGATAACTGCGTGCGTTTTACGTGTACTGAAACTAACCCTCTAAATTTACCTTAAAAGTGCGAATAAACTTACCGTATCTGAAAAATCAATCGTTAATCATTGATTACAATACATATCTTTTAAATTAAAATATTTGTGTAGGTAGCACTCAAGTACACAAAAATACATTTGCAAATAAGTACTTTATACAGTAACCATTCATTTAATCTCTTTTGAGAATAGACGTAGGAACCTATATTAGAGGGGTCCGTCAATTTTAGGAAAAAACATTTTATCAAAAAAAGAATATAAAAATATGTTAAAACTGTTGCTAATATTTTTTACTATTATCTAACTCATTTTTATATAAACGCGAATACCATCATTTACTGAACATTATTTTACTCCGTTTCATCGATATTACGTGATTTTTATTTGAAATGGAAACATATGAAGTAATACATATGTTCATTATTATAATATTAGCGAATAGTTTTTAAGCGCTTTTAATTTATATAATTATTGTCTAACGTATTTTTGTCTTTGCAGATCCTTCAACAGCTCCAAAGGACTGTTTTTTACACTTGTACACTTTTTTGCAAAGAAAAAACGAAGCATCATGAAGAATGTGACTATTTTTATTGAAATTAAATATGCTTACAGCTCATACACAGGTAATGAAATTATTACAAAATCAAGGCCGCAGGACCCATCAATGGTTAGCAACTGCACATTGAATTTTTAAAACAGTAATTGGTGAAGCCCCCTTGGCGGCAATGCCTGCTTGTATACGTCTAGGTAAGGAGTGATAAAGTTTCCTGACGACTCCACACAAGTAACCGATGGTCATCTTCTGAAAGACTGAAGCGTGATTCATCACTGAACACTATGCGATACCATTCTGCTGGCAGCCATGATGCTGGGCTACGACACCACTCCAAACGACTCTGTCGATGTTACGGGGTTATGGGCAGATGTCTTAAAGGTCGCCGTGAGTGTAACCCCACCTCAGCCAAGAGCCGTGAGATGGTAGAAGGTACCACGGGTGGTATGGAAGAGGCTGTTACACTTTGGATGGCGGACAATGATGCCGTTGGGCCAGTCTGTAGCACAATCATCCGATCTTGCCTCGCATTCCTGCACCTTGGCCTTCCAGAGTCGCCATCCTGCCGATGAGATCCTTTCAGCAACCATTGCTCTCAGCACCTTTCCACAGCAGTGTCTGTTCGGTGCAGGTGACGGTCTACTGTACGGTGTGACCAGCCAGCTTCATGTATCCCGACTATAGGACCACCTTCGAACTCGTTTAATTGCTTATAAAATCTTCGACAACGTCGTAACGGCATCAATGATTGTATCTCCACGAAACTGCAAAGAACATAGCGAACAAAGATAAACTGTCCACATTTTTAACACATTTAATAGGATATTGGTAGCGCCGTGAGATGGTAGAAGGTACCACGGGTGGTATGGAAGAGACTGTTACACGTTGGATGGCGGACAATGATGCCGTTGGACCCGTCTGTAGCACAATCATCCGATCTTGCCTCGCATTCCTGCACCTTGGCCTTCCAGAGTCTCCATTCTGCCGATAAGATCCTTTCAGCAACCATTGTTGCCAGCAACTTTGCACAGAAGTGTCCGTTCGGTGCAGGTGGAGGTCTATTGCTCGATATGACCAGCCAGCTTCACGCATCCTGACTACACGACCGCATTCGAACTCGTCTAATTGCTTATAAGGTCTTCGGCAACGTCGTAACGGCATTATTGTTTGTGTCTCCACGGAACTGCAACGCCGATAACGAGCAATAATAAACCGTCCATATTTTAACCTATTTTATAGGATTCTAGTTGCGCAGTAGAAACGAGCGATATGACCGAAGTTAACACTCATTGGCGTAGCAAATTTAATCATTTGCATACTTGGTATAAAGGTATTTGCATGCAAAATTTTAAGGAGATCGGATTATTTTTTAGGGGCGCTTCGTTTTTTTTTTCTTGCAAAAAGTATTGATCACGGGAGAACCTAATGAAGTCAGGATGTCTATTCTCCCCCGGGAAGTAGAGAAAATGGTGTTTGTTCGTAAAGCCTTTCCAGAAACTCTAACAGTCCCCACCCTTCTCTCTGTGACCCAGAAGGCAGAATTTTTGCATACTTATAATATAAATCATGAGATTAAAACTAACGGAGTCGGATTTCTGATTTCTTCTCGAAGGCTTTGAAAAGGGTTTTATTGAGTCTTTCAAGACCCTTTAAAAGCCCTCGGTAGCCTGAAAGATTGAAAACTGATCAGTACTGCTCACACGTATAGTTTCATCTATGGATTATAATTTTAAGGAGCTGGATTTTCGATTTCTCCCCCGGAGCAAACCCTTCAAAAGCTCCCAGTGGTGTGGAAGAATAAAAACTACTCACATTTATAGTATCATCGACGGAATAGAATCTTATGGAGCCGGATTTTCAATTGTTCCCCTGGAACTAAAAGAAATGAAATGAGAGGAGGTGTCAATAAGTCTCTACTTCCTGTAGAAACCCTCAATGGCTCAGAAGAATGAAAACAGCTCATACTTATATAATTATCGACGGGAAGGAATCTTATAATCAGAATCAGAAGCCGTATTTCCGATCTCTCTTCCGGAACTAAAATTATGGGTGAGGGGGTTAAAAATCCTTTACAGACCCACCAGAAACTCCGGGCCCCCTGGAATTCTGAAAATTGCTTACACTTATAATATCGTTGACGAACCAGAATCTTACGGAGCCGAATATTCTATTTCTCTCCTGGAACCAAAAGAAAAGGAGAAGGGGTCAAAAGCTATATCCAGACTCTACAGGAGTCCTCTTGATGACTTAGAAGTCTGAAATTTTGCACACGTATAGCATCGAGTATTAGACAAGAATTTTTTATTAAGACGACTATTTTAATGCTAGGTGGCATATATTGTTAAACACAATAAAAATCATACTTTATTTATAAGAGTATTAGTGTTCCTGTTTTTGATAGGCTTACATTTTAGATAATAGCTATAAACTACGTTCAAAATTAATATATCCACATAAACCATACCTTTCAATCCTTCACCTTTGTTTAAAAGGTACAAAATGAAGCCAGATATTCCCTTCAAGGATCAGATAATCAAATGAAATGTGTTCGATATTGTCCAACTCCGAAACCCTCCTAATGTCAGGAACACTTTGGATTCCCCATTAAAAGCTTAAGCGGTAGTAATTAAACTCAATCCAGGCATCGTCGACTCTCTAAACTAAACGTTGCCTATTAAGAGCGTAGTTGTTATCGAATATGTGAACTGAGAAATTGATGAACAATGACGTAATCTCTATCCTATTTCTACGGTTTCGATTAATGTCCCCGCAGATATTAGCAGCCTTTATGATAAAGTTATGGGTGGAGCAGAGGTAAAAGTATATAGGAGTATGCATTGCTTTCCGTTTATAAGGTTAGAAGATATTACCGTTGATACCACTCATGAAATAGTAGTTAAAGAAATATCCCCCTTAATATAACTACACTATAAAATTCCAAACCATTACTACTCAAAGGAAAACTTGAGTAACGTAATTAAACAAAAATTGTTAAACATTTTCAAAAACACAATCATTTAATCATTTTTTCCAAAGACCAGTCAGAAAATTGCTTGAATTCTTCAAAAGTAAAATTTCAATAGTGTCTTTACACCAACAAATAAACCTAAGTTTTCCAATCTTAAAGATGATGTAGAAATTTCCAATAGTTGGGATACTTACAGTATTTTTGCCAATGAGATGTTTCTTATGCGGGCCAAACTAAAAGTTCTCTAAAATTTTGCATTAAAGGACATGAAAACTTTGTCCGGAAACATGAGTTTAATAAATCTTCAATTGCTTTAATTTTAATCTCCGTAGTGAATTTCCTTCTATAAAGATTATACCACAAGAAAGATCAATCATGCATAAGCATAAATTATGAAACACTTTCCAACTGAAATGCAATTTCATTTAGAAATTTTTAATATGTGATACATTCAGTGGTGATATCTTTTACATTATCACAGTACTACAGTAATTTGTTATACTTAAATATTTAAAACTGTATCGAAATATAAATAATCTGATTCTCTATGTAAAATCAATGAATATTTCATTCATATAACTTGTATTCCAGACTCCAGAGCTAAATAATTTTGTGTGAAAAAAATTCAGCTATTCTTATGTAACTCACCTTACAATCGCTTGAGATATTTGCAATCTGCATAAGTTAAAATTAGGCTTCGTTGCAGAAATAATAAATATTTAGGGATCATTTAAAATCACAACTATTGTAATTGCATAGGCACGGAATTTAAATACAAAGATAATACACAGACAATATATGTATGTGTGAGAGTGTATGTATTCAAAGCATTGGAATCGTGCCGAAGATCGGAACTCGAATTTTCGAAGGATCTACACGTTTTGGGACATCTAGAACACAGAAAAACTATTTTTAGGAAGACGTCTGTGTGTGTAAGGGTGTATCTGTGTATGTTTCTGTGTGTCTGTGAGGATATTACATCCACTCTAATTGAAAAACTAATGGACCGAATTTCATAAAATTTGGCAGGTATGTTTTTTGTGGGAAATCCTGATGTTCATTAGATTATAGTACAATTCGTAATAAAAGAATCTGCCCTCTTTGCGAAATGGTCGGCAGAATCTGCCTTTATCCACTCCTTAGCTAAAAACTAATGGCACACATTTAACAACATTTGGTGCATAATATTTCAATGACCTACAAGTGATTTATATACCAAATTTAACAAAATTTGGTATATAAATCATTTGTAGGTTATTCTAGTACGATTCGAGTAAAAGGAACAGGCTATTTTTGCGAAATGGCCCGCAAAAATCGCTGAATATAAAATTAAAAAACTACGTGTGTTCAATTATATCAATTAAATTCATATTTTATACGTGATTTTGACTACAAAAAGAATAAGACTAACCCCATTACTCTAATACCAGCCGTTCTTGAGATATTCTAGTTTTTTCGCGTTTTCGCTACGCCACTTTTGACAATAAGTCCAGCTATCAAATGAGAACCAAATTTAAGTTTGACGTGCAAATTCAATGTCATTTAAAATACTTATGGCTGTTATTTTGTGCAGAAAAACTGAAATTATTATTGATGAAATAAAGAGAACGTGAATATGAGTCTGCAGGGAAAGACATGTGCTGCCCACATCAAAATTTTTAACAATATTACAACAATGATTTATAGAAGTGAACGGGGATTATTTGTAGGCCATTTCGAAAAAAATGTGTGATCTATATTTAAAGATCCACCAAATTTTTGTAGAATAAAATGTTCAAAAAATTTAAGCTGTGTACCAAATTCTAACTCTCTAGGATGTAGGAAAGTGCATTAAAAATGCCATCAAATAGGTATATCATGAAGAATTATATAAAATTAAAAAAAAAAATTTTAAATTGTTATCTACCAAATTTCATTTTAAAATGTGAAGCCTCTCTCATATACAAAATAATTAAATTCTTGGAAAGATATTTATAATATAATATATCTCTTTGTAATTATCTCTTTTCTTCTATTAAATAATTTTTTATTAATTAACTAATTAACATATTTTACTGAAATTTTTTAGCACTTTACAACACAGTTGAAAAGTGTTTATGACTTTGTTCATTCTGTCTGTCTGTCTGTCTGTCTGTCCGTTAGCACGATAACTGCCGTAAAAATGACTTTATCAAAATGAAATTTTAGTATGTTTTTCAGACGGTCTATGGGAATATAAATAAATAATATCACCCAATTAGTTTTTTATTGAACCCGGGTTGAAAAAATGAAATACATTGAACCCTATGGGACCTAATTTTCAAACATTTTTTAGGCAAATTTAAAATTCACAAATTGCTTCGAAATTTTTAGAAAATATTCACATTATCCCATAAAATATATAAAAAAAATTCAGTAAAATATGTTAGGTAGTTTTTTAATTAAAAATTATTTAATATAGGGAAAAAAACAAATTCAATTAAATTCTGATTTTGGGGATATCCTCCAGAAAGAAAAAAGAGATATATTATATAATAAATATCTTTCCAAGAATTTAATCATTTTGTATATGAGAGAGGTTTCACATTTTAAAATAAATTTGGTTGATAACAATTTTTCAAATTTTGTTTTAATTTTATATAACTCTTCCTGATAAACTTATTTGATGACATTTTTAATGCACTTTCCTACGTCCTAGAGAGTTAAAATTTGGTACACAGCTTAAATATGTTGAACATTTTATTCTACAAAAATTTGGTGGATCTTTAAATATAGATCATAAATTGTTTTCGAAATGGCCTGCAAATATTCCCCGTTCACTTCTATAAATCACTGTTGTAATATTGTTAAAAATTCTGATGTGGGCAGTACATGTCTTTCCCTGCAGACTCATATTCACGTTCTCTTTACTTCATCAATAGTAATTTGAGTTTATCTGCACAAAATAACAGCCATAAGTATTTTAAATGACATTGAATTTGCACGTTAAACTTAAATGTGGTTTCCATTTGATAGCTGGACTTATTGTCAAAGGTTGCGTAGCGAAAACGTGAAAAAACTATAATATCTCAAGAACGGCTAGTCCTAGAGTAATGGAGTTAGTCTTATTCTTTTGGTTGTCAAACATCACGTATAAAATATGAATTTAATTGATATAATTGAGCGCACGTAGTCGTTTACTTTTATATTTAACAAAATTTGGTATATAAATCACTTGTAGGTTATTGAAATATTATACACCAAATTTTGTTAAATTTGTTCCATTAGTTTTTAGCTAGAGTGGATAAAGGCAATTTCTGCCGGCATTTCGCAAATATGGCAGATTCTTTTATTACGAATCGTACTATAATCTAATGAACATCAGGATTTCCCACAAAAAACATACTTACCAAATTTTATGAAATTCGGTCCATTAGTTTTTCAATTAGAGTTGATGTAATATCCTCACAGACACACAGAAACATACACAGATACACCCTTACACACACAGACGTCTTCCTAAAAATAGTTTTTTCGTGTTCTAGAAGTCCCAAAACGTGTAAATCCTTCGAAAATTCGAGTTTCGATCTTCGGCACGATTCCAATACTTTGAATACATACACACACACACATATATTATCTGTGTATCTGTGTATTATCTGTGTATCTAAATTCTGTGCCTATGCAATTGCAATAGTTGTGATTTTCAATGATCCCTAAACTTTTATTATTTCTTCAACGAAGCCTAATTTTAACTTATGCATAATGCAAATATCTCAAGCGATTATAGGGTGAGTTACATAAGAATTGCTGAATTTTTCTCACACAAAATTATTTAGATCTGGAGTCGGGAATACAAGTTATATGAATGAAATATTCATTGATTTTGCATAGAGAATCAGATGATTTATATTTCGATACAGTTTTAAATATTTAAGTATAATAAATTACTGTAGTACTGTGATAATGTAAAATATATCTGCACTGAATGTATCACATTTTAGAAATTTTTAAATGAAATTGCATTTCAGTTAGAAAGTGTTTCATAATCAATGCTTATGCATGATTGATCTTTCTTGTTTTATATATTTTATGGGATAATGTGAATATTTCCTAAAAATTTCGAAGCAATTTGTGAATTTTAAATCCGCTTAAAAAATGTTTGAAAAAATAGGTCCCATAGTGTTCAATGTATTTCATTTTTTCAACCCGGGTTCAATAAAAACTAATTGGGTGATATTATTTATTTATATTCCCATATGTCCCACAGACCGTCTGAAAAACATACTAAAATTTCATTTTGATAAAGACATTTTTACGGCAGTTATCGTGCTAACGGACAGACATACAGACAGACAGACAGAATGAACAAAGTCATAAACACTTTTCAACTATGTTGTAAAGTGTTAAAAATGCACGTCAATCTGTAATATTGACATTTTGAAGTCCTTCATATTCAGAAAAACTCTCGTAATTTGGTTTATGACTTATCCAGTACTCCATTTATTCCATCGATCTAGATGAGTATCATTTATATAATTTTATACTTTTTTCGCTATACTTGTTCCATATTGCCTATTTCTTTGCTTTTGGGTCTCAAGACAATAGTTGTTCTATGTTTCTGATTATCTGGGTGCATCCTTTATTCTTCTTTTGAATTGGCTCTCTCAGGTAGACTCTGAATCCACTATGGATATATATATACCACTCTATTTCTTCTATTTATACACATTATTTTGTTATCGGCATCGGGGTTGTTGGTCTGAATAATGGAACCCAAATGTATCCTCCAAACAGCTGTGTAAATAAAAACTGCAAATTTTAACGATTTGTACTGAATTACGCTCCTCAAGTTTTCCTAATCCATTCTACAAATTAATTAAACTTATTCATAACCATTCATTTCATCAAGCTCCCCAAATAATAGAAATTTTCAGATTATAACGCCTGTTCATGTAATAATTATTCCAAGCAAAAGGATACACTAAAGCGCACGGAGTAACGAAAAATCTAAGTGCTCTCCTGCTAAAAAATTTGGTAGAAATATGCTTCTGGGTAAACCAAATATCACTTCCGAGATTTTTTTTAATTACACTGCTCCCAACTGAAATCGAAACACCTTAAAGCTATAGGTGTAGCTTTAAATCAGGCAATGGAAACAGCAAGGCGAGAGATGCAAATGATAAGAGTTTCGTTACGCATAGTGACGTAAAACGTTGCCGTATAGCATAAAAACGTCGGGTCAAGGAGGTGCGATATTACAGCTAAACTGTGGTGACATTGGTTTCAGGTTGCAAAAATCCTCACAGTATGCCATAAGTACGTCGACGTACCACATACGTTCAGTTGTCGTCAGCGGAACGGCAACAAATCCTTGTTTTACTTGAGGGTGGAAGAGCCTTCGAAGTATCGCTGAACTATTTGGGTCGCGTTGTGAGCACAGTTCAACGTGTGTGCTACGGTTCGTAAGAGACAGCGAAACGACACGAAAATCAGGTAGTAGAGCTTCCTGGTGTACCCCACCACGTGAAGATCGTATGCTTCTGAGAAGCGTTGAGCGAGAGCCGTTTACCACATCAACCGGTACAACGAAATCTATCCCACACAAGAGATAACGTGGTTTCGACGCAAACAATTCGAAACCGTTTGCATGATGCAGAACTCCGTAGTAGACGACCTTTTCGACACCTACCGTTTCAACGTCTTCACCGGTTACGTCGCCTCCAGTGGTGTCAAGTGAGATGCAATTGGTCGACGGATTGGCGAAACATTCTATTCAGGGATGAATCACGATTTTGTTTTAGCATGGCAGATGTCCGTACTCGCGTATGGCGGCACTTTCAACAACGCCACCAGGAAGTTTTTTTATCAGTCGCCACACAGCCCCCCCCCCTAAATGGCACCATGGTTTGGGGTGGTAAACATTTGGTGGATGAACACCTTTGGTCCACGTTTCAGGCAGTATCGCAGTCATGTCTGTCGACCAGGCCTGGACTGCTTTTTAAGCAGGATAATGCCAGGCCACATACTGCACGGGTAACTATGAATAGTCTATTAGGTTTTGATATCGTGCCTTGGCCAGCATATTCTCCGGATTTGTCGCCAATTAAGCATATCTAGGACATCATGAGTCGGCGATTAAGAGAACTCTCAATTCCAGCAAACCATGTTCAGTTATAAGCCCAATTGCATGCTGTTTGGAATGCCGTCCCTCAGCACACCATTGACAATCTCATTGACGGGATGCCTCGTCGTATTCAAGCCTGCATAGCCGCTCGCGGTGGACCTGTTCCATATTGATCTAATGTCAATAAAGTTCCATACTTTCATTTTCCAGGTATGATTTTTTGATCATTTGTACATGTCCATGTTACAATTATACTTTATAAATTTCATAAGGATACATCAATTTCTTCATGATGTTGCGA
This sequence comes from Amaurobius ferox, assembly GCA_951213105.1. Lineage (NCBI taxonomy): Eukaryota > Metazoa > Arthropoda > Arachnida > Araneae > Amaurobiidae > Amaurobius > Amaurobius ferox. The sequence goes on from OX578133.1 coordinate 92,060,914, forward strand.
TTTCAGTTGTGAGCAGTGTACATATATTTTTTGTTTATTTAATGTCTAAGGGGAATTTGAAGAAATTTGTATGTTAAAACACTTATCGTAGAATTTTAATTTTAATATCAGTGGCTATAAGAAAACACCACTTCTATTACTCCAACAACCCTTCATCGTGCGAACTTCTTTGATGATGGGACATTGGCCAGCCTGGTGGCGTGGGACGTGGTGTTCTCCGCCCCCTCCCCCCCCCCGCTTAGCCGACCGCATGTGCTGGGGGTTGCGGGATTCCAACTGTAACGGCATATTGTCGTTTCCACGTACCTTCGGGCGAATCAGGTTTGTATTTTGCTTACCAGCAATACGACACTCAACCACATACTGCATAAATTTCTCAGCAATGGCTTTGAAGATATAATACCGTCCCATGGCCATCCAGGTCTCCAGACCTATCACCAATAGAACACTTCTGGGGCATGCTGGAAAGGCAATTGCAGTCTTCTTAGAATACCACTTAATTAGCTGACTAGTTGCAGTATTTATGCAGAATCTTCCATAGAGGGACATAAACAACTTATATAAATCTATCCTGCGCCGAATATCGACTTGTATAGCTGCCACAAGAGGATTTACCATTTAATAAAATGTCCTCTTCTTGTTGCCACCCTTTCTTAAGAAAACATTTTTTTGTTCTCAAATTTTAATCATTTGCATATCTTATTAAAAGATACATACATGCCGAGGTTTACGGCTATAGCCCAATTTCTTATGGGTGCACATATTTTTTTGCAACGGGGTGTATTTGTGAAGTTCTTGTGGAATTTACATCTTAGACTGCAATTAAATTTATGAACTTGTTCAGAAAAATATTGGTGTAATATATAGAGTTTCACGGAAACTCCTTAAGCGCATCAATAAAGAAAAGGTCCAGTAGTACAAGGAAAAGTCCAGGTGTACTCACGTTAGGTCTATTCATAGTAAAGTGATCATATCCGATCGAATATATAAAGGGAATTACAACACACTTAGTGTAGAATATAAAAAATTAAGATAACGAGCTCTGCAACAAAACGAGATAGACAAGAAAATCCAATTACAAAGTTGTAAAGTATTGTCTAATGAGTGGGAGCAGACAACAAAACTGTTTTAGGAGGCGTTTATTTGACAGAATATGGTTATCGGCAAATGCTTGTCCTATTATAGAATGCTAACAAAACCAATACTTAAATGTACAGAAATTTAGTGTACAACCTGCACAAAATGACCTCCGTTTGCAACAGTGCACATTTGAATTCGAGAAAAAATTACTTTGGAATGCATTACACATGTCACCGCATTACAGTCTATGATGATATGACTCTTTAACAGACATTTATTGCCTTCCATATACGCGCTTCCTTCGTTTCTGGTGTCGATTCCTAATAATGCTCTATAACTCCGTAATTAGCTTTTTTCATCTATCTCGCTTAGTATCTGAACTCGTTACTAGCTATATAAATTTTCAGCTAGTGGTGCCGCAATCACTTATATTCCATCGAACATGGTCACTTTAGTATAGAAAGGCCTAACCTTTGCAAGTAAATGTCCACTCATGGATATTTACTTACAAAGTTAATGGGATGCTTAAGGATTTTCCTAAGAATCCTATATCTGTTTACAGAAAACGCTAATTCTATTCGGTTTAATTCTTCTGATGCCCTGAAAAAAAGTTTTTTGTTTCTTTTTAATTGCATACATTTCATATGATGTGCGATATATTCTATATTTCCAATCAGATTAAATTATTATGCGTGTAACAGCATGTTAAATAACGTAATGTTAATGTATACCGTCATTATAATCCTCCTGCTAATCACATGAATTATTTTTATTTATTTATTAGCATTATTCCCTGCATTCAATTTTCAAATTTGTTCTTACCAAGTAAAAGCATTTCTATGCCCTATTCCTTATCGCCCCTTAGAACTGTCTGAAGAACATAAGATATAAGTAGTTCTGGTTTATGAAATGAGGATGTGCTGCTCTCAGCAATCGGATGGGATTCTGAATCAAGCACGTTCCATCTGTCACAGAAATCAGATCTGTGAACTGAGGGGTCAGAAATGAATGGAATCAGCAATGAATGGAGTCTAATTTGCAATGCAGAAAATCTGTTCTTTATCGGGTGACTTTATCTTAACAATTTTAAAATATTATTTCTGAAGTTTATTTCAATATGTTAGTGGCACAGCTTTTACAGGAAAAATTCATACCTATTAAAAAAGTTAAATACATGGTATAAAATATATATCATGAATATACAATGCTGTCCAAAGTTATCTGTACATACACGAAAACACTGATGCATCAACAACTGTCCAATATAATTGAATGAGCTTTTGGGAGGGGGGTGGGGTATTTACATAGCATCATAATATATGAATGCAAACTGAAAAATTGAATATGAGTGCACACCATGCAAAACTAATTATAAAACAACATGACATAGAAAATCAGCTCTGGCATAGAAATCAGCCCTGTGAACTGAGGGGGGGTCAGCAATGAATTGAGTCAGCAATGAAGTGAGTCTAATTTGCAATACTGAAAATACATTCTTTATCAGGTGACTTAATCTTTAAAATATTATTTCCGTAGTTTATTTCAATAGATTGGTGGTCCAGTTTTTGCAGGAAAAATTCACATTTATTAAGAAGTTAAATACATGGTATGAAATATATATCATGTATATACAATGGTGTCCAAAGTTATCTGTACATACACGAAAACACTGATGTGTCAACAACTGTTCAATATAATTGAATGAGCTTTTGGGAGGGGGGTGATTTACATAGCATCATAATATATGAATACAAACTGAAAAATTGAATATGAGTGCACACCATGCAAAACTAATTATAAAACAACATGACATAGAAAATCAGCTCTGGCATAGAAATCAGCCCTGTGAAATGAGGGGTCAGCAATGAATTGAGTCAGCAATGAAGTGAGTCTAATTTGCAATACTGAAAATACATTCTTTATCAGGTGACTTTATCTTTAAAATATTATATCTGTAGTTTATTTCAATAGATTGGTGGTCCAGTTTTTGCAGGAAAAATTCACATTCATTAAGAAGTTAAATACATGGTATAAAATATATATCATGAATATACAGTGGTGTCCAAAATTATCTTTACATGCACGGAAGCACTGGTTTATCTGCAACTGTTCAATATAATTAAATGAACATTTTAGGGGTGATACATAGAATCATAACATATAAATATAAACTGAAAAATCGAATATGAGTGCGTACGATACAAAACTAATTATAAAACAATTTGCCACTTGTGTTAATGTTTACCCAGCCTCTAAACGGCCGACAACTCGCCACCTCATATCTTCTTTCCAAATAATACTTCGGAGTCATAAAAACTGTTTTGAGACGACAAACACTGAATTCAAGTCCTGAAATGTAGAAGTACGTACAGAAACATTCTTTATACACAGCGCTTACACCGCTTATTTTTATGTGTGTAAATATAATTTTGGACACCAATATATATAACTAGTACTTAAGTCTACAAAAAACAAAGAAACTAGCACTCTTAAAAATTACATTGTGACTTTTTTTAATAATAAGATTTATTTTGTTTCATAAGTTATAACACTGAATGTCAAAAATGCCCAATTAAAAACTGACTCAGGAAGATTCTGTCTCATGATCGATATTATAAGTGTGCAAAATTTTAACCTTCTAGGTCGCAGGGGTACTCTGTAGGTCTGAAAAGACTTTTTATCCCCGCCCCCATGTAATTCGTCTGTGTGATATAAATAAAAAATCCGGCTTAATTAAATTCTGCACTGTGGTCAATACTATATGTATATAAAGATTCAGCTTTCTATAGCATCGGATCTTCCGAAGACTTGGGAAGTCAGGATAACAGTTTTATTATTATTTTTTTTTAATTTACATTTATCGTATGATTTTTCTGCTGACTAACAGCATATTGCGACTTCAGGTTTGGCGGACCAATCAGGAGCTTCCCAGGCAAAGTGCGGATTCTATATGGGTAAAGAATTAATGCTTAGATGGTGCATCGTGAAGTGATCGGTACATAAATAATCAAATAACACCTGGACTGTCAACGATGGTAGACAGTGGAGCAATAGTCTGTGTATGTTTCAATACCAATGCATCCAGTAAAAGGTTGGTTTGGTGTTATTTATGGGTTTCTTTCGGGTATTGCCATAATTACGTCTAGGGTTAATTTATGTATAGTTTATGTGCTTGTCTAAGTCATATCTAATTTTATTTATTTATGTCAAAAAGAGATCTGCATATTTTGTTAATAAATTTGTTTTGGCCTCTTAATATCTGTCTGTGCATCCTCGCCAGTCAGGAGTTGAATTATTGATTATTTCCAGAATCGCGTTGCTTTTTTACTTTTGACACTTTTAGACATCACACAGTAGGAACTCTACATTTGATACATGAACAAGTTAATGATACTATGGATGACACTATAAATATGCCAATATTCAGCTTTGTGTCCGAGGTGGACTCCTGAAGGCTCTGGAATGTCTTTTGGAAATACCCCATGTGCTTCACCTGATGAAGAGAAAATCGAAAATCCAGCTCCGTCAGGTTCTGTCTCGTACTTGGCACTATAATTACTCTAAGATTCAGTCTTTTAGATCACCGAGAGCTTTCCTGAGAATATGTACAAAATATTCAGAAGCCACCTGGTAGAATTTGTCCATTAGACAATTGAATGTCTCGGGGACTGGTAAGCGCCAAAATTGAAAAATTGACCTTACAACACGACAGATATCGCAAATGCTTTTTTCCCCTAATAAAATAGAAATTGAGTCTTAAAGACAACGATAAATTACAGTAGGAATCCTATTGGTAAACAACGGAGTGTCTGTATTTCAACAACAAAGTGGTTGATCCATAAAGCATGGAGTGAGTCACCTCGTATTTCGGATTACTTTTTCCGCGATGAAATCGCAGAACGAGATGATTCTAATCCTTTTAGGCCAATATTATGTTCTCGAAGTTGCAAAATGCTCAAATGCAAGTTATATTTGCATATTTTGTCGCTATTTTTTATCTGGTTAACATTTTTCAGCAACAAAATGGTATCTCCGTTTACATACATTGCGTTGGTCAAATGAACAACATCGCCAATTTTTCGAATAAAAATTCCTTCTAAATCAATATAAATAGTATCGCTTGATATTAAAATACTTTTATACATTTTTTCTGTTAACAATTTAAATACCTTGACCCTATTATTCTCATTTTTTGTATTTTTGTTGGATTTACCACATTGTTTTGTTCAAATTGAAAATATTTTCTATAATGCTAAAAGGTAAAATTTAAAATAATACGTTCTGCCAAAACCTAAATATGTTAATTAAAACATATAACCTCTATTAAAAATATATAAGCCTTATGAAAAAGATGGTACATTAAAGTGTATTTTTACTTTTCTTTCCATATAGAATACCAATATCCCAATGGGACAAAACCCAATTATAATCAAAAGTAAGACAAAAAAGTGCCTTCAAAAGGCTAAAACAGTTAGAAAATCACTACACAATTCTGAGGAACTTACATTTCAGAAAAATGTAGATGATATCATCTCCCTTCTAGACTATATACCACTTACACACCATAATTTCTTCCCTAGCAAAAAATAATCAGTTTTTAGAGATAAAAAAAATTATATATATATATATATATATATATATATATATATATATATATATATATATATATATATATATATATATATATATATATATATATATATATATATCAGTGTGTGTGCTGATATATCGGATATATCTACTTAAAGGAAAATAAATAAAATTAGTTCTTGATTGAAGCATTATTATAAAATATTTTACTTAATTCGTCATGACCAATGTCCGTTTTTGTCTGTTTCAGTCTGCTTACGATGTGTGGTTATCTGTCTGAACTTCTTTGATATCAATTTCAACACAACATCCTATGCCCTAGACAACTGAAATTTGATAGACAGCTTAGTCTAGTAAAATATTTTCATCTATTAAAATTTGGCGGATCCTCAGAAAATAGAAAAGGCATTTTGTGCGAAATGGCCCGAAAAAATCCCCTCGTTGTAAGATAATTGAAAATGAGTCTAATATTCATCTTCGTTTCTATATGTATATATAAAATAGAAAACTTTTTCAATGCAATAATGAAAAGTCAAACACTGTTTCTCTCCATCCTAGTCTACTACCTAGTGTTTAATGTAACTATGCAAATAATGATCAATGACTTATGTCAATATACTTTATGTCAATTTACATTGTGCTTTGCTTGAATTATTTTTTATTTAGATTTCCCATTTTTCAGATATTTCTTATGATTTGCTTCCATTGAAGTTTCTCATGGTGTGTTGTGAATAAAAGCTTTTCCCCAAAGAACGAAATTTTTATATGCACTTGCTTTTCTCTTTACCTTACTCCCATTTCACTATAATCCATCGAAAAACTGTTTGAAGCAAACTAAACTGAAGTGAAATAATTATTTAAACCAACTTTTATTATATATCCCGGATTCGTTGACTATAGATTGAATTGTTTCCGAATAAAAAATGCATAATCTAAGAAAAGGCAAAATTCAGCACTTTGATTTCAAAACTCATAAATCCTATCTTATCCATAGAATTAGTATTAGTTATAATTTATTAGTGTTTGTTATGAAAATTAGTGTCAGTTATGCTTTTTTAACATATGCTCCATAAATACTTAATTAAATACTTCATCAAATGTATTTTTCACTGACTGACCAAAACATGTTTAAAATAGACTCTTTTTTGTTATAAACTATCCATATGAGTAACTATTAACATACTGCTTACAAGCAAATAATTTAAATATTCCTCTATTTGAGCATACTGAGGGATGCATCTTAATTAACCTGAAGTTGTCAAGTATGTTTAAAACTTCCCTTTGGAAAGATGCTTGAAATTTTGATATGTTTTCCACACAGAACAAAACTTTTATCGCGCATGAATAATTTTATTACTATATCAAGCCTTGAAAGCTGACATAATTTAAAGTAAAGTTTTAACCAACGCTTTCGTTGTATCTTTGAAATGAAATTAAGTACTAAAGGTGTAGAATAATGTATTCATTTCATTTTATGCATAAATTCACAATATAACGTGACAGTTTCTTGCTTTATTTTATACCGCCTTACATACACGGTTTTTCTCTGTTTTCGATTCTTTAATAATATTTTTTTCTCTAAATACAATCATGTCAAATTATTAAACAGAGTTATTGTTGAAATTTCAGGAGAACTGGCACCCTTCCATTTTTAAAAGTTCACTTTAAGGGGAAAATCACCTTTTATCACAAAAAAAATCTTTTTTTTTTAAATTTTAGATTTTTTTTCCTATCATCATTGAATTAAATATTAAATATAATTAAAAGTATTATTATCAAGTTATTTCAATTAGAACGAATTTCATAAAAATTTGGAAAGTAATACGTGCAAAAATTTAATATTTACAGCTTTAAAATTACGCAGTTCAAGATTCCGTAATATATTTGTTCCAATCCATATCTTTCAGAACCAATTTTTTAATCCCATTTCAAATTAAAAACGTCTTGTATTACAGTATTTTAGAACGTCACCAAGATACATATTTTAAAGCAAAAATGTTATCATTAAGTACTATTTTGAAAAATTTACACTGCTGAAAATCTCTGAGGATAAATTTTCATTATTGAATCTAAATTTAAATCGATGAAGATCAAGTTTCAAGAATTTCTGAACTCGAATCAAATGTTTGTGAGGTGATGTCTTCGTGTATGTGTGTGCGTGTGTGTTTGTGTCAGTATGTGTGTCTGTGGGTCTTCGTGAAACTGTGGAGATGATATCTCACAAACGAATGCAACGTTTTCAACGAAATTTGGTAAAAAAATTGTAATTAGTGAATACTGGAAGCGTATTAATTTTATATGCAATCGAATGTACAGAAACCCCCAAATTTCGAATAAAATTTTTAAAACACCATCAAAAATTTGAACTTTAAATAATATTATGTACATAATAATTTCTTGCGTGATTTGTCATTGGAAAACGATTGACATAACCTTTAGAACGCTATCATGAACCGTCTTCAAGATAATGCACTATTTTAAAAAAAATTATCAAAAAAACATAAAATTTTAAACAGTATGAACAATATTAAAATATGCATTTTTCATATGTAATATTATAAATGTGTTAACATCATTCACGTGGATCTGGTTCGTTCTATTCTCGAGAGAAAAAGCTTTGTGCAATAGTTCTGCATTTTAACGCCTTACAGTTTTCAAAAAGTGATTTATAAGTAAAAATGCTCTGCTCTCCCTCTGTCTGTAACGCTTAGCGATCAATTTCGCTAACTTGGTGACTAATTTGTCGACATATCGCCAATTTGTCGATATTTCGCCCCAGATAAATGAACATAACACTAAATTAAAAAAATGACTCTAAAGTAACATAATTGACGCAAAACTGGTGAATTAATTATTAAAATGTTTTAATATATGGATTATATTGCTTATTGCGGTTGTTATCAATATTGATACTTGTCAAATTAAAGTTGCGTGGAATATAAGTAACTTGGGTATTTCGAAGTAGTTTTACATATTGTCATCAGGAAAAGCTCTAAATCTGCAAGCCAACATTACAAACATTGTACCGTAGATCTTATGCAACATTTTTGACTGTGAAAGAAGTAAATCCATTGCATTGTATAAGGAAAGTCATGTGCTTCCCACATTAAATTTTATTTTCACTTATTCCATGATGGATAAAATTGAAAGCACACAGGTAAGACTGAGTAAACTGTGCCTCATAATAGAGTGATGCATATAAGTAATATATCTGATGTTGGCATTACATAACACATGACTTAACCTACAGCCTGTTATTCATTTCTGACATATATATATATATATATATATATATATATTGGCAACACCTTTATTTCAGGAAATAAAATGGCATCGATAGAGCGAGGAACTATTTAAGCGTGTAAAATTGACTTGAGTGATTTGGATGGATGGATGGTATTTGTAGTTCGTATATTGAGTAGATTTAGTCTTATGTGTCGTTTCAATTATATATTGCTCTTATGTTGGAGGATTTTTCATTTTACGGTTGATATATACTTCGTATGGATGTCTTCTGCTTCGACGTTGTACTGAAATTAACCGCATGGCTCTGTGAGTGTTGCCATTGCTGCAAAAGTCGACTTGTAAACGGGAACTAGGTGTCACAATCCCCCTAGGCCTTTTATGTACTACCTGTTGGCTGACTTCATGTCCAATCTTTTAATTTTTACTATTCTAGACTACTTCAAGCTGTATTGCGCTTATAGGACTAGATAACTGATTTTGTACTTTTTTACTACGGTAGTTTCTGTTATATGATATTATATATATATATATATATATTTTTTTTTTTTTTTTATATATATACTCATTTGAAATTTTAACATAATCTTTCATTTGACAACTTCAGAAAATTGTAAAATATTGTCCAGTCGCCGAAAATGAGAAAAATCAATATCTATATACCGGTTTTTCCAAATATAATTGGGTCGGACAAATGCAATTTGTAGTAAAATATATTACATATAAAATAAGCAATAAATTGCGAAATTTCAAGGATTGAGATAACATTTTAAACATAAAACAAAATCTTTTAATTTTCTATATTTACTACTGCGTTCTTTGTTTGACTCTTACAAGGTTTATTGCCATTATCTGGTACTTGTTGTTTGAGATTATAAATGACTTAAAGGCTACAGTCATTTACAATGCAAAAACAAAACGCACTTTCGTCATCACACTTTGTGTAATAGTTTTGTATTTTAACGCCTAACAATTCGCAAACATCTCTTCTCAACATTACGTTTAGCGACCAATTTGGCAAAATTGGCGAATTATTTCGCGAAATATTGCCAACATTGCACATTTCGCCCCAGATAGCCAAAATCTTTAAAAATGCAAAAATAGTTAATGAAAAAGACGCCAAATTGATGAATTAATTATATCAAAATATTTTAAAATATGGACTACATTGCTTATTGCGGTTGCTAACAGTATTGATAATTATCAATTTAAAGTTGCGAGAAATATAAGTTAATTGGGCACTTCGAAATAATTTTACATCTTGTCATCCGAAAAAGCGCCAAATGTGCAACTCAACATTAAAAGCATTGTACATTATTTTTTCACTGTGAAAGAAGTAAATTCAGTGCATTATATAAAGAAAGTCATGTGCTTTGCCTACATCAGATTTTTTTTATATTTATGGCATATAATTAAAAAAATACCTTAAAATTCATATTTGTTTTTATACTTCAATACTTTAAGAGATTATATTAAAAGGATTTGGAATTTATGTTGTACAGTTTATCTGGAAACCTGCCTCCAACACTTGTATCGTAAAATAAATTGTCAAAAGCTATTAATTAATATATCATAAAAGTAAAATGTTTTTCTAAACTTTTATAATTGTTTCGTAGTAATAGATAAAGAGTAAAATAACATACTCTAAAAATGTGATATTATTTGAAGAGAAAATGATAGGTTCATAACATTTTGAATTTTAAACTACAGACAATGACTTTTGAGCTGGTAAGGATGATCTCCAAATTAAAGTTCATACCCTCACATTTCAGTATCCTTGTACCCAGAGTCAATAAGCCCTTTGATAAAAACAAGTCTAGATGGTGACTGTGAACTAGAGTAGTGGGCGCCAAAGGAATGTATATTCTCGAGCAGAGATTTTCTAACCTCTGGGAGGATTGAATTGCTTTTGATTTGTCTGTTTTTCATTGAAAATGATCCCAGATTAAAATTTAAAAGTGAATTTTCCAGAAAAGCTAACTACCGACCTTTAAAATTATATTTCTAGCCGGTTAAGTCTTGATCTGGGGATTTATTTAGAATAAGACTTTTCACTATTTTACTTCATTTTTCATTTTCGGCAGTCTCAAATATTACTTTGGAAAGTTTGAACAAAAGTAAATTGGCATTTTTGAGGATATTGTATACGAAGTCGGCTGCAGCTAAGAGTTGCTCTATAATAGGAACTTAGTTTTAACTTTGTTTAAACCGTACTCTTGGTTATTTCATATTAATGTATTGAAGTTGCTTATACATTAATATGAAGCAAAAGTTTGGTTGCATGAAATATAAATCAAGGTTTACTGCAACAAATGACGCATTTTATTTTGTATTATACAGGGTTCCTCGGAAAGTTCGTAAGCACCCCAGTAACTTTGTAATTAAATGCCTATGTGTGCACGTTAGGTCCATACATGTATAGTAAAGTCAGTAAGCGCAAACGAATAAAAAAATTTGCAGAGCTATAAAGAACCTTGCTGACCCGACTGGAAACCGAATCCTGGATCTTCGAACTGGCCAGCCGACGATCCACGTTGAGCTACTGGGACGAAATTGCAAGCACTTATTTCCGAAGTGGATTCTGTAGCACCCCTAGTGGAAAACTTAAAAAGATAGAATAACGAGCTCGGCATTAAATTCAAATTGAGGGAAAGAGCCATTACAAAGGTGTGATGTCTAATGAGTATCGACAATAAAACTAATACAGAAGTCATTTTTTTCACATTTCTGTGCTATTCAGGAATTCCAAAATAAACTACACTTAAATGCTTAGAGGGCCAACGGCCGTACCGTTCTGAAAACACCGGTTCTCGTTAGATCACCGAAGTCAAGCAGCATCGGGCGCGGTTAGTACTTGGTGGGTGACCACCTCGGAACACCGCGTGCTGTTGGCCATCGGATGCGGTATCCCCGTGGTTTGCGCGCTAGATTTGCACGCTACCACAAATGCCGCCGTGTTCATGCGGAGTACGATCACGTTAAACATGTGGGTCCGTAAGTCCTTCCGAGAGGTTGGTGGTAGGGGAAGGAGGGTACGGTCCCTGTGGATGCCTCCCCCACTGGTTTCCGGTCTAAATTGGGTGGCACTTCCCGGCCGTCCATACAGTTACCTTACACCTTTCTGGTAGGTCGGACGGTCTGGGTCTCAACAACAACAACTTAAATGCTTAGAAACTAGCGTACATTCTGTTGAAAATGCCCTCTTTCAGCAACAATACCCATTTGAATGCGAGAAAAACATTACTGCGTAATTTGAGAAGCATTGCAGATATTAATCTGTTACAATCTAATGATAAGCCTTTTGACTACAGTCCAATGATACGCCTTTTATATATATCTTTTCATTGCATCTTTGTGTCGATTCCTAATAAATAGATAATCCTCTACCATTTTATAATTGATATTTTTCTTCTATCTCATTTTGTTGCCGAGTTCGCTATTCTAACTTTTTAATTCTCTGCAAGGCACCCTACAATCATTCTATTCGATCGGTCATGGTTACTTTACTATAGATAGATATAACGTGTACACTCAGGGACCTTTCTTTACAAAGTTATTGGGTGCATTTGGACTTTCCTAGGGACCCTATATAGTCGATTATTCCCATATGCACAGGAATCCTGCCAGACTAGGCACGCCACTAAACCAGTCAACGTAATAATACAGGTAAGAATAATGCAGGTTGATTCTTTCACTAGTAAGTTGAACATTCCCCAAAAAGTCTTTCATTTTTGTATGATCCCCTATTGAAATTGGCATGGACAAAGTTTACATCTATAGAAGCATAATTGACGCCCTCAAAGACACGATACGGTCGGAGATTGCTACAATTACTGATGCCATATTTTCACGTGTTTTCGCCAATTCATAGACTCGCATATAGTTCGTGCTGCCAAGGGGGCGATTTGGGGGGGGTCACAATCATTCCCAGTAACCCACTGGAACCCATTGAAATTCGGATAAATGCTATTTGGTAAAATAGGAAGTAGAACATTTGGTCCTTCCCCTCCAAAAAAATTCTGGCGACGCTACTGCTCACATGTAAAGATGATTTAACCCTTGAGGGGGTCATTTTCAACATATGCTCTAAGAAAACCTTGTTTTGCAACATGCAAGACATATATGTATGTCAATTTTAATAGCAAACTATACAAAAATTTAAAAGCTATTGAGGAATGCTTAGGTCTCCTAGCGAGATAATCATATTGAACAATCTTTACAAGGATGTGTAACAGTGTTGTTTAGCTACTTATTAGATTTGCAATTCCACCTTGCCTATTTTTTGCTAGATTCTAATTCATTGTAAAACGACTCTAATACAACTGTAATGAATACGGATTCTCATAGAATCTTATTTCAATGCCACTTATTTATCAATCGTAGACTCACAATGCATAATCGTTGAACACTACTCTTTGCAAATCATGTAGTGTTATATGAAACCAGGTATCATTACCATTCCAGTAGTCCTATAGCTTAAAATATATCCCACAATATCATACATCAGATATAACAATCATTAAGTTCTCAAACAACGTATGCTGAATTATTTTTCTAATTCACTTCTGCGGTGTGCATTTAATTGTAATCTTTGTAGTACAGAAGGCTGCTACAACTATGTAGAATAAATATGCGTCTATGACCTCAATTCTTTTATATACCCCATCAAGTAACTTATGATACCCTTCCCAATAAATTTTAAAGCCCTTTTACCTGTTTAGATCAACTTTCATCCTTATTTTGTTGTTGTTGAGACCCAGACCGTCCGATCTACCAGAAAGGTGTAAGGTAACCGTATCCTTATTTTGTGTAAGAATTAAAACTTTGGTCCTTATCAGAAGAGAATATACAAAATCCTTATCATATCCCTATTTGGTCCTTATCAAGGGGATATATCCCCTATTGGGTCCTTATCAATAGGGGACTATACAAAACTTATAAAGCTATTGAAGAATGTTTGGGTTTCCCAGCGAAAGCATCATTCTGTACAATCTTTAGAAGGATATGTAACGGTGTTGGTTAGCTACTTCTTAGATTTGGAATTCGACTTTGAATATTTTTTGTTAGATTCTAATTCGTTGTAAAACGACTCCAATACAACTGTAATGAATACGGACTCTCATAGAATCTGATTTCAATGTCACAGTATTTATCAACAATAGGTTCACAATTCTACTACTTATACCAGCACTACGTCGCCCTTTCGTGCAAATCTAATAGTTTAAAACTTCACGCCTACCTAATTATATGTAAAACGCCTATATTCAACAAAGTCAACAATATATGTTCGATATTTTGAAAACTAAGTATTTCAGATTTTAAATCCAGCACTAAAGTTAACATGAATAAATTTAATCGCGTTTCACGACTTTGTATATGCCAGTAGAAAATATTTGCATAATACAAATATTTTCATTTTAGCCATACAACATGTACATATATAATTACTTAAATACTTACCTCCTACTCCAGGTCTAAGATGATAATCGTAGCCTTCCAATAAACTATCTAAGAGGTCTGATATGTTTTGGGTGGAACTCACTTCAGCACTCACAAACTTTGGCCAGTCCCTGCAATAAAATCAGCTATTACTTGTCATATTTGCAGATCTATAACATAATCCCCTCCATAAGAAATATTTACATATGCCACAAGATAATCATGCAAAATTTGTCTATATTGATGCAAGACGATATGGCTAAAAGGAGGAATTTTAGGGAATGAATTAAGTTTATCATGCTTTAACAAAAAATTGACTTAGTAAGATTTTACCTAGCCCAAAGATTTCATCAAAAATTTAATTTTTAATGTATGGTCACTCCTGTATATGGTCACTCCTGTTCTCGCTTATTTTTTCTGATGTCTTAATAGATAATGCCTTATATGGATTCAGAATTACATTCCGGAGGAGAAGGAGGGATTCGCTAAAAATTTTCACGTCCAGTTCTTTTTCCATTTCAAATTTTAAAAAATTTCAAGAGCTTAAATAATGACTGATATGGATGCAGCATTAAATTCCAAAGGAGAAGGATGGATTTACTAAAGAATTTCCCTTTCAGTTCTTTTTTTATTTCATGTTTAAAAAACTTTCAGGATCTTAAATACTGACTGATATGGATGCAGCATTAAATTCAGATGAGAAGGAAGGATTCCCTAAAGAATTTCACTTCCAATTCTTTTTCCATTTCAAGATAAAAAAAAAATTCATGAAAATACTGACTGATATGGATGCAGCATTACATTCGGAAGAGAAGGGGATTATGATTCACTAAAAAATTTCACTTCCAGTTCCTTTTCCATTTTAGTTTTTAAAAAAAGTCAGGATCTTAAATACTGCCTGATATGGATGCAGCATTAAATTCGGATGAGAAGGAAGGATTCCCTAAAGAATTTCACTTCCAATTCTTTTCCCATTTCAAGATAAAAAAAATTCATGAAAATACTGACTGATATGGATGCAGCATTACATTCGGAAGAGAAGGGGGGTTATGATTCACTAAAAAATTTCACTTCCAGTTCCTTTTCCATTTTAGCTTTTAAAAAAGTCAGGATCTTAAATACTGCCTGATATGGATGCAGCATTAAATTCGGATGAGAAGGAAGGATTCCCTAAAGAATTTCACTTCCAATTCTTTTTCCATTTCAAGATAAAAAAAAATTTCATGAAAATACTGACTGATATGGATGCAGCATTACATTCAGAGGAGATTATGATTCACTAAAAATTTTCACTTTCAGTTCCTTTTCCATTTTAGTTTTTTAAAAAGTCAGGATCTTAAATACTGCCTGATATGGATGCAGCATTAAATTCGGATGAGAAGGAAGGATTCCCTAAAGAATTTCACTTCCAATTCTTTTTCCATTTCAAGGTAAAAAAAATTTTCATGAAAATACTGACTGATATGGATGCAGCATTACATTCGGAAGAGAAGGGGGTTATGATTCACTAAAAAATTTCACTTCCAGTTCCTTTTCCATTTTAGTTTTAAAAAAAGTGAGGATCTTAAATACTGACTGATATAAATGCAGCATTAAATTCGGATGAGAAGGAAGAATTCACTAAAGAATTTCACTTCCAATTATTTTTCCATTTCAAGATAAAAAAAAAATTCATGAAAATGCTGGCTGATATGGATGCAGCATTACATTCAGAGGAGATTATGATTCACTAAAAAATTTCACTGTCAGTTCCTTTTCCATTTTAGTTTTTAAAAAATTCAGGATCTTAGATACCGACTGATATGGATACAGCATTAAATTCGGATGAGAAGGAAGGATTCACTAAAGAATTTCACTTCCAATTCTTATTCCATTTCAAGCTTGAAAAAGTTTCCGGAACTTAAATACTGACTGATATGGATGCAGCATTAAATTCAGAGGAAAGGAAGGGATTCACTAACGAATTCCACTTCCAATTATTTTCCATTTTAGTTTTAAGAAATGTCAGGATCTCAAATGCTGACTGATATGGATGCAGCATTAAATTCAGATGAGAAGGAAGGATTCACTAAAGAATTTCACTTCCAATTATTTTTCCATTTCAAGTTTAAAAAAATTTTCCGGGACTTAAATACTGATTGATATGGATGCAGCATTAAATTCAGAGGAGAACGAGGGATTCACTACTAGTTCTTTTTCAATTTCAAGTTAAAAAAAATTCAAAAGCTTCAATAATGACTGATATGGATTCAGCATCATTCCTGAGAGAGGTTAGGGAGTTTAATAAGAATTTCCACGTCCAGTTCTTTTACCACTTCCTATTCAAAAATTTTCAATTTTCTTGAAACATATTTCTCAAAATTGGCCATGGAATCGAGATAAGATGATGAATATTTGAAGTCAGCATCAAATTTCTTAGAAAGAGTCAAAAGGGATTTTAATTTCTGGTTTTATTTTCAATAATTTCAATAATTTGTCGGTTCAAAATTCTGTTCAAACTGATTCAAAATTTGTCTGTTCAATATTCATTGCACGGTTTAAAAAATTGTATTTCTACTTTTGTCAGAACGGCTAGATAGCGCTTCGATAATGATTAATGTTTATTCAGCATCAAATTTTGGAGAGAGTAGGGGTCTTGTTAAGGATTCCCACTTCCACTTCTAAATATGCCAGTTCCGATTAAAAAAATGCACTTTCTTTGCAACATATATTTATTAGAATGAATTATATATAGATTTGAAATGATGACTGATATGGATTCAGCATCAAATTTTGGCCGAAGCTAAACATATCACATGTTTCATTCTTGGGTACATGAAATTCACATTAAAATATTTCTAAAAATTTGCGTATTTGATATTTAAAACTTAAACATAGTTTTGTGTGTTACATTGGCTTTTATAAGTACTCAGGATAAGATATAAAATTGAAATTTGCTGCAAGGATAAATTGTTTGGTTAACATACGCTTTATTATAAAATTTTGTCTTTACACTTCTTTACTGAAAAGGACAAATTATTGAAATTCATGTACTTTCTTCTATGGAACGAAAATACTTCTAAGACCAGAAACCTCCTAATAAAAATTCTCAGACTCACAAGCACAGACATTCTGCAATACGAGAATTTTCGCGAGCTGCAAGCTCCACCTGCGGCCAAATATTTCACTCCCTGGCGTTCAGACCCCTAAAAGAAAAGTTTGTAGGGTACCAAATAAGGGTACCGACTTGCGTGAAAATGTCTTGCTACTTTCGCGTGCATGAAAAAGTAAAATTTCTAATATCTCAAGAACAGTTCGTTCTTGAGATATTGACCCCTAAACAATGATGTTCACTCATTTATGGTTATGAGTCATTTATAGTTATGATTGCTTTACCATTTTAAATTAAAAATGTAATGTAAGGTTTACAGACAGTAGAATTCCGTCGATCCGTCCCCTCAAATGCGACTGAAAATCAACTAAAAATAAAGGGGAGCTTGCTAGGAATGTTCTGCTAAAAGAAACAAGTGAAATTCTAGAAGGATATAATATATGTATTCTATATCCCTAGGTAGAATTCTGTCAATTCTATCCCTCAAATACGACGGGAAAACGCTGAGTATGAAAGGGGTGGAGGCAATAACTTCATTTACTTAACGATGGAATTTTTTGTTTGCTTTTCTGAACATTTTCAGATGTTTGATGGGAGAGGGCTGTTTCACAGAATTTTTCAGAATAAAAAAGGGCGGAACAACGGAATTCTACGGTATTCGCCAGTGATTACAAATTCCCCAAACTTAATGAATCCATGAAGAAGGAATAAGAGCTGTTAGATGACATACATGCACAATCTGTACGGCTATGGTTCTCAAACCGTGGTCCGCCGAACACTGCTGCTCCGTGAAGCCACTTCAAATGTTCCGCGAAAAAATCGAACCCATAATTAAAAATTGTTACTAAAGAAAATTCAGTACAAGTTAATAGTCATCCCCGCTTAGAAGCTTATGTTGTATTGTAAGTATTCCCGCGCAAAAAAAATGCCAGAGTTTAGTGTTCCCCGACTTCAAAAACATTGAGAACCACTGCTGTAGAAAAGAGGAACTTCAGTCCATTGCGTGTGAGCCACAAAGTACAACATACTAATGAACAGTAGTCATTTCCGTTGTAAACAACATGGTCTGTCTTACATTTTACTCGGTAACAACCTCTTATAATATATGAACATTGATGTTAATTACATCATGACGTTAATGACATCATTTTAACATTGATGTCAATATGTCACTGAACTCCATGAAACCGTAGTTTATTTTTTTTTTAATTTATTGGTCATTATGGTGAAGTGAAATTTACATAATACACACTACTACTTCTTACCCATAGTATCCCCCAGTTGAACCCGTAACCATGCAGTAAGATCCGGAATGATCAAAATACATACATTCCGTTAAACTGAAATAAACAGTCGATTTTGTGGCCACTAACACATTTATTAAACACATTAAATATTCAACATTGACAATAATAATAATATGATAAACACAGTTACATTACACTCAAATCTACCAAGCTTGACCTCGGGATGTACGGGCTAATTAATATATTCCTATTTTAATTTCTCATTAATTTCACATGCAAGTAGTGCAGTGCGGAAAATTTCCACAGCTTAAATTAGTACTACTAGTGAGATTGTCTTACCACACAATAACACATGATAATACAATTGAACTTAAATATTACGATACCTCCTCCCAGATGAGATGTCTTGTAATCCAACATTCGATCTGTCACAGATCCTTACGAAGAGGTTTCGGTTATTCAATTAAAAACACAGTTCGTAAGGATGAACGGTTTGTTGGAAGGGTCGCTGAATTCTGGATACCATCGCGGATTATCAAGGAATCGGTGATCACAGTTCGTTAACTTCTCGTCCTCCCAATTGTCAGTTTGGCCCAGCTATTCCTGGAGAATCGGGAATTACGTACAGACCGATACCGATTTGGTTGCATTCCGCATGAACTTTACGGTGGCATTCCTCACACATGCCGTACCGATGACGGTTGGGGCACTCAGCTGACGGGTGACGCCTGATGCAGAGCGGTCCAAGGCTGGAACCTCGCAAACGCTCCCCTCGTGGCGACTCTGTAGTGAGGTGAGATCAACGTTGCTGTTGAGTACCTTTCTTGCAGTATACACAGTTGTCACGGCTTAAATGTAATATAAGGGTCCAAAGGGTAGCCCACACTACGCCGTCTATTTCAGAGCTGTATGGTACTGCGTATCAACAAGTGGCGAAGTCCTCGCTGTTCCTATGACCACCACGGTCCGATGAAAGCAACTCTCTAACTGGCTCTGCCCTAGCTCGATTTGGCTTAGAGCAGCCATAAACTTGAATAGCTGAAAGGTTACGCTGGACTACGAGATACACCTGAGTGTGCGTGGTCGCAACGGGTAAAAATAGGCGTTGGTTCCGTGCTGTATGCATCTGGCTGCCGCTAGAGAGGGGTAGCGAACACCGTGCCTAAAACTGCATCAAAATGCATATCGGGTCGAGCTTCGAAAACAAGTGCAGATACACTTGGAGACCTACTCTCACGAAATCAGAATTGAGTCTAATTTTTCATTTTAAAATCGAGTCCCTTCAGATTTTTGAAACGGGGAACAAAGATTAAGGTGGAAGTCACCTTGTCTTCTCATTCGATGTTTCACGATGTGCGAGAAAGGGGCGGTTCAATTTCGACTAATTTTACTGGCCTACGAAGGAACGTTCATTTCTTATTCGTCCCAATAGAAAATGAAGACCGGAAGGGTTCCCACAGCCGAGAGGTCCTGGACCGGGTCTCGATGTGAGCCACACCTGACAGGGGCTATACATTTCTAGGGATTTGTTGTTTTACACTTTGACCTTTGTTACAAGTTCTCTTTTATGAACATTTACAACCACTGTCAGTTGCCAACGGCCGTACCGTGCTGAAAACACCGGTTCTCGTTAGATCACCGAAGTCAAGCAGCATCGGGCGCGGTTAGTAACTTGGTGGGTGACCACCTCGGAACGCCGCGTGCTGTTGGCCATCTCGGGTGCGGTATCCCCGTGGTTTGCGCGCTAGATTTGCACGCTGCCACATATGCCGCCGTGTTCATGCGGAGTACGATCACGTTAAACATGTGGGTCCGTAAGTCCTTCCGAGAGGTTGGTGGTAGGGGAAGGAGGGTACGGTCCCTGTGGATGCCTCCCCCACTGGGTTCCGGTCTAAATTGGGTGGCACTTCCCGGCCGTCCATACAGTTACCTTACACCTTTCTGGTAGGTCGGACGGTCTGGGTCATCAACATCAACCACTGTCAGTTACCTTACACCTTTCTGGTAGGTCGGACGGTCTGGGTTTCAATCAACAACAACCACTGTCATATGCATTCAATCCAAGCCGCCACACCAGCCCCATCCTGTCTGTGAGGAGGTATCGCTATAGAACATATACCATACACATTATACATTTTGAATAATTGCTACTCCCGCCCCTTCATTCCTTGGGCTATCCCGGGGCATGAAACATATTTGCACTTAAGTGATAACAGTCATGAGGTTAGTTATCTGACATAAACGAATACTGATATTTTGCTTTTGATTTCCCCACTGGAGAGTATTATAGTGTGGCTGCCGTCGAATTTCCAGTAACACCAAAAGTAGGCAATAAAAGTAACTACTCTACAAGACATGGTACTCCTGCTGCTGTTAACATCAAAGTGAAACTTCTTTTCGAAGATATGGTTAGACCTCCCAGTAAGATTCAACCAACTAGAAAAACTCAAAAAGTCATCAACAGCAGAGTTATTGTGATTAAAATAGATTTGTCTCCATCTGTTCCTTCCAATTGCGAAAACAATAAAACAAATATTAAACTTTTCTTTAGAGTATGACAAGGTAGTACGTTTGCAATGAACCTTGTATGCAATTTCTTCAAATCATGGTGAGTTTGTGTACATATACCGTGTATGAATATTTCTCCAGTTTTAGCATTTATTATTAGACATCATTCAAAAGGGCTGATTTATATTCAGTAGTATATGTAATGTAAGTAAAACACGATGAATGACGACACCGATACTATTACTTATTAAATATGTTGCATGCTGATTGTGAGGAGTTTCAACAAAACATCAAACTATTAAACTAGGTATCGAAGTCTTTGTTGGCCGAATCGACCTTAACTTTTATGTTATCTGTCTCAATAAATTAAGCTTCTGTATCATTTGCTTACTCTAATTAATTGTTGTGTATTTATTTATGTGTTAGAATAAATTATGCCCGACGTTTCCCGGTATTTAAAGCAGCACCTGTTTGGCTACTGTTACTGTCTTTTAAGCTAAGCTCTAGCATAATTAGTGCATAAATAAGTATCCTGCAATTACGATAACTCCATGTTTTTAACGATATACTCGCTTAGATAAAAAAAATTAAATATTTTTTTAATTCAAATGCAAACCCAAAGAATCCCATATTCAAACACACTTCTAAATATACAGGCCTACGCAACAACGGTCATCTTGACTCCCAGTTAAAGCGATTGCTGTACAGGACGAATAGATGGTTACTTTCTTGTCCTGTTCTCTGGATCTTGGGGAAATCAAAACACTCTAAACTACTTTTTTGAATGAAGGGTACAATTTTTTGAAAGCAGAAGCATCTATTTTACAACTGAATTGAGTATCAAATATCAGCCATATAACATGCGTGGGCTATTGAAATAGCACGGACAGACGGTAACTGACTGCAATGGTTAGACTCAAAATGGTGGTTGCGGCAGCCTGCACATTTAGGAGCCTTAAATCACACCCTCGAGAAACGTTATATGTCAGTCTCAGAAGACAGTGCTTGGTCTAACACATGCGCAATCGCGCTCTCTGGTGTGCACCTTTCCAGTTGTGACGTCATGAAAACGGAAAAAGAAAGACCTTCAATTTCTTTGGTGCGAGAGTTCGAATGGAAAACAGTCAGTACTTTAAAATTTTAATTCAATTGCCGAAAATCACTAAATGAAGTTAGAAACATAATTTTTGTATTCATATAGAGCACAGTAGTACTTTTTCATGCTGCGCAACGTGTAGGTTAAAATTGTGGTAAGTTTCGCTGATCCGGGAATCAGCTAAAATGAACTACGGGTTCAAACTGCAATTTATAGCGATTCTTTGTAAAATCGTGAAAAATCGGGATAATCTGTCAGATTTTGCTCAAAGCTCATTCGAAAGAAAGTTTTTTTTTTTTTCATTTTTCTGATGATGTTAAGAATGAAACTCTGCAGTAATATTCTCGATCGCTAAGAAACTGATTTGGGTGAAAATCGCTCAAAATCTCGCTTTAACGTCAAACAACTTGAAACCTCATTCGAATTTTCAAAAAAAATCCAAGTTGCATCGTTGTCTGAAATCAGATACATCCCTTTGTACCAATGTGTGGCTTCCGTTTATATATTTTCCGTTACACGTGACTTAAAGAAGCATACATTATCTTTTATTATTATAGATCGACCTATAAAAGTCAATTTTCGAAGTACCGAGTAGAATTTTTACTCAAGTTTAGTGGTTAGGATTTTAATCATTATTTAAAACTTTCAGTTTCAAAATACAAAATTCACATTTTAATATATTTCATATTTCTCATAATTTTACTCTGTTGATTCTGATATATTTTATGATACGATTACCTTTATGCACTTGGTGTACAAAAAATTCTATTATAGAATAAACAAGGTTCTTAGGAAAGCTCTCCAATGTAAGAAAAGGTCCATAAGTGTGCCTGTTAGGTCATAAAATGACAATTCAAAAAAATGTCTTTTTATATTCTCCTCTACGGATGCTGCAATAAATTTTGCTCTGGCACGGTAATTTCATTATATATAGACCTCACGTGTAAGCTCATAGACCTTTCCTTGAGTGTACACATTATGTAGTGTATAAGTGTACAATGTGTAATGTACGAGTGTACAATGTGTAGTGCACGACTGTCCACGAAAGGTAAATTAGGTAAACTTCCCAATATTTTAAAACTTGGATGAATAGAATATTCTTACGACATATCCTCTAGAATCGTGGATGTACTCTCAGGATACAAAATCTTTCAGGATACTAATGTACAGTCCATATTTATGGATAATTAACACACTTATTTACAAACATTAATAAGCGCAAACTGGAACAATATGCCGCGAATAGCTCGATAGCTATCTTACAAAATCACTAAACAACTGTCGGATACAATAAAACAGCAATTAAATGTTCAGATAATTCACAAAATAGCAGTTACTATTCTTAAAACACTGACGCATCTCACAATTTAATTTAGCTCGTATCACGTCAACTGCTCCCCAGCTGAACAAGGACTCCTTTTACATACACTCCGTAAAAATTTTTAGAAAGGACTTTTCTTTCTAAGAATATTCCATATTTTGGGAGAGTTCTAGTATATTTGAAGACTCGCCAAAAGTAGCCAAGTTGGCGATAAAGCGTCAAATCTGGAAACCCTGTCCTGAGAAATCAAAATATCGCAACCCTACTTTCACGTAATAGGAATGACTGTCTGTAAAGGTTATTTTACGGTGTAGACAGGCAAAACGCAGTGAAAGTATTTTACATGTTCACAACAGTATATATTTTAAAATGCGAAATATTACGAGTTTTAAGTCATGTTATTATATTTAAGAACGTTTAAAGAAACTTGTTATTCTAGCTTACAGTATACGAAAATGGAGCATTTAGCCAAGCATTGCTTTCAAGTCATAACAAAACAATTACTTCCTTGACAAGAACAAAGATTAGAAAGAGATTAGAAGACAGCACACATGTCTTAAATTACTTAGTGATGAAATGGAAAGAACTTTAATTTATGAAGTCTTTCGATTGAGGTGTTCAAAAGTTGTATTATACCTCTTTGAAATTAATAGTTTCTAAATAAAGATACCTAAATCAGAAATAAATAATTCTATATCGAAAAATGTAGTATCTTCAAATCTGTTTTCGATTAATAATATTTTCAAAAGTCACTAAACTATGTGTTATAAAAGAGCATAATTTTATATTTCTTCAATAAAAATGTGTGAAACAGTTATCATCAAATAACAAAATTCAAGTTTATTTTAATCAACAATGTTGTGTAATTAGTAAAATATGAAAAATTTTAATATATTCAGAAATATTTTTGCTCGTCAGATGCTTTGCATTTAGTAACGTATTTAAAAACAACATAAAGTATTTTGATAAGCATGACAATTAAGTATATTAAAACATAGACTATAGAACGACGCATTCATAACTTTTTAAGTATCTACATACGGAGTTCAAAGAAAAATCTTTAGGCTGCAATAACTTTGTAAGGAAAGTGTGTACACGTCACAAGTGTACACGTTAAATCTATTTATAGTAAAATGTCCATATCCGATAGAAAAAATTGATTACAGCGCTTCTAGAGGAAAATTTAAATAGCTAAGATAACGAACGTATAGTAAAGCGTAAGTAGTATGTCTAATAAGTAGGAATTGGCACCAGAAACGAACAAAACGCGTATAAGAAAGGCAATAAATAACTTGTATGCTTCGCAGTTTACTAGATGTTCTGTGAGTAATTATAAATAATTGTTGTGTAATATTCTCGAATTCAAATGTACATTGTCGATGGAGGGGGACATTTTTAATAAACTCTGCACAAGATTTCTGTGCATATAAGTGTTGTTAATAACTCTCCCCTAAAAATGACAGCCATTTAACTATAACTATATTGTGCCAAATAATTTCTCTTTTTAACAGTTTTATTGTCGGTTCCTACTCATGACAATGCTCTATAGCTTTGTAATCGACATTTTCCTACTATTTCGCTCCATTGTTGTTATCTAGTTTGTTATCCTAACTTTTCAAATTCGCCACTGGGAACGTTGTAATCATTTATATTCTGTCATACTGGTCATTTTACTATAAATAGTTCTAACATAAACAATCATGGGCGCTTTCCTTACAAAGTTATTAAGGTGCTTAAAAACTTTCTTAGGAACCCTATATTCAGCTAACTTATTTAAGGAAACGAAACGGAGTACTCTTCTTGAGAGACCTCAAGATATTTGGCTCAAATGTGATCAGCACAAATTTATATTTCCCTACAATGCATAGTAATGTATAAGAAAAGTAGTGAAATCATGTCAAAAATCGCAACTCTAGTTTTCGACGGTTTGACGTCTGTGCGTGTGTCGGTGTATGTGCGAATCTGTCTGTCTATGCAATCAATGTATATCCATTCAAACTCATGCTATTTGGCCAAATTTCGTAAATATTTACAAGTCACAGACTTGTACAGGTAAGTCTCGGGAATTTTACAGGCTTGTGCTGATTTGATTTTGGTACGTTTGGGAATAAAAGAACTTACCCTTTTTTGAGAAATGGCCCGCAAAAATCGTATGTATTTACTTTAGCTAAAAAACTAATGGACCAAATTTCACAAAATTTGGCGGGCATGTGACTTGTGGATTATCCTGGAGCTGATTAGATTTGGTACGATTCGAGGAAACAGAAACTACATTTTTTGCAAAATGGCCTGCAAAAATAGTCAAAATCTAAAATAAAGGTCTGCATGTGCTGATCAATTTAATGCTTGTTTTATTCTTAATTTTTGACCATCACTTTAGGACTGGCCGTTCTTGTGATATTTCGCATTTCTGCTACTCCGCCGTTGAAAAGTACATCCAATAACCAAATGAAAACGAAAATTGAATTAAAAGTGCAAATTCATTGTCATTTCAAATAATTATGCATGTTATTTTGTGGAATTAAAGAAATAAGAATTTGAGTCTGTAGGAAACGTCATGTGCTGCCTACATCAGATTTTAAAAGTAGAAACAGCTATAATATAAAATAAAATATACTGTTACATAATGATTTTATCATACTTTAAAATTGCGCGTGTCATCATAGTTGACCTCTCGTTTCGTGCCTCGACAATTCGTTTTAGACACATACTTCCAATTTGAGTTTTTTTTTTTAATTAAATTCGAAATTATTTCATATTATTTTTTACGGTGGGTGGTATTTTCTCAAAAGAATGGGGTCTAAATAAAATAACTCCCTTTGAAAAGTTCTATTACAAGAAGTTGCGGTATACTGAAACTATTCTAATAAAAGAAATTATTTGCAATATTCATGAAGACATTTAAAGTAGAAGTAACTTAAAAACTACCAAAATAGGGAAAATCGGGATCAGATTTATCCCCGATTCGACGAAGTTCCCTCGATTATTGACTCGTGCTTTAGAGGCGGACTCCAAATTGAAACCATAATTCGCATCAAACGTATCTGCACGATGTTATTCGCAGCTGACCTTGAATCTATAGAGGAGAAATTTCTGATTTTTAAATAAGAAACAATTCTTCAAATATTGCAAACAATTTCACCGGACATTTTTCTTTAGACTGGTTACTGCAGGACGAAACTTTTTCTAATTGAACTTTTTTTACTCAAGGAAATCTATAAAAATTTAAGACCACTATTTTTCTGAAAATACTCACCTCCCCCCCCCCACACACACACACACCACCACCACCACCACTCACCCACTCACCCACATACACTCATCGAAAAAAAGTATATGACAGGACAGAATTTTACATTGGATTTAAACAAACTTTCAAATTAGAATTATGTGTCTAAAATCAGATGCCGAAGCACAAAATGTGAGGTCACCTATTCTGGAACAATCTGTAGAAGAAGTTTACATTTTAAAGACTGAAAGATAAAATTATAAAGTAATTTTAATCTCCAGTGGGCCGGTTTCGTTGTAGGATCAATTAACTCACCAAACTTATTTAACCGTTGCGAAATATTTTGTTAGGATTATGCTATCAAAGCGAAATATATAATTTTTAATTTCTTTGCAACACATAGTATATGCAAAGATAAAGAATTATGATATGATCAAAAATCTGACTTGCGTATTTTATAGGATCTGCACGTTGTTAGCATTCCCGAATACAATCAACAGCTTTTTCAATAATATCTGTACTGTATATCTGCCTGTGGAAACGATAGCCCTCGAATGGAGCAAATGGAATGAAATTCATTGTGATTATTTCCAGCGAAGAATTTCAGAAGCTTGTTAATTTTCATGGTAAACGGACCAAAGAAAAACTATAAATTTTTTGAAAAACTTGGGGGCTCAGCCCCTTGCTCACTCCGGGAGGCTTCGCCTCCTACTCGCTACGCTCGCAGACCTCGCTTCATATCTGTCTTTTCTAAAAATTATACTTTAAAAAATCTCTTTTATATCCCTGCCTATTTTTCGCAGGAGGGAAAAGCAGAGAGTTTTCTTAGCCCAGGGAATCCAAAAACTGAATTCCTTGATCATGAGATCTCTTCGTGAGCTATTTCATGCCAAACTAAAGTTTAAATCAATAAACAGTTTATTTTATCGTATTACCCTATTATTTCTCTATAAATGTACCAAATTTCTTATTTTTGTATGCTATAGTTTTTATGGTACGAGGCAGAAAAATTGCTGGATTGCTATAAAAATTGCTAGAAAATTTGCTATATTTTACTGAAATTCTTTTCATACTTTTTATCGGATAATTTGAATATTTCCTAAAACTTTCGAAGCAATTTGTGAATTTTAAATTCGCTTAAAAAATGTTTGAAAAATTAGGTCCCATAGGGTTCAATGTATTTCATTTTTAACCCGGGTTCAGTCCAAAACTAATTGGGTGATATTATTCATTTATATTGCCATAGGTCCCACAGACCGTCTGAACAACGAACTAAAATTTCATTTTGATAAAGTGAATTTTACGGCAGTTATCATGCGAACGGGCGGACAGACAGACATACAGACATATAGACAGAATGAACAAAGTCATAAACGATTTTCAACTATGTTGTAAAATGTTAAACAAGGGGCTCCGTTCTGCAAAAATTCACCCATATAGGTACCTGCCTGCAAAAATTCGTGGTCTTGCTATTGTAAGTCTATACAGGACGCGAAATCGCAGCTCAAATATTTTGTCTTTGATTTTGACATTAAATATTTCTTAAACTGCAATATATATCAAAAAACAGTTTATGTCAGCGTATTCCCCAAAGCTTTTTCTACCAGTGTACCAAATTTCATATTTTTATATGCTATAGGTTTTGCCGCACGAAGCAATGAATCTCCAGTAACGAGAAATTTGTCAAACAGCGGCGGCGGCAGCAATACCTTTTTTTTATATAGAAAGATGATTTCGAAAAATCCATACTACCAAACCAGCTCTATCATATCTAATTTTATTTTTAAAAACAAATAATATACTATTTACAGGACACTAATATGCTCCGTTCTTAAGCTCTTCACATTTCTTCATCTAAAACATAAAACACTCTAAAAATTTAAATATATTCACTATTGTAAAATAAGTTAACTCTTTGTATGTACTTTTATCACGACATAATTAGTCAACAATGTTTAAGAGATATCATGAGCCATTCTCGGGGCATTGAAAATTCTATTTTTTCCATTTTATAACTCTTGAAAAAATTGAGCAACCAAATAAAATGCGGTTCTATTATTTCAAGCAATACCCTCCAGCAGGTTATTGAGTTTCGAAGATTTCAAAAACGGAAACATCTACACAATTTTAAAGATAAACTATTGAAAACCATAAACAAATTATGAAAAGATGATTATGTGAAAGCTAGTGGCAGAAATTGTCTATTTATATATAATATTTTATTGAATAGCACGTGATATAATTTTCAAACGTCGAAATGCATTGTTATAGAGTTTATTGTATACATTTGATCAAAAATTTAAAGAATCATAAGACATAAACATCTTCAATATTATCAAATGAGGAAATACTTTGCAGTTGAAATACAGTTTTAACTCAAAATGAATTGACATAATTATTTAGAAATAAATATAAGTTATTTTCGAAAAATTAGACTTTTTCTCTATATAGAGAACATTATCTATCAAGCGAATTAATCAAATCAAACAAAATCCAATGCAATTTTTAAAATCAATAAATGTCAGAAGCTTGACGATTAGAGATTAACTCAAACTAAGGGAACACTTTCAATTAAAAAATTGAATTTAAAACATGTATAATAAATCTCAAAGAAAACTTAATATTTTGTCTTGAATTGCCTTACGAAAATCTAATAATAAAATCAAATTTAAAATAAAAATATCTGATGGGTGTTTGTGAATAAAACTATTTTAAGAACAATTTCAATTTTATCGTTTTAATTTTTATATTTACGAATGCATTCTTTCATACATTTCTGTTTGTCTTCGAAAATAAAAGGATTATTTTGTTTAATAGTCATAAGCCATTCTTGATTCAGAAATTTTAATATTTCATAGAGAGCACGGCATCTCTCAAGATAACCAAGTGAATTAAAAGGAATTTGAAATGCTTATTTTGATGGAGATAACTATAATTAAAATATTGATTTTTAGATATATCTAGTAATGAGAAGGCTGTAATGAGCGTTATTGTTTTTCCACAAAATCGAAATTTGTTAACCTGCAGGGAAAACCATCAGATTGCTTTAATATGAAAACCATTAAATATTAAAACTGAAACTTTCAAAAACAAATCGGAAACATAAGGTGCAGAGACCCAAAAAGGAAAATCGAAAATCTTAGTACTAACCAAAATCTTAGTACTAACCACAGACAAATTTACCTTAGTCGACAGTGCCCGAGGTTAAAGAAATGTAACTCATGCATGTCGCAACTAAAATGTATATCCTGGGGAAGTTCCCTCCTTTATGATGTCAAAAACTATTGTATAGCGAAATTAAAAATTCATACCTACACAAATTTTTCAATAGTTTTTTTTTTCCAATTAAGGCCCCAGCTCAAATTCAGTTTGTCATTTTTAAAAATTCTTAGCAATGCAATTTTGAAACAAACCGCTATGAACCAAATTTTTTAATTGGATAAATAAATGAGAAATTCCCAATCTAGATTGAAAATTGAAATTTGGTGTTCTAGTGAGTAATACTGATTTAACCGGAGAGTGGCTCAACTCGACTTTCCCATACCAGAACTCATTTTTCTTACAAATTTTACAAGAAAGAGTTTGAAAAATCGGTATCATGAGTCCAAATTATTACTTACACCTATAGAGTGTAACCCTCTACTTTAAAGAGCTTGAAAAAAATATTTCGATTGATACCATACTTGACAATGTACCTCCGGGGGGTAACTTTCCCCCAAGGGGGGCAATTGACGTCACAAACAAAATAATTGTATCACAGCTATTCCCAGCAATAATTGAAACTATTAAGTCTCGTGATCATTGAATCATAAAAAATACCCTTCCATGCATGATTATGTCAAATTTTGTCCTATGTTACCATGTTAATACATATAAAATTTTCAATAAACTTCGAAGTTTTCGCTCGAACTTAAAAAAATCTGATGTGGGCAGCACATGACTTTCCCTGCAGGAGTTTATATTCACGTTCTCTTTATTTAATTAAATTTATTTCACTTTTAATTCAATTTTCGTTCTCATTCGGTAACCGGACTTATTATCAAAGGTGGCGTAGAGAAAATATGAAAAACTAAAATATCTCGAAAACGGCTAGTCCTAGTGTATAATGGAGTTGATCTTATTCTTTTCGTCGTTAAAAATTACGTATTAAACGAGCATTTAATGGATATATTTGAGTATACCTAGTTATTTAGTTTAGATTTTGACGATTTTTGCGGACATTTTGCAAAAAAAGGCAGGTTATTATTTTTCGAATCGTACCAAAATCTTATCAGCACCAGAGTAACTCACAAGTGACTCATCTACTGAATTTTGCAAAATTCGGTCCATTAGTTTTCCAGTTACAGTGGATACAAGCTTTTGCGGACCATTTCGCAAAAAAGGCGGGTTCTTTTATCCCGAATCGTACCCAAAACTAATCAGCACCAGAGTCGCCCACAAGGGACTTACCTACCAAATTTTAAGAAATTCGGTCAATTACTTTTTTAGTTAGAGTGGATTCAAAATCTGCACAGACAGACACACAGACAGACAGACACACAGACACACACACACACAGACGTCACGCTAAAAATAGTTTTTTGCATTCTAGAGGTCTCGAAACGTATAGATCCGTCGAAAACTCGAGTTATGATTTTCGGCATGATTCCAATACGTTCCCTATACATTACCATGTATTGCAGGGAAAGTAAACATTTTTGTCTAGCTCTAGATTTTTTTATAACATAGCCGGATATAACATTTCGTGATAATCCATTAATATTTGAGTCTTCTGTCGTTGTACACAAGAAATCGGCCACAGACGTCAGACAGACGGACGGACATCACTCCAAAAATAGTCAAAGCGTGTTCAGGAGGTCTTAAAATATATATTGGCATCAAAATTTCGACATTGAAAATTTTCGTGCAAACAGTACTTTCTGATTCTGATTTTAATTACCGAATGAATTTAATTACCACATTTTAGTTAACTTTCTTTAACAATTTCTTCAGCCTCTCTCGTGGACATACACAATACATTATCGTTCAAAAGCCCAATTCTACTTAAAAGGATCTTCAAAAATACAGTCGTACTTATTGCCATTACAATTTGAGCTTCATAATCAACTCTATTAATGTAGATTTTATCTCTGTACATTAGTTACCAATTAATTACAACGCATTAAAGAAACCTGTTGTATTTCATTGGCGCAAGTTAAATAAATGAATCCAAAGAACCTCTTTACTTTCAGTGAAACAATCTGAAAATACCTTATTGATTACTCAAGCATTTTATAGAAGCAACTCATCAAAACACAAGCTGCTATTAATGGGTAGGAAACCAGATTGTTGTATTCTTTGATCTTTCCCTACGCGGCTAATTAAGAATCAGTTTAAAGTATGTTGTTAAAAGAATATATTAAATTTCTCTTTTTTTCCCTTGAATTATTCAAGGAAATATCTTGCTAAGCATATTTAAAATTGAATTTCAACAATGGGTTTCGGAATATAATATATATTTTAATTCTTGTAAGTACTTTACACTTTCTGGTGGGAACATTATTTATCCACATCCAATAAATTCGAGTAAGATGTAATAACCATAAAATTATTTAAATCATTATTTATTATTCCAGCAGCATTGGACTTTATTTATTAAAAACCAATTCGGCATTGCGTAATACAGAAAATCACAAATAACTTTATATGTGTTCCTTTAAAAAAATGTACGTACTACTCTTTTCAATTTAAGTAATTTTGGGGGTAAATTTATTCGCAAACATGCAATATCTCGAGAACGGCTTATTCTAGCTTCCTGAAGTTTATATCATTCGTCTTCTAATAAAAAATTACATACGAAATTATTATTTGCGTAACATTATTGAAGGTTTCCAATTTTTTGATGATATGTTCAAAATGTCATTCGAAAATTTAACAGATTCCGAAAATTCGATTGTATTTCAAATCAATACGCTTCCAATATTCACTGATTGTAATTTTTGATCCAAATTTCGTTGGAAACGCACCATTCCTTTGTAATATACCGTCTCCACAGATTCACGGATTCACACATACACACGTACACACGCGCACACACATACACACATATATCACCTCACAAACGCTTGATTCGAGTTCAGGAATGCATGAAACGTGCTTTTTCTCGAATTCGAATTTTCGAGCCTGGCACAATACTTCCCCTATACTACATTATACTATGTATATAAGGAAACAATAAATCTTTGGATCGTGAGGATATAAGATGACGATTGAAAGTCTTGAATTTTTAATGATTTTTTAATTCATTTGAAAATCGTACAATATCTCGAGAGCGGTCAACGCTAGCGTTCTAAGATATGTATCATTATTTGTTTAATAAAAACTTGCATAAAATGATTATTTATTTATCCTTATTGAAAGTAATGATTTTTTTAAAAAATTATTCGAGAAGGAGGGAGTGGGGTCTTTCGAGCATTCCATTGCGTTTAAAATCAATAACATTCCTGTTATAATTGTAATAATAGTACCAAACTATTTTCAAAACACTTTATTCGCTCTTGAAATATCGGCTCTATAGACTCACGGACACACATACTAACATACATACACAAACACTGTAATATATATACATATACACTCCCTAACATACATACGCACTAGCATACATACACACCCACTGACATACATATACACACACTAAAATAAATACACACACACTAACATAAGTACACACACACTAACATAGATATACACACACTAACATACACACACTAACATACACACATACATACTTGAAGCGTACTCTTCCGTAGAAAATTGGAATTCGAATTTTTGACCCCGTCACAATACTTTTCCTATACATATTCTATACAATATATGTAGAAAAAATAATAAACTGAAAGATTGATTAAACATATTTCAACGAAATAATATATATATAATAATAAACCTGTATGTGATTGTAAAAATATACTTAATCCAAAATTTTAAATAATAATAATTCATTAAATCTACACAAAAAAAACACGTTATTAATTCGAACTTCTTAATAAAATCCATATAAATTTCGTGTTTTTCGTCATAATTATTATGTATATGAATAACTTTAACTCAAGTTTGTTTGTTTGATACTCCTTAAGTTCCTTCGTTGATTTAAGTAGTGTTTTATTCAGCCCAAAGTTTTCTTCAGTTTGTTATTTTAGATCAAACATTTGTTCAAATCTTCATTAGAGTGTACTACCTTCATTGAAAATCACCAATGTCAGTTTTGTAGCTATGTGAGAATAATGTTAGATAAAAGGGTGTTTGCTTAAGGTGCAAAGTTTTCCAATTTTACATCTAATACCGGTGGAACATTTCTTTTGAAAACTTTTATAGAATTGGGTAACATTTAGAAAAAAGAAAATGATTGACATAGATTGCTTTATTAATTTTGCAAACAGTTGGTTTGAATGAAAAGATATTTTAAGAACTTACCGACATGCCAATTTAATTGAGTTTTCAAGATATGCTGTTTGTACATGCACTTATAGGTAAGCTACACTTTATTCAGGTAATAAAGTGTACGTTTTACGTTGCATTTTTTTTGTTCACATATAAAAGTTCCTTATCTAATGAAAGTACATAATTTTTTATTCGAAATTATAAATCATTTAATAAGATTAACTTTTATAATTTTTGTCCATAATTAAATGATACTGATGTTCATATTAACAATTTAACTAGCTATTAAGCCCGTCACATTACGGAATGTATAAGAAACATATACACATTCTCTAAAATAAATTAATTATCTATTATTTTTGCATTAAAAATGATACCCCAAAATGTCTTGTGCATAAAATGCCTTCGCAGTATTTTAAATAGTGACAATTTTAACCATTCTGACAACTTTTCAGAGGAAACAAGATATTTTTGACGCTTCTATTAAAAAAGTAGAGTTCATGCATTAGAAAAGGTTTTATTCGCTTTATTACATAAAATTGGGCATGAAATTTATTCGTTATTTTTCATACATTTGAATATATTTAAAATATTCTTTAAACCATGTAAAAAAGGAAAATTCTGTCATTTATTTTCATCAATGTCAAATGGGTGTTATATAAGCTATAACAGCTTACGAAGGAAACAGCATGAATCCTCAACCACTGGATTCGAAGACAGCTTTATGAGCAGAACTTATGAATCTCACATGTCCTTTCCCTAAATCGGAGTTGCCTTTCTTTAGCTTCAACAAAGCCACTTTTTAACACTTTACAACAAAGTTGAAAAGTGATTAATTGATTTTATAAACAGAAGGACGATTTTTTTCGATGAAGTTTTAAGCATAAAGTTTATGAATTGTAGCTCCATGGTCTTAATTTTTAAATAAAATAAATTATTATAGTATTGTGATGAATGAAATGGAGAAAGTTATGAATGAAATCCTGCTTTTATAGAGAGATCCAGGCGTGTTATTTTTTCTATGACGTCATTTGAATTTATTTCAGTTGTTTTCGATGAAGTTTTCAAATATAATAAATTATCGTAGTATTATGATAGTTTTAAAAATATTACCGTGGAATGTATCGCACTTTAGAGATATTTAAACCAGGCAATTTATATTTCAATGCCGTCATTTGAATGAAGTTCAATTTTTTTCAATGAAGGTTTAAGTTTTCAAATATAATAAATCAATGTAGTATTGTGATAAATTTTAAAATATTACCGAGGAATGTATTGCATTTTCGACTTTTTTAAATAAAATTGCATTGAAGTTGGAAAGTGTTTCATAATCAATGCTTTAAGCATGATTGATCTTTCTTGTTATATCTGTTTTCATCCGCACCATCGCTCTTTATATAATCTGTTATATAATATTGTAGGGTCAACAATGTCGCTCGAGCCAAATCACGGCGCCATACCTAAAAAATACTTTAAACACCTTACCCCATAATCTAAATAACAGTGCTGTACCAACTTAGCCCCTCGGGCTGTAAAGATACTGCCACAAAATGTACAAGAGACAAAAATCACGAATTTTATATATAAAAAAAACATTCTTTAATTAATAGTTACTGAGCTAGATTAATCACATGCATGTCCTAAGATGTTCAATTCCTATACAGGATGTCCCAAAAAGATTGCAACCCGCTTTATTTCTTTACCTGTTGGAGATAAGTGGACAATGTAAATGGCAAAAATGTTGAAAGTAAGGTAGGAAATAAGACTACGTTAATGAAATAGTCCTCCCATTAATTTTCAAAAAGTTACACTTTTTTAAAATTTTATACGATCCCCCTAGACAAATTTGGTCAATCAGAAATTTTTTATTTTTAATGCAACAAGATCATTAAAAAAACCGCATATCTGTGTCCTTAAAATTAAGCGAGTTACATTTAATTGCCACTTGAACATTATGAATGGGGACCATATGTCAAATGAGAAATGTAAATTTGTAACATATCACAAAAAAGTTGAAACTGGATGATAATACATAGGATACCCAACCGCGTAGTGAGTACCACTGCTTTATATGATCGCTGATATACTGCTTTATATGTCTGTGTAAAGCTTTATTTAGATGCATTTGTGATAAGAAATTTTGGCACATATTAACGTATTTTTGATCTAAACTATTTCCATCGTCAAATTGCGTATAATCCCTATTTTCACTGATGAAACAACCTTTCACATGGTACGGAAAAGTGGCATAAGTCAGATTTTTTCCTTTATCATAATTCAGTTGATTTTAAAGATACAGATACGTGGGGTTTTTTATTAATCTTGTTGCATTAAAAATAAAAAATTTCTGATTGACCAAACGTGTCTAATTTGTCTTACAAAAATTTAAAAAGAGTATTTTTTTAAATTAATGGGAGGACTATTTCATTAACGTAGTCTTATTTCCTACCTTACGTTCAACATTTTTGGAATTTACATTGCCCACTTATCTTCAACAGGTAAAGAATTACAGCGCGTTTCAATCCTTTTGGGCCCTTTATATTAGTCAAAACCTCAACCGCTTGGATTTTTAGGTCTTATAAAAAACTTCATTTGCCCTTTACGTTTCTACTTGTCATAAATTTGGCAACAGTAATACTGAAATTCGTAATAGTAACATTCATAATTCTAACGTCTAATACCCAACATTTCATTTGATTCTATTACATGGAGGTAATTTAAAATTTAATCAAAACCTAATTAAAAACTTTAACGTTTATCCATTTCTAAAAATATTTTAGTCAATTCAATATTTCTTATTTAAGTAATTATATACAGTTATTCCATTTGCAATGCATTAAACATATATACGTAATGAAGTTAGTGAGTCTGATTTAAGACTTTTAAAAATTGATTTTTTATAATGATGTCAAAATACTATAGTTACCCAAATTGTCTTAAAATCAAAATTTTTTATAACTTTTATACATGGATATTGCTTTTGTATCAATATTAACACCGATCAAATGAAATATAATGCTTTTATTTTTACTATGTTACTGTAAAAATTTATAACTGAAATAGTTCTGTTAAATAAACCATTAGAGAAAAGTCAATAAAATGAAGCTGGCATACTGCCGCTAAAAACTTTTCTTATGGATAAGGAAGGGAAGAAATAGAGGGTTCTATAAATCATGACCCTGATTACAGAAGGTTATAAAATTCTACCGATGAAAATAACTTCATTTGTATTATTGCAGGTAAACTTGTCCACTCATAATATATCTGTGCTATGTTGTGTTTACTAATCACGGCGCTGATGTTTCTGTTTATTCAAACTGTCGTCAGTGAAAAAGAAGGCTCAATGTGTTGTGTGGCTTACAGAAACAAAATATCCTGTAGTATGCAACGAAAGTTGGGGATAATACCTTTTATGTTTATCTGCTTATGTTTAAATTTGTACTTCATTACAAGTATTAAAAAACAAGAGAGATCAATCATGCATAAAGCATTGATTATATAACACTTTCCAACTGCAATGCAATTTTAATTAAATACCTCTGAAACGCGATACATAAAGCGGTGATATTTTTAAAATTATAACAATAATACAATAATTTATAATAATTGAAAACTTCATCGAAAACAAATGCAATTCATTCAAATAACGTCATCGAAATATAAATCGCCTGGCTCTCTATGTAAAAGCAGTGGATATTGCATTCATAAACTTTAATACATTAATTTCATTCAGAAGCGATATTTTTAAAATTATCACAATACTACAATAATTTATTTTACTTAAAAACATGAAATCATGGAGGTAAAAGTATTGTATAACTCCATGCTTAAATCTTAATCGAAAAATGAAATAGAATCGTCTGTTTCTCTATGTAAAATCAATGAATGTTTCATTCATATCAGGTATATTGCAGACTCCAGAACTAAATAGTTTTGTGTTAAAGAAATTCAGCAATTCTTATACACTCATTTTACATATTGATGTATTTGCATTCTAAATACGTGAAAATTAGGCTTAGTTGTAGAAATAATCAACGTTTGATGATCATTTAAACTCCAAAATATTGTAATTGCGGTGGCGCAGTATAGATTTCACAGAAAAAAAATAAAATAAAGCGGTTTTAGGACGGATGCAACACTAAATATAAATTAAAAAGAACTTTAAAAATCCCGATGTTGACACAAGATAGATGCCATATTTTATTTTGAAGTAGGTCATGGGGGATCAGTAGGATCTCTTCATATAATATGGGTGCAATTATTATTTTAATTTTTATTTAACAAACTACGGAAAATATATTTTGATGAATTTTTTTTTTCGTGAATTTGTGAAGCAATTTGTGAATTTTAAATTCACTTAAGATCCCATGGGGTTTAATGCATTTCATTTTTTAACCCGGGTTCAATACAAAACTAATTGGGTGATATTATTCATTTACATTCCCATTTGTCCCACAGACCGTCTCAACAACATACCAAAATTTCATTTTGATAGTCATTTTTATGGCAGTTATCGTGCGAACGGACAGACAGACAGAATGAACAAAGTCATAAACGCTTTTCAACTATGTTGTAAAGTGTTAAAAAGTCATAGGGTTCTGTAATCAGGATATTCATTATAGACATCCTTTATTTTTTTATTTTATTTAATTCATTGAAATGTCTAGAGTACAAAGGTGAGGTATATCCTTATGTTTAAATTTATGTTTCACTAGCAGCATACCCGTTCTTCGTACGGAATATATAATATAAAACAACTTATAATTCGCAATCATGTGCAAATTCTGTTAAAATATTAAATGTATTGCTCATAAAGAGAAGTTTAAGAATATATGTTCTCACTAAGCAAAATTATCTTCACAGGCAGATCTGAAGAATAAAACATCCTGGCCCCTTTTGTAAGCAAATTTACAAAAAAAAAGGAATTGAATTAATATATGTAACCCCGTACTACTTATACTGTCGCAGATTAGAAAATAAGCCAGTGTGTTAGTAAAAGCTTACCCGTATTGCAATATGAGTCTCAAAAATATTTGCCAAAATAAAAGAGATGACGTAATAAATTGAAAGTATAAAAAATCCCCGTAATCTTAATGCCAGAAGGTCGTTATTGATTCCAATATATGCCAATATATATCAAAATATATGCCAATACAAATGTACTACTTATATTCTCGTAGATTAGAAGATATACCCGTGCATGTGTAGAAGATTACTCGTACAGCGTACTATATATGAGTTTCAACAATTTTCGTCATATTAAAACAATGGCATAATAATTTGAAAATATCAATAATCCCTGAATAGTCCCCGAAAATATCAATAATAATGATGTTTAAACCTGAAGACCGTAATTGATATTTTCCAGTCAAAAATGCAATGTCAATGAAATTTATTTATATGCATATTTTTATTATTCAAATCGGAAAAGATTTAATAAAAATCGTATGCCGCATAACACATTGGATCCGTTGCTAAGCGACATGATATCATTTGCTTCAAATAAATTGATGGAAATCATATCGTCTGAATAATGCGATCTGCATGGAAGGTTTGGCGACATTTTCGTCAATTTAGCGACAACTTAAAAAATCGCCAAATTTATCGCCAAGTTGGACTGTAGAGCTGATAGTCCCATTTTGCGACAAATTGACAAAACATCATCACAATACTATCCCCTAACAAAACACAATTAATTTCATTTATTAAGCGCGATTTTATCAATTCCATGATATTTTTATGGATTTACAAATATTTTTATAAATTTGGTGATATTAAAAAAATTCGTTAAATGTGTTACTAAGTAGGATGGATGGACTGACCGGCAAATGCTACAGAAACATCATTTCAGTACTCTATTCAAAAAACAAATTCAATTTCATTGATTTGGGTCAATTTTATCAATTTGGCAGCATTTCCGCTAATTTGGTAAAGTTTAAGAAAAGTTACCAAGTTATTTAGAGATATTCCGCTAAATTCGTAGCTCTGAATTTGCAGATCTGAAGAATAAAATATCCTGATCCCGTTTGTATATACTAAATGAAAACACTAAAATTGTATTAGAAAGATACATACACCCGTTCTACTCCTTTTCTACTTCAACAATCGGCTCTAAATGAATTTATTGGGTAAACACAATATATGAGTTTATTAGCTAAACATAATATATGAGCTTGAAACCTCTTTGCTAAAATAAATGAAAGTGATGTACGCAGTCCGCAATTTATATATTTTTATATAAATAAAAGAACAATCAAACCGTTCATTTATAAAATATATTTTTACATCCATTTATTTATTATTCAAATAGAAAACATAATAATAAATATTAACAACACATTTAATTTCATTCCGTTGCCGAGCAACATGATATAAGGTAGAATCTTCCCCGTAAAATGCGAAATTAAATAGCCATTTTGATTTCTTTATACTTCTCATGGTTGAGTAAAAGCTTGAGAAAGATGAACCATGGAGGTAGATTTTCCCATTTAAATTCATGTTTCAAACAATTCATGTTTTCCTATAGGGACTAATTAATGCAAAAATCCTGCACCAAACTCGGAAATAAAGTTTTATTTCATTTTAACGTTTTAAACAAACGATTTTGATCCTTTCCGTTTGGATAAACCACGGAGTTGGAGAGTAGAACTCCTAGGAAAAAGTTCCGTTTTTCATTAATATCTCGATAACCCCTGGTCTTAGAAACTTGAAATTTGGACTAAATTTATGGGGGTGCTATTTTAAGGATATTCCCAAAATTTCAATAAATTCGGTTCAGCCGTTTTCCCGTGATGATGAGACGAACGAAAATTTCGTTTTTTACTAATATCTCGAGAGCCACTGGTCGTAGAAACTCAAAACACAGACTAAATTTTAAGTGGGGCTATTTCTAGGCTACCCACTAAATTTCATCAAATTCGGTTCAACCGTTCTTCCGTGATGATGGGACAAACAGACAGACAGACAGATTTTCAATTTTATTTATATGGATTACATCTATTAATAAAATAGTTATGGCTTTCTGTAATCAGAGCATTCATTTACAGACATCCTTTATTTATTTTATATGATTCATTGAAATATCTGGCGTACAAGAGTTAGGTATATACATATTTTTATATTCGTGTTTGATTACAGGTATTAATAAAAATATTATATAGTGCTGTATTCAGGGAATTAATTTATAGGCACTCTGTATTTATTTGATTTGATTCAAGAATCTGGCGACCAACCCAGGACTATAGGATATAAAAAATTTGATATTTCCAGCCACAAGCCTTTTTTCTTTTATATATATATTCATTAATGTAAATTTTATCGCATAAAATAATCTGTGAGGACTGTATTTATTTAAATTGTTCAGAATTTGTAGTTTTAAAATAATTGGTGAAAAGCTATAGCGAGAAATTTACCGTCTATTAATTTGCAAACAAATTTCCCCTAAAACATATGTTTCCTAGAATCGGCTATATATATAGCTTAGATGATGACTAATATAGATTCAGCATCGAATTCCGGAAGGAGTAAAGAGGTTCAATAAAGATTTCTACTTCCAATTCTTTAGATGTCAATTTCAGTTTTTTTTCTAGAATTCGTACACGCCGCTTACATGGAGACTCATTCATACAATTTTGTCGTATTTTTGCATTAGTAACGTGAAACATTTTAAATTTACGTCAACCAAATTTCATAAAAAATGAACAGATAATTTTAAGCAAGTATGGATACAAACATTTCATTGCTTTCTCTCTCTCTCTCTCTCTTTCTTTCTCTCTCTTTCTCTTTCTCTCTTTTTCGCTCTCTCTTTCTCTCTCTTTCTCTCTCTCTTTCTCTCTCTCTTTCTCTCTCTCTTTCTCTCTCTCTCTTTCTCTCTATTTTTCTTTCTCTTTCTCTCTCTCTCTTTCTCTCACACACACACACATTCATCCCGCTAAAATAATAGTTAATCAGTGCTCTATTACCCATTATAGCCAAAACACATACATTCATCGTAAGCGCTACATTTGAACACCATTACACTTTAATTGCATTTTCCCATGTCCCCATTCCTCTGCTCACAATAAAGTGTATAACAATGAAATGTATATATTATTATTAGAAGTAAGAGTATAAACGTCACTCTACTCCAAAACACGAAGGGATTTAAGAGAGAGTTGGCAAATATTTCATTTTCAGTAGTTAGCAGGGAATTATAATATCTTGCTATGCGATGTCTTTAATTCTGAAAGCATGCTATAATAAAGTCAATACACGATTGTGAAAGCAGTCGTTTTAGCAAATATGACCTATCACTAATACTTTAGTTGTAATAAGTTTACTTTCCTAATGTCAAAAATACGAAATAGTTAAAAGATTTTATTCCATTGAAAAGAAATTTCTAGATTTAATGTGAAAAAGATTAATGTTTACTTTACCTTATATCTTCTAAAGGAAAGTTCCTTATTTCTCCTAGTATTTACGTAC
Organism: Amaurobius ferox; assembly: GCA_951213105.1. Classification (NCBI taxonomy): domain Eukaryota; kingdom Metazoa; phylum Arthropoda; class Arachnida; order Araneae; family Amaurobiidae; genus Amaurobius; species Amaurobius ferox. The sequence continues at coordinate 92,103,643 of OX578133.1, forward strand.
AGCCAAAACTGCTATTTGTTTAAAATATGTTAATTTTATAGCTGGTTTTATTGACTCATGTAGTTTCTTTTAGTTACCTTTGACTCATGTAGTTCGGTTAGTTGCCATTTTAATTTATCATTACTATGGTTTTACTCATTTAAGAAGTGCTTTGAATCAGTCTTAGTACATATTTTACAGTTCATTAATTCTGCTCCACCTCTTATTCCTTCCTCCTTCTTCGACCCAGACCGTCCAACCTACCCGAAGTTGTAAGGTATCTGTTTTGACAGCCGGAAAATGTCATCTAATTTGGACCGGAATCCAGTGAGGACAGCATCCACAGGGACCGTACCCTCCTTCTCCTACAACCAACATCTCGGAAGGACTGACGGACCCACATATTAACGTGCCCGTACTTCACGTGAACACGGGGGCAATTTAGAGAAAGGCGGGAATCAAACTCGGGTCATCTGAGTGCAATCCCCTAGCCTTAACCAGTAGGCTGCCCCACCCGTTCCTTCCTCCTGGGTTTACTATCTCTTTTCGTACTTCGCCGTTGGAAACCCTCACACCTGCCCTGCGTCTGCACGTTTGTTGTTCTTACATCAGTTGTTCTTACATATTGTGTTCCTGTGTCCTGGCGAAAAAGGCTGTTTGGTGAAACTATTACTTTTGTGTCTCCAACACGATTATTTTTGTGTTGTATGCTACTTTTAACGACGTCATTTTAGTTTTATGTGTTTAATTGAAGGATTGGTAAGACTTATATATTTAAGAGAAAGAACTGCTAAGTACAACATAACAATAAAATATATAGACGTTATTAGAAGTAATTAAACTGTACTCACTCCGAAACTCCTGGAGAGATTTAAGAGAGAGAGCTGGCAAATATTTCGTCAGGAGTTAGCAATGAATTATAATCTCTCATTCTTTTGCTAGATGATGTCTTTAATTCTGAATGCATGCAAGGAGGAAGGCAATGCGCGGTTGTGAAAGCACTCGATTTAGCAGATATGACTCTTCGCTAATACTTTATTTGCAGTAACCCTTCCGCCCTAATGGCAAAAATACAAAGTAATGAAAAGACTTTATTCCATTAGAAGGGAATTTCGAGATTTATTTGAGTAAAGATAACGTTTGCTTTGCCATTTATCTACAGGAAAGTATGTTATTTATCTTAAACTATAGGTGTTTAATTAGGAGATAAGAAATACATAAATTTAGGGGAAGAAAATTTTTAAGTACTAAGTCGAGACTATTTCTAAAGCTTTAAACTAAATTGCACGTGCCTGCGCGACGATTGTGTGAACAAGGAAAATAGATATTTGTTTAATTTAACCCACTGATTTTCGAAAAAGGATTCAATTTTTGCACACCTCATGTAATTTTTACGAATTTTTTTAATAAATCTTTCAACTATTACATATAGGGGTTCCAGGCTTCATAGTCTGTATGTCAATTCAATTCTCGTATACGCTTATATACATATCTCTATGAAATCGTATGAAATATATATAGGAAGACCATACGTACGAAATGTATACCAATCGTACGAAATGTATACCAATCGTACGAAATGTATTATAGGAAGACCATGAACAATTCCTCTTTATAAATGCACGCGGAACTAATCATTAGTGTCAAAAATTAATCTATATCATTGTACTTTAGTATAACTTTGTCAATTTAAAAATCTATATTAAATATAAACTAAAAATATATCTATTTATTGTGCTACTTGCAGCATGAAAAAGATAAAATTAATAAAAAATAACTTAACAACCGATAAAATAGAAAATATTATAAAACACCTTCAGAAATCAGAAACAAAAAGAAAATGGAAGTAATGTCTTTAAAATGCAACAGAATTAGAAATCAAAAATGAAACATAATGGAAGGTAAATCATGAAGGTATAAATTATTCACAGAATTATCATCAATGAACCAGAAACAGTAGAAAACATAAATAAGTAATTAGAATAATTTAAAACAATGGATAGAAAACTGAACATCTACAATATCCGTGGATACGCATGCACATTTTCAACTTCCTAACGTGCATTTCAATAAATAACTTTGTAACTATATAAAAAGTTATTTTGCTCCTCTAAGAACATCCAAAAAATTAAAAATACAGGAAAAATGAAAGAATAAAAATTAATATAACATAAATGAAAGAACGCTAAATGTAGCATTGCTAGGTGATTAACATAAGCAAAGCAGCATTCACGGAGTCCCTCATATTGCCTGCCATCAGCAAATCAACATCGTCGGTTTTATTTACAGTTGTACTGTGACAGAGAAATTTGGACTACAACAGATTGGCAACGTATCGTATTAAGCAACGGATCTTGCTGCTGTTTGGGAATTGATGACCACCGTGTTAGCGCATGAGGGCCACAAATAAGCACTTCAAACCGAACCTGAATTTTGAGAAACACACTGACCCCCACTGCTGGCGTTATGATCTGGTGAACTATCTAATATAATAGGCGGTCAACATTAGTAGTGATACGAGGTACATTGAGCAAATCATGCATCCTGGTGTTGTTTTTTATATCAGGTATGCAAAGGATCTATTTTCCTCCAATATAATACCCTCAGGCACGCAGCCATTTTTTCCTCGGAATGCCTCCATCATGTTTCCACACTTTCTTGGCCTGCACTGTCTCCAGATACGTCACCCATCGATTAGTTGTAGGATCAGATGTAACGACAGCTACGGCAATGTACAAGTGTGCGGAATCTGCAGGGACAATCGCAACATCCATCAGAAAATCTGTCGTAAAAATAGCAAACAGCATCTGAATGACTCTATCGAGAACGTATTCAGGTAAATCTGCCTGTATCCAGTAAAGAGGAAGTCCTACAATGTACTAAAGGTAACGTTAAAGTCTACAATTATTACGCAAGAAATTGTTCCTTTGCCATGACATTGAAATCATTTATTATCATCGTCATTGCAATCATGAAACAATCGCTCCCAACACCTCCTTCTCGGTGCGTAACATTTTTATTAATGATGCGTAACATTTTTCAAGCTTGTAATTTGCGTGACAAAATTCATTCCGGATTTATCGAAACTTCATTGGCTTCGATAAGATGGTTTATGTTCGGTACCACACTGATTTTGACTTTATGTATTTCGCTCATTTCCTTTTGCTGTTTCACAATTAAACACATTTGCCTTTGATAGTGTTAACTCACAGAAATATAACTGCCATCATGGATGAAGTGTACCCCAGATGAAGTCTTAACTGTTATTGTTGTTGAAATGCAGACCGTCCGACCTACCATAAAGGTGTAAGGTAACGTGTTTGGACGGCCGGGAAGTGCCACCCAATTTAGACCAGAACCCAGTGGGGGAGGCATCCACAGGGGCCGTACCCTCCTTCCCCTACCACCAACCTCTCGGAAGGACTTACGGACCCACATGTTTAACGTGATCGTACTCCGCGTGAACACGGCGGCAGATTGGGCAGCGGCAGAAATCGATCCCGGGCCTACAGAGTGCAATTCCCGCGCGCTAACCACTGGGCTACCGCGCCCTGAAGTCTTAACTGTGTGATTGCACTTTTATTTCACACTTTAGTTAAGTACTCATCTACCCTATATAGCGTCTCGAAGTCTTATTAGGCTTACGATTATAATTCTTGTTTAACAAATTTAGAATCTTTATACATAGTACATATATAATCATTTTTCATCTATTTTTACACACACTTATATTCAATTCACATCTTTTTTACATTCACATATTTTCATCTTACTATACATACACTTAAATTTTAGACCGTCTATCATACTATTGTATCATTTTTTTCATCATAATCTGTATGTATATAATATTGATAGATTTTTATCTGTAATTTGGTTTTGAAAATTATTTTATACTATTCTTGTTTCTTGTTCTACAATATTGGATACTTAAATTAGTTCTACAATATTGGATATTTACATTAGTTCTACAATATTGGATACTTACATTACGATTATAATTCTTGTTTAGCAAATTTAGAATCTTTTTACATACATATATTTTCATTTTTCATATATTTTTACACACACTTATATTCAATTCACATCTTTTTTACATACACATATTTTCATCTTACTATACATACACTTAAATTTTAGACCGTCTATCATACTATTGTATCATTTTTTTCATCATGATCTGTATGTATATAATATTGATAGGTTTTCATCTGTAATTTGTTTTTGAAAATTATTTTATACTATTCTTGTTTCTTGTTCTACAATATTGGATACTTACATTAGATTTATCACCTATGATAAAAATATGGTTAGATTATTGGATATTTTAGTTGTTGAACATTGAAATATTGGTCCTATAAATACTAATATATTTTAATCTTTATTTTAATCCAAAAATGCATTTAAATATTATATATATATATATATATATATATATATATATATATACATATAAAAATAAGTATATCACGAACGGAACTCCTATTTAAGTAAAGGAGAAAACAGAAACCTTATAGAGGATGTGGCGCTTAGCAGCTCTGCATCCAGAGTGGAATACAAGGATATAAACAAGAAGAAAAAATAAGCGAGAACAGGAGTGACCATATGATTTGCATAGAATGGCTGGGGTGGATTGCGACACCCCTTTCCCGCTTAAAGCAGCTTTTACGACCCGGGCAACGCTCACGGCACCAATGTAACTCAATGGTCAATCTCCCACATGTGCAAAGACAGAAGCACCCGAACGGACAAAAGAGCAAAGATGGAACCAAGCATGGAAGAGATACACCTTACTATCCAGCATGAAAACACAACATTTTATAAGGGAAAGTCGCACATGCGCGAAAAGACTTCAAGATGATAGGATCGCAGATATGAAAATATATATGATTAAGAATTCTCATTTAGAATCAAACAATGTACAATTTCTTTCTTTGAAAAAGGAATAGTAATAATGTTGTAAAAAATATCTAGGGTAATTTCTTTTTAATGCATCATTTATTATTTTATTACATTCATGAATGCAGTCTTTTTTAAAAGTACTGTAGTTTCTGTTTCTTCTGAAGTACCCGATAATAATATTTCTGAATATATTTTTAGTGAGGTTTGAATTCCAATCAATAATATTATTAATTTTGATATTGTATGAATTTCTCTTGTCGTGTATGGTTGTATAAATTCCATACTGTTGGTGCTTTCTTATTGACAAATCCAGGAAGTCTGTCGATCCATCCTCATTGATCGGGTTTTCAATTAAGTCCAATTCCCTTGGGTAGAATGCAAAATCTATGTCAGGGGTGTTTGCATAACCCCCTAATATCACGTCGTCAACATAACGGAAATAAGGTATTTCCGATAATAGATGGGTTCCTCTTTCATATTTGGATAGATAAATATCCGCCAATATTGATGAGCATGCACCACCCATGGGTATGCCTTTGACCTGTTTGTAGAAATGCATACCGTCATATAGTATGTTTTCATTTAAAACCAACTCAATCAAATCCAAATATCTTCTGAGAGTTATATATGGTTTTAAATTATACTCTTCATGTAATTCTTTCAAAATCATTTGTAGGTTTGTTAAATCGATGTTATTAAACAGATCCCTGAAATCGTAGCTTCTGAAGTTTAAATCTTTATGGCAAAATTTCAGTCGGTCTATCAATTCTTGTCCGTTTTTTAACATTATGGAGTTTTGCTTCTTAATATCAGTCATAACATATTGGAGTAATTTCAGAAGTTTTTTATTTGCATGTTCCAGGTATGATCCGCATCCCACTGTTACAGTACGGAACTTGACTGGCTTTTTGTGTAACTTGGGAATGAGGATCAAGTATGGAAATTTTACTGATTTAATATCCATACCAATTCTTTTATACAGTGCTTTTATTCTATTAGTGATGATTGATTCGTTGCTAGGAATTAATGTATACATGGCACAATCCTTATAGCATTGTGTTAAAGTATCGACATAGAATTTTTTTTTACGTGAATGCAAAATTCGATACGATTTTGTCGGTGTATGTCAATACGAATTCTTCATTAAAATGTTTGATTGAAAACGGAAATTGAGAACTCCCAGAATCCTTGTTTCTTCTCGGGTAGAATTGGCAAAAAGCACTGTAAAAGGCATATTTCCATGCGTTAAAAGTTTGTACAGGTATACTGTGTTTGACAGCCATCTTGTATATGAAGGTTTCCAGATCGTAATTAAATTCATTATAAATATCATTATATTCTTGTATTCGGTACTTAGTACCAAGTTGTAATAAGTTTTTGAGTTTATTATCTTTTATAAAATCTAAGTTTCCAGTAATTATATGCTTGTGGTAGGGATCACAATGTATATTTTTATGACATTGACAGGATTCAATATTAAATGAAGACACGGTTTTACATAATTTATTGTAGTTGAATAATCTTCTTCCGTTGGTTCTTACAAAGCGATAGGATATCTTAATATTTAGATTAGGCAAAGGAAGACGTTCTTCTATATTATGTAATATTTGGTTGAATGGAATATTTTCGAACATTTTATTCTTAAATGTTGTGATAAAAAATTCTTTTGATTTGTTAATTTGATATTTTGGTTCAAGTGCTACATTATATTTTGCGGCTCTGAGTTTAATTAAATCCAGAATGATGTCTATATTAGTGTTTGTATCTTCTGTATTGCAGTTATTTTCACTTAAATTGAAATTTATAATAAAATTCCATATACGTTGTAAGTATTTGATTTTGATACTGTTGGCTATATTCTTGATCCATCCGAATTTCACCGTTATTTCTGTCTTTATGAAGTCTGAGATTTTTTCTTCTGTTTTGATATAATTAAATTGTTGCTTTTTATTTCCTCTTTGGTGTCTATAAGTTTTCTTAGGTATTGAATTTTCTAAGAGAGGGTATGCTTTACTATTCCTGCATCTTTCTTTATTGCAATTTTCCTTGAATAATAAAGTATTCAGACCATATGGATATGCAGAATTATATTGCTTTATATGGGTGTTTTCCCACCACAAGCGTTCAGAAAGGTCTGGTCCTATATCAATAATAGTTACCATAATATTGCTGAAGGGGTGTACTTGAAAATGTCGTACTTCTAAGTTATTATTGGTGGATAGCTGTTGGATTTTGCCCACTTGACTTCGGTGCAGATTTATACGGATATTCAGGGAATTCTGCGTCTGTCCTATATATTTCGCCTGACAGGCAAGGCATGATATGCAATATACCACATTAAAAGTTTTGCAAAAGATTTTTATATTGTCCTTTTTTGTAGAAATTTGGTGTGGATTGGCTACGGGACAAAGCTTACATCGCTTAGAATTGCATTTCTTGAACTTGAAGTTCTTCATATGGTGGTAGTGTTGATAAAAGTCGTTAAAAAAAGATGATCTATTATAGATCGTGTCATTTATTACAAAAGAATTTACATTTTTTATGTTTGTCACAGCTTTATCATGGACAATTGTACAAGGCTTATAAACACTGCTCATCACTTGCTTCAATATAAAGATTAGGGTATTTTTTCCTCGGAATGCCTCCATCATGTTTCCACACTTTCTTGGCCTGCACTGTCTCCAGATACGTCACCCATCGATTATTTGTAGGATCAGATGTAACGACAGCTACGGCAATGTACAAGTGTGCGGAATCTGCAGGGACAATCGCAACATCCATCAGAAAATCTGTCGTAAAAATAGCAAACAGCATCTGAATGACTCTATCGAGAACGTATTCAGGTAAATCTGCCTGTATCCAGTAAAGAGGAAGTCCTACAATGTACTAAAGGTAACGTTAAAGTCTACAATTATTACGCAAGAAATTGTTCCTTTGCCATGACATTGAAATCATTTATTATCATCGTCATTGCAATCATGAAACAATCGCTCCCAACACCTCCTTCTCGGTGCGTAACATTTTTATTAATGATGCGTAACATTTTTCAAGCTTGTAATTTGCGTGACAAAATTCATTCCGGATTTATCGAAACTTCATTGGCTTCGATAAGATGGTTTATGTTCGGTACCACACTGATTTTGACTTTATGTATTTCGCTCATTTCCTTTTGCTGTTTCACAATTAAACACATTTGCCTTTGATAGTGTTAACTCACAGAAATATAACTGCCATCATGGATGAAGTGTACCCCAGATGAAGTCTTAACTGTTATTGTTGTTGAAATGCAGACCGTCCGACCTACCATAAAGGTGTAAGGTAACGTGTTTGGACGGCCGGGAAGTGCCACCCAATTTAGACCAGAACCCAGTGGGGGAGGCATCCACAGGGGCCGTACCCTCCTTCCCCTACCACCAACCTCTCGGAAGGACTTACGGACCCACATGTTTAACGTGATCGTACTCCGCGTGAACACGGCGGCAGATTGGGCAGCGGCAGAAATCGATCCCGGGCCTACAGAGTGCAATTCCCGCGCGCTAACCACTGGGCTACCGCGCCCTGAAGTCTTAACTGTGTGATTGCACTTTTATTTCACACTTTAGTTAAGTACTCATCTACCCTATATAGCGTCTCGAAGTCTTATTAGGCTTACGATTATAATTCTTGTTTAACAAATTTAGAATCTTTATACATAGTACATATATAATCATTTTTCATCTATTTTTACACACACTTATATTCAATTCACATCTTTTTTACATTCACATATTTTCATCTTACTATACATACACTTAAATTTTAGACCGTCTATCATACTATTATATCATTTTTTTCATCATAATCTGTATGTATATAATATTGATAGATTTTTATCTGTAATTTGGTTTTGAAAATTATTTTATACTATTCTTGTTTCTTGTTCTACAATATTGGATACTTAAATTAGTTCTACAATATTGGATATTTACATTAGTTCTACAATATTGGATACTTACATTACGATTATAATTCTTGTTTAGCAAATTTAGAATCTTTTTACATACATATATTTTCATTTTTCATATATTTTTACACACACTTATATTCAATTCACATCTTTTTTACATACACATATTTTCATCTTACTATACATACACTTAAATTTTAGACCGTCTATCATACTATTGTATCATTTTTTTCATCATGATCTGTATGTATATAATATTGATAGGTTTTCATCTGTAATTTGTTTTTGAAAATTATTTTATACTATTCTTGTTTCTTGTTCTACAATATTGGATACTTACATTAGATTTATCACCTATGATAAAAATATGGTTAGATTATTGGATATTTTAGTTGTTGAACATTGAAATATTGGTCCTATAAATACTAATATATTTTAATCTTTATTTTAATCCAAAAATGCATTTAAATATTATATATATATATATATATATATATATATATATATATATATATATATATATAATGTATAAAGAGAATTTATAAAAAGTAAAAAAAGGAAGGAAGGCTTAGCAAAAAGCTTACACAATGGCGGTAAGGGGTTGTGACCTCACTCCCCAGTTGTCAACAAGCTTGTCATAAATGCCGCGGCATTGCACTCCTGGACGCCAGCTTTGGCTGAAGCCCACCTCCGGAGTGACAATAAGAATTATCACAAGACCTCCAAAAAAGAAGGAATCAAGGACGAGAGGATGACCATTACTGTATTAGGAACCAGTCTCGCTGACTACGATGACCTTTATATTGCTTCGTTTTGATCGTTCTGCAGTCCTGTCATTTGCATTATGCGAACCTTCATCTGCTAAATGTGTTTAAAAAAGATTTTAACTTTATACAATACACACTATTGCTACGGTATAAATTATCAATATATTTTAGCATAAATGGAATAGGGTAATTTTGTAGATATGCTTGCTGTAGAAATATTCGATCAAAATCAATGCGCAAATCTTCATCTTTAATAATTCTTTGAATTCTGACCAACTCCCCCAAGAATACATTCCTAAATATATTCAAGTGAAGTTTGGAGTTCCAATGTACTATACTGTTTATAGGTATTTTAAAACTGTTTCTTTTGTCATAGATGGTAAAACCTATTGGGATTTGTCCAAAGTTGATACTCAAATCCAAAAATTCTACTACATTTTTAATTGTAGCCGGATTTTCTTTCAAAACAAAGTTGGATGGGTAGAAATCAAAGTTCATACAAAAGTTTTTATTTTCATATCCAACAATCACATCATCTACGTAACGTAGGTATACAATTTCGTTGTTAATATGTGACTGGCTTTCATAAAAATTGAGGTAGAGATCAGCAAGTATAGAAGAACACCCCCCCCCCCATGGGGATGCCTTTAATTTGCTGATATATAAAGATTCCATTGAAAAGATAGTTTTCTTTAATGACAATTTTAATTATAGTCTTAAATCTATTGAATTCTATAGTTTTCTTCAAATCGTATTCGTCATATAAAAGGTTAAGGATATTAGATAAGTCTTAAAGATCAATAGTGTTGAAGAGCTCTTGAAAGTCATATGTTTTCAAGTATAATGGATTTTTGTGATATTTTAAAGACTTTATAACTTCTTGACTGTTCTTGATTATGTAACTGCCTTTATTATTAATTTGTTGCAACAGAGGTTTTAAAAGTTTAAGTAAAATAGAATTAGCTTTTATAAGATAAGTATTACAACCGACAGTAACTGGTCGGAAACTAGTGGGGCATTTATGCAATTTTGGAATATGAATTATGTATGGGTACTTAATTAAGCCTTACTTAATATATCTTATCAGGTGCAATACTTGTGATCTGTCATATATCGGACAAACAAAAAATCCTCTGAATATTCGTATCAACTCACATCGTAATCATATCAAGAAAAATTTAAGCAATAACCAAGAATGCCATTTACTTTACTCTCATTTTCAAGATCATTCATTCAGTAATATCACGGTCTCAATATTAGACTTCGTGATTAAACAGGAAAATCGCATATGGTGGGAGAACATGCATATTTTACAGCGTAACACAGTATACCCCTACGGACTCAATTCTGTTATGTTCAACAAACTCTATAACAACGATTATTATTATTCCCCACACAACTATAGTATTAACTACAGCTCTGTTACTGGACGTAAAAGATGGTTCCGCAGTACAAAAAGGAAAAAGCAACATTTAAATTATTGCATCGAATCTTTTAAAAGTTTTATACAGGATGTTTATAGATCTGAAACACATAAAGCTGATATCATACGTATTTATATACTGAGTATGCGTAAAAAATATATGCAAAACATTTGGACAATTTGGTCCAAACAACTAAAAATCTGGCAAACTAAAGAAACTTCTATTTTCCAAAAACTTAATTTAGCCACCCTCAGCGATTGGTTAAAAAAACGATCCCAATTTATTAATCTCAAATTGAAGAATGATGAAGTGGATCAATTTAAATATTCTGCATATTTTAATATCCTGTTTCAAAACAAAACCTTCAATCATATTCCTTTTAGAAGAATTTTGAAAGAACATCAACATCATCTTCCTATACTTAACTTAAAAATCAAGACAACCTACAGATATGTAATCCCATTGGGAAGAAGAGTTTTTAACTATATCTTATTAAGTAAAAATCTACAAAATGCAAATATAACAAAATGTAATTGTGAAAATAATCCTTATTCAGATCCTTTGATAGGACATATTGTCACTGGTGATAGTGCTGTCCTGGAGGATAGCCATTTAATACAAGCCTTTCAACTTGGTACAAAATATCGTAATCCTCATCCCGGCAATACATATGAAGCCTTTCAAAAATATATTGATAAATTTATATATGATCAGTCCATAAGATTCAGTTTGCCTGATTTCACCTTCAATCAATGGCGATACAAGATATGCAACGACTTCAAGTTTTTTTATAATAATCTATATCAACCACCTGACAAATGCAATTTGAACTTTAAGCATCTCAAGAACATTCAAGAACGGTTTATAATTACTTATACTGATAAAGTTTCAAGTAATTACGCATTCACCTGCAAATTCTATTATATTCAAACCTTAAAAGAAAAATATGAAAATGTTATGCTATATCGAAAAGTTAACCTTCCCCTACGGGAAATTTCTAATAGAATTAAAGCCTTATATCAACAAACAGGCATTAAATACACTGGCTTAATTAAGTACCCATACTTAATTATTTTCCAAAATTGCATAAATGCCCCACTAGTTTCCGACCAGTTACTGTCGGTTGTAATACTTATCTTATAAAAGCTAATTCTATTTTACTTAAACTTTGAAAACCTCTGTTGCAACAAATTAATAATAAAGGCAGTTACATAATCAAGAACAGTCAAGAAGTTATAAAGTCTTTAAAATATCACAAAAATCCATTATACTTGAAAACATATGACTTTCAAGAGCTCTTCAACACTATTGATCTTGAAGACTTATCTAATATCCTTAACCTTTTATATGAAGAATACGATTTGAAGAAAACTATAGAATTCAATAAATTTAAGACTATAATTAAAATTGTCATTAAAGAAAACTATCTTTTCAATGCAATCTTTATATATCAGCAAATTAAAGGCATCCCCATGGGGGGGGGGTGTTCTTCTATACTTGCTGATCTCTACCTCAATTTTTATGAAAGCCAGTCACATATTAGCAACGAAATTGTATACCTACGTTACGTAGATGATGTGATTGTTGGATATGAAAATAAAAACTTTTGTATGAACTTTGATTTCTACCCACCCAACCTTGTTTTGAAAGAAAATCCGGCTACAATTAAAAATGTAGTAGAATTTTTGGATTTGAGTATCAACTTTGAACAAATCCCAATAGGTTTTACCATCTATGACAAAAGAAACAGTTTTAAAATACCTATAAACGGTATAGTACATTGGAACTCCAACCTTCACTTGAATATATTTAGGAATGTATTCTTGGGGGAGTTGGTCAGAATTCAAAGAATTATTAAAGATGAAGATTTGCGTATTGATTTTGATCGAATATTTCTACAGCAAGCATATCTACAAAATTACCCTATTCCATTTATGCTAAAATATAATGATAATTTATACCGTAGCAATATTGTGTATTGTATAAAGTTAAAATCTTTTTTAAACACATTTAGCAGATGAAGGTTCGCATAATGCAAATGACGGGACCGCAGAACGATCAAAACGAAGCAATATAAAAGTCATCGTAGTCAGCGAGACTGGTTGCTAATACAGTAATGGTCATCCTCTCGTCCTTGATTCCTTCTTTTTTGGAGGTCTTGTGATAATTCTTATTGTCACTCCGGAGGTGGGCTTCAGCCAAAGCTGGCGTCCAGGAGTGCAATGCCGCGGCATTTATGACAAGCTTGTTGACAACTGGGGAGTGAGGTCACAACCCCTTACCGCCATTGTGTAAGTTTTTTGCTAAGCCTTCCTTCCTTTTTTCACTTTTTATAAATTCTCTTCATACATTATATATTGTGTATAGTACATCTTGCTGCTTTTCGCATATATACTATAACACTACACATTTCTATAATTACTTACATTTTTATTCTATATTTTATATATTATATATATATATATATATATATATATATATATATCTGTGCGTTAAACAAACTTCTTATATAATACAATGATAAAGTCAATTGAGCTAATTCTTTGAATTCGCATATAACAAGACGATCTCATAATGCATGAAAAGCACTACATGATTTCCAAGTATTTTAAGTCTTTATAAGAAATAACATGAACCACAGTATAAAATGAAACTATTTGTTGTTATTTAATTTGTATTTCGGAAAGAAGGTCATAATCATCAAAAAGCCTGTCTCTAGCAACTTAAACGCCAGACAGCTTCTTTCCATTGCTTTTGCAATGCCTTATTTAAAAGAATAGAAATCCTTGTTTTCCGTTATCTCACTGCCTGATATGTTTCCTCTTCATAAACTTCATTTTCTGTTACAACTAGATCAAAAGAAGTAATATCGTAAAAGTTATGATGCATTAGATTCTCAGCATCCCTTAAAAAATTTAAATGCTGTTTTTAAAGATAAAATGTTACTTCGAGTCCATAAAATTATCAGTTTTGTTGGTATGACTAATGTTCTGAACGTTCCAAATGGTTTTATTTGAAATTGCTTGCCATTTTGCTCACATATACAAAAAAAACTAATCATAAATTTATTTTAAAGAAATAAGGAAATACATAAATGTTAAAAGTAACAGTATCAATAAGGATTCTGTTATGTAGCCTACATCGGTGATTCTAAACCATTTCAGCTTTCATGGGATGCTGATATACAGAATTTCTAGGAAAGCCCTTATGCACCGCAATCACTTTGTAAGGAATTCCCTATGGCTATAGATGTCAAGGCTATCTACAGTAAAGTGAACATTCCCGATCGAATAAAGAGGATTACAGCACTTCTAGCTGAGAATTTAAGAATTTAGTGTAAATATCTCATAACAATGCAAGATTGACAAAAAAATTAATTACAGAGTTGTATACTTTTGTATAATTAGAAGGCATCTACTGTGGAGTACGCGTCCCCGTGGTCTATGTGGTGAGGTGGATTTTACAGATAAATACAATAAATATTAAACACTTAAATACATTGCCGATACTCACCAAATAGTCCCACCAGGCTCAAGCGCGTTAAAGTATAGTGGGGTCCGATTGGACCTAAGTACATTTCGTTTGCTGAAACAATTAATCACTCCCTTTTTTTGTGGCCACTTAACAATTTATTTACAGAACACATGAAATCTCAATTCAAACATTAAATACAAAATACACAATTACAAATGAGTTCCCTATTTACCTAAACTTGACCTCGGGGTGCACAGTTTATTTTGCATTAATTTGCATATTTATCTTATTTATCATCCAAACTTGTAATTAATTACTTTTGTTAAGAAAACAATATATATAAATATTCAATTTTGCAAATCTCCCATTTAGCATAACTTTGCCCTTACACTATTGGCTCACACAAATTAATCTTAAACCTTCATATACACATTTTAAATCAATATATAATTCTCATACCTTCATTACATACGAACTCCACTGAGTGCTGTAGCTGACCTCTGCACGTTGGAATGGGTGGCACGATTAATTGAAGTTTGGTTCATTTATTTGAATAGTTCATGAAAAACACTACCAGTCTGAGAAAACACGGTTGCGTATCATCAGGTGACGAAAACTTTTGCCAAGTATTATTTTGGAGATGGGCACACTGTCCACTTTCCTTCTCCTCCTCTTAATTTCGGTTTAGTCCCAGCGGCTCTTGAGTGAGCATGCGTACAGGTTTCACCGAAGTTCACGATCAGATATTTTGTAGAGATTGTCTGCTGCTTAGGAGCCCTGGATTGATGCTCCGCAAACACTCCTTACACGCAGTATTACAGTTACCACGGCTTAAATGCAGCTAAAGGAGCAAAGGTCCTACACCGCGCCGTTTTAGTGGTAGAGCTGTGTTGTACTGCAACCAAACAAAAACAAATGACGATGGGCATACTGTTCACTTTCCTTCTCCTCCTCTTAACTTAGGCTTTATCCCAGCGGCTCTTGAGTGAGCATGCGTACGGGTTTTACCTAAAGAGAGGAGATCAGATACTTTATTTGTAGAGATTGGCTGCTGCTTAGGAGCCCTGGATTGATGCTCCGCAAATATTCCGTGCACACAGTATTACAGTTACCACGGCTTAAATGCAGCTAAAGGAGCAAGGTCCTACACCGCGCCGTTTTGGTGGTAGATCTGTGTGTACTGCAACCAAATAAAAACATGACGACATTCTTCCATTTTCTGGTCGCCACCGCCCGAAGAAAATGCGCCCTCACGCTGAGTTAGGCTCGGCTCGTCTTGGCAACGAGTCGCCTTCTTTACCGGACTCACCACGTCGGTTCCTCGGCAAAGGCATTTGCCGCCCGAGATAGGAACCGCGGATGCCGGGTCAGAGATGCATCAAAAATGCATGCCGGAGCGGGCTTCACCAAACACAAGTGCCACGCACTTGGAGTGCTCTCTTCTCGAGCTCAGAAAAGCCACTGACGATTTTTACATTTCTAAAAACTTTCAGAATTTTAAAACAAGGGGAACGACAAAAATACAGGGAGGAAGTCCCCCACTTCCCATTCGCTGCTTCCCAAAACGCAATAAAAAAGGAGGTCCAAAAATGCTTCACACCATTGGTTTTTGAAGCGACGCTCATTTTTTATGCGCTCCACTCAAACACAATAACCAGAGGGCATTCTACAACCGGGTGGTCCAAGGACCGAAACCCCGACGCGAGCCACACCTGACAGGGCTATAAATTCTCAAAGATTTGTAGCTCAACTTTGACATTTTGCTGCAATTAAATCTCTGAATATTTACAATCCATGTCAGTGCGCATACAACCCAACGGCGCCAAAAAATCCCAATTCCGTCTGTGCAAAGGCCTAGCTATTACATAAATCACAAACATAGTATACATTTTAATTACAATACACATTCCCGTTTTTCCCAGGGTTACGTATCAAAATATGTGATTATCATATCACATCTACAATAAAACTGCTACTGAAGATTTTTTCACAATATAGATATTTGCGAGCGGCTGTCGTATTCAGAAATGCTAAAATGAGCATTACTTGCTTGCACAGGAATTTAATCTGAAATCCTGGTCAAAATTCCATTCGTTGGCAATAATGCACATTTAAATTCTAGAAAAAATATTACCGCGTTATTTCACAAACATTGCAAGTGTCACCATCTTACAATTCCTGATGATACGATATTTTGACAAGCATTTATTTCCTTCCGTATACGCGTACCGTGCGTTCCTTGTGTCGATTTCTACTAATAAAGAATTACATTACAACTTTGTAATTGGCTGTTTTTCTCATATCTCATTGTGTTGCCGAGTTTGTTATCCTAATTGTTTAAAATCTGCACAAGGGCTGCTACTATCACTTTTATTTGGTAAGATAGATGGTCCCTTTATTTTAGATAGACATAGCGTTTATAGTTACGGACTGTCCTTACAAAGTTATTAAGAGTGTTTGAGGACTTTCTAGGAACCCTGTATTGTGTAGTATATATATCATTCTCTTAATTTTTTTGCATCTTTTCTCTCCCTTAAAAGCGAATTCCACAGTGCAAGCTGAGCTTTTAATATCCTTACACTATAAAAATATACACCCAGCTGTCCTATACTATAAAGAAACCCAGATGTCCTATACTATAGCTGTCCAATAGGAAGCAAAAAAATGTCTTGCTAAAAATAATTTAAGAAAACTTTCCTCGATGGATGCTTGCAGATTTTTGATTGTATTGGATTAATTTAGTTCTCTACTTCCATGTCGTGAAAAATAAAAGAGATTAGGTCACGCACCAAAATGTGACATGATAAGATTTGCATCAAGACTGGTTGACAACCAGGATAACATAATTACTACTTATTTAAATATTTAGGTTTAAAAAGATAGCATTCAATTTGGAAAGATTTGGAAAAAAGACATATATATATATCAGTGCGAAATCGTATAACTCCGTACATAGCCTTTTATATATATATATATATATATTGGTCATTAACTACAAGTTTACTCATTTAAATTGTATTTATTTGTGTAACACTCAATCATCAACAATAATCACTCAGTTCCAACAATCATTAATAATTAATTACTTTACAATTATCAATTATTCAATCTTCTATAGAAATGACTTATGAGGGGATGTGAGACAATTTATTACCAAACATTAAGAGGATCTGTGCTCGATCTCGTGTCAAATATAATTTTGTTGGCACATACCTGTGTTATGCTACAGTGGCTCGGCATTAATGCTTTTTGGCCAGGCTTGGACAATTTTAAACTTGAGTCGATGTTTGTTTCACAACTGGTGGAACCAACATTTTTCAAGCACTGCCGTCTTTGCGGCACACTTTTTTTCCAACCACTAACATTCTTGAAGTCCGACGACTCCAACTACCAAGATCTTTGTAGTTTGACGATTCACCTTGAAGTGCCTTACTAAACTCTATTACTTTGATAAATAATAATAAACTTTATTATTCACTAAGCGATACTAAACTCTATTACTTTGATACTAAACTATTTTATCTTGATTCGGGCAACCACGTCTTTAAAGATTTTCATTGGCCTTGATTTTTATCATATTTTGCGATCGGTCCTGACTGAACTCCCCCTTTTCGCTGAAATGAATGAGGAAAATAACGTCCCCAAAAGTGGATTTTTAACACTTTACAACATAGTTTTCAAAAGTGTTTATGATTTTGTTCATTCTGTCTGTCTGTCCATTCGCAATATAACTGCCGTAAAAATGATTTTATCAAAATGACATTTTCGTATGTTGTTGAGATGGTCTGTGGAACACATGGGAATGTAAATGAATAATATCGCCCAATTACTTTTTGAAAAAAATGAAATACATTGAAGCCAACGGGACCTAATTTTTCAAAGATATTTCAAGCGAAGTTAAAAGTTCTCAAATTGCTTCGAAAATTTTAGGAAATATACAAATTATCCCATAAAATTTATAAAAAAATTTCAGCAAAACATGTTCGGTAGTTTTTTAAATAAAAATGAAAATAATAATGACACCCATATAATATGAAGAGGTCACGTGATCCATTTCAAAATGAAATATGGCATCCATCTTGTATCAAAATCGTGATTTTTAAAATTCTCTTTAATTCGTATTTAGTGTTGAATCCGTCCTTAAATCCCTTTATTTTTGCGTTTTTTCTGCACATCCATATTCTGCAACAACGCAGTTACAATATTTTCTACTTTAAAAGATCATCAAACTTTGATTATTTCTATAACGATGTCTAACTTTAATGAATGCAAAATGTGAACAAGTAATTGTAAGATGAGTCGTATAAGAATTGACGAATTTTTTCACACAAAATTATTTAACTCTGTAGTCTGAAATGAAAGTATATGAATGAAATACTCTTTGATTTTACATAGGGAACCAGACGATTTATATTTCGATGACGTCATTTGAATAAAGTTTGAACAAAGTTTTAAGCATAGAGTTAGAACTTACTTTTACCTCAATGGTTTACATTTTCCAAATAAAATAAATAATTGTAGTTCTGTGATAATTAAAATAATATAGCCGCTGAATGTATCATATTTTAGAGATGTTTAAATAAAATTACAGTTGGATAATGTTTTATAATCAGTGCTTTATGCATTATTGATCTTTCTTGTATTTATATTTAGTGTTGCATCCCTTCTGAAACTTAATCCGTTGCTAAATCCATTAACTACATCCGTTCTAAACATTATCTGTGTTTCTAAATTTTGTACTTACGCAATTACAATATTTTTTATTTTAAATGAACACAAAACTTTGATTATTTCTGCAACGAAGCCTGATTTTAACGTAGGCAAAATGTAACCAAAAAAGCGATTGTCAGATGGGTTGTATAAGAATTGCTGAATTTTTTAACGCAATATTATTTAGCTCTGGAGTCTGGAATATAAGTGATAAGAATGGCATATTCCTTGATTTTACTTAAATAGAGACGCAAGCAGATTTATATTGCCTTTTTTGATGAAGTTTTAAGTTTCCAATTATTTTACTATGATAATTTTAAAAATATCACAGCTGAATGTATTGCATTTCAGCGATGTTAAAATAAAATTGCATTTCAGTTGGAAAGTGTTTCATAATCAGTGCTTTAATCATGAATAATCGTTCTTGTTTTATTATTGTTGACTCTGCTGCTAATTGTTTTTATCTTTATTTTAATCATTTTCTTGATGATTGTGTTCCTAAGTGTTCTGTTGAAAAAGGTAACTACCCTCCCAGGTTTAGTCGTTGTACTATTAGAAATGTTAGACGGAAGGAAAAGTTTCGTAAAAATTTTCGAAAGCATGGTTTAACCTACGACCGTATGCAGTACAATTTTCTTAGGGCTATGATTAAGACGGACATCATTCGTGATTACAAGTCTTACGTTAGATATGCTGAATCGTCTCTGAAAGATGATCCTAAGCGTTTCTGGGCCTTCAGTATGATGAAAAATAGGATGTCATCCAATATTGGGTATTTTAATGATAATATGCAAACTACTGATGATTTTATTGCAAATGCCTTTGTTGATTTTTTAGTGCAAATTTTATTGTCAGTACTCCGCTTGACGTTAATGATGCTCCTGTCAATTATACTATGAATGTAGCTGCCGTTGCTGTTAAGGTTAATCAGGTTTCTCTGAAGGATATTTTGGATGTAATCAACAGATTAAAAGGGTTCCGGTTCTTTGGGTTTCGATGGTGTTCTTGCCTATATTATTAAAGCTTGTTCTACTTACCTTGTTTATCCCTTACTTATTATTTTTAACTTATCTATTAGATGTTGTTTGTTTCCTAATGAGTGGAAAAGGTCTCGTAATGTCCCTGTTTTTAAAAGGGTTGACAAGCATAGAATTGATAATTACAGACTTACCTCTATTATTTCACCATTTGCTAAGGTTTTTAAATTTGTTCTGCACAGGTGTATCTACAGTCAAATTAGGTATTTTATTTCATAAAGTTCAGCACGGTTTTATGAGTGAAAGGTCCTCTGTCACTAATCTCCTATGTCTCAATTCGTTTGTGATCGATGCCATTAACTCGATGCCATTAACAGTTGGATTTTGTCTATACTGATTTTGCTAAGACTTTTGACGCTGTTGATCATGGATTTCTGATACTTCAATTGCGAAATATTGCTTTTTGTTCTGATTTGATTTTTCTTATTAATTCTAATTTAATGTCTAGGTTTTCTTGTATTAATTTTGGTTCTGGGTTAAGTAGGGGTTTTTCAGCTACTTCAGGGGTTCCACAGGGCTCTCTCCTGGGTCCTTTGTTTTGTTTTTTTATTTTCATTAAAGATTTGGCGAATTGTTTTAAAAAATGTTTGCTATATGCTGATGATTTGAAAATTGTATGTTCGATTTTTGATGCTGATTCTTGTATCAATGTTCAGATTGAGTTGAACGTTCTTTCAAATTGGTGTGTCAGAAATAGTCTTCGTCTCAGCGTTGACAAATGTAGTGTTATACCCTTTACTCATCGGAAAGGTTCCTATTTTATTCTCTTATTGTATTGGCTATTCTGTTTTGCCAAGAAGGTTTTCTGTTGCTCATCAGGGAGTGATATTTACCTCTGATTTTTTTTTCTTCTCATATCTCGGGCGTTTGTGCTAGAATAGGAAACTGGGTTATATCAAGAGGATTATGCAGGATTTTACTAATATGGATGCCATCATTGTTCTTTTTAATGCCTTGGTCATATCTGGGCTTGAGTATGCGTCGGTGGTTTGGATGCCTTCTCAGAGTGTGTATGCTAATAGGATTGAAATTTTACAAAATAAATTTTTAAGATATCTCTATTACAAGAAATCGGGCGTATTCTGCTACTCCCTGTTTGCTACTTTGCTTCGTGAGATGTTTGTTGTGAATAGCTTACGTGTTAGAAGGAATTTTATTTTGTTTTCTTTTTCTATGGGTCTCTTCTGTGGTAGAGTTGACTGTTCTTCGCTTATGAGTGGGATTGGTTTTCGTGTTCCCCGTTTTAATTCTAGGGATAGAAGTTTGTTTGCTGAGAGGATTTTTAGAACTGGTGTTGGGAATCACTGTACAGTAAATAAGTTCGGTGGGCTCTACAATAGCTTGCCTGATGACTTAGAAATTTTTTTCTTCTTCAACTATTTTTAAAAATCATTTATTCTAATTTATTGTAATTTATTGTATCTTTATGTTTTTATTTTGTAATCTTTTCTATCTGTATGGTTCGAGTTTTTACTATGTTGTTGTTGTTGAGACCCAGACTGTCCAACCTACCAGAAAGGTGTAAGGTAACTGTTTGGACGGCCGGGTAGTGCCACCCAATTTAGACCAGAACCCAGTGGGGGAGGCATCCACAGGGACCGTACCCTTCTTCCCCTACCACCAACCTCTCGGAAGGACTTACGGACCCACATGTGTAACGTGATCGTACTCCGCGTGGACACGGCGACAGTTTGGGCAGCGGAAGGAATCGAATACAGGCTTACCGAGTGCAATTCCCGCGTGCTAATCATTGGACTACCGCGCCCTGGATTTTTACTATGTGTATTTATTTGCCTACTGTCACTGGGATTCTTCCTGTAGCATGCTTTTTATAAATGAATATATAAATATATAAATATACAATTATTGCCATAATAATTTGCTCACCAGGAAGTAATTGTGGGATCGTAACGAAACTTGGCATGAAAATACCTGTCAGACAGATATGCAAATGATTGGAAATACAGTGTGATTGAGAATTGCGTAATGCCACCAGAGGGCGTTGAACTTCATTCTCCCTGTCGCAGAAAAAAGGTAAGCAGAGGTTTTTGCTTGTACTTAATCTGTTGCAGAGGGACGTTTTTTATTAGGGATGTCGTTATGCCGCCATCGAACACAATATGATCAGCTTTCAGAGTTCGAGAGGGGACGAATCATCGGGATGATGGAAGCCGGGCGGTCAGGATGACCATAACCCACTACCCAGGCCGTTCTGACTGTACTGTGTGGAGGTGTTGGGACCAAAGGCTGAGAGAGGGGCCGCATACAAGGCGGACAGACTCAGGACAACCTCGGCAGACCAATAGCCGAGAAAACCGACACATATCCCGACACGCACGCACAGCGCCAACTGCATCCTTATCCGGTATCCGGACACAGGCAGCACCTTCAATACGGGCCCCTGTGTCTGTCCTTACCATCGCAAGATGCCTGGCAGAAGGACATTTGGTATCGCAGCGTCCATTACGTACGCTGCCAATAACATCCACCCACCGTCACACCAGTTTGGAGTGATGTCGCGCTCGACGGGATGGGACCGCAACCGAATAGAACTTGGTCGTCTTCAGCAACGAATCGAGATTCAATTTGAGCAGTGATAACAACCGTGTAAGTGTGTAGAGGTCCCGTGTTGAACTTATCAATCATGTCTTCGCTTTACAGCGGCACACTGCTCGCACAGTTGGTGTGATGGTATGTGGTGCCGTCGCATACTACACCCGGCCATCTCTAATATTGTTCCACGGAACCTTGGGAGCCCAGCGGTACGTTCGTGACATCCTTCAGCCACATGTGTTGCCACTCATGGCAGAGTTCCCAGGAGGCATTTTTCAACAGGACAATGCTCGGCCACATACAGCGAGGGTGTCACAGGAATGCCTCCGCCACATTACCATCCTTCCCTGGCCTGCCAGATCTCCAGATTTATCATCGATCGACCATGTCTGGGATCACTTGGGATGCCAAGTTGGACAGCCTACGAGTTTGGTCGAACTAGAGGCACGCTTACAACAACTGTGGAATGAGATGGCATGGGACACCATACGGGGCCTATATGCCTCAATGCCCGCCCGTATCGCATCGTGTATTGATGCTAGATGTGGCTTCTCTTCATTTGTAGTTTTTCCAGGAAAAAATTATACTTTTGCTTTGATTTTATATCACTTACTTATATCAACGTTGCACTCACATACGTAACATTTCGTTCGATTCTGACAACTCTTTCTTGAAGCGCAAATGCTTATGGCAGCAACCTTCGTTTGCTAAAGAACGAAAATGTAAGAAATATTATTTTGCATGACTATGAATTACTATTGGATTAAATATGTTTTCATATTGCAGCAGCAGAGTAATATGATGATATATTTTTAACACTGTACAGCGTAGTTGAAAAGTGTTTATGACTTTGTCCATTCTGTCTGTCTGTCCGTTCGCATGATAACTGGCATAAAAATGACTTTATCAAAAAGAAATTTTAGTATATTGTTGAGAAGGCCTGTGAGATATATGGAAATGTACACTCATGTCCAAAAGTTAAGCATGGTTGCTGTTTATGTGAAAATTTCAGGAAATCTACATCGGAATGGAAGGAAAAGCGGTATGAGGATGTAATAGGGTTATATAAGAAGAAAACAATGCAAAACACGGATAATAACGACTTTTTTTATCCAAAGGAAGGGTTGAAAGAAAAAGGGTCACAATACGAGTGCCAACCTCATTGAATCAGAATGATTAAAATAATGTGATGCTGCAGTTTAATACGATGTGTGGAAACCTCGAGTAGCCACGCATGCTGCACAACGATTTCCTATACTTTCGATGAGGGTGTGGATGAGTTGTGTGCTCAAAGAGTTCCAAGCCTCAGGGAGAGCAGTTTTCATTCTAGAAACGGAGCTTAGTGGGTAACGGATGGTTTAAAGTTGTCTCCCGAGCATATCACACACAGCTTTATAGGATTCAAATCAGGAGAGTTGACAAGCCACTGCATGTGCTGGATATCTTCAGTTTGAAGGAAGTCGCCGACCAAGGCCGCACGGTGAGGAGCCGCGTCATCATCCATGAATATGAAATCAGGACCAATAGCACCTCGAAACAAACGAACGGTAGGCTCAAGGACTTCGTCTCGGTATCTTTGATCGGTAACTGACCCCGTGTCAAAGATGTGGAGGTTTGTGCGGCCGTCCATCATGATGCCTGCCCAGACCCCCAAACGAAAAATGATGTTTTTCCGTGATGTTTCCCGGGTGAAAACGCGTTCCACGTTCTCTCCAGATCGTGGTTCGACAAGGATCAGTTTGTAGGCTAAACCTGGACTCGTCATTGAACATAACATTTCCCCACTTTTGTCCACTCCACTGCCGATGTTCCAAACTCCACTGTAAACGAGCGCGTTTCTGTGCAGACGTTAGGGGAATGCAAACTGCTGATCACCTACCATATAGACGAAGGTGCCGGAGTCTCCTGTAAACAGTTTGTCTTGAAACTGTGACTCCTTTGGCGTATGTCAGGGCTGAACCCAGTTGTCTGGCAGAACTCTTCGTCTGACGTCGCGCAGTTATCACCAAATATCGGTCTTGTCGAGCGGTTGTTACCCTTGGCCGACTTGGTACTGGTCGTCGGGTAACAACTGTAATGGTTTGGAACCTCCGTCACAGTCTGGAGATCACACACTGAGGCACATTCAGAATTCGAGACGCTTCGGTTTGGGATCGACCGGATTCCAGCATTCCAATAATTCGTCCCTTCAAAAACATGTCCAGTTGCCATCTTTGTGACATCTTTCGTCCTTTTCGATCGCTAACAACGCTCCGTACCACAGCAATTGCGAAATTCTGCCTCAACTGGCCAAGCCATTCGAGGCCGTTTTATACTCGTTCCGACGTGCGCCGGTGCTTTGCGTATGTCGGCGTCGACTGAACTGTTTTGCATATGCACAATGATTTACCTTCGTCCCACGATTCTCCACAACTGATTGCGAACCATTGTATCCATATTAACTCCGAATGTTTCACATTTTACGAATTATGCTTAAATTTTGGACATGAGTGTAAATGGATAACATCACCCAATTAGTTTTAGATTGAATCTTTTTGAAAAAATGAAATACATTAAACCCTGTGGAACTTAATTTTTCAAACATTTTTAAGCGCATTTAAAATTCACAAATTGCTTAAGAAAATCTCTAGAAAATATTCAAATTATCCCATAAAATATGAAAAGAATTTCAGCAAGATATGTTCGGTAGTTTTTTAAATAAAAATAATTAAAATATTAATTAAACCCATATTATAGGAAGATATCACGTGACCCACATCAAAGTAAAATACGACATCCATCTTGTGTCAAAATCGAGATTTTAAAAGTTCTTTTTAATTTATATTTAGTGTAGCATCCGTCCTAAAACGGCTTTATTTTTGCTTAATTTCTGTGCATCTATATTCTGCGCCAACGCAATTATAATATTTTTGAGTTTAAATGATCATCAAACGTTGATTATTTCTACAAAAAAGCCAATTTTAACGTATGCAGAATGTAAACACATCAAGCTGTATGATGAGTTGTATAAGAATTACTGAATTTTTTTAACGCAAAATTATTTAACTCTGGAGTCTGGAATGTAGATGATATGAATAAAATATTCATTGATTTTATATAGAGAAGCAGAGGATTTTATAGCATTGCCTTTTTCGATGAAATTTTAAGCATGGACTTAGAAAGTACTTGTTCTTAAGTAAAATAAATTATTGTAATATCGTGATAATTTTAAAAATATCACCGCTGAATGAAAGGATTGGAATAAATGTGTATGAATGAAATATTCATTGCTTTTACATAGAGAGCCCGGCGATATATACTTCGATGATGTCATTTTAATAACGTTCATTTTTTTTTTCGATGAAGTTTTAAGCTTTCAAATACTAAATTACTGTATTATTGTGATATTTTTAAAAATATCACCGCTGAATGTATTGCATTTTAGTTATGTTTAAATAAATTTACATTGCAGTCGGAAAGTGGTTCAAAATCAATACTTTATGCGTGATTGATCTTACTTGTTATGTATTATCATATTGTTTCAATAAATTGAAACAAAGTTTACATTAAAATATATAGTTCACAATGAACTAACAACAGTCGTCAAAAGTGAAATTGCAACACCATGAAGGAATGGACTTAGGCATATGCAAATCACAATACCTGTAGAAGAGAGAGTCATATCCAAATAAGTTTTCGTATTATCGGGTCACGTGACATCCACTTTCGGGTGATAAAGATCAGCAGCCAGCTCGTCCCGTAAATGCTCAGCGACGATTTGCAACAGCCGAACTTCCGAAAAAGTGAAAAAGCCATACCTCGAATATGTTAGCGAGCTGTTTTCCAGCAGTTAACGGCTGGGGAACGAGACCGTATCCCGGAGCTGTGTGGCGTGGGTTTGTTGATGAGTGCAATTGCAACGCGTGTTGGTCACGACGTGAGTACCATCCAGCGATGTGTGACACGATAGACGCAGGAACATCAGCGAACAAGCAGAAAAGAGAGTAGTAGATCGAACAAACACACGACAGAACACATAAACCAGCAGATTTGCCAAACGGCTCGTCGAAACCCGTTGGCAACGGCAAGTGACATCCGAAACCACTTGCCACCAACAACGGTTGCACCTGCGTGCATCCAAACCATTCGCAACAGTTTGCATGAAGTACAGCTGCACGCACGATGGCCAGCCACTGGAGTGCCATTAAGCGCTCGACACAGGGATGCACATCTGGTGTGGTGTCATCGTCATCGTAACTGGACTAATGAATGGCATCGGATATTGTTTACGGACGAATTTCGTTTCTGCCTGTGGAGGAATGACAGCCATGGACGAGTGTGGCTGCTTCTCGAGGAACGCCACTTGCCAGCCATATCACCTAGCGTCACCCAGGTCCATATGGGGCTTCATGATTTGGGGCGGTATCATATTCGATCAGCAGACAGCTCTGGTGCATATTGCATGTAATCTAACGGCGGACCGGTTCGTCACGCAAGTTGGGATGTCTGTGGTTCGGCCAGTGGTGCAGGCTGTCCCCGGCACGGTGTCCCAACGAGGCAATGCCACACCTCACACCACATGGCGAACTCTCAACTGCATGAACTTAATTCACATCCTTTCCTGGCCACCAGCCTCGCCGGATCCAACTCCCATTGAGCTCGTCTGGTGCACCGGGGACTACCGGTACATACCGAACACAATCTGCGTGCCACAGTGGATGCTGCTTGGCAATAATTATCTCAGGCAACCATTTATAGCCTCATCGATAGTATGTCTCGCCGTTTAGCGGCCAGTATATCTGCTCGTGGGGGCCACATTCTTTACTGAATAAACAGGTTTCTTTTGCATATTTTTGTTTGTTATTTTAATCAATTGCATATGACTCTCGCTTCTACCGGTACTTTGATTTGCATATGGTTACGTGCATTCATTCATGGTGTTGCAATTTCACTTTTGACGAGTGTATATATACGTAATTAAAAAATCGCATTTTTCTTTATGGATTTACTTTTTAAACTCTTAATCGTCTAGTTAAAATTACAATTTAATAGAGTTCTTTCAAAGGTGGGAAGTTGAAAACAATAAACTCAAATAAAATTATCATGAAAATTCCAATTCAAACTCGATTGTGATACTGTACCAGGCTGAAATATTTTGCTCAAATCAAGATTATAACACAAATAAGAAACAGTTCTTATCTTACAAAATGCAGTAAAAACATATGAATGTGCAAATGAAAATTATATCAAAGAGAAAAAACACATAAGTTCCGGATATGAATCAAAATTCCAAAGAGTGTAGTCCTGAAAACTCCCTAATACATGAAGTCTTATAAAAATGCATCTAACACAAAGAAGAATACAATTTCTATGCAAGGAAGTTATTTTTACTGTGTGAGTTAAGATCTGTGTTTGGACTTTGGCCAAATATCATGAACTATACTGAGTCATAAATGATTACTTCAAATTTAAGATATCAGTTTTATGGCATTGCCTTTGCTTATTTTTTCGCAAAATGAGTAGAAGTGATATAGGTTTTAGTAAAAGTCACACCGAACTAAAATGAACAGTTGAAATAAATAATCGTTTATATTTAGTAGTCGGATTTAAGAGGATTATTTTTATCGAGACACTTAACCTCAACAGCAATTCATTTTATGTACGTTTTAGTATCGCAAGGAGAAAGCTTAAAAATTCATACATTCTCATATTTGGCTATTAAAAAGTGTCATTACGACATTTATATATTTTTTGCTGTTTAACTTAAATATTACCTTTTAATTTTAATATTCTGAAATATTTAGATGTTCTGATTTATTTTTAAATCTTATTGTAATCTTTTTCTACTTTTATATATATATTTATATATATATATATATATATATATATATATATATATATATATATATATATATATATATATATATATATATATATATATACTCTTTTGCAAAAAAACGGAGCACCCTTAAAAATAATTCCATTACCTCGAAATTTCGCATGCAAATTTCTTTATACCAAGTATGCAAATGATTACATTTGCAAAGCCAATGAGTGTTAACTTCGATTATAATTCGCGTTTCTACTGCTCTACCAACATCCTATAAAACAGGTAAAAAGTGTGGACAGTTTATCTTTGCTCGTTATAGCTTTACAGTTCCGTGGAGATACAACCATTGGTGCCTTTACGACATTGTCGAAGACATTATAAGCAATTAGACGAGTTCGAAGGTGGTCGTATAGTCCGTTTACGTAAAACTGACTGGTCATACCGTACAATAGCCCACCACCTGCACCGAACAGACACTGCTGTGAAAAGGTGCTGGCAGCAATGGTTGCTGCAAGGAACATCGGCGGAATGCAGGCTCTGGAAGGCCAAGATGCACGAATGCGAGGCAGGATAAGATGGTTGTGCGACATGCCGGAACTGGTCTAATGGCATCATTGTCCGCCATCTAACTTGCTACACCCTCTTCCATACCACGCGTGGTACCTTCCACCGTCTCACGGCTTGGTTAAGGCGGGGTTACGCTCACGGCGGCCTTTAAGACGTCTGCCCATAACCCCACAACATCGATAAAGTCGTTTGGAGTGGTGTCGTAGCCGAGCATCATGGCTGCCAGCAGACTGTCATCGCATAGTGTTCAGCGATGAATCACGCTTCTGTCTTTCAGCAGATGACCATCGGGTACTTGTGTGGAGGCGTCAGGGCCAGCGGTCCCAGTCAGCCTTTGTTTTACACAGGCGCACAGCCCCGGCTACTCATTAGCGGCTGTAAAGCCTAGGGTCAGTCGAGTGGTCTGGGTCTTCGACAGGCACACAGCCATTATCCCTGGTGTAATGGTGTGCGGCTCTTACGACAGCAGGTCGCCCCTAGTCATACTGTGTACAACTGCAACAGCTCAACGATATGTTGATGAAATCCTGCGGCTTTTTGTGTTACCCTTCGCGGCATGTCATTCTGGGGCCATTTTCCAACAAGATGTATGAACTGTACACATATTTAATTTCAATATATATATATATATATAATATTAATATAGATGATCTGTATAGAATTATTTTAGGAATTTTTGAAAAATATAATATCAACCTAAAATATTCAAATTTTCTTTTTAAAAAATTACTTAACTTCACTCTTTATGAGAATTATATTCAACATGGTGGTACTATTTTTAAACAACAGGTTGGTATCCCACAAGGGGGGTGTGCCTCATCATTGTTAGCTAATCTGTATTTATTCTTCTATGAAAAAAACATTAATCCAAGCTCGCATAATATGCACATGTTTAGATATTTAGATGACATTTTATGTGTATCCCCAAATAATATCCCTATAGTATTAAACTTATATCCAAAAAATTTACAATTAAATGCAAGTAATAATGACACAAATGTTGCAAACTTTTTAGATTTAAATTTAAATTTACAAAATTGTAATATGGTTATAAACTTGTATGATAAAAGACAGGATTTTAAATTTATTACATCAAAAATTCAACATTTTGACTCTTATCTGCATATATCTGTATTTAGAAATATTATAATAAACCAGGCTCTTAGAATCAATAAAATTTGTGATGAATATTATAAATTAGCGCACTTTATGGAATTATTGAGTACAGCGACTAATAATGCATATCCCCTCAATTTTGTTATTAAAATTATCAACTCAGTGTATCAAATTTCACTCGATAACATCCTAGAAAACATTCCCAATTATAGTGACTAACATACAGGAGAGAGAGGAAAAAAATATATATATATATATATATATATATAATATATATATATATATATATATATATATATATATATATATATATATATATATATATATATTTAGCATTTCGACTTGTTCATTCCGGTGCTTCTAGATTAAGTTGTTGAGGTTGATCGTGTATACACGTGATAGAAGAAGAATGATTCATGCCGCATGGTAATACAATTTTCTTAATGTATCCTTTTTTCATTTTTTCATTTTTTGATGCCTGTAGTCTGAGTTTAAGCATTTATAGTAATGTACTATTGCTTAATCTGAAACAGGCATTTGTTTGGGTTAATTAGAGTTAAATACTCAGACCTGAAGAGGAATTTAATTCTGATTAATCATCGAAATTGGGAAGGTTCTGTTCTTTTCTCTTATCGGCATTATGGCCGTGAATTTGCTTCTATGGTAATGTTAATATTACTTGAATTGCATTTTTATTTTTTTTATTTTTACATAATTCTTATTATTACATTTCAAATATATATATATATATATATATATATATATGTATATATATATATATGTATATATATATATATGTGTGTATATTATATATAATTATTTATTAATTATATAAATAAATAAAAATGAAAAATAATAAACTAAGTCAAAAACATTAGAAAAATCAAAAAATCGGAAAATAAGATGCATTAACATTAATGTTTTGAATTTTATTTTCGCAAAAAAATGTAACTTTTGTCAGTATTGAAACTACGTTTTGAGCGCCCTTATAATGGTGTACAGTGGCATTCTCGATTATCCAGTTTTCCTATGAATTACTTGTTTAGTAGGAATTTTCATCTTTGATTCATATTCATATTCAGTTCTGCATGTTTGGGAAGTTGTATTCTGAATTGCTTGTCCAGTCTCCAGCTTAGACTCACTGGACGGGTTTGGGAGTATTTCCGTGAATGTTCGTACTGCCTCTCTGGTAGATTTTCGACTTGTTCATTCCGGTGCTTCTAGATTAAGCTGTTGAGGTTGATCGTGTATATACGTGGTAGAAGAAGAAGGGTTCATGCAGCATGGTAATACAATTTTCTTAATGTATCCTTTTTTCATTTTTTGATGCCTGTAGTCTGAGTTTAAGCATTTATAGTAATGTACTATTGCTTAATCTGAAACAGGCATTTGTTTGGGTTAATTAGAATTAAATACTCAGACCTGAAGATGAATTTAATTCTGATTAATCATCGAATTTGGGAAGGTTCTGTTCTTTTCTCTTATCGGCATTATGGCCGTGAATTTGCTTCTATGGTGATGTTAATATTACTTGAATTGTATTTTTATTATTTTTTTTTATTATTACATAATTCTTATTATTACATTTCAAATATATATATATAAACATTCCTCAGCCGATAATCTGCGGCGAAGTGAATCTGAAGCATATACGTGGCCTTGACACTTTCGCTTTGAAACCGTTGAGTGCTGTAATTTTATGTTGTTCATTATTCTCACTGTTTTCGGCACGATTATTGCGAGTGCTCATGTATATGTGTTTGTGACGTCAGAGTTTGAAAGTAGTGGTACGAGGAGACGGTACTTGGGTTCGAGAGAGCAGAAAAAGGTTTTGCAACTGTCGGTCGTGTTTAAAGAAGCTCTATAATTTCTTAACAATGAAAAAGGTCAAATTTAAATTCAAATTTAACTACTCTCATATTTTTACGACCGACAGGGTTGAGAAACACAAAATATGATTCCATTCATGACTATGGTCAAGATTTAGAGTACAGACTTAAGAAAATTTATGAAATTGTTAAAGTTAATTTGGATAAAGCACAACAGAGTCAAATGCAACAACAACATAAAGGTGCGAAACAACCTGTGATCAAAGAAAATGATCTTGTGTATCTGTACACTCCATTTTTACCACGCGACCAGTCCAAGAAACTTTCTTCTTATAATAGAGGTCCATTTAAGGTTATCAAGAAAATCTCTCCAGTCAACTTTATGATCCAACATTTATTAAATCCGAAAAATGAGCAGAGAGTCCATGTCAACAGACTTACATTGTTACCACCTAAAAGAATTGAGCTTCAAACTCTTCCAAAAGATAGTGCACTTGGTCGTGATAAACAAACTGTGTCTTCATCAACCTCGAATACCTTCCAGCAACCAAATTCCAGTTCTCAAAGCCATGCAAACAAACAACCTATCTCACATGCTCCAATTTCCAGTGCTCCAAATAGTGTAAACAAACGACTTTCTTCTTCCAGTCACACAAACTGTGATAACCGTCATACTAGAGTGAGTGGTCTACAATAGAGCTTTAAACCAGCAGCGTCCTAGAGTGAACAGTCGATATTCTCTCAGACAATTTAATTAATTCAGTTCTATATCTGTTCACAACAATGTTCAAAATCTCCTTCTTCTGTGATGAAAAATTCCAGTGTTTACAAAATTTGTTTAAGAAATAGTAATACAGTAATTGTTAATGCAGTTTGTCAAATTTGAAAATCTTGAAATTTAAACTTAATTGATTGTTGTGTATAATTTTTCTGAAATTATTGATTCTGATTATTGAAATTTATTATTGTTTATTTTAAATATTTTATTTACACACATTTCTGATCAATTGTAAATGGAAGATGATTTCATCTGTGAAACATGCTTCATCTGTGAAAATACAATTTTTTTTTTAATTTCACCCTTGTGAATTTGTATACAATTTTAATCCTGAGATTTTTTTGTGTCGACTGAAACTCTCATTCTACAAAAACTTTTAAGTAACTTTTGAATCTGGAATTAGAAACTTTCGTGAATTCTGAACTGTGAATTTTTGTTGATTTGTTTTGAAGTTCTTCGAAAAACTTTTCTGATTGATGATGTGACTGTAGTTTGATCAAGTTCACCTGTTTGAGGTTATGATGGAACCTCTTCTGCATAATTTTAAATAATTTACAATAATTTCAAGTAATTTAATATCTTGTGATGATGAAAATTTTTAATTTCAAATGTGCAAAAATTTTGAATACCTGATTTCAAAAATAATGTTGACAACCTACCTGTTATGATAAACTGTTGTGAAATGCCTGATTTGACACTTCTGACAACTTACCTGATTTGACAAATTTTTAAGTATTTGAATTTTTGAAAATTTATTTCATGTGTTTTTTCTGTTCCTGCTTTACACATATTTTTATTTTGATCTGCAATTCCATTTTTCACATTTTTACAAGTTCACCTCCCTACTGGTACAAAGAGTGCAGTAGTTTAGTCAGTCAACCATTGTTCCTTGAGTTCAGTGTTGCAAATGTTTCTTTTCTTTTTGAGTGAATTGCAGGTGTTTACACAACCAAGTTACACCCTGTGTTTCGAGAAGGATGTGAATGAAGCAAATTAAAATCCCGGCTTTTTGCTGCCCCTGGTCGAGCTGGACAGATCTCGCCGTCGTCTTCCAGAGCGTAGGCGGGAAGAGTACCGTCTGGAACCCCTGTGTGTTGGAGGAGTGATGCCGTGATGGAGGACTCATCGCTTCGGAGTTGGGTTTCTCATCTTTGCTGAATTGACATGTGCTTTGAACCGTGGCTGTCCTGTTTTCGTCTGGGTGCACCGGAAGCTCTGCACGCGAGTTATTTATTTTATGTTTCTACACTCCCTTTTTTTCTTGTGATTGGCAGCCCGTCTAGATTCCCGCTGACTTTCACACCTTCGAAGAACATGTTTTCTGTATAGTTACACAGTAGGAACCTTAGTGTATTTTACATGTGTATTTTTAAGTGAATTTGAGAAATTTGATATGAGTGTATTACATGTATTTCAGTGTATTTGCATATGTTTTAACTTTGTGTTTTCTTTTGAAAGGATCCTATAGCAGTTCTTGGACAGCATTGTGTCCTCCTTTTTGGCCATGTTTTGATGTTTTGACTCTTGGATGATGGGGACCCTGATCAAGTCTCTGGACTCCTTGAGTGTGGTGGTAGTGTAGACGTACATTGCTCACCCAGCAAAATTTTGTTTCAAAATTGCCTGCAGCAGTTGTTGCTTCAGCGATTTGCCCTGCTGGAGGTGATGCTCCTACAGGATTCTCTTGGAGAAAATTTCCTGCCCTGCGGTTGCAAATTTTTTTGCCGGGGGGGGAGATAATTGTGGTGTCGCAATCTGCGAAAGTATATATTTCTGTTTTAAATGCTCTTTCAAATCATGTAAATGTAAAAATTCCTCAGCCGATAATCTGCGGCGAAGTGAATCTGAAACATATACGTGGCCTTGACACTTTCGCTTTGAAACCGTTGAGAGCTGTAATTTTATGTTGTTCATTATTCTCACTGTGTTCGGCACGATTATTGCGAGTGCTCATGTATATGTGTTTGTGACGTCAGAGTTTGAAAAGTAGTGGTACGAGGAGACGCTACTTGGGTTCGAGAGAGCAGAAAAAGGTTTTGAAACTGTCGGTCGTGTTTAAAGAAGCTCTATAATTTCTTAACAATGAAAAAGGTCAAATTTAAATTCAAATTTAATTACTCTCATATTTTTACGACCGACAGGGTCCTTTTGAGCCACAACTATGGTTCGTAAGTATTTTCTGTTTTGGGAGAATCTAATAGTTTTCTGGCTGATGATCTAACGGATTTCAAAATATTCTATTGAGCCAGCTAAGCATTAAAAATCTGTATTTTAATCTCCCTTTATATAAGATATGTTTAAAGAAATAATTCTGTAGTAGTATTGACTTAAGATGTACAAAGTTTGCCATTGAGTGCCATAGAGTTGAAATATGATGCCATTGAAAATGTCTATGTGTGGATTTCAATTAATTAAAGAATTTATTTAACTTCAAAAATGGAATTATTATTTTCTGTATTGTTTCACTTGCCATATACTTATGTTACAGCCATTGTGGAGTCAAATTCGCTTCTCATCAGGGAAAGGATCGAATCTGGTGTTTGATCCCACTAACTTCTCGATCACTGAATTAGGCCAATTGAAGATGAACATTTATTTTTGTTCATTTAACTTTCCTTCATTTTTCTGATGTTGTGTGAGTGTAACGATTACCACGTTACACGTTCAAAGCTGCTTTTTCGCCTAAGCAACGCTCACGGAACCAATGCAAAACAATGACAAGTTCCCCGTATATGTGCAAATTGAAGGCACCCGAGTGAAGACAGACAAGAAATCCAGATATGAAGAGAAGTCGAAACGTCGAAGAGATATCCATTTGAACCACACTAATTCAAGAAAACCCCTTAATGTACAGCTCATTAGCACATGCGTAAATCAAGTTTCGTTGTTATATGATGTCATATTACCCATGTCACGTTTAAATGAGTTGTCTTCTTCATTTTTGTTAAATAAGAAATTATAATAGTGCTTGAGGAAATGAATCGGGTAATCCTTTTGCGTGCTTCATAAATTATTCTTCTGTTACAATTAATACAATCTTTTTTTAATGTGTTGTTGTTGAGATTTCTTTTAAGATGTCCTATGATGATGTTTCTGAATATATTTTTGTTAAATTTGATTTCCAGTAAATGATTTGATAAATTTTCATATTGTAACCTTCTCGTTTATCGTACAATTAGTATAAATTCCTTTGATTCGGTTGTATTTGATGGTGATATCTAGAAAATTTACTTCGTCCTTCTTAGTATTGGTGTTTTCGATTAGTTCTAATTCTTGGGGATAGAAGCTGAAATCAAACTCAGGAGAATGCATATAATGACCCAAAAGCACATTCTTTTGGGTCAATCAGTGGAAAATAAAATGCAAACCTCTAGTCATCAAGCTGAAGACAAACAACAATCATCAATGGAAAGGAATCGATAATAGAAAATCAATAAAATCCAAGCGTTAAAGCTTTACAAGTAGACAAGTCCTAGGCCTAAACAAATGAAGTGTTCATTTCAATAAAACTCTTCTTCAAGTCCAAGTATTTCATCAAAATGAACACAAAATTCATGTTTCTGATATCAGTGATAGATTGTATCTATAAGCACTGATAACTTGGACTACATGCATAATGATTGAAAAATAACATGGAACAAGAATACCTAAGAAAACACAGCATATATCTGATCCATTAGAGTCTTGAATAAAGAGACCAATGTTGCCAATTTCAAATAAAAAGTTGAGAACTGCTATTGCCAAACGTGAGAAATAAATAATAGTAATACGAAAAGGCTATAAAAGGTGATATTCAACAGTAAGAGCTATAAAATAACGAGGCAGATGATAATAGAAAACGCAGGGGCTAAATTATAAGGGAATATAAACACATGGTAATGCTTATTCAAGAGATAGTGGATGTCTGGCTAATATAAGATACTAAGGAGAGAATTTAAGTATTTTCATCCATTCCCAAATTTTTAACTATACCATTTACTAAATATGCTGGATATTTATATAATTTGCTGGTAATTTAAATAAATATATATATATATATATATATATATATATATATATATATATATATATATATATATATATATATATATATATATATATATATATATATATATATTACTTGACATTTTGCATTCCGCTTACTGTCGATTAAATGATCAAATAATTTTACTTTCATGTTCTATAAAATAATGATGCAAAACCATCGCCCAATCTATATTGCATGCCACCATCACAGTGAGCTATTAAAGATTTATCCTATTAAAATATTGTCTATATTATTATTTATTATTTGTCTATTTTCAGTTAATAAGCTTAGTTAAAATTTGTTATAATATTTTGGAGCGCTTATGAATTCGTCCATTATATTACGAACCAAAAAATACTTACCATTTAGTCATATTTTACCTCAAGCACATTTTACTATCCATGATGTTAACTATAAATTTAACCTCTTTGATTGCTCAGCTAAAAATAATTCTATATGCAACTTTATATGTGACGTACCAATTTAATAGAAAGGAATGCAAAATCCAACATCCAATCAGCAGCAAGGACCTTGTTGGATTCAGACTGCCTGGCATCCCCTAGTAGAATACACCTTACATGACGGAGTCTGAAATGAAAGAAACATTTTATTATAACAATTGGTTCATGTATAGTTAAATTTTAATTCATATTTACATAAAAATATACCCAAAGGAAAAAAATGTACACTGTATAAAATTCGTATTTTAAATTGTTTTATTCCTAAACAAGAAAGATCAATCATGCTTAAAGCATTGATTATAAAACACTTTCCAACTTAAATGAAATTTTATTTAAACATGTCTAAAATGCAATACATTCCATGGTAATATTTTAAAACTTATCACAGTACTACATTAATTTATTATATTTGAAAACTTAAACTTTCATCGAAAAAAATGAACTTCATTCAAATGACGACATTGAAATATAAATTGCCTGGTTAAAACATCTCTAAAATGTGATACATTCCTCGGTAATAATTTTAGAATTATCATAATACTACGATAATTTATTATATTTGAAAACTTCATCGAAAACAACTGAAATCCATTCAAATGACGTCATAGAAAAAATAACATGCCTGGCTCTCTCTATAAAAGCAGCATTTCATTCATAAATAATTTCCCATTCATGTCATTCATCACAATACTATAAAAATTTATTTTATTTAAAAATTAAGACCTTGGAGCTACAAGTAATTAAACTCTATGCGTAAAACTTACTTTACAAAGAGAAGAACGAAAAAATCGTCCTCCTCTTTGTAAAATCAATGAATTTTGTGTTAAAGAAATACAGCAGTTCTAATACAACTCATTCTACATATTCTGTTGTTTACATTTTACATAAGTGCAAAATAGGCTTCGTTGTAGAAATAATCAAATTTGGATGAGCATTTAAACTCAACTATATTGTATTTGCGTTGTTTCAGTATGTAGATGCACAGAATTTAAGCAAAAATAAAGTGGGTTTAGGACGGATACAACACTCAATATGAATTAAAAAGAACTTTAAAAATCACGATTATCTTGGTCACGTGATCGCTTCATATAAGAGGTGTCATTGTTATTTTAATTTTTATTTAAAAAACTACTGAATATATTTCGGTGAAATTTTTTTATATATTTTATGGAACAATTTGAATATTACCTAAAATTTTCGAAGCAATTTGTGAATTTTAAATCCGCTTAAAAAATGTTTGAAAAATTAGGTCCCATAGGGATCAATGTATTTCATTTTTTCAATCCGGGTTCAATCCAAAACTAATTGGGTGATATTATTCATTTATATTCCCATAGGTCCTACAGACCGTCTGAACTACATACTTAAATTTCATTTTGATCAAGTCATTTTTACGGCAGTTATCGTGCTAACGGACAGACAGACGGAATGAACAAAGTCATAAACACATTTCCACTTTGTTGTAAAGTGTTAATAAAAACAATAATTCCAGTCACGTACAATATGAGTGAAATCTAGTAGTTTCATTTCGAACAATCTAATATGAGTGACACATGACTTTATACTGAAATTAACTTACATACTAAATACTTACTACTAAATACTTACATACTAAAATTCATTTTATTTCTCTTTCATAATGCATTAAATTGAGTTTAATGTATTATGAACTGGAGATAAGTATCTTTCAAAATGACCGATACTTATTTTATATTATATCCAGTTGGCAGTTTTAATACATCTTTTTTTTCTCCTGACAGCTTAATGCGTTTTAAAACATAGTCAGTACCCCAAAATTCCAAAGAACTAAATATATTTATAAAGGTTTATTCTAGAGCCATAGAGATGGTCATTTTAGCTTTATCCTTAAAAATTACGTTAAAAAACAAACGTTTAATTAATACATTTCAGTTCATTGAGTCTAATATATCAGATGTTGACTATATTTTGAGGACATTTAGCAGAAGTTCATCTCTATATTTTCGAATGGTACTAAAATCTAATCATCACCAGGGTAACACAAAAGTGACCTACCTACTAAATTTTTCGAAATTTCGTCAAATAGTTCTTGAGCTAAAGTAGATACATACACTGCACAGACAGACAGACACATAGACCATATATATATATATATATTAAGTGCCATATTTATATATATAGTATGTATCGCTCCGACCAAAACGGTGACTAGTGCATCTGTTGGACCAATCATCTTCCTCCAGGCCTATTATACGACTTCTGTCTGAATCCGACAATTCTTCGTAACTCCGTCGATTACGTCACAAGATGGCATCGATGGTAATTGATGCATTCATTCGTTTATTTTTCATGGGTCTTATCATAATCAAACTGGCGGTCATCTCCTTCTTCTATCTAGCACATCCTTCGGCTTTAGAATCTTAGAGCATACTATCTCAGCTTATCCATCACAGGGTAGTCATTATGTAGCTCCGCTAACTGTCTTCTAATTGAAAATCTTTTTCCACACTTACTACTTCGCACTTCTGTATTCATTGCTGGATACCTTGGACCGTACTTGTTGGCGATATCTTGGACCATACTTGTATGAAAATATGTTATTAGTGACCTCCCCTGTATCACATAAATTCTGCAAGACACTACTGATTTATTGGAGTATAGTATTTTGAGTAGCATATGCCCGTCCAGTTTGGGAGACACTGAGTCTAGCCAATTCAGGGCATTTGAGTTTTATTGCTCCGAACAAACTTGTGGATCTGCAGCACATTGGCCATCACGGGTTGTTTAATCTGTTTCCGGTGTTCACAAATAATTAAATATTGTTTTATCTTTCATACATCACAATATAGCCTAAATGCACATTTTTCTTCATCACACCGGTCCATATATTTTTTATTTGGTTCTATAGTTTCAATTAGAAAAATATTGGTATTTATCGTTAACACCTGTCTTATACCAGACACTAATAAACTATTCTTTAAATAATCTACTTTTTAAATAACCTGTTTTGTAAATAATCCATTTTTCTAAATCAGCTATATTAATAATTTTTATAATAAATCTCAAAAACTTATAAAACAACTGAATAAAATCCATCACCCAGTCATTTACTATGTGAGAGGGAATGAAAATCACTGTAGAAAAAAAGGTGGTGTAATTATTTCCAGAATAGTTGCTTAAAGCGTTCTGGAGACACTTCGTTCCATTTATTTGCATCTCATGGCGATATAATTACTGCAAAAATAAAACCAATGATTTTAATCTCTACCGTAACACAGCTAAAACAAAAAAAATTGTTAATAATCCTGTTAGCCGTTCTAGTCTGATGTGAAGCAAGTTTTCTTTATAATATTTCGAATGGGGAAAGGTTGATGTGTGTGACGATTGTTCAAGGTACGTAGGGAAAGGGGATTCGTTCATTTATTGTTTTAATTATTTTATTTAGATATATCATTCGAGTGATATAGATGAAACATACAAAAAATTTTGGTTGTTTATTTTTTGCAAATTATACAGTTTTTATAGATTAATAGAATGCAGTTTATTTCGTCACACAACGGACCACAAACGACGAAGTTATGAACGATGAAGAATTTGGATGCAACGCTTGCTGTCACACTAGTGGGCGCAAGTTGGGTATGTGTAGTGGGCGCAAGTTGGGTATGTGTAGTGGGCGCAAGCAATAAGCGCATACTAGCGTATAGCGCAGATTTTGATGATTATTATTACGACATATTCTCAAGAATCTTGTGTGTATTCGCTGGATAAAAGGATTTGTCCAAATTGTTAGATACCTAACAGCTTTAAATCACTAATATTCATAACCAGGAGCAATATTCCGCTAATAACTCTCTGTTACACAAAACAGCAATTAAATGCTCGGCTAATTCACAATACAGAAGATTAAATTCTAAAGACACTTATTAGTCCAGAATATACTTTTACTCGTATCACGTCAACTCAACTGAACTATGACCAACTTATGCATTCTATGTGGACAGTTCTTAAAAAAGTACGTAATTCGTGAAGTTATTAACTAATCTACAAAATTCTAGAAGTTTACAGAACTCTAAAAATGAACTCTAAAAGTTGGGGATTACTTTGAAAAAATTCGCCAAGGTCATCGAATTTGTGCAAGCAACTCGAACCTTCAAATGATAACGATGGTTGTCTATTATGTATTTTTCTTTCGACCCAGACCGACCGACCTACGTGAAAGTAACGGCTTGGACGACCATGAGAGCCACCAGATTTGATGTGCTCGTGGCCTGCTAGTTATTCTTATTTGTTTTTTTCTTTCTGTCGACCCAGACTATCCGACTTACTTGAAGGTGTAAGGTATCTGTTTGAACGCCCGGGACAGTATCAGGACCGAAACCCAGTAGGAGCGACATCCACAGGGATCGTACCCTACGTCTTCTACCACCAACCTCTCAAAAGGGCTTTGAGACCAAAACATTTAACGTGCCCATACTCTGAGTGAACACGTGGCCAGTTTGGGCATAGCAGGGTATCGAAATCCAGTCCTCTGAGTGCACTCTCCGTGCCTAAACCACTAGGCTGTCCCGGATTTCCACTAGGCAATCTTAAGAGTATGGTGGTACGCATTTACTCCGTTCCTCACGCCCTAAGAATCACATCAAAAATAAAATCTGCTGAAAATCTATTAACGCCAAAATTAAAATTTTCTCAGTTTTTTCGAAATATCCATCATGGTTACACTAGTAAATAATTGTGAATAATAAAATATTTCTTCATATTCTTACATGTGTTATTTTAACCTCTGAAGATGCTGTCATAATTTGTATCAGCATTATTATATTTTTTCAACGACTTTTCTTTTTCGAATGTTACGATGTCAAGAAACTGCACAAGTGGAACAAGATTAGATTTTGCTCATCTATATAAAAACTGGTAAGGGGAAAGATCTGATTATCATTACTTCGCGTCAAGAAATTAAAAGGCCTTAATAATAAGATAATAACTTTTTATTTACATAAATTTGCTTACTTTCACGAAGATGAAGTCCAATTAAATGTCATCTTAATAAAATCAGCAATATGTTAGAAAAGACAATTTCTAGTTTTGAAACTTGTGTTTATAATTTAATAACTTTAAATTCACTCAGTAATAAGGACTTCAAAACTTGTTTAAACTCACAAAGTTTTTACAAATTTTGCGTAGGTTAATTTTTAATACGAGCATTTATATTTCTTCTGCAAAATATAACTCTATTTGTCAAGTCAATATCTATCACAAAAATGTCTTAACGGTGTGTAATAAATCAAATGTATACAATACATGACATTTCCTACACATTCAAATTCATTTTCCATTTCTTCCTTTTATAATTACATTGAGTTTAATAGCACAAAACAATACGGATAATTATTTGAAATTACACTGAATTTACAATTTTATTTCAATTTTCATTTCCATTTGACAATTTCTAATTCGCATTTTCAAAGATGAAGCTGCAAAAATATGAAAATACTATAATATCTCGAGAGCTCTGTTAGTTCAAGAGTTACGGGGTTGATCTTATACTTTTCGCCATCAAAAATAACGTAAAAAACAAGCTTTTATTAACGTACCAAAATCCAATCCGTACCAAAGTGATTTATGCACAAATTTTGTAGATTTTGGTAAACTAGTTGTTCAGCTCGTGTGGATACATGCTTTTTGAGGACCATTTCGTCTAAAAAAGGCAGGGTTTTCTTTTCCAATCGTACCAAAGTTTAATCATCGCCAGGGTTATCTACGATTGTTATCAACAATCCAGAATTACCAAAATCTTATCAACATCAGTGTTACCCACACATATACAAAATTTTGAAAAATGTGGTCAATTAGTTTTATCAACTAGAGTGGATGCATACGTTGCATAGACAGACACACACATACAGACGTCAAGCTAAAAATAATATTTTCGGGTTTTAGAGTGCTCGAAACGTGTAGATCCGTTAAAAACTCTAGTCGCATTGTTCGACACGATTCCAATAATTTTCTTATACATTACAGTGTATTGAAGGGAAAGCAAAAAAAAAGTTGTTTCAGCGGAGATGATCGATCTTTGGCAAATCGAGCGACGCTCTATTCAATTAGTTATTTAGATGATTATCCTTCCTTCAATATTAGAGATGGAATTTACATTTCCCTCCTTTAGAGTTCATATTGAACTAGCTACGATACCAGAAACTAGCGTTTACTATTTTTGTAATCACTTTTTTTAGCAATCAATATTTTAAGCAACTAAACAAAGAAACGCGCATCCAAAAAATGTGGATCAGTCATGCAGGTCTCAGTCATGCACTGCATATAACCTACCGGGTTACGTTGCTTTGGCGTTGTTGTAAAGAACGTGTTATCAGCGGAGAAAAGAACTAAAATTATTCGACTGGTTTGAGGACTTGTCATCCGATTATATTTCTTTATACATTAACTCTATTTAAATAAACTGACGGGCAATATCACAAGTAAACATTTTTCGTACTTGTAACAACATAATTAAGCTTTGCATCGTATTTCTTAAAATGTAACTGTGGAGAAAGATATTTATTTATTAATGATGATGATCTTAACCTATTATATTTCAAAGTATAGTGATAAATTAAATTTTACTTACGCTCATTATAGGGCTGTGTTGTCAGCTCGTGAGTATAGTGATCATTGCGTGCACTGCATGTTTTCGTAAATAACCCTCCAAATTTATCTTTACAATAGGAATAAACTTACTTAATCTGAA
Organism: Amaurobius ferox; assembly: GCA_951213105.1. Classification (NCBI taxonomy): domain Eukaryota; kingdom Metazoa; phylum Arthropoda; class Arachnida; order Araneae; family Amaurobiidae; genus Amaurobius; species Amaurobius ferox. Next base: position 92,147,746 of record OX578133.1, read on the forward strand.
AACTAAATTATTGGTCATTAACTACTGTGATACAGCGATCGTAAAAAGTGTTTACAGGTTGTTAAAAATAGCAAGACAACAAAATGGCTCAAGACTCAGAAAAAAAGGCACCAAAACTTATTATATAGGTTTAATTTATGATCAAAGCAATAAATTATGGCATCACGGCACTTGAGGTTCGCAGACTCAGTCAACTTCGCAGGCTATATAGGAGATACTCCAATGGAAGCCTGGACCCCTCACAGGCCTGTAAGCCAATGGGCAGGCAGAGGCCTGAGAGCCAATAAACAGCCAGAGGGGGAGCTCGCAGATAACCCCATATAATTGATAAAACCTTCATTCCAATTTTGTAATTCCTTTCTTTACAATCAGTGTATTATGGCGATATAGTTGGAAAAAATTCCAATTTCGGATTCCATGCATTAAGGTCATTGCGATTGCGTTATGGAGAGGTCATGATGAAAGGATTCATCAAATTCAACAATCGCGTTATGCAGAAGTGATTTTGTGAGTGAGGTAAAAGTAGAACTACGGATCCCAAAAGGCACGAAGTAGCCTTACCAGTTACTCCAAATGATGTGCACAGAAGAAAATAAGGTAACCTTTTATTTATCTTATCCTGAGGAACTTAGCATAGATCTGTCTCCACATCAAGTACGAAAAATAGACTCTGTATAACACATACGACATTTCAGAAGAAGAATATGTAATTCATGTAGTAATTGACAATGTGCACGAAGTAGAGTATTAAATCTTAATTTTGAATTTAATCCTGAAAATATTTAAACATAAATACTATTTATAATAACATTTAAAATTGAGTTAAAAATGTCTTCTCATTGAACTAGGCTGAATAATTCATTGAATGTCTAATACATTACTTTATTTTCAGTTAACACCGGACAACACACAGTGGCAGATTATCACAACAAGTGTTATGTCAATTTACAACACAGCAATCAAGCAACAAACTAATTATAATTATCGCCACATTTTACTGCGAGACCATACTTCTCTACTTATAATTTACTCCCCAACTACAATATTTAGTTTTTTAAATTATAACATTTATTTAGGTGGTATTCAAAGATTATCCCATAACATTTACAAATAATACTTTATACAAAAAAAATCATTTAATCTTTTATAAGAGGGACTTAGAAGGAAAGGATATGAGACCAACGCAATTATTTATCGTAACGCTATTATTTCTTTGCTCGACCCATTTGTTAAAATATAGAGCTGGTACGTACATTGTGTGCATTTTAGATGCATTAGAAAGCAAACGCTTTGTCTCGCTGCTGATTTGGGTAACTTGAAAGTAGGCGAATCTCAAAATCTGCGATTTTACAAGTCTGCAAATCTTGAACATCACTTCTATTCTGCTTGTCCTATTTTTCTTTAGAAAAACTTAATTTTTACTCTGCGTTGTGAAAACACGCCTTCCTTATGACCTCCTAACTTGATTGGCCTTGCTTTGCCCCATGTTGGTTTAGGGCCGGGCTTGATTGGATCCTTCTTTTCCACACAGATTCTTCGAGTCAGATCACCGCATAGGACGTCACGGAAGCCGTATACGTGACATTGCTTCTGCACAGCTTTGTAATAGCAAAAATACATATCTTGAAGAACATAATTATGAGATCAAAGGTGTTTTCTGAATGAACTAATGCTATGAAAATTCCTTCATTCATATTCTCGTATCTGCTTTATTAAGTTAGATACACCTTCAACAAAACTGTCATTGCATTTATCCATTAAAATGAAGCCAACCAGTATTGTTAAACCAAATTGATTCAATATGATGCTGGCAAACTTGTAAAACCTTATCTCGTTAAGTTTGGGCTAAGGGATAATTTTAAAATAAAACTCACAGTAAATTCGCTGATATTTTGAAATACTCTATTTTTTCAAAACCTAAAAAAATCTGTCGGCTTTTTGGAAAATCGGGATCTTGGGATCCACGGTCACACACAGGCGTGTGTGTGACCGTGAACCTATGAAAGCTATATCTCAGGAACAAATGGAGCGTTTCGAACGAATTGTGGTACAAATATTACAATCGGTGAAGCCTGCTGATTTTAAACATAATCAAATATTACGAGGACTCCCTTCAAATTTTAGAACGAAGCTTTGAAAAAATCATTAAAAAATCAGAACCTTACTAATGTTACATAAATTATCATTTCTTATGTAAATTTTCATTAGAAAACTAATGACAAACACTTTAGAAGGCTAGCACTAAATTTTCTCAAGATACTGCACGTTTTTCTAATAAATTTATCAAAAATATTACATAAAATAAAAAAGTATTAATTACCGTGAAATATGTTCGCTTTTCATGCAATATTATGCAACAAATTTATTAACATCATTCTCATGGATCTAGTTTGTTTCATTCACGAGAGGGGATAGTTGTGTAAATTTTTGTATTTTAAGTCCAACAATTCGCTAATAGTCATTTATTTATAAGAAAAGCACTTTGTGTGTAATGCTTGACGATCAATTTGACGAACTTGGCGATTAAAATTTAGCACAATTTCGCCAATTTAACAATATGTTGCGCCAGACTGACGAAAATATCGTCAAAATTGCACAAATGCGGCTAAATTAACGAAAATGGAGCCAACTTAATTAATAATTCTTTAAAATATTTTAATATAAACTATGTTATTTATTGCAGATGCTATCAATTAATAATTGCTCATTTACAGTTCCGCAAAATATATGTTAATTGGGTACTTTAAAATAGTCTGCATGTTGTAATCCGGAAGAGCGCCAAACGTACAATTCAATGTCAAAAACATTGTACCGTAGATAATATACATTATTTTTTCATTGTGAAAGAAATAAATTAATTGCATTACATGAGGAAAGTCATGTGCTGCCCACATCAGATTTTTTCAAATTGGAACCCTTGGTCTGCGAACAAACTTTAAGAGGCATGTTGATTGATTTCTGTAATTGTGTACTTGCTGATGAACCTATTGTACTTATTTAAATAAACAATATTTAAAATTAACTTTCTGATTTTCTTTTCATGGTATTGCCCACCTGCGTTAGTGGCGTCCGAGACAAGATCAAATCTAAACAGAGACAGAATCCAGTCCAAGTTAAATTTAGGATTATACAATAGTATATGTGTAAAATAATGGAATTTGAGAGTTAAGTCACTTAACTATTCTTAAATTCGAGACATTTAACTTTTAATCCAGTGTTTGGGTTTAAAATCCTTTTAAAGGGTAATGTAACGTAATATATACGTAAGTTGTTTCAATTAAATGTTGAGTAACGTTGTGTATTGTAAAGCTAATTGAACTTTATTTTGTATTTCTCTCAATAAGTATCTTTCCATTTTAAATTCAGCTATGCTATTCTTAATGGGGCTTTGATCTTGGAATTTTAAGTTCGATAAACCAAATGTTGAAATCGTGTAAGTGAAATATAAGTTGATTTTAGTAATTTCGTAATGTCTGGGGCATAGTGAACCATTAACTGCTTGCAATGATATTTGAGTACCACTTCTGAATTCGGTTGACTGGTTTTTAAAGAAGCTAATCTAATGCAGAATACTTAATGAAATGCTGATGTTTAGAAATTTTAAAGTTTATTTAATCCCATTTACCTTGTAGTATAATCAAGAAACTTTAGTTTCTGTATTTAAGTGCTGAATTTAAAACTTTTTTGGTTACATGTTGCTTGATTGAATCTATATGCAATTTTATGAATGTCTGTAGAGTGTTATCACATTGAGAATGTTTATATAGTATGTTACACTTCTGGTAGGGATTCAATTAAAGTATTTTTCTTGAAAGCAAATATCTGGATACATTTATCTGTCGGGTATAAATAAGTATGGAGGTGCGAAATGAAAATGCGGTGCAATTTTGCCGGTGCGTTGTATCTGCATCTGTATTCAGTCGTTTCTAAATATAATGTATCATAGGTTTTCAATAAAGGCGTCTGTCTATATATAGAAATGTTGAACCGTCGTTAGACGCAAGGTTTTCGAGCAAAACTGGTGAGTTTCAATTTTATTTTGTCGGTAAATGAGCAGTTGGCTGATTTATCAAGTATGTTCCAGGAACGGTACACTAGACAGTGGTTTAGATATATGTACTTTAGTATAGAGCGTATTACGTAAGACGAGTTGTCTGTTGTGGCAGTATGGCCATTTTGACGATAAAACGTGTCCAGTTTTCAGAAAGATATTAATTCGATAACAATTTCGAAAAATTTGTGTGGTAATATCGTAACCAGTATTTGCTTTTGTATCCGCGAGCTAAGGAAGCCGAAATTGTGCAGACTTTAATCAAACAGTTACCGAATTTTTTCTGTTAAATATCTCAAAACTTTAATTCGTATGATTTGTTGCTAAAATTTACAGGATTTGGATATGGCGTATCCGTGGGTTGAATTATGTAAGGCTGCAAGTGAAAAGCAGACTACTGATGAGAGGTCATCCATAGGGGTAGTTTCCGTTAGTAGTACAGTCGATCTCAACCCGAAAGTGCACTTATCCTCAAAGTACAAAAATCAAAAACAGAAATCTTCCCACAGTTCTTTAGGTCAATGTCTTTAGCCTGGATGTCTTTAGGTTCTTGTTTGGAAAATCTTAAAAGTGTAAACGACAGAAAGAGCTCAATATGATAATGGTTTGACCTCCTTAAGAGTCGATAACCTATTCTATAGCTCCACGGTAGAGGATTTGCTAATTTTTTAGGAAGTATGGCGTCGTCGTGGAAGTATGTATCCGCGTTATATTTATACCGGACAAAGTAAGGATTTTGCTTTTGTGAAGTTTCGCGATATTTGAAGTGCAGAGAAAACGAAGTAGGGTGTGTGTTTGACGAAAGAAAACTCTGATTTCGAATGGTAAAATATGGTCCACGGCTGTAAAATACGTCAAAGGTTTTGAGCCTCAGCGATCTTGAAAGTGTAGATAAGAAAAGTAATTTGGATAGTTCACATGTATCTGATCTTTTTAAGTAAATTAAAGTAATTTTCGGATGTTTTACAAATGTGCTTCAACCCGAAATATTTATACTATAACAAAAATATCGACGCACCAAGAAGTAGTTGTCCGATTATGATAAAAATTGGTGTATGTGAAGAACATACATAGAAAAAGAAACGATTAAAATGTCAGAACAATTTAATGATTTAGAGTTTAAATGTACACAAAGGGAGGAAGTCAATTAGGCGTTGGTCCACCTCTGGCCTGGGTGCAAGATATCACTCGGCGTGGCATAGACTGATAAAGTTCACGGATGGTGTCCTGCGGAATGTCTTGCCAAATTGGCTCCAACTGTCGGATTAAATCGTCAACATTCCGGGATGGCTGCAATCGCCTTCCCATAACGTCCCGAATGTTCTCTATGGGAGAGAGATCAGGAGACCTAGCTGACCAAGGAAGTGTTGGGAAAACTTGAAGACAATTCATACAACATGCTCCGTGTGCGGCCGGGCATTATCTTGTTGAAAAGTATGTCTGGGGTGTCGCAAAAGGAACGGTAACACAACAGGTCGTAGAATGTTGTCTACGTACCACTGTGCTGTCAGTGTGCCAGAAATGACTACCAAAGACATAAGATATCCGCAATCGTAATGCAACAGAAATTTTAACCACAGATTCAGAATCGCTCCTTATATACACCTGCTGAATGCGTAGTTCCGATGCTCTGGAGCTCCCGCTATTTATTCATTGGATACCAAATTTTATTCATTTGCATGGTCACTCAAAATGTCTTTGCATACGAAATTTCATTACAATCGGACAACTCCTTCTTGGTGCGGCGATTTTCTGTTATAGAGTGTATATAAAAATTGGTCTTTATCTAGTGTATTTGTATAGTTATATGTGATTATGTGTTTAAATTTAATGCGATTTAAATATGTTTGAAGTGTTTTCGAAATAACTATTCTAAGGTCAGTATTAATCAGTAAGTTTGCGAACCTGTGATACCTTGACAGGCTTTCGATCGGAAATTTTTCAAATAGTCGTATTTGGCGTAGATCAGTGGTAATAACCTATAGTCCAGTAACCTTTAGTCGAATAGTAACCTTTTGTCCAGTTGTAATAATTTTCAGTGGGCTTTGATAAATTCCGCATTAATGATTTGAGATAGTAGTTAGGCTGAATTGAAATATGCGCTTTTAGTTCATTTTTCCCATTTTATTCACTTAATACGGATCGTGTGAGGTTGCTAGTGTTAGTTTTGGGTGCATATGTTTTTTTTATTTTTCCGCGTGTCATGGGTTGTAAATATTTTGTGTTGTCTGTATGAAGGATTGTGCAGTTTAATTATGTGTATAATTTGTAGTGGGAGGGGATGTAAAGTTCCAATTACCATGCTAGTAGTAGTGTCACCCGTTCCATTTTTATAAAATCTTCCTGGATTAATTAGCTCTTTCCATGCACACGGTAGTCGCTACTAGGTGCCGCAGTGTGGATACCTGTTTTACGAAGTTACTTTCGTATGCTGACAGCACTGGCTGAAAATATTTAGTAGCAGGTTATTCGAAAGGAAATCAGCTTTTGCTTCTTTTTTATAACGGCTCTATTTGAGCCTTTGATTTTTCCTTGATAAAACTTCGATACTATTCAATGGAACTTCAGCTAGCTTTGCTTTTAAAAGGGCTTGCTGCATATAAGAGCGATGACTTAACTACGCTCTTAGACAGGAAGTTAATGTTGGCTTGTTATGAAAGGAATACGATAGGCAAATGCCAGAATAACTTTGCTTAAGTTTTGGAATCATTTTGGTAAAGTTTTGTTTCAGGATAACTTTGTAATACAGGGTGATCCAAAAGTCCTTAACACATTTTAAAATTGAATATAAACTCAAGTAATTGCCGTACGATAGTGAGGTTTGGACTAAAATGCTTTCCACGTAGAAAAGTTTTGGTTTAGCATATAAAAAAATTAGTTCCATACTTTGCCCATAGACGGCGCTATACCTTAAAAATACCAAAAAAATCATAAAAACTGAAGACGAGTAGTGAAGAAGTGCTTGGCCGGCCACTTCTTTCTCGATCTAAAACGCCTCCAGTTTCTAAAAATTTACTATGCCAATCCAAAAGGCTGTTTCGAGATGCAGCGTTTTTAACACTTTACAACAAAGTTGAAAAGTGTTTATGACTTTGTTCATTCTGTCTGTCTGTCTGTCCGTTAGCACGATAACTGCCGTAAAAGTGATTTAATCAAAATGAAATTTTAGTATGTTGTTCAGACGGTCTGTAAGACCTATGGGAATATAAATAAATAATATCACCCAATTAGTTTTGGATTGAACCCGGGTTGAAAAAATGAAATACATTGAACCCAATGGGACCACATTTTTCAAACATTTTTTAAGCGGATTTAAATTTCACAAATTGCTTCGAAAATTTTAGGTAATATTCAAATTGTTCCATAAAACATATAAAAAAAAATTCAGCGAAATATATTCAGTAGTTTTTTAAATAAAAATTAAAATTTCTCTAATATTCTCAAAATTGAAAGTTTTTGTGAAAACAATACTTTCTCTATACTACACTGGTGTCCAAAATTAAAGTTACAGACACATTTTTTGCAATTATTCAAAATAGCTACGGCCAATATTAAAAAAAATCATGTCATATATAAAGTAGGGAACGGTGAATGTAACGTAAGCATCCAGTGTTTGCTAAACGGTTAATAGGGTACATTTGGTGAGATAAGATGAAAGTGACCTTTTTACGAACCGGAGAATTTCGTCCTTAGAAGTGTGTTTCTTGCAGGAAAAACCACAATATGGTCTGATTTCAGTTAAAACGAGTTCTTGTAATTATTTAGACGATGGACTGAAATGGAGAGACATCGGTAGGCTTGAAGCTGGCTAGTCTCAAGCGAAGGTCGCTCGTTGGTTGCTCGTGTCTCGAATGGTGGTATCCAGGTTATGGCACCAATTTCAAAAAATCTGATGTGGGCAACACATGACTTTCCTTATATAATGTAATGAATTTATTACTTTTACAGTCAAAAAATAGGTTTTTCTTATAGTAGATACTTATATTCTTTCCACAATATTGAATTTTCGACAATTAGTAGTCATTTTCATTGATTTAGCGTCATTTTTATCCATTTGGCGAGATTTTCATTAATTTGGCAACATTTCAAAAAGTCGCCAAGTTGGCGACATTCCCCCAAAATCGTCGCCAAAATCTCGCCAAGTGTTATGGAGGAAGAAATGAGTTATTTTTACAGCAGATAAATGACTATTGGCGATCAAATACGAAAGTATTACTCAAAGTATCTTTTTTCATGAATGGAACGAGTTGGATCCACGAGAATGATGTCACCCAATTTATCGTATGGTATTACATATGAAAAGTGAACATGTTTCTCAATAGGAAATATTTTTTTTTAATTTTATATAACTTTTTGATAATTTTTTTGAAAAATGTACAATATCTCGAGAACGGTTCGTGTTAGCGTTCTAAAATTTATGTCAATCCTTTTCTAATGAAAAATTACATAAGAAATGTCTATTTGCGTAACTTTATTAGCGGTTTTGATTTTTTGACGATTGACAATTTTGACAATTGATTTTTTGACAATTTTGAGAATATTGAGATAATTACACCTCTTACCTGAAGCGATCACGTGACCATGATATGAAACGATCACGCGACCAACTTCAAAATATAATACGGCATCCATCTTGTCTCAAAATCGTCATTTTTAAAGTTCTTTTTAATTCATATTTAGTGTTGTATTCGTCGTAAAACCTCTTTAATTTCGCTTAAATTCTGTGCATCTACATACTGGAACAACGCAATGACAATATATTTGAGTTTAAATGAGCATCCAACTTTGATTATTTGTCTAACGAAGCCTATTTTTCACTTATGTGAAATGTAAACAGCAAAATATGTAGGATGAGTTGTATAGGAATTGCTGTATTTTTTTAATGCAAAAGAATTTAGCTCATGGAGTCTGCATAGCTGATATGAAAGAAATATTCATTGACTTTACCGAGAGAAGGACGATTTTTTGCGATGAAGTTTTAAGCATAGAGTTAAATTACTCATAGCTCCATGGTCTTAATTTTTAAATAAAATAAATTATTATAGTATTGTGATGAATGACATGAATGGGAAATTATTTATGAATGAAATGCTGCTTTTTTAGAGAGAGCCAGGCGTGTTATTTTTTCTATGACGTCATTTGAATGAATTTCAGTTGTTTTCGATGAAGTTTTTAAATATAATAAATTATCGTGGTATTATGATAATTTTAAAATTGTTACCGAGTAATATATCACATTTTAGAGATGTTTAAACCAGGCAATTTATATTTCAATACCGTCATTTGAATGAAGTTCATTTTTTTGGATGAATGTTTAAGTTTTCAACTATAATAAATCAATGTATTATTGTGAGAAGTTTTAAAATATTACCTAGGAATGTATTTAGACTTTCGTAAGCTCAGATACCGGTCAGATGGCGATTCGTCGGATCTATCGTAAACTTGTTACCTTATAACTGTATATATATATATACAGGGTGAATTACACCTAATATGCCAAACGAAAAGGGGTGATAGACGAGCCCATGTGCAGTATAAAGCACCATAGCAACCAAGGTTAACAGAATATTAACAGATTGTCTCGTTCGTTATTCCCCCCATGGTAACATTTCTGGATGAGCTGTGACGTCACTGCTAGACCTTCCGATCTGTAGACCAGCGGTGCTTCGTAAAAAAAAGTTGGAAAAGAGCACAGTTTTATTTAAAAATTCCTTGCTTTAAACATCGAGATACATGAAATATTTCCTAAAATAATGTGCTAACTCTGAAATATGACAAATGAACTCAAGTTTGAATTCAAAACTAACTAAATTGCTGTAATTAACGGATGAAGGAGTCAAAAACAGGGGTTTCACAAATTATATACTAAGATAAGAATGTGATTTTCCAGGTGATTTCGTATATCAAATATATTCAGCTTCTTTTTTACACAAAATGTACATATTTCATGTATAAACTGATACTCTTTATTAATATTTTTACTCGCAAATATATTACATGAATATGGATTTCAATATAGTATTTTATAACAATTACTTTTACAATATATTAAAGATTTTAAACGAAATATCCCGTTCAAATTCATTAAATAGAGACTGTGCACTTTACTGTCTGTATTGTCTATTAAAGGTTTGAAATAGGATATAGCTAATGAAAAATATGTTAAAATAGAATTAAATAAGATTTATTTTTATAATACTCTCCATATAATCTTTATTAATTTACAATTAAATTCATATTTCTTTAAAAATTTGATTTAAAATTTCCTGCATATAAACGCTATGGTACATAGTCTGTCTAGTAAAGCATACCATTTCGTTCCTAATGGTTCCTATACAAAAAATATTTGAACTTTATAATATTCTGAAAAATGTCATCGATTTGATTTTAAATTTAATTGTATCAATGTATGTTCAATGTAATTAATATTTTCATTTTATATGCTTAAAAAAACTTCGTTTTTATATATTTAATGATATACATCTGCTGTTTATTTTAAGTCTCTGTGAATTCATTTACTTTCTTTTATGGTACAGATATTACCGTAGAATTCCGTCAATCGGCCCTTTAAATTGCAACAGAAAATCGCGGAAAATGAAAGGGGGCGGGGGTATCATCCAGAATTTTATGCTAAAAGAAACAAAGGCTATTTTTATCATTTTATTCGAAGACGAATTTTTTTCTCTGAAATTTGTCCAATATTTATGGGGAAGGAGCTTCAAACTAAAAAGATTCCATTCAATGTTTGCTTTAAAATAAATAGGGGTAAATGTGTCATTTTAAAATGCGACTATAAATTTATTTTGTTTTTACAAAATTATCCATAAAATTACACTAGTTTCTTTTAACTTATGAATATCCCTTTCTTGAACAAAAACCATTTTTATTGAATCGAAACTACTCCGCCTTACTCCTGATGAAGCCCATCAATTTGACGAATCAAGATATAAATGCCTTAACAGACACTTTATTAACAAAAAATTTCTTAACAAACTACATTGGACGTGACTAATAATTATCATTGCAATGGTTAGATAAAATATGTGTTTTCAAATTTAAATCAATTACTGTTTTTTCTTTAGATGATTTTGAAAGTTTCCTGACTTTCTCTCAAATCCGGACGATAAATTTTTTCTAAAACATGTAAAATTTTTAAACTAAACAAAATCTATGCATTGCATTGCCTGGAAATAATATGTATTCTAATGTATACTGCGTTATTCATGCATCATGCTTGCAAACCTCGGAATACAGTCAATATTTAAATGACGACTGATTTGAGCCATTTAGATTAGAAATATATATTTATATCCTTCTCATACCGATTCCCATAACCACTTAACAATTAGTGGCTCTTCTTTAATCATTCACTATCTTTTTATATATAACCTTTGATCATTCAATTAGCTTTCAACATAGCATTCAGTAATCTTTGTATAAACTTCTCTTATGTTAAAATTTTAATAGCTTCCCCTCGCATCCAAAATTTGCTATTTCTTTTCATATGTACGGAATTTATTATGTATCCGAGCCCTACCTCTAACCGTTTCCGAGTTATGGTGGATAGAAGGAAAGTGCGTCAAGTGTGAAAAAAAAATTGTGAGGTTTCTGAAAGATCCACACGCAAAATAAGCACATAATTGGAAAGAACAGAATAAATGCTATATAGATACACCATTTGCATCAGGATATCTGGATTTAACGGCGACCGACAAGCGCTGAAACATTAGCGAAGTACAAAATCGACATGTTGCTAAAATCTGTAACCGACTATATCGCAAAAACCCTTCTAGCTACAATCGATCAATTTACCAAGAACTTTTCCATTCCACCAGCTTTCGAATGAGCCTACAATAAACCATATCGATGTTTTAGTTCAGGAGAAATTTAGCAACGGCTTGTAAATTTCACATATCATTCCAATTGCATACGCCCTTTAATCATAGACGTGGGATACGTCAGTCGTATTTTCTTTTTTATTTATTTATTTTTTTCATATCCTTTGTGAAAGACGTGAGAAACGTCATACATCTTATGTTTCCATTGTGTTAGTCAACTTAATACAAATGACACTTTTCTTGTTTGGCTTTAAAACTTTCGTTCTTGCACCCCTCAAAACAGCAGGTTGAAGGGAGATAGGAAATTGAAATGAGTGTCGAGCATGACACCTCGCGTATATTAAATCCAGATATTTTGATGGAAATGGTGTCATCTTATAGGATTCTTTCTGCTCTTTCCAATTATGTGCTTGTTTTGCTTGTAGACCTTTCAGAAACCTCATAAATTTGGGTTTTGTTTCAGACTTACCGCACTTTCCTTTTATCCACAATAACCAGAAAACGATTAAAGATAGGACAGGGTTGTTATGGTGTTTTATACTGCACATGCGCTCTTCGATCCCACCCCTTTCGTTTAGCAGATTAGGTGCAATTCCCCCTATATATATATATATATATATATATATATATATATATATATATTGTGTTTCTTGTGTTATTTATTTCTGTATCGTTTAGTTAATCTAGACGGAAACATCTTTTATTGCTTATTTTTACATTTTAATCTAGACATGTATTTCCACTATATGTGGCCCTCTTTTTCCTGCAGTTGTAGGGATTCAGTCAGACACATACGTATTAATGGCTTTGTATATCTTCCATTCCAGTTGATTATGACTATTTGCCCACACTTCGCTTATTTATGAATATTCCGTATGAAAATCTCATTTAGATCTTATCTACTATGCTTTTTTGTTACTCTCCGAAATTTCGTTTCAATTCTTCTTTACGGTATTAGTTATAATTTGAAATTCGTACCTGACAAAATAGTTTTTGAAGGGGTTTATATTGGGAATTTTAATTAAAATTCGTAATGTAAATTTTATTCATTACCTAGTGTCCGGTCTATTATTATTATGAATTGGGATAATTATAGATCGACAAACATTGACCAATTAGGCATTATAGTCGATTTGGAAGAAAACCATACCTACTCTCAATCTAAATCATATTCCTTCAATAGATGCAATAATCTTAGGTGCAAAACTTGTCCTTATGCTGACCCATTACAAATTAATAATAATTCCACTTCACAGAAATTATGCAAAGTTTTTAATTGCATATACAAACTTAATTGTACTATTTGTAACTTATCCTATATTGGCCAAACCAGCAACCCTTCACATCTGAGAATGAATATCCACAGGGATCATATTAAAAAATTTGACCATAAAGTCTTTAATGATCTCCCTACTAAAAATCAATTTGAATATCAGCACTTTGCTACACACGGATTTAAAAATATATCCCTTCATATTTTAGATATTAAAATTTCACTCACTGATAGATTAGTATTTGAAAATTATTACATTAAAAATATAAAACTCTCTTTCCTACGGCTTAAATCAAATATATAATAATAATAATGTTGTTAACAATAGTTTTGAAAACAATTCTAATAAATCTTTAGTATATAAACATCTTTTTCAGTATTCAAAGTCATCAACTCCTAGTAAAAAGCGATATAAACGAGGCAAAGGAAAAAGTAACTTAAGTAAAACTATTGATTACAATGCAGACATTTTGAAATTACAATATAATTATTCTCAAACTTTCAATTTTCTACCTGTTAGAACTTGGTTATATAAAGTCAGAAAATGCAAATTAAGTATTGTTTATACTAATTTTTTAAAATTAAAATTAACTCACATGAGCATTTTAAACATTTATTTTATGATTTGCTTCTTTCATGTACAAATTTCTTAAATTACCACCTACTCCATTCACCAAATCCACATACTAAAATAGCTTACTCTGTAATTTCTTTTAAGCACCCTATTCTTAATTCACTTAACTTCAATAATTTATTTGCAAAACATCAGCACTTGTTACCAGTAAATGATATCAAAATACAAAAATCATTCAAATATAATTTACCAATTGGTAGAACTATTTACAATTACAATGACGTTTCCAGGACATTAAACTCCGATGACCTGACATCATGTGTATGCAGCAATAAAAATCTAACCCCTTATGTCAACTCCTCTCATAGACACATTATTACTGGGGATCTCAGTATAGTTCAGGATAATATACTTAGGGAAATTATGAATGAAGGGTCCAAATTTCGCATTCCATTCTGCCATCACCCTAAACAACTTCTTCAGTTTATATCTTTTAATTTTGATAAATTCATATATCAACTTGCTTGCTCACATTCCATTTCTATTGAAGCATTCCATCTATGGAAGTATACAACCTTAAATCAAATCTACTTAAAAATGTTATATATATATATATATATATATATATATATATATATATATATATATATATATATATATATATATATATATATATATATATATATATATATATATATATATATATATTATAAATTTTAAATTAACGAAGCCTAGGTATCCTTATAAACAACTCTTACCTGCTATTAAAGAACTACAACAACATTTTGTCATGACTTATGTAGATAAAGCTTCTAATAATTATGCCATCATTTGTAAAAAATATTATGTTTCTCTGTTACAGAATTTCTTAAAAAATAATCAAATTTTTAAACCCATTAATAATCAGTCTATCAAAATCAAAACTAAAATGCTAAAATTATATACACAATTAAATATTAATTGTAAGTTTTTTAAATTTCCTTATGTTACTTTGGTTCCTAAATTCCACAAATCACCTCTCAGTTTTAGAACGGTCACTTGTGGACATAATACCTTTACCACTACAGCTAGTAAGTACTTGCTTAACTGTTTAAATAGAAATAATGAATCTCTTAAATTTAGGAATTCAGAATATTTCATTTTGAACAATAGTTTTGATTTAGTTAATCACCTTAGCAAGCTTTCACAAATTCTTGGTTTCCAAATCTTTGTTTTTAAAGACCTATTTAATAATATTGTCATTAAAGATTTATATAAAGTTATTATCTCTCTTTATCATGACTATATATCTTCCAATCATGTTGCATTTAATGTCAAAAACTTTCCTATACTCTTGCACTTTGTGTTATACAACAATTATATTATCCAAGGTGATAACATTTATTTACAAACAACTGGTGTACCACAAGGTGGCTGTAGTAGTAGTATACTCGCTAACTTATATCTTTATTATTATGAATCTCATTTTAACTCTAATTCATATATTATATATAGATATGTTGACGACTTAATTTGTATTATCATTGATGATTCTTATCCAATTAATATTGATTTTTACCCATCTAACCTAGAATTAATTCCTAATGAGCCTAGCTTTAGTCAAACTGTAAATTTTTAGGCCTAAATTTAGATACCCTCAATAACTATGTAATCACCAATCTATATGATAAAAAAGATTCTTACAACTTCACTATCATAAAGCTGCTATCATATCAATCTTGTAATTCTATTCAATTGTTTAGAAACATCATTTTAAACCAGCTATTTCGAATACATTGTCTTTCTGATCTTCTGGTTCACTTTCTCCACATCAATAATCTTAAACGCATTTGTCAAAATTACCAATATCCGGAAGTATTTGTAAATAATATTATTAGTAATTTCAAATATACCACGTAATAATTTTACACATGCATTATTTATCTTTGATTGGATAACTCATTTTTGAGAATTCACCCATTCCTATCACCTAACTTACCACTTGGCCTGAGTCTAATACTGTTTACTATTTTCGAATGACTATTTTCCACTTGTCCTGAGTCCTATACTGATTACTATTTTTGAAAGTCTCCATACATATTATGTATCGTTCAAATGTATTCATTCCGGTGCCCACTCGCATTGACGAAGTGAGGTGAAATGTTCAGTCGCTTGTTCAACCTACACGTGGTAGCAATGCTTGTGAGTTAATATTTCTGTTCGAGGAGGTATTACTTTTCTGATTTGTAATTCAATTGATTTATTTTTCTCCTTCCACTAGCCAGTAGACAGCTCCAATGGTGTCTATAGTTAAATACTATCGCCATTGTCAGAGACTGGCTATTCTATTGGTTTTAATTCGAATTGTATGGCTGTCCTGATGAGAATGTAATTTCGAACTAACCGCCATTTTTTGTGTAGTTTCAATTGATTTTTCTCTATGTCTTAATCTTTTATCTTGAGCTAATTATTATTGCCTTTTCTCATTTTTGCCGTGTTTTCTTATTCTTTTGATTCTTGTGATTTTTGTATCCTAATATTCTTCTCATCCCCCATGTAATTGTGTACTTGTAAATGAACCTGTTGTATTTATTTAAATAAACAATATTTAAAGTTAAATTTTTGATTCTCTTTTCGTGTTATTATTGGATTGTTTTAGAAATTTATTGGTGTGTTTAAGGACGTATCTGGAATCATATGTAGCTGTAATCCCTATAATAATTTTAATCATACAAACATGCACCAACTTCGAAATAAAACTATTTATAAAAGAAATCTATGGTCAGCAGATGACTTTCCCTACATACTGCAATGAATTTATTTCTTTTTACAGCAAAATAACGTAGTATGAAATTCACGGCATTGAATTGTACAGAAAATTAAAAATATTAATTCCTCTCAAAACGAAAGGGATTACCAAAAACAAAAAAAAAATGCACTTCATTTTCCAAGATATTCAATGTTCATCAATTTAGCAACATTTTCGCAAGTTGGCGATATTTTCAAAAAGTATCAAAGTTGGCGTTGGTTCTCCAAATTGGTGGCCAAGGTTAACCTATTTAACGATTCTTACTGCTATTTAATTTTTAACTGCTTCGATAAATTTATCCAAAAATGTGCTATACCTCAAAAATTGCTCATACTCGTTCTAAAATTTATATTACTCGTTTTATAATGAAAAATTACGTATGAATTATTTATTTAACAGTATTGGAGCTTTTAATTTTTTAATTAATTTTTCAAACATTCATTAAAAAGTCGTACAATATCTCGAGAACGTTCTACATTTTATGTCTTTCATTTCTAAAGAAAGTTAAGTCGGAAATTTAATTTTATTCATCGAAATTGAAGGTCTTGATTTTTTTAATATATTTTTTTAATTTATTCGAAAATTGGGAGATGGTCGACATTTCAAAACAATAGATTTCTAGCATCCATTGCTTGTAATAATCGTTCCAAAATGCGATTAAAACTCTCCATTCGCTCGTGAAATATCTCATCCACAGACACATATACTGGCATACATACACACATAGACATCACTTCAAAACGTTTAATTAGAATTCAGAGATGCTTGAAACGTGGTCTTCCGTCGAAAACTCACATTTTCGTTCCCGTCGCAATAATTTTCCTGTACATTATACTGTATACAACGCACAAATAATGGAAAATAAAATTTTAATTCTGGTCTTTATACTTCGAAGTTGTTTCGAAATATGGCAGAGAAAATAGTTTATGCCTGTCAAATAGAACTCTCTATAAAAGCGGATGGTTATAAAATAAATACCACTTTCCTATTCTAGAGACAGCCGTAAAAATGTTTTCTTCACTTTATTCGAAATGCCTCTAAGTGTCGTCACAATAGTGCCCTTCCAGTGCATTTAGGAAGAGTGGGGGGGGGGGTGAATCTTTTCGTGCGACTTAAATTCTTTCCAAAGCCCTAAATCTATCCAGAAGCGAAACCACGAATGATTTAGTTTCTCCTGCTATTTGGCGCGATTTTCTGAACAGCGAAAGGAACAAATTTGAAGAAAATTGTTCAAATAAGAGATTTTTATTGAAATGCGGCAGATTTCAAGTAAAGAGTCTTTTCGAAACACTTTGTAGGCGGAAAATACAGTTGTAACAAATGCAACTGCATTATTCAAAAATATCATGTTTTATACGAATTTTTATTGGATTATCATTTTGTAATATGACAAAAAATGTTCACAATCCTTCGTATTATGTATCTATCTGTTCTTTAAAAAAACAAGGTGTTCCAAATTCGAAATTTTGCAATTTATAGATGTATGTATGTATGTATGTCCGTAAAATATGTATCCACTGCTAGAAGAAGTAGAAACTTGCAATTTTATTCACGGATGGATCGAGTACATGTAACTGACCAGAAAATTCTAAAAACTCGAAATTAAAAAAGAGTTTTATATTCAGCTGCGCTATCCTACAATTTCAAAATTGAAATTCAAAACACCCGAATTTCTTCATAAGTTAGAATTGCACATCCGCTGGGGCTATATTTTATTAACAATCATTCCGTTAAATTTTAAGCATTTCACTAATTTGTTCATATCTCAGCTTTTAACTATGATAGAGCCTAGCTATAAAAACTTATTTTCTTATATTGAGCTACTAAAAGTAGCATTTGAAAGCAGCACTCAAATTGCATGCGCCACGAAGGGAAATTTAGCTGGTTGTAGCACTGACGAGTATGTCACCGCACAGAGATCGAAGGCATGTTTAAGCCTTTATATAGGGACTAAAATATTCTCAACGAAAGTATATATATTTTTAAAACTCATCAAAACCCGTCTATTAATGGTATGGATTTCATTCAAAGTTTGTTCAAAGAAAATTTCTCGGTCTTTTGGATACTGTTTAGATAGAAATTGCAATAATATTTTCAGTCGCTAAGGAACCGTTTTGCATGAAAATCGCTCAAAATCGTATTAAATCATAAAACAACTCAAAAACAAATTCAAATTATAAATCTCACCAAGGCACATCGTCCCGCGTCCTGAAGTACATGTGTACCAAATATTATGGCCGTACGACGTTTAGATTTTTTGCTGCAGGAACGCATACCGACAAACAGATATCTTCCTTTATTATTATAGATGCTAAACTAATATTCAAGCCTGCCAAAGGCAGAGAAACTAACACTCTAAGAAAATAGGTTGCAATACTTTTTTAGCAAGTTTTATTTTATTAACAATTTATGGTACGTAGCTTCGAAAATAATCATCTTACTTGAAAATTTTCTAAGTTAAGTTCTGTTCGAGAACTGTACTATACGTGTTCATACTATTAGCCTTCGGAGTCACAGAAGGCTTCTTGTAGGGTCTGAAAAGGCTTTTCGACCCTCCCCCCATTTTCGCCGCCCATGGGGGGGAGGTAAATAGAAAATCCATCTCCTTTAGGTTGGGTACCGTAGTCAATGTTATACTAAGTGTGCAAAGATTCAATCAGTCTTCTGGGTTATTTTGGGGTTTCTGGAGGGTTTGAAAAGACAAAAAGACGTTCGACAATTATGATATAGATATTTCAAAAAATTGCACTATGCTTGTCATCAAATGAAAACAAATACTATGAAAATAATTTGCAAAATATATCTTTATTATGTATAATTTCATTCATGCGTAAGCATGCATATTTTAGTCGACAAATACTTTCGAATATAACACAGTCGTTCTTGCTTTGCAATATGACAAGCAATTTTATTTTATCAGATATCTTACTTACAATCAAACAAATTGTTAAAGTAGCCAAGAATTCTGTCGTTTCAGTCTATTACTGAGTGTCGTCATCTCATCCAGAACATGAATTTTTCATGCTACTGGCAACTGCTTCTGGTTTTTATCCCTTTGTCCTTTATTCTAGTTACTAAACTATTTTTCTGTAGTAAAAGTCATTGTTTAATAACAGTAATTTAAAGCACATGCTGCCTCCATAATACATAGGTCATTCTTAACGTTTCTTGACTTTCAATATACTTTTATTTGACTCAAAATAAAATAGAAATTAATACGACTGGTATAGGAAATGTAATCCTCAAAGATGAGTTTTATTGCAATTACTGTATAGATTATTATTAAGTTATTATAACGATATTTAGACTAATTTTGTATTTTTTTAATTATGCTCTGATACAACTAATTTTAATAAAATACAAATTATTGATCAGTAATAATGGGAAATATTGTTTTTATTTATATTCGTACACTATAAATACGAAAAAAAAAACCATTGTAATCGGTTTCTCATCTATCCGTCTGTCTGTCTGACTATCTATGTATCTGTATGTATCACAGCAAAAAGCACTATATTGGCATTTACAAAGTTTAATAGTCATCTTCCTGTATGATTAAGTGTATTTACGTTACATTTTAAGAAAGCACAGTACACCTGATCCAATTGCAGGTTCTGTATCTATATAATGAAAGGCAATGTCTGTGTTTGTCTGTCTGTGTGTCTGTGCGTGTGTCTTATACACTACACGTTCAGCGACCGCGCGTCGGAGAGCTACGAAATTTGGCAATCGGAGACCCGGGGGGGGGGGGACGGGAAGGGGACACGTGAAAACCGATTTTTAAAGTTTTAATTATTTTTTTTTTGTTATTTAATGTTTTATAAGATTTCGACCGTTTTTTGCATTTTTGCCCTTTTTTCTTCACGATCCAGCTATTGTAGAGAAAAACAATTAACACCACCGGAAAGGGCAGACAATTGCGAGTAAAAATATATCAATTTCAAATCTCAATTTCGATTTCTAATATTTTCTAAAGATTTTAAAACAAAAGTCACTTTCGGTTCAAAAAAACCAACTTTCGTTTTTAAATCCTCCCATCGTAAAAACTACTCATAATTTCGACTAATAATTTACATTTTTAGAAAGCTCAAAGATCTGGCATTCTTACAAGTCTAATCTGGTCGAGAAATAATGAAAATTGCCCGCAGGATCGTAATTTTAAAGACGTCATGATTTTATATTTCTCGGCGAAGATCCGATTCTTCCCCGACAGCCCCGCCCAGAAATGGGGGGGACGTCACGCCGGTGCATGGGGTTAGAGTGATATTTTCCGCAGAAGTTTTTTCCTCGTTTCCACGGAGATCGCGCTTCCGGTTTAAAATGAAATAAGAGCTTAGCATATGTGTTGTATACATCGGGTGAAATTATTATATTTATATTTTAAATGATAGAACGATATGGATTTTTTAAATGAATATTTTAATTTAAGGATATTTTAAATGGATATTTGAATTTGGAATGAGGATATTTTAAATGATATTAATGAAAAGCTTAAACACTGAAGAAATAAAAAAATAAATAAAAAAAAAGTTAGGGAGATTGTCGCAGTGCCTTAAAATTTCATTATTAGTTTTAACGTCATTAAACTAAACCGAACTTTGTTAACTCCACGGGGTTGAGGGCGCGGTAGCCCAGTGGTTAGCGCGAGTTAATTGCACTCGGTAGGCCCGGGTTCGATTCCCGCCACTGCCAAAACTGCTGCCGTGTTCAAGCGGAGTACGATCACGTTAAACATGTGGGTCCGTAAATCTTTCCGAGAGGTTGGTGGTAGAGGAAGGAGGGTACGGTCCCTGTGGATGCCTCTCCCACTGGGTTCCGGTCTAAATTGGGTGAATAAAAAGAAAGTTATGGAGATTGTCGCGGAGGGCGCGGTAGCCAAGTGGTAGGCGCGCTGGAATTGCACTCGATAGGCCCTGGTTCGATTCCCGCCACTGTCAAAACTGCCGTCGTGTTCACGAGGAGTACGATCACGTTAAACATGTGGGACCGTAAGTCCTTTTGAATGATTTGTGGTAGGGGAATGAGGGTACGGTCCCTGTGGATGCCTCCCCCATTGGGTTCCGGTCTAAATTGGGTGGCACTTCCTGGCCGTCCAAACAGTTACCTTACACCTTTCTGGTAGGTCGCGCCAGCGAGTTTGCCACGGTCAGAATTTTCAAGTGTAGCGAACAGGCTGGTCGCCAAAGGCAGCTAGTCTTTGAATAAAAATCAAGATTGTAGCTGTAATCTTTGCAGAGTTCACTTTGCCAATAAAAGCTTGCAATTCCGTTCCAGTAGCTCAACAGTATAGCGTCGACTGGCCAGTAAGAAGATCCGTGGTTCCATTCCCGTTTGGGGCAACAAGGCTCTTCAAAATGACTCCCGAATAAATCAATCCTGTAGGTTTATGCAAAGATGTCAAAGGTCTAAAAGTGACCCTAGTACGACTAGCAGCACGGATTTAGTGGACTCTGGGATATTGAGCTCCGATTTGAAATCGGGAGGATAACGACCACGCAGGAATCTAACCTGTAGAAAATAGCTTCAGGAGCTTAACCTGGTGTAAAAGTAGCAGGTGGAGATCAGTCAGATTGTTAGTTGCACGCCAATCTGACATTAGAATGTGGAGAATACAGAGTTCACTTTGACAATGAGAGCTTGCAATTCCGTGCCTGTAGCTCAAAGGTAGGGCATCGGCTAGCCAGTTTGAAGAATCGTGGTTCGATTCCCGGTTAGGGCAGCAAGATTTTTTTTTTGCATCTTCTATTGTTCAGGGTTGCTCAAAAGTCCTAAGTCTGTCATTTTTTGTAATTGACATACTTAGGACATTTGACCAAATCAAAGGTGAATTCCTTCGATTTTTTATCGTATTCGAAATGACTCTTTGAACAGGAGGTAAAATCAATAACAAGTCGTATCGTGAAACACTTAAAATTACTTCTGCCCGTACTTCTTGACAAAATATATTTTCTGGACCCTTTACGCATCCAAAAAAATCGGCTATCACACAAAAAGAAATTTGAAAATCTGTTCGATAGATCTTAAAAAATTGAATAACAAAAATACGGCTTGTGTTTCAAATATTTCGATAACAGATAAGTCAAATGTAAAATCTTTGTTAAAAATATTTTTTGAGCAATATGTACAACTGCTTCTGGCGAACTCCGAACCGGGAGCCTTGTGTAGCAAAGCTAACGCTTTATCGGCCATGCATCGGAGACCTAACCAAAATGCATAGGATAAAAATAAATAAAAATTAGTGAAATTATTTATCAGTCTATTTCAAATTATGTGATTTTGTAAAGAGGGAATTCGATACCTTTACTCAGCTGGAAAGTATCAGCTGTCAACCAAAAACATAATTTTGAAAATCGCGTCGATATATCCTCGAAAATTGAATTACAAAATAGCAACTTGTGTTTTAAATATATAGATTAAAAATGAGCCAAATGTAAACTATTTTCACAAAATAATTTTGAGCAAAATATACAACTGCCTCTAGTGAGCTCCAAACCGGGACCTTGTATTACAAATCTAACACTTTATCGACCATGCATTATAGACATCATCAAAATGCATATCATATAAAATAATTTGTAAAATTTCTTATCGCCCTACTTTAAAATGTGGGGTTTGAGAGGGGGAGGGAGCGAGAGATCCAATGTCACTCATCCGAAAAGTATAAGCTGTGAAACAAAAACGTTAATTTTGAAAATTAATTTGATATATCCTCAGAAATTAAATTATAAAAAAATCGGCTTTTGCTTTAAATATATAGATCGCAGATGAGCAAATGTAAACAAAATCATTGCAAAATTCACAACTGCTTCTAGGGACCAGGAACAACAAATCTGGTGCTTTATCGACAATGACACCGAGACCTTATCGAAAACGCATAGCATAAGAATAAAAGAATATAGTGAATTTCCTCACCACCTCACATAAAAATCTGTGGATTTGGGAGGAAATTCGATACCCTTAACTCATCCGGTATCAACTGTCAAACAAAAGTGTCAGCTGTCATACAAAAAAGTGATTTTGAAAAATGGTTCGATAGATTCTCAGAAATTATATGACATAAAAGCGACTTGTGTTTTAAATATATAGATGTGTTGGCATATATTGTGGAATTATTTAAATATATGAAAAATCCCTATGTATCAAAAATCATCAACTTCTCCTGCATGTTGTTTACTCGTAACATAAAAGTTTATTATTCATGCAAATGATATTTATAGAAATATAAGTAATATATTGCAATTTTATTTATATATACTAAGCATGCACAACTAATTAATATTACGGAATTATGTAAAAAAATTTATTAGTCCTTTAAATATCCTTCCAGCGTATATGACGAATCTCCACAAAGTCGTCATATAAAAAGTTAAATGTAATATTCTCATGTAAGCAATTTCAGCTGTATATAGAAACGTTTCCAGACACCAGTTTCACAGGTGAGAATCTATTAAAAATTATTTCGTATGAAAGCTACTCCTATTTCCATAATTTCATTATTTCTAACTTCATGCCGTCGTTAATTAAATGTCCTTCATTGTGGTTATTTTAATCATCAGCGGAAGAAGGTTTACCAAAAATATTAAAAATAAAGACTTCAGAGATGGAGCATTTATTACATTACATTTATTAGAAATTGTTAAAAAATTTAAAATATATATTTGCTATTATTTTTCACATTAAAATATTATCTGATATGTTTCATCAAAGAAAAATATTTTTAATTTAATCTATAAATCTTACAAGTGAAGAACAATATAAGTAGTTGATTGTAATTAAATATACTCAATGCAAAAAATTTATGAAGCAATCTTCATATGGTAGCAAGTGGTACGTACACAGAATTTTCGTTAGAACTATTAAGCATTTTAATACGCTTTTGTATTAAATTGTATTAAACCCATTGAAGGACTGGGGGTTCACCAAGAACCGTCCGATTCAAATTTCGATGCTGAATTCATATCGATCGTCATCTAATCTCTACCCTTAGCTAATCCTGGCAAATGGATTTTGTAAGAAAAACGTATTATTTTTTAATTGGAAGTGTCATCTCTAGAACCAGAATCCATTCCTGAGAATCCATTTGACGCTCAACCACAGACACCTCAGGCTACAATGGAGTCACGAACACAGACATTGGCGTGCTGGTTGGCAACAGTTTATGTTTTCTGAAGCGTCACTTCACGATTCAACTTGCTGCACCATGATGGTCGCATATGTTTTCAAAAACATCGTGGTGAGCATGCAGTTTGAAACGCCATAACGACCATCACCATGTCGTGGTTTGGGGTGCCAATAGGTTCCATTCACGATTTTGCATGATACGAATTCTGAGAACCCCCAATAGCCAGCGATACATCAGGGGTGTTTCAAAGGAAGAGCGGATAATCTTCCTTCGGGTCTGTTCTAACTCTATTTTCAGCAGATCAATGTTCCCCTACATTTGCCCGGGAGTCTCCAAGATCTCATTCGGGCACTGCAGTTACCGCTTCTACCCGGACTTGCATATTCACCAGAAATGTCCGGTATCGAAT
This sequence comes from Amaurobius ferox, assembly GCA_951213105.1. Lineage (NCBI taxonomy): Eukaryota > Metazoa > Arthropoda > Arachnida > Araneae > Amaurobiidae > Amaurobius > Amaurobius ferox. Next base: position 92,172,801 of record OX578133.1, read on the forward strand.
ATGTCCGGAACATGTTAGCAAAACAACTTAGTCTGTCAAGTACCTCCTCCATTCACCGCAAATGAATTATGGACTCTCACCTAGCAGATATCTCCAGGACGATATCAAAAGAATCTTCCATTAAATACCACTGCAAGTAGAAACTGTTATTGCTATTCGAGGGGACTTCTCAATATACTAGATTTTGAATCGAAAATACATCGCAGAGCTCTGAAAATGGAGTCCGTTATCTACTATAATATGAGTAATTCGGGGGGGGGGGTAAATTTCATTTGAATAATATGATTTATTCTTGCTGTTGCAATTTTCACAAACAATAGTTTAAAAGTAGAATTTTTGTTTGAAATGCTCATAAAAATAAAAAAATCTGAAATAAAAGACAAAATATGCTTAAATGTGTAAATTAAGTGGTCATTTCATACATTTTTTTAAATTACAAATTGAATCCGACAACTCCATTACCCTAGGATGCGCCATTCTGTAAATATATCTTTTTCGTATTTTTAGTGTTTTGATGCTAATTGATTAGAGAATTATTTTAAAATTCCAAATATAAAGTATAATTTTAAATGAGTATATGCATCTAATTTGCTATTTTGTACACTAAAACTCAAATGAATAAATTACGAAAGAAATAAAAAATAATTCGAGAGTAGAGGGAAAGTCCTGTGGTGAACAAATTATATTTTCTTAGAATAGTATAATGGAATTGTTACGCATCAACTCAGCTGCAAATTGTATATAACAATTTGTTACCTGAGATCCGATACACGATACCTTAAAGTCTGTATAGCGATTGGTTTTGATATTTTGTTGAGTTCGTTAACCACTAACGTCATCTCGTGATATTTATTGATGATCATCCGTGATATATTCTTAAAACTGATCACCAGAGTAGCTTTTAATTTCGAGAAAAATAATTTATTCTCTCTGGCGCCGAAAACTTTTAATGCATGGCTGCTCGTAAGATACAGAGGCCTGGCCGAAAGAAATCGATAAGAATAGAAGGGGGATAAGACGGGGGATAAGTGAGGTGTCCTTCTCACTTACTGATCCATTTGTCTTGTCACTGGCCACGGAAGGACATGACTCTATTTGTGGTGTAAAACTGCCAGGTGTCATAAAAGAAGGTCTAAGATGTTACCTCCAAACTTTCCTGCAGTCGAAATTGAGTCGAGACTGGAGTATGTAAAAGTGCATTTTTTTTTCTAAGTAGAAATCTGTCTGTAAAATTTGAAGTTTAGGGGTGTTTTTAATTCTTCCACAATGCATAATATATGTAACGCGAAAATATTGTGACAGGTTTAACAAAAAAGATCAATAAAGTATTAATTATTAAAAGTTAGAGAATTGATTATGAAACACTTTTCAATTGAAATGTACATTTTATTCAAACATCTCTAAAATGCGATACTTTCAGCGGTGATATTTTAAAAATTATCACACTACTACAATAATTTATTTTACTTGGAAACTTAAAACTTCATCGAAAAAAAATAACTTTATTCAAATGACGTCATCGAAGTATAAATCGTCTAGCTCTCTATGTAAAAGCAGTGAATATTTCATTCATACACTTTTATTCCAGACTCCAGAGTTAAATAATTTTGCGTGAAAAAAATTCATCAATTCTTATTCTTTCCCGGCCGGAGAATTTGATGCAAAGACATATTTTTAGCCAGCTCTCCGGTCTGGGCCTTGTAGGAATTCTTATACAACTCATCTTACAATCACTTGTTTACATTCTTCATCCATTAAAATTAGGCTTCGTTGTAGAAATAATCAAAGTGTGGTGATCATTTAAACTCAAAAATATTATAATTGTGTTGGCGCAGAATGTAGATGCACAGAAAATATGCAAAAATAGAGCGATTTTAAGACGGATGCAACATTAAATATAAATTTAAAAAAACTTTAAAAATCACGATTTTGACACTGGGAAGAAAGATGAATGCCATATTTTATTTTGAAGCGAGTCTGATTTTTTCATATTATATGGGTGTAATTATTATTTTAGTTTTTATTAAAAAAACTACCGAACATATTTGGCCAATTTTTTTATATATTTTATGGCATAATTTGAATATTTACTAAAACTTTCGAAGCAATTTGTGAATTTTAACTTTGCTTAAAAAATGTTTGAAAAATTAAAAAAATGTTTGAAAAATTAGGTCCCATAGGGTTCAATGTATTTCACTTCAGCAATGTATTTTCAACCCGTGTTCAATCCAAAACTAATTGGGTGATGCTATTCATTCACATTCCCATATATACCACAGGCCGTCTGAACAACATACTAAAATTTCTCATTTTGATAACGTCATTTTTACGACAGTTACCCTGCGAACGGACAGACAGACAGACAGACAGAATGAACAAAGTCATAAACGCATTTGAACTATGTTGTAAAGTGTTAAAAACTCAATTCACAGGTTTTGATGGGTCCTCAAGTTTTGGGCATCCCCGAATAAAAATAATAATCTTTCGCTACTGCCTATTCTGTAATTCATAAGTCGGCACGAAGCTCTTTGGGAATCTTTATTGAAACAAACACACAGTCAACAATATACAGGTTCAATTTCTCTTAAAGTATTTTTCATGTTTATTGTATAAAAATTTATACAATACATATTCATAGCTACTGTTGAGTGGGCATTAGTGTTTTAAAGGCTGGAAAGAAAGCAGATTATTTTTAAAAATATATTTTCTTTTTGTTTTCCCTTTAAGTTGTTATCCTTCAAATTTTTTAAAGATAATTACATAACATATATCTTTAAACATTTGCTGTATATTTTGAAAAAATTTTATTCTTATAAGGAAAGTTAGCTTCTAAGGTTATTATAACATTGTTGTGTTTCCTAATTTTAATTATTTCTAGCTATCATCAATTGGCTTTATGGAGCCCTCGTCTGTTATTCCAAAATAAGTGATTGTCTATCGACATTATTTTGAAAGAGAAGTAACATATTAATTTATTGATTTTATTTTTATAAATGTCATTAAGAATTCAAATATAAAAACTTCACTAAATACAGTATAAATATGTAATCATTAAAACTATGCACTAACTACTGAAATAAGACATTTAAAAAAAATAATCATTGTTAACGACATTTTTAATTAAAAATATTGAAAAAGAGCAAAATCTCATTAAAAATCTCCTGGTTATTCACAATTAACTAATAGTTGAAGATGAAATCAATGATCACTTCAGCTTTTGTATATGTGAAATGTTGTATAGAAGTAGAATAAATCATTTTCAGGTAGCAAAACAATTTTTGGTACCAAACTCTATCACTTCCTCAACCAGTTTGCGTCAATATAACTTTTTCATCATTTTAAAAGTCACTATTAATTCCACCCTCACTTAGTTCCACATATTTATGACTAGAACGAATTAATCGGCTTTTTTCGGGACCTAAATAAGCGCCCGCTACTTAAATAATACAGATACAGATAATACCACTCAGTTTCCAAATCGTCTATTTTGAACCAAAATCAAACCTGTTCTCCGTTCTTTCCATGCGCAATCGTACCAGTTATTCAACGCGTACTTAATTCGCTCTTTTAAAACACCTCAAATAAACTCCTTTCATAAGCCCTAATTAATTATGCTGCATGGATATCTATATATACAAGGTGTCCAGTGCTATCTGTGCCCAATGGCTATTTCCTCAACCGTTAGTCACAGAGATATACTTCCAGTTGCAAAAATGTTTTAAATTTTAAAATCTATTATCTTAGAAACAGTTTAAATCAATAAATACATTTCTGAAAGAATTACGAAATATAATTTTTATACGGTCCCCCGGTCCTACCAATTATATTAAGGAATATCATCATACAATTTCATGCAAAATAAAAATAATCTTCCTTTTACGACCGAAATTCACAGAGTTATGAAGCATTAAACTTACGACTTAAGTCGCTTTTCCACGCATAAAAATGTCCCGTTTCAGCCAACCAACCAATCAGGGACCGTATTGATCATTTCTCCAGGCAACCAACCAATCAGGGACCGTATTGGCCATTTCTCAACACAAAAAGTACTCCAACTTTAAACAGCTATAAGTCGGTCAATTTTGGTCGTAAAAGGATGGTTTTTATTTTATTTTGCATAAAATTGTATGAGTATGACCAATTCCTGAAAATAATTGGTAGAACCGGGGGACTGTATAAAAATTTATATTTCCTATTTCTTTCAGAAATGCATTTATTGATTTAAACTGTTTCTAAGGTAACAGATTTTAAAATTTAAAACATATTTGCAATTGGAAGTGTATCTCTGTAACTAACGGTTGAGGAAATAGCCATTGGGCACCAATAGCACTGGACACTCTATATATATATATGACAGATTTTTAAGTCGATATATAGATGGATTTTCAGCTTTAAATGATCCTTAATTTTAGACCAATTCGAATTTTTTCAAATATCTCACCGACTCATTTTTCGATGCAAACGACACAGACAGAAAGACAGACAGATACAGACATATTCTTTTAATGTGTAAGATTTGGTAATAAACGGTTTCTAGTAAAAAAATATAGTATAATTAAATTGTTAATTAAAAATATATTTACACCTCATTTAGTAAAGAAAACATTTTTTCAATGAATATAAAACAAGAAATATCAATCATGTATAAAGCATTGATTATGAAACACTTACATACTGAAATGCAATTTTATTTAAACATCCCTAAAATAGGATACATTCAGCGGTGATATTTTTAAAATTATCACAATACTACAATAATTTATTATATTTGAAAACATCATAGAAAACAAATTAATTTTATTCAAATAACGTCATCGAAATATAAATCGCCTGGCTCTCTGTATAGTAGCAGTGAATATTTCATCCATAAACTTTTTTACATCCCTTTCATTCAGTGGCGATATTTTATAATTATCACAATAATACAATAATTTATTTTATTTAAAACACTGGAGTAAAAGTACTTTCTAACTCCATGCTTAAAACTTCATCGTAAAAGTAATACTATAGAATCATCTGCTTTTCTATGCAAAATCAAGAGAATGTTTCATTCATATCAGCTATATTGCAGGCTCCTGAGCTAAATAATTTTCCGTTAAAGAAATTCAGCAATTCTTATATACAACTCATCTTACAGGTTGATGTGTTTACATTCTTCATACGTGAAAATTAGGTTTCGTTGTAGAAATAATCAAAGTTTGATTATCATTTAAACTCCAAAATATTGTAATTGCGTTAGCGCGGTATAGATGCACAGAAGAAAATTAAAAATTAAGCTGTTTCAGGACGAATGCAACACTAAATATAAATTAAAAAGAACTTTAAAAATCACGATTATGACACAAGATTGATGCCATATTTTATTTTGAAGTGGATCAAGTGATATTTTCATACAATATGGCTGCAATTATTATTTTAATTTTTATTTAAAAAACTGCCAAACATATTTTGCTGAAATTCTTTTCATATTTTTATGGGATAATTTGAATATTTCCTAAAGCTTTCGAAGTAATTTGTGAATTTTAAATTCGCTTAAAAAATATTTGAAAAATTAGGTTCCATTGGGTTCAATGTATTTCATTTTTTCAACCCGGGCTCAGCCCAAAACTAATTGGATAATATTATTTACTTATATTCCCATAGGCTCCACAGACCGTCTGAACAACATACTAAAATTTCATTTTAATAAAGTCATTTTCACGGCAGTTATCGTGCAAACGGACAGACAGACAGACAGAATGAACAAAGTACAGAAAGTAAAAGTATAAACACTTTTCAACTATGTTGTAAAGTGTTAAAAATCAGTTTATTTCTAAAGTTTTATGAAGCAAACCATTTTTCCGAGCGTTTGAAAATTTCCTGCTTGTTACTTTCCTTGCATACATATACATAGTATAATGTAAAGTATTGTGACGGGGGGTCGAAAATTCGAATTCGAGTTTTCGACAAGAGAGCATGTTTCAAACATCCCTGAACACACGAATCGAATATTTTTAGGTGATGTCTCTCTCTCGATATGTGTGTGTGTGTGTGTGTGTCAGTGAGAGAGAGAGAGAGAGAGAGAGTCTGTGGGGACGATGTCTCACGAACGAATGGAGCGATTCGAACGAAATTTAGTACAAAAATTACAGTCCTTGAATACTGGAAGTCTATTGCTTTTAAACGCAGTCGAATGTTCAGACGCCCCCCCCCCCTAAATTTTCGAGTGAATTTTTGAAAAAATCATCAAAAAATTAAAACATTTAATAAAGTTACGCAAATAGGCATTTCTTATGTAATTTTTCCTTAGGAAACAATTGGCATAAACTTTAGAACGCTAGCATGAACCGTTCGTGTGATATTGCATTTTTATCAAATAAATTTATTAAAAAATCACATAAATTAAAAAAATATAAACAATTGCGAAATATCTTTATCTTTCATATGTAATATCATGCGATAAATTTGGTGGCATCATTCTTATGGATCGAGCTCGTTTCATTCATGAGAAAAGTTACTTTGGATAATACTTTTGTATTTGGACACCAATAGTCACTTATCTACTATACGAATAACTTATTTCTTCGTCCATAACGCTTGGCGAGATTTTTGCTACAAATTTGGCGGAATGTCGCCAACTTGGCGAATTTTTAAAATGTTGTCAAATTAACGAAAATGTCGCCAAATTTATAAAAATGACGCTAAATCAATGAAAATGACGACTAATTGACGAAAATGCAATATCTTGGAAAGAATATAAGTATCAACTATAACAATAACCTATTTTTCTATTCGTAAAGTTTAGCAAAATTTTGGTGACGAATTTGTCAGAATATCTCCAACTTTCTGGCATTTTAACAGTTGCCAAATTGACGATAATGTCACCCAATTGATAGAAATTCGCCAAATTGATGAAACAGACGCTAAATCAAAATGACGACTAATTGATGAAAGTTCAATATCTTGGAAAGAATATAAAAGTAGACTATAAGAATAATTCATTTCTCCGTCCGTCCGTAACGTTTGGCGAGAAATTTAGCGGGACGTCACCAACTTAGCGGCTATTTTAAATGTTGCCAAAATGGCAAATATGTCGACAAATTGATAATAAATGACGCCAAATGGGAAGTAATGTTTCACATATTCCGAATTCCGTCATATGCATAATGCTCTTCTCTCCGTTTGTCTGTAACACTTGGTGATGCATTTTGGCCTTGGCGAATAAACTAGTAAAATATCGCCAACTTGGCAGTATTTCGCCCCCAGATTACCGAAATTATCATCAAAATTGTATGAAAATGACGCTAAATTAATGAAAATCACGCCTAACTAATGAATTAATTATTAAAAAATGTTAATATATGGACTATATCGCTTATTGAGGATACTAATATTGATAATTGCTTATTTAGAGTTGCGCGAAATATAAGTTAACTGTGTACTTTGAAATCGTTTTACATGTTGTCATCCAGAAAACTTCCAAATGTACAATTCAACGATAAAAACAAAGTACCGTGTATCTTATATATTATTTTTTACTGTAAAAAGAGGAAATTCATTGCATTATATGTATAAGGAAAGTCATGTGCTGCCCACATCAGATTGTTTTACTGTAGAAGGAGTAAATTCATTGCATTATATAAGAAAAGTCATGTGCTGCCCACATCAGATTTTATTACTGTAAAAGGAGTAAATTCATTGCATTATATAAGAAAAGTCATGTGCTGCCCACATCAGATTTTTATACATAGTTTTATTACTTTCCTTATATACAGGGTGTCCCAAAAACATGGACCTCGGCTTTTATTCCTTAAATATTGATCATAGACATATATAATAATATACAAAGTTGCGTAAAAAAAGATACAGAATTTCATGAAATCGATAAAAATTTGCAAGTGAATTAAATTTTAAGAAATACAAAATTTACATTTTTATACGACCCCCGTACAAAAACATTTCCAATGATTAAAATGTGCCCCATACACTAATAAGGTGATGTACAAAATTTCAACATTTTATCATAAAAAGTCGCAGAGAAATGAAAAGACAAAATGCAGACTTAAACCACTTTTCGATGCATCGACATGGGTTCTCAGAAGGGGAAAAAATCATGTCGGCAGATCGCGTTTCAGGGGTCATACGCAAATTACGAAAGAAAACAATGATTACATAAATAAATAATAATTTTGCTATTTATTGGTATAAAAGTATCTACATTGTGTAGAAATAATAACTTTACACAAAGATTACAAAGCTTGTTGAAAATGTTTTGCATCCATGTCAGTACAGAGCTGCATTCGCCTGATAACACTTCTGTGCACTCGATGGAGTTCTTGTTCCGTGATGTCACGACAGCCATCTTGAATGCGTTGTTGCAACTCTGCTTTATTTAAAGGAGGTGACAGTTAAACAGTTGTGAGTAAACGACCCCACAAATAAAGATCCATAGGGGTTACATCAGGCGATCTAGGGGGAAATTTGACTGGCCCATGCAAGTCAATCGACTAGTCTGGAAACTCGTTATTTAACCAATGTTTCACAACTGTAGTATAGTGAGCTGGAGATCCGTCCTGTTGAAACCATACATGTAGAAGCACTGTTAGGGGCAGTTCATCCATAAAAACAGGAATAACAGCATTCAGAATCTCATTAACATATCTGTCACCCGTCAACGTACCATCATACAGTATGGGTCCAAGCAAACGGTTTCTCAAACCACACCATACATACACAGAAAATTGCTTCTGATGATGAATGTTACATGCCACGAATGGATTTGTGTCAGACCAGAAGTGCGCATTTTGAGGATTTATGCATCCATCTTGTTTAAAACAGCATTCGTCAGTCCAAATTACGTTTTCCAGGAAAGAGGGATTTGCATCTTCCTGATTTAGAGCCCAATTACAAAAATCTAGACGACGTCGGTAATCTGTTGGCTCCTGCCCTTGCACACCATGAATGTTAAAAGGATGCCATTTATTCAGTCTCAGTATTCTCCACACTGTTGCACGTGGTACGTTCATTTCTGAAGCAGCGATACGAACACTACTATGTGGATGACTGCAAAAGTAAGCCAAAATAACAATTCCTGCATCAGTTGAGTGAAGTCTGGGTCTACCCAGTCCACCTACACGATGCACGCTTCCTATTTCACGCACTCGTTACACCAATCGGAAAACAAATCTCCCAAAAGGATGTCGAGAATTGGGAAAAGTACATTGATATTCCCGTGCAGTTTCGTTATCATTGCGATTGCATAAACTGTACAGCATAAGCATTTCAAAAAGTTCTTAGTTGCTGTATTGCGACATACTGTCGGTACAGGCTAACTTCACTCTCAAAATGTAGTAGAAATGTGAAATACTTAAGGGTCGCTCAGACTGCAGGGCTTCGCGCGCTACGCTTGCGTAAGCGAGGAGATTGATCAATGTCAGACAAAAACAACTTTCTCATGTTATAAGCGTCTGTTGCGATTGCATGACACACCGATCAGAGGCAGATATTTACATATGCATGCATTTCTAAGCTGTTTTAATGTTCATTTTGATTGTGCCATTTCCAAGTTTTATTCCGTAATTAGTCATGTAAAATTCTAAGGTATTTTTCAGGAAGCACATTTTTGAAAAATTATAAATAAATCTTAAGATAAGAGGCAAATATTATTTGCCTATGATGCGTTTCTGCGTTGCGTCATTTGCACTCTTGCTGTAAACATTTACATTTTAATTTGTGATTAATCCCTCACCAACTTTGTTTAAGCATATTTCTAGGACTTTTTATGATAAAATGCTGAAATTTTGTACATCACCTTATTAGTATATGAGGCACATTTTACTGATTGAAAATGTTTTTGTATGGGGCCCGCATAGAAATTTAAATTTCGTATTTCTTCAAATTTAATCCCTTGAAAAATTTTATCGATCTCATAAAATTCTATAACTTTTTTTGCGCAACTTTGTAATTTATTATATATGTCTGAGATCAATATTTAAGGAATCAAAGCCGAGGTCAATGTTTTTGGGACACCCTGTATATATATAGTATAATGTATAATCAATGTGTTGTGACTGGGTCGAAAATTCGAATTCGAGTTTTCGACGGGAGAGCACGTTTCAAGCATCCCTAAATACGAATTAAACGTTTTTGAGATGATGTCTGTGTGTGTGTGTGTGTGAGAGAGAGAGTCTGTGGAGACGAGATCTGGGGAATCAATAGAGTGATTCAAACGAAATTTGGTACAAAAATTACAATCCGTGAATACTGGAAACTTGTTGTTTTTAAAGCATTCGAATGTTCAGAATCCTCCTAAATTTTCAAGTAAAATTTTGAAAAATCAGCAAAATATAAAAACCTTTATCAAAGTTATAAAAATAGTCATTTCTTATTTCATTTTTCGTTAGAAAACGATTAATATAAATTTTAGAACGCTAGCATGAATCGTTCTCGAGATATCGCACATTTTTCAAATACATTTATTAAAAAATCGCATAAAATCAAAAAAAATATTAACTATTGTAAAATATCTTCACTTTCATTTGTAATATCATGCAATAAATTTAGTGACATCATTCTGGTAGATCTAGCTCATTCCAATCATGAGAGAAGATACTTTGGATAATACTTTTGTATTTGGATGCCAATAATCATTTATCTGTTAAAAGCATAACTTATTTTATAACGCATTATACTCCATTTATAACGCGTTATTAACGCGCATTTATAACTCCAATTATACTCCATTTATGCTCCATTTATAACGCTTGGCGAGATTTTGGCGACGGATTTGGTAGAATGTCGCCACTTGGCGACTTTTTAAATGATACCAAATTAAGAAAAATGTCTCCAAATTAATAAAAATGACGCTAAATTAATGAAAATGACGACTAATTGATGGTAATTCAATATCTTGAAAACAATATGAGAATCTACTATATGAATAACCTATTTTCCTGTCCGTAACGTTTGGCAAAATTTAGGTGGCGGATTTGTAGAAAAATATCTCCAACTTGGTGACTTTTAAAATGTTGTCAAATTGACGAAAATGTCACTCAATTGATAAAGATTCGCCAAATTGACGAAACTGATGCTAAGTTAATGAAATGACGATGAAAATGAAAGTTCAATATCTTGAAAAGAACATAAGAATAGACTACAAGTAAAACCCATTTCGCCATCTGTCTATCCATAACGCTTGGCGAGAAATTTAGCGGGACGTCGCTAACTTGACGACTTTTTTAAATGTTGCTAAAGTTACAATAATGTCGATAAATGGATAAAAATGATGCGAAATGGGATATATTGCTTTGCAAATTCTGATTTCCTTCCATATGGTGGGCATACCTTCTAGTATACAAAAAATGTTCTTCCTTCCGTTTATCTGTAATATTTGACAATGCATTTGACGAACATGGCGAATAATGTAGCAAAGCATTGTCAACTTGACGATATTTCGACCCAGATTGACGAAAATATCGTCAAAATTGCAAAAATGTCGCTAAATTAATGAAACTGACGCCTAATAAATGAATTAATTATTAAAATATTTTAATATATGGACTATATCTCTTATTGAAGATACTATCAATATTAATAATTGATTATTTAGAATTGTTCAAAATATAAGTTAATTGGGTACTGAAATAGTTTTACATTTTGTTATCCGGAAAATCGTTAAATGTACAATTCAACGTTGAAAACAAAGCACCGTGGATCTTATACATCATTTTTTTACTGTAAAAGGAGTACATTTATTGCATTATATAGAAAGTCATGTGCTGCCCACATCAGATATTTTAAAAACACTATTTGGCATACTGCTGGATGATCGTTCTTTAAGGTATTGAAGAAAATCCAAGTTGTACAACATTTATTTCTAACTATTTGTCAAAAATTTCTTTTTGTAAATAGATAAATTTGAGCTTTAAATATTCTAAAATCGGCTGCGTCATTTTAAAATTACATTATATTATATTACTGTTTTTATCCAATGGATATTTCACTTCTAATGAAAGCTTATTTCTCTACAATCATCTATATAAATAAAACTCAATGAGGTGATGAGACAACTATCCATCAGTTTGTCTCATCACCACCGGAGTACGACTGAATCATATTTTATACAATTTTGATGGGTAGCCGTGGTTGGATCCCATTTAACATTTATGTGTCCGTCTGTTCTTCTGTATGCCTCTCTGTGATCGTATCATTCTGGCTGTTTCTCACTTTGCGCCTGACCAAATCATTACATGAACCTACATTCAAAAGGGACCTAATCGCTATTTGAGTCTCCACACTGACGTAATCTAATCGTTTTATGAGCTTCAAAAAATCGGTTTATGAGCCTCAAATAAAAGCAATTCAAAATCTAATAACGTGGCCCGATCTTTGTGCCTCTATCTCAAAATTGTAAAAGCTTTATAAACAAGAGCAGACATTCAGGACTGTGGGCATAGACCTAATACCTGCTGTTTGTCAACTATATAGCTGTTGTGCCATGGTTAACTGTAAGTTGCCTCCTTAAGGTTCATAAATGAAATATATTTTTCTGCCCCTTATAAGAAGATCTAAAACATAGTCCAAAAAGAAGATATTGTTTCATTGTAAAATTGTTATTAACTATACAAATAAAATTATAAGTTGTGCTTCTGTCTGTCAGTTTATTATCTCAGCACGAGAGAACTCACATTTTTCTGTGAGAATTATTTTAAATATTCTAAAAGAAAGACTCCATATTAAAAGTGCATCATAAATTGTGAATTAAATTTCCTTACATTATAGGGCAAATGCACCAAAATTTAGACCCCCCCCCCAAGTAGAACCTCCGGCATATTTCGTCAAGGAAGTGTTGCCGACTAGTAGAACGTAGTGTAAGTAGTTTATAGAAATATTATCAACCTTTGGAGTTAACATTACTCAGTTCATCATCCCACTTATCCCACTAATCTCCAGGTAAAGAATTAAAGCTCGCTTCAATCACTTTGGGACACCTTGTATAGTCCGTAAGAAAAACAGGTGTACATCTAATCACATTCACTATACATTTCTATTTGTGGCAAAAATATGCACATTATTAAGGCATTTAAACAATAAGAACATATATTTGTAAGTATTTTTAATGAACCATTTTATAATTTAAATAAAGCCTATTATAGTTCGTAAGGAAATTAATAACACTGTTGCATTGGTAATTTATCGCTTTAATAATCTTCTAACTATTTTCTTTTAATTAGACCATCAATTCAACAATCTTACTCATTTATCACACATGAACTTTCACTTTTTGCTAAGCACTCAGCAAACAAAATAATAAGGACGACTTCTCCATGCATACTTAAAACCCTAAAGAAACTTTAATAAAAAAGTAACTCATTCAATTGTCTTTTTATCTTAATGAAGAATTTTCCCATGCAAGCACTTGTTCCTAATTAATTTCAAAAGGCTCGCTTTTATCTGCACGCATTCAAAGAACGGCATTTCGTGCAGCATTGGCAAAATAAATCAATTTTCATTTAATACAAGTATTAAACATATTAAACCTAAACTGTAGAAAACATTTTCATTGAACGGGTGTAACCTTTTAGGTTTATGTACTCTCCCAAAATGCAGACAATTTTTATTTATAGAAACGTAGACACATCATATTGGTTCAGACATTGACCTCTGAATTATTGGCGTTCAAGTCGCATGGAACGAAATCCACACTTTGACAGTACTGGCAGGCATCCATGTTGGATAATCTTGTATTTCCTATCACGTAACTTAAATACAACACAGTTTCATCTTAAAAGTCGCTCCTTGTCATTACCCTTTGCGGTATAACCAAATGTTGGTCTTCATTAATCAAATCTCTCTCATTCCCTCTGTTATACCTTGTTTGCACTAGGTAGTTAGATCCCGATCGAGCCAGAAAAATCGCATTAGAGGATGAATATATCGAAAAGAATGGGATCGAACTTTGATACGTTCAAAACCTATAATCCCAATCCATTCTGTAACAATACGATTTCAATGATTACAAAGCTCTTGATATGTTTTATATTAGAAATAAGAATGTGGGTGTAACTTCGGGCTAAGGAGGGGTATTATCAGACCTTTTCGAGCCAATTCTACTAAGTTTCAGAAATTTTATCTCCTTTTAGCTCCTACATTTTACAGTCTTCTGCTTCAATCTTTTAAAAGCATTGTTACCTATCGTTCCTTTTCCAGAGCTATCAAAGACTGATTATTTACTTATAATTCAGTTGAAATTGAGAATTTTTTCCGTATTGATACCTAATTTTTTACCTGCTTTTACTGTCATCTTTATATCTTTTATTGTCTATGTTTATCTTTTTAGAAGTTATGATGTAATGATTTATTGTTTTTGTTTTATCTGTAATTGTTTTTGTCATCTGATGCTACTATAATTGCCGTGTTTACCCATCTCCTTCTATAAGGTTACATTTTAAGAGTGGATATTCATCGATCCTGTAATCTCCTTTTGAATATTAAGAATTATTATTATCATTATTATTATTATTATTATTAGTAGTAGTAGTAGTAGTATGAATAAGCACCTAAATACCCCTTCACCCTAAATAAGTGATTACATGCATCCGCTGGTATGCGCGCAATCCATACATGCAATCCAGGCAAACTAATCGCGCAGGCGCCCTTCTTGCATAAACTTTAAAATAACTTCTTACATAAACGTAACACGCCGTGGGTTCACAAGATAAACAGCTTTTAATTATTCTGTATTTAAATTTGATTAACACACTGCGGTTGAGTAACGAGTTGCGACCCAACTCCAAAGTCGGCTCAGAATTCGAAATTTTTTTGTAGCTGCAAAAGAATATATGAGAAAAATAACATCCCAATTCCCACTTTATAACTTGGTATCCAGATTTTTAAAAAGTTGGGTGGAACTGAACATGTTTTTCGGAAATCTATAGTAACGACATGAATCTCTAACTATTTAATGATTGCACATAAGTCTTTAATGATTGCAATCTGCAAAGTAGCACAAAATCAATCTTATTAAAATGCAACGTCGAAGTTGAAAACTAATATGTAGATTTGACAAACTTTCCAACTAGCACTTGTAAAGGATCTTGTTGCCCCAACCAGGAATAGAACCGTGTATCTTCGTACTAGTTAGCCGACGCTCTACTACTGAGCTAATGGGACGGGATTACAAGTTCTTATCATTGAAGTGTACTCTGCATTCTCCACCCTCTAATGTCAGATTGGCGGGCAACTGACAAACTGGCTGACCACCTCCTGCAATTTTTACCTCAGGTTTGACTCCCAATACTACTATTTTTACCCAGGTTAGTATCCTGCGTGGTTGTTATCCTCTCAATTTGAAATTGGCGGTCGATCTTCCAGAGTCCACTGAATCCGTGATAATCGTACTAGGGCCACTTTCAGACATCTTTGCACTAACCTACAGGGTTCATTTGTTCGGACGCCATTGTAAAGAACCTTGCTTCCCCAACCGGGAATCGAACCACGGATCTTCGTACTGGTCAACCGACGCTCTACCGTTGAGCTACTGGAACAAAATTGCAAGCTCTTACCGTCAAAGTGATTCTCCCGCTAATGCCAGATTGACGTGCAACTTGACAATCTGACTGATCATCTCTTGTTATTTTTATTTCAGGTTATCCTCCTGATTCCTTCATCCTCCTGATTCTCAACAACAACATAAAGATGTAGGATGAGCTGTATAAGAATTGCTGAATTTCTTTAACGCAAAATTATTTAGCTGTGGAGTCTGCAATATAGCTGATATGAATGATACATTCATTGATTTTACATAGAGAAACAGAGGATTTTTCGATGAAGTTTAAACATAGAGTTAAATTACTTGTACCTCCATGGTTTTAAGTTTTTAAATAAAATAAATTATTGTAGTATTGTGATGAATGAAAGGGATGGAATAAATGTGTATGAATGAAATATTTACGGCTTTTACATAGAGAGTCAGGCGATTTATATTTCAATGATTTCATTTGAATAAAGTTCATCTTTTACGATGAAGATTTAAGTTTTCAAATATATTAAATTATTGTAGTATTGTAATAATATTAAAACCATTACCGCTGAATGTATCGCATTTTAGATATGTCTAAACCAGGTAATTTATGTATCAATGAAGTCATTTTAATAAAGTTCATCTTTTACGATGAAGTTATAAGTTTTCAAATACAATAAATTAATGTAGTATTGTGGTAATTTAAAAAATATTACCGCTGAATGTATCGCATTTTAGAGATGTTTAAATAAAATTACATTGCAGTTGGAAACTGTTTCATAATCAATGCTTTATGCATGATTGATCTTTCTTGTTTTAATATGAAGGAATTTCCCTACGAATTCAGTTCAAAACTCGTTGGAAAGAGCAACTTTCAATTTAATTTATAATGACAAGATGCAAACTCTGTGCTAATGTTCTTAAGTTTGGTAAAACATGTCTAAAATATATCAATATATTTAGTAAAGACTACAAATATTGCAAACCGTTTTTATTCAATACACCATCAATGACGTACATGAAAAGCATTTCAAAGGGTCAGAGCGTTTTCGAACAATATAGTGTCCATCATCATTGTCAATAATAAGAAATGACAGACATGAGCTTTATTACAGCCAGCAATCATGAATATAAATTCGCATAAGACAAATCGAAAAAATCGATACTACAATTAACATATATTACAAATACATATATCAATGTCAAGCAAAAACAATTCAATTCAATTCATTTCTAAATAAGAGTATATAAATAGATTAGGCCAATACATAAACATAGCACTAATGGTGAAACACTAGATTTCCTGAAAATCATATAATGGTTTAACACGCATAGAGTCGAGAACGAGACGCAAAGCAAAACAAAAAGTTTGAACGGGGGTCAAAGTTACAAATAGGATTTCGATAAGTATAAATAAAAATGGATTCAAAAAGCAAAATATTACGGAGATTAATGCAATTAAAAGAAAAACTTTATCAAAATTAGAGGTAAATTTATCATTAATAACTAATTGTGAAGGAGCAGTGAACAGTTTATTATTTTTAATATCACGAGTATGTTCAGATAAACGAATACCTACAGTACCTTTCATACTACCAATACAAAACTTATATACTTATTTGCTTTAATCAGGCTGGAGTGTATGTTGTCCCTCTTTTATCTCTCGATAATAATTATAAGTTTTATATTGGTAGTAAAAAAGGTACTGTAAGTATTCGTTTATCTGAACATGCTCGTGATATTAAAAATAATAAGCAATCCACTGCTCTTTCGCAATTAGTTATTAATGATAAATTTACCCCTAATATTTGAAGCTTTTCTTTTAATTATTCGCAATAAGCCCCGTAATATTTTACTTTTTGAATCCATTTTATTTTATATTTATCGAGATTCTATTTGTAACTTTGATCCCGTTCAAACCCTAGTTTTGCTTGGCGTCTAATTCTCGACTCTATGCATGTTAAACCCTTCTATGATTTTATGGAATTCCAGTATTTCACCACTAGTGTTATGTTTATGCAATGGCCTAATCTATTTACGTACTTATATTTTGAAATGAATTGAATTGAATTGTGATTGCTTGAAATTGATATATTTATTTGTAATATATGTGAATTGTAGTATCGATTTTTCCGATTTGCCCTACGCAAATTTATATTCACAATTGCTGGTTGTATAAAAGCTCATGTCTGTCAATTCCTCATTATTGCCACTAATGATGGATGGACACTATGTTGTTCGAAAGCGCTTTGGCGTTTTGGAATACTGTCCATATATGTCATTGATGGTGTATTGGATAAAGATGGTTTACTATATTTGTACTCCTTACTAAATATATCTGTGCTAATGTTTCTGATCACAAAAGAATGTAACTGCGTGAAAATAGCTCAAACTGCTCTTCAGCATTAAATAAAATACCAACTAATTAGAATTAAAAATAATCGCTCCCTGGTATATCGGGAACTGAAACTGAACTATCACAGTATTTTATTTCATGTCTGTGGGTCACTTAAATTTTCCACTATATAACCAACACACAAATAAGCAGTCAAATAAACGAACAAACAAATTTATTTATTATTTTTCTTTATTTTTTAATAAGATTTGTTTCTTTTCATAGAAAATTGAGCCGTTCTAAAAGTTCGTTGTTGAAAAGGCGCTTTTTTTACTTTTTATTGGACATCTCCACTTCAAAATATGTATCCATGACGACACAAATTTTAACTATACTCAGATTCATCGTATATGGATAATAGTAATTTGATGATCACAGTTAAAATTTGATTTTGCTGAAGATCATCCTATAAAATGCATCCTTAAAACTAAATTATTCTTCCTATATAGACTATTATTTATTCTTCCTAAATAAACGAACAAACAAATTTATTTATTATTTTTCTTTATTTTTTAGTAAGATTTGTTTCTTTTTATAGAAAATTGAGCCGTTCCAAAAGTTCGTTGTTGAAAAGGCGCTTTTTTTACTTTTTATTGGACATCTCCACTTCAAAATATGTATCCATGACGACACAAATTTTAACTATACTCAGATTCATCGTATATGGATAATAGTAATTTGATGATCACAGTTAAAATTTGATTTTGCTGAAGATCATCCTATAAAATGCATCCATGAAACTAAATTATTCTTCCTATATAGACTATTAAATTTATTTTGTAAATAAAATAAGTTTCTATATCTATAACAGTTGTCTAACGTGTTGCTCTTTACCTGCAATGCATGGTAATGCATAGGAAAAGAATTGGAATCGTGTCGAAAATCACAAATCGAGTTTTCGACGGATCTACACGTTTTGACACCTCTAGAATACAAAAGAAATATTTTTATCGTGACGTCTGTGTGTGTGTCTGTCTGTGCAATGTATGTATCCACTCTAACTGAAAAACTAAGTGACCAAATATCATCAAATTTGGTATGTAAATCACTAGTGGGTGGTCCTGGTGCTTGAATAGATTTTGGTACGATTCCGTATAAAATAATCTGCCTTTTTTGCGAAATGACCCGCAAGAGTCACATAAATCTACACTAGCTAAGAACAAATTTCCGAATTTCATAAAATTTGGTAGATAAGTCACATGTGGGTTACCCTGGTGCTGATTAAATTTTAGGGAAAAAAGAACCTGCATTTTCTACGAAATGGCCCGCAAAAATCGTTAAATCTAAAATAAAAGTCTACTTATGCTAAAAAGATATCAATTAAATACTAATTTTATACGTAACTTTTGGCGATGAAAAGAATAAGACCCATCTCATTGCTCTAAGACTAACCGCTCTAGAAATATTTTGGTTTTTGCATTTTTGCTACGCCTCCTGTATAAATACATCCAGTTACCAAATAAAAACGAAAATTGAATAAAAGTACAAATTTAGTGTAACTTCAATTAGTTATGAGTGTTATTTTTTGCAATGAAAATCAATTTAATGAATTATTACAGAAATAGAGAAAAAAAAGTTAAAAAAATGAATTTGAGTCCGTAGGGAAAGGCATATGCTGCCCCCATCATATTTTTGCCTTTAGAGACCCTCTAGGCGCCTCTCCTTCTCAGTGACCCAGAAGATTCAATTTTTGCACATTAGAGTAGTATCATCTACGTGACAGAACCTAACCAGTCCTTATTTTGATTTTCCCTCAGGAGCAAAGAATATATTTTTAATTTTTATAAATATTTTTATTATTTTATTTAATTTTTTTTATTTCATTTATATTTTTTATTTTGGGGGGGTCTAAAAAGACCCTCCAGAAAACCCCCAATGAACTTTACACATTATCATATCATCTCCGTCCCGCAGAACTGCAGAACTTAACCGAAGCGAATTTTCGATTCTTCCCCGAGGCAGAGAAAATAGGGGTTTTTACAAAAAGTATTTTTAGTTCCTCCAAAAGCCCTGAGGCGGCTGACAAGGCTGATTTTTTGCCACTTATAGCATCGGTAGCGTGGCTGTGCCTAATGAAGCCGGATATTCAATTTTCCCTCAGAAGCAGTCTAAATGGGGGCAGGCGTTCTAAATTCTTTCAGATCCCCCATTTAAATTTCCAAGAGTATTAGTTTCCCTGCCTTTCACAGACTTAAATGCTAATTTAAGAAAAAAATTTTATGGTTAAACAGGGTGTGTTAAAAATATTGCACGTCTAAATATCTCTTGAACGATTGATCGGAAGCCCATGGTTCCAATGTAAGACCTGCTTGAATTAATGCAGACTGTACTTGTATACAAATTTTGATCATGCAACACCTTTTAGTAAAAAGTACATAATGTAACTTTATACAGACCCCCTTGAAAAACTTTTTCAACATTTTCTATAGACCAATGATGGAAACAAAAAGTATAATTACCATATGATTAGAATTACCCAATATATCATCAACTAAAGTTTTCGACGGTTAATTGGGACTGTATATAACTTTTACGAAATAATAACTAACCATGTAAGTTTTGAATAGAAATTTTATCCAACAAAATTCAATTTTTGTACGACATCTGATATCTATATGATTTCGCCGTAATCGGATCAAAGTGGTTTAGGTCCTATAATTTTGAAAACATTTTGTGACCAATTTTAAGTGTTAGAGAATCGCGTTTTTTTAAAAGATTTCGAAATAAATAAGGAACACTTTGCTAATTGGAACTTCATTTATAGAGGACCCGTATAAAATGTTAAATTTTGTACATTTTTGCTAAAGCATGTCAGGTGACCAAAACTGTTGTAGGTTGAATGCTGTCGTATTTGAACCATTTTTATTTTCCCTGCATACATGGGAATGGTTTATAAACTTGGAAATGGAAACCGAAAGGGTACAAATCTTTTAGCCAGCGAGGGCACAAACAGGGGAGCGAGAAATCAGCAGAATCATTCACCGGACGAGGTCAGAAGATGGTCCCGCTAAACTTGACTCCAGTCGCCGACGAGTTTATGAATAGACATGAACAGACACACACGTCCCCACTTCTCCTGAAAGAGTCCGAGTCACGGACAGCAGGGCTTGGCGCGTGACAGCCGTTTTCCTCGGATTAATTTATCGCCGGTAAAGGGAATCACAGCTACAGAGCTAAAATACACACACCACCTTATAGGTGGGCCGTCCCAGGGTGGAGAAGGCCAACGACAGTCGGAAATAACTCGATCCCTAAATACCAATCGTTCCATCATTTACCGCATATGGACAATGTCGCGAAGACCAGTAGCGTCGGCAGAAAGCGCTATATATCGACAAACTTGATACAGCTACATGCAGGTCAGCCGTATGCAAGACGATAAGTGGTTTTCGTTCCACTGACACCCTCGCTCAGGGGCTCAGCCTTGGGCTCGAGATTACCTCATCTGGATTCCACAACAATGGGGTACTGTGCTCTTCCTGAATGAGTCAAGGTTTGGTACACAGAGTGATTACGGACGGTTATTGGTCTGGAGAATGCCTGAAGCTCGCTATCACGACAGCAACATCCGCGAAATGCACGCATGCAGAAGCTGTGGTTTGATTATTTGAGCAAGGATTGCTGTCGGCACCCGCAGTGATCTCCACATCTTCCCTTGCGGTACTGTAACAGCAGTGCGGTTACAGAAGGCAGCCTTGCTCAATATGTTCACCTATGAGTCATAATGCCATTATTATGGACCCTCCCCGGAATCCTTACGGTCTAAGAACATGTCTGCTCCGTGAGTAGACCCAAATACCCCCAAACCGCCATAGATGATCTTATTCTTGGCATGAATCGAAGCTGTCAGGCCTGTTGCTGTTGTTGAGACCCAGACCGTCCGACCTACCAGAAAGGTGTAAGGTAACTGGTTGGATGGCCGGGAAGTGCCACCCAATTTAGACCGGAACATAGTGGGGAAGGCATCCACAGGGACCGTACCCTCCTTCCGCTACTACCAACCTCTCGGAAGGACTTACGGGTCCACATGTTTAACGTGATCGTACTCCGCATGAACATGGCGGCAGTTGTGGCAACGTGCAAATCCAGCGCGCAAACCACCGGGCTACAGCGCCCGAAATGTGCCAACAGCACGCGGTGTTCCCAGGTAGTCACCCACCCAAGTACAAACCGCGCCCGATGCTGCCTGACTTCGGTGATCTAACGAGAACCGGTGTTTTCAGCACGGTACTGTCGTTGGCGCTGTCGGCGCTGTGTCAGATATAGATCAAAATAGTTCATTCATGGAGGCCTGTCAATAAGGAATGTGATGACCTCTGACACAGGCTGTCGGGCCTGTGTTACAGGTCATCACATTCCTTATTGACAGGCCTCCATGAATGAACTATTTTGCAGCCCAAAATTACATGTTTTTGTTTATCTCTATTATATAATTATGTATGAATAATTTTCTTTGCATTCCCCACTCTGGTATCTTTTGTTGAACCCCATGATATGTGAAAGTTTCAATGAATACGAATACTTTTTTTTTTCATTTTCTGTTTTCACTTTGTTACTTAACCTGTGTACTAGTTTTGTATTTTTGCGCTCAAAAATTCGTCAATAGCAATTTATTTCACAGGATATTCATTAACAATTAAATGTATTTTGATGAGAATTTTGCACGTATGAATAAGTCATTCTGTTTGGAATCATAAGTTGCCAAAAGCACCCAATTTCAATTGAGATGGTGCTACATTTATACCAAATAAGTGTACTGTAGATCATGTACACCAATATTTCGCTGTCAAAGAAGTAAAGTCATTGCATTTTATAGGAAAGATCATGTGCTGCCGGCATCCGATTTTTAAAATAAGAACTATGGGTGTGCGACCAGCCATTCAAGAGAATTTTAGTCATGCAATATTTATGAAACTGTATATTTCTGTAGTTATTAGTCACTCCAGCTATAAATAAATAAGAAACAAAGCATTTTTCTCATTCAAAGCCATAATGGTGATGTAATAGAGTCAAATTTTCATCCTCACACGGGTGGATGCATATAGAATGGATTAGCCGGTATGCTGACGAGGATGACCATGACTAAGATCTAATGTACTGCTCATAGATTAGCTTCAATTCTTTTTGAGAGAAAGAAAGACGTAATGTCACCCCAATCACAGAGAAATTATCTGCTTAGTGGACTGAAGATATGGGATGGTATACTGTTAGCTGATTCTTTAGTCGCAGTATTTATCACAGTTGAATCGGTATTGGCCGTAACGTCATTATTTAAGAGTGCCAGTCATATGTAATGGCGGAAAACTAGGATGGATGACATAAAGTAGGAAACGTGGATGGCATAAATAGGAAACTTGGATGACTTAAAACTAGGATTGTACGCAATCGTTGTATTTTTTTTCCCGTTTAAGATCAGAATTTTTACGTAGGCACTTTTGACAGACTGATTTCAAAAAGTTACATGTTCACACTTCCAGACATACATCCTTACGCATAAAAATATCCAATCATTCACCTCATTTATAATTATTATTGCTAGGAGGGACATAACTGTAGGTAAATGCAAGGCTGTATCTATTACTGTCCCAAAACATATTACTACTTGATGTATAGGGAAAGTATTGTTATAGGTTGGAAAAAAAGAATTCGAATTTAAGTTTCCGACAGAAGAGCACATTTTAGGCATCTCTCAATTCAAATCCAACTTTGCGGTAATATATGTGTGTATGTATACATGTGAATGTATGTATGTGTGTATTGTATGTACGTATGTATGGAGAACGTATTGTTATGGGTTGGAAAATTCGAATTCAAGTTTCCGACAGAAGAGCACGTTTTAGGCATATCTGGGCTCAAATCCAACGTTGAGGTGATATATGCGTGTATGTGTGTGTGTATATGTGTGCGTGTGTATGTATGTGTGTAGTTGTGTGTTTGCATGTATGTGTTTGAGTCTGTGGAAGCAATATCTCACGAACGCATGGTGAATTTCGCACGAAATTAATACGATTATTACAAGCGGTGAAAATATAGAACCCTGTTGATTTAGAACTCGATAAAATTTTAGAAAATCCATAAATTTGTTAATACATTTCTGAAAAAATTATTTAAAAATCTTTAAAATTTTTAAAAAAGTAACTTCAATGATGTTAAACAATAATCATTGCATATGCAATTTTTTCATTAGAAACGAATGACACAAATTTTAGAAAGCTAGCTAGCATGAACCGTTCATAAGATGATGCACATTTTTCAGATAAATTTATCAAAACATAACATAAAATTTAAATAATGGAAAAAATCGTGAAATATATTTATTCACTTTTCATATGCTGCACTATGCAAAATATTTGTAACATTTTTCTCGTGGATATGTTTTGTAACCGTTTTGTATTTTGACGCCAAACAATTCCCCCCACAGTCATTTTTCACGGGATATAATTTAAAGGTCGATTGCATTTTGATGTAAATTTTTTGCACGTGAGTATGAATAAGGCAATCTGTTTAAAGTAGTCGCCGAAATCGCCAAACTTCAATTTACGCAATGTGAATTCAATGCCAATAACGTTAGAGTACGGATTTATTATTTAAATATAAGAAAGGCCGTTCTTTCCGTCTGTCTTCCCGTCTATTTGTAATGATTTCCAATAAATTTGGCTACAATATTAATTTATCGACATATCACCAAATTATCGACTTTTTGAAATATCACCAAATTGGCGAAAATGGCGCTTAATTAACGAAATGACGTCAAATTGATGAAAAATCAATATCTTGGAAGTTCAATTTCTTTTAAATCAATAGTAATTATGTTTCGATTGAAAGTCGTATAAGAATTAATAACGTTGATTGGGATTGCATGACTAACATGTGGTCGAAGATATTAGAAACGCAAATGCGACATGCGGATTGAGAGATAGTCTTTTACAACTTTATACACTTCGTCATAAGACGCACTTAATTTTTAGTTAATTTATAATTACAGGCCGTCAGAAAAATCCGAACACTGCTCATTAATCCGTATCTTTGTGTCTTGCAGTTAAATCAAAAGTATCATTAGACTCGGAATAATATCTACCAAAAATAAATGTGCATCTAATTTGCATAAGTTGTCGTTTTCATATTAAGTTTCTCATTATTTCTTAAAATTTATACGGCAATGCATTTTTATTTTCATCGTAAGATTTTTTCTATGCCAACAATATGCAAAACATAAATAAATATAAATTTGTGTGAGATTCCGACCATAAATAAAAGAGATATAGGGAAAAAACGTTTGGGGTTCGTTTCTGTATTTAAGATAGTTAAATAAAGGTCCTTACTAAAGTTATCTTACCTTTTATATTTCATTGATATTGCACATTCTTTGCAAAAACATGTTATCAATAGGCTTGTAAAGTCCCGAGCTCGTGAATTTTAGGAGCAGCGCAAATGACATTTTTAACCATCAACATGTCAATATTAAGTACGATTTTTAAAGGTTACAAAATTTAGTGTCCTTGTGTAATGTCGGGATTCGAACCACCGCATTACTTTTGTGTAAAATATATAAACTCATAATGTATTTCAAGTCATGTAATTTATTTAAAGCTTTTAACTATTTAATTCTGGTTGAAACCCCCTCTTGTCATTCATTTGTGTTATTGATATATTTTAGAAACATTTAACTTTTTAAGCCACAATCTGAATCCATTTTTAAAAGTATTATTTCGAACCTGCAGGCATTCGAAGTTCCTTTTCTTCCGTTGAGTTCGAGGTCATCATTTTGGCTGATGAAATTGAATTCTTTCAATGTATATGTTTCTGCTGGGGAAAAGAATATGTAGAGGTGGTAGCTTTGAGTCGCGACGGGAGAAGGGTTTTCCCCTTTTTAATGGCGCGACTTGGAGGCATCTGGTATTGATATCGTGAGAAGAAATTTGACGGTTTGGATTTAAATGATAGCTCTCTCCGCGTCCGAGAGGTAGACATAAATACTTGGTACGCAATTTTCCCGTTCGCATTTCCCCATTTGACTGCCTGACTACTCTACCGCAGTTCGAGGCTTCGGCCCGTTAATTTCGAGACTCACGGACTCGGGAGCTTGGCCGGTTCCTAGAGATCCGTGAGTGACTGCTGTCTGGGGAAATGTTGTCATGAGACATCCGGATGATGCGAGGCCCTGCCGGATCGAAGACTAACATAGTCAATACTTTCGGCTTTCCGGATGATCCGAGGCCCTGCCGAATCGAAGACTAACACCATCACTGCTTTCGGCTTTCCGGATGCCCCGAGGCCCATGTCGGATCCGACTCCGTGCCTGACGAAGTCGGGTTGCGCTGGCTGATTGATTCCATGTGGAGACGACCCTGAGCGACGAGCCTGTCCTGACCATGTAACCGTATGGCAACGTTGGTGTGCCAGGCCCGTTTTTATATGAAGCGAGTGTTACTCGCTAGGATCTCCGATCTCCGATGGTCTGTTTGAAAACCACCTTCGTCAACGTGGCTCGAGGTAAGCCTTTGAATTGTAGACTGTGAATTTTACCACCCAATGAAGACTCAGTTAAATGGTGAGCCTAACTTCAAATGCCGGCTCGCAAGTTTTATTGCATTTGTTTATTTAATTATTTAAAGAACAGAAATTGATTATCTATAATGTTTTATAATCAAAATTCAAAATTCTATTTCGAATATACTCCGAATGCTCGCGCCCGTTCTTTTGACAATAACTACTTAATTTATAAAGTTTATAATTATTTAATGTTTTGCCACTCTGATTTATTACAATTAATTTTTGCGGCTCTGAAGCCTGTGGCATTTGAATAAGGTCTTTTGCACCTGAGTCCAGTGGCGTGCTGATAAAGATCCAGCTTATGTGTTTTGATAACTCCATAACTTTAATAAATGATTTTCTTTTAACTCCAAAATTTTGTGTATTTTTTTGTTTACTTTGATTTGTTGATTTTATGTTTCATATTTTTGCTGGATATGAAGACGCTCCTTTCAAGGTAAGGGTTTTAATTTTAAATGCATTTAAATGTTTTGGTTCTTCTGTGTTTACGAACAGGTCAGCTTGGAGATTTACTTCTCCGGGCAGAAGGATGAACCCGAGGGATTATTTCTGCGGCCTATTCGATCACTGGTTTTGTTATGGTGCTGGTACCTGTGTCTTCTGAATTCCAAATTTAAGGAGGTCACGTTCCGCGCTTTAAAACTTGGAGCAGCTAATACATTTTTCTCAAGAAGTTGAGGGAAAATCATAGTGATTTTGTTCGAAACACCCGAAAATGTATTTTTATTTTCGACTTATTTACTCGCAATTATAAATAATATAATATATATTTTTTACTATTGGCTATTATTTTACTAGTATACAAATATTTATCGCATTAAAACATTAGACGACATTAACACATGTTTTTCATTCCTGATATAATTTATTTTAACTTATTTATTGAAAAACAAAACTTTAAATACTTAATATATATACAAAGAAATTCAATACTATTTAACTTGATACAATTTACTACGTATAATCGTTAATATACTCATGAAACTCTACAACTCAATAAGATGTAAGGTGGCCATTCCGGTTGATCACTTCTTGGATATGCTACGACATGGACTCTACAGTGGTGCTCAAAAAAATTTAGTCACCACGAAAAATTCAGTATTTTTAAAATAAATGTTTAATACAGCGTAACGAAACGGAATGCCGCCTCCCGATTATAGTGCATTGAACCTTATATGAAAATTACAAGCGCCGCCGCCTTCTAGCCATTATTACGGGACATTCATTGGAATGAGAAGATGCTTTCTGAGATGACTGGAAATAAAAATATCGACTTCCGATTCTTGTATATTGGGGATGAGTTGATAAATTACTGGAGGTCTACAAGCTTTCATGATGAGCGAGTATATAGTGATAACCACTGCAATCGACAATGCAATAAGATCATGGAACATTGAAGACAAAGTACGAGCAATGAGCTTCGATATGACGGCTTCAAACATTGAAAAGGGCAATGGGGCCTGCATCATTCTAGAAAATAATTTATTGAAGATTTTTCTTCATTTTGTCCACAGACACCATTTATTGGTGTTCACTAAAGGTAGTATTTTCCATTTGAGTTGGTCCTTCATATTCACTAGACATTTTGCTGTTCAAACGCTTTCGTGAAAAGTGAAGTTCCATTGATGAAGAAAAATTCAAGACTAAACTGGACGATGGCAAAACATTGCCCTCCATTTTGAACATTCGTTATAGGTTCCAATGATATCGAGCAATTTGAAATGAAAGGAAATGACAAGCAAAATCCAGCACTATAAACACCCCCTTAAATCGTCAAATTCTCTCTCCCAGATTCTGCCTACGCCTATGAAGCATTCTAATATTTGCGTCGTCCCCACTTCAACAGCAGCATATGTATCAATTCAAGATCATCTATATATATATAAAATTGAAAATCTGTCTGTCTGTCTGTTTGTCCCATCATCACGAGAGAACGGCTGAACCGAATTTAATGAAATTTTGTAGGTAGCCTTGAAATAGCGCCCCATAAATTTTGTCCAAGTTTCGGGTTTCTAAGACCAGGGGTTGTCGAGATATTAATGAAAAACGGAATTTTTTCCTAGGAGTTCTACTCTCTAACTCCGTGGTTTATCCACACGGAAAGGATGAAAATCGTTCGTTTAAAACGTCAAAGAGAAATAAAACTTTATTTCTGAGTTTGCTGGAGATTTTTTGCGCTAATTAGTCACTATCTGAAAGCATGAATTGTTTGAAACATAAATTTAAATGGAAAAATCTAACTCCATGGCTTATATTTTTCACAAATTTTTACTCAACGATGAAAAGTATAAAAAATCAAAATCGTTATTTAATTTCACATTTTATGAGGAAGATTCTATTTTATATCATGCTGCTCGGCAAAGCAATAAAATTAAATGTGTTTGTTAATGATTATTATTATTTTTTTGATTTAAATAATAAATAAATGGATATAAAAATATATTTTAGAAAAAAACGGTTTGAATTTTTTTAATTATATTAATTGCGAGCTGCGTACATCACTTTCATTTATTTTGGCAGAGAGGTTTCAAGCTTATATATTGTGTTTAGCTAATAAACTCATATATTCTGTCTACCCAATAAATGCATTTATCCGATTGTTGAAACAGAAAAAGAGTAGAACGGGTATATCTTCTAATAATATTTTAGTGTTTTCATTTAGTATATACAAACTGCATTACGATATTTTATTCAGATCTGTAAATTTAGAGCTACGAATTTGGGTGGATATCGCTAACTTGCCAAATTTCTTAAACTTTGCCAAATTTCTTAAACTTCGCCAAATTGATTGAAATGTCTCCAAATTGATGAAAACGATGTAAATCAATGAAATTTATTTTGCTTTTATATAAAAAAGTATTGAACTGGTGTTTCGTTAGCATTTGTCTGTCAGTCCAACAGTCTTACTTAGTAACACATTTAGCGAATTTTTAAAATATCACCAAATTGATAAAAGTGTTTGTAAAACCATAAAAATATATTGAAATGGATAAAATTGCGCTAAATAAATGAAATTGTGTGTTTTTAGGGGATAATATTTTGATGATAGATCGTCAATTTATCGCCTAGTCGGACTGTCAGTTCTACAATCCCACCTGGCGATAAATTTGGCGATGTTTTTTAAATGCCACCAAACCTTCATTAGAGATCGCATTATTCAGACGATATTTTGACCACCAATGTATTTGAAGCAAATCATAACATGCCGCTTAGCAACGGATTTAAATTCAGTGTGTTTATGAGGAAGAAGATTTTTATTAAATACTAGCAGCATACCCGTTCTTCGTACGGAGTATATAATATAAAGAAACTTGTAATTCGCAATCATGTGCAAATTCTGTTAAATATTAAATTTATTCCTCATAAAGAGAAGTTTAAGAATATCTGTTCTGATTATGCAAAATTATCTTCACGGGCAGATCTGAAGAATAAAATATCCTGGCCCCTTTTGCAAGCAAATTTACAAAACAAAAGGGATTGAATCAATATATGCAACCCCGTACTACTTATATTGTCGCAGATTAGAAAAAAAGCCTGTGTGTTAGTAAACGATTACCCGTATTACAAAATGAGTCTCAAAAATATTTGCCAAAATAAAAGAGATGACGTAATAAATTGAAAATATCAATAATCCCCGAAATCTTTATACCAGAAGGTCGTAATTGATTCCAATATATGCCAATATATATCAAAATATATGCCAATATACCTGTACTATTTATATTCTCGTAGATTAGAAGATATACCCGTGCATTTGTAGAATATTACTCATACAACGTACTATATATGAGTTTCAGCAATTTTCGTCATAAAAAAATGGCATAATAACCTGAAAATATCAATAATCCCTGAATCAACAGCCCCCGAAAATATCAATAATAATAATGTTTAAACCTGAAGACTGGAATTGATATTATCCAGTCAAAAATGCAATGTCAATAAAATTTATTTAATATACATATCTTTATTATTCAAATCCGAAAAAATTTAATAAAAATCGTCTGCTGCATAACACATTGGATCCGTTGCTAAGCGACATGATGTCATTTGCTTCAAATAAATTGATGGAAATCATATCGCCTGAATAATGGGATCTCCATGGAAGGTTTGGCAACATTTTCGTCAATTTAGCAATAACTTAAAAAATCGTCAAATTTATCGCGAGGTGGGACTATGGAATTGATAGTCCCATTTTGCGACAAATTAACGAAACATCATTACAATACTATCCCCTAACAAAACATAATTAATTTCATTTATTAAGCGCGATTTTATCAATTATATGATATTTTTATGGATTTACAAACATTTTTATCAATTTAGTGATATTAAAAAAATTCGCTAAATGTGTTACTAAGTTGGATGGATGGACTGACCGACAAATGCTACCAAAATATTATTTCAGTACTCTATTCTA
The DNA here is from genome assembly GCA_951213105.1 of Amaurobius ferox. Classification (NCBI taxonomy): domain Eukaryota; kingdom Metazoa; phylum Arthropoda; class Arachnida; order Araneae; family Amaurobiidae; genus Amaurobius; species Amaurobius ferox. The sequence continues at coordinate 92,203,665 of OX578133.1, forward strand.
AAAAAAACAAATTTAATTTGATTGATTTGCGTCATTTTTATCAATTTGGAGACATTTCCGCTAATTTTGTAAAGTTTAAGAAAAGTTACCAAGTTATTTAGAAATATTCCTCTAAATTCGCAGCTCTGAATTTGCAGATCTGAAGAATAAAAAATAATATCCTGATCCCGTTTGTATATACTAAATGAAAACACTAAAACTGTATTAGAAGATACACTCGTTCTAGTCTTTTTCTGCTTCAACAATCGGATAAATGAATTTATTGGGTAAACAAAATATATGAGTTTATTGATAAACACAATATATGAACTGGAAACCTCTTTGCTAAAATAAATGAAAGTGACGTACGCAGTCCGCAATTTATATAATTAAGAGAACAATCATACCGTTCATTTAAAATATATGTTTTTACATAATTTATTTATTATTCAAATAGAAAAAATAATAATAAATATTAACAACACATTTAATTTCATTCTGTTGCCGAGCAACATAAGATAGAATCTTCCTCATAAAATGCGAAGTTCAATAGCCATTATGATTTTTTTATACTTTTCATCGTTTAGTAAAAGCTTGTGAAATATGAACCATGGAGGTAGACTTTTCCATTTAAATTCATGTTTCAAACAATTCATGTTTTGCGATAGTGACTAATTAATGCAAAAATCCTGCACCAAATTCAGAAATAAAGTTTTATTTCATTTTGACGTTTTAAACAAACGATTTTCATCCTTTCCGTTTGGATAAACCACGGAGTTGGAGAGTAGAAATCCTAGGAAAAAGTTCCGTTTTTCATTAATATCTCGACAACCCCTGGTCTTAGAAACTCAAAACTTGGACTAAATTTATAGGAGGCTATTTCAAGGCTATATACAAAATTTCATTAAATTCGGTTTATATGTTTTCCCGTGATGATGAGACAATCGAAAATTTTGTTTTTTACTAATATCTCAAGAACCACTGGATGTAGAAACTCAAATCACAGACTAAATTTTAAGTGGGGCTATTTCTAGGCAACCCACAAAGTTTCATCAAATTCCTATACAATTTTAGCACTTTCATTTCGGCATATATTGGAATCAATTACTGCCTTCTGGTTTAAAGATTACTGATCTATCGATATTTTCAATTTATATATGTAACCTACTAATACAGGTTATATCTTCCAGTATTCGCATATATAAGTAGTACGGGTTCCGTATAATTTTAACGCTTTTATTTTGCATATATGGATTCAATTCCATATTTTTTGTAAATTTGCTTACAAAAGAGGGCAGGATGTTTTATTCTTCAGATCGGCACTTGAACATAATTTTGAATAGCGAGAACAGACATTCCTTAACTTCTTTTTAGGAGCATTATGTTAAATACTTTAGCAGAATATTTTGATTAAAAATGTCATTTAGTATACTATAGGAATTTGCACATGATTGTGAATTTTAAGTTTCTTTATATTATATACTAGCAGCATACCCGTTCTTCGTACGGAGTATATAATATAAAGAAACTTATAATTCTCAATCATGTGCAAATTCTGTTAAAATATTAAATTTATTACTCATAATGAGAAGTGTAAGAATATATGTTGTCACTATGCAAAATTATCTTCACGGGCAGATCTGAAGAATAAAACATCCTGGTCCCTTTTGCAAGCAAATTTACAAAACAAAAGGGATTGAATCAATATATGCAACCCCGTTCTACTTATATTGTCGCAGATTAGAAAAAAAGCCAGTGTGTTAGTAAACGATTACCCGTATTACAAAATGAGTCTCAAAAATATTTGCCAAAATAAAAGAGATGACGTAATAAATTGAAAATATCAATAATCCCCGAAATCTTTATACCAGAAGGTCGTAATTGATTCCAATATATGCCAATATATATCAAAATATATGCCAATATATATCAAAATATATGCCAATATACCTGTACTATTTATATTCTCGTAGATTAGAAGATATACCCGTGCATTTGTAGAATATTACTCATACAACGTACTATATATGAGTTTCAGCAATTTTCGTCATAAAAAAATGGCATAATAACCTGAAAATATCAATAATCCCTGAATCAACAGCCCCCGAAAATATCAATAATAATAATGTTTAAACCTGAAGACTGGAATTGATATTATCCAGTCAAAAATGCAATGTCAATAAAATTTATTTAATATACATATCTTTATTATTCAAATCCGAAAAAATTTAATAAAAATCGTCTGCTGCATAACACATTGGATCCGTTGCTAAGCGACATGATGTCATTTGCTTCAAATAAATTGATGGAAATCATATCGCCTGAATAATGGGATCTCCATGGAAGGTTTGGCAACATTTTCGTCAATTTAGCAATAACTTAAAAAATCGTCAAATTTATCGCGAGGTGGGACTATGGAATTGATAGTCCCATTTTGCGACAAATTAACGAAACATCATTACAATACTATCCCCTAACAAAACATAATTAATTTCATTTATTAAGCGCGATTTTATCAATTATATGATATTTTTATGGATTTACAAACATTTTTATCAATTTAGTGATATTAAAAAAATTCGCTAAATGTGTTACTAAGTTGGATGGATGGACTGACCGACAAATGCTACCAAAATATTATTTCAGTACTCTATTCTAAAAAAAACAAATTTAATTTGATTGATTTGCGTCATTTTTATCAATTTGGAGACATTTCCGCTAATTTTGTAAAGTTTAAGAAAAGTTACCAAGTTATTTAGAAATATTCCTCTAAATTCGCAGCTCTGAATTTGCAGATCTGAAGAATAAAAAATAATATCCTGATCCCGTTTGTATATACTAAATGAAAACACTAAAACTGTATTAGAAGATACACTCGTTCTAGTCTTTTTCTGCTTCAACAATCGGATAAATGAATTTATTGGGTAAACAAAATATATGAGTTTATTGATAAACACAATATATGAACTGGAAACCTCTTTGCTAAAATAAATGAAAGTGACGTACGCAGTCCGCAATTTATATAATTAAGAGAACAATCATACCGTTCATTTAAAATATATGTTTTTACATAATTTATTTATTATTCAAATAGAAAAAATAATAATAAATATTAACAACACATTTAATTTCATTCTGTTGCCGAGCAACATAAGATAGAATCTTCCTCATAAAATGCGAAGTTCAATAGCCATTATGATTTTTTTATACTTTTCATCGTTTAGTAAAAGCTTGTGAAATATGAACCATGGAGGTAGACTTTTCCATTTAAATTCATGTTTCAAACAATTCATGTTTTGCGATAGTGACTAATTAATGCAAAAATCCTGCACCAAATTCAGAAATAAAGTTTTATTTCATTTTGACGTTTTAAACAAACGATTTTCATCCTTTCCGTTTGGATAAACCACGGAGTTGGAGAGTAGAAATCCTAGGAAAAAGTTCCGTTTTTCATTAATATCTCGACAACCCCTGGTCTTAGAAACTCAAAACTTGGACTAAATTTATAGGAGGCTATTTCAAGGCTATATACAAAATTTCATTAAATTCGGTTTATATGTTTTCCCGTGATGATGAGACAATCGAAAATTTTGTTTTTTACTAATATCTCAAGAACCACTGGATGTAGAAACTCAAATCACAGACTAAATTTTAAGTGGGGCTATTTCTAGGCAACCCACAAAGTTTCATCAAATTCCTATACAATTTTAGCACTTTCATTTCGGCATATATTGGAATCAATTACTGCCTTCTGGTTTAAAGATTACTGATCTATCGATATTTTCAATTTATATATGTAACCTACTAATACAGGTTATATCTTCCAGTATTCGCATATATAAGTAGTACGGGTTCCGTATAATTTTAACGCTTTTATTTTGCATATATGGATTCAATTCCATATTTTTTGTAAATTTGCTTACAAAAGAGGGCAGGATGTTTTATTCTTCAGATCGGCACTTGAACATAATTTTGAATAGCGAGAACAGACATTCCTTAACTTCTTTTTAGGAGCATTATGTTAAATACTTTAGCAGAATATTTTGATTAAAAATGTCATTTAGTATACTATAGGAATTTGCACATGATTGTGAATTTTAAGTTTCTTTATATTATATACTAGCAGCATACCCGTTCTTCGTACGGAGTATATAATATAAAGAAACTTATAATTCTCAATCATGTGCAAATTCTGTTAAAATATTAAATTTATTACTCATAATGAGAAGTGTAAGAATATATGTTGTCACTATGCAAAATTATCTTCACGGGCAGATCTGAAGAATAAAACATCCTGGTCCCTTTTGCAAGCAAATTTACAAAACAAAAGGGATTGAATCAATATATGCAACCCCGTACTACTTATATTGTCGCAGATTAGAAAAAAAGCCAGTGTGTTAGTAAACGATTACCCGTATTACAAAATGAGTCTCAAAAATATTTGCCAAAATAAAAGAGATGACGTAATAAATTGAAAATATCAATAATCCCCGAAATCTTTATACCAGAAGGTCGTAATTGATTCCAATATATGCCAATATATATCAAAATATATGCCAATATATATCAAAATATATGCCAATATACCTGTACTATTTATATTCTCGTAGATTAGAAGATATACCCGTGCATTTGTAGAATATTACTCATACAACGTACTATATATGAGTTTCAGCAATTTTCGTCATAAAAAAATGGCATAATAACCTGAAAATATCAATAATCCCTGAATCAACAGCCCCCGAAAATATCAATAATAATAATGTTTAAACCTGAAGACTGGAATTGATATTATCCAGTCAAAAATGCAATGTCAATAAAATTTATTTAATATACATATCTTTATTATTCAAATCCGAAAAAATTTAATAAAAATCGTCTGCTGCATAACACATTGGATCCGTTGCTAAGCGACATGATGTCATTTGCTTCAAATAAATTGATGGAAATCATATCGCCTGAATAATGGGATCTCCATGGAAGGTTTGGCAACATTTTCGTCAATTTAGCAATAACTTAAAAAATCGTCAAATTTATCGCGAGGTGGGACTATGGAATTGATAGTCCCATTTTGCGACAAATTAACGAAACATCATTACAATACTATCCCCTAACAAAACATAATTAATTTCATTTATTAAGCGCGATTTTATCAATTATATGATATTTTTATGGATTTACAAACATTTTTATCAATTTAGTGATATTAAAAAAATTCGCTAAATGTGTTACTAAGTTGGATGGATGGACTGACCGACAAATGCTACCAAAATATTATTTCAGTACTCTATTCTAAAAAAAACAAATTTAATTTGATTGATTTGCGTCATTTTTATCAATTTGGAGACATTTCCGCTAATTTTGTAAAGTTTAAGAAAAGTTACCAAGTTATTTAGAAATATTCCTCTAAATTCGCAGCTCTGAATTTGCAGATCTGAAGAATAAAAAATAATATCCTGATCCCGTTTGTATATACTAAATGAAAACACTAAAACTGTATTAGAAGATACACTCGTTCTAGTCTTTTTCTGCTTCAACAATCGGATAAATGAATTTATTGGGTAAACAAAATATATGAGTTTATTGATAAACACAATATATGAACTGGAAACCTCTTTGCTAAAATAAATGAAAGTGACGTACGCAGTCCGCAATTTATATAATTAAGAGAACAATCATACCGTTCATTTAAAATATATGTTTTTACATAATTTATTTATTATTCAAATAGAAAAAATAATAATAAATATTAACAACACATTTAATTTCATTCTGTTGCCGAGCAACATAAGATAGAATCTTCCTCATAAAATGCGAAGTTCAATAGCCATTATGATTTTTTTATACTTTTCATCGTTTAGTAAAAGCTTGTGAAATATGAACCATGGAGGTAGACTTTTCCATTTAAATTCATGTTTCAAACAATTCATGTTTTGCGATAGTGACTAATTAATGCAAAAATCCTGCACCAAATTCAGAAATAAAGTTTTATTTCATTTTGACGTTTTAAACAAACGATTTTCATCCTTTCCGTTTGGATAAACCACGGAGTTGGAGAGTAGAAATCCTAGGAAAAAGTTCCGTTTTTCATTAATATCTCGACAACCCCTGGTCTTAGAAACTCAAAACTTGGACTAAATTTATAGGAGGCTATTTCAAGGCTATATACAAAATTTCATTAAATTCGGTTTATATGTTTTCCCGTGATGATGAGACAATCGAAAATTTTGTTTTTTACTAATATCTCAAGAACCACTGGATGTAGAAACTCAAATCACAGACTAAATTTTAAGTGGGGCTATTTCTAGGCAACCCACAAAGTTTCATCAAATTCCTATACAATTTTAGCACTTTCATTTCGGCATATATTGGAATCAATTACTGCCTTCTGGTTTAAAGATTACTGATCTATCGATATTTTCAATTTATATATGTAACCTACTAATACAGGTTATATCTTCCAGTATTCGCATATATAAGTAGTACGGGTTCCGTATAATTTTAACGCTTTTATTTTGCATATATGGATTCAATTCCATATTTTTTGTAAATTTGCTTACAAAAGAGGGCAGGATGTTTTATTCTTCAGATCGGCACTTGAACATAATTTTGAATAGCGAGAACAGACATTCCTTAACTTCTTTTTAGGAGCATTATGTTAAATACTTTAGCAGAATATTTTGATTAAAAATGTCATTTAGTATACTATAGGAATTTGCACATGATTGTGAATTTTAAGTTTCTTTATATTATATACTAGCAGCATACCCGTTCTTCGTACGGAGTATATAATATAAAGAAACTTATAATTCTCAATCATGTGCAAATTCTGTTAAAATATTAAATTTATTACTCATAATGAGAAGTGTAAGAATATATGTTGTCACTATGCAAAATTATCTTCACGGGCAGATCTGAAGAATAAAACATCCTGGTCCCTTTTGCAAGCAAATTTACAAAACAAAAGGGATTGAATCAATATATGCAACCCCGTACTACTTATATTGTCGCAGATTAGAAAAAAAGCCAGTGTGTTAGTAAACGATTACCCGTATTACAAAATGAGTCTCAAAAATATTTGCCAAAATAAAAGAGATGACGTAATAAATTGAAAATATCAATAATCCCCGAAATCTTTATACCAGAAGGTCGTAATTGATTCCAATATATGCCAATATATATCAAAATATATGCCAATATACCTGTACTATTTATATTCTCGTAGATTAGAAGATATACCCGTGCATTTGTAGAATATTACTCATACAACGTACTATATATGAGTTTCAGCAATTTTCGTCATAAAAAAATGGCATAATAACCTGAAAATATCAATAATTCCTGAATCAACAGCCCCCGAAAATATCAATAATAATAATGTTTAAACCTGAAGACTGGAATTGATATTATCCAGTCAAAAATGCAATGTCAATAAAATTTATTTAATATACATATCTTTATTATTCAAATCCGAAAAAATTTAATAAAAATCGTCTGCTGCATAACACATTGGATCCGTTGCTAAGCGACATGATGTCATTTGCTTCAAATAAATTGATGGAAATCATATCGCCTGAATAATGGGATCTCCATGGAAGGTTTGGCAACATTTTCGTCAATTTAGCAATAACTTAAAAAATCGTCAAATTTATCGCGAGGTGGGACTATGGAATTGATAGTCCCATTTTGCGACAAATTAACGAAACATCATTACAATACTATCCCCTAACAAAACATAATTAATTTCATTTATTAAGCGCGATTTTATCAATTATATGATATTTTTATGGATTTACAAACATTTTTATCAATTTAGTGATATTAAAAATATTCGCTAAATGTGTTACTAAGTTGGATGGATGGACTGACCGACAAATGCTACCAAAATATTATTTCAGTACTCTATTCTAAAAAAAACAAATTTAATTTGATTGATTTGCGTCATTTTTATCAATTTGGAGACATTTCCGCTAATTTTGTAAAGTTTAAGAAAAGTTACCAAGTTATTTAGAAATATTCCTCTAAATTCGCAGCTCTGAATTTGCAGATCTGAAGAATAAAAAATAATATCCTGATCCCGTTTGTATATACTAAATGAAAACACTAAAACTGTATTAGAAGATACACTCGTTCTAGTCTTTTTCTGCTTCAACAATCGGATAAATGAATTTATTGGGTAAACAAAATATATGAGTTTATTGATAAACACAATATATGAACTGGAAACCTCTTTGCTAAAATAAATGAAAGTGACGTACGCAGTCCGCAATTTATATAATTAAGAGAACAATCATACCGTTCATTTAAAATATATGTTTTTACATAATTTATTTATTATTCAAATAGAAAAAATAATAATAAATATTAACAACACATTTAATTTCATTCTGTTGCCGAGCAACATAAGATAGAATCTTCCTCATAAAATGCGAAGTTCAATAGCCATTATGATTTTTTTATACTTTTCATCGTTTAGTAAAAGCTTGTGAAATATGAACCATGGAGGTAGACTTTTCCATTTAAATTCATGTTTCAAACAATTCATGTTTTGCGATAGTGACTAATTAATGCAAAAATCCTGCACCAAATTCAGAAATAAAGTTTTATTTCATTTTGACGTTTTAAACAAACGATTTTCATCCTTTCCGTTTGGATAAACCACGGAGTTGGAGAGTAGAAATCCTAGGAAAAAGTTCCGTTTTTCATTAATATCTCGACAACCCCTGGTCTTAGAAACTCAAAACTTGGACTAAATTTATAGGAGGCTATTTCAAGGCTATATACAAAATTTCATTAAATTCGGTTTATATGTTTTCCCGTGATGATGAGACAATCGAAAATTTTGTTTTTTACTAATATCTCAAGAACCACTGGATGTAGAAACTCAAATCACAGACTAAATTTTAAGTGGGGCTATTTCTAGGCAACCCACAAAGTTTCATCAAATTCCTATACAATTTTAGCACTTTCATTTCGGCATATATTGGAATCAATTACTGCCTTCTGGTTTAAAGATTACTGATCTATCGATATTTTCAATTTATATATGTAACCTACTAATACAGGTTATATCTTCCAGTATTCGCATATATAAGTAGTACGGGTTCCGTATAATTTTAACGCTTTTATTTTGCATATATGGATTCAATTCCATATTTTTTGTAAATTTGCTTACAAAAGAGGGCAGGATGTTTTATTCTTCAGATCGGCACTTGAACATAATTTTGAATAGCGAGAACAGACATTCCTTAACTTCTTTTTAGGAGCATTATGTTAAATACTTTAGCAGAATATTTTGATTAAAAATGTCATTTAGTATACTATAGGAATTTGCACATGATTGTGAATTTTAAGTTTCTTTATATTATATACTAGCAGCATACCCGTTCTTCGTACGGAGTATATAATATAAAGAAACTTATAATTCTCAATCATGTGCAAATTCTGTTAAAATATTAAATTTATTACTCATAATGAGAAGTGTAAGAATATATGTTGTCACTATGCAAAATTATCTTCACGGGCAGATCTGAAGAATAAAACATCCTGGTCCCTTTTGCAAGCAAATTTACAAAACAAAAGGGATTGAATCAATATATGCAACCCCGTACTACTTATATTGTCGCAGATTAGAAAAAAAGCCAGTGTGTTAGTAAACGATTACCCGTATTACAAAATGAGTCTCAAAAATATTTGCCAAAATAAAAGAGATGACGTAATAAATTGAAAATATCAATAATCCCCGAAATCTTTATACCAGAAGGTCGTAATTGATTCCAATATATGCCAATATATATCAAAATATATGCCAATATATATCAAAATATATGCCAATATACCTGTACTATTTATATTCTCGTAGATTAGAAGATATACCCGTGCATTTGTAGAATATTACTCATACAACGTACTATATATGAGTTTCAGCAATTTTCGTCATAAAAAAATGGCATAATAACCTGAAAATATCAATAATCCCTGAATCAACAGCCCCCGAAAATATCAATAATAATAATGTTTAAACCTGAAGACTGGAATTGATATTATCCAGTCAAAAATGCAATGTCAATAAAATTTATTTAATATACATATCTTTATTATTCAAATCCGAAAAAATTTAATAAAAATCGTCTGCTGCATAACACATTGGATCCGTTGCTAAGCGACATGATGTCATTTGCTTCAAATAAATTGATGGAAATCATATCGCCTGAATAATGGGATCTCCATGGAAGGTTTGGCAACATTTTCGTCAATTTAGCAATAACTTAAAAAATCGTCAAATTTATCGCGAGGTGGGACTATGGAATTGATAGTCCCATTTTGCGACAAATTAACGAAACATCATTACAATACTATCCCCTAACAAAACATAATTAATTTCATTTATTAAGCGCGATTTTATCAATTATATGATATTTTTATGGATTTACAAACATTTTTATCAATTTAGTGATATTAAAAAAATTCGCTAAATGTGTTACTAAGTTGGATGGATGGACTGACCGACAAATGCTACCAAAATATTATTTCAGTACTCTATTCTAAAAAAAACAAATTTAATTTGATTGATTTGCGTCATTTTTATCAATTTGGAGACATTTCCGCTAATTTTGTAAAGTTTAAGAAAAGTTACCAAGTTATTTAGAAATATTCCTCTAAATTCGCAGCTCTGAATTTGCAGATCTGAAGAATAAAAAATAATATCCTGATCCCGTTTGTATATACTAAATGAAAACACTAAAACTGTATTAGAAGATACACTCGTTCTAGTCTTTTTCTGCTTCAACAATCGGATAAATGAATTTATTGGGTAAACAAAATATATGAGTTTATTGATAAACACAATATATGAACTGGAAACCTCTTTGCTAAAATAAATGAAAGTGACGTACGCAGTCCGCAATTTATATAATTAAGAGAACAATCATACCGTTCATTTAAAATATATGTTTTTACATAATTTATTTATTATTCAAATAGAAAAAATAATAATAAATATTAACAACACATTTAATTTCATTCTGTTGCCGAGCAACATAAGATAGAATCTTCCTCATAAAATGCGAAGTTCAATAGCCATTATGATTTTTTTGTACTTTTCATCGTTTAGTAAAAGCTTGTGAAATATGAACCATGGAGGTAGACTTTTCCATTTAAATTCATGTTTCAAACAATTCATGTTTTGCGATAGTGACTAATTAATGCAAAAATCCTGCACCAAATTCAGAAATAAAGTTTTATTTCATTTTGACGTTTTAAACAAACGATTTTCATCCTTTCCGTTTGGATAAACCACGGAGTTGGAGAGTAGAAATCCTAGGAAAAAGTTCCGTTTTTCATTAATATCTCGACAACCCCTGGTCTTAGAAACTCAAAACTTGGACTAAATTTATAGGAGGCTATTTCAAGGCTATATACAAAATTTCATTAAATTCGGTTTATATGTTTTCCCGTGATGATGAGACAATCGAAAATTTTGTTTTTTACTAATATCTCAAGAACCACTGGATGTAGAAACTCAAATCACAGACTAAATTTTAAGTGGGGCTATTTCTAGGCAACCCACAAAGTTTCATCAAATTCCTATACAATTTTAGCACTTTCATTTCGGCATATATTGGAATCAATTACTGCCTTCTGGTTTAAAGATTACTGATCTATCGATATTTTCAATTTATATATGTAACCTACTAATACAGGTTATATCTTCCAGTATTCGCATATATAAGTAGTACGGGTTCCGTATAATTTTAACGCTTTTATTTTGCATATATGGATTCAATTCCATATTTTTTGTAAATTTGCTTACAAAAGAGGGCAGGATGTTTTATTCTTCAGATCGGCACTTGAACATAATTTTGAATAGCGAGAACAGACATTCCTTAACTTCTTTTTAGGAGCATTATGTTAAATACTTTAGCAGAATATTTTGATTAAAAATGTGGCATCGAAATCTGCGATGCGTATTTCTGTTTTAAAAATGCTCTTTTTCTTGTCATGTAAATGTAGAAGCTCTCAGACGATTTTCTGTCGGAATTAGAGCAAACCGTGGAGTGTGTGTGCGACCTTGAATAGGCTCGCCTGCCAGTCAGCGGAGAAAGAAAAAAAGCCGTTGAGTGTAATTTTATTTTGTTGATTATTTTCCAATGTGCTGTTATGTACGTGTGATATGGATATGTGGTTGTGACGTCAGCACAGTAGATGTAAGGGGACGCGCTTGGAGAGAGAACAGAGCTTACCATGGACGAGAGGGCTGTCGGTCGCATATAGATTTTGTTATAGTTTAATAATGAAACTATTTTAAATTTATAAAATTAACTTGTGTAAAATTGCTCTCAGTATGATATCCGACCGACAGAGCCCCTCCGAACCGAAATCTGAGTTCGTATACTATTTTCCTTTAATTGGGAGATTGTAAAATTGAATTGCTGGTTGTAAGTCTATGGAATTTTTAAATGTAAAAAGTCAGCTTAAAAGTAATAGATCTGTATCAATCTCCCCTGGTATATTATATTGTTGAAAAGGTTATTTAATTATGGTAATATCTATACTAAAAGATTTTCAAGCTAGATATATTGTTCTGAAACAAATGTAGAAACCTAACTCATGAATGAAGGAGTTATAATTGCCATTTTTGGAAAATTGAATTTAAATTACGAATAATGTCTTATCTGTGCTTCATAAAGAAAATTAAAGAATGTTCCTTTACTATAACGAAATATATAGAGTCTTCTTTTCACGTGCTATTTTACTTGTCATTTATTACTTCCAGCCATTGAGTTGTAGTTTCGCTTCTCACCAGGGAGACGGATCTGAACTCTGGAGTTTAGTACTTACCACTATTACGTTATTGTGTTACAGGTTTTATATCAACTAACTTATACATTTGAATGTGAAAGCAGAAAAGTCTTTTAACACTTAGAAAACGCTTTTACATGTTTGGTGCCGTGTGCACTTTTGTCTCCCTGAGTGCTGGAATACTTTCGATTTCAAAAAAAAAAAAAATATATATTTGTTATTTTCGGTTTCAAAAAAATGATTTTGAAATGGCAAGATTGGTACTAGAATAAAAATATATTTGATATTTTTGTGAAAAGAAAATGTATTTATAATATGTGTATATACAGATATGAATGTGGTCTTTGATACCACCGAAGTAAGTCAGTATATATTTGCAAATGAAATAAATGTATGAAATTGCTGCATATTGTGACATATAAACATTTTCACAACAAGAACACTTTTTACACGACACATTTTCGACTTGATTTAAAATAAACATTTGTTAAAAATAAATTTTGAGAACAAAAATTAAAAATGTCAGGCAGACAAAGCAGAAGGAAAAGAAATGTGAGAAGTAACTCACAAGTTCAAAGGAACGTTAACAATGTCAGACAGGCTTCACCTTCACCGGTACGCTCACCTCCTCAGCGTCGGTCACTTTCTGTGAGCACCACTGGGACTGCTAAATCAAACATCGGGAAGACTCAATTTTGGAACTCGGTTCCAGAGTTCTCCGGAGCGGAGGATAGTTCACTTCAATCATTTTTAGATAGATTGGAGTTGATATCAGAGAATGCGGGATGGACGTCTCAAGAGAAAATTTTTTGTTTGAAAATGAAACTGTCTGGTCCAGCGAGTCGGCTAGTAAACGGCATTCCGAATTTAAAGAATTCGAAGAATTATGATGAATTAGTTTCGGCTCTTAGGGAAAATTTTGAAAATACACAAGATATGGCAAAGCGAATTGCTGAGCTAGTAAATATAAGACAGAAATCTGGAGAAACGGTTCGCCAGTTCGCTGTTCGAATTGAATCGGCTTCATACGTAGCGGTACCGGAAGAGTTGGAAAAAAACAATAATTACTCCATAAGAAAAGCGCTTTTGAAAAATGCATTTATAAGGGGATTAAATCCTGATTTTAGAAGATTAGTCCTAGCGCAGAATCCAAAAACATTTGAATCAGCTAAAGAGTTAGCGGTGCTTGAAGAGCAGTGTAAAAACGAAAATGAAGAACATTTAGAAGTAAATTCGGTTGAAAAGAAAAATTTAGAGGATGAGAAAATAACACAATTAGAAAAACTACTTAAAATTCAAAGTAATCAATTAGATGAACTTAAGAATGAACTAGAAAAAAGGGACAGACAGGAAGAAAATTGGGAAGACGAAGAAGAAATATGGGAAGAAAATGACGTAACACAGAAATCCCCTAGAACACCTATATCAAGAAATTTTCGATCAAATATGAAGACGTACATATCCCCGGGAAGCAGAAATAGAAGAAAATTTGAAAGAAGAATTCCGGTTACCCCGAGGAGAGAAGAAAGCAGAAATAACTTCCGTAGAGAAGTAAATCAACAGAGAGGATTTTGTAGTTACAGGAAACCTGGTGAAAGAAATAATTTTATTCCGGCAACACCAAGAGCTAGAGGAAACAACAACAATAGAGCAAATACTTTCGACATTTACAAAAGTCCAAATTTTAGGAGAGATAATAGTAATAACACAAATTTCGGCTACAAAAGCAACTTTAATAGAAGAAATTTTAGGAAAGACAGATCAGCCAATCAAGTACATTTTGGAAATTTGAACCAAAATTCAAGAAAGAACTTTGGAAATTTTGGTGACACTTATGAAATCAGCACCATTGTGCAAAATGTATCTCAAAATGCAACAAACTTGCCTGTTATTTCTGCTAAACTTGCAGGAAATTCCATAAATATGCTAGTTGACACAGGGTCCAGCATAAATATCACATATGAAGAAATTTTAAATTTATTCGATAAAAAGCAATATACAGTGCACAGAAAACCTGCTGTACTGCGGGGATTTAACGGAGGAGATACAATTGTGAATTATAAAATTTCAATTAAATTATCCTTACAGGATGAAAATTTTATTCTTGAATTCTGGGTATTGAATTCTCCTGCACCATCAAATTACAAAGCTATCATAGGAAACTCCTTTTTAACAGAAAATAAAGCTGTAATCGATTTTGAAAACAATAACATGATCATGTGTGGACAGAATATTCCATTTAAAAGCAGAGAAAATTTTTCCAGCCAGGAATTTTCACAGGCAAATGTCTGTAGCTTACAAGAAGATAGTTGTTTGGAAAGACGAAGTTTATTTAGAAATTTTGATCAGAACTTTGGAAATAGAAATGAAAAAGTACATGACAAACAGTCATTCACAAATGTAAACATTGGAAATCGGAAGGAAATTCCTTACTTTCTGACCAGCCCGAATAACTCAGTTTTGGGACCACCTTTGTACAAAAACACTTATAATGAAAAGGAAGAAAGAATCAATGTTATTAATGAAATTAAAGAAAATAAATTTATTGTTGCAACTGTATTTCAAAAAAGTAAACTTAATCCACTTACTGAATCTTTTGTAAAAATTAGAGTAAATCATAAATTTCAAGATAATGATACTATTTTGATTGAACCGCTTGAGGGAGAAAAAGAATTTTTTGTGGCAAGAGCAGTGTATAAGACACCTCAGAAAGATTATTTATATGTGAAAATTGCCAATCCTTCTGAAAATACAATTAATTTGAACAAGAGGATGAAAATTGCAAAATTGCAAGTATTAAAGAAGTACAAGCATTGCCAGTAAATACAGTAACTGACCACACACCCATTGAAAATAATGAAAAATTTGAAGCATGGGGTGGTGACTTTGACTTAAGTCACTTATATGGAGAGAAGAAGAGGAAGTTATTGGAACTTCTTAAAAAGCATCGTAGAGTTTTTGCAAAGTCGGTTTCAGAAATTGAGGGTTGTGATACAATTTTCCATACAATAAATTTAAGAACTAACATACCAATTAAAAAGAAAAATTACAGAGTGCCTCATCACCTTCAAGAAGAATTAAATAAACAGGTTACTGAACTTCTGGGTGCGGGTATTATTAGGCCCAGTACTTCGCCTTATAATACACCTGTCCTATTTGTCAAGAAAGCAGATGGGTCATATCGTTTGGTCTGCGATTTTAGGCAGTTAAATGAAGTCATGATTGACGAACCATATCCAATACCTAATATCAGTGAGCTCATCGACAATTTGGCTGGAGCAACTTATTTTTCTACTCTGGACCTTACTTCTGGGTTTTACCAACTTTGTTTGGACCCGAATGACTGTGAAAAGACAGCCTTTTCAACCAACAAAGGCCATTTCGAGTGGTGTCGCACTCCTTTTGGGCTCAAAAATGCCCCTGCATCTTTCCAGAGATTGATGTCATTGGTTTTGGCAGGTGTTTCGAATGTTTATATAGATGATATAGTTGTGGCTTCAAAATCCTTTGAAGAACATATACAAAAATTGGAAGAAGTATTTTTAAAATTGCAAGAACATCATCTAAAACTAAAGCCTTCAAAATGTTACTTCTTTCGAAGAACAATTAAATATCTGGGATTTTTGGTCTCAGATGGGAAAGTGCAGCCTGATCCACACAATTTGGAAACAATTCAGAAATTTAAGACGCCAAAGTCCATAAAGAATGTGAGGCAGTTCCTGGGTCTCACAGGATTTTATAGAAAATTTGTGAAGAATTTTGCAGATGTTGCTTTGCCCCTCACACAACTTTTAAAAACAAAACAAGGTGAAAAATTTAAGTGGAATGAAGCAGCTCAAGAATCTTTTGTTATTTTGAGGAAAGAACTTTTAAAAGAACCAATTTTGATTTTACCTGATTTTAAAAAGAAATTCATATTGCACACAGATGCATCTAAATATGCACTTGGAGCATATATTTCACAGCAAGATGAAAATGGTTTTTTACACCCTATTTCATATGCCAGCAGGAAGCTAAATGATGCTGAAACCAGATACAGTGTTGTTGAGCGTGAAGCTTTAGCTGTAGTCTGGGCAACAAATTTTTTCAAACACTATTTAATTGGAGCTCACTTCACAATTTATTGTGATCAGCACTCCCTTTCATTTATTTTCAAATTCAAGGATCCAACCTCCAGACTTTCACGTTGGATAGCTTCTCTTTCCCAGTTCGACTATGAGATCATTCATAAGCCAGGAAAGGCGAATGTTGTGGCTGATTACTTATCAAGATGTGTCGGTGAAAAAAAAATCCATTATCAAAGAATTCTGCAAATACTAAAAATTCGGCTAATGCCCAAAAACCAAAGAAAGTAAATTATGCACAAAATCAGAAATCTTCAAAAAGTTCAGAAATTCAACAGGTGAATGCAATTAACACAAATTTAAATGATGAAGAAAATGTTCAGAGTGAAAATTTAGAGCAATTAACAGTGGAACCAACTTTGTTTACTAGAATAGTTAACGCTCAAAAATCTGATAGCAGATGCAACAAAATTAAGAATTTCTTAGAAAAAAATGTGGCTCCATATCCACAAAGATTAACCTTTTTCGAGAGAGAAAATGCATTGTGGTGCACACATAAGCACCCCAAAAGAAGACACGAATTTAATGAAAGATTGGTAGTACCTCAGTCATTGGTATCTGAAATTTTGTGGCTGCACCATGACTGTCCTGCATTTGCTCACTGTGGGTTTCGCAGAACTCTGTCTAGTATCAGCAGAAAGTATTATTGGCAAGACATGTACACTCAAACACAGAATTATGTCAGTTCTTGTGATGTTTGTGTCATGAACCATGGGTTCAGAAATTTGAAAGCACCAGTACAGAAGTTTGATACATCTGATTTCCCCTTCCAAAGAGTGGCAATGGATTGTATAGGTCCTTTTCCAGTTTCAAATTCTGGGAAAAGGTACATTTTAGTCATAACAGACTATTTCACAAGATGGGCAGAAGCTTACCCATTGTCATCTATTACTTCAGAGAAAATTTTGGAATGTTTTGAGAAATTCATATCGTCTCACGGTATTCCCCACCACCTGATTACAGATAAAGGGTCGAATTTTCTTTCAAAAGCTGCTCAGAGCCTATACAAGAAGTTGGGAATCATCAAACATAGTACCACTAGCTATCATCCCCAATCTGATGGCCTCTG
This sequence comes from Amaurobius ferox, assembly GCA_951213105.1. Lineage (NCBI taxonomy): Eukaryota > Metazoa > Arthropoda > Arachnida > Araneae > Amaurobiidae > Amaurobius > Amaurobius ferox. The sequence goes on from OX578133.1 coordinate 92,221,638, forward strand.
CGAGAGAGCAAATAAATCTTTGCTCAGAAGTTTGAAGAATCTTGCATATAAAGAAAAAGACGACTGGGATCGTTCAGTTCCTTTTGCCCTTCTGGCCCACAGAAATGCTGTTCATGCATCAACTGGAGAAACTCCTGCATACCTCATGTATGGCAGAGATTTAACAGTACCAAATACCCTTTTAACAGGATTTAAAAGCACAAAGTATGATTCTGTGCATGATTATGGTCAAGATTTGGAATATAGATTAAAGAAAATCTATGAAATTGTTAAAGTTAATTTGGATAAAGCACAACAGAGTCAAATGCAACAACAACATAAAGGTGCAAAACAACCTGTGATTAAAGTAAATGACCATGTGTACCTTTACACACCATATTTACCACGCGACCAGTCCAAAAAACTTTCTTCATATAATAGAGGTCCATTTAAAGTGATCAAGAAAATCTCTCCAGTTAACTTCATAATACAACATGTTCTAAATCCGAAGAACGAGCAGAGAGTTCATGTCAACAGACTTACATTACTACCACCTAGAAGAGTTGAGCTTCAAACTCTTCCAAAAGATAGTGCACTTGGTCGTGATAAACAAACTGTGTCCTCATCAACCTCGAGTGTTTTCCAGCGGCAAAATTCCAGTGCTCCAATTTCCAGTTCTCATAGCCGTGCAAACAAACAACCTGTTTCCAGTGCTCCAGATTCCAGTGTTCCAATTTCCAGGGATCCAAATAGTGTAAACAAACAACCTTCTCCTTCCAGTCACACAAACTGTGATAACCGTCATATCAGAGTGGTCTACAATAGAGCTTTAAACCAGCAGCATCCTAGAGTGAACAGTCGATATTCTCTCAGACAATTTAATTAATCCAGTTTTCATCTGTGCACAACAAAGTTCAAAATCTTTTCTTCTGTGATGCAGAACTTCCAGTGTTTACAAAATTTGTTTAAGAAATAGTGATACAGTAATTGTTAATGCAGCTTGTTAAAATTTTGGAATCTTGATATTTAAGCTTAATTGATTGTTGTGCAGAATTTTTCTGAAAGTATTGAATCTGATTATTGAAATTTATTATTGTTTATTCTAAATATTTTTTATTTACACACATCTGCTCAGTTGTAAATGGAAGATTATTTCATCTGTGAAACATGCTTCATCTGTGAAAATACAAAATTTTTATTAATTTTACTGTTTTGAATTTATATGCAATTTTAATTTTGTGATGTGTGTGATATCGTCTGAAACTTTTCACTCTACAGAACTTTTGATTATCTTTTGATAAACTTTTCGAATCTGGAAATTTGAAACTTTTCGTGATCTTTGAACTGTGAAATTTTGGTGATTTGTTTTGAAATCTTCGAAAAACTTGTTTGAGTGATGAGATGACTGTGTTTGATCAAGTTCATCTATTTGAGGTTGTGATGGAACCTCTTCTGAAATAGTTTTCAATATTTACAATAATTTCAAGTAATTTGAATATCATGTGTTGATGAAAATTTTAATTTCAGATGTGCAGAATTTTGAGTACCTGATAAGAAAAACTGTTGTGAAGTGCATGAGTTGACACTTCTGACAACTTACCTGATTTTGAAAAAAATTTTGAATATTTCTGTTTTTGAAAATTTATTTCATGTGTTTTTCTGTTCCTGCTTTACATATATTTTTTATTTGATCTGCAATTTCATGTTTACATTTTTACAAGTCCACTTCCCTACTGGTACAAAGAGTACAGTAGTTTCGTCAGTCACCATTGTCCCTTGAGTTCAATGTTGCAAATGTTTTTTCTTTTTTGAGTGAATTGCAGGTGTTTACACAAACAAGCTACACCCTGTGTTTCGAGAGGGATGTGAATGAAGCGTTTTAAAATCCCGGCTTTTTGCTGCACCTGGTCGAGGCTGGACAGATCTCGCCGTTGTTTCCAGAGCAGAGGCGAGAAGCGTATCTTCTGGAACCCCTGGGTGTTGGAGGAGTGATGTCGTGATGGAGGACTCATCGCTTCGGAGTTGGGTTTCTCATCTTTGCTGAATTGACAAGTGCTTTGGACCGTGGCTGTCCTGCTTTCGTCTGGATGCACCGGAAGCCCAGCACGCGGGATATTTTTTTTTTCTCATTTTTACACACCCATTTTATTATGATGGCAACCCGTATAGTTCCCCGCTGATTTTTACTCTTTCTGGAAACATATTTTTCTGTACAGTTACACAGCAGGAATCTTTAGTGTATTTTGTTTTAAGAATTTGAGAAAGTTTGATAAGAGCATATTTTGTGTATTTCAGTATATTTGCATATGTTTTAACTGTGTGTTTTCTTTTGAAAGGATCCTATAGCAGTTTTGGACAGCATTGTGTCCTCTCTTTTGGCCATGTTTTGATGTTTTGACTCTTGGACAACGGGGACCCTGCGCAAGTCTCTGGACTCCTTGAGTGTGGTGGTAGTGTAGACGTACATTGCTCACCCTCAAAATTTTTGTGCAAAATTGCCTGCGGCAGTTGCTGCTTTAGCGTTCGCCCTGCTGGAGGTGATGCTTCTACAGGATTCTCTTGGAGAAAATTTTCCCGCCCTGCGGTTGCAAAATTTTTTGCCGGAGGGGGAAGATATTTGTGGCATCGAAATCTGCGATGCGTATTTCTGTTTTAAAAATGCTCTTTTTCTTGTCATGTAAATGTAGAAGCTCTCAGACGATTTTCTGTCGGAATTAGAGCAAACCGTGGAGTGTGTGTGCGACCTTGAATAGGCTCGCCTGCCAGTCAGCGGAGAAAGAAAAAAAGCCGTTGAGTGTAATTTTATTTTGTTGATTATTTTCCAATGTGCTGTTATGTACGTGTGATATGGATATGTGGTTGTGACGTCAGCACAGTAGATGTAAGGGGACGCGCTTGGAGAGAGAACAGAGCTTACCATGGACGAGAGGGCTGTCGGTCGCATATAGATTTTGTTATAGTTTAATAATGAAACTATTTTAAATTTATAAAATTAACTTGTGTAAAATTGCTCTCAGTATGATATTCGACCGACAGAGCCCCTCCGAACCGAAATCTGGGTTCGTATACTATTTTCCTTTAATTGGGAGATTGTAAAATTGAATTGCTGGTTGTAAGTCTATGGAATTTTTAAATGTAAAAAGTCAGCTTAAAAGTAATAGATCTGTATCAATCTCCCCTGGTATATTATATTGTTGAAAAGGTTATTTAATTATGGTAATATCTATACTAAAAGATTTTCAAGCTAGATATATTGTTCTGAAACAAATGTAGAAACCTAACTCATGAATGAAGGAGTTATAATTGCCATTTTTGGAAAATTGAATTTAAATTACGAATAATGTCTTATCTGTGCTTCATAAAGAAAATTAAAGAATGTTCCTTTACTATAACGAAATATATAGAGTCTTCTTTTCACGTGCTATTTTACTTGTCATTTATTACTTCCAGCCATTGAGTTGTAGTTTCGCTTCTCACCAGGGAGACGGATCTGAACTATGGAGTTTAGTACTTACCACTATTACGTTATTGTGTTACAGGTTTTATATCAACTAACTTATACATTTGAATGTGAAAGCAGAAAAGTCTTTTAACACTTAGAAAACGCTTTTACAAAAATGTCATTTAGTATACTATAGGAATTTGCACATGATTGTGAATTTTAAGTTTCTTTATATTATATACTAGCAGCATACCCGTTCTTCGTACGGAGTATATAATATAAAGAAACTTATAATTCTCAATCATGTGCAAATTCTGTTAAAATATTAAATTTATTACTCAAAATGAGAAGTGTAAGAATATATGTTGTCACTATGCAAAATTATCTTCACGGGCAGATCTGAAGAATAAAACATCCTGGTCCCTTTTGCAAGCAAATTTACAAAACAAAAGGGATTGAATCAATATATGCAACCCCGTACTACTTATATTGTCGCAGATTAGAAAAAAAGCCAGTGTGTTAGTAAACGATTACCCGTATTACAAAACGAGTCTCAAAAATATTTGCCAAAATAAAAGAGATGACGTAATAAATTGAAAATATCAATAATCCCCGAAATCTTTATACCAGAAGGTCGTAATTGATTCCAATATATGCCATTATATATCAAAATATATGCCAATATACCTGTACTATTTATATTCTCGTAGATTAGAAGATATACCCGTGCATTTGTAGAATATTACTCATACAACGTACTATGTATGAGTTTCAGCAATTTTCGTCATAAAAAAATGGCATAATAACCTGAAAATATCAATAATCCCTGAATCAACAGCCCCCGAAAATATCAATAATAATAATGTTTAAACCTGAAGACTGGAATTGATATTATCCAGTCAAAAATGCAATGTCAATAAAATTTATTTAATATACATATCTTTATTATTCAAATCCGAAAAAATTTAATAAAAATCGTCTGCTGCATAACACATTGGATCCGTTGCTAAGCGACATGATGTCATTTGCTTCAAATAAATTGATGGAAATCATATCGCCTGAATAATGGGATCTCCATGGAAGGTTTGGCAACATTTTCGTCAATTTAGCAATAACTTAAAAAATCGTCAAATTTATCGCGAGGTGGGACTATGGAATTGATAGTCCCATTTTGCGACAAATTAACGAAACATCATTACAATACTATCCCCTAACAAAACATAATTAATTTCATTTATTAAGCGCGATTTTATCAATTATATGATATTTTTATGGATTTACAAACATTTTTATCAATTTAGTGATATTAAAAAAATTCGCTAAATGTGTTACTAAGTTGGATGGATGGACTGACCGACAAATGCTACCAAAATATTATTTCAGTACTCTATTCTAAAAAAAACAAATTTAATTTGATTGATTTGCGTCATTTTTATCAATTTGGAGACATTTCCGCTAATTTTGTAAAGTTTAAGAAAAGTTACCAAGTTATTTAGAAATATTCCTCTAAATTCGCAGCTCTGAATTTGCAGATCTGAAGAATAAAAAATAATATCCTGATCCCGTTTGTATATACTAAATGAAAACACTAAAACTGTATTAGAAGATACACTCGTTCTAGTCTTTTTCTGCTTCAACAATCGGATAAATGAATTTATTGGGTAAACAAAATATATGAGTTTATTGATAAACACAATATATGAACTGGAAACCTCTTTGCTAAAATAAATAAAAGTGACGTACGCAGTCCGCAATTTATATAATTAAGAGAACAATCATACCGTTCATTTAAAATATATGTTTTTACATAATTTATTTATTATTCAAATAGAAAAAATAATAATAAATATTAACAACACATTTAATTTCATTCTGTTGCCGAGCAACATAAGATAGAATCTTCCTCATAAAATGCGAAGTTCAATAGCCATTATGATTTTTTTATACTTTTCATCGTTTAGTAAAAGCTTGTGAAATATGAACCATGGAGGTAGACTTTTCCATTTAAATTCATGTTTCAAACAATTCATGTTTTGCGATAGTGACTAATTAATGCAAAAATCCTGCACCAAATTCAGAAATAAAGTTTTATTTCATTTTGACGTTTTAAACAAACGATTTTCATCCTTTCCGTTTGGATAAACCACGGAGTTGGAGAGTAGAAATCCTAGGAAAAAGTTCCGTTTTTCATTAATATCTCGACAACCCCTGGTCTTAGAAACTCAAAACTTGGACTAAATTTATAGGAGGCTATTTCAAGGCTATATACAAAATTTCATTAAATTCGGTTTATATGTTTTCCCGTGATGATGAGACAATCGAAAATTTTGTTTTTTACTAATATCTCAAGAACCACTGGATGTAGAAACTCAAATCACAGACTAAATTTTAAGTGGGGCTATTTCTAGGCAACCCACAAAGTTTCATCAAATTCCCATACAATTTTAGCACTTTCATTTCGGCATATATTGGAATCAATTACTGCCTTCTGGTTTAAAGATTACTGATCTATCGATATTTTCAATTTATATATGTAACCTACTAATACAGGTTATATCTTCCAGTATTCGCATATATAAGTAGTACGGGTTCCGTATAATTTTAACGCTTTTATTTTGCATATATGGATTCAATTCCATATTTTTTGTAAATTTGCTTACAAAAGAGGGCAGGATGTTTTATTCTTCAGATCGGCACTTGAACATAATTTTGAATAGCGAGAACAGACATTCCTTAACTTCTTTTTAGGAGCATTATGTTAAATACTTTAGCAGAATATTTTGATTAAAAATGTCATTTAGTATACTATAGGAATTTGCACATGATTGTGAATTTTAAGTTTCTTTATATTATATACTAGCAGCATACCCGTTCTTCGTACGGAGTATATAATATAAAGAAACTTATAATTCTCAATCATGTGCAAATTCTGTTAAAATATTAAATTTATTACTCATAATGAGAAGTGTAAGAATATATGTTGTCACTATGCAAAATTATCTTCACGGGCAGATCTGAAGAATAAAACATCCTGGTCCCTTTTGTAAGCAAATTTACAAAAAAAAGGAGTTGAATCAGTGTATGCAACCCCGTACTACTTTTATTGTCGCAGATTAGAAAATATGCCAGTGTGTTAGTAGAAGATTACTCGTATTACCATATGAGTCTCAAAAATATTTGCCAAAATAAAAGAGATGACGTATTAAATTGAAAATATCAATAATCCCCGTAACCTTTATACCAGAAGGTCGTAATTGATTCCAATATATGCCAAAATATATCAAAATATATGCCAATATACCTGTACTACTTATATTCTCGTAGATTAGAAGATATACCCGTGCATTTGTAAAAGATTACTCTTAAAACGTACAAAATATGAGTTTAAACATTTTTTGTCATAATAAAACAATAGCATAATAACTTGAAAATATCAGTAATCCCTGAATCAACAGTCCCCGAAAATATCAATGATAATAATGTTTAAACCTGAAGACCGCAATTGATATTATCCAGTCTAAAATGCAATGTCAATGAAATTTATTTTATATACATATCTTTATTATTCAAATCGGAAAAGATTTAATAAAAATCGTATGCCGCATAATAGATTGGATCCGTTGTTAAGCGACATGATATCATTTGCTTCAACTAAATTGATGGAAATCATATCGTCTTAATAATACGATCTCCATGGAAGGTTTGGCGACATTTTCGTCAATTTAGCGATAACTTAAAAAATCGCCAAATTTATTGCCAAGTGGGACTGTAGAACTGATAGTCCCATTTTGCGACAAATTGACGAAACATCATCACAATACTATCCCCTAACAAAACACAATTAATTTCTTTTATTAAGCGTTTTAATTTATCAATTCCAGGATATTTTTATGGATTTACAAATATTTTTATCAATTTGGTGATATTAAAAAAATTCGTTAAATGTGTTACTAAGTAGGATGGACGGACTGACCGACAAATGCTACCGAAATATCATTTCCGTACTCTTTTCTATAAAAACAAATTTAATTTCATTGATTTGTGTCATTTTTATCAATTTGAGACATTTCCGCTAATTTGGTAAAGTTTAAGAAAAGTTACCTAGAGGTTATTTAGAGATCTTCCGCAAAATTCGTAGCTCTGAATTTGCAGATCTGAGAAATAAAATATCCTGATCCCGTTTGTATATACTAAATGAAAACACTAAAATTGTATTAGAAAAATTTATGAATTTATTGGGTAAACACAATATATGAGCTTGAAACCTCTTTGCTAAAATAAATGAAAGTGATGTAAGCAGTCCGAAATTTATATAATTAAAAGAACAATCAAACCTTTCATTTACAAAATATATTTTTACATCTATTTATTTATTATTCAAATAGAAAAAATAATAACAAATATTAACAAACATATTTAATTTAATTGCGTTGCTGTTCAACATAATATAAAAAGGAATCTTCCACATAAACTGCGAAATTAAATAACCATTTTGATCTCTTCCCTATAAAATGCAAAAATAATAACCATTTTGATTTCCTCATACTTTTCATTGTTTAGTAAATGCTTGTGAAGCATAAACCATGGAGTTAGATTTTCATTTTAAATTCATGTTTCAAACAATTCATGCTTTCAGATAGTGACAAATTAATGCAAAAATCCTGCACTAAGCTCGGAAATGAAGTTTTAATTCACGTTGACGTTTTAAACAAACGATTTTCATCCTTTCTGTTTGGATAAACCACGGAGTTGGAGAGTAGAACTCCCAGGATAAAGTTCCGTTTTTCATTAATATCTCGACAACCCTTGGTATTAGAAACTCGAAACTTGTGCAAAATTTATGAGGGGATATTTCAAGGCTACTCACAAAATTTCATTAAATTCGATTTAGCCGTTCTCTCGTGATGATGAGACAAACGAAATATTTGTTTTTTTGCTAATATCTCGAGAACCACTGATCGTAGAAACTACAAACATAGACTAAATTTTAAGTGGGACTATTTTCAGGCTACCCACAAAATTTCATCAAATTCGGTTCAGCCGTTCTCTCGTGATGACGGGAGAAACAGACAGACAGACAGACAGACAGACAGACAGATTTTCAATTTTATTTATATAGACTCCGTACGAAGAACGGGTATGCTGCTAGTCTATATAAATAAAATTGAAAATCTGTCTGTCTGTCTGTTTGTCCCATCATCACGGGAGAACGACTGAACCGAATTTGATGAAATTTTGTGGGTTGGCTGGAAATATCCCCACTTAAAATTTAGTCTATGATTTGAGTTTCTCCGACCAGTAGATTCCTCGAGATATTAGTAAAAAACGAAACTTTCGTCTATCTCATCTTCACGAGATAACGTCTGAAGTGAATGTAATGAAATTTTGTAAGTAGCCTTAAAATAGCCCCCCATAAATTTAGTCCAAATTTTGGGTTTCTGAGACCAGGGGATGTCGAGATATTAATGAAAAACGGAACATTTTCCTAGGACTTCCACTTTCTAACTCCGTGGTTTATCCAAACGAAAAGCTTGAAAATTATTTGAAAGTGAATTAAAATTTTATCTCTGAGTTTGATGGGATATTTTTTGCGCTAATTAGTCACTTTCTGAAAACATGAATTGTTTGAAACATGATATAAATGGGAAATCTATCTCTATGGTTTATATTTCACAAGCTTTTACTGAACAATGAAAAGTATAGAGAAATCAAAATGGTTATTTAATTTCGCAGTTTATGAGGAAGATTCTATCTTATATCATGTTGCTCAGAAACGCAATTAAATTAAATCTGTCTCTTAATTTGAATTATTATTTTTTCGATTTGAATAAAATAAATAAATGAATATAAAAATATATTTTAGAAAGGAACGATTGGATTTTTCTTATAGCATTTTTGACTGGATAATACCAATTACGGTCTTTAGGTTTAAACGTTATTATTATTGATATTTTTGGGGATTAGTGATATTTTCAAGTTATTATGCAATAATTTTATTATGACAAAAATTGTTTAAGCTCATGTATTGTACGTTGTACGAGTAATCTTCTACAAATACACGGGTATATCTTCTAATCTACGTGACTATAAGTAGTACACGCTATATTGACATATGTTTTGATATATATTGGCATATATTGAAATCAATTACAACCTTCTGGTATAAAGAGTACGGGGATTATTGATATTTTCAATTTATTACGTCATCTCTTTTATTTTGGCAAAGGCTTTTGAGACTCATATTGTAATACGAGTAATCTTCTACTAACACCATGGCATATTTTCTAATCTGCGACAATATAAGTAGTACGAGGTTGCATATATTGATTATATTGATACAATTTCTTTCTTTTTTTTTGTAAATTTGCTTACAAAAGGGGCCAGAATGTTTTATTCTTCAGATATGCCCGTGAAGATAATTATGGATAGTGAGAACAGATATTCTTAAACTTCACTTTAGGAGCAATAAATTTAATATTTTAACCGAATTTGCATATGATTGCGAATTATAAGTTTCTTTATATTATATACTCCGTACGAAGAACGGGTATGCTGCTAGTCTATATAAATAAAATTGAAAATCTGTCCGTCTGTCTGTCTGTACCGTTATCACGGGAGAACAGCTGAACCGAATTTCATGAAATTTTGTGGGTAGCCTGAAAATAGCCATACTTAAAATTTAGTCCATGTTTGGAGTTTCTACGATTAGTGGTTCTCGAGATATTAGTAAAAACCAAAATCTTCGTTTGTCTCATCATCATGGGAGAACGGCTGAACCAAATTTGATGAAATTTTGTGGATAGCTTTAAAATATCACCCCATAAAATTTGCCCGAGTTTTGAATATCTAAAACCAGGGGTTGTTGAGATATTAATGAAAAACGAAACTTTTTCCTAGGAGTTCTGCTCTCTCAATCCGTGGTTTATCCAAGCGAAAATCTTGAAAATCGCTTGAAAGTGAATTAAAACTTTGTTTCTGTGTTTTGTGGGAGATTTTTTGCCCTGATTATTCACTTTCTGAAAACATGAATTATTTGAAACATGATTTAAATGGGAAATCTATCTCCATGGTCTATATTTCACAAGCTTTTACTGAACAAAAGTATAAAGAAATCAAAATGTTTTTGTAATTTCGCAGTTTATGAGGAAGATTCTATCTTATATCATGTTGCTCAGAAACGCAATTAAATTAAATCTGTCTGTTAATTTCAATTATTATTTTTTCGATTTGAATAAGAAATAAATGGATATAAAAATATATTTTAGAAAAGAACGATTTGATTTTTCATATAGCATTTTTGACTGGGTAATATCAATTACGGTCTTCAGATTTAAACGTTATTATTATTGATATTTTCGGGGATTATTGATTCAGGGATTATTGATATTTTCAAGTTATTATGCCATTCTTTAATTATGACAAAAATTGTTGATACTCATATAATGTACGTTGTACGAGTAATCTTCTACATATACACGGGTATATCTTCTCGCCGACCGTCCAAACAGTTACCTTACACCTTTCTGGTAGGTCGGACGGTCTGGGTTTCAACGGGTATATCTTCTAATCTACGGGAATGTAAGTAGTACAGGTATATTGGCATATGTTTTGATATATATTGGCATATATTGGAATCAATTACGACCTTCTGGTATAAAGATTGCGGGGATTATTTGTATTTTAAATTTATTACGTCATATCTTTTATTTTAGCAAAGATTTTTGAGACTCATATTGTAATACGGGTTATCTTCTAATGTACTAATACTGGTAATATCTTCTAATATTCGCGTATATAAGTAGTATGGGTACCATACAGTTTTAATGATTTCATTTTGCATATATTGATTCAATTTCTTTTTTTTTTGTAAATTTGCTTGCAAAAGGGGCCAGGATGTTTTATTCTTCAGATCTGCCCGTGAAGATAATGTTTCATAGTGAGAACAGATATTCTTAAACTTCTCTTTAGGAGCAATAAATTTAATAGTTTAACAGAATTTGCACATGATTGCGAATTATAAGTTTCTTTATATTATATACTCCGTAAGAAGAACGGGTATGCTGCTAGTTTCTAACAAGTTACAGCACCTTGAAATCGCCATATTGTGCTGCACTATTCTGAATATATTTTATAATTAAATGTTATCAAGATACCAAAAATATCCAGAAAATTCCCTATGAAATATTTTTATGACTTTTATTTTTATCGAAATTATTTATTTTATTTTACTTTTCCTACTATTTGATTTGTTTTTATTATTACGATTTGATTTGGCATAGCATTTTATTTGGCTTTACTCCTACGATTTGATTTGGCATAGTATTTCATTTGACTCTATTAGGAGTATTACGATTTGATTTAGCATAGTTTTTGACTTGACTTGTCTATTTGAATAAAGGAGTTATTTGCCTTTCCCCTTTGAGTCTATGTACAATTCTCTGAAACTTATGTATGCTGACTGTTTGCTTTTCAGCAGAATGGAAAATTTAGAGTTAAGTTATTTAGAGTTTAGAAAAAGTGTCCTTTACAAGGGCACTTCTTTTAATAAAGCATACGAAAATTAACAATTGCACTATTAGTGAATGGTTAAAATTAAATGTTAACACGAAATATAATTGTTGCGTAATTTATTAATTAATTTTGATGCTTAGCAGTTACATCGTATGTTGCAATTCACTAATAACTTAAAAATAACTATACTACTAACTATTTGTCTATAGTAATTTATATTAGTAATCTAAATGGATTAAAATTCATTTTACAGATGCTGTTGATTTATGAACTCAGTAGTGCATTAATTTTGACACAGTACCACAAAACAATAGCCCTACCTGCACGATACTTGAAAAGTATCCAATATGCAAAAAATCATGGTGAGATACTGTCGCAGGTTGATAAAAGCAAAGACATTGTTTCTAAATAAGATAGATACTTGGTATTTTCAAGTAGTATCATTAATATGAGCAAAGACATAACATTTTCCAATTCATTTAGGATGACCTCTACAACGTTAGACAATTTGCTTTACTATATATATATATATATATATATATATATTCATACACACATATATATATATATGTGTGTGTGTGTGAGTGTGTGCGTGTGTAAAATAAAAGAGACACTTGATATTTTCAAGTAGTGCCATTAATATGAGCAAAGACATTATTTTCCGATTCATTTATATAGATGATCTACCACGGTAGAAAATTTGCTTTACTATTCCAGTTAATGATAGAGAAATAATTAAATAAAATGCTATATATACTCGTATGTAAAATAAAATATTCTAAATAATATTTTCCACGTGGTTTATGTAATTGTAATTTTATGTCATTCAGTATTTCCTTTAATTCTTACAATTTGGACATAAGTAAAAGTATAATTCCATGCTTGTTTAATACAGTGTGTCACTGATTTGAAAATCAGAAGAATTATCAGACATGAATTCAGTTTAATTTCTTAACACATAATCAAACAGCTTCACTAAATTCGAAATTATAAATAAAATATTTTTTTCCCGAAATCTTAATATATAAAAATAAACGGACTAACCAGATTTGTAAATGCAAAATTTCTTCTTGCTAAGTAAATTTATCCTTAACTCATAGTATTTAATTTAATAAGATCTTTTTTTGAAATATTTTTCAATATAATCAAGCAAGACTGTAAAAAAGAAGCATGTCCAATGATTCTTAGATTAAGGAGAACAATTTATCGATTCTGATGAACATTATTTTTGCCGGAATATTCATTACGTATAGTAGGAATTTAATCAACCAGCTCATCCGATGGCAATTTTTTATTTCCAATTTTTTTTTTGACACACTTTATTCTTTACCAACTTTACATCAATAAACATCTATAAAGAAAAAATTAACTGTACTTTTTCTTTAGCCGAGTGCAGGCAATAAATCGCCAAATATGATCTAATTGTGCAATCATTGATCCATGGCAATTCGAACATAGAACTACGCCAGCTACGTGGCCATACCTCACTGGCGCTCGTCCCCCAAAAAACAACACGGAATCCGGCGCTGTGGGAGGTCGCACGTAACAACTGTTTGTGTAACAGGTGTTCCGTGGCACATAGAGCACAGGCATACGTCCGCTGCTCCAACGTTTGTTAATTTTCGTTCTTGAACTTATATCGTTGCACATATTGCTTCCCAGAGTTCGAAATGGAAATTTCACGAACCGGAACGCCAAATCACAAATTAATTCCAACTAAAAAAAAAAAACAATAGATAGAAATTTAATTTATTTTCAAACAATGTAAAAACAGAATGTTGTTCTGATAAATAACATACTTAAACCATATTTGATGATTTATCGCTTGCGCCGGGCTAATGAAAAAGTACCAAATTAATATCCTACTATACATATTGAGTGTACTTGCAACGTGTTTGATTTTTATAATTCCCATTCTGCTATTAGACAGATTTTGACCCCCTAACAACTACTTTAGACTAAATCCATGAAGTGTTATCACTTATTATTATCACTATATTTATAAGACTTATATCATAATGATGAATAAATCTGATGAAAAGAAAAACATTACAAACAAAATACTTGGACATTTTATTAAATAAAGTAACAAGATCTTCGGAATTAATACATTAATTTTATATCGGTATAAAAATAACCTGTAAAGAATATGGACCCGCATTACTTTTTCTCGCAATCTGCATACTTGTGCAGGCATTTATTCCATTGGTACACCAAGGCATATATCCCAGACATGAAGACATAATATCAAGGTCTTGCAGTTAAGACATGACAACTTGCTGAACTTGGTAGTCGGTTGCATAACTCTTTCTATAAAGGTCTGAAAGGTCTGAAGGGATGGTGGAGGAGTACAGTGGTGGAGGAGTAAAGTCGACGCTGAGTAAAGTGGAGGAGGTGTAACTGGACGAGAAGTAAAGTTGAGGAGGAGTAAGTTGGCGAGAAGTAAAGGATCTTGGTCAGCCACATTACTGCCTGCCAGTCGGTTGCCTTTGTTCAGCAATTATCATACTGTTTGCACCAAATTCAAACCTGCATACGTGACATGACATTAGGTCCATGCACCTTAAAAGGTTGGCGAAGAATATCAGCTAATGCTATATCCTAAACAGGCAGATATCTTACCATACTATGGATTTCAACGTTTGGCGAAGTTTGCAGAAGTTTCGTAATTTTTAATGTTTATTAAGCAATGTACCTCGTATAAGCTTCCCTCTAGTAGCAGAAAAAACAAATAGAGATCTCAGTAGTCCATATTAAAGGGACGTATCCTTCCAATAATAATTTCAAGCTTACGTACGAGTTTTTTGTTACCTTATTTAATAAAACGCCCACATAACTATGTTTCTTATATCCAAAATTATTATTAGTTCTTAAACAAAACAGCTTTGGTTTATTTTTAAATAAAACTGAATTTTAAGTAATTAAAATAATCTATTTATCTATATACCAATTGCCAAGTGTCCATCTGTCTGTCTGTCCGTCTTTCACGCTTTTTTTAGGCACTTCCCGAATAGATAAAGACTTGCAATTTGGTACACGGCTCGATCGTTTTATAAAACCACCTGGAAAAATCGAATTTTTCGAAAAAGTTCTCTAGAGGGGGTGCTCCACACCAAAACGTTCAAAAAGTGAAATGATAGTAGCATGCTTTGCATAAGATAAAGATTTTAAATTTGGTGTATATGTAAGTCGTTCGAATGGAAAAAAGTGTGCAATTTCAGATTTCCAATACTTTCTACTTAAGGGGGTGCCGCACACCAAAATGTTCGATTTACCGAATAAATGAGAAACGGCTCCTTTAAAATTTGATAGAGATTTGAAATTTGGTATATGGGCTAATCATTTAATTGAAACACCCAACATGCAACCCAACATGCATAGAGACATGCAATTTGGTACATTTGGTACAGGGATTAATCGTTTAACAGATCTCCCTGGAAAAATCGAATTTTCCGAATATGTTCTGTAGAGGAGATGTTCTACGCAAAAACGTCCGAAAAGTGAAATGATAGAAAATCACGCTTTGCAATGAGATAGAGACTTAAAATTTGGTGTATAGATAAATTGTTCGAAAGAAAAAAAAGAGTTTTATTTCATATTTCCAATATTCGCTATTTTAGGGGGGTGTCACATACTAAAATGTTCGATTTGTCGAACAAATGAGAAACATATCCTTTAAAATTTGTTAGAGGCTTGAAATTTGGTATATGAGCTAATCATTTAATGAAAACACCTAAGACAAAAGAGTTTTCAAAATTGTTCGTTTAAGGAGGTGCTCCAGTGAAAAATTTTTGAAAGGTGAAATGACAAAAAACCATGCTTTGAGATGCGATAGAGACTTAAACTTTGGTGTACGAGTGTGGATAGTTAGAAAGGAAGAGCATGTGCAATTTCAGTTTTCTGATATTTTCTAATTTTGGGGTGCCGTAAACCCAAATATTCGATATTCCGAATAAATGAGAAAGCCTCCTTTTAAAATATAATAGAGGCTTGATATTTGGTATGTGGGACAATCATCTGATAAAGGCAAAATAATTGAGTTTTTAAAAAATGTTCATTTAAGGGAGTGACCACACGAAAACGTTCGAGAAGTGAAATGATAGAAAAAATATACTTCACGATGGAATAGAAACTTCAAATTTAGTGTATAGGTAAATAGGTCAAAAGAAAGAAAGTGTACAATAGAAAATTACCAATATTTG
Source organism: Amaurobius ferox (assembly GCA_951213105.1). NCBI lineage: Eukaryota > Metazoa > Arthropoda > Arachnida > Araneae > Amaurobiidae > Amaurobius > Amaurobius ferox. Next base: position 92,237,772 of record OX578133.1, read on the forward strand.
TTATTTGGGGGGTCCGTACACCAAAACTTTCGAAAAGTGAAATGATAAGAAAAAATGCTTTGCGATGAGATAAAGACTTCAAAGTTGGTGTATGGATATATCATTCGATAGGAAGAAAGAGTGTAATTTCAGATTTTCAATAATTGCTACTTTAGGCGATGTCACGCACCAAAATGTTCGATTTGCTAATAAATGAGAAACGCCTACTTTAAAATTTGATAAATGATTGAAATTTGGTAAATGGGCTAATCATTTGATAAAAAAATCAAGACAAATTGAGTTTTTCATCAATGATCATTAAAGATGATGCTCCACATAAAACGTTCGAAAGGATAAATGATGAAATTCCATGGTTCAGTATGAGATAGAGACTTTAAATTTGGTGTACGGGTAGACAGTTCAAAAGGAAAAAAATGAGCAATTTCAGTTTCCCAATATTTTCTTTTGGTTGTTCCACCCACCAACATTTTCGATTTTCCGAATAAATGTAAAAATTCCAAAATTTACGTTAGTCCGTGGTTGCTTATTTTAGGACCTTTAATTTATAACAGGTATTTGGCTAGTATATAATAAATACCTAGTATCCATCTGTCACGCTTTTTAGGCCCTTTCGGAATAGGTAGAGATTTGCAGTCTGGTACACGGGTCGATCGTTCGACAAAAACTCCTAGAAAAATCGAATTTTTAAAAATTTTCTGTAGAGGTGTTGCTCCACACCAAAACTTTCAAAAAGTTAGATAATAGAAAAGCATACTTTGCGATGAGATAGAGACTTCAAATTTGATGTATGGATAAATCGTTTGAAAGGTAGAAAGTGTGCATTTTTAGATTTCCAATATTCTCTACTTAAAGGTGTGCCACACACCAAAATATTCGATTTGTCGAAAAAAAAAATGAGAAACGACTCCCTTAAAATTTGATAGAAGCTTTGCATTTGGTATATGGGCTAATCATTTGACGAAAACACCCAAGATGAATATAGTTTTTCAAAAATGTTTGTTTAAGGGGGTGCTCCAGAGTAAAACGTTTGAAAAGTGAATTGATAAAAAACCATGCTTCGGGATGAGATAGAGAATTCAAATTTGATATACGGGTAAATAGTTTAGAAAGAAGAAAGTGTACAATTTCAGTTTTTCACTATTTTCTAATTTAGGAGGTGCTGCACACCAAAATGTTCGATTTTCGGAATAAATACGAAACACATCCTTTAAAATGGGATGGGGGCTTGATATTTAGTATACTGGCCAATCATCTGATAAAAAAATCCAAGAAGATTGGAGTTTTTCAAAAATGTTCATTTTAGGCGGGTGGGTACTCACCACAAAAATGTTCGAAAGGTGAAATGATAGAAAAGCATGTTTCGCAGTGGGACAGTGCCTTCAAATTTGGTGTATGGGTAGATGGTTCGAAAGAAAAAAAGTGTGTAATTGAAGTTTTACAATATTTGCAACTTTAAGGTTTCCGCACCCCAAAATGTTCGATTTTCCGAATGAATGAGAAACGGAATTTCTAAAATGTGATAGAGGCTTGAAATCTGGTACATGGGCCAACAAAAAAGCCAAGAAGAACAGAGTTTTTTTTAAATTTCATTTAAGGGGTGGGTGCTCCACACGAAAACGTTGGTAAGGTAAAATGATATTAAAACATACTTCGCGATGAGATAGAGACTTTAAATCCGATGTAATGGTAGATAGTCGGAACAGAAAAAATGTACAATTTTAGTTTTCCATAAATTGGTACTTTAGAGGTGCTGCAGGATAAAATGCTCGATTTGCTGAATAAATGAAGAACGTCTGTTTTAAGTGAGATAATCTTATAATTTTGTAAACGGGTCAATGGTTCAATAAAGCCCTCTGTAAATCGAATGTTTCAAAAAAATTCTGTAGAGGGGTGCTCGTATAGGGGTCACCACTTTAAAGGACTGGTGAGAAAAGGATAGCTCCCAATATTATTGCGTGTAGCAGCGTTGTATCACTCACTCGTAGTATGTCGTACAAGGAAAAACAACAGGTCTAAACTTAACCATTTAATAACAAATAACTTACAACACAAGAAGGTAGATATGCATTACACAAGACAGAAAGTAGATATACATTACACAAGACAGAAAGTAGATATACATTACAAGAAAGTAGTTATACATTACAGTATCTACTTTAGACCTTAACAAGAATGTAGATATACATTACAGTATTGCATTGCTTAGCTTTAAAATGCCATAGCATAAGCTCAACTTATCAGCAGCTAGATACACTCATAGCGAACGAATATCTCGAGATGCGTACCTCGGGTTGAAACTGCAAAACTTGTAAACTGAAGGTGTGGCGATTGCGGAACTTTAAATCCATTGCCACAGACATGCGCATTACAACGTTGGCTGGCCAAGCAGAAAACTGCGTAGTCCCGCAGTAAAGGTGACACCACACTCCACATCAAAATGTTTGAAATGTGAAACGATAGAAAAGCAAACTTTGTGATGAGATACAGATATCAAATTTGATGTATGGGTACGTATTTCGAAAAAGAAAAAGAAAGTGTGCAATTTTAGTTTTTCAATATTTGCTACTTTAGGATTTGCCACACATCAAAATGTTTGATTAGTAGAATAAATGATACACGCCTTCTTTTAAGTGAGGTAGAGAATTAAAATTTTTTACACTGGACAATTATTCAATAAAATACACGAAAACAAAACGAATTTTCTAAAATATTTGGTAAAGAAATGTGCTCCTCACCAAAATGTTCTAAATGTGAAATGATAGAAAAACATATTTCACGATCACATATAGATCATAAATTGTGTGTGATGGTAGATAGCTCAAAAGGAAGAAAGTATACAGTTTCAGTTTTCTAATATTTACTTCTTTAAGTGTACATCATCCCAAAATGTTCTATTAGCGGAATAAGAGAAACGCTTTATTTTAAATGAGATATAAACTTAAAATTTGATACACAGGTCAATCGTAAGGTTAAAGAAAAATCGAGTTTTTAAAAATTTCTATATGGGGGGGGGGGGCTCCACAGAAAAACGTTCGAAATGTGAAAGACAGGCATTGCAATGAAATAGAGACTTTAAAATCTGAACAGGGAAATATCGGTAAATAGAGATAAAGTGTATAATTTCAGCTTTCTAGCATTTGCTAATTTAGGAATGTCAGCACCTAAATGTTTAATTAGCTGAATAAATGAGAAATTCCTAGTCTGAAGTGTGACAAATATTTGAAATTTTATGCACGGGTAAACAGTTTAAAAAGGACTACTGGAAAAATTGATTTATTCAAAAATTAACGTTATTCGGGGGTTGATTATTATTAGACCGTTGATTTTCAACCGGTATTCTGCTAGTATTATTTCTAAATTTGCAAACATGTACACACTTTAGTGATTTTAAATTGGTATTTTCTAAATATTATTTCTGATCACTGATCCTAACATAAAAAAGTAACCTTAGTCCCATCTGTTTTGATTTAAAGATATAACGTGAAACTCTATTACCTATTTTTCCAGTCTAGAACCCCGTTAACCATTCCAATGCATACTGATTAGCTCCACTAAAGAAGAACTCATAGAAGGAATGTTATTAATGTACAGAATCAAGATTAAAGTCTCGTGGGACCATAATCTGGTTCTGCCGGAACCAAAATGAGCCGGAAAGTTGATGACGTAATTTAATGCATTATACCAATCTGTTAATCGAATATTTGAAGCGGAAGACCCTGCCGGAAGATCTGGGGAGTAGAAAAGTCTAAAAGGATTGAAGACAATTTTTGCCAAAATATTTACGTGCTCCTGAATTTTTTATCTATATGCATCTTTAGTAAGGAAGCGAAACATTTGACATAGTTGGATATTTATAAATATATTTAAAAAAAATCTAATCACAAGAGTGAAACGTAACTAATATAAAACATACAAACTAATCTCTAGAATATTATACTCTCTGACAAAATATACCTTGAATGTGACTGTTTAGTTTAATAGTAGAACAGAAAATTCAAGGAGACAATATTTAAAGTAAAGACCTTTTGATGCTGCTGAAAGATCAAATAAGATTCATCCTTTCCATCAATTATTAATTTATTATGTCTCAGGCAGGAGTCGAACCTAGTTTTCTTAAAATGGAAACTAATACATTTTTCAAAACTTCCGACACGATAGTCGCTTTATGACTCAATTTGCAATTATACAAAAGATTGATACGCAATTTTTCTCTAAAAAGTGGATATGCTTCATCGCTTTTCTTTAATTTATGAATATTGAATTCTATTTGCTCCAACTAACTAAATTGTTTCATAAAGCTTCTATAATTATGATCTCGTTAATCATCATTCTTAAAAATACGAACTATAATTACAATAAATTATGAAAAAAAAGTATGTTGTTCAATCTCCTTCCCTACATAACAGTGGCGCACGAAAAAGCAGAAAATAAACTTTTATTACACACAAAATTGAACTGAATTGACGGTGTAAGCAGATTCAATTCAAATCTTCTCATCAAGTCTTATCATCATCCTAAATTGATATTATACAAAATTGTCGAAAGGAAATGAGAGTGTAGGCAGATGAAATAGTTTCAACAATTTTTCAAAATATCAATTTTGAATAAGATTTATATAGTATTATTTGGAATTGAATATGCCTACACCCTCGTTTCCCTTCGACAATTTTTCATCATATTAATTTTGAATAATGCTAAGATTTATATATTGTTGTTTTGAATTGAATCTGCCTACACAATCTATTTGGTTCAACATCGTATGTGATTAAAATTTATTTCCTACTTTCCCGTGTACCACTGTTTTGTAGGAGGAGAGCATTAAAGAAACTTGTTTTTTCTCGTATTTTTTTTTTATATTTCAGTTTTCATATTTCTACGTAATTTACGTTCAGTAATATTACACGGGGATTGGCATAATCGGACCAGGGGTGAATTTCATCTGAAGACACAGCCGTAATTCGCAAAGAAAATGCATAAAAGGGGGTAAAACATAGTCGTGTCGTACGTAAATGATGTATCGTAATGACGTGAAATTTTGATAGATAAAATTTTTCGACAAAATGAAACTGAATGCCCAGTTTCAGCTCTCTACTTGCTCCAAAAGCCGAGAATGAACTCGTAATATATGACTTACGTAAGTGACATTTAGGCGTGACGTAATGACGTAAAAATTTTACAGCTTAAAATGTTCCGGGAAATGACACTATGTTCCAAGTTTTATCTCTCTACGTGTTCTATGAGCCAAAAACGAGCCAGTAAAAGTGACGTACGTAAATAACGTAAAGACGTAATGCAATGACTTGAAAATGTAATAGAAGAAAATGTTCCGCGAGATGAAACTGTGTGCTGAGTTTTAGCTCTCTGTGGCGTATTATGGGAACCGAAACGTGCCCATCAAAGATGCCGAACAAAGAAGCAAAAAGAGTACAAGTAAAGTTAATAAGAGGTGTTGGAAAAAAGACGAATGAGACCATTTTAGTTACGTTAGGATAAACCGTTTCAAGATGCTTACATTTATTGTAATTATTATGAATCTTGACCTTGAAGAAGACGCTAAATTGCAAATAACTATATTTAGAATTGTAAATCGGATTTAATTATTAATAAATTTTCATTTCACAGGTCTGTTGGGGTCGATTCCACAAATGTATTTATTTCATTTTGATAAATATAAATATCGCAAAAAAGTGAAAAAATTAAAAGTCGATTTCTCCAATTTTAAAAAGATAACTACTTCACTATATTTTCAAGTTTAGAAAACAATTCTGCCCCATTATGTTTTTAAATATGGTTTTCACCACGATTTAAAAGACCAAGGTTAAAGGGAATGAAGTCTTGCCCCTAACAAAAGATTTTCGAGAAATAATTGAACTTTTGTCGAATCTGACAAGAATTTTAATCCTAACGTTTCTACGCGGTAACTTTAAACTTAGGGGAAAACATCTTGCACGATCGATATAACAAAGGAGTTGAACTTTTCCTAAGAAAAACATGCACAAACATATTTTCTGAGTTTCAGAATAAATTACTGAGATGCAAAAAAGTATCACTCATGTGCCAATACAATTCTCCTGCCGCCCCTATAAGTGATTTTCGTCTTTCTGCAGTTTCTTACGTTTTACCATTTTATCTTTTCAAGTGTCTGTGCTAAAGGTTTGGGATACATCCGAAATTTATATCACATATGCAATAAATTTCGCCCGCCACGTCGTCAGTGTAAAATAAACTAGGTAAAGGGTGTATATAGTGTGCGTCTCTATAGATGTTTCCATTTGTATTAATTCGGTTAAATATTTAAATACTTATCGAGAGTAATTTTATTCAGTTTAAAAACTTACATTGCTTTAATTCTTACTTGATTATATTACGAAACTATATATTTATATTACGGAAGTATTTTTATTAGCTAAATATACTGCGACGATATTTATTAGCTTATGTGAGTGAAATGTTGCTGCAGTTTTGTCACTATCTGATAAAAGACAGTTCTACATAATCAAAATATTTGAGATTAAGGCTCCTATATAGAAAACTGGAACATGCACCATTTAGAATCTGAGTTTCACATTGGTTTAAATATTCTGCAGTGACTTGATATCGTGCATTGTAATATAAATTTGCAATAAAATGGGAGGATGTTCGTCCTTAAATTTCTCTAATAATTACAGACAAGGGGTACGAATGCTTAAATTCCCGAAAGAACAATAGAAAAGAGAGAAATAGAGAAATTGTAAAAGAGATTAATTGATGCAATGATATCGTTTTTTGCCGCTATCGGCGATTAAGTGTGACAACAGGTGCATTCCACTAAGGTCAGCAAGAAGATTTTGAAAGTCGATGGGGCTGGTGCTCACTCCTTGTCACCAAGACATATCCCACTACGATTCAACATGGTGGCCACAGGTCTTTCTGTGTTATAGGAACTGTATTTGTAATGGTAATGTCATTTTGTTCAAAACCAACTCTTAGTTTTTGAAAACTCAACTATACAGTGCTGATAAAAAGTTTTTGCTCGTACTATGTCAGCTCTAATTGTCCCTTCAACACCTGTTTAGCATTAGACTGTTTTTATCACATTTATTCTATCTTAGTGAAACTTTCTTTGATATAATCCAATTATACTTGATCATATCAACACTATTTGGCAAAACAAACACTACACAGACTAAGCATTCAGTTATGTATGTATTTGGACATGTATTCTATGTAGACAATGCAAACGGAGACAATATAATTTAGGGCAAACGGAACAATATAATTTATTAATTGAAAGTAGGGCACATGTCGGCCCCTCTGACTATAAAGACTGCAGAAACCCTTCTAGGCATGCCGGTATATCTGTAAATATGCTAGAGGCTTTATGATCTAGGTCACATAGTTTAATTATTGTATTTATGGACTCCTAAATACTCTTAGAATTTAAAGTCCTGTTGGCGTCCATTGTTAGTCTGGCGTCATTGTTCTCTTTCGGTGGTATCAATGGCGTCTGCTAGCTGTTACCCTAACATACACTATTCTGGTCTCACAAGTGGTACTTCTTCACAATCTATTTTAGCATCATCTCACTTGCAGATTCGATGTATAGTTACCATTCTTCTTTCCTTGATAAAGCACATCGCAATGCGGTATTTAAAGGATCCTAGAAAAAGACAATGCTTCGCACTGATGACTTAGACAGAACTCAAACATCCATCCACCATGTTCTTTTCAAAGTACACGATTTCATCTCTATTTGATATAAGAACTTACATTGGTGTGTGCCATATCTTTCAGATTCTACCCCTTTAAATGTAGCAGTCAGCACTTTCCTAAATCTGATTCCGGAAAAACACGTCTATCCGTATCTCCAACGAAACAATGGTTTGCAAATGGGAAATTTAAGCTATTGCACTTTGAATTGCTTTACATTATTCTCGGCCAAATCAAGGTCAGGGGGCGGCCTCTTAAAAACTCACCAAAACCACACTGTATATAGCCCGTTTATCAATTAATCAAATATTTAACAATTTTATAATAAAAGTCAATCATCCAAACCGAAAATTGAATCCGCATCTCTTATCTAACTTTCAATTACATTAATCCTACACCACTTTAACCATATAAGAAATTATATAATGTGATTCAAGTAAGTGTTTTCATGGACGGAATACTTCAGCTGATAGAACGACTAAGCGTAATCAAGGACTTGAACAAGTGTTACTTACTGCTTACAATTTAAGTCACACACTCTTCAATAACTTTAAATAGCTTTAAATTCTTCTGCTTCAAATTAAAATCAGGGAACAGCCTTTACCGCAACCACATTATATTTTAGGTATGCCGCCAATTTGTAAAAGATCACATCTTTTATTGAAATTAATACTCAATCAACTGGCATCGGGAATCAAACCCCAGACTTACTGGTTACGATGCATATGCTGTAACCACTCCACTACCCCGATCACGTAAGGAATTACTTTTAATTTCCTTAAAACAGAAAATGTGTAATTTTTAAAACTTTGCGTCATGCATGAGTTTTTATCTTTGTGGTATCATATATAAAGTAAAAATAACAAAATGTATGGTGATAAATTAGAGTAGGGCCTTGTAAAGTAATCGCGAATTTAAAATAGTAATTGTCGTTGTGATAACCCGCCATTATTATGTGTTGTCCGGTGTTATCTGAAAATAAAGTAACATACCTATGTACACTTACCTCAATGAAGAAACATGAATTTGCTCAAAATAAAATTTTATTAAAGATATTATTCATGTTCAATATTCACATGATTAAATTTACCATTATTACTCGATGTCTATAAATTATCAATTACTAATAATTACAGAGTATGGTCTGAAATATTTCGGATGTGATACAGTGGTAACTTGTGTTACTGATGTATAGTCATATTTAGGATACTTCCTCAGCACTGTATCACAGAATGCATTAAATAGAATAAATAGCCTGTAAGCTTTCAATTTCATAATACTTCATATTTATGTAATTTATATTTCCTTAAAAAGCAAGTGTAATGTCCCTATATGTATCTCACTAAAACTCAAATTTCTAAACTTATGATTCTATTATATGAAACATACATCTTTAATTCTTAAAAACCTTCCAAATGTAACCTAATTTTGAATTTTTACATAAGTCAGTTACTTAATATATTTAAGAATGTCCTTTTAGTTTAATGCATTGGTGCTCAAATTAAAGTCAGAGATGAACTTACAGGAATAAAATGTAAATACTACGCAATCACGAGCACTGATCACCATGAAATTAACAGAGACCTAAAGTAAGTCAAAAAGGATAGGAGGCGAAATGTCTCCCTATTTGACACTAGATAAGCCCTGAAATTTATTAGGAAGTGAATCATGTGATGGCCATCTGCATGCAAAATATAATGAAATTGAACGCCAAAGAAAAAGAATACAAATAGATGATTTAACAAATAGCGCAGTGCTAAGAAATGACGTCAAACACTGACTCAATGTCCAAAACTAGAGACAGGCAGTCTCGACGAGGAACTTCGTAAAATTCTTGCGTCTTTGTGGAAAGGCAAGTTTGATTCATTCTACAAAAAGTCCAGAAGGGATTCGACATTAAAAGTCTAAAGAATTGGACATGTGTATGACAATAAGTAGATTATATAAAATGTGTCTGTCGTATAAAAATAAGATCTCTGTAACTTTGAAAAATGATGCTAAATTATGACGAAATCCAGCTATGAAAATGACGCACATAACACATTCTTTTAATGGAAATGAAAAAACAAAATAAAGTGATTTTTTAAATAAAGAGGTTAGGTATTTTTATCTTTGTGAGTTACATATTGTTGCAATGATTACATGTTTATTGCAATGATTACAAAATTTACTTCGATTTCAATTTGCGGACTTTTTGTGGTCTTGTGCGACCATTAATCTTAAAAATAAAATGTCATTACACTCTGAAATCTTAAGAACTTTCAGAACGTACAACAACGTACTTAAGCATTATATTATTATCAACAACGTACTTAAGCATTATATTATTATCAACAACGTACTTAAGCATTATATTAAGGATTATACCCGTTCTTTTTACATAATATATAATGTAAAAAAACCCTAAAATTTGCAATTATGCACAAATTCCTGTAGTAATGATAATGTTATCCAAAGCATTATATTAAAATATTTATTTTAATTCTCCTGAAAAGAAGTATAAGAATCTCTGTTCTCGATATACAAAATTATCTTCACTGGCAGATCTGAAGAGCAAAACATACTAACCCCGTTTGTGAACACTTTTACAAAATTACAAAAAAATATAAAATTAGGTCAATATATGCCAAACTGAAAGAGCTAAAATTTTATTAGACGATATACCCGCGACACTTTTATTCTATTTCAAATAATTGGCTAAACAGAATAAATGAGTTTGAAACATATTTTCCAAAGTAAAACAGAAGAAAACGTAAGAAATTGAAAATATCGAAAATCCCCGTGAAATTTAAACCCAAAGCCCATAATTGATATAATCCAGTCAAAAATTGCGATTCCAATAAAATTTATATTTATATATCTTTCTTTATTATTTAAATCGAAAAAGATTGAATAAAAATCGTCTGCTATATAAACAAGTTAGATTTACATGCATTGCTAAACAACATGATATCATTTCCTTCGAACAAATTTGCTGTAAAAACAATAGTCTGCGTAATGCTATATCTATAAAAGGTTTAATGGTGTTTTTTTATTAATATCTCGACAACCCATGGTCCTAAAAACACGCAATATGGACTAAATTTTAAATGGGTCTATTCCAAAGCTACCCACAAGATTTTGTAAAATTCGGTGCAGCCGTTCTCACGTGATGATAAGACAAACATAGAGACAGATTTTCAATTTTATTCAGATTACATTGCAGATTTTTGTTATTATTCATATTTCCAATGCATTGAAGTTTAATAAATAAACATTGTAAAACTTAAGATTCATTACTACTGGAATGCATTTACTTTGATATTGTGTTGCTCGTTGTAAGAAACATGTTTGATCATGTCTGGTTCTCAACATAAGGGATATCTTTGCTACTTTTATTACTGTTTTGAATGATATTGCTTGGAAGAATGGGAGAAATGATTTACCACTATCATATATTATCTTGTCCTTTTGCAAACGCTACATAAAGTTCTAGCGAATGTTTTATTTTGAAGCTTGGAGGACCGTATTTCACCTGTTGAGTAAAAATATTTCTATGCAGAAAAATATGTATCTTTTAAAGGCTCAAGTAATTTTTATAAATATACGTACATGGGTATATACAGCATACATGCACGTATAATATATACTGTGTGTTTGTGGACTAGTTAACTATAGGCTTTATTAACTTATAGTCTTTATTTCCTTAAGTACTTATCCTAGGAATATATTTGCAATAACAGTTTCTTAATATAAAGTGTCGAATTTAATAAAAACTCTTAATTATTGTGAGTGGCATTTCTGGAAAAATTCAAAATCTAACTTTTCGCACGTTTCCCGTGCAGTAAAAATTCCAAATTGTAGAATGTTCTTTACGATTTCGTAATTTAACATTAAGTTCGAAATTCTTAGACCAGAAATTTTCGAAAATATTAAAAAACTCATTTTCTGACTTAAATCACTTTACCATGCCGATTACAAACTTAAATTCAAGAGAAAGAGAAATTTTGGATTCCCTTATTTACGTTGAAGACTTTTAATAAGCAGATATTCGTGAAATTTGCATGACAAGAGAAAATGAACTATTTTAGTTTAACTACTGAAGTCGTAAGGAAAAATAAACTTTATAACCACATGTTTAAAACGCCCTGTTTAAAACTGAATGCATATTGCCAGTGCACAGTTTATACAAATATTTATGATTTAATGTTTATGATAAAAATATTAGTATGGTAATACAAATGTGATTTCATATATAAAAGTAAATATTTTATCCTGTTTTAAAATTGAGAGAGAGGGGGGGGGGAGATAGAAAGAGAGAGAAATATTTATTTTAAATAAAATATGTGAAATTGGTAGCACAGGACATAAAAGTGCTTCTGCAAATATTTATATATTCCATTACAGAATATGTTAAATTATATAACCGAACAATTTATTTATTCAGCAAAATTCCGTTTTAGTTAAATACCGTTTTACGCAGATTTAACTGTATTTGAGAAAATCGTGTAGTTTTATCTTTTTTTTCAGAAACTAGCAGATATACCTTGCATTGCTCATGATTAAAAATATATGTACATTCTATAAATATTGTATTCCCATATTACTTTAAAAAATATCCTTAAAATATTTAATAATTAAAAATTATATATAAAAATATGAATGTATAAGATTATTTATTCTCACTATGCTAAATTAAACACTCAGGCAAGTTTGAAGAACAAAACAGCCTGGTCATATTTGTAAATCTATATAAATAAAATTGAAAATCTGTCTGTCTGTCTGTCTGTGTGTCTGTCCGTCTGTTTGTTTGTCCCATCATCACGGGAGAACGGCTAAACCGAATTTAATGAAATTTTGTGGGTAGCCTAGAAATAGCCCCACTTAAAATTTAGTCTGTGTTTCGGGTTTCTACGAGTAGTGGTTCTTGAGATATTAGTAAATAACGAAATTTTCGTTTGACTCATCATCACGGGAAAACGGCTAAACCGAATTTAATGAAATTTTGTGGATTGCCTTAAAATAGCCTCCCATAAATTTAGTCCAAGTTTCGAGTTTCTAAGACCATGGGTTGTTGAGTTATTAATGAAAAACCGAACTTTTTCTTAAGGGTCCCACTCTGCAACTCCATGGTTTATCCAAACGGAAAGGATGAAAATCGTTTGTTTAAAACGTCAAAATGAAATGAAACTTTATTTCCGAGTTTGGTGCAGGATTTTTGCATTAATTAGTCACTATCGGAAAACATGAATTGTTTAAAGCATGAATTTAAATGGAAAAATCTACCTTCATGGGTTATCTTTCACAAGCTTTTACTCAACAATAAAAAGTATAAAGAAATCAAAATGGCTATTTAATTTCGCATTTTATGAGGAAGATTCTATCTTATATCATGTTGCTCGGCAACGGAAGGAAATTAAATGTGTCGTTAATATTTATTATTATTTTTTCTATTTGAATAATAAATAAATGGATGTAAAAATATATTTTATAAATGAACGGTTTGATTGTTCTTTTAATTATATAAATTGCGGACTGCGTACATCACTTTCATTTATTTTAGCAAAGAGGTTACAAGCTCATATATTGTGTTTAGCTAATAAACTCATATATTGTGTTTACCCAATAAATTCATTTAGCCGATTGTTGAAACAG